>JAPDVU010000014.1:7305880-8600623 GCA_026230045.1 Corynorhinus townsendii | reverse complement strand
TGAAGGGTCCCGGGTTCGATCTGGTCAAGGGCATGTACCTTGGTTGTGGGCACATCCCCAGTAGGGGGTGTGCAGGAGGCAGCTGATCGATGTTTCTAATCTCTATCCCTCTCCTTTCCTCTCTGTAAAAAATCAATAAAATATATTTAAAAAATAAAAGGGTGGGGCCGGCCGGTGTGGCTCAGTGAGTTGAGTGTTGACTTGTGAATCAGGAGGTCGCAGTTTGATTCCTGGTCAGGGCGCTTGCCTAGGAGGCTGGCTTGATCCCCGGTGGAGGTGTGCAGGAGGCAGCCGATCAGTGATTCTCTCTCATCATTGATGGTTCTGTCTCTCTCTCCTCCCTTCCTCTCTGAAGGTCCATAAAATACATACAAAATAATAATATAAAAAAATAAAAGGGTGGCGTGGGGACATGCACGCACAGACGCCGTCTTTCAGATGGTCTAGTGTATGTGGGAGCCTGGTGGGTGCTGGGAGGGGGCTGATAGTTATTTGTGTCCATGGCAGTGGCCGGGAAACAAGAGGAACGAACATGTCCTTGGATTTGATGCGGTCAGTCCTTGGGTGTGCGAGGTTCTCATGCTGGAAAATGCTCTCTGTGGTGGTTGCAGTCCCCGCCCCGCAATGTGGCATCGTCCTGTTTATCTGGGAACGAAGGAGAGAGGTGTGCTGGGGCCCAGAGGCGGGGGCTGGAGGGCGCAGGGGAGGAGCCAGGGCACCCATCCCTAAGTCTTTGCCACGGAATCCAAGGGCACCAAGGCCGCTTGCTTTGCCGGTTCCACAACTCTGCTCGATTGGAAGGTCACTGGGCTGGTTTCTTGTGATTCATGACGTTGGATGCTCGACTTTTCGAGAAGTCCAAAGCACCAACCTCTGGGTTAATGGAAGCCACACGGCCACGTAGCCAGTGGCTGTGAACCCTCCCCAACAGGAAACCTGGGGCGGGTGGAGCGAGCTGCTTCCTTTTGATCAGTGGCCCCGACGTGAACCGGGAACCAGAGGTCGCACGCGTTCAGGGCCAGTTTGTTAGTTAGGTCTGCGAGACAGCGGCACCTGGGGCCTCTACGGTCCATCCTGCACCCTGCCTGGGAGCTCCCTTTGCCACGATTGTCCCTCTCTGGGCCGACTCCCCCAGGACCCCTAGGGCACCAGAGGGCAGCTGGGGGAAGATCCTGAGCCTTAAATCATGAGAGGAGGTCTCTCTGTCCGCTCCTTTGGCGTCCCTCCTTCCATTCCTGGCTTCTCAGAAGTCGCTGAGCCGACTTCTCCTCCCAGGGCACGGCTGCCCGCCCGCTGGCTGTCGGGGGCAGGCTGGGTTCGGAGGGAGATGGCTCTCCCAGGGGCGTCTTGGCTGCGCTGCGCTTTTATGGGCGTGCTTGAACTCTGGAGGCCCCCACCTGACAGCCACCTCTGCTGAGTTGGTCGTATATTTCTCCGTCGCTATGTCATGCCGTCATCCTTCCGCACATGCTTTGGCCTGCCATGTTTTTATGGCTCTTCTTCCAGGAGGCGTCCCACGGAGGGTGGGTCGGCGTGATTTATCTTCTGGGGGGAGGGAGGGAGAATTCCTTATCCCTGGTATCACAGGGTGCATTTTCCTCTTATCACCCTCTCTTCTGCTCCGGGGTTTAAAGGCGATACCCACGGGTCGGATTAGGCATCGGAGGGAGCTCTGTGGGCTGCCAGCTGCGCAGAGTTGACAATGACCAGAGCCGGGGGACGCGACCAGCTCCTAATTTCACATCCTCCCGGACGGAGGCTGAGGTCCACAGCACGGCAGTCCCGGCGCGGGTTGCCAGGACAAGAAGATCTTGATTGGATTTAAGTATTTCCCAGGGGAGGTTTTGAGGCTTTGGCAAACGTAATGAGATGAGTAGCTCTTCAGAAACAGAACTTGAGAAATTAAACAAGTCATATATATTCATTATGGAGAAAAGTCCAAAAGGGCAGATAAGGCAAGAGAAGAAAATGAAAATCACCTGTAATCCCACCACGTGGGGCTCGCTACTCATGCGCGGCCATATATCTTCCCAGCCCTCGGCGGCTGGTATATGCATTTTCAGCGAAAACGAGATTACATCGCACAGGCTGTTCGTGACAGTTTTCATTCGCAAAAAAAATGATAAACTACGGACATAATACAGAGAATGCCAAGAACAGAGACAGCAAAAAGCCCAACGGCAACCACGGCCTACTGTCTCCCAAAGGCCTTTCTAGAGATCTCTTTCATGTCGTTCGGTAACCTGCTTTCAAAAGTCCCAACCACTAGCATGGGCTCGGCCATGTCAACAGACTTGTCTCTGCCATTCCTCTGTAGGGGTGAGGCCGTGTTTCCTGCTAAGGATGCGCTGTGCTTTACCAACTGCATCCCCTGCAGTTGGACAGCTAGATTGCTTCCCGTTGCTCACGGAGACCTCTTCTCCTGGCTTAGTTGAGGTGTTGACGACACTTTATCAGGTGGGATCTTTATGTCCCACCCCCCGGCCCATCAAGCAAAGGTGCTCCACTCCCACCCACAGGTCTGCGAATCTGCCAAGAAGACCTCTGGTCGCAGGGAGCCGACTGACAGTAGTCTAAACAAGGAGGGTTTATTTTTCTCACATGGTGAGGGAGTTCAGAGGTCGGCAGCCATGGACATTGGTCCAGCTGTCCTGGGAGGTCATCAGGATTCTGGCTTTTTTTTTTGGTACCATTCTTAACATTGTGACATTTTCTTCCAGTGCTTGTCTTCTGCATGTTCAAGAATGGCTGCCCCGGCTCCAGCCATCACATCTGCATCCAGACGGGAAGGAGCAAGGAGTGGCACAGAGGCGTTCCTCTTGGGCCTGGTAAGACTTTGAAACGCTCCCCCAAACCCCTCCAGCGGATCTCTGCTTGCACTTTATCAGCGGAAACGGTGCCACATGGCCTGATCTAGCTGCCAGGAGCCCAGGGAAGTGAATCTTTCCTTTTAAAGACCCTATTGTAGCCCTGCCGGGTTTGGCTCAGTGATTAGAGCGCCCGCCCATGGACTGAAGGGTTGTGGGTTCGATTCCGGTCAAGGGTACATACCACGGTTGCAGGCTAGATCCTTGGCCATAGTTGGGGTGTGTGTGGGAGACAACCAGTCGATGATATGTGTCTCTCACATCGATGTTTCTCTCTTTCAGTCTCCCCCCGCTTCCATTTTCTCTAAAAATGTCAGTGGAAAATATATCCTCGGGTGAGGATTCATTAAAAAAAAATTAAAAAAGTGCTCACTAGACTTCCCATGGGCTCAGCGTGTTCCCAGGACACCCCAGGACACATGCCTGGGCTGGAGCACGGGGGTCAGACATCAGTTCCCCAGCCCACAGCTCCTCAGTCTCTGCACCAGGGACTTTTGGGGCCGATGATTCTGTGTTGGGGACTGCCCTGAGTGAGTATTGTAGGATGTTTGGCCTCCACCCTGTAGGTGCCAGTACTGCGCCCCCCCCCACCGCCCCCCTGTTTGTGACAAGCAAAAATGTCTCCAGACATTGCCCAGTGTCCCCGGGGCCCACGATGCCCCGGATGAGAACCACTGCTAGCCACGGCCACTTATGAATCACCTCCTCTTGCCCAGGCTCCTTTTCCTGATTAAGCTTTGATTTCCTCACTTGTAGGTTGGGAGTAATAATAGGACCAACCTCCAAGGGTTATTTTGAGAATTCACTGAGTGAATCTTCACAAAGTGGAAAAAAAGTGCTTGGCACTTACTAAATGCCAAGGGCGCTGCTGCTTCCTTTCTCGCACTACTTGAAGACAAGAGACAACCTTCGTCCCTGCAGCCTCAGTGCCTGGTGTGTGACGGCATTCAGAGAGCGCTTGCTGAATGGCTGGCTTCTACATGCAAACAGTAGGCACCTACGCCTACACCTAAATCTGCCTGAAGTCCCACCTCCCAGCCCGTCTGCAGACCCGCGTGCCCTCGGGAGGTGCCGCGCAGGAGGGACGCCTCGGCCGGCCTGGGTGGCAGGTTCTGTAGATGCACCTTGTGGTCCAGATCGCCCCCCCTGCCCTCGCTAACTGGGGCTCCGCGGACATGCCAGAGGCAGGGATGATGCAAACAGTTGCGAATGCGACAGCTAGTTCAGCTGGTGTGTGAGGAGCACAATGTTCCAAACACAATGAAAAGTAAATCGGGCCAGAAAAGGGCACTAATGTCCCTCAATCACATGGCAGGACATGTGTGGCGTCGGCGTCTCTTGCGGCCCCTTCTTCCAACCTCCTCACCCCCCCCCCCCCCCCCCGCTTTGAATCCCCACTACCCTGCCTGGGCCTGTAGTCCCTGGATGGGAGGGAGCCCAGGGCCATCTGTGTGTGTGTGTGTGTGTAATCCTCACCCGAGGAATGTGTGTTTTTTAAATTGATTTTTAGAGAGAGAGGAAGGGAGAGAGAGAAAAACCAAAACAAAACAAAACACTGATGTGAGAGAGAAACCTTGATTGTTGCCTCCAATAGTGCCCTGAAAGGGAATGGAACCTGCAATCTTTTGGTGGACAGGACGATGCTTGAGCCAGCTGAGCTACCCGGGCAGGGCTCTGTGTGATTTGTAACTCCCGGTGTCTGTGGATGCTGAAGAGGAGAGGTCCGCTGAGTCTCTCTGTTGAGTGGTCCATTCATTTTTAGGTGAGAGTGAGTGGCTCGCTTGTTCAGTCAACAAACACTTGGGGGCTGCTTCTGTGAGCACTGGGCTACATCGGGGGTTCTCAGCAGAGGGCAACGCTCCCAGGGGACAGTGGGCAAGTCCTAGAGACAGATTGGTTGTCACAATGGGTGCGTCCAGTTTGTACAGAGGCCAGGGGTGCTGCTCGGTGTCCTGCAATGCACTGGCCAGCACCTGTAAGGAGGAATTATCTGGTTCCAAGCAGGGAGAGGGCTGAGGTCAGGAAGCCCGGCGGAGACCCACGGGATCTCCACAGTGGCGAGCAGGGCAGACGATGGCCCTGCGCTGGCGGGGTTTCTCGAACGTAGTCATCTTCACTGTGTCTTTAAGTAGCTGGACGCGGTAGGAGAAGGCTTCCTTTGAGGACAACAGTGGTCATAGTTTTTCTCTCTGTCCAAGCGTGGGCCTGGCGGGACTGCTGCTGTAGATGCGTGTCGGCTGGTGAGTGTGCATGTGTGCGTGTGTGTCTCCTTGTGTGTGTGTGTTAAGAGCCATCCGTGTGGCTCTGTTATAAGAAGTTGTCCGCCATTTGCTTCCCCTGCTCACCAGGACCGCAGGCGGCTGAGTCCTCGTCGCCAGACAGGATTGAGAAATCATTGGGGAGGACCCTTCTTCGCCCCCTTCTCCCTTCCTCCACTTCCTCTTGCCCTGCCTTGGCCATAAGACTAGAGGTCGGTAAACTTGCCTCTGAGTCAAAGCTTTGAACTTGAATTTGAGTTGAGGCCAACTCCACAGTGCCTGCGTGAGCACCCAGGAAGCTTTGCAAGTGTGTTTCGCCAGGCGGGCGCTCAGGTGGTTGAGCATCATCCTGTGCACTGGGAGGTTGCCAGTTCGATGACCAGTCAGGGCACGCCTGGGTTGCAGGTTCGAGCCCTGGTCAGGGCTTGTACAGAAGGCAACTGATCAATGTTTCCCTCTCTCCCACCCTCCTTCCCCCCCTTCCTTTCTCTAAGCATGTCCTTGGGTGAGGATTAAAAAAAAAATAGTAATAAAAAAATAGCGCTTCAGAGAAATGAAAGAAAAACTATGAGAGTGTCTACAGCTTCGGCACTGGTGGCTTCTGGGCCAGATGATGCTCTGTTGTGGGGAGCTGCCCTGTGCACTGTAGGGGGTTGGGCAGCACCCCTGGCTCAGACCCACTAGCGGTACCCCCAGCTGTGACCCAAAAATGTCTCCAGACATGGCCCACAGTCCCCTGGGGAGCAGGTAGTCACCCCTGTTGAAAACCATTGATCTGTAACTACACAGAACAGCAAGCAAGCCTCACACACTCATCTGGAAGGAAAGAGCCAGGTACTTGCGTCTGATGCGTGTGGTTCCATGTATGCAGGCGGAACGAACGGCAGAGCGGAACGCCGGTGGGTGCCCTTTGGGAGAGGGGACAGACAGTGAGGGGAAAGGGGGCTTCTGGGGGTGCCTGCTTTTTACTGAGGTGCTGAGGACACTCACGTGATGTCTGTGCCTTTCTTTGTGCTTTGACATCTGAATCCCAAGTGGTGTGTGTGTGCTGAGGGGGAGACACATACGAGATGAACACATCGGGAGGATCTGAGAAGACTGTCCTCCCAAACATCCCAATGGCCCAGTTCCATCTGCTCCCAACCACAGTGGACGGCTGCTGAGCAGCTCTCTTTAAATGGCTCTTCCAGAATCCCTGCAGCTGTTTCTAACCGCTGGACAGTGAGTCTGCCGAGCAAGGGTCTGACTGAGAGAGACATGTCGGCTGCTACACACACACACACCACAGACACGCCCCCACACACACCACACATACCCCCAGATACACCCCACCCACACACACAACCCCATACACCCCCCCACACCACACCCCCAATACACCCCCCAGAAGACCCCCCCACACCACACATACCCCCAGACACACCCCACCCACACCCCCCATATACCCCCCCACACACACCACACCCCCCAGACACCCCCCTCCCACACCCAGACACCCCCCCAGACACACTCCACACACATATACACTACATACCACCCAGGCACACCCCACCCATACACACCCCCTCAGACACCCCCACACACACACCGCACCCCCCCAGACACACCCCACCCATACACCCACACACCCCACCCACACACCCCAGACACACTCCACCCACACACCCCACCCACACACACACCCACCCCCAGACACACATACACATACCCCCCCACACCAGCCACACACACAATCCAGACACACACATGTACACCCACCCCAAACACACACACACCACGGACACACACCACAGACAGACACACATACCCCAACCACACACACAGACACACACCCCAAACACAGACACCCCACAGACACACATCAAACACACAGAAACACACACACAGCAGACACACACACCCACACCCAGCCACACATGCCCCCAGACACACACACACATACCCACATACACATACCCCCCCACACCCCAGACACCCACACACACAACCGCCCCCCCCCCCCCCCACAACCCCCAGAGGAGATGTTACCGGGCCTGTCAGAATTGAATTTCCTGTCTGTGTTCCCTGGGCAGCCCTATAGAAGCGGGCACCCCAACTGCCAGGTGACATGGACCAACAGTTCAGGTTGAACTTCTGAAAACCAACAATCCTTTTAATCTGAGGGAAAAATAAGCTCTATGTGCGGCCATCCCAGCTCACCGCTCACCTGCTAAAGGGACTCAGCCTGGCCCCTCCTTCCTGAGTTCCCACCACCCTCACCACCCGCATCAGCCTCATCTGAGGCCAGATGCCCCGGCTTCTTACCCTCCTGTGATTCAGGTCTTTCTCAGAAGAAACACAGCCCCCCTGATGCCCAGAGCCAAAGCTATAGGCATTGTATAGGCGTTTCAGGGAAACCCAGGGAAGGTTCTGGAAGGAAGCAGCTACAAGATGTGTCAGGAGATCCCGGGTCTTCCTCCCAGAGGCCCCCTCAGGCATTAGCTTTGGATGAAGCTGCTGGTCGCTGTGGCAGCTGCCCCTGCTGGCAGCATTGATAACGGGACCCATCTGTGCTTGACTGTTCACATGGGGCGGGGGGGGGGGGGGGGGGGGGCGGGGCGGGCAGAGGTGACGGCCCCTAACACTGGATTGATCCCACCGATCTCGCCCATAAGTCGGAGTCCTGGAGAGGGCCTTTGCTACAGAGCAGGGGCTCCATCCAAAGGGCCCTCTTTGCCGCCTCCCTCCCCCCACTTTTCCTCTTTCTTTCTAAAAAAGTCTCCAGGTTCTAGCTGGCCTGAGATTTATGAGGCATTATGCATGGTGAACATCCTAGGACTGTATTTGGGTGATGGGGAGCAGAGAGGTCTGCAGAGAGCTGGTGGTTGGAACAGAGCATCATCACGTATAGTAAATCTGGTCTATTTTGCGGTCCCTGTGAGCACATGCAGCTATAAATGCCCCCACGGGGGCGGCCAGTGCGTAGGAGCCTTTGAAACACACAGCAACAAGCTCAGAGACACACTGCGTCACATGCATGGAGAGGCATTGCACATGAGATGCGCCAAAGACCCCAGGGGGGGCAGACGCACGTTCATACATGGCAGGCCCAGGCTCACACGTAAAACGAGGCAGGCACAACACTGCTCCCAGCATCAGCCCAGGATGGGGGGGTGGGGGGGAACCCGTGCCCCAGAAAGCACGCACCTCCCCATGGCCCCTCTGTGGCTCGGAGGGACCCCCTCAGCTCCCTCTTCTCGCTTTGGTTTTCCTTGCAATACTGATGTCTTTGGAAACACAGCCCTGAGGCCCACACACCGCGCTCCATCCTGCTTTCTTCCTAAGACCTCCAGGCCCATAATAGGGCAGGGCTCTGACGTTGAATCTCACTGATTTCCATGCCCAGGCCTGGCCCCAGACCGTCTGCACCTACCATTCCCGCCTTCCCTGCCGCTCCAGTAAACTTTCCGAGGGGCTCCTGGCAGAGAGAGGGTGCCAAGGCTGAGGACCAAGGCCACAGGATGGATCAGACCCTTGGCTGTTGTAGAGAGAGTGGTGTGGGGTCTCCCGGAGAGACAAAATAAAAACTGGCCCCCAACCCCCACCCCCACCCCCACCACTTTCCTTCGAGATCTAATTACAGATGTCTTGACATTCCCGCCGCCTAAAGTTTCCTTAAAAGATCTGCCAGGAAGAAACATTTGGAAACCGTGTTTGAGGTATAATCCTGCCTGGGAGTCCCTGGTGCTTGCTTTGTCGCTAGATGACAGGGGGCTTAATTACAGCGAGCGCCACGTACCCTTCGTTTGGGAGGCTGGCTGCTTGAGCCACATAATGTACCGCAGGCTGACAATGGCCTTTTGGCAAAACTCGCGTCTCTGATCTCACATTAATTACTACACACACATATGGACTGTGGGCACTGAGTTTATGTGGCGGAGTCCCTTTGACACATGTTCACAATAAAAACACATTTTCCCCTTCCCTTCCCCTGACCCTAAGGACAAAAAAGAGATGAACATGTTTCAGGGCGCTGTGGTAATGGCAGGAGAACTGTCTGCTGAGTGTTCACCCTGCTTTTGTTCTCTCTCTCTTCTCCTTTTATTAAAACAGCCTTTTAAACTGGGCGCTCCTGGCTTGTCATTCCTCTCTTTACTTTTGCTTTTATGCCGGGGAGAGACCGATTAGATTAGATTAGATTAAAGACCAAGGGACACCTGTGAAATACATTCCATCCAGAGGCAATTTGGTTGGTTGGGGTGGATTCTTCTGCGTGTGCGCGTGTGCATGTACGTGTGTGTGAATGTGTGTGTGTGTTTTTCTTGTGGCTTCCTGATGGTCCTTTTACAAATACCCGTGTTTGGTTTCTAGGAATGCATTTGTCCCTTTAGCTTTTCGCCTTCAGAAGTCTGCGGCCTTTGACTGTGGCCTGACTTTTTGGGGTCTGTGGCATGTTTTGGGGAGCGGGGGGTAGTAAATCTTATTAACTATCTCCTTTAGCTTCTTGCAATTTCTCAAAACTTTCCCCCAGAGGCAGCAGTTTCCCCAAGGACCACAGATGAAAGGGTTCCTTTCAAAGGCCCTCCCCCCCCCCCAGGCCCCCAGCTTTGTCTGATGATGTCACAGCTGTAACCAAGGCAACACACTGTGACATCACAGCCGAAAGGCTACTGACCTTGGCCTGGATTTCAAAGGCAAAGAGGCTCATAAACTTCTAAAGCAGGCAGGAGATAAATACCCTCAGCCATAAAAGAACAAACAAAGTTGGGGGTGGGGGTGGGCTGGAAAACACACACAACAGGCGCTCTTTTTTAGAAATACAGTAAAAGGCTCTGCCAAGTTTTCCAGGAAGTGCCAGTGGCCATTCTGATGATGTGAACTAGACTTGACCACAGAAAGAGGAGGAATGAGTGGAGAGTGGCCGTTTACAAGGCTAAACGCACCAGGTGAAGCTTCCCCCCAAACCAGAACCTGCAAAATGAATCGGGCGGCCGGAGTAGAGCAAGAAGCCGACAGCCGTTTCTGAGGGGGAGGGGCCGTTCGCTGCCAGGGGAGAGGGAGACGGGTATTTTTCCCAAAGGGAAAGTGCTCCACGCAGCGTGGGTCCCGGGACAGAGAAGGGGGCGAAAAAGGAATAAAGTGGCGAGTTTAATTCATCGCAGTGAACCAACATTGGTTTCTTAGTTTTGAGCAATGCCCTTGGAAATGCAAGATGATGACATCAGGGGAAAGTGGGTGAAGAGTAGATGGTGATTCTTGTACTATTTTAGCAACTTTTCTGTCATTCTAAAATTATTCCAAAATCAAAGATTTATTTGTTTATTTTAAGGAGAAAGTGGGGCATATGCTTCAGGATATGTCCTGGAAAGTCTCTTATATATATTTTTAAACCTTGCCCGACCGGCATGGCTCAGTGATTGAGCGTCAACCTATGAAGCAGGAGGACATGGTTTGACTCCCGGTCAGGGCACATGCCCCGTTGGGGGTGTGCAGGAGGCAGCCGTTCAATGATGAAACATCATCATTAATGTTTCTTTCTCTCTACCTTCCTGTCTCTGAAATCAATCAAAAAATTTTTTAAATGATGAAGTCAGGTCCCAGAGGTCACGGATTGTCAAGCATCACACAGCAGGTTAGTGGCAGCTCTTCGATTTGAACCCCGCGGCTCCGTGATTCACAATCAGTGTTCGCTCCCCTCTTCACCAGCTGGCCCCTGGGAGCTTCCCCTTGAGCGAAATTACTTGATGTCAGAGGAAGAAAATAAGGCCCATTGACTGGGTTGCATTGTGTCCCTCAAAAAGATATGTTCTGGCCCCAACCCAGATTCCTGTGAATGTGACCTTATTTGGAAACAGGGTCTTTGCAGGTGCAAGTGAGTTTAGATAAGGCCACACTGGACTACAGGGGGCCCTCATGCAGTGACGTGTCCTTAGAAAACAGAAATGGACAAACACACAAGAGAAGGCCCTGGGAGGACAGCAGAAGCGATCGGAGTGATGTAGCTACAAAGCCAAGGAATGCCAGTCACGCCAGCAGCCACCGGAAGAGAGAAGAGAGAGGCTCAGACTAGATCCGCCCTTGGAGCCTCCAGGCGGAACCAGCCTTGCGTCACTTTGATTTCTGACTTCCGGTCTCCAGGGCTGGGAGACAATACATGTCTATTTTAAGATCCCCGGGGTATGGCACCTTGTTAGAGCACCTCTAGGAAACCAAGAGGTGTGTCTCACTCTCAGGTGTCACCCTCCATTGCCATTGGACCCCAGGTCTGGGAGAAGGTTTGGAAAGGAAGGGAGGGGACTTGACCAGATGAGAGAGGGCCGGGGAGCCTGGTGGTGGCGTCACAGGTGACCTCAGAATCACCTGGACCCGTGACACGTTTCCTGAGCATAGATGTCAGCTCTCAGCGGGAAGTCAAAGCTTTGTTCCCCAGGAAAACCCTGAAGGATGACTCAGCAGAAAAGTAGGGGAGGGGGAAGTGGTCCATTGATCCACAGATGAGATCCTGCCCCCAGCTCATTGGAGGACAAGGCAGGAAAGAAACAATAACGAACAACGTAAGAGTAGTGTGCTCCTTCCACCCTGGCCCATTATCCTCACTTCCTCCCTGGGGGACTCAGTGGCTAACTCCTTCCTGTCCCCATCCTGGACCCATTTCACCAGCATGTCTTATGCTCTCTTATTTTTTAAAAATCTTTTTTATCGAGGCATAATTTACAAAAAGTAAAATGCATCCATTTCAAGTGTACCGTTCAATGGGTTTTGATAAATGTTTGCATATCTCTAACCACAAACACAATCAAGATATAGAACGTTCTTTGTGACCTCTGTTTCCTCCTGCTGCTTCTCGGTCACCTGCCCGCCTGCACCCATACACTCCATCCCCGGATGACCTGCTCTCTGTGACTACAGATTATTTCTAGAGTTTCGCTCAATGGCATCATCTTGTGTGAACTTGATGTCTGGCTGCTTTTGCTCAACACTGTGCTTTTGGGATCCCCCCATGTTGTTGCATGGATTAGTGGTTTGTCCAATGAGCAGCTTTCATCAGATGGAAGTACTGCGGTACATCCGTTCACCAATGGATGGACGTTTAGGGTTACCCAGCATTTCCCTATTGTGAATACTACTGAGGAAAACTCCAGGGTCAGCCTTTTGTGGACATCCGATTTTTTCCCTTGGGTATATATCTAAGAGTGGAATTGCTGAGATGTATGTTTAATTTTTCTAACCTAATGTAAACAGTATAAGCTAACACTAAACACTAAGCTATGTAACTACTATAAGAGAAGATACCAGCAAATCTTTGTGGACGAGGACTAGGCAATGATTTCTCCATTAGGACACAAAAAGCTTAACGCAGAAAATAAAAAGAAATGATAAATTGGACTTTATCAAGATTTAAAACTCCTGCTCTTTGAAAGACGCTGTTAAGAAAATGAAAAGGCAAGCCATAATCTGGGAGGAAATATCTGTAAATCATTTATCTGACAAAGGACATGGATCCAGAATATTAAAAGAAGGCCTATAACTCCAGGATAAGACAAATGAGCCAATTTAAAAATGAGCAAAAGATCTGAACAGACACTCCACAGAGGAGGATTTGTGAATAGTCAAAAAGCACATTAAAAAGTACTAAGCACTGTTAGTCACCGGGAAAGTGAAAATGAACTCCATTGAGATTGCCACTGTGTACCTTACAGTGACTACCCTGGAAAAGACTGACCATCCCAAGTGCTGATTAAGACGTGGAACAACCAGGCGCCATGCAAAACGATACAGCCACTTCGGAGGAGTTTGACAGTTTCTTAAAATAGTTTGCTTTTGGAAAAAAGTGAAAAAAATGTTCTTAAAATCCTCCAGTGGCTTCTCATGGCCCTTAAATAAAACCCCAACTCTGTCCTGAGACCTGCAAAGCCCTCTGTGTTCTGGTCTCTGCCATTCTCCCGCCTCAGCCTGCGTTCCCCTCCCATTCAGCCACACTGGCTTTACTCTGACCTGAAGCACAGAGGCGCCTTTGCTGTCCCCTCTGCCTGGATGCGCTTTCTCTAGCCCTTCGCACGATGGCCTCCAAGATCAAGTCTCTCCTCAAATGCCCTTTCCTTACAAAGACCTTTGCTGGCCACCATATCAAAATGTGGTCCCCCACCATTTCCCGTTCTTTTAACCTTGTTCTAGTTACTTCAGAAAAACCTTATGTATTCTCACTATCTCCCCTTTCCCACTTTTCCAACCAGAAAGCAAGCTCCAGCATGGCAGGGAGTTTGTTTCTCTGTCCAGTACTGTGCCCTGAAGCACAGTTCCTGACACACAGTAGGACCTTCATCAGTGTTGTCTCCCACAGGGACAAGGGAAATGCAGCTAGTTTATGGCAGTGCTGGGATTTGAACCCAGCTCTCTCTGGCTCTGAAGACTTGGGTTGACTCTTTCCTAAAGCTCCCAGTCAAGATGGGATGAAATTCCTGGAGGGCAGGCCTCTGATTACCGTGGCAGGGAAGAGGCTCTGATGCTGGTCCCAGGAGGGGAATTCCAGGCAGGAAGAGAGCAAGCCAGGCTTCCAGAATGAAAGTAGCCTGCGGGAAGCCAGCCTGGGCTGCTGGGGGCTGGAAGGCCCCTCCGCCCCGTGACTTCAGACATTTCCCCCATCCCTTTTTGAAATCAAGAGAAGCAGGGTGAGTCTGTTGAAGTCCTCATCCATTTTATTTCTCTTTTTTTCTCTGTAACAGCAATGTGAGAGAGAAACATCAATCAGTTGCCTCCCACATATGCCCGACGCCGACCCAGGATTGAACCTGGGTATGTGTCCTGACTGGGAATTGAACTGACGACCTTTTGGTGAACGGGAGGATGCTCAACCCACTGAGCCTCACCCGCCAGGGCCTCATCCAGTTTTATATGAAGGGAGAAATGTCCTAAGGAAGATGCAGGACTGAGATGGGGGTGAGGACAAGGGGGCCGCTGCTTCGATATTGAATTGTAGTTGTCAGGATTTTAACTGTTCCACAGCTGGGGAAACTGAGGCCTGGGGGCGGGGTGGGGAGGAATGTGCAAGCCGGGGCTGGCCCCAGGGTTTGGCGGGGCAGGGTTTGACTGGATTTGGGTGTAGTCTTTTGAAGCAATGACCTTTGTCAACGTGTGGAGGCACCAAAGCAGGCCTTGTGTGGGTCATGGAGAGATTGGGGTCAGCCAGACCGAATGTCACCTTTGGCTCTGACATTTACTAGCGTGTGTCTGTGGTGGTAAAGACGCTGAGCCTTAGTTTCCTCATCTGTGAAATGGGGATGATGATGCTAACAGCCGTTTAGTAGGGTTCTTAAATTCATGACACGAGGAAATACCTCTCGTTTAGCTCAGTGTCTAGTACTTGGTAAGTGTCTAGTAAATGGGGCTTATTGCGACTATCACACCTTCAGAACTATAGTGAGGTCAGCTGAGGCACCGGGGTTGGAAGAGGACTAGACTGATGGATGATGTTGCTTAACTGTTGGTCGCCTGGAAGTCTCTAGAAACCAGATCACCCCCACCTGGAGGCCCTCATCTGACCGAGCATGCCACGGTCTTCCCTGGGACCCAGGCTACCTCCTTTGGGGGTGGAAGGAGGAAAGTTAAGGCAGCACCGAGACCCCGCTGAAGAGTAAGGAACAGGTGTGCTCGCATCAGTGCTGCTCGTCCCTTTCGTTCGTGAGACTTTGGGGAAGTCGCTGGCCGTTTCAGCTGGTCAGCTCTGTAAAGCCGGGAAGGGACCCCTCTCGCATGGCAGGAAGAGGGGTGGACACCAGCGCGGCGCGGGCACTCGGGCCTGGGGCAAGCGGTACGTGGCCGGCCCGAGCAGTTGGCGTTCCTGAAGCTGCCCCGCTGGCTTCAGAAGAGACAGATTCCTAGACGTTTCAAGTGCCTGGACGTGCCTGAACTTGCAGGTGCCATTTTGAATCTGAGAGGCCCTTGACTTTAAGGAGGGCGTTCAGGGAAAATGCATCTGAACAGCCTGTAACCCTCTCTAGACCCTGGCCCATCCCAGCCCGGGAGGGAGCAGAATGCTGGGCCTCTGAAGACCTCGCCCCTCTATCTCCTCTGCTGCACAACCATCAGGAGATAGGCTGGGAGAGGAGGGTGTCCTCCATGTGCCCCGAGGGACGAGGAAGAGGATCACACACCAACCAGCAGTAGCGCCCCTGGCCTGCCTGGGGGACCGACCGGCCTTGGGCATTCATTCACATGAGCAAGTGAGGTGGTGACGGCTCCCTGCTGGTCTCCCAGGATGCTCAGCGAAACAAAGGAAGGCCGACTTATTGAAGACAATTGGGAAGGAGGAAGGAAGCTAACAGTGTTGAGTTCCAACGGGGTCCCACGGGCCCCGGGGGGTTGGACTAACGCTTCCCATTGGACAGAAGAGAAAATGGAGGCTCGCAGCAGAGAAACGTCTTGTCCAAGGCCACTCAGTGTTAAGATAAGAAGGCAGCCCAGCCAGTGTGGTTCAGTGGTTGAGTGTTGACCTATGAACCAGGTTGCGGTTCGATTCCTGGTCAGGGCACATGCCTGGGTTGCAGCTCGATCCCCAGTGTGGGGTGTGCAGGAGGCAGCCGATCAATGATTCTCTCTCATCACTGATGTTTCTATCTGCCTCTCCCTCTTCCTGTCTGAAATAAAAAACAAAAACAAAAACAAAAAAAAGGCATACATGGGCTCACAAAAGTAATTAAAAAGAAAAGAAGGTAAGAAAGCAGGGATAGGTTCCTTCTGGGCTATGGTGACACTTCCTCTTTCTATCCCAATGGTCACGAACCTTTTTAGCACCTATTATGTGGTTATATGGGGGAGGGGGGGCATCCTAATCTCTGACCTGCGGCTTATCTCTCTCAGCCCCTCTGGCTCTGTTCTCTGGGTGCAGCCAGCCACCTTCTTTTCCTCCTTTGAATCCACCCTGCTCTTCCTCTTCGCTGCCTCTGTTTAGACCTTGCCCTCCACAGCGCCTGCTTATCTTTCTGATTTGCACATCCAAGGGAGTCCTCTCTGACCATGGGAGAAGTTCAGGTCCCTACTCCTGGGGCCCTTTCCACACCCTGAAACCTATCAGGGTGGCGACAGACTTCTGGGCTCCTTCCCGCAGTGTCCATCCGTGGGCCACCCGAGGAGACTGGAACCCATGGAAGCAGAGAGCTCTTCTGTCACGTCCAGGGCTGGATGCAACCCCCCGTCGAAGGTGGGGACGTTCTTAAGACCCCAGGCAACAAAGTCAGGATCCAGGAACACGCAGGCGAAGGGGAAGGTGGAAGAACCCCAAGAGGTTGGGAGCCTCCAAGATGTTCTAGAAAGAGCTCTTTCAGGCCCCCTGTCCCAGCTCCTCAGATTGCAGGCGAAGGTGAAGGGCCAGACATTCTCCAGGGCTCCCATTACCAAGCCGATATGTGTTTTGTATGCCATGTGTTTATGTTTTGCCCTTTGAAGGCTGCCTGGGAAAGGCTAGCAGTCATGGAGTAACACACACTTCTCTTCTCTTCTCTTGCCAAAAGCAATCTTTAATCACCCCACCAAGTAATGGGCTCAGAATAGCATAATGGAAACAAAGCACTTAAAATACTTTCTTGGGTGGATAAACACAGCCGAGGGGGAAAGAGAAGTCTTACACGCCCAGCCCTATCCTTTTCACCGCGCACACAGCCGGGGACCAGGGAGGAAGAGGAGAGAAACCCTTTCCAAACAAACGTCACTGTAAGCAACCAGAACACACCATTAGCAAGGTGAGCTGCCCATCCTGAGCACAAGGTCTTCAGAATTGCTGGATTCCCCCCTTTTAAAAACAAAAACCCAAAACCTGTCACCCAGTGACAGTGTAAGTCTGACATAACTAAGCTGTGGGAGGGAGTTCTCAGAGTCTTCCTCGAATCTCGTTGAGTGTGGGGACAACGGGGTACGGGGTTGGGTGGTTTTGGATGGAGGTCCTTGTATAGCTGGATCTTTTTCTTGTGTTCAGAGGCTGACTCTCTGCGGAGGTCCACTGTGGCTAAAGCCAAAGCCAGGAAGCAAGTGGCAAAGTTCTGGGTTATGGAACCCAGGATGCAGGCTCCGGGTGGGAGTTAAGGTCAGTATTAGAGAAAATGAATGCTCATACCATGGTGATAGACTCTTGAAAGTACCATCTCCTCCAAGCAGTCTTCCTGGGTTTCCTCATTTGGAATCCATCTTTCTCTGCCATGAGACAAGCAAGACAAGACTCAGGAGGCTTCTAAGATGTAAGAGCTGTACTATCTTGGCCAAATTACTTGTTCTCTGGCCTTTTGTTGTGCCATCTGTAACGTGGAGACAAAAAAATACCTCTTTTGTGAGTATCCTTAGGCATAGAATTAAGTAGTCTGTGGTCAGTTAACCCAGTCTGCCTAGAAGTCAGAATTACCCAAGCATATGTCAGCGTCTCCTTGAAGGGCGAGGGAGTAGGGGAGGGGGATGTGGGCATGGATCCATCATCTTTTGCCTGGGTTGGTGTGACTGGGTCGCTGTGTTAGACGCTTTATGCACATTGTATAATTATCTCCGCTTTCCAGACGGGTCAACTGACGTTCAGAGTGTTCAGGTAACCCCATCAAGGTCACACAGGAAGTGGCTGAGGCAGAGAACCTAGTACATGCCCACCTCCTTGTCCCCTAGTGCCTGGTACGATGCCTGACACATAGTAGGTGCTCAGTGCATAAGTACCTCTCATTTCCCAAACACCCAGTCACTGATGGATCATCTATGAATAATTGCAAATATTTCTTAAACCAAGATTAGGGAACATTTGGCCAAGAGAGTGTAGCTCTGCTGTCTTACCAGCCTACTGGGTCTGGTCTTGCTTGTCTCGTGGCAGAGAAACTTTGTTTTCTCCTATGTTGACCCTGCTGGTCAGATATGGACTAGTTAATCATGGAGAAGGAACACTTTGAGCACTTAGAAGAATATTGCCCAATGGACGTTTATGTTCTTGGAAGAGATGTGTAATATGTTCACTTAAAAAAAAAAAAGACGCCTTGTTAAGGTCAATCGATGCAGCCTGTGTTTAAGGGGAAACGCATAGGAAAGATGTATGATGGGGAGCAGGGTTCAAGGTCATCTTGGCGACGGAAAGGCAATTTGTTAACAGTGACCATGAAGTGGAAGAGCTGATCATTTGGGAACCCAGTAGTGCTGGTCACCCCATTTGACCTGTGAGTGCGGCTAAGGCAGCTGTGATGATGCACTGACACATTTCCCACCATTTGTCTCCTTCTTCCAGACCCTTCCCGTCCGGTGCAGGGGGTGGAAAGATTCTGGGTTTTGGAGACTTGGAGACAAGAGAACTGGGTTGGATTCTTGGGTCCTGACACTCCCTTTGGATAAATCTCTTAATCTTCTCAACTGTAAAACAAGGGGGGCGGCCTGTGGGGAGGATTAAGTGAGACAATGGTTTAGCTTAGCGCCCACCCGGCAGTCAGCCAGGGCTTGGTGTCAGTATCTCATTCATTCATGCATTTATTGAACAGGTATTGGTTGAGTACTATGTCTTCCAGGTGCCATTCTAGGTGCTAGCAAAGCCAGGTGCCCACATTGCTGTGGCGGGGGGTGGGGGTGGGGCGGAGGGAGAAGGGGGAGGGTACATGGGGGCAGGGGACAGGGAGATAGGCAACAAACAGACGAAGATGGTATTGGCGGCAGCGATTGAGAATGGTGGCATCTGAAACGGGAGGGCTAGAGTGATGGGAGGAAGTGCTGTTTTATAGAGAGGAATCAAGAGGTGACACTGAGGCTTGTGAAATGTGGGAGAATGGTGTTCCAGGCCAAGGGAACAGCAAGCGGAAAGGCTCAGAGGCCAGAGCATGGTTGGCATGTGTGAGGAGGAGTAAGGAGGCTGCTGTGGCTGGAAGTCAGTGGTTGAAAGCTGTTCATCGCCATTGAAAAGGGCACCATTCATTGGTGGTGGGAGAGGGGCGTAGGGAGTTGGAGAGGGGCCCGGATCTGGTAAAGACCTTACCAGAACTTTGGCTTTGCATCCGAATAAAATTTTTTTATGAAAAATTTTAAGTGTATACAAAAGTTGAGCAATTCTATATGGAACACCCATATGGCCACTGAGTGGATTCTATACTTAACATTTTGTTCTATTTGCCTTATCACACATCTACTCATTAATGACCTCTCTTCATTTATCAGTTCTTGCATTGAAAGTTGAAGATATTCAGTTATTTATCCCCAAACACCTCTGCATACATATCAGTTACTTATTCCCAAACACTTCTGCATGCATATCATTAACTAGAGCTCAAACTTTTGTTTAAGGATTTTTTAAAGTGAAAATGTACACACAATAAAATGCACCCATCTTAATTATTTGAATTTTGACACATTTTTGAAATACCTGTCCAACCCAAACCCTATCAAGATCATTATCATCATCGTCACCACCATCATCATCACACCCTTCACCTGCCCCAGCCCTAGGCAACCAATATTCAGATTTTTCTCACCTTAGATTCCTTTGGCCTGTTCCACACCTTGGTATATATGGAATCATACAGTATGTCTAAGGCTTAATTCACTCAGCATAATGCATTTGAGTATCATCTATGCTCTAACTTTTTTTATTGAGGGGTAGTATTTTATTGTATGGATATACCACAATTTATCCTTCTTCCTGTTGATGGGCACCCTGGGCAGTTTCTAGTTCTTTTTTTTTCCTTTTTAAAATATGTTTTTATTGATTAAAAAGTTTTTAGGGAGAGGGATAGAGAGATGGAAACATCAATGAGAGAAACATCAATCAGCTGCCTCCTGCACGCCCTCTACTAGAGATTGAGCTCGCAATCCCGGCATGTGCCCTGGTCTGGAATTGAACTGGGGACCTCTTGGTACATGGGTTCCTCAATGGCTCAGCCACTGAGCCACACCAGCCAGGTGGCTGCCATGCATTTTAAAAAGATCCCTCTGGCTGCGGCTGGAGAATAGACTCTTGGGCAGGAAAGCAGAGACGCAGACCAGCAGGGAGGCTACTGAAATATTCAGAAAAGAGATAGGACAGTGTAAGTAGCATTGTTTTGCTCTCGTGCTTTTTCATATATACAATTGATTTCAGAGAAAAAGAGGGAAAGAGAAACATCCACGATGAGAGAGAAGCATTGATTGGCTGCCTCCTGCACATCCCACACTAAGGATCAAGCTCACAACCTGGGCACGTTCCCTGACTGGGAATGGAACTGTGACCTCCTGGTTCATAGGTCGATGCTCAACCACTGAGCCACGCCGGCCGGGCACATGCTTTTATGTACATTATCTCCGTCAATAAACATCTTAGCACACACCCTTCCCTGGAGATGACTAACCCATTCCTTCTTAAGGAAAGGCTAGATTGCTCTGCTTCTCTTATTTATTCAGTCACCTTAGTCACTTTGGTCAAAGGTTTTCCAAATCTTCTCAGTTACAGATTTGCAAAGAGGAACCTTGTAAATAGGCTTTATCAGCTAAGGGACTCTGTAGGGGGCGGGATTTCATAAGCTCCTCAAAGAACTACATCAAATGGGAAATGCCAATAGATTAAAAGCTCTAAGTAGCATGAGATCAAGAGGACTTGGGTTGAGCCGGGGTTAGATGGAAAGTTCTAATAATAACAGCTCATGGTTTTGCATTCTTACTCCAAGCCAGACACTATGTTCAGCACTTTCCATCCATCCTTCTTACGTATGAGGCATGAATTAGGCACGTTCCCATTTTATAGAGGAGAGCTAGGGTTTAAATCCGTTGCATCTGACTTCCGAGCCTACACTCACCACTATGGCTCTGCCAATTTCCTTTCCATTGGAAAAGATGGATGGAATAGACGTGATAGAGCAAATTGATTTTCTTTCCTTTCCAACAAAGTTGACTCCACACTGGTCATTGTGTTTTCTGGGGTCACCGTGTAAAAGGACACGATTCAGAATGGCGACATGAATCAGAGTGGGACTCCTGGTTGGAGTGGCCAACTCTTTGTGGTTTGCCTGGGACTTGCCTTGTTTTAGCATGAAAAGTCCCAGACAGACTGTGGTGGTGGGTCATCTTACTCACGGACGATGGCCATTGTCCACGAAGAATGCTTCCATCTGTGATCTGGATTGAGTGGTTTCAGGTTTTCCTTTCTTGAACGCCCAATCCGTTCCAGAAGGGGAGATTTCGGTGTGTCCCTTGCGTCTCCAGGCTTTGCTCTCCCTGGGGCTGGTTTGCCCTGGAAGGCGGGAAGGAGGGCTGCCCCTTGGGGTCTGTGGAAAGGTGGGCTGGGTCCCAGCACGGAGTTTCATCAATAAATCCAGCCTAGAACGGCTGGGGATGCTGAATTCCCATCATCGAGGCCCCACGGATGTGGGTAGAAATTCCAAGACCCAGCTTGCAACTCAAAGTTAGCAGAGATGGGGCTTATGAGTTAGGATCCTGAGGCCCATGGATGGGCCCAAATACATCCCCGAAACTGGGCCATTCTCTCACTCACTGGCCAAAGATTCCATCAGCCCTTGGCTCATGACCGGCTAGTTGTTAGCTCAACTGTATACCACTTAGGATAGTGGTCGGCAAACCGCGGCTCGCGAGCCGCGGTTTGCCACTCGGTTGACTAATGAGTTTGCTGACCACTGGACTAGACTTTAATGTTACCGTGTAGTTGGAAGCTGTGAGGATTAGGCAATTGTGGCATGTTGTGTGCATAGAGGTAAAGGGTAGTATATGACAGTGGTCAGCAAACGCATTAGTCAACAGAGCGAGCCGCGGTTTGTCAACCACTGACTTAGGACACTAGCTCACAGCCTTCCTGGGCATTGGCCATGGGACGGTGGGTAGAATCGGACTCTGCTTGGACAGGCAGCATCCAGGACAGACCCTGAGGCCTGGGCAGGAGACCTCACACTGCGCCATGGGACCTGTGGGGGCCCTGGGAGCTTCACAGTGGACTTTTCTGGTACATGCAGACCAAGGTCCCAGCCAACTCTCATGGGAAGAAGAACAAAAGGGGAGAAGTAGGAGCAAATGCCACAGAGACAGTAACAAACATGGAATGCCTTGGCGAGAAAGAGAAAAGGAAAAAAATCCTGGAGCAAAGCCCACAGCAACCTCAGCCTGTGCTGTCACTGAGCAGAGACTCGATTTATTTGGTTTTTTCTTGGAGACGTTGCACAACTTGTGACAGATGTGTTATGTATCCTGTCATTAGGGCTGACAGAGATGTCTCGATATGATTGGGAAAATTACAGTGTCAATATCCCTTTCCATCTTCAAGTCTTTTGCATATTTTCCACTACACTAGTCTCTGGTTGCTGGCAGTTAAATGTAAATGAACTCCTCAGCTCTTTGCGTCTTCCTCCTCCTCCTCCTTCCGTCATGTTTTGGGCTCGCCTGTGTGTGTGTGTGTGTGTGTGTGTGTGTGTGTGTGTGTGTTTAATCTATTCAACAAAAAAAGGCAAAGCAACATAAATGAGGAAGAAATGGGAGAAAGCCAAGAGATCCCCTCTGGAAACCAGGAATTAGGCTATTTATGGATGTTGAGAATTGAGATTTTTTTTTAAAGTAACAATATCTACTGTTCTTATCTTCTTTGATGCGACAGATGTCATATTGTATTTGCATTCTTTCTAATCTTCATACTTCTGCAAGCTGATACTAGTTTTCTACCCACTTTACAGATGAGAAAACAGATATTCAGTGAGGTCACCATTTGCCCAAGGTCTCGAAAGTGGTGAAGGTAGCCTTTGGACGCAGGTATGTGTGACTAAGGTCATGGAACTCTGCTGCTATGGGACTGACCAGCAGGTCATGTATAAGGTGCACATCTGGAATTTTTCCTGCCCAGGGTCTCCCTTTTGTGCCACACACCCCAACTTCCTCTTGGGAAACTGTTCCCCCTCTCCTCTGGGTCCATATAATAAAGGTGAGGGTGACCTCCATTCCCAAGGCCTGGGGTGGCACATGACCGAGGCCTGACCGATCTGCGCATGCTGACTCTTGGCCAAAGCGTCCGGTTCCTGGCCTGGAGACTGTTGAGAGGATGGGTAAGAGGTTGGAACTCCTTTTTGATTGGGGCTGCTGGGTGGCTGGGCTGTTAGCTTGGAGCTTCCGAGAATCTTCTTTGCCACCAGGAGGGGAAGAGCCCATATGGAAAACCGTCAGCTACATGAGAGATGGGGTGTGGGATTCTCCATGGTGTCGTTTGAGTATATGGATCCAGCTTTGTCTGCGGCTGGAATCCACTCCTGGTCTTTTGAGTTATGCAAGTTATTACTCTCCCAAAGCTCTGAGTAAGATCTTGGAGAGAGAGTGACATACCACCGGTGAGAATGAGGGCCTAGTGAGACGAGGCGGGCCTGTGGTGACTGGGATGTTGTGATTTATGATAAGAAGTATATATTTGGTCTTCATCCCCGGTTCTGGCAGGAGAGCCTGAAACCCTTGGAATTTCCTATGTGATGAGAGCCATGAAGGTGTCTTTTGTTATGTGAATGAGGTGACGCTTGGAAGCACCTGAGGATGGGGGCTGGTTGCCAAGAGAGACAGCCACGTGATTAGAGGGTTGCAACTTTGAGTTTCAACCTGCAGCGAGCGGAGAGGGGCTGGAGATTAAGATGACTCACTGATGACCAATGAGTTAATCAACTGTGTCTATATAACGAAATCTCTATGAAAACCCACAAGGAGAGAGTTTGGAGAGCTTCCGGGTTGGTGAACGTGTGGAAATTTGGGGAGAGGGGTGCGCCTGGAGAGGGCATGGAAGCTCCGTGTCCCTTCCCACGAACCTTGCCCTGTGCATCTCTTCCATCAGGCTGCTCCTCGGTGACATCCTTTTAAGCTGGTAATACATGATTTCCCGAGTTCCATGGGCTACTTGAGCAAAGTAATCAAACCCAAAGAGGGGGCCGTGGGAGCCTCTGATTGATAGCCAGTCTGTTGGTTGTACATGTAACCACCTGGACTTGGAATTGACATCTGAGTTGGGGGGGAGGGGGTCGTTGGAACTCCCATTTTGTGGCTGGTTAGTCAGAAGCATAGGTCACAACCTGGGCTTGCAACTGGCATCTGATGTGCGGGGAGCGGTCTCGTGGACTGAGCCCCTCACCCCTGGGACACGGTGCTGTATCCAGGGAGACAATGGTGGAATTGAGTTAAATGGCATCCGGAGCGTTGCTTGTTGGTGTGGGGGAAAGCCTCTTCCCCACACATTGAAATTGGGATCTGGACAGGTTTAATCTGATATTGCCAATATAGTTGTCTAATTTTTGATCTATAAGGCTTGCAATTTCATAGGTCAGCATTTTAGTTCTTTGACTGAATATCCCTATTTTTCAGATATGGAAACTAAAGCTTAGAGCTATTAAGTGATATAGAGGATGAAAGAAAGAACTAAGCCCAATTAAACCCTTCTAGGCCCCAGAGGGAGTCACAGACTGGGAACCAGAAGCGGGCTCTGGTCTCTCCCTGTGTCTTGCTGGGTGAGCTTGGCTGATGCCTTCCTGCATCACTTAGAATTCTCTGATTGCAAGCAACAGAAAGTGACTTTACCTTATGCAGAGAAGGAATTTACTGGAAGGATATGAGGGAGCTTGTGAAATAGAAGAACAAAGTTTCTGAAAAGAGCCACAGAGGATTCAGGGGAGCTGGGTAGCAGGGATTTAAGGACTTAGGTGAAGACATGAATGAGCTACAAACCTCCATTCCTTGCTTCCAATGCCAGTTCCTGGGAGGGAGTATCTGATTGCCTGAGCTTGGATCATAGGCCTGCCCTCTGGTAGTGACCTCATGATGGACCCACAGTTGCATTATGATTCTGTCTAATACAAGGACAGTTGTCTTCCCAGAGCAGCACTGAGACACTGCTACGCTGATAAGAAATGCTGGTGCAGGGTAGGAAACATTACCAGCCCCGTATTCTTGCTGCCATTTGTTTAACCCATAACACGAGTGGTTGGGTCATCAGGTCTGTCTGAGCCCTATTAGATGTTATACTCAGAAAGTTTGATTTTACCAGGCCTGAAAGAAGCTGGGATTAAACACACTTCCACAACCAGGATTTTGCATTATTCTGTGGAAGAAGCAAAAGAATGTCACACAATTTTCTGCGATGAACCACCTTGCCACCTGGCGGTAGCAGGTGGAGGGGGGAGGTACTGGCTCTGGGCTGTGATTAGGTAGGTGGTTGGCACCAAACCCCTCCGAGCTTCCTTTTCCTCATTTACAAAATGGGGATATGTGTTGCAGAGGTTATGATGGTGGTTAAAAGAAAGCATTTGCAAGGCATCGAGTGCCCAATGTGTGCCTGGCTCTGTGCTAAGCCCGTGACCCACAGCCTCTCCATACGGTTCCCAGCACAGATGGGAAGTGGGGCCCAGCCCCCAGCGGGGCTCGGTAAGGACTCTTATCCTTTCCTGTGCCTCTGGCTCTTCCTCTCCTGCTCCTTCCCCGCATCCCGGCCAGTCCTCCTCCGCTGCAGTCCTGAAGCCTGCAGGTGGCCACGGCAGGGAGAGCACCCATGTCCTTGACCTGCTCCCAGTCTGGACACATGGTGAAGAGATGGTCTGTGAGTTCAAAGGCAGAGAGAGAAATTCGAACTTCCGGTGTGTAGAAGGCTCTGGAATCTCGCAGATAATATATGGGGGGAGGGGGGGGATGATGGTTGGTAGATCCCTCCTTTCTTTTGTAAGAGTATTGACATAACTGGACTCCAATTACCCTACTGAGCCCGGCTGGCATGGCTCAATGGTTGAGCATCGACCTATGAACCAGGAGTTCACGGTTTGATTCCTGGTCAGGGCAGATGCCCGGGTTGCAGGCTTAACCTAGGGTGGGGTGTGCAGGAGGCAGCCAATGATTGTCTCTCATCATTGATGTTTCTGTCTCTCTCTCCCTTTCCCTTCCTCTCTGAAATCATTACAAATATATTTTTAACAAATTACCCTATTGGAACCGGGCAGCCGTGGGCCGCCTGGCTGACAGGAGCAGGGCCTGGGCCTGCCTTCGACTGCAAATGCAGGAGTCAGCACCTTGCAAGGAAAAACAGCCCAGGCATCAGCTGGTGGAAACGGTCCCGCAGCTCATGACCTCGGAAAGGAAGGCGAGGCGTGTGCATTGTTTGAGTTGGCAGCTGACTCTGGATTCTTGAGTTTGGAGATTGCAGGTGTGAGTGTGAGTGTGTGTGTGAGCGCATGCAGACGTATTTGCGTGTAAGGGAAGGGGGAAGCAGCCTGTATGTGCGTGGAGGTGAAGATGGGGAAGACCGGAGGAGAGGTGGCAGCCGTGTGCATTGCAGGCTGGCTGTCGTGTGTGTGAGAGGGAAATGGAGAGGCGATGGCGACGGTTCAGGGGAGAGCAGAACCATCTTCATTGTTCGCACACGTCTACATACAAATGGAAAGTAGTGGATGGCAGAGCAGGACAAGACTAACGCGCCAGAGGAAGCCACGCGTGCGAGGGCAGGAGCAGGGCTGGGTCGACGTGGAGTGAGCCGAGGCACCTGCTCCCTTGGCCAGAAATAGTTTCCGGGAACCGCAGAGCGTCCCCCTCTCCCGCCCCCCTCCCGCTTGGGGCCCAGCCGTGGGGAGATAAAGCTGCCTCATCGCTTGTCTTGGCTGCCTCTCAGCTGGGACTGCTGACAAGCGGCTTTGATCTGGGGTTATCGGGGCCTAACCCTGTGGCCCGGGCCTGCGCTGCCAGCTTCCACCGTCACTTCTGCGAAAGGGCATTCCAGAAGGTCACGGCGGGGAGGGCCGCCTGGAGCCTGGGTGCTCCATGCAATGAGGGCACCATCTTCCCATCCAGGAGCCCTGGCAAAATGTGGGGGTCCAGCCGGGGGCAAAGGAGCTTTGAAGGGGGGCCATGCACAGTGCGTCCACCATGAAGAGCACGTGGTGCTTCCTGCTCCCCACCCTTGTGCTGGCTGGGCCTTCACCCCCAGTGGGAGGTGAGGGGACAGAAAGCAGGAGTGGCAGCCAGAACCTCGCCTTCTCTTCTTAGGATGGCTGCTGAGGCATCGCGTGCCCCGGGCGGGTCCTGCTTCTCCGGACCTCAGCTTTCACCCCACCTGGCAAAAGGAAACTGCTCTGTAGCCGTGCAAATCTCTGTTCCCATCAGATCGTGCGCAGAAACCCAAGTTGAAAGCAGATGGGAGGAGAAGGGACCAGTTGAAGGGGACACGGGGTGCCCTCGTCCTCAGTTTTGTCTTTGACCTCTGCTCTAGTTGGTGTGTGAGGTTCCTAGGCAATCAGAACCAGCTGCCACCAGCGTGGTGGCTGAAGACAGCAGTGCTTCGTTGACTCCCAGTTCCGGAGGCCAGTGCTCCACCACCAAGGTGTTGGCAGGGCCGTGAGCCTGCTGAGGCCTGGAGGGGAAGCATCCTTCCTGGTGTCTTCAGCTTCTTCTGGCTTCTCAGGAATCGTGGGCGTTCCTGCTGTGAATCCATCGCTCCCGTCTTCCTTGGCCACACCTGATTGCTGCGTCTCTCCCCTCCTGTCTTCTCTGTGCCTGTGTCTGTTCAAACTTCCTCTTTTTATAAGGACACCTTACATTGACCAGCTGTCCCTAAGGGCCTCATCTTAACCCGCTTACTTCTGTAAAGACCCCATTTCCAAATCAGGTCACACTCTGAGACACTGGGGGTTAAATGGACCTCAACATATTTTTTTGGGGTGGGGGCACACAGACACCATTCAACTCATAATACCCCGTATGTCTTTTCTAAATTCCAGACTTTCTAGAGTCTGTGAGCATAATACATTGCATCAGAAGTTCCAGGGTGATTTGTTACACAGTCCTAGTGACTGCTACAGGTGGTTAAACGTCGATGCTGACCTCACACCTGCATTCAAGCCCAGCTGCTCCACTTAACAACTTAGTCCAGTCAGTTTACTTCTTGGAGCCTGGTTTTCTCATCAGAAAAATGGCATTGGCTGGGGAGACTGTGTACAAAGTTCCAGGCGTCCTAGTGGGCTCTTTATTTATTTAGAAGGCCACAAAGGTGGAAGTGAGCCATGGAAGAAGTGAGCCAGCTGGGCTGCGTGGGCTCAGGAGACAAGTCGCGGAGGCAAAAGAAGGGTCCTGGGCGCTTAGGAGAGAGAAAGGGAGAATGCACCTGGGGGAAGGAAGGGGGAAGATGAAGGCGTGCTCCAGAGCCGCAGTCGCCAACTGGTGGTCCGTGAGATCCGAAAGCTTGATGACCACTACTCCAGAGAGAGAGAGAGAGAGAGAGAGAGAGAGAGAGAGAGAGAGGTTGTACCTAGTAGGTGCTTGACTGAGGTCTCTCCTCTCTTCCTAAATCACTCCTCACTGCAGTGCTGCTAGATTTTACAGAATAAGAGCTTCTGAATTTGGTGGGCAGCTCCTGGGTCTCAGGAACCAGAGCCTTACTTCATGCCGACTTGGATGGGGAATGCATTCCTTTGGCGAGTTCCATGGTTGGAGCCCCTTCTCTGCTCGGACTTCCATTTAGTCTGAGTTAACCTTGGTTTCTTTTTACCAAAGAAGAACCGAGGCTTACGCAGAGGCCTTGTGGAACGCCTGCAATATCAAACGGCCACCGCCCTACTGCGCTCTGCGTTGCTGAGCGTAAATAAATTAAAACCATCCCGCTCCTTTTCCCTGTAAGCGCACGCGCACACACGTAATTTCATTACAGCCGGAATGTAGTACTGTAGGCAAACGTGTTTGGGGCTTGGCTGAACCTAGAGTGCTCTTGGAAGACAGCGATCTGCTGGGCCAACCTGGGAGGGAGCTGTGCTTGGCTCCTTCCCTCCACTCGGCATGCTGGGTGATCCGCAGGCCTGGGCGTCACATGTGAGCATTTGGTACTGGAAGCTCAGAGGACCGCAGATGTGTGGGTGGGTTTGCTTGAAAAATGTAGTAAAATATACATAGCATAAAACTACCATTTAAGTATTTTTAGTTTATTTTTCTTTATTAATGTTTTGAGAAAGGGAGAGAAACATTGATCAGTTGCCTCCCCGATTGGGGGTTGAACCTGCACCCTGGGTGTGTGCCCTGACCAGGTATTAAACCCATCACCTTGTGGTTACAGGACGGTGCTCCAACCAACTGAGCCACCCGGCCAGGGCCTCAACTCTGATTTCTCAAGCCCACCTGGAAAGTCAGGATTAGAACCTGGTATCTAATCTTTGTTTCTCTTTGTACACCTGGTTCTTTCTTTCTTTTTTTGAAGCATAATTTTCTCTGGTTCAGCATCCAATGGATGCCAGTGACCTCTCCGGCTCCTTTCACTTCTAGCGTTCGATATAGATTGACCAATGTCTGTGTTTCAGGATTCAGGGAGAAAGAATGGATAGATCCAGCTAGGGTCAAAGGTTTATTCTCATTCTGAACAGCCTTGGGCTAATGTTAGGGGTTTCATGGTATTAACAACTAACTAACTAACTAACTAACTAACTAACTAACTAACATAAACACACCTCTTCTGCAAGGTTGTCAGTGATGAGGGTGTGCACAAGCTGGGACTCCTAAAAGATGTGCATACTTGTGATAAAAGTCGCAATAGAAGTATCTCCAAGGTAGAGAACACAGAAGGAGGAGAGAGTCACTTTTTCTGGAGGATAAAAAAAAAACATTTCTCTGAGAAGATAAGTTTTAGGTTAGGTTTTAAAGGATGAAGAGGAGTTTTTCTAAGGCGTGTATTAATCAGGATAGATTAGGTTATGATGCAGTAACAAACAGACCTCAAAAACTCAACAGCTTGACCCAACAAAGTTAGCTTCTTTTATTTTTATTTTTTATTGGTTTCAGTCAGGAAAGGAGAGGGAAGAGAGAGAGAAACATCAATCATGAGAGAGAATCACTGATAGGCTGCCTCTTGCACGCCCCCTCCTGGGGATCAAGCCAGCAACCCAGGCATGTGCCCTTGACCAGAATCGAACCCGGAACCCTTGAGTCCATAGGCCAACGTGCTATCCACTGAGCCAAGCTGGCTAGGGCCAAAGTCAGCATCTTGCTAGCCCTGCACGTCCATCCCAGCTTGGTGAGGAGCCTGCTCCTCGCAGTGGCCCAGGCTGAGGGAGATGTTACCATCCTGTAGACTTGCCATGTGGGACACTGGGCCTTGGTCACTGTGACAGACAGGAGAGGGGAGAGACTAGGGCATCTTGCCTGGGATTTTCATTGCCTCAACATAGCTTCCACCCACAGTTCATTGGTTAGAACTTGTCATATGGCCTCCGGCTACTGCAAGGTGCTGGGAAAGGTAGGCGACCAACAGGAGTATTGGGGGAGCATGACGTGTGCGGCCGTAAGTAAACAATGAGATCACTTTCAATCAAGTTAGTGGTTCTCAACCAGGAGAGAGTTTGCCCCTCCAACGAACACATGGCACTGTCTGGAGAGTCCTGTTGACATCCAGGAGGTAGAGGTCAGGGATGCTGTTAAACACCCTACCATGAACAGGGACAACCCCACAACAAAGAATGATCTGGCCCCACATGTCAATGCCGAGGTTGAGCAACATTGGGTTGAAGAATCACCTTGAACAAAGCAACAGTCATGAAAGGACAATCCAGGGGCAGGTAGTGCATTGCAGTGTGGTGCCACCACCTCGATCTGCTTCCAAACCTTTTCCTTATTCCCGAAGCTCACCCATAGCAATCCCTCCTCATCCTCCCCCTTGCAGCCCTCGGAGGCCACTCATCTGCTTTCTGGCTCATAGATTTGCTTATTGCAAACGTTTCATACCAATGGAATCATATAATAGATGACTTTGTGACTGGCTTCTTTCACTTAGCACCGTGTTTTCTCTGGTCCTCCATGTTGCAGTGTATCAGTTTTTATTATTTTTATGGCTGTCTACTATTCCACTATATGGCTAGACCACGTTTTGTTTATCCATCCATTGGTGAGCATTTGGGTTGTTCCCACCTTTTGGCTGTTGCGAATTATGCTGCTCTGGACATTCACAGACAATGTGTGGACATACATTTCATTACTTTGGGGTGTTTACCTCAGAGTAGACTTGCTGGGTCTATGGTAATTTTATGTTTAACTTGCGGGGAACCATCCACCTAATTTCCCCAGGTTTTGAGCGCTTATTCTGTGTCGGGCTCAGTGCTGAGAGCTTTACATGTATCCTGTCACTCCATCCTCACAATAGCTCAGTGAGGTTGGTTACCGTTATTATCCTCACACCCTAAGGAAGGAAACTGAAGCACAGAGAGGTTAAGCAACTTGCCTGAGGCCACACAGCTAGTAAGAGACAATGCCAGGAAAATGGGGCCCACACAAGAAGGGTTCTGAGCAGAGAAATGAAATAGTCAGATTCAGTTTCTTCCTCTCACCATGGCTTTCTCCCGTCGGAAGTTTAAGCCCCCACTCTGGCGTGAGGAGTGGGTGGAATTCAGTTGGTAGGAGTCTGAGGGCCGAAACAATATCATGTCACCGCTCCTGGAAGGGTTTCATTTCCCTTCACGTGCTTGGACACGGACGCACAAAAGGCACATGGATAAATCACGGGCTGTTTGACAAGGCTGGGAAAGAACGTGGGGCTGGGACAGAGCAGCCTGGCCCGCGCCGGCTCACAGGGCGGCAGTGACGTCACCAACACCCCATTTTCCTCTGCGTGTTTATAGTTTCCCCCTCGGGGGCCCCTGAGGTGTCGGGACACTCCTCAGCTGTGTGGATTCAGTGTGTGGCTCTGTGTGCCGACGTGGGGGTGGCGCACACTGAGTCAGTGCTCTGCCAATTCGTCCCGGGGCTGGTGGGTGCAGGCAGAGCCATCAGTCAGGAATCTGCCCTTGAAGTCCCCACAGTCCAGTGAAAAGCAGGTGGACAGTCCTTGATGACATCACCCATGTTCGTTTTCAAACCTTTATTGAGCACCTGTTATGTGCCTGCATTGTTCTAAGCCCTGTTATGTGCCTGCATTGTTCTAAGCCCTGTTATGTGCCTGCATTGTTCTAAGCCCTGGGGAACAAGAGACAAGGTCCCTGCCTCATGGATTCTCTTCCCATGAGGGACATTGACCGTGAACAGACCAGGAATTGCGGGGTGATCCAAGGGAGCAAGTGCTCTGGGGGACAGAAGGAGTGGAGGGCCAGAGAAGGAAGGAAGAGGCTGGTTTGGGTCAGATGTAGGAAACTCTGGCAGGCAGAATGCCGGCCTTCTAGAAGCCTCCACAATCTAACCCCTGGAACCTATGAACATGTGACCTCACCTGGCAAAAGGGACTTTGCAGATACAGTTAAGTTACGGCATAGCTCAGTGGTTGGGTGTCTACCAGTGAACCAGGAGGTCAGGGTTCGATTCCCGGTCAGGGCACATGCCCGGGTTGGGGGCTCAGTCTCTAGTAGGGGACCTGCAGGAGGCAGCCAGTCAGTGATTCTCTCTCATCGTTGATGTTTCTATCTCTCTCTCCCTCTCCCTTCCTCTCTGAAATCAATAAAAAATATATTTAAAAAAAAGATGGGGGATTATCTGGATGAATCAGTGTAGTCACGAGATCCTTAATAAGAAGGGGACAGGTGGGTCAAGATCAGAGAAGGAGATGTGAGGACAAGGGAAGTGGGGATCGGAGTGATGCCACGAGCCAAGGAATGCGAGCAGCCGCTGGACGCTGCAGAAAGCTGGGAAGTAAGTCCTCCGCTTCGGCCTCTGGCAGAGGCACAGCCTGACCCACCAGTTTAGACTTCTGATCTCAGAACTGTAAGAGGAAGAGTCTGTAGTTTCTAGGCACTGAGTTTGTGGTAGGTTGTTAGAACAGCAATAGGAAACTAATAGAGACTTGCATGAGGTGAAGACCTAAGATTTACTGGGGAAGAGCGTTCCGTTCCAGATGGAAGGAGCAGCAAGGGCAGAGGCCCTGGGGTGCAGAGTGAGATAGTGCAGCAAGCGCTGTGCTAGAGCCCTTAGAGCTTTGGGGACATAGGGGAGGGCCTGTGCACTGAGAGTGGGTAACGTGGGAGACCTGGGCGAGGGAATGCTTGGATCGGACCCTCAAAGGCTACAGTAAGAGCACTGGCTCATGAGTCCAGGTGACCCGGGTTTCATTGCTGACGGTGCCGCTTGTGATGTGGCTGTGGGCCAGCCCCTCTCCCTCTCCAGGTCCCTGCTTCCGGATCTGTAGCCAAGGCCTCCAAGCATACCTGGTGGCGTTGTCGGGGGCTAATTCATGTGACATCCTTAGCACGGTCTGTGGCGCATTGCAGGTGCTCAGTGCATGTCTGGAATAGGGATGCTGAGGAGGGTGATTGACAGAGGAGGAGAGGGGGCGGGGAATGGCCTCCTGTGTGCCGGGAACAGCGCGGGGCGGGGGGGGGGGGAAGGGGGGGCAGGAGGGGAGCCAGTACACGCCCCACTTGCTGCCAGGATGAAGTACGTGTAAGTGCCCCTGGAGACCCCTCTTCCCTGCTTTCTCTTGTGTCCTCGCTCCAGGGTCTGCAACAGCACTTGCCCTGGGGGGGAGGTATCCGGCCAGTGCTGGGCTCGGGCGACCAGTTCTTGGCTGCCCATCTGCGTGCAAACTGGTCCCTAGGGAGTGGACAGGCCCTTGCACCAATTAATTCCCTGTCATCCGGCCCCACCTACAAGCAGCCAGCCTTGGCGGCAGGAAGTGGGGGCTCGGTTGAACAGGCTCTGCATTCACAGGGCGGCCAGCTGCCCCAGGCCGAGCTCTGCTCTCCTCCAGGCCAGTTGTAGCTGTGGGCCCAGCTCCACTGTATGCAAATGTATTTGCCGGACTCTACCTCTCGGCAGCCTTTGGGTTTCTCTAGGCAAATGCTGTGCTTCAATACTTGTTTTCTCTACAGGCCGTGTCAATGCCATCCTGCACGCACCCGCACCCGTGCGATGGGCAGGTGGGTCAGGACCCGTGTGTTGTTTCCTCGGGGTGAGGGGTGGAGGTTGAGTGGCAGATGGGCACCCTAGAAAAGGGCTGCACGTGGAGAAGGGACAGCGTAGAGAGGGTTGAGCGTCTGGCTACTCAAAGCACAGTCCTCGGACCAGCATCGTCGCCCCTCTCACCACCCCCATCCCTGAATCAGAATCTGCATTTAACAAGCTCCCCACTGGACAGCTCCTCGGCCCTTTAAAAGCCATCAATGCTCAGGCCCTGCCCCAGGGATTCCGATGGTCTGAGGCGGGACCCAACAGTACCATGTGGTAAAAGCTCCCCAGATGATTGACTGAGACTCGGTGGTTCGCGCTGAGAGCCGTGGTTCTTAAGCGGCTGCTTGCTTCAGGGTCCCTTGGGAGGCATCCACACAGACTTCCGGGCCTGCCCAGGGGTGGACGGCGAATGTTGAACCACAGTCTCTCTGGGGTGGAAATGGGGGTGAGGGAAAAGCTCTGATTTATATTCAGTTTCCATGGTGTGACTGTTCCCACTGTGGCTCTTTTTTTTAAATCCTCACTCGAGGATATATATATATATTTTTTTAAATTGATTTTAGAGAAAGAGAGGAAGGGAGAATGAGTGAGAGAAACATTGATGTGGGAAACGTTGATCAATTGCCTCCCATATATGCTGCCACTGGGGATCGAACCCACAGCCTAGGTATGTGCCCTGACCGGGAATTGAACCTGCAACCTTTTGATGTACAGGATGATGCTCAACCAACTGAGCCACCGGCCAGGGCCCAGCTGTGGCTCTTGTGTTCCGGCGCAAACTGGCTCCAGGGGCCACGCCCCCAGGTTTTTTAAGTGGCAGGTCTAGTGGGGCCTGAGAATTTGCATTTCTGACAGGTGGTGCTGCTGCTGCCGCCCCAGGGACCGGATTTTGAGAACCACTGGGCTAGAGGAGCATCTTGAGAGCCAGCTCCGCTCAGTTTGTAGTAGCTCCTTGGAGGGTTGTGTGGAGGAGGATCCTGAGGCTGTGGGAGGCTCAGTGAGCCCTAGGATGGAGGCCTTGGCCGTCTCTGGGTTCTCTGGGTGTTACTTTGATTCCTTCATGAAAACAAGGCAGGAGTGGTTGTTAGATGGAGTTCCATTTCCAAAGGCCACAGGGGAGCTAGGGAGACACGCTGAGTTGTGATGGCCCATCTCATGACGAGCTGAGAAGGAACCCAGGCAAGGCCCCTGTTGCAAGAACCCTGAGAGATCAATTTTCGAGCCGCTCGCGTGATTTACAGAAAGTCTCAAAGTGGGGAAGGGCTCCCCCAGACACACGGAGCAGGTGCCTGGGTGCATCGGGCTAACGCGCTCAGATCTCAGAAGAAAAAAACACCAGACAAGAAATTTACAGAGAAACCTACTCAGGCCTTCAAAGGCACAGCGGGGAAGAGAGAGATCAGCAGAAACTGTAAAGGAAGTTTTTCCAACCCCCCTGGCAGGTCAACCCTTGAACTCCTGCGCATTCCGGGAGCAGAGAGCTGGAAATGGAGCAGGGAGGGACCCGAACGGAGGCTGGGCGATGGAAGATAAGAAATTCCGATTCTAATCTCCTTATTTCCTCTCCTTCCTCAGACCCGGCTTGTATATAAACTCTATGCAAATGTGTTTACGTTATATTTTATTTCAATCGGAGTCACTCAGCTGTCAGGAGCTATATCAACATGTCATTTGGGTTGAAGAAACAAGCGTTTTGAGGGGAAATATTTCAGATAAACAGACACAATGTTATGACATATCAAAACAGCCCAAACATGGGAGGGGAGGCGGAGATGGTGGAGAAGGGGGGAAGCCACAGAAAGGAGATCTATTTACCCTGGCACATGCCCTGTATGGTCGGCTGGGAACAAAATGGGATTTTTATTACTTGTGTTGCGTGGTGGTGGGGTGGGGCGGGGAGAGGTTGGGGAGGGGGGGAGGTGCCCTTATTTGCTGAGGAGGAGGCTGCTTGGCTGGTGCCCACCACTCTCCGGTGGTCCTGCTGACTCGCAGGAGGCAGGGGAAGAGAAGACAACCCCCTCGGATTAACTTCATTCGCGATGGGGAGACCAGTTGCTTGGCGGAATCTCACAGCCTGCTCACACGTCGCCCTCCTCCGTGTCCCTCTTGACAAACGGAGTAATTCAAAGGCCGCACAAAGAAGTGCCCGGGTTTGTGGTCAGGGGCGGGGGAGGGGATGAGCACGCAGAAGCGACATGGGCAGGAGGCCGCTGTTCCGCTAGGGGTGCAGTTTTTAATTCAGCGCTGGAAGTAGCACCGTTGCCTGATTCAGTAACCAAAAGAAAAATAGAGTAGTTTTTTCTCTTTCCCAGTGTACTCATTTTTTTGTCTCATCTCCCTGCCCCCAACCCAGGGGAAATGAGACACACACACACACACACACACACACACACACACACACTATATTTTGTTAGGTTTTGTCTGTTGTCAGTTCCCACACCACCTACTTCAACTGGTGGGATAGGTTGGAAAGGGAATCACATTGTCCTTAAAATAATAGTTCCTGCTTATTGAGTACCTACTGTGTGCCATCTGCCATGGACTTACATGATGGCGGATTCCCACCGTCACCTGTGAGGCTGCAGGGGTTCACCCCAGGTCGGACCCAAGGGGCACGGGCTCGCGGCTGGGCAGGAGAGAGCTGGACGTAGCTTGCCTGGCGCCACGTCTGTGTGCTTTCCGCTGTGTCAAGTGTGGGGTGAACTCGGGGGACAGGGTGCATGGCAAGGTAACTTCTGGAGGAGTGGGGAGCTGCCAGCCCGCTCAGGCAGGCCGAACGTGTCCACCCCCAACATGAACTTGCCCAGGACAAGAATCATGCGCTTGTTCAAATGTGGCACAAGCCGGCAGCTGCCTCGGGGTGTGCTTGGCCGATGTTGGCAAAGTCCCCCACCGCCCATGGATGTCTCCTCCTGCCACCTGTCACCCGGCCTCAAATTCCACCAGCAGAGAGGTATGCCTGGGCTTTCACGAAAGACCTTTTTGGGCATGGTGGAGGGTAGGCACCTCCCCCAGAGAGGGCACACCTACCATCTTCCTTCAGGCCCCTCCCAGCAGGGCAGCCAGCCCAGCGCTTGGCATTGAAGGTGTCCTTGGAGGCCCGGGGGATCCCCAGGCCTGTGATGGGCCCTGGGGCTCCGACAGCCTCGTGTGAAGTGCGGGCTGGTGGAGGTAACATGTTGCTTGTTCACCCATCTCTCTGCCAGTCCGGCCGGTGCGTTTGAGGCCGGGGCCGTGACTAGCTGGGCGAGGAGAGGGGAAGCCCCGAGCGTGTTGTGGGATTGCAGAATGTCATAGCTGCCACGCAGCCCATCCTTTTTTCTTTTTAAAATATATTTTTATTGATTTCAGAGAGGAAGGGAGAGAGAGAGAAACACCATGATGAGAGAGAATCATTGATCGGCTGCCTCCTGCACGCCCCACACTGGGGATTGAGCCTGCCACCTGGGCATGCGCCCTGGTTGGGAGTGGAACCGTGACCTCCTGGTTCATAGGTCGATGCTCAACCACTGAGCCCTGCTGGCGGGGCTCTGCAGCTCGTCTGGATCTCCAGTTCGTCATGTTCCTTCTTCGCCCCCCTGTCCCCAGGATGACACCGCCTGTGGGATTCTTCTCTTCATATTTGCCTTTGAGCTGAGTCACTTGAAACCAACAAGCAAACTTCTATTTCCAGGGCAGCCCGCATCAGCTTCCTCAGCGATAAGGGAGGCAGGCAGATTCAAGCCTCTGGCTTCGGTGTGGCACATGCTAACATGTTTTACAGAGGAAAACGAGCGTGGACGAGAAATGCACCGAGAAGGGAAACACACACACCGCCTCGAGTCTCAGCACTGACACGTTGACTTGCTAATTGTTCTTTTTCTAGTACATGTTAAAATCACAACTATTAGAATAAAAATGAATGCTCAACCAGAGACCAGTGCAAATCATGTGATACAGGTGCCATGTCTGGCCCAAGCTCCCAGTGTTGTAAGTGGAGAAACTGAGGCAAGGGGACTCGGCTGGCGGGGGCAGAGTGAGACCTTAGGAGCATGCCGGAGGGACGCAGAAGGAGCACTGGACAGAGAGTCGGGGACCCTGGCTCTCTCTCCAGATCTCAGAGCAGAAACCTCTCCGCTGCCCCCTGGACCTTCTCCCACCGCAAAAGGAAAGAGGGGTGCTACTTTGGGTCTTCACGTGGGTGTCTAGGAAGAGGGCCTAGGGACGAACTTGAACTCCTTGGATTTTCTTTTAATTGAGGTAAGATTCTCGTAACATGAAATTAACCCTTTTCAAGCAAACATATCAGTGGCATGTAATGCATTCACAATCTCATGCAGCCATCATCTCTCTAGTTCCAAACCATTGTTGTCACCCCAAAAAGGAACCCCCGTGCCCATGAAGCAGTTGGGCCCCATTCTCTGCCCCCAGCTCCTGGCAACCACGTACCAGCATTCTCTCTCTGGATGGACCCGCTCTGGTCACTTCATGTACATCAGACACCGTGTGGCCTTTCGTGTTGGCTTCATCCACCGAGCATCGTGTTTGCAGGGGTCCTCCATGTTACAGCACGGCTCGGTCCTGGGTTCCTCGTTCTGGCTGGATGAGAGAGCTTGTGTGGCTGGGCCAGGCTTTGCTTGTCCCTTTATCCGTTGACGGACATTTGGGCTGTTTCCACCCTTTGGCTGTTGTGAGGGGTGCGCTGTGAACATCCATGCACGAGGTTTGATGTGATTATAGCTGTTCATTTCTCTTGGGGGTTCAGCTTGGAGTAGAACTGCGGGACTCTATGGCAACTCCATTTGACGTTATGAGGAAAAGTCCCTGGGAACGCTGCGTGTGTGTCCGAGCGTGTGCGTTGAAGGAGATGGTCCTGACCTTTTTTATTTTATTTTAGTAAGGTTCTCAAGAAAAGAGTAAGCAGCGTAGAAACGGGTGACCCCTTGGACCCTCTCCGATTCCTTCCAGAGTTAAGACCCTCTGCCTCCTGTCTCTTAGCTCAGTGGCTCCGCACTGGGAAGGCCTTCTCTTTCTTCCTATCTTGTTTATCTTGCTTTCAGCAGCTACTCTGCCAGGCAGTGGGCTGGGCACGGGGGATGCAATGGAAAGGGCTTCTTTGACAGCTGGGGGAGGAGATGGGGATGGGGGCACAGGATGGAGAAGCAGGTCAGGAAGGCTTCCTGGAGAAGGAGTCATTGAAGGTTGCTGAGAGCCATGCAGGCCAAGAGGTGGGAGGGGTTTCTGAGCGAGGAGATGGCGCTTCCCAGTCCCCTTGGCAGGGACATGCTGGCTGCCAGGCCTTTCCTTCCCTGCGGCTCACAGGGCTTGGCGCCGCCGTCCCCTGCTCCTGAGCGTGGCGGATGCGGCCATGCCTTTGATTGCTGCAGAAGGCGGTGGCCAGGGCCCAGGGCACGTCTGAGGATCACTCAGGCCCCGGGAAAGAGGGTCTGCTCCCACAGCCTCAGAGGCAGGTGTTCTGTGAGCTTCCCACGCAGGCCTGCCAAAGCCAGCCGCCCGCCCCGCAGCGCACACTCACGCAGGCCTGCCATTCCAGCCCCGCCTTTCCGAGCAGCTGGCAGGCTCCCAGGGCATCTGGGGGTGCCGGATGGGTCAGGGCCTGGCCTGGGGCCACTTGCTGACCTGCAGCCCTGGGCCCCACGCTGTCCTCCTGCTTGCATGCCCGGGTCACAGGCTTCTGGGCACCTTTCACCTCTGCGAGGCCGGGCAGGGTCCGGTTTCACAGGGACAAAGCCACGCAGCCCTGCACTGGATGCCTGGCCCTGCGACGGAACAGCCGTGTCGTTAACGTGTTATTTATGGCATCCTCCTGACTCCCGTCTCATGTTAGGCTTCTTGGTGGGGCATGGTGCCTTCACCAGTCAATCAACCAACTGGCTGTACGGGCTGACTAACCAGAGTGGACCAGCTAGTGTTACGTTCTCCCCCACGGCCCATGCCTTGTTCTACAAGCTGCGGGCAGTGAGCCGGTCCCTGTCTTTTTGGGTAGCCTGTGTGTGTGTGTGTGTTGCTTTATTAGAATAACTTTTCGGGTGGGATCTTTGTTACTGTGGATCCTTTAAATTTTTAAAATTGTGCTTAAAAAAACACACAAAAGCATGTAACAAAATGTATCATCTTCTTTTCTTTGGAAAAAAAAAATATTTCTATTGATTTCAGAGAGGAAGGGAGAGGGAGAGAGAGTTAGAAACTTCACTGATGAGAGAGTCATCGTGCCCTGATGGGGAATTGAACCGTGACCTCCTGGTTTATAGGTTGGCGCTCAACCACTGAGCCATATTGGCTGGCAGCATCTTATTTTCAAGTGGAAGGTTTGGGAGTGTTACGTATATTCACCTATATACGTAACACTACCAAACAGAAAACTCCAGGCCTCCTTTCATCTTGCAAAACTGAAACTCTGGACCCATTAAACAACTTCCTGTTTCTGCCTCCCCCAGGCCCTGTCAATCACCATTCTACTTCCTGTCTCTATGAATTTGACTCCTGGGTGCCTCACATTGGTAGAATCAAACAGTGTTTTTCCTTTTGTGACTGGCTTATTTCACTTAACGTATGTCCTCGGGGCTCATCCAGGCTGCAGGAAGTGATGGGATTTCCTTCTGTTTAAAGGCCGAGTAATATTCCATTGTGTGCCTATGCATATTGTGCTTACCCATTTCCCATGACTAGGCATTTGGGTTGCTTTCACCTCTTGGCTATTGTGAATAGTGTTGCTATAAATGTGAGGATGGAAATAGTGGATTTTTTTTTAAAAGAAAATTTAGTTACACAATGAATAAAATTAATGAAATTTTGTTATTTAGATTGAGGCATAACTGACATGCAACAAACAACATGGTATTAGCTTCAGGTGTACAGCGTAATGATTTGATATTTGTATGTATTATAAAATTTAGTAACATCCCTGTAAACAATGAAATCTCTACAGATAAGACCAAAGACACTTTAGCCCCTTCCTCCAACCCCCACCCCAATGATAAATTGTTATTAATTTAGACTCTATCTACCCACACATATACACGCATGCATAAATGTGTGTGTATGTATAAACATGGGAGGGCAAATGTAGGTTTATGGTCGTTAGTATGGAAAAATATATAATACAAATACAAACTGTTTCACATACAACTGTAAACCTACTTTTACCAAACCCCTGTATATTTAGAAAAAAAAAGTGTGTACTCTCCATTCTGCTATCACGTGACATTTACACTTCTAAAATCACTGCTATGCAAAATGACACAAGACTAACAGGGCTTCTTGGAAAATTAGGGCTAAGGGGCGATCCTGGAGAACTCGGTCAGTGACCTAAGAGAAACAGGAACCTGATAAGAACCACAGCACCGTTTGACATACGTGAAGCATTAGGAAATGCATGCACACTCTGAAAAAGAAGGAACGTGGCTTGGGAAAAGTCCTGAGCTTTTCTTATGGGCGCGGCCTTCGAAGCGCTGTGAGTGGCGGCAAGGAGGTGTGGAACCGGACTGTGAAAGTCTGGCGAGGTTGGGTGCGGCTGCCAGCACCCACGAGGCCAGCGCCAGATGTTTGCGGGGGTGTGTGTTTTGGGTGTTCCTGTGGGGTCACTTTGGCTGGGTGCAATATTTGGCGTCGACCCCGTGTTTCTGGGTCAGACACAAAATTCGGTTCTGTTTAGATTGTTCCCAAATATCTCAATCACGTTGGAACAAATTTATGTTTTCCAAACAAGCGGAACTGACTACACACACACACACACACACACACACACACACACACACAGCAGAAAATAATGGTACTTGTGTGTGTGTGTTAGATTCATACTGCAGCTGTAAGCCTGTAGCCAGTTTTATTTTATTTTGTTGCTTAACAATATTCCTAAGAGGCTTTCCTGTATTACCATATAGACCTGTTGTGTCCTATTGTGTGGATACACCCCCACTTCTCCCGTGGGTGTCTACGGCTGTTTAGGATCGCATCCGAGAGTGGATTCCTTGGGAATGTACATTTTATATTTTTTCCCCTTTTTGGATGATATCTTTAACGAATTAAGTATATTCTGGTACAATATACATAACACAATTTACCATTTTAACTGTTTTGAAGGGGACAATTCAGGAGCATTAAGTACATTCACATTGTTATGCAATCACCACCACCATCCATCGCCGGAACCTTCTCATCATCTCCACCTATACCCATTGAACAAGCGCTTCTTGAGTTCCAGTCCTGGCCTACCACCTCTTGCTGTGTGACTTCGGGTGATTTCTACGCCTCTCTGAGCCTCAGTTTCCTCATTTGTAGATTGAAAATCAGAGTATGTTTCTTGGGTTTGGACTGAGGACGTATGAGGTGACACAGGGAAGGAGCACACTGTAGGTTTTCAGTCAACAGCCTTTATTATTGTGTGAAATGGACCCAGTACCCATTGTGCTCTGCTCTGATTTATCTGACGGCCGGTTCCTGGGAATGGGGTGTTACATAGTGTGACTTGCTGGGACCCAGAGCAGAGGCATGGTAGAGAGCCTGCAAAGTTTCCTAGTGGACCAGACCTTCCCCCCTGCTTCCTTACAGCTAGTGCCTTAGATGGAAAGTTCCAGGTCCCTCCCTGCTTACCCCAAGCTCCAGTCCAGGCCCAGACCAGCCCTTAGGGCTCTTGGGAATGACCCACATTCAGCTGTGGTCTGTGCCAGCCTGCCCGCCGGGGCTGCAGTTACCATGTGCACAGTAGCAAATGGATTGAGGTCACGGCGCAGATGGCAGGAACTTTCAGTTGAGATCTGCTGGCTGCGTTGGAACCAGTGACCCGGAGGGAAATGCGTGCGCATCGCCCCTTCCATTCCTCACACCGGGACCTCGCCCCTTTCCAACGCCTCACCCTGGGGAGCCCAGTGTCCTTTGAGATTTCTTGGGCTCCTGTGAGCAGAAAGGAAAGCCACATTGTCACAGGCAGCGGCCACATGTCAGCCCCTCAGCTCCTGGCCCCACCCTTGTTCAGGGAGATCAGCGCCTTGGTCTCTTTGTCTCATGGACCTGATGCTGTCCTTGGGAGGTGTGTGTGTGTGTGGGGACCATTATCCCATTTTTCAGATGGAGAAATAGGAGAGCGGAGGGTGGTGCTCAGGGACCCACAATGTCTGGAGGTCACAAGGAATTTGTGGGGCCATGTGTAGCCATACTGGCGAGTGGATGGGAACACAGGACCCATTAGCTGGATTAAATCAAGTAGAAAACAGCAACAGAACGCCGCTGCTTTTCAAACACGCTCCAAGACGTGGAAGTGTTTTCCACCTGGTCATGCCACAGCCCTGCAGCGTTTGGGTTCACAGAGCTCCTGGGGAAGCTGAAGGAACTAGGGACTCGCTGCCTATAGACAGACAGATATGTCTTACTCCTTTTTCCCCTGGAATGGAATTTATCGGGTGACCTTGGTTAATCACATTATATAGGTTTCAGGTGTACAATTCTATAATCCATCATCTGTAGCTGTGTCTTATTCTTGAGTTTATCTCTAGGGCCTAGAGCACTTGTAGGTGCTCAAAAAGTATTTATTGAATGAAGAATGAATGAATGCATGAATGAATGAATGAATTGCCAAAGCCATGGCTGGATGCAATTACCAAGGGGGAATTAAAAGAGAAAGAAGCATTTTCTCATGCTCTTGATCTTAACGAAGTGAGCTGTTCCCATTCCACAGATGGGAAGATTGAGTTATGGTTCTCAAGATGTGGTGGTCTCACATAAAATCCCATGTGGCATGACTCTTAATGTAGAATGTTCCCAACAGCTTGGCAGCCTTGGGACAAGGGAGAGATGGATTTGTAGTTGAGGACAATCATAGCTGGAAGAAAATCCCAGTATTTCTTGAATTTGCACAAAGACTCGTCTTGCTTGCTTCTCCCCGCACACGCTCTAAAGCTCTGTCTTTCTGAGGGTTGGTAAAACCCTGCCATGCTGTGCCCTGGAGAAATGTGTGCACTGTCTCTACAGCTGGTGGAAACCAGAATCTTCCTGGAGAAACAGAGGCGATGAATCCATTCGAGAGGGCAGGAGGGAAAGAAAGAACATACAAGGCAGGTGACCTCATCCCCCTCCAAGAATCTTCACTCGTCCAGAGACGGTGTGTGAGGAAAGGCCCAGAAGGGGTAGAACCTGGTGGAAGGCCTTCAGACCTGACATCAGAATCCTGGCTCTGTCATGCCTTGGCCACTACTTTATCACCAGTGTCTCAGTTCCTTGACTCATCGGTCAAGAAGGGGACCGCAGTGCTGAACCTTCAGGGCTGTTATGACAGAGTCTGTGCGATACCACAGGGAGGAGGGCGTGGCATGCCGTAGGAGTACAACTCCTGCTAGTGCACAGGAGCCTGAATGGTGGGCGGATTGGGCCATTTTATGAGCCTGAATTTTCTCCAGGTTACGGTGGAGGGGGCTTTTATGAGCCGTCCTCCTGGGGAAGGCCCAGCAAGCTGGTAATGGGAGGACTAATGACAGTGCTGATTAATCACAGCTTGCCTGTGCAGTGACACTTTCATGCAGAGGGACCCCCAGGCCTTCTCCAGCCGCTGCCTGCAGCGGGGACCTGACCCACCTCCGCCCTAATAGCTCAATTCCTTTTATAGACTCCCTTTCATCCTGGCATCAGGCAGGGCTTAATGATCGTGATCTCTGGCCCCAGCTCCACCCCAGCTTGTGGATTAGCAGCCACATTATTAACCTCGATGTTTTCTGCCTCGGGGAGGAACTGTGGCACCAGAGGAGCTAAGGGACTTGCCCAAGGTTCTGCCATGAGCCAAACCAAGAGTGGCCCCAAATAGAGCTCCTGTGATGTCCAGACTGCTACTTAGTCCTATAGATGCCTCCATTTTTGTAGGTTTTGTGAACGATCCAGTATCATGAATATTTTCAGTCTCAATTGGAGTTGTTTGGAACCAGGAATCCTGATTGCTCTGTAAACCCATCCATCATCCATCCATCATCCATCATCCATCCATTCATACAAAACATCTATCCATCTAACATCCATCTACCCATCCAAATATCCACTCTAGACAAGCTCCTGACTCAGCTGCTTTATGCATGGTATTTCCTCTCTCTGGAACACTCCACCCTTACGTATCCCTCTGTTTCCCCTCAACCCTCCCTCCAAGTTCACATCCATTTATCCATCCAAATATCCATCCCCCATCATCCATCCATTCACCCAAAACATCCATACATCTGACATCCATCTATTCATTCAAACATCCCTCCCTCCATCCATACACTGCTTGCCCATCCATTCCTTTAACATAACAGACACTAAACTGGCACCAAACATATGCGAAGGTGCATCAATCAACTGGAGCAGGAAACAGCAACAAACAGATGCCGTATTCAAATCTGGGAATTTGAGGAACAATTAACAAAAGTGTAGCTTGTGTTTAGGAAAAGGAATGGTATGGTGCCCCAGGACTGGACATAATACCACCCTTAGGGATGAGGGGAAGAAGGGATGAGGGGATGAGGGGATGAAGGGATGCGGGGATGAAGGGATGAGGGAAGGGAGCAGTTTTTGGAATCTGGTGTGTGAAGAGATGACTCCTGACAGCAGCTGTGGCCTTGGGTAGAGGGACACAGTCAACCCGTGGTGACCTGGCAGAGATGGGACAGGAAGATAAACACCTTGTCAACACACTCTTCCTTCCCTCTGATCTTCTGCCAGAGCAAGAAAAACATTGAATTAGCCCATACAGGTCAGCCTGCTGGGCACAGAGTGGGTGGAGAAGGGTGGAGAGAGACCCGAAGGGCTAAATGGAAGACATGCAGCTCCACATTGTCGGGGAGATCATGTCACTCCTCCGCTCAAATCTTTCTGTAGATTCTATGAACTCCCCTGTATCCCAAACATGTATGTCTGCTTCAGTTGGGGTTAGTTGTTTGCAACCAAGGATCTTGACTGCTCTGGCAAACACATCCATCCCTTTATCTCAGCATCCATCTGTCTGTCCACTCATTCAAAATATCCATCCATCCATCCCCCCACCCCCCACCAGTGGGTTTATACTACCCTCAGACAAGAGCTAAGTATTAATGACCTACCTGGCTTTCCCCAGCTTGTGTGACTCCCCTCCCCCATTACTGACCCATCCTCCCCTCCTTCTACTGTTCTTTTAGTTTCCGCTGCTCTAGCCACGCTGGCATCCTTGCCCCACTCTAGACAAGCCCCGACTCAGCTGCCTTATGCATGGGGTTTCCTCTCCCCGGAACACTCCACCCTGACGTAACCCTCTGTCTCCCACCCACCCTCCCTCCAAGTTCTTACTCAGATGCCATCTTCCCAGCCCATCTTTCATTAAATGGCAAGTCCTCCCTCCCACTCTCTCATCTTCTTCCGTAGCACTTTTCATCATCTCACATGTGATAAATATTATTTGTCTCTTTTTTTTCTTTTTCCTGATTTGGTGTCGTGACTCGGATCTTGTCCTTCTTATTTACTGTGTACCTTCACCCTGCAACCTCCCAGTGCAATAGCAAGTCTAGAATGAAGGGATTTTTGATGTTTTGTTTATTGTATTCCCAGTGCCTGAAAGAATCCTGGGCACATAGATGTTTGGTGAATGTTTGTGCAATAAGTGAATGAAGATATAGAAGCAGCTCTGTGCAACTTTTTGACCTGCTATCGGAGGGGAAGCCAGCCAGACCGTGAGGGTTTCTGCAAATTTATTGCATCCTCTGCTGCACAGGCTGGAACTCGAGTGAGAGATAGTATTCTCCTCGTGCCCTTCGGAAACGTCCCGAGCTTTCCATGCGAGCTGTGGCCTTGGCACTCGGTTTTCCTGTTTAGGAAAACCTGAGGGCAAGGAAGGGAAAAGTAAACACTTCACACATTTCATCCTCAAGGCACTTAGTACGAGGTGTACCGGTTAATAATGCGGATTTTGTAATCGAAAAACACACAATAATTTCAAGAGAAACATCAAAAGAGCTTTATTCAAAGTAATGTCCATCGCTAGCTACACATTCCCCTTCATCTTTCAGGTAATTTGTGGGTACCGTCCCAATAGAACTTCTCTTGTTTAGAGGCAAACCATTCAGAGACCCAATTTTCCACTTCTTTGTACATTTTGAAGTGCTGCTCAGAAAGTGCATGTGCCATCGATCGGAACAAGTGGTAATCTGAAGGAGCAAGGTCTGGTGAATACAGCGGGTGGGTTAATACTTCCCAGGCAAGATCTTTTAACGTGTCTTTAACTGGTTTTGAAACTGGTGTGATGGTGCGTTATCATGAAGCAAAATTACTTTGCCGTGTCTTCTGGCACATTCTGGTCATTTTACGATTAAAGCGTGGTTCAAATAGATTATTTGTTGTCGGTATCCATCAGTATTAATAGTTTCACCTGGTTTTAGAAGCTCATAATACACCAAACCTTCCTGATCCCACCAAACACAGAGTATTGTCTTCTTTCTGAAGCAATTTGGCCTTGCAGTCGATGTTGATGGTTGACCTGGATCAACCCATGGTTTTGTGCATTTGGGATTCTCCAAATAAATCCACTTTTCGTCGCCAGTCACAATGCAATGCAAAGAAGACTTTCTTTCGTGCCGTTGAAGCAACATTTTACTGATGACTTTTCGGTTTCCCATTTGTCTTTCGTTCAGTTGATGTGGCACCCATTTTTCTTCCTTTAAAATCTTTCCCATTGCTTGTGAACGATTGGAAATTGTTTGCTGAGCAACGTTTAATCTTTCTGCAAGTTATTTTTGAGTTTGACACGCATCTTCATCCAATAATGCTTGTAATTGTTGGTCTTCAAACTTTTTTGGTTGACCTGGACGTTCTTTGTCTTTCACATCGAAATCATCACTTTTAAAGCATTTAAACTAGCATTGACACGTATCTTGAGATAGAGCATGTTCACCCTAAGCTTCCCGAAGTATAAGGTAAGTTTTTCTTCAAAATAAAGTAATATTTTAAAACTTCCTGCAAATGCTGTTTTTTTTTTGGCACGGAATTAGACATTTTTAAGCGTAAAAATATCTATGATGTTAACACCTTCAGCAAATTTGACGTATGAAGTTTTGAAGCCTGCTGTCAATACAACAAAGTAGCATACATACCAAATAACATATATATCAGCATATGTGTAACTCCATCTATTGAAAAAAATGCTCATTATTAACCAGTCCACATGGTAAATGCTCAAGTAATTAATTCCCTGGCTCTCTGGAAGGTAGCTGGTGCTGTCTCTGTTCTGGCGATAGGAAAATGAAGGTGACGGGCTCGGAGCCCTGGCCTTTCCCCACAGAGCGCTCTGTTCTGGCTGGCATGGGCACCCTCTGAATTTCTGGCTGGGAGGCCTCCAAATCCCTGCTAGTGGGCAGAGGAGCAGGAGTAGATGGAAGTGGTGTGGATAGTCTGCGAGGATGGCTTCCTCCCAGTTTCAGAGTTTTGGGGCGCTGGGCACCAGGGAGGTCACAAAGAAATGGGAACTCTCCTGGGCCCATCTTAGGTCTAGTGTTTCCCCTCTACCTTGAGGCTTAAGTGTAAACTTGACAAAGTCCGAGGCAATGAACTCTTTTCCAATGAGGGCCGTAGCGAAACAGGAAGTAGTGGGAGGACTGGCTTTGCTATTGGCCCATCAGAGGTCCTCCGTAATCCTAACTTCGATGCTCCTTTCTCTCTTCTTGAGCAAAATTTATCTCTCTGATTTCCCATCGCATCAACATTCTACTTTCATGGAAAAAGGCCATCAAAGAGGTTAACTACTTTATATTAGTAATATTTCTGGGTGTTCTAGGGAATGAAAATTCTTACAGGCCAGTGTTTTCCAGTATGCTTCGGACTGAAAGTTGGGAGACCAGAGTTTGAAGTTTTGCCACTAGCTTGCCGTGTATCAGATTGGGTCTTGGTTTTCCATCTCTTGAATAAATAACAACAGTAAAAACACTCATACAAATAGCATGCATTAGAGCATACTCTGTGTGCTTTCAATGTATGGTCCTGCTTAACCCTTGCAATTGGGCCCACAGACAGCTTTGAGTTCAGATCCTGGTAAGTCCTGCCCCCACCTTGCTGTGTGAATGTGAGCATGCCGCTTCACCTGCTAGATCATTAGCCTCTTGTGCTGTAAGCAGGTTCAATAATGGCACCTACTTCACAGTATCATTGGAGGACTAACTGAACTACTGCCTGTAAAGCACAAGACGCAGTGTCTGAAACACAGTAGGGCCTCCAAACCAGCGATACACGATCCAGGAATCACCAGTCCTATGTAGCTGGCAGCTGGGCTCTGCTTATGCAGTGAACCCTTTTTCCCCACTCAGTCAACACTCATAAGCACCTGATCTGCTGAAGGCAGCATCTAGGATGCTGAGGACCACAAAACAGATACAGTTCTTGAAACCCGTGGGTCTTACCATCGAATGAACCTGGAGAACCAGTGACTGAGGCTCAGAGTATTTTTCTCCGACTCCCCCTGGAGTGGCAGAAGAGTCTGTGGCCCGTCCTCAGGGAGCGACATGCACAGGGGCAGCCGCACTCGGTGGCTTTCACATGGCTTGTCTTCAGGATGTTCATCCGCTGTTGGGTCAGGCCAGTGGGAGCCACGTGTCCCCATCTTCTTCATCACGGGTGTGCGTGGTGGCTCTTTCAGGGTCCGGAAGAGGGGGCCTCATCTCCTGAAAAGCTCTGCGTTATCACCTGAGATAGTTTCAACTCATCCCTGTCCCCACCTGTGCCACACCCATTTCAGCTGCTTGTGCTGTGGCCACTGTTTCACCCTCCACCTTCCAGGCGAAATGTCGAGATGGAAGAAGTGGGATCTCATGTTTCCCAAAGCTCCTGGCAAGTTCACCTGGCAAACAGAGAGCTTGGCGATATCCTCAGAGCGGGCTGGGCAAGAGCCCAGGATGTCTGGTTGCTTAGAAGCGTCACAGTAGAGAGGGCAAGAGGTGGAATGGTCAAGTGACACGTGGAAAAGTCAAGTTACTGAGCTGTGTCCGTTTATCTACAAACTGGTTCAGCGTTGCAGCCTTGTGGTAAGAAACAACGAGGACACGCGTGGGGTGTTCGGCACAGGGCAGGGTGTGTTTTTGTTATTGGCCTGTTTCACACGTTCAGGGGATCTGGAAATCCCTTCCTCGGGAAGGACTCCCTGCCCCCCAAGTGCTCTTACCAGAACATGAGTTCATTCCAGCCGCCTGGGGACTTGACGTGAACCCACCCACTTTCCTGTGAACAGAAAATGCTCACAGTGTTTTGGCCCTGAGAGCTGGTTCTGTCAAGTGTAGTAAAATGGTTGTGGTTAAGCCCCCGGAATTGTTTGGAGGAACTGAGAGGTCTTGGGGGAGCCCACAGGAAGTGGCCGGGCAGCCCTTCGACGGCAGTAATGGGGAAGCTATGCCAGCAATTTGTAGGATTCCGCTGAGTCGGGGTGAGCTGGGCTTCTGGGGAATCAAGACGCCAGGGTCAGGAAGAGTGGTCCAGTGCCATGTTCCCTTCGGGGCGGGGTCAGCCTCGGTGCTTTCCATCAGGCTGGGTGTGGCAGAGGTGGCCAGATGACCAACAAAAATGTGTGACCTCACTGTTTCCTTAGGGAGGAGTGGCCCCTTGGAGGTGATTGTCGCTTGAAGGCAGGGACAGTAGTTCCTGGCTCCCTCGCCCCAAGACCCCTGCAACCTGGTAGGGCCTCATGATGGGTTCTTACCCATTTAGTGTGAGCAGATATGTGTCATTCCTGAAACAGAGACTTCAAAAAGCAGTGGGACCATTTTTAGGCTTGTTTTTCCTGTGTAGTGATTGGCTGCCAAGGACTCCCAAGTTCTTGAGGGGTGGTAAATCCACAGAATGGGACATGCCTGGGTCCCTGAGTCACGAGTAGCGGAATATCCACACTAGTCCTTTACATGAACACACACAAAAATAGATTTCCATTGTGTTAAGCCACTAATTTTTTTTTTTTTTTTTAGTTTATTTGTTATCAGTGGCCTGGTGCACGAATTTGTGCACATTGAAAGGAAATTAATTAGAAGAAGTATTTTAATATCGCTATTCACCCTTTCTCTATAATAGAAATGTCAACCAAATTCATGATTGACAATGACAGATCAAAACACATGATGCGATTTGGTGCCAGCGAGAGCTTTATATGTATCACACATGCATGAGTCAACTTAGCCTTTTATAGATATAGAACAAACTTGCTTAATTAGACCTTTCTGATTTTGCTAAACTTTTTCCATCCCAGTGAAGCACCCCAACTTCTCTTTCATGTAATTGTCAGCAACACAGCAGTAAATATCAACATGAAGCAGATGATTATTGTAGATCACGCAGGGAGAACAAAGGGTGAAATATTTAACTGCAGCAGTATCTGACTATATTCTGCACAGTGAGAAAACCTGAAGTCATTTTCAAGGTCCACCATTTCTTCTTTTCAGTCAGGTCAAGTTTCTAAGCTTTCTAAATCTCCATTATCCAGCTAATGAAAAGAAAATAGGATTCCACCAAGTCTCCTATCTACCTACTCCAGGACTTCTGTGAGGGTCAAATGAGATGAGGCACGGGAAAATGCTTCACAGACATTTGGTTAAAGTGTAAAATGTTTCCACCTGGCTATAAAGCAAGTCATGTTTCCGGGCTGAAGAAACTGCAGGACAGCTAGTCATCTCTAGGGAGAGGAAGCTGGGTGTTGCTACGTGATATCATTATCCAGACGGAGGGGACACCTAGCATATTAGCCTTTTATATATATAGATAGCAGCTAGTGTTGTCCTGATACCCAAGGTAGGTTTCCCCAAATTCAACTGGCCCCTCGCTCTTCTGCTCACTGTGGCTCTGGGCCTCAGGGATGGCAGTGCTGGTGCCCCCTCCCAGCCTGCATTCCACAGCTGTGGAGTGGTCCCTTGGAGGTGATTCCTCCAAGGGACCGAGTGCTGGTGAAGATATGGAGGAACTAGAGTTCTCTGACACTGCTGGGGGTTGGGGTGGTGGAAAAGGGTCCATCTACTTTGAAAAACAGGTTGGCAGTTTCTTAATGAGTTAAACGTACCCCTACCTTATGATTCAGTCATTCTACTCCTAGGTATATGCCCAAGAGAGATGCAAGCATGTTCTCAAACAGAGGTTTGTACACATGTACAGCAGCTTTATTTTGCTAACTCAAAACTGAACACGGACTCCTCAGCGTTCCTAGTTTCCATGACATCCTAGGAGCTCCCCTCTTTAGGCCTCATTCTACATTGACTCCTTTAGGAAATCTTGAGTCATTGTGTGTGTTTAATTAGTGTAGAGCAACTGCTTCTTGTTCTCCCTCCTCGGGCTCATGCTAGGATGCTTTCCTGGTCCCTTAAAGTGGCCATGTGACTTGCACTGGCCATTGAAAAGCAAGGGGATGTGATGTGCATTATTTCTGGTTAGGAGCTTTAAGAGTTGGCATGTATGATGGCACTCTCTATTCCCCTTTGCAATAGTGACCCATAGTGGTTTTAGTACTGACCTCTTCCTTCTTACTTCCTGTCTCCGCCTGGGTCCCTGAATGTGAATGATGCCAAGTACAGTTTCCAGCTGATTCCAAAATAAAATACAGATAAAGCAAGAAATAAACCTCATTGATCCAATCCACAGATATTTTCAAATTGTTTTCTACTGCAGCATAACCTGGCCCATCCTGACTGATACCAACCTTACTTAGATAAGCAGCTCTGACCTGCCCTTTACCCTAGAACAGACCAAAGGCTGCTGCTCACATGAGAAACAGCTTGATTACAGAATCCTTATCTGTCTTTGTGAGTATGGGTTTGCTTTGTTCCTGGTATCTTAACATGTATGGCAGGTTACACGGCCTTTCCGTGTTCACTATTTTTATTATTCTGAAGAATGACTTTCTCTCTCTTTAAGGTCTATACCCTCTTTCCCCTACCACCCTCCCAAAGTAAGTTTCAGGCATCCTCACAGTGGTCACATTAACCCTCTTGCTTTCAACCCCAGAGCCTGCTACTGGACAATGGCATATGACAAACACTGCATTTCAACACTTAAGACAGTCCCCAAGGACAGCCTGACCCACCTAACGGACTTTCTCAGACAGACATCACCCAGTATTTGAAGACTATCCCAGACATCTCACCTTTTTTCAGGTCAAGCTCCAGCTCTCCAACACATGGAACATAATATCGTTTAAACAGAGTGACGGGCTGGGAGAGCAGGCCCTGCAAACCGCAGTGAACTACTATCATCCTTTATCTAGATCCCAAGAAGCTGTAGGCAAAGGTGCACAACAGCGACTGATTTCATTGTGCTGGCCACTTCCTAGCCCAACCCATTCTCCTGCCCTTCTCTGCTCGTGCTACTCCCTGTCCTAATGAGGTCACATGAACCAACCGGCTCTCTTACAAAATGCCGTTTTCCAAGACCTGGCTTTCGGTCAAGTCAAAGCTTCCCATTAGAAGGGGCTGGAGCCTGGCGGGTGGCTCAGTGGTTGAGCATCAACCTATGAACCAGGAGGTGACAGTTCGATTCCTGGTCAGGGGCACATGCCCTGGTTGCTGGCTTAATCCCCAGTGAGGGACATGCAGGAGGCAGCTGATCAATGATTGTCTCTCATCATTGATGTTTCTATCTCTCCCTCTGCCTTCCTCTCTGAAATCAATAAAAAAAAAACATTTATTTTTTTTTTAAAAGAAGGAGGTGGAATCAGCAGGCCCCACCAGCCTGTCCTTTCAGATGACACTAGAGAGAACTAACTGGGATTTGGCCCCGTGGAGTTTGCAGACGAGCCTGGTGGAGACGGGGGTGTGGATAAGTATCCGTCACCCGGCATTTGGCCGCAGTCTGGATACAGCATCCCCAGAGTAATCCAAACGCTCATCATGGGGGCTGGACTTGGGGGAACGTGGCCCTTTCTCACTGTGGCCTTGGTGATTAATACTCCAGGTTCATAAATACGCATATGCATTATCCACACATCCATTTTTATATCAATGGAAAATGCTTTCCAGATGTGTGTTCTGGGGGTGGGGGTGGACGGTGGGAGGGGAGTGGCTTGTGCTGCTGACTTTTTATTTTCTGTTAGGTCTCAGCCCGGCACACAGCCCATTGTTTTTATATCAAAAAGACAAGTCGTACCTCCTGCTTAATAAGCCCGAGGAATTCGCAGCAACCTGGGGGAACTGCAGGAATGCGGCTTTCAGACCCGATTAGAGAGACACGGCCAGGTCCCCAGGGTTCTCAGGTTCAGCTGCCTTAAGCTACAATGTCATCTATTGTCTCCCAGGCCGTGTGGTAAATAATTCAGGTTTCTGCACCCCCTCTTCCGTAGCCTGTGCACATAGCCCCAGAGCACCCCCAGAGGGGAGTTGACCGCTAGGCTTTCTCTGCTGGTGTTCTGGTCTTCTGCAAGTGTTCTCCGTGGTGGCTTTGGTGAGGGCCTGGGGAAGGAAGCCAGGGATTTGGGTCCCTCTAAGGGAAGTCCAAATCCGCCCACAGTGTGAAGAATCTTTGCTCTTTGACAGGTGGGTATAGAGATCCCCAGAGCATGCGCTTCACCATCAGAATCCTGGTGTGGCCATTTACCGCTGTGTGATCTGGGGCAAGCCCCTTAACCTCTCTGAGCCTGGGATGGCTCATCTGTAACTGTGGATCTTACACTTCATGTCTCTCGGGTTATTGTGAAGATGAAATGAGAGGATGCGTGGAAAGCTCTCAGCATAGAGCCTGGCGCACAGCAAACCTTTCCTAAATAGCAGCTAGAGCTATTATTGTTATTATTATCGTTATTGTTTTAATTTCACCGAAGCCCAGACCCACCCGGTAGGTCATTGGTTTAGAAGTGGATGTGAACAGCCTGGTCAGCATGGCTCAGTGGTTGAGCATTGACCTATGAACCAGGAAGTCACGGTTCGATTCCTGGTCGGGGCATATGCCCAGGTTGCAGGCTTGATCCCCAGTGAGGGGCGTAGCAAGAGGCAGCCAATTGATGATTCTCTCTCATCATTGGTGCTTCTCTCTCTCTCTCCCTCTCCCTTCCTCTCTGAAATCAATAAAAATATATTTTTTAAAAGAAAGAAGTGGGCGTGAACAAAATGCCCCTGGGCACGCTCCCTGGCCCTCCCTTAATGTTCCTCTTGAAACACCCTGTTTGGGCATGTCTCCCAGTTCCCTGGAAATAAACACCGTGTCCTAATGTTCTGGAGACACATTACTGACTTTGAACTCTAGGTAAGTATTTTTTTTCCCCTTTTCTTTTTGGAAGGGCCCTTGCTGACTTAGGCCAGCCCGGGTCAGAGGCGGAGAGAGAGCTGGCTGGCTGGCTCCAGTTCCCCTCTGCCCGCTGCCTCCCTCTGCCTGGGCGGACCCAGCGGACACAGACGGGGCATCAGCCTGTGCTGAGTGAGTGGATGCAGAGGGGCTTGGTGGCTAGCCATCCCCGACCTCGGAAGTCGTGATTGGATGATCATAGTCGGGACATAAGAGCAATCCCTCTGGGCACTGAGATGCCAGGCAGCAGGCTGGCAGACACGGGTGTTTTCTATTTGCTTCTAAAAATATTTTTAGTTGATTTTTAGAGAGAGAGGAAGGGAGAGGGACACACACACACACACACACACACACACACACAGAAACGTTGATTGGTTGCCTCCTGCACTCCCCCCACCAGGGATCGGGCCCACAACCCCAGCCCGTGCCCGGACTGGGAATCGAACCAGCAACCTTTCAGTGCGCGGGATGCTGCTCAGCCACTGAGCCCACTGGCCAGGGCTGGACGCAGGCTTTACATTTATTCCTGAAGGGAGCTCAGTGAGGTAGATACGAATGAAGCCCTTTTATGAGATGAGGACATTGTGATTTAGCCTGCGAGCCCATCACTGTGAAGGGTAGAGCCTGGCTGCAGGAGGGAGTCTGGTCAGAAAGCTCTCCCACCTGCCCCCCCCCCCCCCCCCCCCCGGTTGGGGCCCGCCTGCCCCAGTCGTCCAGATGTTCAGGCTCTGACTTGACCTCATGCTCAGCCCCCCAGGAAGCCACCCCGCTTTCAGTTTGGGGTGACGTCGAGGGAAGCATAAAGCTGGAACAGGGACTTGGCAGTCCTTTCTTTTAAAGAGAAGTACGAGATTAATTAGATCCCGGCTGTCAGACTTAAAAAATCCGTGCTCTTAAGGAATTCCCTGAGACCTTTAAAAAGGATGAAATAACTAGACCTGGACAGTATCCTCCCAGGATTTCCTCATCCTCAAACTCATATTCGTTATGTATCATGCGTATTTCTGTCTACACAGAGAGAAAAGTAAGAGACGCGAGTGCGTAATTAAGAGATGGTTCCATTTTATGCATATAATCTTAGTTTTAAAAACTAGACTTCTATAGACCAGTTTCACTTACATTTTTTTCAATGAAAACTAAGTCAGGAGGTATGAAAGGCTAACCGGCAGAGCGCCGCTTCTCCCAAGGACAATCAAGGTTTCCAGTTCCGTTTGTGTCACATTAGAAAGAGTCGGGTCAGGGACTTGGATTCAGAGGAAGAGAGTTTCCTTTCGCTGCATATCTGGTTTGTATCTATTATTTGAGGTTTTGACAAAGGCCCAGGTAAAGACAATGAAAGGTAATTACAAAGAACCGTTAAAGGATGCACATACTCCTATAGATCATGTCTGGCGGTCCTGGCCTCAGAAGCAGACCACCTCTCCTCCAACTGGGACAACTAGCTGTGTTCTCTGGGTCCCTGGGAGCAGCCACAGGTGACCCTTCAACTCCACTGGAGGAGAAAATCATGGGGAGGCCTTTGATCTCTGGTCCCATCACTTTGATTGGTCTCCATGGAAACCACCGAGCCCCTAGTGGTGGAGAATGAGCCCATTGTTCCACCCTCCCCACCTTCATTCCATCTTAATTACCTGTGCCCATTTGAGCTGGGTCCGTCCCGGGCTTCCGTTTGCTTTGATGAGCCAGGAAGACATGCGTGTGGATCAAGGAAGCCACTTCCTCCCTCGTCTCCTCAGTTCCTTTCTTCGCTGCCCTTTCTGGCTACAAGATGCCGTTGTTGTTCTCACCGGCCTGCGTTCAAATCTCAGTTACCTGTGAACCCCATACAGGGACTCGCTTTGCACCTCAGAGCCTCAGTTTCCTCATCTGGACAATGGGGAGGAAAGGGGTACCCACATCTTAGGGCTGAAAACATCTCCAAAGCACAGTGGCTGGCACATCGTGAGTAATTGGTCAAGATGATGTGTTTGGGTGACTTCTCTAGATTCGGTTATTGGGATCGACCTCTCAATGGTGATTGAACTTTTATTGTCAATCCCTATCTATCTATCTATCTATCTATCTATCTATCTATCATCTGTCATCTATATATCATGTATCTATCATCTATCATGTATCTATCATCTATCATGTATCTATTGTCTATATATCATCTATCATCTATCTATCATGTATCTATCACATATCATCTGTCCTCTATCAATCTATATCTATCTATCTATCTATCTATCTATCTATCTATCTATCTATCTATCTCCCTATCATGTATCTATCTTCTATCTATCATTTACCTATCTATCTATATTCTGAGTTTTAGCTTAATGATCACTTTTCTCTGAGACACATCACCTGTTGGCCATCTGTCTCCAGTGACCCCATTCTATCTTCCTCTTCCTCACCTCTAATCCTTTGCATGTGCTGTTCCCACGGCCTTCCCTGTCCCTGCTTCCCCTGGTTAACTCTGGTTTGCCCTTCCAGTCTCAGCTGAGATGTCACTCACTCTCTCCAGGGTTCTTACTTGATTCACCAAGTTGTCCACCTTAGCAACTCCCGTATCTCAGTGCGTATCACCTTGTGTCGCAGTTTCTCACCTGTGACCCCTCTCTCTGCCTGTGAGCACCCGGAGAGCTGGGCCTGTGTTCTTTCCAGTGTGGACGTCAGAATCTGAAAGTTCCCAGTAGGTATTTGGGTCCATTAAACAAACATTTATTGAGCAGCTACTATGTGCAAGGCACTATCATCATGAACCCCCATGGGGATTCCCCCTTCCGGGAGTTTGTGTTTTAATGTGCGTGGACGATGCACATGGACTGGAACTCCTGGCCATCAGTGCCATGGAGTTTCCAGAGTTGCCTGGGCTCGCTTGGTGTTCCCATCCCCCTGCCTGTGCACGTGCGATCCCGACCCCACTGCCAGGAGCACCCATGCCCTGCCTCACTCCCACCACAGCGGGGGATGGATCACTGTGGTCAGTCACGCTGAGACACTCTTGCACTTTGAAAATCCAGTTGAAGCGGGGCTTTGAGTGTGTGGGCGCCGACTAGAATGTGGGTCCCCAGAGAACGTGGACGCTCTCCCACCCCACCCCGGTGGCCCAGGACCCAGGCCAGGGCTTGGCAGGAAGAAGGCCCTTCGCACATGCACGCTCAAGAATGAGTGAAGCCATGCTCTCGCTCTTCCTGCTTCTGGCCGGGGAGGCTGTCCTTTCCAAGGGGCCTTTTGCACAACTCTGACCTCACCGCTGCTGCCGGCAGGACTAATGAGCTGGCAGAGGTGAGTGAGGCTGGCCAGGGGCGCCGGGAGGACCCAGAAACACGTTGCTATGGAAGTGCCAAGTGACCTGCTGGGACTTGTAGGGCCCAGTGATGCTAAATAACATGTACATTGTTTATTCACAACATTGATTGATTTTTCTGTTAAAAGAAGCATTTCTTTCCCACATAGAGAGTGTTTAAATTAAGTGATGTTGAGAAACAAACATTTATGCCTGTAGGCGCACAACTGCAAATTTTTTTGGGGGGGCGGGGGATTTATCCAAGGCTTATGGGGAGGCGGGGATGGATGTTGAACAGGGAAACAGAATAGAAAGAGAGAAATCCGGGCAGGCCGCCTTCCTCCCTGGACGGGGCCGCGGAGGCCCCGGGCTGTAGAGGCCTGGGCTGCGGCCACAGGACTTTGCAGGAACGCGTTTGATGAGGGCCGGGCTGGCTACGACTCTCCCTGCGTCTGCTCAGAGACTGTTTCTGAAAGGGGCCACTCTGCCCAGAGTCCAGGAGTCCTGACTCCGATCCCAGTGCTTTTTCCTGTACCCCATGCTGTCTTTCAATCCCAGGGCGTGAGCCTAGACGTGGCCAGGGTCACAGATGGTCCTACCACTTCCAGGGGAGGAAGAGCAAATGTCCTGGAGCCACAGAGAGGCTTCTCGATTCCTCTCGCGCCATCTGTAAAATGCACGCTGAGCCCGGGGGAGCAAACGCAGACATCTTCCAGGGCCGGGCAGGCAGCGCTCAAGAAGGGAGCCAATCAGAGATGCTTTCATCTGGTGGGACCCTGGCAGGAAACAGGTGGTGCTCCCCACCTGGGCCATGTGATGGGAGGTTACTCAGGGGACTGCTCTAAGGTGTCTGGGAAGGCTGGAGGGGGACCCGTGGGAAGTCAAGAAGACAGTGTGGTACCCTGGTCACACGTGGGAACATGACTTCCTTCCCTGGGCTGAAGGAGAGGGCATGAAGAGGTCAGGTCCACGCAGAGGCCCCGGACAGGGGCTGTGACCTGGGGCAGAGGGACTCAGCCAACCTGCTGAGACTCAGCACGCCCACAGAGGGGGCTGGGGAGTATGCACCTGGCTTCACTCCACTCCCACTTCCTTCCCCTGCCTCCTATAGGCCACGTCCAACTTGAAGTCCAAGAAGACACCCACCCCTGCACATCCCTAAGGCTCCATCTCAGTGGCAGAGAGCAGGGACTGGGGAAGGGAGGAGAGAGGACCTGCAGAGACACATGGACGATGCTTAACATGGCATAGAAGGCAGGTTTATTGCCCCAAGAAAGCCGTCCCACTTGTAAAACATGGCTTTCTTTGTCTATCTTCCTTTCTCCATGTCTTAGTTTCCCATTCTCTAAAATGAGAAAATGACAACAGCAATAAAATAGCACCCACTAACCAACCTTAGAGAGTTTTTGGGGGACAATTAACTGAATTAATTCATATCCCAAGTAAGTTTTATGCTTTTATTTTGTTATTAAAACACCATGATCCCTTGTGTCTCCACTTTGGAAAGGGACATGGATGTAAGACCTATTTTACCGTTCCATTAATTCTTCTGTAATTAAAGCTCAACAGTAAAGACAACATGTCAGGACAATAGGGAGTGGTGGGGACTGTGGCAAAATCCAGAGTCCCATCTCAAGGGACCACCCGCCACTCAGCTCTAGCTGATTATGACTGTGTAGGAATGTAGGCTGAATGCTGCCAGGTCTTTCAAGTTTTCAAGAAAAGCTGAAAAACTGGAAATTTTTTATGTGAAAACTTCTGATTTTTCAATGTTGGCAAATGATGCAAATTTTTAAAAACATATCGTCTGAGCCAACGCTCCGTGAGCCAAGCAAAGCCGGTCTGGGGGCTGGTTCCAGCTCCCACGTAGCCAGTTGTGATCTGTGGACCAGAGGAAGCTGCTGGCTTCTCAAGGGAGAAAACATGACCTTGGTCTCTGGCAGAGGCCTCTTTGGTGAGGCCCGAGATGAAAGACCGGAGATAAGATAAAGCATCCTTGACCTGAAACTTAGCATCCCTTCATCAGCCCCGAGGGCAGGGGGTAGGGGGGGGGGTGGCCTTTCTCATTAAAGGGCGAGGCGGGGAGAGGTTACTGGAGGCCAGGACAATTCTGATACCCCATTCATCAGCCAGAGGTGGCCAGGATTGCGGTTCCATCTGGAGGACTCTGAAGTGAATCTCACTTTGTCCAAAGGTTTTGTGTGTGTTTTTTTGTGGTTTTTTTTTTTTTTTTTAAACATTCTTTTGGGGGAAAGGAGAGAGAAAACCCGACTCGGCTACTCTATAATATCTCCTGTTCCCTCTGGGGGGAAGCAGGCTGCGGGCAGAGCGGCTACCTCGGGGTTGTCTTACTTAGCACCGCCCTGCAGTGGCTCAGGTTCCCTCCCCTTGGAAAACCCTAAGAATGCCTCCAGAGAGCCGAGCGCACCCTGGAAAGCCTCTCCCGCACATCTGTTAGACACATTGCCCGCTGTCCGCTGCTTGTTCAACACTGAGCAGAATGGTTTCCTCATTACGCCCCATGTCCCTGCAAAACCGCACTTGGAAAGATGCAACCGCCAAGGGGGCGTGGCCAATCAAACGGGCCCCAAACACAGGCCTGGGGGCGGCAGGCAGGGGGGCACTGATGCGCCGGCGGGGGGGCGGGCAGGGCTGCGGCGTAAGGGGGGCTCCACGGCTTCCTGTGTGCCTTGCTGTGTGTCTCTGAATGTGAGTCTGTGCATGTGGGTCTGTGCATGTGTCTGTACAAACGTTTGTGTGTCTGCCTTTCTGTCTGTATCTGTCCATTTGTATGTAGTGATGTGAGTGCGGTGTGCCATTTCATTTGATTATTGTTCTTCAGCTTTGTGGAGGTATTGGCATGTAACACGTAAGTTTAAGGTGTGCCCCGTGGTGACCTGAGCGATGTATAGGCTGCAGCATGATTACTACAATAAGGCTCGGCAGCACCTCCACCCTCGCACAACTGCCTTTTGTGTGTGTAGGGTGAGAACATTTAGGATCTACTCTCTTAAGTATACAATACGATATTGTAATTACAGTCACCGTGCTATCCGTCAGATCCCAGAACGTCCTGATCTTATCCCTGGGGGTTTGCACCCTTTGACACCATCTCCCCATCTCCCCCACCCGCCCTGGCAAGCACCCTGCTGCTCTCTGCTTTTTTAGATTCCACATATAAGCAAGACCAGACAGTATTTATCTTTCTCTGATTTATTTCACTTAGCATAATGCCCTCAAGGTCGGCCTGTTGTTACAAAGACAGGATTTCCTTCCCTTTTCATGGCTGAATAATACTCCGCTATATTCCACACTGCATTTTCTTTCTCCATTAGTCCACGGACGGTGTGCGTCTATTTTAAGTAGCACCCGTTTACCAAACAGCACCCCTACTACACACTTCTGCAAACGTAGATGCTCCCATTTACTCTTTACAGTAACCACGCAACAGAGACCATGATCTTCATGGAACTGGGGACTAAACCTGAGGCTTGCTCATCCACTGGTCCATTCATCTAAATACCTTCCGAGTGCCTCCTGTGTCCCAGGCTCGGGCCCTCGCACAGGGAAATGGCAGTGAAGGAGACAGCAAACTCCCACTGGCCGGAAACGCCAATCTCAGTGGGGAGAAGATAGTTATAAACCAGTAAACCAAGAAATGTTACTTCAGAGATAGTAAGTAGGCGGAGCTACTGTGTGCTCAGAACATGCGCTAAGGAAGGGCTGTGAACTTGGACCTGGCTGCAGTTCCAGAGACCCGGCAGGTGCCATGTTCTCTGGACCCTTTGCACAGGGCACATCTGTGCCAGGTGAAAGGAGGCCCAGAATTGGATGCTCCGTTGGGCAGTTGCCTCCGTCGTTTGCTTCAGAGTTTGGATCTTGCAAAAAGTACCCCCTTCAAGCATCTGGGGAGACTCAACCAGGGGAGACCCGCCCGTGCGTGCGCTGCAGGCGCAGTGTTTGTGTGTCTTCTCTTTGGTCCTGGAGGAAGTTCGGGAGGCATGGATCCAGGCATTAGTGTCCCACTGGAACACTGGCTCAGCCACTTGTGGGATGGGCGCCCTAGGAGAGCATCCAAGAGCGGGGCTCGAGTTGGAGGCACTCAGGCTGGAGCAGGGCGGCCTGGAAGGGAGCTGAATGGAGCTCTCAGGCCTCCTGGGGCTGGTTCACACCAGAGTCCCCTCCCTCAGCAGCAACACGGTGCAACGTTCCCACGGCAGGCTGCTGCCATTCACTGAGCCTGGTGCATGCTGGGTCGGGGCCCTCAGTCCTTCACACGTGTGACACTCTCCTGAGGGATAAGCCCATTTTATGAATGGAGAAACAGGCTGAGAATGCTCAAGATGTTTGTCCAATGCCACACAGCTGGTAAGCCACAGTGTGGGGTGCAGACACGGGTCCCTGGCTTCAAGGACAATACCTGTCACCACCACAGCTTCGTCGTAGCTAGCACACAGGGACATGGGGGTGGAGGGGGTGCGGAGGGAGCTGGGTGTGTGTGCAAGTGAAGTAGGGTAGGCTGGAAATTAGGACTGTGGCCCTAGGAGAGGTCCAGTCAGAGCTCTGGAAGGTTCAGAGAAGCAGAAAGACATAGCCATTGAGAGGAGACCAAGGGAGGGGGAGGGGTGCAGAGGCTGCCTGGGTACTTCCGGAGAACTCTGCAGATTCTTTTCCTTCCTGCCAGCGCACCCTGCAGCACACGGCAGTCGGGCCTGCTCTTGTCGAATTGGTGATTACGGAGCCAGGAGCAGAGTTGACTTGGGCTGTCAGGGAGCTTCAGTGAGTTCTGGTATCGTTTTGCGTCTCCAGGGAACACACCAAGCAGAGGGTTCACTTCGGTTGAAGGGCTCTGTAGTTCTTGTGAATCACCAGAAATTAGTCATCAATTTCTGGCTTGGGTCTAAAGGTGAAGAAAGGGCAACCTGCCCCTAAGAACCACTCAGAGAAGTTGGGGTAACGAGCCTCCAGTCCCCGAGGTATGTATGAGTAAGCAGAGGCTGCACTATTCCATGGCAGGGAGTCTTCTCTTGGGTAAGAGGTTGAACTAGATAATCTCAGGTGTTCTTTTCAATGCCCAATTCCCAGCAACTAGTCTTCTGTTCTTGCTGCTCCATGAAGGAGAATTGGTTATATTTAGGGCAAATCAACAGAGATATATACAGCAGCTGCCAGTTCCTCTGAGGCTTACTCCCTCAAGAATCACTTGGCAAGGTTTCCCCTCCCTCCCCTTGAGACTCAATAATTCTCCCCCCCCCCCCAAACTTAGGCACAAAAGTTGGCCTATTCAATTGAGGAGGCATTGGAGTCATAGAGATAGCACAATAGAGTGGTTCTGAGCCAGGGTTAAAAACCTTCTGCATCACTCAGGAGCTGAGTGACCTTGAGCAAGAGACTAAACCTCTCTGAACCTCCGTTTTCCCATCTGTAAAATGGGGCTAATAACAACCCACCTCATGTAACCCACCATCATCATGGTGCCTGACACAAAGCAGGCACTTCATAAATAATGAGCTCTTATGATTACTTACTCAACAAATCTGGGGATCATGGGCAATGTGCAGAAAGAAAAAAAGACCCTTGGGCTGTTACAAAAAACTCGAATCTCCCTGCTCAGAGAGGCATCGATAGAGACAGAGGAAATGCAAGGCAACAACCCTCCTCTCGGTTTTCAAAAAGTCTTCCCACGAGGTCACATTTGGATGAAATCCAAGGCTTGGGTGATGGTCGGGCCTTGATTTTATCAGAATCGGCTTTTCCCAAGCAGACTGCACATGCTATTGATATATAATCTCGCGTTATTTATGACTTGTTGAATACCCACAGTCTGTTCAGCCCTTTACAAGAGATAAAGAAGATAAGCCCGGGGCCCCCAGGGATCGGTGATGTAAGTTACTCAGACTCCAAGCGCACCAGCTGAGCAAGGGTTCGGATGCCCATGGCACGTCGACTCTGAACTCATTTATTTCTTTCATAAAGAAGACCATGAAATGACAGGCCGAGCTTGGATCTTTGCACAGTTTGTCTCGATTGAGGGAAAAAACAATAACAGCAGATGCTATTAAAAATTAATTAAAAACGAAGAACTCTTTCTCAACCCGACTCCGTGGAGCAATAAGTCATCACAAATCATGAATCGGAGGGGGTTTTGATTTCCTGTCCTTTATAGTCTCCAATGTTCAAACTTGACCGTCCAGATTATTTGCTATATGGGGACGAGGGAGGGAGATGGTGGGGTTTTAAAGGCCGAGAAAGAGCCCAGCCAGCGTAGCTCAATGGTTGAACATCCACCTATGAACCAGGAGGTTGTGGTTCAATACCAGTCAAGGGCACATGCCCAGGTTGCAGGCTCGATCCCCAGTGTGGGGTGTGCAGGAGGCAGCCTATTAATGACTCAAATCATTGATGTTTCTATCTCTCTCTCCCGCTCCCTCCCTCTCTGAAGTCAATAAACAGCCTATCTAATAAAAGAGAAACATGCAAATTGACTGTACCCCCGCTACACCACAACCACGCCCACCAGCCAATCAGGAGCAAGCATGCAAATTAACCCAGCCAAGATGGTGGTTAATTTGCATATCCAGGCACAAAGGGAAGACTGAAGACAGTGTAGAAGGAAGCCAAGTGCTGCAGAAGGGAGCGAAGCTGCTGAGAAGCAAGCGGGGTGGCGGAGAAGGGAGGGAAGCAGGTGGGGAGGCGGAGATGGGAGGGAAGCAGGTGGGGTGGTGGAGATGGCTGCAGGAAGCCTTATTCTTGCAGGAATCTTCCTGCAACAGGCCTCTAGTATATTTATAAAGGCCAAGAAAGAAATAGGAATGGCGGCCACGTTGCCTGGAAGCTGGGCCTATTTGGGAACTTGGGCTCCTGTGTCCCATCTCCAGGTCCTATTGAACCCTGGTGCTCCCGCTGTGGTCCATGCTCAGGACGCCATGCAGATCCATCCATGGAGAACATGGCTTCCCGTCATTCTATTCCAAGAAGAAGACAGGCCCCTCGGACAATGGGAGAGGTATCTTGATGCTCGTCAGCAAGATGGGGAACCTGCTCCCAACTTGGTCGGTTCTGTTCAAAGTGGCAGGGAAGGTGGACGGGTATGGAGCGTTGAGAGATCTCTTTAGACTGGGAGCTTCCCTCCTGTGGTCAGTCTGCTCCCTCTCCCCAGAGAAACTTGGGAGTCATCCTGGCCCCTAATCTCTGTTTTCCTCCTGTCCATCACGAGGCGCTTCTTCAGTCCACTCTGTGTGCACTCTGGGCCAGGCCGTGCCCTCTCCTATCTGGAAGATAAGAACCAATTCCCAACTAGTCTTCTGTCCTTGCTGCTTTGCTTCCTATTGGGTTCTGATCCATCTGACCATCCATCCATCCATCCATCCTTCCTTCCATCTATCCGTCCATCCGTCCATCCATCCATCCATCCATCCATCCATCCACTGGGAATGTCCTGTGGTAGTTTGACATACACACAGCCAATTGCAGGTACAGTGAAGGGCCCAGCTCCATCACGTTTTTACAAAGTGAAACCAGGATGTGGGCAGCCCCCCAAACACCACATCCCCAGCTCCCCAGGAGCCTCCTCCTTGCCATCTCCGTCATCACAGGCCAGGGGCAACCCCTATGCGGACTTGTCCATAGACAGGGCTTCAGCTGGTCACGAAGTGCATGGGTAATAGGATCACCCGCTGTGTCTAGGCATTTCTGCGAGAACACTTGTTCAGGAAATGCATACCTAGCCCTGGCCGGTTTGGCTCAGTGGATAGAGTGTGGCGCCCACAAAGGTTTCAGTGCATCCCCCTCACCCTGTTGTCCCCACAAGCCTTGAGGCTTTCATGTGCGCTTTGGCAGAGCAGGGACTTTTAGGAGCGTGTAGGTGAGACCTCGGCAGAACTGACGTCTCTCTCTCTCTCTCTCTCTCTCTCTCTCTCTCTCTCTCTCTCTCTCTCTCTCGTCTGGCTTTTTTCTTTCAGCACTTCGCATGTTTGTGAAATTCATCTTGTTAGTGTACGCAGCGGGCCGATCCTTCTCAATGCTGCATTTTATGACATCGCAGAAGGATAGCGCAATTGATTCAGCCATCCTCCCGTGGCTGGGCGTTTGGATTCTTGCCAATTTCTGGCTATTTTAAACGTGCGGACTTCCGTGTATGCGCATTTTTGCATTTCTCTTGGGCATATGCCTGGGAGTGTGGGTGCTCAGGGCTGGAGTCTATTCAGTTTTTGTAGACATTCCCAGCCAACTTTCTGCAGTGGCTGTACCACTTGCCTCCCTCCGGAAGTTAAAGCGATGTCCTCGTTGTCTGTTGGTTTGCCAACTGTGTTATAATAAAAAAATAAGTATTTGGTCTCTATCCTGATTCCTGACACACGGCTCCTAAAACCTGTGGGGTGTCTGCAGTGGTGGTTGTCTTTTGTATGCTAATAAGATGACTGGTGGGCTGGGGCCCCCTAGGCAGCTGCAGAATGGGGGCTGGTCACCCGAAAGACCAAGGCATGATGGGAGGGTTGGAACTGTCACCCCACCCGCCCACTTCCACTTCTGGGGAGGGAAGAAGGGCTGCAGATTGAGTTAGTGGCTAATGATTTCATCAATGGTGTCTTTGTAAGGAACCTGCATCGAAACCCCTAAGCAATAGGGTTTGGAGAGTTTCAGGGTTGGTGAACAGAGAGGTTGCTGGGAGGGTGGTATGCCTGGAGAGAGGGCTGAAATCTCCCTGCACCCAACCTCACCCCAAACCTTGCCCTAGGCATCTCTTCCATTTGGTTGCTCTTGAGTTATGTCCTTTATAATAAACCAACAATAACTTAACACATTGCGGACCAGTAGTTTTATTGCTAGCTTTACCCAGTGGCCAGATAAGTTTCTATTGAACGAGTACAACAAACATTTTACATAACTGTTAAAGGCACACTTTAAAATTAAATACCCATTGCATTTGGAAGTTATTTATTACATGTTCTTACAGCTAATATCTTTTTAAAGTATGATTGGCCACAAGCCTTAGAACAGAAAACATGAGAATTCTCGTGATCCATCGCAATGTGTTAAATCAACTGAGGTCTGGGAGCCATTCTAGAAAACTATTGATCTGGGGAAGGGAGGGTTGTGGGAAGCCCCACTTTGTAGCCAGGCTGGACAGAAGTGTGGGTACCCCAGGACCCAATATTTGTGGCTAAAGTGTGGGCTCTTATGGGGGACTGAGCCCTTAAACCTGTGGGATCTGGCACTAACTCAATGTAGTTAGCATTGGAGTTGAATTGAGTCGTAGGACACCCAGTTGATGTGCGGAGGTTTGGAGAGGTGGTTGGTGTGAGGGAAAATAGATGATTTTCTTTTTCATTTTGGCCGTTCTGATGTCTTCACTCCGTCCAACAGCCAGAAGAGACTTAAACTGTGCAGCTCTAATCATGGCATGCATATTACAGGCCCCCGGTCACTGTCTGTTGCCCTGATCTCAGAGCACAGACCCCACGTGGAAGCCCTGCCTTCGGCCATGACTCCTCTTGTTTGTTGCACTCCAGCCTGCTTGGATTCCTCCGCATTCCTGGGCCATGCTCTGCTCTGCCTGGTAGCCTGATCTTTGAAATGCTGGACCCTTAGTCTGGAACACCCTATGTCAGCCCTGCTCCTTTCTTCATAACAAACTTCCAGTCATCTTTCCTCACTCATCTTAACAAAGCATCCCCTCAGCAGGATCTCAACTGACCTCACAGATGAGCTTACATCAGAGTCACCAAACTATGATCGGTGGGTCAAGTTCGGCCCACTGGCTGCTTTTGTAAATAAAGTTTTATTGGAAAACAGCCATGCCCATCCATGGACGTGTTCACTATGGCTGTTTTTGTGCTATAAGGGCAGAGTAGAGTAATTGAGGCAGAGGCCACGTGGCATAGAAAACTTAAAAAAAATTACCATCTGGCCCTTTGAAGACAAAGTGTGTCACCCCCTGCGTTAGACCACCCAGTTTATATGACCCAACAGCACCACATTCTCTAGAAACATTCCTTAGACCAGTGGTCGGCAAACTGCGGCTCATGAGCCACATGCGGCTCGCAAGCCGCGGTTTGCTGCTCTGTTGACTAATGAGTTTGCCGACCACCGCCTTACACGATCCTGTTTAACATCTCCCTTCTCTCCTGGGACTTAGCTTCGTGAGAACAGGGACTTGCCTTGTTCTCCACTATACCCCTGTCCAGCAAGCATGGAGACCATATAACACACGTTTATGGATCAGTGAACTAATAAACCACTATCACTTGGTAAGGCAGATATGACTAGTTGCCTTTACAATATCTTTTCTATTTCCTTAGGAATAAACCCCAATTTTATGTCGGAAGCCATAAAAAAAACCAATCAAAAAGCTATGTTTCTGAGCTCCCCTTGCAGCTAAATATGTTCACATGACTAAGTTTTGACCATTTGTAAGAGAGTGAAATGTGCGTAATACCCGGGGAAGACTAATGAAGAGAGCTGACTGGTTGCTAAGTGCATACTTTTGTCCTCCCCGCTCATGGCCGCACCTGCAGTCTGGAATGCTTATGTAATGGCTGGAGCTCCAGCAGCTCCCTTAAACTATGAGGTAGCTCGGAGATGGGCAAAAGAGATGGAGGTCGCCTGCCCGTACCTCCCTGAAAACTTGATGGAATTGCCACAGTGTCCCTGTGTGTCCATGGTAGGGATTCTTCTATGGAAGAAAAAGTGAAGTAGTAAGTGTCTAAGCCTCTGTAGTTGGGCATAAATACTTAATCATTTAATTTGGGATCTTATTTCTCTTGATTTATCTCTCTCTCTCCTGCCACTTGGGCTTCTCCTCTCGGTAAGATCAATCCAAAACACATCCTTCCTTTGGTGAAAACTTTGCAGCCTCTCACCTTTGTTTTCCCTTTTAACTTGTTTATTGAATTTATTGGGGCGAACTGACTAATAAAATTATATATGTTTCAGGTGTACAATATTTTTAAAAAGGTATTTGTTTTTTCAAATGTTATTGAATTTATTGCAATGATATTGGTGAAGAGATTAAGCAAAAAAAGAATAAAACTCGTAGACACAGATCCTTCGTTTTCTTAGCCTCACTTACGCCCTTCGTGTTCCGCATCCGGAACACGCACTGCTTGGAGAAAGGAGTGCTGCTAATGTCCTCAGGATGGGAACCAGACTCTCTCTCCTTTGACCTTTTTTGTTCATTTACCTGAGAGCAGCTTTTAACCTCTACTGTGCACCGGGCATTGTGCTCAGCACAGCCCTGGGGGTTTACATCCTAATATCCCAAATGGACAATGACCATTTCTTTTGCTTAAAAATTTCTATTTATCTGTCATCTGTCAATCATCAACTTTCTATCTCTTTCTACATCCGTCTACTTGTGAAGACATTGCAGATAGTAAGAAGTTTTCAAAATACAAATATGTTCATAACAAAAAAAGCAGAAATGACAAGATGATTTAAGGCAAATGTTGGCAAACTAGGTCCCAGGCGCCAAATCCAACTCATTCCCTGTGTTTGTAAGACTGAAGAGCGAAGAATGATTTCTACCTTTTTCAACAGTTGCAAAACAAAACTAAAACAAAGATAGACTGCTATTTTGTAACACATGACATCTATGTGAAATTCAGCTTCCAGCATTATTAATAAAGTTTTATTGAAATGTAATTACACCATTTATTAATGACTGCTTTTGCATAACAATGGCGGAGTTGAGGAGTTTGGACAGGGGCCACAGGGCCCACAAAGCCTAAAATATTCACTCTCTGCTTGGCAAGGGAAACTTTGCTGGCCGCCATTTAATGGTCCCTTTCCCTCCAAGCCCCACATGAAGTGGGAACGTAGTTACAGGGTTGGACACACATTGAGATGCCTAGTGTTTCTTTGGGAGGGACTCTCCTGGTGAGTCAGTGTTTCCCTCATCCTTGGATTTTCCACTTTGAATTTCAAACCTATGAAGAACTAATTCAATGAGATCATCATTCTTCGAACATTCACCTGGAAAACAAGGACTCCCAAGGGGCGATCAATGGCCCCGGGAAAGATGACTGCTTTCTTTTCTCCATTTCAATTCACCAGGTTGATGAGTTCAAGAACAAAGGGACTATCTCATTGCTCAACTGGAGGGCTCCTGGGGGCCTCGGAGGCCGAGTGTTGCAAGCACGGCAGGTGTTTGCAAAGCCAAAGTCCCCTATCGTAGCCTTGTTCCAGAGGAACTCAGTGTTTTCCATGCTAATTGAAGCTGATTTGTTTCATATTTACCCTGTAAGGTCAGGGAGACTTGGATCTAACCTCCATCCATCTGCTCCTTGCCTGGGCGCTTGCACTCCCTCCTCCACGATGCACATGGTCCACGGTGTCCCCATCCTCCTCTCATCCCCATTTTGCTCCTGTCATCAGGCCGGCCTTCACGAAGCCTCTGAAACCCTTGGTCATCGCACCTGCGTGAAGTCAGCCAATGTCTTTACTTGTATGACCCTCAAATTTGTTGTCATTATTTTAGAAGCATCATGCACTGGTGGAACCTCACCTTTTTTTTTAAAAAGAATGTCTTTGCCTCCAGTCTGCTTAAATAAATGAAGAGCCTGGGCCCATCTCAGCAAATTAATTTGCTTGGAGCACTAAGTACATATGTCAAAGGAGGAGAGACTTCAAGAGGATGGTGGAGTGAGAAGCATGTTATTATTTATGAAAATGGGAGTTCTGGGGTAAAGCACTTGCACAATGTAGGAATTCATTCTAAAGATTTATTTATACTTTAAAAAAATATATATATTTTATTGATTTTTTACAGAGAGGAAGGGAGAGGGATAGTTAGAAACATCGATCAGCTGCCTCCCACATGCCTCCTACTAGGGATGTGCCCGCAACCAAGGTACATGCCCTTGACCGGAATCGAACCTGGCACCCTTCAGTCCATAGGCCGACGCTCTAGCCACTGAGTCAAACCGGTTAGGGCTCATTCTAAAGATTTAAACACTACAGGAGAAGACTGAGTGACCTGTGCAGAGGTCCCCCTCAGTCCCACCCCTGCCTCCTCTTCTCCCTGCAGAAGGTATGACGTCAGCAGCTGGGTGCCCGTCTTTGAGCTCCTGTTTCTGTAGTGGATGTCTCCCACGGGCTGCTGCTTGTTTTGGGCGCCATGACAAACAGCTCTGCTCTGGACAGATTGGTAAGTATGCACGTCGTTCGGCAGGATGGATTTCTAGAGGTGAAAATGCTGGGACAAGAAAATGACGTGTGTTTTACACTTTGATAGAGAATTTACAGTTTGCTTTTCTGAAAGACATTCCTAATTTAAACACCAGCAGGAGTGCGTGGAAGCCATTGTTTCTGCACTTTCACTGACACTGGTTGTCATTCATTTAAAAAATCTGTATCCCTTAAACAAAGGACAGCTCATTATTATTATTTCTTAACGTTGCTTGTGGAAATGTAATGAATATGTGGTAAAATCTGCCCCTGTTAAGAGGCAGTTTGATGAATCAGATGGATCCATCACTGTAACCAAGAAATGGCACTTTCCTCACCCAGGATGTTCCCGTGCCTGTTCGTAATCCATTCCTTCTCCCACCTCAGCTCCTAGGAACCTCTGACCCGCTTTCTGTTCCCTTAGATGGGACTTTCCCAGGCTGTCACCCGGTGGAAATCATGTGAGTCTTGGTGTCTGACTTCTATCCCTTAGCAGAAGGAATGCTTTGAGAGTCATCCACATTTTCGCATGTGCCAGTCACTTGTTCCTTCTCATTGCTGTTTTGTGTTCCTCAGTATGGACATGCCACAGTGTGCTTCTTCTTTCCTCAGTGGATAGACTGAGTTGGGTTGTTTCAGCAGTTTGGGCTATTGTAAACAATTCTGAATACTCATATTTAGGTCTTCGTGTGAACATGTTTTCATTTCTCTTGGTAAATACCCGGGAATCAGATTTCTGTGTTATATTGTTAGTATGAGGTTAACTTTATAATAAATGGCACACTCTTTTCTAAAGTGACTGTACCATCTTGCATTCCCAGTAGACTCATACGCTGGGGCTGCCATAGCAGAGAACGCAGATGGGGGTGGGTGGGTGGGTCTTAAACAACAAAGTTATTTCACAATTCTGGAGACTAGCAGTCCAAGACCAAATTGTTGGCAGGGGTGGTGTCTCCTGCAGCCTCTCCCCATGTCTTGTAGATGCCGTCTTTTCCATGTGGCTTTACATGTTCTTCCCTCCATACATGTCTGTGTCCTAATCTCCTTCTTAGACAGATACTGGCCCTAGTGGGTCAGGGCCACCTCCAATGACCTCATTTCGCCTCATTAAAGAATGCATCTCCAAACACAGCCACATTCTGAGTTGCCGGAAGTTGACTTTAATAAATTTTGAGGAGCACACATTTTGGGGGACACATATCCATCAGTGAGGTATAAGGGTTTCAGTCATCCCAACACTTAGTACCATAAATCTTTTTCATTTTTGTCCTTCTGCTAGTGTGTAGAACTTGTTGTTGCTTTACTGTGCCCATTTTTTTCTTTTTAATTAAAAAATTTCTCTTTTTATTGATTTCAGAGAGGAAGGGAGAGGGAAAGACAGAAACATCAATGATGAGAGAGAACCACTGATCAGCCGCCTCCTGCATGCCCCCATTGGGGACTGAGCCCACAACCCGGGCATGTGCCCTGACCGGGAATCCAACCGTGACCTCCTGGTTCATAGGTCAATGCTCAACCACTGAGCCACACAGACTGGACTTTTTTCCTTTTAAACAAGAGCACTGGTCTCTGTGAGTTAGCCCAAGCCTGTTGCTGAGAAGGTCAGGCTCATCATTGCGTTCCCACAGTGACCCATCGCTGTGCCAGCCATTCCCAAAGACTGTGCCGTTGTTTAGGGTCCAAGAAAGCGCAGATGGTTCAGTGCAAACTTTCACCACTCCGTCTGACTGATGTTGGGAGGGCTTCACACATTGTTGGAATTAAAGAGAAATTGTCAGAGCACGTGAAGTCAGATGCAGCCAGCACTTGGCGGAGGCTGATGGTTTCAGCTTTCTCAAGATAACACTAAAGAGGCAAGCTGGCCGGTGGGAGGTTCTAGAAAACAGAACTGAACAAAATGAAGGCAGGATTTATGACACCCAGGGGCTCTGCTCCCTAGTGGGGGAGGGACAGGATGACTCAGCTACTTATTGGATTGATTATGGTCAAGGTTGCTTGACCTGACAAAAGTGTCATTCAAGACAAAATTGGACATTATCCTGGGACATGGGGCTTGGAGCAAGTGTAATTAACTGATAAGTGGCATGCCTCTTAATAATTACCCTCCCAACTGGTGGGGTATATAGACATAGGTTATCTATCTATCTATGTATCTACCATGTATGTATGTATGTATATCTATCATCTATTTACCTTTGTATTAGAAGACACATACCTTTTACAATGCAATCTGTTCTTTTCTGTCTGTGTAGATGCTTCCATTTCCGATTCAATGCACAGGAATTTTCAGCCACTCCTCCACCTTCCCACTTGCCTCTCCCACCCGCCCCCAGGCCCAAGCCCACAAAAGCGACTCTGATAGACGCAGAGTGATATTGCGATCGATTGGCCTGCCACTGATGGTGCGTACGTGTCTTGTCGTTAGTGGGGAGGCTGACAGGGGGCCGGGTAATAGAATGACTTGGCCTACAAGACAGCTCCTCCTTGATGAACAATCAGACACAAATGTCAATAACAATTAGATTGTCTGCAAGCTACAGTCACTTAGGGCTCCCGGAGCCTGTCCACAGGGCCTGGATGGAAACCCTCAGCCTTGTGAACTCCAAATCAGGTTTGGCATCGGGAATGAAAAGCCATCAGCAGTAATAGTATTACGCAGCTGTTGGTTGAAGAAGTCCGAAGGGCTCTGCGTCATGCCGGGGCTCTCGTGGGTTGTAGGGCAAAGGAGGACTACCGGAAGCGAGGAGATGGGAGGGATGGCAGGACAGGGCTGGGACGCCGAGGGGCACGTGGCCATGGTGAAGGAGCAATACTGCTCATGAGCATGGAGTTCTGGAGTCCTGGGTTTGGGTCTTGGCGCTGCCTGCCTTTTCTAAGTTGTGTGGCCTTAGACAAAGGCTGTCAGTGCCTTGGTTCCCCCATCTTGAAGGGGAGATGCCATAGGACCTAGGAGGAGGTGGCATTATCTTACAGGGAGGAGGTGCTAAGTGATCATCAGTGAGTGAGTTTTATGGCTGAGCAGCAGGCGGTCAGTAGAGCTCGCTCGCGTCTGGCACCATTGCCATAGCTCATGTCATCTCCCCCACGGTCCGCTTTGAAGTGCAGCAGATGGAATCGTGTATGCCAAGCCCTGCACTCGGTGCCTGGCATTTCCTAAGTCGTGATCATCTTTCCAGAACATCTCCCCGGGGTGAGGCGGGGACACTGAGAAAATGGAAAACCAGGAAGCCATCTTTCCTCAGTACCTTCACCTGCTGAAGGGCCTCTCTCTCAGGTAGGAGGGAGGGAGGAAGGGCGTGCCTGGGGAAGATGTTCTGCTTTAGCATCAGCTTCCACAACATCTCATCTCGGGGAACCAGGCTCTTGGTGGTTGAAGGAGAAAAGCTAGGCTCGGAGGAGGGTGGAGGGACCAGGATGTCAAAGACAAGGCCCCTTCCCTGGTAAAGGAAGAGGTGGGAAGGGGAAGAGAGCCCTCACACCCTCTGCCTGGGTGCGGGGTGCTGAGCAATGGGCTCCCCTCTGGCATCTGCCTAGGGGGGGCGCCCTTGGCTGACCAGGTAACAAGTTGGCTTTGTCTGATCTTAATGCTGACAGCAAGTCTGCTTGTTGCTTCTGGCTCCCCCTGCACGTTCCCTAAGCTCAATCCTTGGGCCGTCTCTTCCATTGCTTCCCCCTATTCTTCCCCAGCTCAGACTGCGCTCTCAGGGTTGACCAGTTGACCATCTTGTTAACAGCAGCAACAACAACAATAAAACAGATTCGGAGGTTGGGCAGACTTTGGTCAAATTCTGGCCGGAGTGCTTGCTATCTGGGTGATGTGGGACAGAGCATTCGCCTCACCAAGCCTGGATTTCCTCATCTGTGTGGGGCGGGGTTGGGGGGCGCTCATACATTCCCCTAGGGCTGTGGAGCATCCCTGGGTTTACGTGACGGTTCTCTGTTGCTGTGTGACAATCCACCTGAATCTCCATGGTTCCACAACAGGTTACATTAATTTTGCTCATGAACCTTCAGCTTGGGTGGGGCTCGAGGGGGACAACCTCAATGCTCCACTTGGGGACAGCCGAAGCTGTCACCCACCTGGAGGGCTCACCCACTCCGTTGTCCTGTGGTTGGTGATGTCTGAGATGGGTCAGACGGCCAGGACACCTCCATGTGTCACCTCCACATGGCTACTTGGCTTCCTTACAAGATGGTGGCTGGATTCCAAAGCTGAGCCTCCCAGGAGAGCAAAAGTAGGGGGAGAAATATTCCATTGCCTTTTATGACCTCACCTGGAGGTCACAGAGGGTCACTTCTGTTGCTTTCTGCTCATCAAGGAAGCCACGAACTTCTGCCAGTTTCAAGGGGAACAGACGGACTCTGTTGGTTGACGGGGAAAGGTACAGTCCCATGGGTGCAGGGGACTGGCTTTATGCTGTGGCCATTGGTTTGAAACTCCAGGGTGTCACAGTACATACAGCTCTTTGAACAGTAAGTGGCACACAGGATGTTGATGTTATGTCAAATTCAACTTCTTCCTGCAACCAGAAATGGCAGGATCCCCAAGGACCAGCGATCTTGTGTTTCTGTTACTCAGCATTTTGCAAGACTCAGAGGGGCTCCTTGGCAAGCGTTTGTTGAATGACTAATGAGTGATTTTCAATCTGGCAGTTCTCAAAACTGACAGCTGATCAAAGTTACTGAAGAGGCTGGTGACAAATAGCCCCAAGTTCTCCTCTGGACCTGCCGACTCAGCACCCAGGCTGGAGTCTGGGCACAGACATGCTTTACAACCTCTGGGGGCTCAGAGGTAGCCTGTGAGAGGACCAGCATTGGTTCAAGGCAGGAGAATCCCAGCTTCCTGGGGTGAAAGAGCTGGCCCATCTTACAGATGAACAAACTGAGGCTCAAGGAACGGTGGGAGTTTTCCAAGGGCATACAGTGATGTAGAGTAACTCCTGAGAAGCGGTGGTGCAAGAACTCCAGGCGCATGGCTAGAGGACCAGGCTACTATTTGGGGATCAGGAGTTTGTTGGTGGGACGATTCTTGAAGTCGGCAGTTCTGAAATCTGAGTTCTTCATTTGCTTTCCTCCCTTTGATTCTTTTGTCACATCAGAGGAGCATCTGCAGTTCATTCACCTCTTACTTTTCTTTAAACGGACTCACTTTTTCCCCATAAATAACTTACCCCCCTCCTAAGGAATAACAACACAAAAGCAGGCCAGTTGACGTAGCTGCATGCTTGTTCCAACACATAGAGAAATGCGTATGTAACTACTTAAGGAAAAAATGGACTGGGACACCTAAAACGATTTTGAGTACAGTGAGTGCTATGTGTCTTGGGCAGGGCTGGCCCCGTCATTTGTGGCCCAGGCCCAAACGGGATGTGAAATGTGCAAAGTGAAACGCACTGCCTCTCATTCAGAAGTTCTTTAGACTTTCAAGGCAGTGACAGCAGAACGTCAAACCTTGCTGAGCCATTGCCCATCACTGAAGTGGACACTGGTGCAGACTTGGGTTAAATGCTGACTCATTGGCCAGATCAGCCCAGGTTCCTGGAGCAAAGTACATTGGGGATGTGGCCCTGCCACCCCCACAACCGAGAGGCACCTCGTCATTGAAAAGCTGGGCATGAAGCGTGGGGTCTCCTTCCTGCAGCCGAAAGAACCCCTGGCCTCACCAGGCCGCTGGCCCAGGAATCCTGAAACGGGGGCCACCAGGAGCATGTCCTAGGTCAGGGGTGGGGAACCTTAGTTCTGCCAAAGGCCATTTGGATATCTATAACATCATTCACGGGCCATACACAATTATCAGCTTAAAAACTAGCCTGCTGTATTTGGTCAGACATTTCATTAACTCATCCCTAGTGCCTTGGCAGGGCCAGACCAAATGATTTCTCGGGCCTACTATGGCCCGTGGGCCAGATGTTCCCCACCCCTGTCTTAGAGCAACCCGAAGGCATAAGAGAGGCATGTTCTCCAAAGTGGAGTGGAGGGCAGTGGGTTTCTGTCTGTTTCGTGGCGAGTTCTGTGTGGCTAATACTCACGTGTGGGGATAAATATTTTCCTTCTGTTGTCATGGAGGAGGGAGGGATGGAGAACTGGAGGAACCGAAGGGTGTGGGGAAGGCAGGAGAGAAAGGATCATTCTTAATAATAATAATAAAAAAAAGGACAAAAATTTTTAATGTGGATTTCTAGAAGCCTCAATAGTTTCATTCTTTCAGCCTGGCTGTAGCCGTGTTTTCTTCAGGGGGTTGCCAAAATCGGTGAAAACTCCAGGACCCTACCCCCGCGCGGTGTAGTGCTCAGAGCACAGTGTCGGGGACCCCGTGTTCTTTGGGTCTGTGTCCGATGGCAGTTTTAGAAGTGCTGCTCTCTCAGCCGGATGGTGTTCACGCTGGTGTTCCAGTGGAGACAGCCGAGCCCCAGGCCGCCCCTCACTGGGCCGGCTCTGACGAGGGTGAGGGCGGCCACGAGACTTTGTGCTTCTTGGAAGGAAACCAGTGAAAACCGTTTGCAATTCACCATGGAGATCCCGCAGGAAAATCATCTTTTCTTGCCACAGCCACTTACTCTTACAAAAGTCTTTGTCTTGATTTTTGTTTTCTTGCCGACAAAGGAAGTAAATAAACTGCTATTTAACGAAGATCCAAGCTAGATGCCCCCATGGGAAGGGAGGGAGGCATTTTTATAAAAGGTGTCCTCTAGCCTCTGCCACGGCAGCCATGACGTCCCAGCTCCATCCAGCTGCTTTGTGGCCGTTATTTAATTCCATTCCCAGCAGCGGGAGGTAGGAATGTCACTTCCCATTGGTACAGGCTGAAACAGAGGCTGCGGTGGATAAAGGGGCTTGCCCTATGTGTGTCACCTGTAGGTGCTGACATGGAGATTTGAATCTATGCTGCTCGGACTCTCCAGCTCTGTAATAAAGCAGGGATTCCGCTTGCTTAGCGGCGACACAATGCTGTCACTCATAACATTCCTTCAGCTAATGTTTATTGAGCACCTATTATGTACCACGCACTGTCTTAGGCACAGTCGTTACAGTTGGGGAGCAAATGCTGTCTTTCATTGCTCCGTGGACGCACCACCCTCGCTTTTCCCCGCCCCTTCCCCTGGACACCACTGGAAAGTTGACTTGGAAACAGATTTGTTCTCTGCTTCCATCTGAGGAAGCAGTTACACACTGGCCTTCAGTCCTGTTCCGACTTGTCTGTCTTCTCCATCAAACGATGGACTCCAGAAGGGGCTGCACCCCAGCTGGAGCCCAGGACCCATGTCCTGAATAACCAGTGTTTGGCTCTGCTCAGCACACCCTTGTCTGGAAACATCCGTGTGCGCTTCCTTTTGGAAATTGTCCTGCCTCACCTGGCAGGAACAGCCAATCACAGTATTCCACTCTTGGCTGCAGTGATTGGTCCAGGCATGTGCCAATCAAATTGCAGCCCTAAGTTTCCCCCCTCCCCACCCCCCCTCCACCCCTCAGAGGAGCTGATGGAGGAGCATGTTTCTTTGCTGGCCATCCACTTGGTCTGAGGTCTGCCAGGTCTGAGTCCTGGATTCATGGTGTCCCTAAGGCTAGTTTCTTGCCTGCCCTTTCTGTGGTTTGACAGGAAAATTACTATCCCTCCGTTTTCCTTTTAAAATGTATTTTTATTGATTTCAGAGAGAAAGGCAGAGGGAGAGATAGAAACATCAGTGATGACAAAGAATCACTGATCGGCTGCCTCCTGCATGCCTCCCCACTGGGGATCGAGCCCGCAACCCGGGCATGTACCCTTGACTGGAATCGAACCTGGGATCCGTTAGTCTGCAGGCTGACGCTCTATCCACTGAGCCAAACTGGCTAGGGCTCCATTTTTCTTTTTTTGATTAATATCAGTTGAGTTGCGTCTCTGTCACTTACGCCAGGAGTCATGTCTAGCACATCCTAGGTAACCTGCATGACGAATTCGTGGAAAAGAACCAAGTAGAGCTAAAGCCATTCATATCAGCCGGTGTGATGGCTCCAGTGGGTGGGTGGGTGTGGACGGGTGCCAAGAGCGGCGGGGATTGAATATCACGGTAGTTAAATGTCTGGGCTGTTAGGGGCTAAAGGTCATGTACTCAAATCCCAGCTCCTGTCCCAGACTAGCTGTGCAATATTGGGAAAGTTACCTAACCTCTCTGAGCCCATTCCTCTTAATACTGAGAGAAATGGAAAGAACGCTGCCAGATGGTACGTATATGGACCAAATCCCTGGAGCTGAAAGTGTCTAAGAGATCCCTGCCCTCCCATCTCTGCGGGGAACTGGCCCTGTCACCTTTCACGTGCCATCCATTCAGCAAACTGACAGAAAGTGTTCTCCAATGGGAGGCGCTGGCGATGCAGCGTCGAATAAGATAGACATCCTCCCTGCTCGTTTGGGGTTTGCGCTCTAGCGCGTGGACCCAGAAGGGAGCACTTGCCACTCTGTCCACGACAGGAGATGTGCGGGTGCTGCAGGTGCACTGTGCGGGTCTGATCCAGGCCTAGTAGCTTCAGAAGGCTCCTAAGGGAGAGCATAGCTAAGTATGGACATGGACAATGTCTGGAAACAGGCCAGCACAAAGGGAATGGAGCCCTGGCCGGTGTGCCTCAGTGGTTGGAGCGTCGGTCTGCACACTGAAGGTTCCGGGTTCAATTTCTGGTCAAGGGCACATACCTGGGCTGCAGGTCTGATCCCCGGCCCCGTCGGGCGTGTGTGGGAGGCAACCAATGCATGTGTCTCTTTCACATCACTGTTTCTCCCTCTCCCCCACCTCCCTCTCTTCCACTCTCTCAGAAAACCAGGGGGAGAGGTACCCTGGGGTGGGGACTCACAGCATCGACAAAGAGATTGAGCTGAAGAGGGTCTCCTGGTAGAGACCCGCGCGCGCGGCAGAGGCTGGAGGCGTCTGAGCAGCTCCTTTCGGGCAGTGGGTGCCTGGAGCCCAGGAGCGGGAACGAGCCGCTCCCCCGGGCTGGAGCAGTGGGCGGGGAAGAGGCTGCGGGTCTGGGTCTCAAGCTGACACGTTAGGACCTTATCTTTAGTGCCGCTACTCTCTGAGGCGTGTATGCCGGACCATCCCAGGTGTCCGCTGAGGCTGGAGCTGAGGAGAAATCGGACAAGAATCCTGGATCAAAGACGGAGAATTCTTGGAGACTCCAGCTTCCCATTTTCCAGATGGAAAAACCGAGTGTCTGAGAAGAAAAGTGACTTGCTCAGTGTCCCACAGCCGGAGACCAAAGAGGCTGGGACCGGAGCCCAGGACTGCAGCTCTCAAACCAGTGTTTGTTTTTTGTTCTTTTCTCTTTTTTCTGCTTCTAGAGCCCCCCTCCCAATCTGAGCCCCCACCTGGGCCGCGCTGGCCCCTGGCAAGTCTTCTGGATGGGGAGGGGGAGAGGGGAAAGCGCTGAGTCCTCACGTACACACAGCCACGCTGTCTCAGGAAGCTCGCAATAAATTCTTTTTTTCAGGCAACGCCTTGCTCCCATCCCTGCAAAACAATGTATTTATTATTGCTAAGCCTTTTCCATCTTTGAGGAGAAAATGCATACCACATGACTCCCCAAAGCCGAGCGGTCCCGGTTTACAAATACAGCACGTTAATAGCTTTGTAAACATTTATTCAGGATGACAGCTGACGGAAACATGTGGCATTAATTAGCAGGCTCGGCAGCGCGGCCTATTAAGAGGGAGGTTAAATCTGAATTAGTTGGCTTTGCTGAGACAAGAGGCTCTCGGAGCCAAACTGCGCTCTAATGTGTTTTGACTCAGTGGATGTGGGGTGCGTTGGGGCGCACAGGGGTCTTGGTTCTTCAGGAGGAAGCCCGCTTCTTGGCCGGATGCTTGCTGAGTTGGGGGACTGCAGAATCGCCAGGGTCGGTCTCCCCGAAGGCCTCATCTCTGGGTGCCGTGACCTGTCACAGCTACGGATGGCAGGGGCATCCAGCCACCAGGCGCTGGGAGCTTGCAGCCCATGTCGGTTGCAGAGTCTGCTCCCCCGAGGCTGCTGGGCGGCTCTCCTGGCTGGGAGCTGCCTCTTTCTCTGGCTTGCTATGGTCTCTCCTCTGTGCTGACCCAGCACAGCGTTCTTCCTCCACAGCATCCTGCATCGCCTCTGCCTCGTGGTACCCAGGAGTCCCCTCAGGAGCCTGGGGACTGTGAGCCAGGAGCCTGGCCGCTTCTCTGCTTCCTTCTTGTCCAGGAAGACGTGGCTGAGAATCCATGCTCGAGGTGCCATTCCCTCTCAGCCTCATGCTCAGGAAAGGTTGCAAATGGAGATGTTTGAGGTTATCCCAAATGGTTGCACATCTGCACACGGAAATGTCCCCACAGCGGTGAAAGGAGGTGACACTGGTCAGGCAATTTGAATTTACGGCCCATCCCTGGACCACATCCCTTGCTGAGAGCCAAACACGCACATCTTGGTATTTTTTCATAAATCCTTTCATTACCTCGCGAGTGGCGCAGTGACATCGCTCTGCTGCCCTGGGCTGGGTGGGGTAAACATTGAATTGCACCCTGGCTTGCCTGTGGTCCTGTTTTGACCTTTCCTCTGTGAATATTCTCCAGAGCCTCTTAGCATGCAGGGACCTCTGAGAACTTGGCCGGCACCCTGTGAGTATATGTCGAGTGGATACATGGAAGGAGTGACCTTGGGAAGTCACGTGTCTTCTCTGGGACTCAGTTTTGTCATCTGTAAAATGGGATGGTGGGCAGGGAAGGAGGGCTGGTTAGGTGAGGGCCGAGGACGTGGTGAGCTGATAGGAAACCGAGGTCTGGTTTCTGCTCTGTGGGCTCTGCCTGTAGGACCATCCCTCCCTCTGTCCTGAGGCCACCCGCCGCCTGGGCCCCATCTTCACCCCCTGCTGGCTGAGCCAGGCTCCCATCTTCCCGCTCCTCCAGACGAAGGCTCACTTGGCGTGGGGCTTGCACGGATGACCCAGAAACAGAGCTGAGCCTCCTCCCTTTTGGCATCCCCAAACCCATCCTCCTCCCTCTGCTCTTCTCTTGCTGTGGAAGCTCCAAGACATGGCCTCGCTTAGTGGTTTATAAACAGCTTTTGCCTCCAAGCAAGCAAAACAGATAACGTAGTGAAACAGGCCAGGTAGGGTGGCCCTGCATGCCGCAGGAGTCAGAGACATGTGCCCCCCTCTCTTCCCCCTCCTGCCCCCCCCGGCCCCGGGTCCTAGGAAGTTGCAGAGCCAGTTGCAAAGCCCTGGTGTTGTCCGTGTCCTCACAGGGATGGAGAACCTGGGGTCCAGGAGGGCTGCCCCTGTCCGGCTGGAAGTGTGGGCGGGGGCTAGAACCTGGCTCTTCCCACTGCATTTGGTGTAAGATGTGTGAGTTTAGCCGGCACTGAGGGCAGGCAGCACAGATGCAAAGAAGGGGTGGCCGGGAGCCAGACTCCGGGTTCCGATCCTGCTCTCGCCACTTAAGAGATGTGAAGAGGCAGCCCCGCCTGTCAGCGCCGTTTGTTGTGGGGACATCGGACAAAGGCCCAGGGCCTGCTCTGCTCCGGGCTTTCCGGGGCAGATGATACACTTTAGGCAAACGCCAGGGCAGGTGCGCCAGTGAATGGGGACAAGGCCAGCCGACTGCGGGAAATCACCAACGAAATGGGCTGCTACCCGAGGAAGCAGCACTTTGCTTGCTGTTCTTTTTCTTTTTTTTTTTCTAATGTGGGAAGGAGGAGGTCACTCTCATGTATTCCGAGTGTTTAGACGTTGCCATGGGCCCTTGCTACCCCTCCAGCCCCTGGGGAACCCTGTGGAGAAGGTTTAGGACTTAGAAGCCCCATCCTTTCCCTGAAGGCACAGGGACGCTCCCGGGAGCTTCGCTTTCCGCCCAGGCTGGAGTCTGCCGGCCTCGGGAGAAGCTGGAATTTCAGAGCAGAGCCGGGAGGGGAAGCGGGACACCCCTCCCGGAGCCGGCGTGGACCAGGCCCCACCTGTCACACTCCTGTCTCCTGGGTCTGTGGCAGGAGTGGGGATATGATCTTAAAAATAATTCGGGCCAGGCTGGTGTGGCTCAGTGGTTGAGGGTCGACCTATGAACCAGGAGGTCACAGTTCGATTCCTGGTCAGGGCACGTGTCTGGGTTGCAGGCTCGGTCCCCAGTGCAGGATGTGCAGGAGGCAGCTAATCAATGACTCTCATCACGGGTGTTTCTATCTCTCCCTCTCCCATCCCGTCTGAAATCAATAAAAATATATTTTAAAAAGTAATTCCGAAAGGCAAAGGAGGAGTGCCGTTTCTGAGCAGCTCGCTGGGCTGGTGCAATGGCAGCAACCCGCTCTCTCGCCCGGCTCTGGCACTCCCCTCGGAATGATGCCCTGGTTCTCTGCTTTCCCGACTCCCTGAGACCGAAGCAGAAGGGGCATGTTGAAAGGAAACGGGTTTATTAAGGAGAGGAGGTATTTTCATAGGGTATGGCCCCGATACCAGAAGTCCTGGCTCTGGTTTGAATTCCGCTGCTGGCCACAGTGTGACCGGGGCCAAAGGCGGCGCTCCTCTCCGGCCCTCCGTCTCCTCATCTATAAGCTGACAAAGACGGTGTTTCTCCTACGTGGGAGGATTCGAAAGGATGCCAACAACCGGGCCCACTTCCTTCTTAGCATCGTCAAGCCCTGGGGTGTGTCTGTAGGTGGGGCGTGCCTCCTCTTTTGGTTTTTATTTTCTATTATATTTTGGGCTCCTGGGGGCTTCGCTTGCAGGAGAGGGGAGAGACAAACATGGGAAGGGGTCTTGGTTCAGAGGTGGTAGGGATGGGTGAAGTGTGGTTACTGATCATCACTCAGGCCAGGTTCATAGCTGGGTTCATCGTCAGGTTCATGGCCAAGTTCATGGCCACGTTCTGAAGTTGGCTTCCAAGTCCGCTACTTCAAAAAAAAAAAAAGAAATCATTATTGGTGCTGCCAAAGCAATATTAAAACCAGTGGCTTATGACGGGCTGGCAGTTGGTGCTGGAATCTTTTGACACCTCTTAATTTTGCAGAGAGAAGGAAGCATGTCATCTGGGGCAGGACTTTCAGAAACACCCAGGCCAGGGATGGGAGTTTCTCCTGTCCCCTGGTCTCCTGTCTTTCTTTTGCTGTTAATCCTCAACCTGCGGATATTTTCCATTGATTTTTAGAGAGAGTGGAAGGGAGGAGGAGAGAAACATCGATGTGAGAGAGACACATTGATTGGTTGCCTCTTGCACGGTCCGATCAGGGCCCGGGATTGAGTCTACAACAGAGGTACGTACCCTTGACTGGAATTGAACCCAGGACCCTTCGGTATGTGGGCCAGCACTCTAACCCTGGGGAAACACCAACCAGGGCTGTTGTATGTTTCTTTTTTTAAGATAATTCTTTATTGTTGAAAGTATTACCTATGTTCCCTTTTGTATTTTTTTTTTTTTTTAAAGAAACATTTTACTCATGTCAGAGAGGGAGACCCAAGCACTCTCAAATACTGGTGATCGAGGGCAAATTGATAAATCTTTGTGGAGGTCAAGTTCCTTAAAAATGTGTAAATTTGTGGCTCAGAAATTCCACTTCTGGGAGTTTATTCTGAGGCTGTAATTGGAGCAGTGCTCGGAGGTGTGAGGTCACCACAGCCTTGTTGATGGCAGTAAAAACTGGGAACAACGTAAACATTAACAGTAGGAGCTGGTTCAGAAACTAAGCTGTATTTATGCACCAGAAGATTAAACAGCTGTTAAGAAATTATTTCCTTTTTCTGTTCTCTCTCTCTCCCTCACTCCCTTGCTCCTTCCTTCCTTTCTTTTTTGTCTTCCTCTCTGTCTCTGTCCCTCCCTTTTTCCTTCTTCATTTCCTCATTCCTTCTTTCTACAAAGATTTCTTGAGCACCTACTGTATTCCAGACACTGTGTATCTCTAAGTGGACTGACATAGGAAGATGTTTATGCTGCAATAGTAATGAGTACACAATAAAATAAAATAAAGAAGCTAGTTCACAGATGTATTATATGACCCTACTCTTGTAAATGTGTATTTATATATTTACATGGTAGGATATGAAATAAAATGTATAAGAGGATGTGTACCAAAATGTCATTGGTCAGTTCCCCTAGATGTTGGGGTTGTGGCCGACTGTTATGTCCTCACATACTTCAGCTTATTTGCATGATCTAACTTGCCGGTGGTGAGGTTGTCTTATTCCCTCTTGCACATCATTAACCTCATTTGAAACCTCCCAGACCAGGCCAGGAGAGTGGGAAAGGAAAAGAAATAATATTGTTTGTAGCCTGTGTCAGTACTCTGTTCCTTTTTATGGCTGAGTGACAGTTCATTGTATGGATATACCACATTCTGTTTATCCGCTCATCTGTTGATGGACACATGGGTTATTCTCACTTCTGGCTATTGTGAATTTTGCTGTTAAGAACACTGGTTTACAGTATCTGTCTGAGCACCTGTTTTCACATCTTTGGGTACATACCTAGGAGTGGAATTGCTGGGTCATATGGTGACTCTGTGCTTAACTTTTTGAGGAACTACCCGATGGTTGTCCAAAGTCACTGTACCACTTTACATTCCTACCAGCAATGTGCAAGGGTTTCAAATTCTCCACCTCCTGGCCAAGACATTAACTTTCCTTTTCTTGGTTATCACCATCCTAGTGGGCGTGAAGTGGCATCTCACTGTGGTTCAGATGTGCATCTCTCTAATGACTAACGCTGTTGAGTGTCTTTCCATGTGCGTGTTGGCCGTCTGCAGCTCTTCTTTGGAGAAAAGTCTCTTCCAGTCCCTTGTGCAGTCTTTAATTGGGTTGTTTATCTTGTCGTTGGTCTCCGGGCTTTTTGACCTCATCAGCTGTTTGCTGTGGGGTCCGTTGGTAAAGGATCCAGAGGCAAAACCTGCCCAGATAGTTTGTGGATAAAACAGAGTCAGGAAATGAAGGAAGGTCGCTCAAGCCACTCCACCAAACTTCTTGAGTTTGGCCCAACTTGCAAAGAAGTTTGGAAGCCTTCCGTCTATAGAATACCAGAAAGGCTACTGCAATTCTTGCTCAAAAAAACACTCCGATTCTAGGACATGAGCTGTTCTCATTACAAGAACATTCCACACCCTTAAGTCCCTTTAATCACTTATAACACTCTCTTTATCTCTCATATGGAAACAATATGTCCTATTTTCCACATGCTGTAATTATCCCCTTTGATAAAACCATGTGTAAAAACATGCGCAACACGCCAAGTATTATTACCCACCTGGCCAATTTACATAGCCTTCGATTCGTTTTTTTCTGCTTTAGACTTTGCTTCATGGAATTTTGCAGCCGTGTTATCCAGCGTCAGTCAGCAAAACTGAATAGAAAATGTAGCGTGACTCCAGATGCCCCTCCTCCTTTCTTCTCCTGCGCTTTCCCTGTGATTCCATTAACCCGTCTCCCCAAGAACACAAGCCTTTGGCGTCGGGGGATCTCTCAGCACCTCTGATGGAGGGTGCGGAGCCAGGGCGCCACGGCACGGGGAGTCCTTGGAAGTCCTGGAGAAAGGCCCGTCTTAGCCCCTGCAGCGCCTGGCCGGGCAGAAAGCTTCCCACAGCCCTCTGCCTGGAACACTGTTTCCAGGCCCTGGAGGTAGTCCTGGGGGAAGGAGTGGAGTGGAGCCATTAGACCTTTGGCTGTGGAGGCACGAGGCTCTTCGTCAGCATCATGGGTCTTACTCCCGTGGATGTGGGCCTGGGCTGAGTCTCTGAGTCATTTCTTGGACTCCCATTTCTTTGACTTTAAAGTGAGGACCTGTGCCCTGGCTGGTGTGGTTTAGTGGTTAGAGTGTCAGCCCATGCCACCAAAGGGTTTGATTTCCGGGCAAGGGCAGGTACCTGGGCTGCAGGTGTTTTGTGTTTTTTAAATACATGTTTTTATTGATTTCAGAGGAAGGGAGAGGGAGAGAGAGAGAGAGAAACATCAATGATAAGAGAGAACCATTGATCAGCTGCCTCCTGCACACCCTCTACTGGGGATTGAGCCCGCAACCTGGGAATGTGTCTTTGACCAGAATCAAACCTGGGACCCTTTAGTCTGCAGGCCGATGCTCTATCCACTGAGCCAAACCAGCTAGGGCTGGCTTGCAGGTTTGATTCCTGGCCCCAGTTGGGGCATGCGCAGGAGGCAACTAATTGATGTCTCTCTCTCACATCAATGCTTCTTTCTCTTTCTCTCTCTATTCCCTCCCCACCCTTCCTTCTACTCTTTCTAAAAATCAATGGAAAGATATCCTTGGGTGAGGATTAACAAAAATAACAACAATAACAATAATAATAATAAAATTAGGACCAGAGTGGTGCCCGTCCTCAGGGTTTGTGTGTCATAATAATGTCCAGTCTTGACTGAGAACTTACTATGTGCCTAGCATCTAAAAACGTGACCCTTGCCCTAACCGGTTTGGCTCAGTGGCTAGAGCGTCAGCCTGTGGACTGAAGGGCCCCAGGTTTGATTCCATTCAAGGGCATGTACCTTGGTTGCGGGCACATCTCCGGTAGGGGGTGTGCAGGAGGCAGCTGATCGATGTTTCTGTCTCATCGATGTTTCTAATTCTCTACCCCTCTCCCTTCCTCTCTGTAAAAAATCAATGAAATATATATATTTAAAAATGTAACCCTTGCCACAAGTCTACCTGGAGGCTCCATTCTACAGATGGGGAAGCGGCGGCCTGGGGGTAGTACTTTAACCTGACCAGGTTGACAGCGGTCCTTGGGGGAGCTGGGATGGCACCCTATGTCCTTGGAGTCTCCATCCTCTGTACCTTCCTGTCTCTCTGTGACATGCAGTGCGTCCCCATCCTGGAGGGTCTCAGCGGGTGGCAGCTGTGAAGCTCAAGGTCCCGGCACCCAGTGAACACGCTGTGGTTCCCCCCTTCGTCTCCTCATCACTCAGCATGAACCCTCCAGCGGGGCTCAGAGACCCAAGCTCGGGGCAGGACCGAGCCCGTACGGGATTCCAGGGCTTTCGAAGGTTCAGGATCCACAGAGCCCTGGAAGAATGTGGCTTTGAGCCATTGTCCCCCGAGTTTCTAAATCCATGGGCAGATTAGGCAAAATGGGATCCGTATGTTTCTGATTCATTTACACTTAACTCATCAGAAATGTTCCTTTTTATGAGCTATTTGATGTCCAGAAAGCCTTTTGAGTCGATTTTATAAGCCTTTTAAAGACTTTTCTCTTAGAAACAGGCGGTTGCGTTTTGCCAAGAATAAACAAACTTGAACCTCAAAAGCGTAGAGCTCGCCAAGGATCCTGATGCCAGAGGGCAAGTTTGCGAAGTCACCTCTTCCTCACTCCTGACGCCTTCTTCCATTTCTTCGCCCCCAGCCCCCAACCTTGGTCCCTCTGGTTTCCTTGCGCCACTTTTTACCCCACTTCCAAGTAGGTGCACCTCCTTCCAGTGTACTTACCCCGTGGCCGCCTCCCTTTACAGCCCCTGACGTGGCCCATCTCTTGTTGTCCGCTTACCCGCCTGGCTACGGCAGAGAACACGTGCGGGGGTGCCGTTAGCTCTCAGCGGCTCTAAACTCAGTCCCAACATGTGTCCCCTCACCTGACACTTTCTGAAGAGCTCCCACTACCCCACACGATTTTTACAAAACAGGCACGGGGAGCCTTTGTGATTCCCACTTACTTTTTAAATATGCGTTTTAATTGATTTTTTTTAAGAGAGAAAGGGAGAGGGATAGAGAGATAGAAACATCAATGAGAGAAAAACATCGATCAGTTGCCTCCTGCACGCCTCCTCTCTGGGGATCGAGTCCACGGTTCTGGCATGTGCCTTGACCGGGAATTGAACTGTGATCTCTTGGGTTCCAGCCAGGCTGATTCCCTTTATATTCAAGGAAACTGAGGCTCAGAGGACCTACAGGATTGGCTGAATCAGTCTGACTTAAAGGTGATGAACTCCTGTTTAAGTCCATTCCAGTTGTTTTCACAGAATACCAAAGCCTGGGTGACTTATAAATAGTAGACATTGACTTCGCATGTTCTAGAGGCTGGGAAGTCTCAGATCAGGGAGCTGGTAGAGTCCATGTCGGGAGAGGGCCTGCTTCCTGGTTTATAGCTGGATGTCTTCTTGCCGTGTCCTCACAGGATGTGATGGGAGGAGCCGGGGCGCTCTGTGTGGTTTCCTTGGTAAGTGCACTAATTCCATTCCTGAGGGCACCATCTTCATGACCCACTCACCTCCCCAAACGCCCCACCTCCAGATATCCTCACATGGGGGTTAGGCGCCAACGTGTGGAATCTAGGGTAGACACAGTCAGTCTGGAGCAATTCCATAGACTTGTTTATTTTGTTTTGTTTTGCTGTACCACCTTCTAAGGGTTCTCAAAAGTCCATCTACAAAGACTATCAAGGAACTTGTTTATTTTTCTAGAATGTTCGATCTGAAGAAATCTTAGAAATCAGAGCAAGGTCACCTATGTTATTAACTGCTCACAACAATTTGGAGAGTCAGCTTTGGTGTTTCCATTCTATAGATGAGAAGACTGAGGCTCTGAATGGTTACCTCATTTACATGAGGTCATACAGCGAGGCCAATGAAACAAGGCATGGAGACCTAGACTGGCAGAGCTGGTTCTGTGGTTCTGCGAGCATGCCCCTGGAAAGTGTGGGCGATTCAAGATCATCCAAGAACATGAAAGCAATTGGCTCTGAATCACACCGTGGGGTCTCCCCCTTGGCGAGCCTATTTTGGTTCTTACTGGTCCTGTGTGTCCCCAACACCTGCCAACCAATGTTCTCCACTCTGTGATGTGGAGAGAGCGAGCACCAGGCTTAGACCCTCCCCACGACAAGCGTATGGCTACAACTAAGAGCTTTGTTTTGCTTTCACTGTATTTCTTTTGCAAGGTTACCTTTATTTATGGATCTAGCACTGGATTTATCCTATATAATAAAGAGGTAATATGCAAATTGACCACCACTCCAACACACAAGATGGCCGTCCCATGTGGCCGCCCCCATTTGGAAACAAGATGGCTACCACAAGATGGCCGGCAGGGGAGGGCAGTTAGGGGTGACCGGGCCAGCAGGGGAGGGCAGTTAGGGGCAATCGGGCTGGCAGGGGAGCAGTTAGGCGTCGATCAGGCTGGCAGGGGAGTGGTTAGGGGGTGATCAGGCTGGCAGGCAGAAGCGGTTAGGGGCAATCAAGCAGGCAGGCAGGTGAGCAGTTGGGAGCCAGCAATCCTGGATTGTGAGAGGGGTCCCAGATTGGAGAGGGTACAGGCTGGGCTGAGGGACTCACCCCCCCGCCCCGTGCACAAATTTCATGCACCGGGCCTCTAGTCTATATAATAATGATAAACCATTTCCTTGTGAGAGTGAGGAAATAAAGAGTTGATTTAAGAAAAAGAATATGGGAAGTAAATGAGTGTACAGATGATGAGTATGGCCAAAATATGAAGATGGTGCCCAAAGGACTGATATGTAGGAAACACATCAAGTCCATTTCATAGGCAATGAAACTGAGTCCTAGGAGAAGCGATTGAATCCAGCAATAGTGGGAGGGTCAAGGTAAGAACTCACATGTTCTGTTCAGCTTTGGTAGTTCAGATCACATCCTGAGTGGTATTTGCTTGGGCATCATTAAAATGCTTGATGGTTTTGTACCAGGCCATGCCTGAGTACTGCCACTGCTCAGTTCTGATCAAGGGGTTCTGGGTTTGATTCCTGGTCAAGGGCATGTACCTGGGTTGCAGGTTCCTTCCCTGGCCCCGGGTGGGGCATGTGTAGGAGCAACCAATCGAAGTGTCAATTATTAATAGATGCTACCCGAGGAAGTAGGTAGGCCAGTGAGTGAATGAATCAATGAATGAATGAAATATTTGATAACCTCCTTCCTAATCCCTAACTTGAAGAAAAGGTAGCTGAAAAGGGATCCAGCCAGCCTGGGCTAGATCCTATGTTGATCTTAACTCCTTCAAAGTGTAGAGATGCCTTTAATCTTAGACCAATGGTTCTCAACTGTGATTTTGGCACCCCCATCCCCCTGCCCCATCCCCTGGGCATTGGCAGTGTTTAGAGACTGTAGGCTGTCATAAGGCGGGGAGGGTGTGCTTCCTTGTGTCGAGTGGATACAGGCCACGGATGCTTCTAAACATTCTACAACGCACAGGACAGCCCTACCATGAAGAATCAGCTGGCCCAGAATGTCAGCCGTGCCCAGGGGAGGAACTGGGTTTTAAGTAGAGTCGTGGAAACTTGAAGGCGGGGAGGGTCTGAGGGTATTCTGAAGAGCACAGTCTTGCTGAGACTGAAAAATATTTGTTTCTTACCGGCTGGCCATCATTCAAGGCTCAAGTGAGCCTCCCCACATTTCAGTTTTGCTGATGGGTGCACAGACACGCAGGCCCATATTTATAAAAAAGAGTATTGATCGACAGGAGTAGTACTTTGTTGACGTGATAAGCTTTGGTCATTGTTGGTATAGTGCAAACGTATGCTTGATTCTTGTCTCCACAATTTATACCTTCAGCTGCCCCGCAGAAGCCCTGTGGCTGTCTACGAGGTTTTTGTTTTGCTTCATCGTAGAAGGGAGTATGTGTGATCAACTGTTTCTAAAAGTCTAAAAGTATTTTGCCTGTTAGTGCTTCCGAGGCTGGTCAGAATCTTACAGACTTCAGTGTGTGACTGACTCCAAGAACCGAGCACAGCCGCCTGCGCGGGGCTGTTTGCATGCCTACCTGTCGTGTGGCCTGGGTACTGTGTAGGGCGATGCTGCAGCCTCAGCACCTAGCCTCACGCCAGCCACTGACACAGGGTTAGTAAATATTATTTAAATGAATGATTCTTGTTTCTTAAGCTCACATACTGTGCCAATAGTAATCTAGCAGATTCCCCTTTTATAGATACAAAAACTGACATTCAGACGGGTTAAGTTGCCTAGTCAAGGTCAGACAGCTAGGCGCATGGAAGAAGTATTACTGATGGAAGCTGACGGGCCTTTCCATCCTGTCTAAAAAGAGCATGTGCCTGGTTAAAGGCCAATGAGAATATTTATCCCCCATGAGCAGAGAAAGCCTCAACAAGGAGACAAGCCCTGGCTGGTGTGGCTCAGTGGTAGAGCGTCTGCCTGTGGACCAAGGGGTTGCAGGTTCAGTTGCTGGTCAAGGACATGTACCTACGTTCCAGGTTTGTTCCCTGGCCCTGGCCAGGGCACGTGTGGTAGGCAACCAATTGATGTCTCTCTCTCTCTCTCTTTCTCCCCTCTCTTCCACTCTCTCTAAAAATCAATGGGTTAAAAAAATATATATGAGACAAAAGAGAGAGAAACAAGAGTGTTGTCTGCAGCACTGGTTTTGAGGGACCCGAGTCCTGGATCATAGTGAGCGTCTTTGGGGTACTTACTCTCTAAGCATCTCAGTCTCTTCACCCCCCAGAGGAGCACAACCAGAATGCTTGCCTCCTATGCTTGGTATGAAGGTCAGTTGCACCAATGTGTGCAACAGCCAGGTCCTGGGGAGGCAGTGAGAAAGATGCGAGCTATTAGTCGCGTGTGGGTGGCATTTCCCTTTAAAGAAAAAGAACGGGGCTTGGCCTCTGTGAGGTCCCCCTGGAGAACAGCAGCGAGTGCGCCAGAGACAGAAAACTGACTCCCCGTCCTCTGCACGCTGTGAAAAATTAGCTTTTTTGCTTAAGAGCACACAGATCCTTGATAAAAGTAAGACATAAAACATGAGTAGAGAGCCGACTCTGGGAAAATGCCATCTTTTTATTGGCGCTGTTATAGAGAAAGAGACGGACTGTGTAATACCACCGTAAATACAGCTATTTGTAATGTCAGAGCAACAATGCCAGCCCCGGTGCTTGCCTCTTTCATTCCCGCCTTCCGAAAGGCTTCGGAACCAAGCATAAAATCACAGGAAAATGGGAATAATATGTTCATTCATCAGGGTTTCGCCATGATGATTAGCAATGTTCGCCTGCGTCCTTTGGTATGAAGGTTTTGCCTCTCTGCAGGAAGAGTCGTTTCTCTTTTTGTCGAAGCAGCAGAGCCTTTTAAAATTTAAAAACGTATTTAAAAGAATGAGGTGCTGGAGCGCCTGTCTTGATAAACCATTACATGGCTCCCACATTCCCCACTCTGCTCATTCCAGTTGGCTTGGGAACCTCCTGTTCTCACCAGGGAAGCAGATCGAGAGGAAATTATAATTGATTGGAGCAAGGGAGGTATCAAAATTGCTTTGAAAAGAAAAAAAAGCACTTAGTGTTACTTTGCCCTTTTATTTTCTCTCTTTCTCTGCCTGTTACACACACACACACACACACACACACACACACACACACACACACACACACACACACCCTTCCTCCCTACACAATATGTTCAGACATCTGGTCTACTCAGCATTTCAGGGACAGAGATTAAGTCCGTGCATCTCAGAACATCTGGTCGACCTGAGAGAAACACACACACACACACCACATCACACCACACCACACCACACCACACCACACCACCAAACAACACATTAAGGGGTAGCTGGGCTCTTGAGAGATACAAAGTGTTAACCAGGTAATAGTTTCTAAGAAGGGAGACAGCACTCCCCAAATCCTGGGATTAAAGTAACTTGTTAGCCTCCTTTTTTCTAAATTTAATATGAGCTTGCCCCCTGTGACTGAGTCTGTTTTAGATTTTATTCTAAAATGGAGCAGATTGTAATTTCTTTTTTCTAATTTCAAGATTTCTTTTATCCTAGGACAGGAGCAAATTAATTTAGCTTGTGGAGGGGAATTGGTTTTTCTTTAAGTTTTCTGTTCAATTGTTTAAGACCAGAAGTAAAAATGTTGTTTTTATGAACAGAGGAGGAGGGGTGGGGGCTGGTGGCAATTGTATGCGTGTGGGTTGGGGGTAGAGAGGGAGTTTGGATGAAGTTAACTCTTAATACTAGAACATTTAAATGTGAAACAAAAAGGAGGCATCTCTCTCTCGCCCCTTTTTTCCCTTCCTTCCTCCCTATCTTCCCTTAACCCTCTCTCCCGCTCAATAATGAAAGGCATGAATGCTGACTCTGTAAAATTTGGAAACTGGCAAAGTATGAAGAAAAATTATGACCTAATGTAAGTCCAGAGATGACCACTGTTAAACCTTTTGATTTATTTCTCTCGTTGAGATAATGCTGTAGATAGAACTTTGAGTTGCTTTTTACGTCCTGTTGTATCACAAGCATTTTCTCCTGTCACTAAATATTCATTGGTCATCATTTAAAATGATTTTGAAATACTTGATTATACTATTATTTTACTTAACCATTTATAATGGATGGATATTTAGCTTAAAAAACCTTTATTATTGTAAACATGGGAGTGATGACCATCTTAATACATAAATCATTGCCCCTGGGTTGCATTCAAAGACCAAAGAAGTTCAGAGTGGCTGATGCATAGAATGGAGGGGGTATGACAGGAGATACAGCTAGACAGGTAGGCAAGAAATGGGTCTTGCCAGCCCCTGTACTCCATGCTAAGGATTTTGGACTTTATTCAAATAATAATAATAGTAATGATGATGATGATGATGATGATTGTAATATTTGTTGAGTCTTTACTTTTACTAGACACTTTTCCAAGTGGTTTTTATTTATTAACTCATTTAATCTCTGTGACAACTCTGAGCCATAGGTATGGATTGCAAACCCACGTGCAGAGAAGTTGAGTCATCAGGCCAAGGTCATAAGCTTGGTAGGAACCCAGACTGTAGAGCTGACATAGTTCGCTACGTTGGCCCATTACCTTACAGCAATAGGGGGCCAGTGAAGGATTCTGAATGGGTGGTGGGAGGCATGATGAATGGATAGGCATATTTAAAAGGCTTGCTTTGTCTGCAGTGAGGAGAAGGAATGGAAGGGGCAAGAGTGGAAGCAATAAGACCAAATCCAAGATCGGGATGCAGGTAGTAAGAGCTGGTGGCAGCAAGGATGGGGGGAAGTGAATGAATCTGAGGAACATTTGGGAGGGTGGGTTAATAGGGCTTAGGTCTAGAGATAAAGGGACTGGAACTTCAAGCTTGCCTTGCAGATTGGGGCACCTGGGTGGAGGGTGGGGTCATGTGTTGAGATGAAGGGACTGTTGGTTGACCTCTCCAAGGTCACCCAGACACCAAGTGGAGGAGGTGGGGTTTTGAGCGTGGAAGCCAGGAGTCTGGTGTGGAGATAGTCTGGGGAAAGCAAGCTGTGCTTGAGCGAGAGTCCCTTCAACAAGCGGAGGCGTGGAGAACAGACCAGAATTTGAGGATGGAGTCTGAATGCCCTCTGCTTGGGTTGATCATGTCAGGAACGTGGTCCCTCACCTAGAGGCACTAGAATACAGCAAGGGGCGGCCACATGCACAGTCCCCTGCACAGCACGCAGAAACCCTCTTTGTGTGAAGAAGGGCCAGGAGACAGGAAGAGATGAAGGGTAAGGCGGTGGGTCACTTCAGTCATTGCCTAACTACGGGAAGCTCCTCAGACAGAGGCACCTGATTCCATTCAGGGCCTCCATGAGTGATGTGACTGAGGCAGGGGCGAGGATGGGGGGAGGGGAAATCTGTGTATTTTGAGGAAAAGGGTCCTAAAGACAGGTCAGGCCTTTATATGTAAATCCAGTTGAGGTTTTCTTTTTGGGAGTCCTTTGGTCAAATGAAGTTGAGAAAGTGGGGGAAAATATGAGTTTTGGAGAGTGGCCATTCTAAATTCGAATGCCAGTGTTTGCATATATTTTTTGGTCTGGTGATAATGAGAATGCTGGCTTCTCTCCTCGAACAATGTGTTTATTGAACCATAAGATGGGATACTATGGTTACCAAAATGAAATCATCTATCGATCATCTATCTATCTACCTACCTACCTACCTATCATCTATCTAACACTTGTGTAGCTCTTTACAATGTACAAAGCACTTTCCATAAATATTGTCGTTTAACATCCTTATCACAGCTCTGTCACTTGGGTGTTAAGAACATTCCCATTTAACTGATGAAGAAGCTGAGTCTTAGAGAGGCACAGTGAGTAGCCCAGGCTCCAGAGGAGGCACCGTGGGGACCTGGAAGCTTGGATTCCTTGCTCTTTCTATAACCCGTCCTTCTCGCCTGCAGTCCCAGGAGGAAGCCCTGACTCCTATGAAAACATGCCCCTAGTTTCCATTGACAACAGCCCTCTCTGGCCTGGGAGTGGGCTGTGCCAGCCAGGGATGCACCCTGGTTCTTTCCCTCATGTTGACGATGATCCTGGAACTCAGACGCCAGCGTAACCCCACCAAGGATGGGACCTCTCTCCCTCCTCCCCACCAGCCTCCCTCTCTCTCTCTCTCTCTCTCTCTCTCTCTCTCTCTCTCTCTCTCTCTCTCTCTCTCTCTCTCTCTCTCGGCTCACAAGCCCCTCCACCCTGAACGACTGAGAGGCTGTCCGTGTGTCATCTGTGTTTACAGCTAATGGACGCTGACCAAGCAGCAGGTCCCCGACCGAGTAGCTGACATTCGAAACCAAAACAAACCCAGCAAACCAAAGTCAGTACACCCTGAACGATCGTGGCTATGACGGAGGGAGGCTAAGTAGTTGGTGCCACGGTGGTTTCGGAGCCAGGCAGTGCTGGGGCCGAGTCCCAGCGTTGCTCTTCATGGCTGTGTGGTTGTGTGCAACAGGCTCAACGTCTCTGAGCCTCAGTTTCCCCACCCACTACCCGGAACCTGCAGACTAGCAGAGATCTTAATCTGCTTGCGTCTTCACTCCTGCTTCCCCAGTGCCTGGAACATAGGACTTGTTCTGAAAAACGTTTGCCACGTGAATTGTTGACTGAAGCTGTCAGACAAAGCTGGTAACACTTCCCTCCCCGAGATGTGGTGAGCATATGAAGAGCAGAGGCATGCACAGGTGAGGGCAGCGTCCTCCACGGATGGAAACTGTCTTGTGATTGCTGTCACCTGGTTGGGCAGTGAGCTATTGGTTCCGTGATGAAAGCAAAGAAGAACGGTTATGTGAGACAGTCCTTTGGGTGAGCGAGGCAAGTGTGCCTGTTGGGGTGCAGCATTCCTGTGGAAGGTCACCCCTGTCTCTCCAGCTCTCACCTCCACCCCACGTCCTAGCGAGTTTTGGAAATGTTTTTGAAAAGCACACGGGAAGTGGAGGGACTTGAGAGGCAGCTGCAAGCTCCATGCAGTTAGTGGGGAGGCTGCTGCATGAGGGCAACCGGCGCAGGCGGGCAGCAGAGGAGTCCCGGGCATTTGCACTTGGTCTCCAGCCAGGTGTCAAGTTCAGTAATTGTGCTTTGATGACCTTGAGGTCTCCCTTGGGATTTCCGGAGACACACTTCTGTCTCTTGTCTCCCGAAAGCCCCCTCCCCCCCCCACTCCCGGTCTGTGCAGAGGGGCCACGTGGGAACAGCAGGAGGAGAGGTGGGGTTTTATTACTGGGGGAGTCAGTGCCATTGGTGAACAAAACCAACCCTTGACGGCCTCACTACCCGGCTTTCCCAACACAGCGCCACACCACGATGCTGCCTCAGAATCCAACTCCACGTCACCCCCCAACAAACATGGCACTGCCCCCATCTTGTCTCCTGAAATAACACCACAGTTCAGCATGGCACCAGGGGTCAAAATAAGACTATGGAAATACAAGGTTACAACCAGCATTCCACTCTGATCTCACACACAGACCCAGCCACACACACCTCAACGCAGCGTCTCCTTCAAATGCGGTGTCACTGACAAATCACCCTTCGACCCAGCATGGCTCCAACGACAGCTCTGGCCCAACAAAGCCCCACGCTGTCCAACGCCAATTCAGCGATGCCTAATTGGCCCAGCGCAATGGAAAGAGAACAGCAAATAAAACAATTGCATTGGAAAACCCAGTCTCTCTCTTAACCAAACTGAGTGGCCATGTGTGACCGGGGTTTTCCCAGCCTCAGGGCAGGAGGAAACCAATACCCACGCCCTTGGATGGCCAACAAGCAATACTTCCTGTGACCTTGACTGCTGTCCCCCCTTTTCCTCGTTCCCTCGGCCACCATTAGTCTTGGCTAACCTCGGCCGGGATGTCGTGCCAGCCTGGGCCTTGGAGACAGTGCCAGGAGAGAGAGTGGGGGGCGGAATGGGAGCGGGAGCTGTCAGCCTCCCTGGAAAGAGGGCTGTCCCCTGGCAGCGCTGTGTGGTCTCCTTGTCCATCCAAGACAAACCTCAAACCCAACACGCGCTTTGGCTGATGGGAAAAAATAGAACAAAGTTTGCTCCCTTTCTCAAGAAATGGACCCAGGGACCCGGCTCGGCTCCACTCTTGGTCTTTTTCCTTTTTAAACAAACCGCCTGGCTTTTAAGATCTTCAGAATCCCATTAAAGGCTTTCACCCCTTCACATATTGGAGGCGTCTGATGAAAGGGGGTAGAGGGGAGGGAAGGTAATAGGGCCGCAGAGAACAGAGACCAGGGCCTTAATTCCGCCTGTCTCCTCGGCGGTAATGGTGTTGGATGTAAACAGTGCTCTGGTGAGCGCCCGCCTGAGCGTGATTACAGGACGGCTGGGGAGAGAGGAAGTGTTTGCTAACCGCGAGGAGGAATGTCCCCTTTGAAGGGGTTTGGCATTTACCCTTTGCTCCCTCCTGGCCCCCCAGCCCCAGCCCTAAGCCTCTCCTCCCGGCTGGCTTCTCTGGGTTCCCTGAACTGTAAACACAGTGACAGAAACTAGATGTGGGCAAATCTGTTAAACATTTTAAGTCAAAGTGGGGTTGGCAGTTGTCTCACTCCGCGGGATATGCGAGACAAGGCTAATAACTTCGTAATGGGTCTTTTGTTTTTGTCTGGGGACTGGTGGGAGGGAAGTGGGGGGCCAGGGCCCGAGCCCAGGAGGCCAGGCCGGCTGGAAACCGGGGCCCAGCTGCTCTTAGGGAACCCACTCAAGCTTCACGGTCAAGTTCTCAACCCTTCTGTGCTCAGAAGGGCAGCCAGTGACCAGCACCCGTCAACACGCCCCAGGCCCCTCATGTTTCCTTCGGCTGCCTCTTCATTTCTTCCATCCGTGAAATTCCCAGTGACGTCAATGGGGTTCCATGTGCAGCACACGTGTGATCGTGGGACCCCGGGGCGACACCAGGGAGCAGGCCTTGGCTCTGTGCGCGTTCTGCCTACGTGTTTTGCTGTTTGGAAGGCTCCGCCTGGCATCAAGTTCATGTTCTTAATCCTGGTCAGATGGTCGGGGTGGGAGCCGAGAACCCACAGCGGGAGCTCCGCAAAGTGTTCACAGAATTAGTTCAGCGAATGTGTCCTGAGGGCGCGCCATGCGAGCGGGGAGATGGTGAGGGGATGCTGGGGAATACGACAGGGTCAGCCTTTGCCTTCGTGGGGAGCTTTGTGGCGGGGTGCTGTGCGCTAAAGGCCTAATTTCACAGGGTTGTTTAGCCGAAGCGTGTTAGCTACCAGGAAAGGGGAGGTGATGCGTGCTTTCCCTGGACAATGGGGGCCGCGCAGCAAACCCAAGCATCTGGCTCCAGAGCGGATGCTCCTAACATCACTCTCGCTCCTGTGTCCCCTCCGTGTTCATGTGAACCGAAGCATGTTCTGCTAGAATACGTGCTGGACACGATCACCCCGAGTGTTTTAAGTATTGAGATTTTATTGGACTTTTATGAAGTAGTATTCATTATTTAAGTATTCTTCCATGTCTATTAAGTATTTTCTAGGCCAATCACAGTGCCGGACGTGGGACTTAGAGATAAACGGATAATAACTTCAGCGAGGCGCGGTGCTAACTGCTTTGCTAAAATACACGCTCTCAATTGATTTTAGCCACAATTCTGTGAGGTCAGCACTATTATTACCCCGTTCGCTGATGAGGGATCAGGCCCTGGAGAAACAAGGAACCTGCTGGCGTCGCCCGGGGCGTCGCTCCTCTCCCCTGCATGGTGCGTGGTCGTGCCCTCGAGTTTCCAGCCCAGTGGGGGTGACAGGCAGTTTGGGGCCACAAACACCCTAGAGCAGACTGCGGGGCGGGGAAGGGACCTCGGAGACCACGCCCTTTGCCGGGGTCAGAGTGGAGGACGGTTCTCAGAGGTGGCGACAGCTCGGACACTCCAGAGTACTGAGCCGGCCAGGCACACGAAGGAGAGGGGTCCTTCCAGGTGGAGGTGGGGTGGGGTGGGGTGGGGTGGGTACAGCAAGTAAGAAGGCGAGGAAAGTGAAAGGAAGTGGTGTGGGGGCCCGCTGCAGATGCGTGTGGCTGTGGAAATCCTCGACAAGGGTCCCACGGAGAAGGGAGCTCCACGCCACACCAAGCGTCGCGGCTCCAATCTGCCAACGGCAACGCTGGTCGGGGTGGGCGCGCACCGCCCTGGGGGGCCGCCCCAGCCCGTGTCAGCCAGCGCGCCGGCCCCCACGGCCCAAGCGCCGCCGCTGCAGAAAGCGCAGGACTGGCCACTCCGGGAGCCTGTCTCGCGCCCACGGACACATCATTTGTCTCCTCTGAGTGCCTGTCTCCCTTTCCTCCAATGTGCTCAGGGTTACAACTTCCCTGCTTCCCGGGGAGCCGCCCACTCCGCGCAGCCCTCACTCACCCGTAGGCTGTCTCCAGGCCTCTCCGCAGCCTCCCTCCCCGACCCCTGCTGACTGAGCAGCCGGGGGTCAGCTCAGGCCTCTTTGCTGGTGAAAAACAGCCGCCATTTTGGGCCTCAGCTGGAACTGGGTACCCCGGGGGCAGCATCCTTCTCTCGCTGCCTCCTCTCCGTGGTTTGAAGGCAGTGTAATTGATGTAGTGCCTCCCCACTGCTGCTTTTACACACCCAGCCAGGAAAATGGAGATTTATTTTTTTATGACTTAATCATAAGATTGGCCTCATGGCCAAGCAAGTCTAGCGATGCTGAGATGGGTTAGGGGCGGTGAACATAACTTAGAAAAGTTACAAACGCAACTTCCTTCACCCCTTTGGATGTCATTCTTCTCATCCGTGAAATGAAGACGTGACTGCTGCGCAGTCCTTCTCTATCGCACCCGGCGAGGCGGACGGGACAAACAGGCAGACACCGCAGGCGCCATAACGCGAGCTACAGAAACAACTTCCTGCCAACCAAAGCTCACTGCCACAGCCAAAGCCACCAGGAGGGCCCCGTGGGGGTAAGAGGAGAGACTTATTCAGGTGAATTGTTTGCACACCTGAGAAACTGAGCATGTCTCCTTACAGAGGGAGACCCACTTACATAGAGAAAGTCCTTGCCCTGGTCCTGATGTGTCCATTTGTTTGCAGATGAGGAATCCAAACTTGCATCGTCTGATTGGTCCAAATAGCACTGTCCTGGTCCGTTGAAATCGGGCGTTCTGAGTGGTCATTGCGGAGCTGCTCTGATTGGTCAGTAAAAATGCAAATGAGGATAGAGCTGTGCAGTTCTGGTTGGATGAGGTAGGTCTCATTCCATTGGTTGAAATAGATTCCAGGATCTCCTTTCTGGGGATCGGCTCCGATGGCAGGAATGCAGTATGGGAGGCTTGGCAGCCCAGTCTGTGGCTTTCTCCTGAAACCCAGCATGCATGAGAGGTCCCCTCTACACAGTAGCTGCTAGACTCTGATTAGAAATTGGGGCCCAGTTAACCACAAGGAGTTCTTTTTGACAGGCATATTCCCTCTCGGGGTCAACAGTGTCAACAATCATGATGCTGGCAGTAGCAAAATCATTGATAATAAATGGTGGTTGGAAATGAAAAAGAATCCTTAGGTAAGAACCAGGTTGCATGGGTTTGAACTCCAACTCCCCTATTTAATAGCTGTGTGACCTTGGGCAAGTTGCTTAGCCTCTCTGTGCCTCAGTGTCCTCAACTGTAAGAAGATGATAGCGGCTCTTCCTCAAAAAGTTGCCATACGAATTAAATCAATGACTACAGGACTGCTCAGAGTCATGCCTGGCACATTGTAAGCACGATACAAATGTTTCTTGTTGTTATTATTCTTTATGACTTGTTTCTACATTTGCATGTGGAAATCTTGACTTTCTCTTTGGATAAAAACCTCCCTCCTGCCCTGGCTGGTGTGGCTCAGTTGGTTGGGTGTCGGACAGCCCATGCACTGAGGGGTTGTCGGTTCGATTCCCACTGACCTGGATTGCAGGGCATGCAGGAGGCAGCTGATCAATGTTTCACTCACATCGATGTTCCTCTCTCTCCCCCTCCTTTCTAAGAATTAAAAAAAAAATTAAAAACAACTCTCCCGTTTCAGAAGCTTATATTCTGTAATTTGTTCTTATTAAACATAAAACGTAGTAGTGTGAAGAAATTGGTAGTAAACGGGCCCCTTAGCCCCCAGAAAAGATGGTTTCTTTACTCAAAGGGAGTCTGGCAATCAAGGCTCTTTCCGGATTCCGTGTTGCACAACTTAAAGGGCTCCAGGCAGCAGCAACGGGCGCAGCTCATTCTGACAACAGCTCCCTGGCCTGCCCTGGTGGGCAGCGGGTAAGTACTTGCTGGTGCATCCTGGCGAGAGGCTCCTTTGTGGCTGTTGTCCGCGTGCGTTTTCCTTCATTAGAACCTGTGATAAAATTCTCTGGTACGGTCCCGGCCCGGCCTCATGATGAACTAAAACGAACCCTTCGGGAACTATGGCCTGGGAGGGGTGGGCATGCTGTGTGTAACCATCACCTTGTACTCGCCCAAGGAATGGTAAAACTTAAAAAAAAAAAAAAAAAAGAGGCAAAAATGTATGAAAGAGATTAAGGCCCGGCATGAAAACTATTTTTATAGGCAGTTTGGCCTCAGCTTTGAAGTTCAATGGGGAGTGATGTATGGCGATCAGCTTGGATTTCACACCTAGTCAATTCTGTAGCCAGGTAGTGATGGACAGCGTCCTTGGGGCATAGAGGAATGAGGCGGAATTAAGACAAGCTGGGAAATGGCCCCTTGTTGCTAATTCATCTCCCGGAGAGATTCGGATTGGCCAGAGGATGTTTAAACTTGTTTCCCCCTTTAAATTAGAAAGATGGTGTGACAGTGTTAAAAAAACAACAACACATTTTGGAACAAGAGAGAAAAAAAAAGTCACTCCTAACCCTAACACCCAGGGACAGAAACGTTTTCATTCTGACAGATTGCTAGTTAGTCTTGGTCCATAAGCCGATGTGTGATCCTGCTGGTGCATGTGGGACTTACTCTTAAATGAGCTTTCATCCGGAACTAGGGCTTTCTCATCCTTTCTACCTCGCTCTTCCCGCGGAAGGAAACAAACGTAACACCCCAGCACTGTTTTCTTGCTTTGAAAACGAGAATGCCTCATCGCGTCTGCTACAGGCTATCCCATCTCAGATGGTGCCCAGCGCACGGGCTGCAGCTTGGCCTTCTTTGTTAACGGCTTTATTTTATTCATTTATGTATTTATTTCAATCACAGTTACTGAGGTGGCATTGGTTAAGATGATAGAGGTTTCAAGTGTACAGTTCTCTGATACAACATCTGTATATTGCATTGTGTGCCACCAGCCAAAGTCAGACCTTCTCCCGTCACCATGTCATGGCAAGTGTTGGAGAGGTTGTGGAGGAAAGGAACCCTCATTCACCGCTGGTGGGGATGTTACCTGGTACACGACTATGGAAAACATTCTGGAGACTCCTCAAAAAATTAGGGTTTCCATATGACCCAGCAGCCCCGCTTCTGGGTATCAACCTCCTAAATTGGAAAACATTTATTTGCAAAAAATGTATGCACCCCTATGTTCATTACAGCATTATTCATGGTGGACAAGGCATAGAACAGGGGTCCTCAAACTTTTTAAACAGGGGCCAGTTCACTGTCCCTCACACCGTTGGAGGGCCAGACTATAGTTTAAAAAAAAAACTATGAACAAATTCCTATGCGCACTGCGGGCCCGGGACGAGTCAGCTGCTAAGCAGGACAGGCAGCGGCACCCGGCGGGCCGGATACATGTCCTTGGCGGGCCGCATGTGGCCCACGGGCCGTAGTTTGAGGACCCCTGGCATAGAACAACCCGTGTTCTTCAGTAGATTAGATAAAGGTTTTAAAACGGAGCGGGGGCATGCTCCATTTCCGCAGAAGCGCGTTCATTTAGACCCTGTGTCCACGTGGCCAGCTGTCGTGTCCAAGGTCGGAATTGACTCATTCATTGGCCATTAGGCCCCACCCCCATCCAGTTCTCAGGACCTCAGGCCCAGCAGAGTACCAGCCTGCTCCTGAGGTCGCCATGGGAACGAGGTAGCCGCTGCAAGCGCGGGACTCAGGATTCCTCGGGGCTCCCCTCCCTTCAGCCACACATCCCTTGGACACACCAGCCTATTCTGTTCTTAGCATTTTCGTATCTGCCGTTCCCACTGCCAGAGACCCAGTTCCCAGCTCCCCTGACCTCCCCGTCACCGTTCCCCAAACTCAGTTTCTTGTATGGAGCGCGTAGCTCCTCACACTGCTGACCTGGCTCTAGCAATTCCACGCCCTTTAGGCTCCAGGGAGGCTCCCACACCTGGAATTCCAGCAGAATCTCAGTCCCCTCCTGACTAAGTCCCCCCTTCAGTGCCCCCCTTCCCCCGCAGGCCCTGCCACGTCCTTTCTACTCCTCGTCCCACATTTGGGGAAACAGAGGCAGACAGAGGTTACGCAACTTCCCCACAGTCACACATGAGCAGCCAAACCACAAGCACAAACTCCGAATCCATCTGAATTCAAAGCCTCTCTGTTCTCCAGGGCCTCTATTAGACCCTCTGGATTGCCAAGTGCCCAGCTGCCCCCTCACAGACTTTCTCCTCCCAGAGTCTGCCATCGGGCTGCGGAAGGAGCCACTAACTCATTGCTCAACTGGCACTTTTTCTGGTTTATTTCTTTATCTGTAAAATGGGCTTAATAATAGCAGGGGTGTTGTGGGCCAGATTAATTAACGTTTGGACAGGTTCTCTGAGATTCCCTGGATGAAAGGTGCGAGGGAAGTGCCAAGGTTATTAAGGCAGAGACATCTGCCAGGCCAATTTAGGGTTCCCCACATTTCCCACTTGGCAGCCTGCACAGCGATTGCTGACTCAGGAAGCAGTGACCAGGGCTGGCGCTACTCCACCAGCAGGCCTTGTGTGTGACGGCATAGGGTGTGGGTGGTGGTGGCTTTGCATGGGAATGCTCTCATTCCTTGGTGGTTCATCCTTCCATCTTGAGAGCTGTGATGCCATCCGTGTGTGGCCTTGGCTGGGGCTTAAGGATGTCAGTGGAAGGGAATGACAGGATAGCGAGTCCTCATGGACTGTGGACTTTGAGAAGGAAATAGCTGCAAGGAAGTGTCTTTGTGGTGAATTGGGCCCCAAATCACAGCCAGCAGCAGCTGCTAAGGGATGCCTCCCAGGCACATGGATTTCAGCTGCCAGGCACTGCAGGGTGCTCCTGTCTCTGCCACCACTTATAAGGGTGTTCCTGGTATTATATTTTGATCAGTGGGCTAAGACCTGTCCCATCCAACCAGAACTGCACAGTTATATCTTCATTTGCATCCATAGTGACCAATCAGAGCAGCTCTATAACAATATGTCAGATTATGTGAAACCAACCAATCAGAATAGTGCTATTTGGACCAATAAGATTGTGCAAATTTGGATTCCTCATTTGCATAAAAATCGATCAATCAGAGCTGGGGCAAGCAATTTCTTTATATAAGCAGGTCTTCCCTTTGTCTCAGGGGGAGCCCACTCATGTTTCCACCAGACGCTGTGTTTCTCCAGTTTGCAAACTGTTTACCTGAGTAAAGTTTCTCCTTTCTCTGCACCCCAGATTATGGACTTCTGTTGGCATTACTTTGGTGGCAGCGACCTTTTGTTGACAAACTATTGCCTCTGTGGGAAAGATGATGACAGTGTGGAGATGAGCTCTTATTAATTTGTCTTTTAAGCTTTTTTTATTATTCATTTTTGAGGATGGAAAAGAGAGAGAGAGAGAAATTAATCAGTTGCCTCCAGTAAGTGCCCTGATTGGGTATCGAACCCACCACCTTTTGGCGTCTGGATGATGCTCCAACCAACCGAGCCACACTGGCCACGGCTCCCCTTATTATTAACGTCTCGTGTTAGTGAGATAACCTTGCCGCAGTTAATGAGCTCACATTTACATGTTGTTGTTATTAGAGTCATACTTTATTTTAACTAACTTTTACCTAACATCCTTTTCCTGTTTTCAACCCCCTGGGACACCACGTTACATGCAGTTGTCATGTCACCTTGGGCTTCCCTTGGCTGTGACAGTTTCCCAGACTTCCCTTGTTTTTGATGGCCTTGACAGACGACCTTTGACCTTTTATACCGCTCAGGTGTTTTGTAGACTGTTTCTCAGTTGGGGTTTGTTGATGTTTTTCTCATTAGATTCAGATGATGGGTGTTGGGGTGAAAGGCACACAAGAGATGGGTTGCCATTCCCATCACAGCTTGCATGGGTACATATTTATGACCATGGATGTCAGCTTTTATGGAATGACGTAGGCATTGACAGTAATTTATCAGGAGATGATTGTCTTTAAAATTTAGTTTTATATCATGAGCCTTTGCAAACCTGTAGAAAAGAATATAATTGAGTTGCTCTTTCAATGTGTTTTTAAGCTCCATGAGGACTTGTTCAGCATGTTTCTTTCCAGCCCATAGTTCTGTGCTCGCCTATCACCTAAGTGAAAGCAGACAATAAACCTAGGTTAAAAAAAATCCAACTTGATAGGTGGATGGATGGATGGAAGGAAGGAAGGAAGGGTGGATGGATGGATGGATGGAAGGAAGGAAGGAAGGGTGGATGGATGGATGGATGGATGGATGGATGGATGGAAGGAAGAAAGGGTGGATGGATGGATGGATGGATGGATGGATGGATGGAGAGAAGGAAGGGAGGGAGGGAGGGGAGGGAGGGAGGAAAGGTAGGTAGATGCATGGGTGGATGACTAAGAGAGGTAATCAGTGCCCCTCTACAAATGAACCTTCTCTCTCTAGTTCCTTGAGATCAGAGGAAGGCACTCATCCCACATTTGCCTCCGCCTTGCAACTGTTCTGTGGCGTTGAGCCAGCCGACTAACCTCGTCGTTTCCTCGCTCATAAAGGAGCGCTAATGACATTGTCTCGGGGCTGGTGGTATGGTGGGTGTTCAGAAAACTAATTGGCTGGTTGTAAGCGGCTTTGAGCTCTCCAGATGAAAGGTGCCGTGGAGATGAGCTCTTATTATCTGTGTTCCCTTCGGTTTCCTTTCATTGCTTCTGCCTCCTCCCAGGGGGGCTCCCCTCAGCCTCCTGGGGGACAGCGGTGCCCCAGAAGCGAGTTTGACTTGGAGCAGGAGCCTGTCTTTCATCGGAATGAATCTTCCCTGGGGTCCTTTGACAGAAGGCTTCCAGGTGAGAGAGGTGTAGTCCTAGGAACTCGGCTGCCCTGCCTCATTTCCTACCAGAAGGTTTGATTTTCCCGGATACCAACCAGGCCGTGCAATGCAGGGCAGCCTGGGAACAGCCTCCCTTCCCTCCTTCTGGCATGATAAAAGCGGGGGTCCCTCCACATCCTATTTTTGGAAGTCCCACCTGTTGGCAAGACCTGGGCTTAGAACTAGAGACCAGGTGTCTGCCATCTGGTGTCCAGAGAGACCTGGATTCATTTATAGCCACAGCCAGCTCACGGCCTCCCTCCTTCCCCCATGTGGTGCCCCGGGCAGAAGGCATGGGACGCATGTATCTTTCAGTTCGTGCGTTTCTGCTAGAAGAACAAGGTGCTGGGCTTTGGCCTGAGGAAGATGGTTCGGATTCACAACTGTGTTCTCTTGGGCCAGCTGTCACTGCCCTGCTGTCCACTTTTTTTTTTTTTTTTTAAATCTGTGAAGTGGGGCTACAGTGTCCTCCCACACAAGGTTGTTGGGAGGGTTTAATGAGAGGGTGCAGCTTCCAGTGCCCAGCAGCTTGGTTTCTCTCTCCGTTCCCTCTTGTCTGCTTCCGAGGGCCCTTCCGCTTGTTCCTGCATTCGTTGGCTGAGCTTGTCTGTGTGCTGCCCGGGGATCGGGCCTGCAGCCTCGGTGTACCAGGACGACACCCTCACCACCTGAGCTCCCCGGACAGGGCTGCAGGCAGGAGCTGCCCGGAGCCTCTTAGGAATCTGACCGCGTGGGAACGCCGATGGGCTGCGCGGCAGAGGCGGCGTGGGTTCCGTCCTGGGCGTGGATGGCCGTGTTCCATTTCGAAAGTTGGTGAATTTCTGAATTCTGAATCACACCCAGCCCCGGGGTTTTGGCTGAGGGATCGGGGGCCCGTATTTCTTTTTATGGTGACCTCGTGCTTCTGGCAAGCATTCGAGAGTCTAAAGTGAGTTAATTTAGACAAACACACACACACACAAGTGAATGCTAATGAGAGGCGTGCCCAGATCTGGCTGGCAGCGCAGAGTGGTTCAGCAGTGGCGAGCGTTCAGGCGAGCCTGGCCTGGGGGGTATTTTCCATCCTCTAACGACCCCGCAGCCAACTTTTCTTGTTCTTTGCCTTTACCCTCCGCCGCGGTCACCACGCCACCCTTCCCGCCTCCAGACCCGGCTCATGTCTGCCTGATGGTTCGTTAATGAACGTCCCTGTCTTACCCATAAAACCCTGTGTGGCGCCAAAAGCTCAGTCGACAGTCCCGACACTTTCAGAGACCAACCTGGAGGCCTCTGAGGACCCTCGCAGGAAGAACAGAGATCTTCCCTGGAGAGAGGGGGCGGGGGGGGGGGGCGGGGGCAGGAACCCCGCCCTCAGAGCGAGGTCCTGGGAGGGTTGGGCGAAGGCCGGGTTTCGAGGCCACACTCACCAGACTGCTTGTTCGGGAAGAACCATCTTCCTGCCTAAGTAGTTCTTAAAGCATTCGCGCCCTCAAATGAGGGGCCTTACACCTGAACCCGAGTACGGCCAAGGGTGGCGAGGCGGCCCCGGTGCTATAAAGAAACGATGTTACTGTGTCATTAAAACTCGGTTACAAACCCAAGTGCCAGAGAATGGGCCCGGGAAGGAATTATTAGCCAGCCGCCATTTGATCTCTTTTATGATCCAGTGAGTCACCCAGCGCCATGCTCGAGAAGGTGAATAATGAAAACCGCAAGCCTGCTGATTTAGAAACAGGCCCAGAATTCCCTGTTCTTTAACCTCAGATGCCCTCTACGGTGTGACTTGCCCTAAATCAAACGTGACATCAGATGCCACTGGGCCTCTCCCTCCTCCCAGAGGCAGTTGAAGAGGTGATTGGCGTAGAGGGGGCATAAAATCCCCGTCCAGGGTGATGGATAGCGGGGGAAGGGTCCGTGGCCCGGGCTTCGAGACGCACCTTTGTTTCTACGCACCCCTTGTCTGCAGGGCTTGAGGCTCCAAAGCTGCCTTTGCTAAGGCCCTGGGTTCTCAGCGGGCCAAGGGAAGCGGGGGCTTGGGTGGACATATACTCTGTTCCAGCAGCCACAGCCTCTCCCCTTTCCCTCCTATAAAGAGGTTTCGAGGAGCAGGACCAGTCAGGTTCCATCAGAACATCACCCGTCACTGAGCAATCTCGGGACACTTACTGAAGGGCCCTGAGCCTCCGTTTCCACATCTGTAAAATGACAGCCCTGGTCCCGTGCTCACTCCACACCCAGCCCGGTGGTAACGTGTCTGATCCGCGCCACGTGCCGGCTTATTTCATTCCGCACAGCTTGATCGCGACCTGCCCACGTGGCAGACGCTCTTCTAAGAACTTTCCCTCTACGGAATCCTCAAAGTACCTGTATGAGGTCGCGCAAGATCTGGCCCTGCAGGAGCAGAGCCAGAGACACGATTGGATGCAAGTTGTTCATTGGGGAGATCTCAGCAGGCTAAGGAAGGAAGGAAGGAGAGAGGGAGAGCGGAGGGGAGGGAGGGAGGGAGGCAAAGAGGGAGGGAGGGAGACCGGAAAGGAAGGAAGCTACTCAAACCACAGCCTCGTCCCTAGCAGCATCCCTACTGTGGACGACTGGGGTGAAGTTGCCATGGAGACCTCTAGGAAGAGTGCATTTGCTGCACCCAGGTGTCTCGCAATAGGGGAGAGTTAGGCGTCAACTCTAGTCGATTGCAGTGGAAGAGTCTTAACTCCTGGACCCCAACCTGCCCCGCGTGCCAGGCCAGGGCACTGGTGACACCGACCCCTCCAGCCAAGAATGACACGCGCTTCTGTTTGGAAGCCATTGGGTTGGCCTGCGTGGAAACGGCGTAGAGAGGGTGTGGGCCTGTCTCCACTGCGGCCACTGCTGGTCCACGCTGGGGATTTGAAGTCTTCCCAAAGGCTCCCCAGTGGCTAGTGGGGGAGCCAGGATCCACATCCATTCCACGTGAAAGCTTGGGGCTCCACGTCAGAGCCCTCACGGGAGGTCCCGCCGTCCCATTTCACCGATGAAGAAGCTGGAAGAGTGACTTTAAGGGGCGGAGTGACTTTGGCAGGTTAGCCACGGAGCCAGGGTTGAGACTCGGCTCTCACTGACTTCAAAGCCAGGGTCGGCCTTGGCACACTGCACTCCTGGGGCTGCCGAGGGACCCCTGGCTGATCCTGAACCAGAACAGTGCCCTGGTGTCCTGAACCAGAGACTCGGGTGACAGGGGCCTCCCTGAGCCTCAGTTTCCCCATCTGAAAAAGGGGACCATTGCAATTCGTACCTTCTAGTAAACACTTCCTAGTACTTGGTCCTTGGTGTGACCCTGCTAAGCACTTTCTTGATGTCCCGTGGGCCACCCCAGTTACTGCTTTTGTTATTGGAGTTGTAAGTTCTACTTCTCGCCCAGAAAGACTCGGATCTCGCGGTAAAGATGCATGCAGGAGAGAGGAAGCTGTGTCCCTCCCCACACCCCACCCGCAGCACTGCCTTGAACTTTCAAGGGAGGCCGCACCGGGACGCGTGCCTTGCTGTAAGTGCAGCGGGAGAGAGCAGGGAGCGCCTGGGCAGCTGGTTGAGATCACGCAGGGGCGGCCAGGACTGCGCATGCACCTGTGTACACCTTGCAGCTAGCAGCGCAAACAGACTGTGGGAAGGACGGGAAGGATGCTCGGGGTCAACCTTCACCTTTGTGGTTGTCTAAATATCGATTATAACGCATCTGCGACGGATTGGGGCTCGGGGTGTGTTTGAAGGCGGCCCATCTATCCCCTGGAAACTTCATTTTAGAGTCTTAAATCTTGAACAGAACGGTTGATCTCAGCCATCCTCTTTCCAGCTAAGACAGTGTTAAGCAGCTCCTCGTAAGTAACTCTAGTATTGGGGAAAACTCTAAGATATCAGCGGTCTTCTCCATCTCCATTAAATTGGCCAGGGAAGAGTCATGCCAGATTGAGATCCTCACAGATTAGGAAGGGGGACGATGCTCACTGGATTTCAGGAAGTAAGGGCTCTATAGACAAAGATGTTAGGCAGAGAACTTATTTAAAAAAAAATGCAAGAGTTTTCTTAATGGCAGGACTTCCCGGAGCCTGTTATGGGCTCGTGTGCATGTTGTGAATCCCCGTGCCAACCGCCCCCCCCCCACCGCCCTCCCTCCACAGAAGGATTTCATAGGCCGTTTTTTGCAAACTCTTTTGGAACCCAGACTTTAAGTTATGGAGTGCGTATACGGTGAAATTAGCTTCCTGGGGAACATTGGTCAAGGCCACCCCATGAAGTAAGGTAGGTACAGCATTTAGAAGAATGCACACGGCACGTAGCATGTGCTGGGGGAGAGCAAGTGTTGCTTTTGTTAGGGTAGAGTGGGCTGAACTTCAGTCCCCTCCAAGGCCATAAATCTATGACTCTAGTTATAGCGTCATCGCAAAAACGTGATGTGGGCTTTTGGCTTGGAAGAAATGAAAACAAAACAAAACAAAACACAAAACTGAAATCGCCCAGCCAGCCTGGCTCAGTGGTTGAGCATTGACCTATGAACCAGGAGGTCATGGTTCGATTCCCAGTCAGGGCACATGCCTGGTTGTGGGCTCGATCCCCAGTGTGGGGCGTGCAGGAGGCAACCGATTGATGATTCTCTCTCATCATTGATGTTTCTCTCTCTCTCCTTCTCCCTTCCTCTCTGAAATCAATAAAACTATATTTAAAAACACGCACACACACAACAACCACAAATCTGAAAAAAAAACCACACACAACAACCACAAATCTGAAAGCAAATAATAAGGCAAGTCAAATTTCCAAGGAAAAGCCCGGGACACCCATTCTGGAGGAAAGGTGTTGTCTTGGAAAGGTGCTATCCGTGGTGGCATGTGGGTGGGACACGGGCTCCCCTCACAGCCTGGGGCCCTGGGCCTCTGAACTGTCAAACTGAAGCATAGATTAGCAACCTGGATGTTGCCTGGGAGGTCTTTTTCTTAGCGAGAGTTAGGTCCTTTCCCGCCTGCTCACCACTTCCAGCTTTTGTTTGGCAACCTGGGAAAGGGCCTGCTTGCGTAGCCAGATGTGCCTAAAAATTTGGAGCTCCAGGTCAAAGGCAGCTCCTGGGTCAGGGAGAGAGCGGGTGCTGGTTGCAGTTCAGGCTCTGCACCAACAAAACCCGCACCCAGCAGACCAGCTTTCCTGCTTTCAGCCCCGGGTCCCCGCCACTTCCGTGCCTTCCTGCTCTTTCTCTCTTCTCTTCTTTTTCATAATAAAACAGCCACGTAATCAGACCCTGGAATGTGCCTTGGCCCGAGGAATAAACTCAGGCAGCTTGGTTTATTAGCTGTTTCCATGGGAGAGAACTCTTGGGGCCAAACAGATATTTACAAATATTAAAAGCACTGTGCTAATCCCCAGCAGAGTCAGGGGACCTTCCAAAGATGAAGAGCTTCTCAGAGAAGCTGTGCTAACTTCCTACCCCCTCTCTTCCTCTGGCCCCTCATCCTTCCTGCTCTCAGCTGATCATCTCCACGGAGAAGGCCTCCAGCAGAAATTCTTCACTACCTGTGGGAGTTCAGGACCTGAGGGCTTGAGATTTACTACTTTGGGGGACCAGACTGGAAATGGGGTTTTGAGAGTTGACTGTTCTGATATATTCAGTGGTATAACCAGCTAAGAGCCTTTGCGAGCAGATGCAAGGGGTGTTTTTCACCTCACAGCTCCTCAGAGTGGCCGGAGGACCGAGTGCAGAGTGTTTCATTGGCCTCTTCCAAGTATTTTCATTCAACAGAGGTGCATTGACCCCCGGCACGTACAGGCACCGAGTGTATTCAGCATTGGAGTTACCAGGTTAATCTGCCCGGGTCTGGACCGGAAGCAGACATCGTCAAAGGTCCTTCAGGCAGAGAGAGTTTAATGCCGGGAATCGAATTCATAGGTAATGAGGAGCCAAGGAGGCAAGCAGGGCAAAGTGAGGCAACTCAGACATTACCAGTGGCAGGAATCTCTATTACCCCTGGGAAAAGGAACAAAAAGAGGAGCTTATATTACTAGCGACCAGGTGCCAGGACCTCCAAATGGAACCAAAGTCATAGAGTAGCTGTAGCTGCTGTCAAAGCCTTATAGGTGGATGGAGTGAGGAATATCTTGGCTGCTTCCTTTTCCCTCCCTTCAATGTCCCATCAGGGCCTCCCATTGGCTGAGCCTGACAGGGGAGCTGGAAGGCAAAGGAGCTTGGGAAATGTAGTTCCCTGTGATTTGGAAGGGGCACATGGCTGGAAAGATGGCGGCACTGATTATTGCCTGGCCCTACCCATACCCTTGACACTCACCTCCCAACTCAAAAGTAAATCAAATTGAAACGGGTGACAGGTCCCGGCCTTTCAATATTTGTTCCTTCATTTGAAAATTTGGGAACGTTCTAAGGGGAAAAGAAAGCAAGGAAGGAAATGCACATAGTGGATGAGCAAAGACTGGGATGAATGAGTTCCTACTGGCATCACTTTAGCTTCACGTCCCCAAACTGAACTTAGCAATGGGGCTTCTTCCAGCCCTGAAAACGACGTTCCCTTTAATAGGAAGATCCAACGCTTACTGATGCTTGGTATGCTGTGCTAAGTGCTTTTCACACATCTGGTTAAGCCTTATATCTTAAACTTACATTAATCCCATGAGGTATCCACTCTTATTATGTCCAATTTATAGATTAGAAATCCAATGTTTAGATATGTTATCACCTATTATTTTCACTTATCACATTACCAGGAAGTGGCTGAGCCAGATTTGGAGGAAGTTAATCTGCTTTCAGAACCCATGTTTTTAGCCACTCCTTGACACTGCCTCCCAATTATTTGTCCTGCGCATGGGAGTTGCATAATAAAGGCATATTTAATTGTGTGGCAGATGAAAGGAAAATGGTACTACTAGTATGTTAGGTAGGGTTTAGTTCAGTGCTAGAGGAGTAACCCCAATAACTGTAGCTTAAATGAGGTAGATCCTTATTCCACTGACATAGAAGAGATTATGCTGGCTGGTATGGCCATTCTGAACCTTGGAGTTTTTTTGTTTGTTTTGTTTTTAATTAAAATGATTTATTTTAGTGACTCTTTTTTTCACTTTTGTTATTTTGGTGTGTACAAACATATTTTGCACTTTTTTTCATGCAATAAAACATTAATATCTCAAGAAAAACGATTTTAAATATGTTACATACAAAAAACAAATTACTCAAGAAAAATAATATTAAATATAATAATGTTACATGCAGTAAACACTAATATTTCAAGAAAAAAAGGATTTTAAGTATAATTATGTTACCAATACTGTACTAACATAGTATATCACAAAAGATGTAGGAAATATTAAAAATATGCAAATAACAGGATTACTTCTATTATATTCTAAAATTTTTTCCCCTCTGGCTCTATTTTTGTTCATCAGTTTATGTTGTTCATTATATTCTGCAAATGAGTGAGATCATGTGATATTTATCTTTCTCCGACTGGCTTATTTCACTTAGCACGATGCTCTCCAGTTCCATCCATGCTGTTGCAAATGGTAAGAATGCCTTCTTTTTTTACTGCAGCGTAGTATTCCATTGTATAGATGTACCACAGTTTTTTGATCCACTCATCTGCTGATGGGCACTTCGGCAGTTTCCAAATCTTAGCTATGGTGAATTGTGCTGCTATGAACATAGGGGTTCATGTATCCTTTCTGATTGGTGTTTCTGATTTCTTGGGATATATTCCTAGAAGTGGGATTATTGGGTCAAATGAGAGTTCCATTTTTAAAGAACTTTGGAGTTTTTTAGCAGCTTAGGTTTTTTTCTCTTTTTTTTATTATCCTTAGTGTGTGTTTTTTGCCGACACTTTTCTAGGTATTTCACCATCAGGTCTAGTTGGTGGAAAAAGGAAAATGAAGGCTGGAAATAAATTCTCCTTCATTCTAAGGGCAAGACTGGGCTATTACACACATTTTTATCTGCCCCATTGGCCAGAACATAATCACATATTCCCACCTAGCTGCAAGGGAGGCTGGAAGTAGGCTTTCTAACTGTAATCCAATTATTCTATCAATACAATATCAATATCACTGATACTGAGTGATAATTATCTGGTTATTCTTAAAAAAGTTTTCCCATGTTTTATCTCAGCTAACATGTAAATCTTCAATTTGGGCTAGTTTTATTTTCAATTTACAAATGAGACAACCAGGGACAAGAGAGGTGAAATGAGTTGCTCCAGGTCACCAAATGAGTCAGTTATGTGAGGAATGAGGTTTGAAGGGGAATTAATTTTATAAATTCACTTATGAATTTTTTATACTATAAATTAGTTTTTGTTTCCAGATATAACTTCATTGCTGTGTTAGAAATGGATGACAACTTCTTATGCAATGGAGACCCTGTGCCTATAAATGCCCTTTGTATCATGTGCGAGCTGCTCAGCTACAGTCATGGCCATTAGAGATGGGGGTAGTTCTGAGACATGCATTGTTGAGTGATTTTGTTATGAGCACATCATAGGTTGCACCTACACAATCTAAGTGGTGTAGCTACTACACATCTAGGCTACACGGTATCCCACCACTGTATATGCGATCCATCATCGACAAAAACGTCTATGAGGTACGTGACTATATTAGGAATTATTACTGAGAATATTACCAAACCCATTTTTTTACATTTGCACAATTCTAGCAAGTTTGAACTAAGTCATTCATCTGAAAGCTCACATGTCTGGAGGGTTTAGTTAAGAAATATTTGTTTTTGTGGACAGAAACTCACTCAGTCCAGCTCAAGCCCAGAGGATGAATGGGAACACCAGATGATGTCCTGGGCACCAGGACAGAACCAAAATGTAGGAGATCCCATTCTTTGGAAATTCATGGTCTACACCCATGTGATGAAGAGTTGTGTAGACAAGCAAACATGGTCATGACATGAAAACAATGACCCAAAAACTCATCTCTTAGACACACGTTCCCTCCTCCAGACATCTCGCCCCACCCACTTTGCAAAAGCATAACCACCCACCAGTGCGTGAACATCTCTGTTGAACACTCCCCCTCAGGGTGCCAGGTGCTTTAGGTGTCTGACCATACTAGGCAAACACCATGCAAAGGGATTGCCACGTGGAATTGCAAATTGTGCAAAAGATGCAGGGTTCCACGCAGTGGACGGGAAGTCTGCGGAGAGCGGCTCTCATGACAAGCAAAGCATTTGATGGATGAGAGTGTGGTCACAGCAGGCCAGTTGACACATCAGGTGCTTCAAAGAGAATGATTTGTGTATCAAAGGATTAAGAGGGGCCCCGAGGAGCGCTGATGAAGCCCTCCAGTGATTCTGGGGGAAAAACACCCTCTCTATGATCCTGCTGCAAGATGTCAAATGTGAAGGGAATATGTCATGTCACGGTCCCCCAGTATCTATCTATCTGCCTATCTATCGATAGAGATCGTCTCTGAGGACTTGCCAAAACTTGTTCGGAGCTTTGTTCCTGTGAAGGCTGAGACCCTGGTTGACATGAGCGCTGGCCTGCTGTGAGACAGGCGAAAAGAGCTTGCTTTTATGATTTTCAGTTGGAAGAGTTCCCAACCCCCTGGGGTTCCTTGACTGTTTTATTAGGTTGTAAGGTTGATTGAATGTTTCTCCTTCCGAGGTGGGGATGCAGATCTGGACTTGCCTGTCGGACTTGTATTTATTTATTTATTTATTTATCTATTTATTATTATTTTTTTAATCCTCACCCAAGGATATTTTTCCATTGATTTTTAGGGAGATTGGAAGAGAGAGGGAAAGACAGAGAGAAACATGGATGTGAGTGAAACACATCGATAGCTTGTCTCCAGCATGCGCCCTGACCAGGGTCCGGGCTGGGGAGGAGCCTGCAAGCCAGGTACATGCCCTTGACCGGAATTGAACCCAGGACCCTTCGGTCTGCAGGCCGACGCTCTATCCACTGAGCCAAACCAGCTAGGGAGCCTGTTGGGCTTTTAGCTTCTGCTGGAAGGTTTCGCTGTGCCAGGGAGGCTGTGATGGGAGACCATCAATTCTTGGCAGCCTTTGTGGGCACCAGAGTTATAAGGATGATGTTGATGATGATTAAAGAAAAACAATAACAACAAACATGAACAGGGCTTTCAGTATGTTCCAGGCACTATGCCAAACACTGTGCGTGAGTTATGTCATTCAGTCCTCAGATGACCCTGCAAGCTCACTGCTATTTTATTCCCATTTAACGGTTGAAGGTATGAAGGTTTAGCAAAGTAAAATATTTTGCGACGGGGTTCAACATTGATTCCTTTGGGAGATGAAATCCCTCTTTTAAATTTGTGGCAAGGACGTTTAGCACGATGCATCACGCATTTTGAAGTGTACCGTGTGGTATTGTCCACTCCAGGTGTGATATTGTACAGGGGAGCTCTAGAAACGTGGTCTTCTTAGAGAACGGAAACTTCATCCACATCAAGTGATACCTCCTCCCCTCCTGGCAACCACCACTGGACTCTGCCTTGGTGACTTTGGCTATTTCAGATTCCTCACGTGCGTGGAGTCAGACTTTGTCCTGTGACTGTCATTGCACTGAGTGTGAGTGAGGTCGGCAGGCCCAGCTGTGCTGCCACAGTGCAGGGTTTTCCTCTTCTCTTGCGTAAGGCTGAGTAATAGTCCACCCTCTGCATGTGCCACGTCTTCTTTATGCTCAGTCCCCCTGCGGTTCTTGCAAGTTGATCAAACGTAGAAAGGAACTGAGAGACACTGTCGCTTGGATTTGGGATCCGAACCCATCGGTATTCACATCTTAACTTGTTACTTCCTGGCTACAACCCTTGGGAAAGTGACTTAACTTAACCCATAATCACCATTACACTTGTGTGTTGAGGACGTTTAAGATCTACGCCCTCAGTAATTTTCAAGTATCTAGTACAACGTTATTAACTATAGTCACCATGCTGTGCATTGCACCCCTAGAACCTACTCATCAGATAACTGGAAGTCTGTGCGCTGGGTCAGAATAATAGATGTTCTTTCTTCTCACAGTCTTATAACCAAATCCAGCCACCTCTCCCACCTCTCACCACCTCTCCCAAGTGTTGCTCCCAATAGTAACATGACATATGTACTGCACTTTGCAAAAGACAAAGTATTTTAAAATTATTCTCCAACTTCAGACCCACAATGGCGGAATTAATCTCATTTGCATATATTGAAAGTGAGGCTCAGAGAAGTTAAACGACTGGCCTAAGGTTGCACAGCTAGGAAACATTCTCCCTCATGGCACTCATATTACTCCTGACCCGAAACTATGCGTCCAGCCTGGTCTTGCCGTCCGCTCATCGTAAGCCTGCCGGTGCCTGTCTGACAGCCCATTGGTGGAGGAACCACTGGTTTTTCCTGTCAATTTCCTGTCAGTTTAGAACTCAGCAGTGCGCGTCAAGTGGGCACTACGTTGGTTTTCTCCGGGAGGGCACCCTTAGGGCACTTAGATACCAGCTGTCAGGGCAGCCCAGCCCACCTCTGTACACACAACAATCCGACGGCTGACGGTTTCCTTATGTATTGCCCAGGCAGGCAAATGCAGTTACCCAGTGACATCCGTGCCCAAACCTGAACTTATTTGCCGTAACTACACCTGCTTCTCCAGTAAGGAGCTCCTGCGTAATTGAGTGGACCGGGCAGGAATTAGATCTGGGCCCGTGATCTGTACAGCCTGCCTGCCCATGGCTTAGTCTATGTCAATTACTCCCGCTGATGGCTGTTCCCCGCCACGTGGCTCTGGGAAGGCCAGCAGCCGGGGCAGCGGCGGATACACTCCGAGAGGGTCATCAGAATGGGATGCCTGGTCAGCCCTCAGAGCAGCTTGCGGAGGGCTGCGTTGTTTCGCTCATAAACTCCAAGTGCCCCCGTCCCCTTTCCTCATATCCTGAGCCTCTTCTCCGAGGCGCTGTCCCTGCCCTCCTGGCGGTGTCCGCCCTGTGCCGAGGTGGCTTCTTTGTCCGTCTCTCTGACTGGAGTGTCCGGGACACAGCCTTGTGTCTTGTTTATTTCTGGATCATGGGCGTGGTGCTCATGCTTGGCATATGGCGGATACAGAGATTCCGAAACTTAAATGGGAAGGAAGGGGCCTAAGGCTGTCACCCTTCCTCCAATGCCATGCCCTCCCTCCCTCTGCCACTGGCCCGCCTCCTCTTTCTGACTAGCGCCAGCCTAGGAGGCAACCTGGTTTGTCGTAAATAATGAACTTGGCCTGCCAGCACTGAGAGGGGATGCGAATGGCTCTGAGAAATCCTGTGGTAAGAAAAAGAAGCCCCACCTAGAATCATGTTCTTTAACTCAACAGTTACTTTGACCACGGGAGTATTTATTTCATGTCACCCCTTTAACAAAGTCCCGCTGAAAGCATTAGCTCACACTCCTCCTCGTGTTATGGTGGAGGGTGTGTGCCGGGCAGGGGCTGGGGGCTGGTCTCCTGGAGATCTTTATTGTTCTCTTAGCAAGAATGTGGTTTCCACTCACCCCTGGGTTCTTTCCTTCCAGTGCTCTCACACTCGCGGCCCATGGCCAGTGTTTTGGTTGCAAGTGACAGAAACACAATTTGGGGGTGGGGGTGGGGGGTGGGGAGAACGAAAAGTAATTTATTGGCTCATCTAACAGTGAGGTTCAGAGATGGATCTGGTTTCAGGACTACAAAGACTAGAACAGGTCCTCTCCCTCCCTCCCCCCTCTCTCCTGCCCTCTCTCTCCATCCCTAGCCTGTTTCTCTTTCCACATCGGTATCGTTTTCTTCCACAGCAAATGAGCTCTCTCCATCAGCGAGGGAGTGGGGAACGAGAGGGTCATGGTCACAGGCAGTTTTAAGTTTATATTATCATTAATTTGATAACTCCAGAATAAAAAGCTGCTTTTCCTCTAGTATCTTTGTGAAAATTCCAGGCAAGGAATGTGATTGGCTGGTTTGTGTTAACCCCTCCCCCTTCCTCATGCCAAGCCTTCTGGCCACTGGGATAAGATTCTGTCATACCTAGTTTGGGTGGCATATCTATGGCCCTGCCTAGGAGGCTGGGAAAACTTGTGATTTCAGCCCATTCAAACCTCATGGAATGGTTTCCCAAAGAAAGAGGGAGTTGCTTCCAGAAGACAGGTTAGGCATGGGATGCTCAGCAGCCAAAAGTCACGGGTTCCATTATACCGACGTGTGTAGTGGCCATTCAGAAGCTGGTGTTATGCAGGATGACAGAAACAGTCACTGGGCGAAGCCGGGCCATGCTCAGTTAGCTCGTCCACAGCATTTCTTCTGGGGCCTGAAGTGAACCACGGTTGCTCGCAGCGGGGGCCTAGCTGTCGCCTAGAGTTAAGCTCCATTTGGAGAAGAACAAAAGTGTGTCGCCTGGCTGGCTGAAGACATCCTTGTACTACAGGGATGCACTTCACCAGGCTCCCCAGGTTCTGTCAAAGGCAGGAGATCTTTTTTCTCTCTATGGAAACGGCTCACTGGTTTAGCCACCTTGAGGGCGCCCGATATTGGTCTCTCAGACAGGGGGAGAGTCCTACTTTAGCATCTTGGAACCCTTAACCGTGTTTCTCAATTGGACTGTTAAGGATAAATAACAGAAAGACATGTCCAAGTGCAAAGATGATGATGATGATGATGATGTCAATGGCAATAGCAATGATAGTGACAACAACATTCCTATCATTCATATTGCATGTCTCCCATTTGACCCGAGTTCAGACAATGCATCGGCCACTACTCAAGAAATCCTGCTTAATTATTATATAACGATGTGAGGTGGATTTTGCTACGCCCCTTTCATAGCCATGGAGCTGAGACGCAGAGAGATTAAGGAACTTGCCAATGACCAGGCAGGAAGTTAGTGTCACGGGCGGAACATGAATGCACGCTCTCAGCACGGCCCTGGCGGGAAGAGCAGCTGAGGCCCACCCTCAGAGAGGCCTGGAGCTTCGGGTCCTCATCTGAAGGGTCTCGGTCTCACTTTTCTAATGTTTACCCCATGGAGACTTTGCTATCAGAAATGATGTTCTGTCTTTTTCTTCCTTCTTTGTAGAATGAATTCAATGTGTTTACGTCTATATCTAAGGCCAGGTCCACATCCATACCTGTTCCTGTGGCTATATTATACCAATACCAACACCTCCATCTATACTTTCTATATCATTATATCTATATATCTATATCTATATCTGACTATATCATCTACATCTACATCTACACTTATATCTATATCTGTGTCTACATCTACACCTATATCTACACCAATATCTATAAACATATTTTAACTTATTCTAAACCAGGGTTCTCACCTTTGTTACTATTGACATTTGGGGCTGGATACTTTTTGTTGTTAGGGGCTGTCTTGGGATTATACGATGTTCCAGGGTATCCCTGGCTGTACCCTTTAGATGCCAAATAGTACCCCCTCCACCCCAGCTGTGCAAAACCCAACGTCTCCAGACATTGCCATCTGCCCCCTAGAGAGAAAACTGCCTCCCCCATTGAGAGCCGCCATGCTGGAGCACTAAGGACATAGTAGGCGCTGGCTCAGGTTTGGCTACGGCTGAGCCCACACATCTCCAAGGACCTCCACGTCTCAAAGCAGCGTGCTGCTTCTGCTGGGCAAGGTTCCCAGAGGAAGGGGCTCAAAACCGATGGCCGTCCCCATGGCCTCAACCAAAGAGGCAACGTAAGGAAGACACGCGCCAAGCGATGCCGCAGGCCAGGCCGCTTCACCCCGCGTAGCCCAGGTCCCGGCTTCTTCCCTGACGGCCTCTTCCAGTTGCTCTTGGCCTGTTCAGGAAGGGGATGGCAGCATCCGTGGTCCCCTCATTTATCATTTCAGTCATTTTGTTTTTCACTCCACAAGCTACCCTGTCCCTATCTAATCAGGGGGCTGCTTCCTGTGTTTGTTCCCTGCCATTCGTGCTGCTGGAGCGATTTTTATCATCAAACAGTATGAAAATAGAATGTTAGGAATTGGCACCCCCTCTGCCGTCGCGGGGCCACGGGGCCGGCCAGTTGGCTGGGGCAGAAGATACGGAAACATGAGCCCCAGGCGTGTATTGTCTGCAGGACAAATACCAAAGCGAGCCTCCTGTTCCCTTCACATGGATGCCCCTCCAAGGATAACAATAATGATGCAGTTTGTTTAACCCTCTGGACGTGTATTTACAAGCACTTCATGGCCACGCTTCCTGGGGAGCGGGGGATTCCGCGGGCTGATGAATGAGTTCCTCTGCCCTTTGGGATGTGCACAGAGGTGGGCATTCCCATCAGGGCGGCTCTGGCTGCCTCCTGGGCCAGCACCTCCGTCTGGAAGGAGCCTGGCTCTGGGGCTGTGGGGGAATGGCCATGTGAGGGGAGCTCGCTGACTTCAGTTTTGGGGGCAAAAGGACAAGTCAGTGCCTCGAGTGCCTCCAAGAGGCTTCCTCTGTGGGCCCAGCAGTGTTGCCGGTGCACGACCTTGGGCTCCTCAGGCTCTCCCAGTGGGAGAAGGGGTGGCAGTGGCCTGTCTGCTTTGATGGCGTGCGTCCCTCTGTGTGTTGGGTCAGAGCTTCTGTGGCGAGCGCCTGCTGGGAGGCAGGCACCAGGAGAGCGGCATTCGGGGAAGAGCCAGAAGCTGGTGACCAAGAAGAGGGGCATTGTCTCCGCGTAGCAGTCAGTGCCTTAGTCTCCAGAACTCACCACACTTCCCTTTCTCTGACAGCGCCATCGGCAGACCCTGCTGCTCCATCTCTTCTTCATGAAAAAAAAAGTGACCTTGAGTTCAACACGTCAGTGATCCAGTTGTGATGTCCTTGTCCGAACGTTCCAAACTCTGGGCTTTATCGCCTTGTCTCCCCTGGCGCATCTACCCCAGTGCCAGGCAGAGCCAACCAGTTGAATCAGTTTGCACCCACATGCAAACACCTCTTAACCTTTTCCTTGTTCAGTGTTGCCAGATAAAATGTGGATGTCCGTGAAGTTAGAATCTCACATAAGTAACTAGAAGTTTCGGTGTAAGTGTGCCCCAAATATGGCATGGGACATGTTAACACTAAAAAAAGTATTCATTGTTCACCTGAAATTCAAATTGAACAGGAAGATCTGTCGATTTACTTGTGAAATGTGGCCCCACCACCGAACATCCGCTTCTGTAAACAGACCTGTGAGCCAGTAAGCTCCAGTGCTGTCATTTCAGGCCTGGGTGACAAAGAGGTGAGACTTTTACTAGGTCTTGGGAGGGGTTGTGAGGGGAAGAGAGCCTTTCTTTGTCTTAAAATGACACCCCATCTTCCTACTCAGCCCGTAAGACAAGCAGCAGGTACGGAGTGAGACACGCCAGGGTCCCAAAGCTCCCCGGGTTTGGGATAAGTAACCTCCGAGCACTGCGTGGGGGTGGACGGCAGCGAGGCAGCCTGTTGGCCAGCCACCGCTCCCGTCACCCGTCTTGTCTTTGTGGGGTGGAGCTCTGCTTGGGGCACAAAATCAGGGAACGGGACCAGAGGCAGAGCCCCCGGGATCTACACGTCTGAGGTGCTGCAGGCCCCGGGAAGGCACCCCTCTGTCTGCCGGCGTTGGCGGGGTCCGTGCGGCTTTTTCAGAGGGAGCTGGTCTCCACCGGCAGGTACGCACGGCCTTCTGGGATGTTCCCAGCAGCACACGTGCTGCGGGTGGCACCACGCCCTGCACGATGGGAAATAATTCGTGTACCGTCCCTGCTGAAACGCGAGCAGGGGGCGAGTGGGCACGGATCTCTGAAGCCAGTTGTCTGTCTTCGCCAGTGGTTCCCACACGTTCCCGCACACGAGTCACATGGAGACGTGGTACAATCAGATGCGGATGTCTGCGGGTGGCGCCCGGCGAGGCGTTTTTGATCTCTAGGTGTGTCCAGTGTGCGGCCGGGACGCGTCCTAGGCGTTTCTTCTGCTCCAGAAACGCGTCCTCGCTGGGCATCCAGGGATGTGACGGGGCAGCGTCGCCTTGTCCGGCCGGGGGAGGGCGAGGGGTCCCCTCAGGATAGAGTGGCATTGTTTCGTATCAGTTTCTGGCTTTCTGGCGCGGCTGGGCTGGCGGAACAAAGAGGGCTTCATGCAGGACAAAAGCGCACTGTCTCCCCTAATGAGGAGCAGTTGAGAGGCCTGGAGACAGCGCCCGTCAGCGAGGGACGGGCGGCAGCAGAGGCCCGCCGGCCCCTAATGAAGACCAGTTGAGAGGTGCCGGCCAGACACCAGCCTTGCCTGTCTTTGTGGCCCCGACACCACCCCTCCCAGCTCTCCCGTCTCCAGAGGCTTGGCCCCGCTTCCAGAGAGAGAGAGAGAGACTCGCTGCGATTCATCTGTCACAGTGACGGGTCCCGACCCCGGGACCTCTTGAGCCGTGCCCTCCGGCCTCTGGATTTGACCTTTCCAAAGAGCCCCTGGCCCTTGGCCAGAAGGTCCCTATTGACTACCTGCTCGTGGCCACCTGCTGCAACAGCCCCTGGGAAATGAGAGCCCGCAAATGGCTCACCAGGGCCCGGGCCTCGCGGGAGGGGGTGCCGTGTCCAGCCGGGAGCCACTCTCTCTAATTGTCTGCCGAGGCGGCGCCACTTCTCCGGAGGACTCAGAGCTTTGTGGAACTTGGGACCTTGCAAAAGCTGCACCCCGAGAACAAGGGTGGTTGGCCCCCCGCTTGCCTGCACAGCTGGCTGAGGAGAGGTGAGCTGGGAGAGTTCCCCTCCCAGGAAGCTAGCTTCTGGAGATGCAGCCACCTCTGTGGAGGGCCACCTTTTGGGGAGTTAGAATGGAGGGCCCCCCTTATGGGGAGTTAGAACGAAGGGCCCCCCCCTTTTGGGGAGTTAGAATGGAGGGCCCCCCTTTGGGGAGTTAGAACGGAGGGCCCCTATGTCCATCGCACGCAATGACTGCTGCTTTCGGACCTGGCCCTGTGTCACTGAAGACCAGCTTTCTGGAAGCGGCTCTGAGACGGGGACCAGCGTGCAGGGCCTTTACCAGGAGAGCCGGGTCAGCCCTGTGGGAGGGGCAAGACCAGGACGAGGCGGAGGCCGCTGAGCTGCCCTCCGTGAGGTCCGGGCAGCCCCAGGCAGCTCCACGGGCACGCGGGCTGAGATGGTCCTGCATGGCTGCCCCACGCTGGGCGAGGAGGCTGGTCTCTTACCCTCATGCCGGCCAGTCACTGCGTGTGGCCTCATGCGTCTTGGTCTCTCCCATCTTGGGAATCTCAGATGCCACGTCCCGAGCTCCGCTGTCAGCAGCAGCCCCGGCCTGGCAGGGAGAAGGCCTTCACTTGTGAGGGTCCGGGAGGCACACGGCAGCATCCTGGCAGCTTTTCGGGGAAGTGGCACCTGGTCACAGACAGACTCAGTGTGCACACAGACACGTGTGCATGGCACCTGCCCTCGGAACCGGCAGTGCTGGGCGGAGCAGAGAACACACGAAGCCAGAAGGACTCCCTGCGAGCTCGGAGGAGGGAGGACTTACAGCTGAGCGCCGTGCAGGAATTGCTGCCCTCTGGACGGCCCCCATCCTCGGCGTTAAACCCTCCGCTTCTACCTGAGGCACAGTTGCACCTGGCCGGCAGGCGGAATACCTACGAACGCAGTCCACAGCGCGGCACACACTGCACTGCACCCCACATGCAGACACAGTCAATTTGCACACACACTAGCCACACACATGCATGCACACACAACATGCCTGTGCCCATTCACATACAACACAGAGCCACAGACACTCAGCCTGCCTTCATGAACACACACACACACACACACACGCAATAGAGATGGTCCAAAGTTAGTGAGGCAATCTCTGAAGGATGAAGTTGTTTGTGAAAATCAGTTGCATCGCCACCTCAGGAGAGACACGCGGGCTCTAGGCATGTTCTGGGAAGGGCCGGGGCACATGGTACTGTGTGGCTGTTCCTGGGTGGAGGGTGTTCGCTGAAGAGAGTGGCGGGCAGAGTCCTGCTTGGGTTATTTACTTTATTTCTCTTTGTCTCGCTCTCTCTTCCTCTTCCCCCACCTTTCTCATCCTCTCTGTCAATAGTTGAATTAGTGTCAGATAAAAAGATGTGTGATGTTTCTGCACAATCTCATGTTACACACGCGCACACACACGTGTACACCCACACACAATGGGACAGCGGGAGAGAATCCCAGTAAAGATGGAAAGCCGAGAATTCCTGCCTCTCCTCCCTGGCATCTCTCCGTCTGAGCCCCAAGTCACGGACTCGGCGGCGAAGAGCCCACAGCGCGGAGCGAAGGCCACGGACACGCCGTCCTCACACCCCCAGGGCAGGCGCCGCGTCTGCAGGCCTCGCTGTCCGTAGGCGAGGGCGTGGAGGGAGATGGCCAGGCCGCGGTGTTCCCAGGAGGCCGGTTTTCCAGGGGCAGACGCTTTGTAAGCCTGAAGGGGCCACATCAGATCTGAAAAGGCTGTCCGCCGCCCCCACCCTTTCTCCTGCGCCCACGCCTGGAACCGCGACTTCTCTCTGCTTTCTGTTCTCTTCCTTCAGCCACGTGCCGCCCTGCCCTGCCCACCTCCCCGAGCCTCTCTAAGGACGTCACCCCTGCCCCACTCCTCCACGATCACCCCTCTTCTCCCTGAAGATCCGTCCTGAGGCGGCTGCCCATCGTGAGCTCACCCTTCATTTTTCACCTGGGGCTCCCTTCTGCCCCAGGTCCCAGTCCCCACTCGCCTCCTGCTTCCTGCAGCCCATAACTCTGGGGCCAGGGGATTAACATGGGGATTTGGCTGCAAAATTCCTCGAGTGAAGGATGAGGAGGGAGGAAAGCCCAGGGAGACCCTTGTCCCGCGTATCGAGTGGGTCGTCTGTCCATTTAGCAAATGATAAAACCAGCTCGGGGGGTCGGGGTGTGTGTGGGGGGGCTGGATGGGCTGGTTCAGTTGGTGTCATTCTGGAAAGAAGTAGCATTTCCTCTCCACCCTCTGCCCCCTCCCCCCGGGTCCATTTTTGGGATGGTCGTCAGCAATCTAACTCTCAGTACCCAGTCCTCTGCCAGCTCGTCTGCCTTCTTGCACGACCCTGTCACTCAAGATCTGCTGGTTCTTTAGTCACAAGCGGCTGGATTGGGGACAACCTTGGGCAAAAAGCCACAGACACTGTCTTCCTGAATCCCCAGTCAAGACACAGGTGAGGAAGGACACAGCCAGAGGGGTGGGGAGAGCGGTGGGGTCCTCCTCAGCCGGGCTTTGGCCTTGAGAGTGGTGATTGGAGACGAATGTCCTGAAGGTGCCCATAGGAGAACTACTAATCCGTTCCTTCTCTTGTCGGAGCCTTTCCTGGGAAAAGGACGCCCCAGTCCAACCTCCCGCCCTCCCCTGATGCCTGGGCACCCCTGCCGCCACCTGCGCTGGCCTAACCCTCAGGCCCAGTGTGGACGGAACACGCAGGGGGCCCAGGCACGCTTCCTCACGCCTCCCCAGCCCGCACTCATAAGGCACTTTGAAGACTCGCGAGCATCGGAGAGCAGGAAGGCAGCAGTGCCCCTTGAAGAGGGTACAGTGCATAGGGGATGCCTGGAGGCGAGCCCCCACCTGACCTGTGTGGTCCCTCATCTCAGTCGGGACACTAGTTAGAGACGTACATGCCCAGCACCCAGAGAAGGCGAAGTGCATCCTGGGGGAGGACCGAGATCCTGTCCGGGTGGCCCGTGGGAACTGCGTTGTTGTGTTATTGCTGTTGGTCCAGCCCGAAGCCGGAGGCTGAGATGACGCCGGAGTAAAAATAAACATGCCACGCGGAGAAATCGGAAGGCGGCACGGACACGCCCTCCCCGCCCCCCGCATCTCCCTCACGCCAGCCACTGGCACAGAGGGCTCCCGGGGGACCTAACAGCCGTCTCAGTTCACCCAAGAGTCCTCGCCCCGGGTTCGCAGCCTCCCACGGTCGAGCCCTCCGCTTGGAGCTCCCCTGAGCTCTTGCCTCTGTTTCAAAGGGTGTCACCCGCCATCGGGGATCAATACGCATTAGCCCATCTGTTTTCACTTCGCGGGGCCACAGGCAGCGTCTGTCCTGCCCCCACCCCCCCCCCCCCCCATGGGTCACTGTCAGGGCGGCCGTGGTGATTTTGAGGCAGCGTTTTCTCGCCTTATCTACAGTCACATGGTAACGTGTAACCCCACTTTCCACAGCTGCTCCGGCAGCATTGCCTCTCCCCAGGTCCCAAAGGACCAGCCGGAGACGCGTTCTCTGGTTCTCTGGCCGGGCTCCTCCTTGTGGGTGCCACTGGTGCCCCAAATCCTAGCCCAGCTCGAGCCTGTTGGTCACGCTGGGCTCCACAGCACTGCTTTGACCTCCAGCCGGTGCCGGCGTGGGCAGTTGGACGGGGAGGAGGAGCTGGCACAGCATGGAATCAGAACGAGACTAAGTGGGGTGCACTAAGTTAGCTACTGAGGAGTAGACCCCGGGGGCCCCGCGACTGCGTTCTGACCAACAGCGTTTTATACACCAAACAGGATGGCGTTTTGTAACAGGACCCGTCTCAACGCTCCAGCCATTAATTCTCGTCTAGGACGTGGGATCAGATGCCTGGGATCCGGCGTGTTTCCATGGGCGAGTTTGTGGATGTGAAAGTACAAATGACTAAAGGCTTGTCCAAGCCACATCACGAAACCCCCAATTACCCGTGTCCGCGGAGCGCCCTTCGGCTCAGATAATACAAACACGAATACCCGAGGTGTCGTCTGTCTTTGGTTTTGGAGAGGGGCTACGGTGGCTGCTTTTGACATCAGATTTTCCACATTCGGTTTTGCCATCATTATTAACTCTACACAAAGCCACGGCATCGCAGGACTGCGGAGGAGCGAGGAGCAGCTGGGAAGATTTGTGAGCCCGATTTTCAGACTGAGGGGAGCCCTGAGGAGGAGTGGGAGGACCCGTGGGGAGGCAGGCCTCCCATTGCAGAGATTGTAAAACGGAGTCCCAGGGAGACGGTGAGAACTTCCGAGCTAGTTAGGGCCCGGACTGCAGCCAGAACCCTCATCATCTGGTTCGTAGAAGAAGGAAGTATCTCAAACTCTCAGCTTTGAGAGAATTGTTCCAGAAATGCAGTCTCAAAAGCTGGTGATAGAACTAGGAGAGCTGTAAAAGGTTTAGTCCAAGAACCATGCCGTGTAAAGATCGCAAATGCAGAGTGCTTAGTAGGCGCTTGAGAGATTTCCATCTGTTCTACTTTATTAGGATCGGCCTGCAAATCAGAACAAGTGTGCAAGCCAGACAGCTGTGCAGCGAGTGTGTGTGTGTGCACGCGTGTGCAGCATATGTGTCTGTGTGTAGAGGAGGTGTTAGTCTGTGTGCATGTGGTTTCTGGGTGGAGGATGTATATGGGTGGAATGGGTGTGTGTATGTGCGTGGAATGTGTGTATGGGTGGAGTATGTGTATAGTATGTATGTTTATAGGGTGTGTATGTTGTGTTTGTGAGTGTGTATATCTGGGATATGGGTATATGTATATAGTATGCATGTCTATAGGAGGTATGTGTGTCTGTGTGGAATGTGTGTGTGCCATGTATGTATGTTGTGCATAGCACATGGGTTTGTGTGCACATAGTGTCTGCATGTGAAAAATGGGTGGTACATGTGTGCGTGGTTTGTGTGTGTGCAGTTGGATAAATGTGTATGTTGTGCATCTGTGGGTGCATGTGCGTGCATGTGCGTGTCACATAGAGAGTCAGAAGGACTCAAACACATTAAGAGACATGAAAACAGAATGTCACAGACGGACAGACAGACAGCATGAGAGAGAGATTGTAATAGGAAGTCCAAAAGGAGGAGAAAAATGCTCGCCTCCAGGGAATGTGAAATCCCAGGGTAGGCGCTGGGCTCTGGAGGGAGAGGAATCTGGACGCTTACCCGTCCCACTGCCTCCAGCACGCGTTTGGGGCAGACATGCCTCCTTCCAGACCCGGCCTCCTCTTAGGGAAATGCACGAACAACCCCACCTTCCCCGGGCGTGCCAGGATGACGGGAGACAATGCCGTGTTCGCAGAATGCTCAGCGCGTAGTGTTTAAGTATTGTGATTCCTTCTATTTCTATGGCTATGACCTACCGAGTGACACAAAACTGAAAATGTCCCCTAAGGGAGAAATCCCTATTTCTGTCCCTATGTTTTAGCCCCTCTTTTTATTTTTGTTCCCAGAATTCTGAGACTTTCTAGAAAGTCTCCAGATACTTCGGGGGTGGCTCTCCAGCACAGCCAGGAGAGCATTCCCACTATTGATGTGATTACCGAGAAGAGAATACACCCCTCGCCACGCCAGAAGGGGGCCGCCTGGGTCCCAGGGCCACGGTCTCCTCCCGCTGCACGGAGAAGCGCTCATTTCTCTTCAGACTTGGCCGCCGGGAGCATTTTCACTAAGTGGCTGCCGGCAGTTCACAGGGAGACTGCGGATGGGGGGCGGGAGCCACGGAAAGGGAAGGGAGCGAACGCTGGCCGCGTGTGCATGGGACCCTGCATGTAACGGGTTCCAACCCAGTGGCATCTGCATCGCCGTCTCCGTGTCACAGGTGAGGACCGTTTCTTGCCTAACGTGGCACCACCAGAAGGCCCGAGAGCGTGCCGGGCTGCCCGTGCCGCCCGAGGGCTGGCTCCCCGGAGGGAGCATGAGGACCAATAGCAGGCCTGGCTCGGCTCCCTCCAGGAGAGAGGGCGGCCCATGCGGACCCCGTGCTGGAGGTTGGGGCATGGCTCCATGACCCCTTCGTGTGTGGATGCGGAGCCCCCACGCCGGCTCGCTTGCTTTCCTTTGTCTTCTCTACAGACCGGCCGAGCACCCCTTCGGAGATAAAACTCAAAATGTACCCCCAAATCTCCCCAGCCAAGGAGCACCCACAGACCAATCCCTTCCTGTTGCCCAGTGTGGCTGGGAGTGTGTGTGAGTGTGTGTGATCACCATTTTCTTTTTCATTTGTCTTTTTTATTTTTTCTTCTCACAGGAGCCCTTGGCACACTTCCTTGGCCCCCGGCTCCCACAACAGAGGGGAGATGAGATCTTCCCCCAGCCAAACTCCGTGGGTGTCAAACTGGCGTTGTTTGTTGTTTTAAGGAGGCGATGGAGGTGATGGTGGCGATGGTGGCGTGCAATGACTGTGCTGCTTTTGCTCCCTGGAGGAGGCGCCTTGGCTGGTGTTACTGTGGGGGGCACGGGTTGGGGGAAGGGGGGAAGGAAGCCATGTCTGTCACTCTGAATGGTGGCTCTGTTGGCGCCCCTGACCTGTGTGCCCCAATCCTGCCTCTTGTCCCACTAGGTGGAGGCTTCTGTGAACACCGCACTCCGCGACAGAGATTGGGGGTTTGGGGACGCTTGTCGAGAAGAAAATTCTAGACTCCTCCTTGGTGACACTCATCCATTTGTATTTGGTGTTGCCGAGCACACCTGTTTATTGAGCACCCACTGCATGGTCAGCGGACGGGCAGAGCAATCCAGGCACACCTGGGGCGCGGAGAGGCCGTGGGAGCGGCCGGCCGGGCAGGGGCCTCAGGCCGTGTAGAGGGTTGAGGAGGAAGGAGCTTATAACAGGAGGCTCCACCTCGGGGTCAGCGGCAATGCCCGTGTAAAGCCAGGGGCTCGGACCCGTCTGCACCGTGTCCTCCTCCTCCATCAGCTGCACCTGAGCTCCAACGGGGCTGCCTAGCGAGAGCCTCGTTCTCTCACCCGGGGTCCCAGACGCGGTGGGGAGGATGCGCCGGTGAGAGCGGGACCACCGCTCTTATCTTGACGCTCAGAGGTGACGTCAGATCTTTGATAACAAATCTTCTTGGAAGTTTGCTTTCCATCGAGACTGATTGCTGGGCCCAGGTCGCCCGTCCTGTTTGCTGTGTGAGTGTTCGGTCAGGGAAGAAGGCATGTGTCCCGTCCTTTTTATGTTTTCTCTGTACCTCCGATCTCTGTTACTAAACGATAACCGTGGCCAAGCCTGGATCCCACCCTCACTGGGGTCTCCTGCACCCCACCCTCACCCGCCTCGGAACTCCGAACCCATCGCGCTTCGCTTGTCTTCTCCTGCTCCCTTCCCCGGCAGCCCTCACGGCCCAGCGGGACAGAGCTGAGTGTCCTCCACTGTGGGTCCCCCGTGCCCACCGGGTGTGGGAACAGGCCACCCTCTGTGAAGTGGAGGGCATTTCTGGGCCACCGTGAAAGGCCCGGGAGGTGGCGACGAAATGTGGCCTGGATCGGTGAGAAGGGGGCTGGGTCCCTTGGGTGCTGCCGCTGTCTTCTCTCCAGTGGGGGCCCCGGGCGAGGCCCCCTGGCCTGTTCCCAGAGGCCTGCTTGTCCCGCTCCTGGGCCCGGCTCCCAGGCTGGGGCCCTGTCAGCGTTGGGAGTTGGAAGGGGACTGCCTGTACCACCTGCAGAGACAGCCAGGGAACATGACGTCTCCCTCTGGCCCCGACCCCAGCGACGTCGGGGCTGGCGGGGGATCAAAGCCGCCGTTCCATTTTTAACCTTCCCTGGGCCCCACCTCGCCCCGAGCATGTGTTCCGCCATTTCATTGTGTGCCAGGGGCATAAACAAAGCCCGCCCTGCCTCTAGGAAGGATGCCTTCGGGGAGCGCCACCCGCTGGGAGGCAGATACGTGTTGTGGCCACCCAGGGCCGCCCCCGAGCGGGGCCTAGTCAGTGGCGAGGCAGATGGACGGCTGCAGTTTCATGCAGGACAGGTCTACAGAGGGCGACCCCACCCAAAGCAGAAAAACCAGCGACCAACTAGTGTGTACAGAGGGAGGGGTGGCGATTCTGTCTTTGTCTTGCCTCTCTCTGCCTCTGCCCCCTCTCCTCTTCTCTAGAGTCTCCTATAATGTCACTGATGCCCCCATCCCTGGCTATTGGGGATATTGACAAGAGACCATTTTATTTTCAAATTATCTGTTAATCAGGATACAGAGAAAGACATGCTTTTGGAGTTTCCAAGCTGTTGAAAGTGGGTCTGAGGAAGGAAGACGGTGTCTGGTACACAGCAGGCACTCAGTAAATACATGTGCAAGGAAGACATCACCCCCTCCCCACCCCCCCATACTCCATCACTGTTATTACTTTGGCAACCATCCACCTACATATTTATGCATATGCAAACTGCCTGTACAGCAGGATCATACTGTATTTGTACCTAATATAGTCACACTTTCTAAATGGTCCGAACACCCTCAGAATAATGTTTGACCACGTACCTGGGCACACTGTGCCCCCACCTAGCCAACATGAAATTAACCATCAGACTTTCCAGAAGGAGGCTGTGTCCATCAGGGTTTGAGCAGAAAAACACAATCAGTAAGAAGCATTATATTGGGAAATTGGTTGCAAAAATTTAGTGCCCGTGGTTGTGGTGCCAGCTGGGCAAGCCTGGATCCGTCGGGCAGGTCGTCAGGAGGGCCCGGCTGGACCAGAAGTCACGGTACCCGGGCAGAATTTCTGCTTCGTCTGGGCGGTCTCCATTCTGCTTGTAAGACCTCTTGTATGATTCAGTCGGGCTCATCCAGATGACCCAGGATAACCTCCCTACTTAGAGTCAGCTGATTAGGGACTGTAATCACACCTACAAAACACCTTCACAGCAGCCCCCAGATCAGTGCTGGAATGTGTCCTGGGCACTACAGCCTGGCCACGCTGACAACAGAACTGACCACCACAGAAGCTGTCTTTCTTAGAAAGACAGGGGGAGTAGGGCCACATCTGTCTGTCTCCTGGCAGTGGCTCCCTCCACTAAAAGGACTTTGGCAACGGGATATATATTTTTAATTAGAGAAAGGGATTGTTTAGACTGATTGCAGGGCCGTAACAAGAATACTTGACTGAACCTTCAAAGCTATTTGCCAGACCAAGAAAGGAGCGACTCCACGATGATTCTGGTGGTTCTGCTACCTCGCCGTGTTTCACATCGCGCTGGGGCTTATGGTGTGACAGGAGCAGGGTGGGATTTGCGCGCTCTCGGCTTCGGTTCACCGCTGACCAGTGCACATGCCAGCTTGATTTAGTGCATCGTTCCGGTGCAAAGTCCAAGCCAGGGCAGAGGATGTGGGAATCCAGGCCTTTTGTATTCTGTGCGGTTGCGGGCAAGGGCTCTTCGGCAAGGCAGTATATCCGTCAGTATGCTAGGACAGTGGTCAGCAAAGTGTGGCTCGTGAGCCGCTGTTTGCCGCTCTGTTGACTAATGAGTTTGCCAACCACTGCCTTAGGGAAAAACACTTAAAAAATATTTTAATAATGTACTAATGTCTTTAACCTGAAGTCAAAACTTCTGGGTAAGGGTAATGCCTTACAGCAGTGGTCGGCAAACTCATTAGTCAACAGAACGGCAAACCGTGGCTCGTGAGCTGCATGTGGCTTGCAAGCCGCAGTTTGCCGACCACTGCGCTAAGATGACTTGGGTGGGAAGTTTCCCAGCCCCTTTTCAGCTCGGACATTTGATTCACTTTAAATCAAGATCTATTCCACGAGCAATCACAGAGCAGCTGCTCAGTGCCTGGGTGCACAGTAAAGAACAGGGACGGTCACCTGGCCGGCGTGGCTCAGTGGTTGAGCATCGACCTATGAACCAGGAGGTCACGGTTCAATTCCCAGTTAGGGCACATGCCCAGGTTGTGGACTTGATCCCCAGTGTGGGGCGTGCAGGAGGCAGCCAATCAATGATGTGTGTGTATATATATATTAGAGGCCTTGTGCATGAATTTGTGCATGGGTGGGGTCTGGCCAGCCTGGCCAGGAGGAGAGGACATGGGTGGTTGGCCAACCTGCCTGCTGGTTGAACTCCTGGTTGAGGAGATAATTTGCATATTAGCCTTTTATTATACAGGGTATACACGGAGTGGCCAGATTATTATGTGTTCAGAGATCATGATAATCTGGCCACTCCGTGTATTTGGGCCACCGCTGAGTGGGTAACAGCCTGCGGAAAGGGTGACTACGGCAATGCCCTGCGTCTGGGACACAGAGCTCCTCTTTTGACTCGATTTCTGCTTCATTTACTTTTCAGATCCCCTCCCCCCCACACACACCCTTAAAAGTGACCCAGCAGGAAGGTGGTCCAGTTCATGGAGGGGTCCAGACGGCCAGAAGTTTGCCCAAGGCCTTTTCGTGTCTCACCTGTTGATGAGCAGGTGATGTTTTGATTCACGTGCTTTATCATTGACCCTCGTTTCGCTGTTGATTTGGATTCTGCCCAGTGGACTCTGCACTGGCTCCACGTGCGCTCGGAGCTCCTCGGTGGTGATGCGCCCGTTTCTCGCAGCCCCGGCACTGGGACTGGGAAATAAGGGCGGGTCGATCAGTGGTGCTGAACCCTGCCCGGCTGCAGGTGAAATGCCCTCTGGGGATCTGGGATTAGGAGGGATCAAGCCCGCAGCTCAGGTCCCAGGGTCTAATGGGTGCTGTACAGTTGTTCATTGTCATGGTCAGCAACGCATAGCTCTCCCCACCCAGCTGTTAGTTTGACCTCCAGGTATTTCCTGCCCGTCTTGGGCCCACTGGGAGCTGATGTTCCCTGTCACATCCTGGTGCTCGGTGACCAGGGTCTCACAAAGAATAGAGGCTTTATTAGCCTTTTCTCACATCTATCACATTTCCATCAAACCTCTTCCCGGGACCTTTCACTGGCGGTATCAATGGCTCATTGTAGTGGGGAGCCTCATTATCTGGAAATTCCTTTCTCTGCTCACCTTCCTTTTCCCTTAGGCTCTGACTGTGGACGTTTCTGTGTGTGTGTTAATGAATCTGCCTATATATGTATTGATGTATTTTATTGAGTATTTCATGCCTAAGGGATAGTACTATTTTTTGGGTGTGTGTGTAAATAGTTGGAATCTTTTTAAACAACAACTTTATTGAGGTAGGATTGATGCACAAAAGCTGTCCCTATATAATGTATGCAACTTGATGATTGTGGAGATAAGTAGACATGGGTGAAACCATCACCACATCTGTACCTAAAGCTAAGCATCACACGGGAGTTCTCCTGCCTTATTTACCCATCATTTATTTATCACTGATAAGCTAACAATAACAAAGATCTCTCTTAGGAAGATTTTAAACACACTGTGCAGTGCTGTTAGCTGTGGGCACGGTGCCGCAGGTGTCCAGAATGTATTCATTGAGCCCAGCTGAGACTTTGCACCCCCTGACCCACACACCCCTGTGCCCGCCTCCTCAGCCCCTGGGAGTCACCACTGTACTCTTTGCTCCTGTGAGTTTGACTGTTTTAGATTCCACATGTAGGTGAGGTCACCCAGTATTTGTCTTTCTGTGTCTGGCTTTTTGCACTTAGCATGATGTCTTCCAGGTCATCCATGCTGTCACAAATGGTAGGACTGCCTTCCTTCTAAAGGTCGAGCAATAGCCCATTCTGTGTAGCCGCCACATTTCCTTCTTTCATCTACCCGTCGGTAGACATTTAGGTTCTTCCCTGTCTTGGCTGTTGGGAATAATGCTGCAATCAACATGGGAGGGCAGGGGTCTCTTTGGGATCCTGATTCCAGTTCCTTTGGGTAGATACTCAGAAGTGGGATTGCTGGAGCCTATGGCGGCTCTATTTTTAATTATCCACGGAACCTCAGACTGTTTCCCACAGCGGCTGCACCGATTTACATGCCCACCCACAGTGCACAAGACTTCCCTTTTCCCCACATCCTTGCCAACATCTCTTACTATTTTTAATAATAGCCATTCTGACAGGTGTGAGCTGATCTCTCACTGTGGTTGTGATTGGCATTTCCCTGATGATTAGTGATGTTGGGCAACTTGTTGGCCATTTGTATGTCTTTTTTATTTTATTTATTTATTTTTTAAATATATTTTATTGATTTTTTACAGAAAGGAAGGAAGAGGGATAGAGAGCTAGAAACATCAATGAGAGAGAAACATCGATCAGCTGCCTCCTGCACACCCCCCACTGGGGATGTGCCCGCAACCAAAGTACATGCCCTTGACCGGAATTGAACCCGGGACCTTCAGTCCACAGGCCGACTCTCTATCCACTGAGCCAAACCGGTTTTGGCTGTATGTCATTTTTAGAGAAATATCTATTCTTTGCCCCCGCCCATTTCCCCCCCCCCTTTTTTTTGCTGTTGAGTTGTAGGAGTTTCTTATGTAGTTTAGATATTAATCCTTTGTCCGATATATGGTTTGAAAATACTTTTTTGTCATTCCAGAGGTTGCCTTTTTCTTCCACTGATTGTTTCTTTCCCCGTGTGGAAGCTCTTCAGTGTGATGTAGTCCCACGTGTCTGTTTTTGCTTTTGTTACCTGTGCTGAGGTGAGTAGATCTGCTAGGAGGGCTGTGCTGCTTGAATCTCCTCACAGCAACCCTGTGGCCGCACCACGAGCAGGAGCTTCCTCCCCAGAGGCATCTCCTCTGGGACTCGGGCAGGTGGTTTCCTCTCTGAGCCTTGGTTTTCTAAAAAACAGAACAACAGCTCAGAGATTTGCTAGTATTGTGAGAATCAAGTGAGCGAATGGCACCAACCAGGGAACCTCAAACTATGGCCCGCGGGCTACATGCGGCCCGCCAAGGACACATATCCGGCCCGCCAGGTGCCGCTGCCTGTCCTGCTTAGCAGCCGACTCGTCCCGAGCCCCACAGTGCGCATAGGAACTTGTTCATAGTTTTTTTTTTTAAACTGTAGTCCGGCCCTCCAATGGTCTGAGGGACAGTGAACTGGCCCCCTGTTTAAAAAGTTTGAGGACCCCTGAACATTCAGCAGGTAGAACCTAGAGTTATCCCTTACTGCCCTCTCCCTAATTTGCAGGAAAGGCAGCTGAGGCCCAGAGAGGTGAGGGCACTAGCTCAGGTCGCCCAGCGTGAGGGCAGAGCCAGGAGCTCAGCGCAGCTCCATCCGTTCTGTGTGTGTGTTCCTCCTCCTGTCCCTCTCCTGCACCCCCAGGAATTCACAGGGGGCCTTCGGCAGGGACGCAGCCCCACCCCTGCTTTGTCATCTTTCTCTCCTCATTTACTTCCTCCTGGGAGCTTCTCTTGCCTCCAGATGACCTTCCTTCTCTTTGCTGGTTCTTCTAACGGAACAAAACACACAAGCAAACTAAACAGGGCCCCTGTTTGCAATCAAGAACACACTTCACAGATGTCCTGGGCTCCGAAAGAGCAAGAATCAAAACAGACCAACAGGCCTGCCCGAGGCCTGGAAAGCCACCGCTTCCCGGAGACCTGGCCGCTCCGCATCCTTAGTGTCCACAGCACAGCCCCTGCAACGTTTCAGCCAGGCCTCGGGGTGTGGCTGTGGGCGGGGCCTGGGACCCTCCCGCTCACCCCATTGGACAGCTGTGTCTTCCGCCCTGTGCGTGGGTCTCAGAATGAATTGTGAATTACTGGGGGCCGCCACCCTCTTGGGGAGGCCTGTGATCCTATGGAGAGGATTGGGTTGAGCAGCCTTGGCTTCCATTTAGGAAATGTATTTTTTCCTCGTCTGAATTCAAACCGAATGCAAATAGAAGGGCCTGGCACAGAGGAGAAAGCCGCTTCAGATGCCCTTAGCTGACACTTAGGCTCTACCCCCACCTCTCTGCCTCCTTCCCCTGCGTCGCCTTGTCAATCCTCACAGCGAACCATTGACGTCAGCACCCCTTTCAAGGAGACAGGCAAGGTCCGAGGAAATGTCACTTGAAAGCGTTGCAGAAAAAACAGGTTCCCAAGGCCTGGCCTCTGGAGGAATATTAAACAGGATGGTTGTTAGGGGAGGAGGAGGCTGGTCCCCTGGTCTTCCTCTGACTTTACCTTCCTATTTGCCTCGCGGACTCCTACTACCCATTAAAACCTATCACAAATGTCCCTCCTTCTGTGAAGTTTTCTTTGAAGCCCTCCAATCTCTGTAATGTGACAGCACTGTCACGAAAACATCCTTTCCACAATCACTCGCCCCATCTCCCATGGACTGGTCATTGCTCCGGGGGCTGCAGCAGCGGGCAAGCCACAGGCCTGTCCTCAACGGCTCCAGATCTCTTAGGGCGCGAGAGTGGTGCGCCCAGCGGAGCTTCCCGCAGGGTGGGAGTGGCCTACATCTGTGCTGTCCAGCCGTGGCCACCCGGCACTGGGCTGCTGAACCCTCGAAATGTGGCTAGTGCAACTGAAGAATGGGATTTCCCACTTATTTAACGTTGCTCATTTAATTCCATAAAAACAGAACTAGTCAGCTGTTGGAACTCTCAGAAGTGTGTCTGGAACAACTTGAGTACATGAATCTACCCTTTTTGTATCAATGTTTTAAGGGTTCTAAATGTAGATCAAGAATTTCAAAGCAAGTTTAGCATTCTGATAAGATGTGCTGTTAGTATATGGGGTGGGCAAAAGTAGGTTTACAGCTGTTCATCTGGGAAATAATCCAATCATTCATAGTAACATAAAAGCAAACTCTGTTTTGGGTACTCACAGCTGTAAACCTACTCTTGCCCATCCCTGCATACATCATTTTGAAGGCTGAGGAAGGAAAAAGAATGTCAAATAGCTCATGGATCATTTTATGTTGATCACATGATGGAATGATCATGTTCTGGATATACTGTGTGAAATGAAATATAGTATTTAAAACTGATTTGGCCAGTTACTTTTCACTTTTTAAAAAGTGGTCAGTAGGAAGTTTGCAATGACAAGGGGGGCTCCCCTTCGATTTCCGCTGGCCCATGCCGGGCCCGTGTGCAGAGGTACCACAGAAAGGTTGTGAGCACGTCTGTCCTTCCGCTGAGACGGGTACCCCTTCTTCATCACCTCTGGTCTGAGCACCAGCCTAGCGCGCCCAGGTCCTCATGCAGCAACCCGGGAGGAACGGAGGATTGTCTGCGTCACCGAAATGAGATACTTGTCCCTTCCCGGGCTTTGCCAGTTACTGACATCTCCCTTCTCCAGTGAGAGGCTCCCAGATGGTCACATTTTTTTCAGAGATTCCACACCAAAGTATTTTCCTTGCATTGAGCAAGATCTCAGAGTTGACATTTAGAAATAAGTAATTAAAGGATGCTCTAATGGGCTTCATTCATTCACTCACTCATTCATTCACTCATTCATTCATTCATTCATTCATTCAACAGATAATAATCAAGCTCCTACTATGCACCTGGCACTGTTCCAGGAGAATGTGGCTACAGCTGTGAAGTCTTTTCTTTTCTTTTCTCCCCGCCTTCCCTTTCCCTCCCAGCCGAGGTTAGGGAGAGCCCAAGAAGAGATCTGAAAGGAAGTCCTCACTGTCACACCGGCAGGCTCCTGGGGGAACCCGGCAGCGGAAGCCGCAAGCCAGCCCCCCAAATTAGACAACCCACCCGTTTGTAGGACTTTTCCGTGCCCAGGTCCTGCCAGATCATCAAGATTAGTCAGCAGGAGGATTGGCTGTGGCTCTTTAAAGCAGCATATAATTATAGTGCTTGGTACTTAAGGGTGTCTTTTATGTCAGGCTCCTCCAGAACATAATGAACCCTAACTTCATAACCTTGGCAGCTTCTCACTACGTTATTATTAGTTTTTATTAAATTGTAAAATGACCGACTTGAACAACGTTTTAAGAAGGTCTTTTTATTAACAAATATTAATCTTCTTGCAGCATTCTTCTCTGTCCCTTCCGTTATAAGCAGTTTGCTAACACGTTGGTGGCCCTATTGTGTGCTACTTGAAGGCCAGGACACACATGCTTACATAGTGTCATAGAAATGCCTTTTTTTTTTTTTTTTGCCTTTGGTGTAAGAGATGAAGGTATTCTATTCTTCTATCCATTCCCTGTGCCAGCTATAATGTGCTGAGTTAGTCAAGGAGTTTTTAGCTGTTGAAAGCAAAAGTTTACCATAAATTATACCAAAAAGTGGTATAAAAAATGTATTGGAGGGCACTGGCGTACGGTGAAGAAGGCAGGAGCAAGGAGTCCCAAGACTCTGGACCCAAGATGACTTTGACCATATGAACTGGTTCTCATGGCTTCTTATCCTGCTTCTCTGTCTATCAACCTCTCTCTTTACTGCGTGGTCTGTTTTTATCTGTTTATTTGCGCATGAGCCCGGCATGACCCCCCCCAGTACATGCTACTACAGAAACAAACACATATGCACCTCCAGTCTCAATACCAAGATCTCAGGAAGTAAACCCTGATTGGTGCAGTGTGGGTCATGTGCTCCCATTTGGTCCAATCAGCTGTTGACGGAGATGAAGGCTCATGCATCTCACACATTCTTTAAGGAAAGGAGTGGATGGGTTAGCCACTTTGGAAGGACAGTTTGGCAGTTTCTCAAAATGCTAACACAGACTTTCCATAGGACCCAGCGAGTCCATGTTTAGGCATGTGCCCCAAAATGTGATACGTGTCCACATAAAACGTGTAGAGGGCTGTTTATAAGAGTCAGTGAGTGGAAACCACTCGTGTCCATCAACTGGCGAGCAGATAAAATGCGGTGTATCCATTCAATCGAATGCTATCCTATATAATAAAAGGATAATATGCAAATTGTCCCCTCAACTGGGAGTTCAACCAGGAGCTAAACCAGGGGATGGGGCTGGCCAGCCAACTGCCTGCGGCCCCTCCCCTCGGCTGGCCTGGCCCGATCGGCCCTGATCGGGACAGGCCATCCAGACCCCACCTGTGCAAGAATTAGATAATAAAATCTCTAGTTAGATAATAAAAAAGGAGCGAAGCCCGGATACATGCTCTAACATACACGAACCTCAGATGCATTATGTTAAGTAAAAGAAGAGGGATGCAAAAGACCACATACTGCATGCGTCCATTTATTTTTTATTTTTTAAAATTTAATAAATCTTTATTTGCACAAGTCCATTTATATGAATGTCTGGAAAAGGCAAATTTATAGACACAGAGTAGATGATGGGTTGCGTGGTGCCCGGGGTGGGGAAATGGAAACGCTTTGAAGTTCCAGTGTGGTCATGGCTGCACAACTGTACATACAGTGAGGCATGCAGTTGTTTACTTTAAATGGGTACATTTTAGGACACATCCATTAGTTTTTGATAAAACTGAAACAAAACAAGACCAAATGGTTTGCATCCCCAGTAGATGAGGCTCCTTCCAACCTGCACGGTGAGATCTGCTTCTGTGTCATTGTTTTTGTCATTCATTCTATGTACACCCCCCCCCCCCACACACACACCCCCCACACACACACCTCCATCCCATGCATTTAAATGACGGGCTTTGGCTCACAACCTCTGAATTCACCTGCAACCTCAGGCATCAGGAATTTTTCTTCTCTTTTTTTAGGAATAAACTTTTATTCCTAAAGCCCGACATTGCGCCTGACCTCACTTCCTGGTACTCGTCCCACACGTGTGCACCCGCCCCATCACCTCCTTTCCCTCACTGAGCCCCGCCCCCTAATCTCCCCGAGGTCCTTGCACCATGCTCCCTAGTTCTGAAGTACTTGTCTCCCATAGCCGCCACGCCCACTGGCACCCCTCATTCAGGCCTCCCCTTCTAGGTCCCTTTCCCCTACAGAGCACCCTGACAACTCTTTCTAAGATAGTGTCTCAGTCCCAAGAATCTTCTGTCCTCCCGCCACCCCCCACCCCCCCACCCCCCGCCCCCACTCGGTGCTTCTAGAAACTGATTTCTAGGAAGAGCATCAGTGGAATTCCTTGACCTCTGGTTTCCGGTTGGCTTTGGCCAATGGGAAGCCCTGGTCGGGCAGGGAGGAAAGGAAGAGCAGGCGGCTGGAGGATGTATCCCCCGGACCCATGGCTTCCAATGGCCTGCGCTGGGTGTGGCCCTTGACTGAAGGCCATTGTTCCTCTCCAGCAGCGGCTCTCTCTCCGAGTGCTCCCTGGGGCCCTTCTGGGCATAGATGTGGTAACAGCTCATTGCTGCCGGCCCTGGGTTGCTCTGCTCGCCTTTATGGTTCCCTAACACTGGCCTTTGTCAATAGTTTCTTTGTAAGTAAGTCCTGCTTATGTAATCATATGTCAAGGGTGCTGTTTCCTGTTGAGATCCTGACGAACACGCCTCCCTCGCCTTCTCCCAATTCTCGGTCCCCTCCCCTGCTCTGTCTTCCCTCCGAACTTCACATACGTCTGGGCTTACTCTCTGTGTCTATGAGGACGACGGACTCTCACTGCCGTCACAGGCAGGCCCCAAACCTCAGTGCCTAGCACGAAAAGGTGTTTTTTCTCATGTCATAGCCCAGCGCACTTGGGCATCTCTGCTCCATCTTGATCCCCCGAGAGTACGTGGCCCCCAACACGGCAGAAGAAGAAAGGATGGGAGGGGCACCTGGGGTGTCCTTAAAGGCTGGGCCACTTCTGCCCACTTTCCCATTGGGCAGGACCCAGTCACGTGACCCCGACTTCATTTCAAGAGTAGCTGGGAAATAGGGGGGAGCACGTGGGGCTCTGGGGAGGGCCATTCCTCTACCACACTCCCCATAAGCCTGTCACCGCTCTCTCCTCAGCACTGACCACAGGCTGAGCACACAGCCTTGTGAATGCATGAGTGGACAGAGAGGGAATGAGGGACAGCTCCCTGTCTGGACCTTCCATTGAGGTCTTAGCAGTGGGAGGGGCTGTAAAGTTTGTCGGGAGGATTAGAACCCTGTCTTGCTGATTCCCTTTTTCAGTCTTATCAGGGGAGGGGCTAAGGCTGACATTCTTTTGATCCTTCCTCTAATCGGGTCACATTCCTTGTAGATGTCCTTCTCTTTGTCCCTTGAGGATGATAACGGATGGATTTGCCATAGCGCCCAGAAGGAAAACTATCTGGGTTCTCCTTTTTTATTTTTGTTCGTTTTGCTACTTTAATGACTTTACAAGTGCTGCTTTACTTAACACCCTCACTACTGCCAGGAATTCAGTTCCTCGCCTCCCTGAGTACTTTCTCTCCCCTCCCTTCTTCACTCTTTTCAAAATGTTCCGCCTCAGGGTAGTGACACTGAGGATCTGAGTCTCTAGACATAATAGCTTCCAGGTACATCTGGGAAACCCCACAGTTTACTTTTTCCAGAATGGTTTGTGGGGTGTCTGGAAGACTCTGACTTCATGAGTCAAAACCTAGCCCCTTGGCCATGGATTCTATGCCATAGATTTGGCCTTGGTCCCAGGAGGATTTGGGGATGGAGTGTGGATGCCTCTTTAAGGGCTCAATACCCCTGGTGCAGACACAGCTCAAACCTCAGAGCCGAGGGCCTCGTTTGCACACTGAGTTAGTGCGAGTTACAGCAGAGGTAAAAAAAAAAAAAGTGACCTAATAGCCCGCCAGCGTGGCTCAGTGGTTCAGTGTCAATCTATCAAACAGGAGGTCACGGTTCAATTCCCAGTCAGGGCACATGCCCGGGTTGCAGGCTTGATCCCCAGTGGGGGCTTGCAGGAGGCAGCTGATCCATGATTCTCTCTCATCATTGATGTCTCTATCTCTCTATCCCTCTCCCTTCCTCTCTGAAATAAATAATAAAAAAAAGTGACCTAAATGTGAGGATTTCCTGGTGAAAGACATTTGGGGAAAACTTAGTCCATACTCCTTTTGGAAATTCACAACATAAAGTACAATAGTAAAGGTTCTGAAAAGGCAAATAAACCAGCAAAAAAGCAAGCAAACCTATTTGACTGAGCGCAGTCTTGGAAGCTGTGCTTTGACCTATGTGCTTTCCAGTTCTGTGTCCATCCTACAAACTTTCCACAAGCCAGCCGAGAAGCGAAGGCTCTCAGGCACCGTCACCTCTGGATTCCAGCCCACGCCCGGTGGGTGGCTGCCGCTCACATTTTTTCTTGCCTCTATCCTATACTGTTCCCAAGGTATGGTGAATTGCCTGGGATTCATTTTAATTATTTGATAAAAATAATTTGTAATTAATCATTGATTGCCTGTCAGTGGATGCTGTTCTGAAGAAATGGAAGACGGTTCATTCTCAGTGGCGGCAGTCTGCTTTGCATTACCAATTTGTTAAGAAACTCTTTTCTGAGAGCTGTGCAAGAGGAAACTTCCTCCCAGACTGTCTGAATTATCCTGAAACTCCGCCCTGGTGGCATCCCCACGAGTAAGGCTGTACAGGACCGTATGTGACAGCTGATTGGATCTGTCAGCTTTCCCGCGCATGGCAAGTCCTGGGTGGCTTGACCGAAAGTTCTCTCGAATGTAAATAATCGGTGTGTCTGCAGGTGAATTCCCAGGGTCCCTGGGAAGAGAAGCCGGCTCTTCGTCGGGGAACCCATGAGCTCTCTGAGAAAGCCTGTCCGTGGCCAGAACGGGAACTCAGTGATGAGGTGTCTGAGGGGAAGAGGGGGATGTTTTCCCCTCTTTCCTTTTGGAAACCAAAGAGCTTTCCAGCGACCAGTGTGAGGCTTTCACAGCCAGGGAGGGAAGGCACTGGACTTCGCAGGGTGTGTGGACGCTCTGCGCCGGTCCATCTCCCAAGCTCTGAAAGGTCGAGGGCCAGAAAGCAAGGAAAACCTGCTTTTATAACTGAGACGATGCCGGCTTGGATCACATTATTTATTTAGCCGGTATCGCTGTATCTGTCTATTTCCCACAGAGGGTTCGAGGATGCGGCGTCTCGTGGCTTCTGCTCTCTTCCTCCTCTGTGTCGGGAGGGGAGGAATGGGGCAAAACCTGGCAAAACCAGACTCGGACCTTCCTCATTTATGTTTCCCAGAGGCTGCGCTGGTGATGAAGGAGCTGACCGGGCCTCTGAGGTTCATGGGTGAGGTGAGGTGGGGTGGGGTGAGGTGGGGTGGGATGGGCTGGGGTGAGGTGGGCTGGGGTGGGGTGAGGTGGGGTGGGCTGGGTTGAGGTGGGCTGGGCTGGGGTGGGCTGGGTTGAAGTGGGCTGGGCTGGGTGGGCTGGGTTGAGGTGGGCTGGGGTGGGGTGGGCTGGGTTGAGGTGGGCTGGGTTGAGGGGGGCTGGGGTGGGGTGGGCTGGGTTGAGGTGGGCTGGGCTGGGGTGGGCTGGGTTGAGGTGGGCTGGGGTGGGGTGGGCTTCGGTGAGGAAGGGCGCTGGGAGGCCCTCCCCAGCTCAGCTTCCGTCTGCCCCGCTGATGGGGCTCCAGCTCCCCTCATTCTCGGGTCGGTGCCGAGTTCACCGGGGCTCCCTGTTTCTCGGAAGAGAGGGCTCCTGCTTCTCTCTGGGACCTGGGGTGTGTGGAGGGTGTGTTCTCGCAGAGCTTCAAATGGGTGTCGGTGTCCACTCACCCGTCCACTGGGCACTAAATGAGCACCTACTTCATGCCTCCTGAGCCCTGAGGATGTCAGGAAGAGACAGCCCCGTTCTCTCCTCTGGGGGTTCCCGTATTTTTTTGAATACCGTGGCATCAGCTCCCGCAGCACAGCCTGTGGATTCGGAGGGAATGATCAGATTAGAAACCATCTCTTCTAGCCCGGCTGGTGTGCCCCCGAGGTTGAGTGTCAACCTATGAACCAGGAGGTCACAGCTCGATTCCCAGTCAGGGCACACGCCTGGGCTGTGAGCTCGGTCCTCAGTGTGGGGCGTGCAGGAGGCAGCCGATCAAGATTCTCTCTCATCACTGATGTTTCTGTCTCTCTCTCCCTTCCTCTCTGAAGTCAATAAAAACATATATTTAAACATTGTCTCTTGTAACCCTCTCATTTTACAGGTGGGTAGACAAAGGTACAGAGAGGAGGCATGGGCTTGCTCAAGGTCACATAGCGGAGTACAAATCCGAAGAAGGACCCAGTCTTTTGCTTTCTATCTCAAAGCTCTTTCCATTGGACCATGTCGCCCCTCACCGTTCATTCACTCAGTCCTTGCTGAGCGCTCACTGGGCACCATGAGCTGTGTTAGCCATTATATGAAACTCAAATGTCACTCAAGAAACTGAAAATCTAAGTCAGAGGTCATAGACCCTCAAGCCTTTGACTGGGAGATGTAGAGCGAGTGCAGCCCTGGGAAGCAGATGGGCTTGGGTTCAAATTCTGATGTTTCACTTCTTCATCATGTTCTTTTACGCACGTTTTTAAGTCTTTCTGAGTCTCCATTTCCTCATCTTTAAGACAGGAATGGAGATAGTTCCTCCCTCCCTAAGTGTTGGGAAGGGAAGCAAAAATATATAGAAATAGGAAACAATCCGTGGTTGTCATGAGTAATAACTACTGTGGTACACGCCACACACAGTTACATGTACCGTGTTCTGGAAATACACAGAAAGGGTGAGAAAGAGGGAGCTCTTTCTTTGGCTTGGGTTTTCGGTCTGATTTGTGTGTGGAGAGGGTGTATGTGTTATGGGTTCTCTTCACGGGTATGTCCATGTGCTCTAAGAACAAGGATAGCCCGTGTCCAGAGGATGGTCCAGGCCACAGAAGTTCTCACAACGCCAGAGGAATCATCAGAGGTCAAATGGCTTGAGTCATGAGTCATTCAAGATGACCTCCTTTTTTTTTTTTTTTTTAAATGTCGGACTGTTTTGAAAATTGGTAATGGTGTCGAGTTCGTTCTCCGGTGATGCTCACTGCACTTGGTTCTGACGAGTGTCCCCGTCCCGCTCTGTGGTGTGCTGGACCCGGGCATGCTCAGTGACCTTGGGCAGGGATGGCCTTAGAGCCCCTGTACTGCAGGACCCACGGGGAAAGAGTCCAATTTTCGTCCTTCGATCCAGTAGAATTTCCTGTAATGCCTAGATTGCAAGGACAGGAATCACACCTGTCTTGTAGTTGAAGGTTGGGCTTGACAGATTGCACTGGGTATGTTTTAGGAGAAAATGCAACTCTAAATCTCATTTGATGATGGGTTCATTCATTCATTCACTCGTACTTATTGACTGTCTCTATGTGCCAGGCAGTCTCCTAGACTTTAAAGATGTAAGTACGATAGACAAGGTCTCTGACCTTTAGTGAGGAGGGTTTTGGTTAATAAAGCAGTAAACAATGACCTACAAGCATGATTTCCTGTAGAGACGTGCGCTGTGAAGAGGATGCAGCAGTAAGATACACGCGAGAGCGCTGAGGGGAGGGATGGTGAGGGACGGTCTCTACTGAGAGGAGCCATTGAGTTGAGACCCAAAAGATTTGGAAGACTAGAAGGAAGGGCATCAGGGTGGAGGGGAGGGCAAGGCAGAGACACTGAGGCAGGGATGACATTGGTGTTTCCACAGAACGGAAGGCAAGCCAGCGAGGCCAGGCCGCAGCGAGGCGGGGGTGAAGTGAAATGGATGTTAGCAGGGGCCGCCTCGGGCTCACCTGCCTTCTCGGGGCCAAGGCCCGTGCCCAGCAAGACCAGGCCCCATGGTATGTGCTGAACGTGCCGATGAATTCAGTTCATCCCTTGTCCCTGTCCTCCACAGTCTTTGGTGCTGTTGTTATGCATCTTTTATCAACGAGAGCTAATTTTTAAAAAGCTAGATATTGCCTTTGCCATTTTGGTGAGTACGACCATATCCGCGGGGTCAGGGGAAGCGATAGTGACTGTCTTAAGTCAGCGCCTAAGACTCAGATGACAGGTTCTGACTGGTTAACTATCGGGGAATTACAGGACTTCCTTTGGGGAAAGAGGCCCAAGGCTGACCCGTGGCATGGCCAGTGCCCCCCAGGGCGCGTGTGGGACAGCAGAGGTGGGAACCACCTCTCACCCCACCATTGGGCTGGAGGCTGGAAGGGTTTGCTGACCATCGGTCTCCATGGACACGCTCACCCTCGAAGCTTCCCCACGACACTGTGCTCAGTTCCCCAAACATGGGATTCTGAGCGAAACCCTGACAGTTAGCTCTAGGGCGGAGCAGCGGTGCTTGCCCCCCCCCCCGACTAGGAGCAGAGGTGGAGACGAAAGGGTCCCGAGGAATCTGGAGACACAACGGTTTTGAAAGGCGGCCGCAGGCTGGGCAGGGAGAGGGACGTTTAGATCTCGCACGAGGAATGCGAAGCTAAATGAGAACCATTCGAAAGCTCTGGGGGTTATAGAGTGGAATTCCCTCTTGTACAGTACACAAGAGTTATTAAGTGTGTATATGAGACTCCTGTTTTACTTCATGTACATGATTATTTTATACAGGCGAGTTTGGAAAGAATTATAGGCTGAGAGCTGGCCAAATGCAAGATGAGCAGCGGGGAGTGGGGGCGGCGGTTGCCATGCCTTGGTGGGGAGCCCGGGCTCCTTGGAGAAAGCCAGCGTGGGGTCCACCATGGGTCAAGGGGCCGGGAGAACCAGGGCGGAGTTGGATTCTGTGCAGGCTCATTTCCAACAAGGCCTCCAGGACTTGGTCTTCAGAGCAGAGGGCCGGGTTTAGAACTAAAGAAGCAAAAGCTGGGCCCGAGCCCAGCAAATTGGGGTTGGTCCATTGCTGTCTGGAGACCAGGAAGATAAAAAATTTGGCCCTGACGTGCCTGGCTTTGAGATGTAAGAGACCATTTGAACACACGCAGGGATTTCCGTGAGAAAGGCATCATCTTCGGAAAGGTGTGGAGGAGCCTGGGGGCGGGGATGAAGGGCTGACTCGGGAAAGACCCAGCTCCCACCGGCCTGGGCTGTTGCTTGTCCTTGTTGAGGTCAGGAGCAGTGTGATTGGGCCACTCAACGCGTCCCAGTTACATTCCCATACAAGAGAGGCAAGGCTCCGTCCGGCCTCAGAACAATTCAGAATCCTGGTTCTGCTTCTCACTCTGTGACCTCCAGAAATGTGAATTCAGTTCTCCGAGCCTCAGTTTCACCAGTTGTAAAATGGGTATTGAGCCCTACCTGGTTTGGCTCAGTGGCTAGAGCATCGGCCTGCAGACTCAAGGGTACCAGGTTTGATTCCGGTCAAGGGCATGTACCTTGGTTGCGGGCACATCCCCAGTGGCGAGTGTGCAGGAGGCAGCTGATTGATGTTTCTCTCTCATCGATGTTTCTAACTCTCTATCCCTCTCCCTTCCTCTCTGTAAACAATCAATAAAATATATTTAAAAAATGGGTATTGAAACAGCTATTTATATTGAAAAGGTAGTATGGCAGAGAATAGGTGAAGCCGAGTCTCATTCATTGACAGCCATCGTTCCAATGAAGATGACTGCGTTGGTAAGAATTGAGTGCAGGGCGACCACTTGGCCTGGGCTGGGCAGCAGGAGGCAGTGTGCGTGCTGCGCCTTGCCCTTGTTTGATAAGCATGAGTCTCTGTCTGCTCCTTGTGCCCTAGATGCAGTGAGGTGCAGCCACAAACGTGCACGGAGTATAAGTGGTCTTATACTTGGAAGGAGGTTGTTTTCGTGGTGACCTGCCTCTCAGGCCCGGGTGACTGAGATTCTGTAGACTCTAGTCTGGCTAAATGCCAGGCATACAGAGCCCATAGCTCTCTTCTTGATATATGTGAAGCTCCAAGTCTTCAAAGCTCCAACTTAACTAAAGGAAATAAAAACACACACAACTCGTATAACTTTGTATCATTAGCACACTAAAGCCACCTCTTTTATTGAGCTTACGCCGGTTAGACATTTATTTCTCTCTCCCAGCAGGGCGGTTTCCATTCCGAAGGCCACGCAGAGACATGGGCCTCTCTGTCTTGTGCTCTGCCAGTTCTAAGACGTTGCCCCCAATCACATCGTCTAAGACAGTGGTTGGCAAACTCATGAGTCAGCAGAGCCAAATACCAACAGTACGATGATTGAAATGTCTTTTGAGAGCCAAATTTTTTAAATTTAAACTATATAGGTAGGTACATTGTTATTAACTTAATTAGGGTACTCCTTCAATCGCATTGTACGTGCGCGCCCGCACATGGTATTTTGTGGGAGAGCCACACTCAAGGGGCCAAAGAGCCGCATGTGGCTCGCGAGCCGTGGTTTGCCGACCGCTGGTCTAAGAGGATACACAACCACTTCCATGTTCCACGTTGAAGGAGGACAAGAGCAGCAGGGAGGACCCTTCCTTTTATGGACATAACTATTGGTTAGATTGGAGTCATGTGACAGGCTCACCTGCAAGGGAGGCTGGGTAATATAGTCTTTATTCTCAGTGTCCATGTGCCCAGCTAAGCATCAAAGTTCTTAAGTGGACCGGGAGAGGCCAACGTGGGAAAGGGTTTGCTCAAATTTAGATCAAAACGTAGCAAGTGTCCCATGCCCGTGCCCCGTCCAGTCCTCTATGCTGTGGATCTCCAAAAAGCCCACCAGACACTTTCAACCATTCGCCCGGACTCAAGACGAGCAGGCCACCGTCAGTTCTTGTGAATTACGTCTTCAGGTAACTCAAGTGAATACACGGATTATTGGAGACTTGTTAGGCAGAACTCCACGTGGCCGATATTGGGAGTCAGAACATTGGTTGGGAGCGGTGCTGGAGAAGCGACGTGTTTGTTTACCCCACGGGTTTGCGAAGTGCCAGCTCCCCAGCAGTGAGCCACTCAGTGACTCAAACGCAAAGCCCAGACTCCAAACTGGCTCAGGAGAGCCGGCGATTACGGAAAATCTGCTTCATTTAGCCCCAGGATCTGACCACCCGTGAGCTGGAAAACAGACCTCAAAGCAGCAAAGCAACAGAAATGTCCAAAGGAGAAATGGAAAACACAACCCCGTAACAAGCTGACCCTCAAGGGGGGCCACCGGCGAGCCGAGGGGGCAGCGTGTTCCCGGTGGCCCCAGCCTGCCGGGCTCCTGCGTGCCGGCTGCGGATGTGGTGGGAAGACAGGCTCTGCCGCTTTAAAAGGCCGCAGAGAATGTGGGTCCCAGGAGCCTTGGGCTCCTGTCGTAGGTCTGGGCTTGCACTGTCCGTGTCCCCCGGACCAGGCAGGGAATGCGAGTGAGCGAGCGAGCTGCATGCAGGATAACAAAAGGCAGCTGAAACCCAGGCTTAGTGTGTGGGGGTGGCGGTACAGAGTTGTGGGGAGCGGGGACCCTGTCTCAATGAGAGACCAGCTGTTGCCACGTGGAAATGTGGGTCCAGCATTGACAGATGTTCTGATCTGTCAAAAGAATCTGAACACCTTGATTTTCACAAGCAGTTGACTTTTTAAAAGATTGTCACCTAATACAATGTTTTGAGAGCAGTCTGGGGACTCCCCCCTCCCCCTCGTTAATGTGGTCACTAAGGGGGGCATGGACTAGTGTGGTCCCCACTGAAGCCCCGGGGAGCAGATGGAGGACACCTAATGCAGCGCCTTCATCCTGCAGATGTGACGACACGGGCTTGGACATGTGTCTTCCCCTGTGTCGGTGCAGAGCCGGGAGGGCCGAGTCCTGCTTTCCTTGCTCGGCAGTGCAGGCACAGGGGCAGTGCCATTTCCAGGACTGAACAGTACGAAGGACCAGCTAAGCCGCCTGCTTCACGGAGAGAAAAGCAAAGTGCACCCCAGCCCTTACAGATGCGCTTGTTGATGACGATGATGAGAAACAGCAGGTGGAATGCTTTGGGCAGCAAGTAACAGGCGGACTTGAACAATATATGACCTTCTCCTCCTTTCACACCCGGGACAGAACCAGGAATCAGGGGAGCTTCTGTCATTTTGCCTGGCCATGGCCCTCCCTCCTACCCCCCTTCCATTTTCCCTTTTCCGTGTCTTCTTCCTCTTTCTCCTCCTCCTCCTCTCTCCCTCATCCTCCCCCCTCTCCCGCTCTCACCTCTTGGTTACAACAAGGCTGCCAATAGCAATGAGTGCCTGTGCGTCATTGTTCCACCACAAAGAGAGAATGAAAACCCTTGAAACTCCTCCCCCGGCACTGACTATAGATCTCTCTCTCTCATCTGGCTGACCCCCCTCGCACCTCTGGCCCAGTCTCGGCAGGCAGAAGCAGCTGTGTGCCGATCGGCGGAAAGGTGTGACTTGTCCAGGAACTGAGATGGGACCCCGATGGGCAGGGTTTGCCTGTGCATGGCCACCTTCCTGCTCACCTGGCGACCATGAGCCAGTTCATGAACCTTCAGAATATCCTCCTGGGGGGCCGGGCCCTCACCTTCCCCGCAGCAACCCCAGCGGCAGCCCAGCAGCTTGGATCTCTGTTTTCCTCGCGCACCTAGAGTAGAGCAAAGCTTCTCCCCCATTCCTGGCACCAGACACCCCAAGAAACCTGATACACACGGACAGTCCCCGTCTCCCAGCCCTGGAAGGAAGGGCCGGTTTAGTGGGTCGGAGAATCTGCGTATTTGACAGACCCCCAGGCGCTGTTGACTTTGCAAGGTCAGGTGTCACCCTTTAAGGGATGCTCCTCTGGAGATGACACCTGGCTGGCCACCCCTCGGGGAAAATGCAAGAAGTGGCCCAGCTGCCAGGGAAGTGCCCAGGCTCCGGGGGGCGGGGCTGTACCCGTGGGGCAGGACAGAGATTCCTTTGTTGCGACCCTCTTTGCGTTCTTGGAATGAGAAAATTCCCAGCGAGTCTCCAATCCCGCGTCACCCGAATGCACGGGCCTTCGGAGGAGCAGGAGGGTGAGAGGAATGCCGCTGGTTTCTGCGGACCCTGTCACCCACCCTCAGTGCTTGAGCTATGGGATGTCAGATGGGGGTGTCCTGCCTGTAGTTAATCAGTGCCCCCTACTTGTGGGGAGCTAGCCACTGTGATTTAGGCTACGCTTACGCAATCCAGTCCAATCCCAGTGAGACAGCTCCTCCCTCTTCCTGCTCATTGAACCACGCTGACAGCTCGAGGGGTGGGTGCTGGGCTGAGCCTCCTCTATCCTGTGGTGGACCCTGTCTGACAGAGGGGGAGCAGGGCTTGGGTTCAGAGGCTTAAGTTAGTGTCGATGTGATTACATGAACTTGAGTATAATTAAAAGCATCTAGCTATCATTTAATGATGCTGTTTTGCTTTCATCATGTGTCAGGCAGGATACAGGCTAGACTGCGCTGATCTGAAAAGCACCCCAGTGGCCTAAAGCAGAGGCCTCACCTGATAGCCATACTGCTTGTCTGTGCGGATCTCGGGGTGTGGGGGGCCCCAAACGTTGGCATTGCTCAGGAGCCAGCCGGTGGAGCGGCCACTGTCTCAGACATCATCGCTTCTCATCTCAAAGAGCAAGGCAGGCTCGCACGTCCTCACATTGGCTGCTAAACATTCTGGCGTGGACATGACCTGGGAATTTCTGCTCACAGTCCATTGGCCAGAACCGGTCACATGGCCGCAGCCAATCACAGGGCCCGGGAAGTGAGAGGCTCTTGTGTAATCGGGTGGCATGGGTCCAGAGCTCAGACACTCGCTACCCAGGTGGCTGTTCGCTCTGTCTTCCAGCTCATGTTCTCACATCATTGTTTCCTTCTAGATCCCCAGGCGGGCGGCTTCCCTGGGGATGTGTTACCTTCGAGAGCACAGCGTCCGTGACGTCCATGCAGAACTCAAGTGGCTCAGCCCCTTCCTGCCCAGGACGTTGGGCGACTCACGCCTCCGCACTGGCCCTCAGGTTCCCTATCTGTCAGGCGGATCTGATCACAGCACCCGCTCAGCGTTGTTGAGAGACAAAGGTTAATACAGGCCAAGAGCGTGGGACACGGCACGGGCAGGTGCCGGGTAAATGTGAGCGTGGGCAGCCCGAGTCGGTTAGTGACAGAAGCGTTGACCACGCAGCTTAATGTGTCCACACAGGCGGGCCTGCCTGGCAGCGGGGTGACCCAGCTTAAGGCGTGATGAGAAGAGGGTCCCCGGCGAAGCGGAGCCCACAGGAGGGGGCGTGGTGCCAGGCCACCAGAGTGCCCCGTGTTTCCCGGCCAGGGCAGGACTGGGGTGGCTCTCGGGGCGGAGATGCCCCGGCTTACATGCGCTGAGGCTTTCCGTTGAGTGATACTGAGTTCTTCTTTCTTTAAAAATGATTTTATTGATTTTCAGGGAGAGGGAGGGAGAGAAACTTTGATGTGAGAGAGACATCTGTTGGTTGCCTCCCGCACACACCCTGACGGGAACTGAACCAGCGACCGGCTGGTGCCTGGAGGAACCGCCAGCAGCTGAGCCACCAGCAGGGCCCGTGCGGAGTTCTTGGCTCAGGGGGAAGTCCTGGTTCTCACCAAGGGGCCCAGCCTTGCCTCGCCCTTTGGCTGTTAACTCCCTGGGGCCCAGACCGATTCGTAGGGACCGTGTGGCTACTCTCTCGGTCGCCCGGGAATGCCTGCACCATCAGAGGATGGCGGACCTCCGAGGATTTTTGGAAACACAGGGGCTAAGGAGATGAGCGTTTGGATGACGTTAGCAAAGGAGTGATCTCTGGGAGCATGGAGAGCTAGGGTGGTTGGGTGCGTTTTGTGGCGGGGAACAGACGGGAGGAAGACGCAGGAAGAAACCCACCAGGTTCTTAGAAAAGGCAGAAAACTGCTGGTTCAGAGGAGCTGGGTCATGACCTCGTTCACTTCACACCCATTTCCCTTTCCCAGCCACTCTGGCTCGACTTGCTCACATGAACCCTCAACGGGGGCGTAGGTGTAAGCCAGTGGTCAGCAAACTCATTAGTCAACAGAGCCAAATACCAACAGGACAACGACTGAAATTTCTTTTGAGAGCCAAATTTTTTAAACTTAAACTTCTTCTAACGCCACTTCTTCAAAATAGACTCACCCAGGCTGTGGTATTTTGTGGAAGAGCCACACTCACGGGGCCAAAGAGCCGCATGTGGCTCGCGAGCCGCAGTTTGCCGACCACGGGTGTAAGTGAACCCTCAACCGGGGGCGTAGGTGTGAGAAAACCGTGTTGTGCTCTGGCCTGGACCCCGCAGCCGCCCGCCTGAGACTCGGATGGGGCTGGTGGCTGTGCACTTGGCGGGCACCCTGGCCAGCATGTGCCTCACCAGGCGAACCTGACATTCCGGAAGGAACTTCCACTGGGCTGCCAGGCAGGAGCTGAGCACATGGAGGTGTGGCCCCGTGTGACCCCACCCTCCAGGAGTCACTAATCAAACCCTACGCTGCCTGGTGGGGGAGAGGGGTGGGAGGCCTCAGGGGGTTCGAGCATCATCGGAGCGACATCCCGATGCGCCAGGGATGCGGGTTTGATCCCGGGCCAGGGCACACACAGGAACCAACCAACGAATGCATCCATAAGTGGGGAAACACATCCATGTTTCTCTCTCTCAAATCAAGAAATGAAAATAAGGCCCCTGTGCTGGGCCCTCTCCAGGTGACCCCACTGACTTCCCAGGACAGCCTGGAAAGGGGGCATGACTCCAAGAGGATGCTGTGCCCCATCAGATGTGACACAGCTCACCCGAGGGCACAGACACAGCAACACACTCACGCTTATCACCAGCACACGTGTGGGAGCTGCCCCCCACCGCTGCCTGTTCCTGCCTGTTCCCCGCCCCGCACCCAGGAAAGCGTTGGGGGACTGTTTGGCTGCGTGGCTGCGCTGCAGAAAGCGCCGGCCTGACGCTGTATCGGTGCCCCCGCTGTGCGGCCAGGACGCTGTGGCGCAGGAAGTGGAGCTGCACGGAGCTCCGGATCGGTCGGGCTGAGGTGGTCACTTCCTCTTAAACTCGTTCGTGCTGACATGAGCTCAGACTTGCACAGAAGCTGCAAAGAGTCCCTGTGAACGCTGCCCGGTGCCCCGTGTCCGTGCTTTGTCACAGCCGCGTCACCCTCTCCTCCGTTTTCTAGAATCCACGGGCGGTCAGGTTGCAGACTTAGCGCCCCTTTGCCTCTAACGGCGGCGGTGCTGACTTTCTAAACACCAGGGCCGTCTCTTACGCAAGCCCCGTGCAGATCTGACGGGAGAGGGGATCCAGCCTGCAACCGAGGCACGTGCCCTTGACTGGAATCAAACCTGGGACCCTATAGTCCACGGGCAGATGCTCTGTCCATGGAGCCACACTGGCCAGGCTCCCTGTGCCCTTCCTCTCGGTCCCTGTGAATCTGGGGGTCCCTCCCTCTCTCTGTGTTTCATGACTTTGACGGTTACTGTGTAGCGTGGTCCTCAATTTGGATTTGTCATGTGAGCTTGACGCTCCGTGCTTCTTACAGGAGCACCACAGACGTGGCCTCGTGTCTTCCTCCGTGCGCCCTAGCAGGAGGCACGTGGCATTGGGATTTGCCCGGCGATGGGATGGGTGGGAGGTCAGCTCGGAGGGTCCGGTCCAGGTGCTGTCCCCCCTTCCCTTCACAGTGAGTGCGTGTCCGGTGGGAAACACTGGTACCAGGTGCAGGGCAGCGCTAGGGTTGCCTCTGACTCCAGCTCACTCCCGGCGGCTGCACTGGCCCTGCCAGCCGCTGGCGTCAGTCCAGAGTGTCCCGGGCACGGCGCGGAGGTAAGTGCATTCCTTCCTCGGACTGCCACGGTGGTTCTCAGGGCGATGGCTGCCCCGCCCGTCACACGCGGCCCCTCTCCTCCAGCGCCCGCTGCTCAGGCCCCGGTGAGCAGGAGCTGAAAGGAGGCTGACAACAGGCAACTCCGTTCCCATCCTCTGGTCGTGGAGCCGCGCTCCCGGTCCCACGAAGCAGATGGCCGGAGGTTTTATCCAAACAAAGCCCCGCCGCCGGGGGCGGAGGGGGGGGGGGTGCTCGCTCACAGGGGCCTCGGCGAGCGCGGCTCCGAGCGGCCGTGGACAGGAAGGACTTCAATGAGACGCGCTATCCCCTCCCGGAGACACATCCCATCGAATAATAAACAGCAGCGTCTGTGGTGTTGATCTCTAAAGTAAATCCCATTGCTATTAGCTTATCTACCCAACTATTAAAACTAATAAAATAATAAACTTCTGGGCACAGACACTTAGCTCAACCCAGTCCCCCCTTCCAACTGCCATTTCTCCTCGTGGGACTGCTGGCGTTTCCAGCCATTTCCTGCTTATCACTGAACTATCTGGAACATTTTCACGTGTTTGGATGACAGTCTTCAGTTGCCCTGGGATATTTTCATTCTCTCTCTCTCCCCTCTCTCTTTCTTTAAATTGAACTTCACTGTCTCTTTACTTTCATCTCCGTCTCGCTTTGGCAGCCTGTCATGGCAGCCGGCAAGAATGCTTCTCCTTATCAGGCTCACGATCACCTGCCTCGTGGGGTCCGTGGTGGACTTGCTGAAGGAAAGGGGGAAGCCGGCCGGCGCGTCTCAGGGGTTGAGCCCAGCCTATGAAGCAGGAGCTCAGGGTTCAGTTCCCGGTCAGGGCACAGGCCCGGGCTGTGGGCTCCGCCCCCAGTGGGGGCGTGCAGGAGGCGGCCGGTCCGTGATCCTCTCAGCATCCATGTTCCTATCTCCCTCTCCCTCTCCCTTCCTCTCTGAAACCAACAAAAAGATAGTTAAGGAAAAACAAAAAAGAGCAGGGGGAGCACTCTCAGTAACGGGGGCGGAGGGCGAGACCCAGTTCTCATGCCGTACTCCTTGGGTCTCCTGGCCGTGCCGGGTGACAAGGTTGGGGCAGGTCAGAAAAGAACGAGAAAACCTACTGGCGGCTGCCTCCTCCCCGGGGTTCACGCCGTGCAGAGGACGCAGGGCAGCATGGCTGTGGGGGAGCTGTCCCGAGTCCTTCTCAGGACACGGCGCTGTTGGGGGCCGGTATGGCACCTCCTGTCCCCACGCGGCACGGCTGCCCTCCCCGGATGGAGGGTGCTGGGCCGGGTCTCCCTCTGAGGCCTCGCACGGCCTGGGAACACGTGCTCACATCTCAGCCCCCTCTGTCCCTCCCCTTTGTCCGAGAGCAGGCGTGGGTTTCGTGTAACGGGAGCTCAGACCCCGTCGCTGTGCTGAGTCCTTTCACACCCAGCTCGTAGCCGGACGCGCAATCGCCCTTCATCCAAGCGATCTGGTCTCAGTCCGAACGGAAGGTGGTCACGGGGGGAGACTGTTGCGTCTCGGGATCTGATTCACCGCAGCCCCTGGGAGCCGCCTGCCCGCGGCCGGCACAGCGCAGTGCCGGGTAACGACGGACGGCCTGCACGGCCACGTGACGCCGTGCCCAAACCCTGCAGGTCTAACACCTCGTCCCCTTCTCCCTGCGCGGACCTGGGTTCGTCTGTGTCTGAACGAGGTGGCAAATACGCTGTTCAGGCGAGAAGAAAGGGGCTTGGGGAGATGTTTCATTTCGCCTGAGCCCTTCCATCCTTTGAGAGATGCCTTTTCTCCATGCCCTGCCCCTCCCTCCCCCGAGTCTGAAAGAAACATGTACATTCGTTCCAGAAAACACGGGCAAAGCAAGTGTACCTATTGGTGAGGGGTCGCGACTGGTAAGAAATATAAGCCAGCCCCGACCGGCTTCAGCAGAACTTGATTTATCCGGTGTGTAGGCGGGAGCTCTCCGGATTGGCTGGTGCTGTAAAGTGGGGTGAATTGTGGGAGCTGGGGGGTGTGGGGGACAGAGGGGTGCACAGTGTCGTGCTGGGAGGAGTCAGGCCAGCTGGCCTCCACGGTGGCACATGACCGGAAATCTCTCTCAGGCTCTGCTCGCGGAGTGGGCAGACTGAATGAACCCTGTCCCCCAAAACCTGTGTGCTGGCACCCGAACCCCCAATATCTTAGACTGATCGTATTTGGGGAAAGGGCCTTTGACGTGGTAATGCAGTTAAAAGGAGGTCACGGGGGTGGGTCCTAGTCCAGTCTGACCGATGAAAGGGAAGTGGGGTACACAGAGAGATGCAGGGGTACCCGTCCCACAGATGAAAAGCCCGTGAGGTCCGCGAGGAGGTGCCCACCTGCGAGCTCCCGAGAAACCAACCCTGCGGGGCCTTGATTCTGGACTCGGGCCCCAGGCGTGAGGGAGCACGTCTCCTTTAGGCCGCCCATCCGGGCATTTCACCAGGGGACCCCCCAGCAAACGAATGCCCTGAGGACAGGCAAGGGCTGGGCTGAGCCCTTCACTGGGGAAGGGCTCCTGCAGGGAACTGCAGCGGCCACCCCTCGGGACGGAATGCGGGTGCGGAGCAGGCACCACGGATGCCCGGGCCGCCGGCCCCTGACCTTCCCCTCCCGTGGCCACACCCTGTGCGGTCCCCTTCCACACTCAGCCCGCGTTCCCAGCGCCGTTCATTGAGATCGTTCCTGGAGCTGAGCTCTGAGACACCTCAGGGGAGGAGGCACATACAGCTGACCCTCGAACAAGGCGGGGGGAGGGGGGGCGCCGACCCCCCAGCACAGTGGAATATCCGAGTATAACTTTGAATCCCCCAAACGCTTCACTACTGCTGAGCAGAAGGCTGACTGCTAACATAAGGAGTCGATTTACATGTGTTTTGTGTGTTACAGGTATCTTACACTGTCGTCTTACAATAAAGTAAGCTAGAGAAAAGAAAACGCTATTAAGAAGATCATAAGCAAGAGAAAATACACTTACTGTATTTACTGGGGGAAAATCCATGTGTAATGGGACCCCCACGGTTCAGACCTGGGTTGGTCCAGGGGCAACGTGGGGGGGTCAACCTCCCGCTTGGACCTCACACTTGTGATTAGGGTTTCTCATCAACATGCCACCAGCTACAGGTCAGCTCCTCCTTTGTCGTTGCCCGCTGTCCTCAGCTTCCTTCCTCGCGGCCTCCGGGGTTCTGGGAGCCTCAATGCACTGTTTGTTTCTTTCCTGAGCCTGCACGGCGGTGGGGGGTGGGGGCGGGCGGAGGGGTGTCAGCGCCGGGGCAGCCAAGACCCGTAAGAGTTAAACGTGCCAAGTTCCTCAAAGGAGCTGCACGCGGCGCCTGCTGCCATGTTGGCCGCCTCGCTGTCACTGTGCCACGACTTCTGGTTTATGGGAAAAGCCCCGGAGAGGAAGGGAGGAAGTGGTTTTTCCTGCAGCACAGCTGAAAACCCCCTCGCTCCGTGGAGCCCCCTGAATGTGCACAGTCTGGACGGAGTTTGCTCCTCCGCTGGCTCTCTCTGGTTCTCCACCTTCCTAATGCCGCGGCCCTTTAATACAGCTCCTCATGTGGTGGCGACCCCCAGGTTGAGAACCGCGAGCAGGGCCGCCTAAGACCATCGGAAAACAGATATTGACATTGCAATTCACAACAGTCGCAAAACTACAGCTATGAAGCAGCAACAGAAATAACTTGCCGGTTGGGGGTCACCACCATGTGAGGGGTATTAAAGGGCCGCGGCGTTAGGAAGGCGGAGAACCACTGCTCTGGACGTTGTATCGGGAGGTGAGTGGATGGGCCCTGAAACGGAACACGAGCGGCCCAGCACGGCCTGTGGCTCTTCCGTTCCAGCGGAGTGGCCCTCGCTGGTGCTGGCGTCTGGGAGCTGCCCGCCACGTGTTGGCTGGATGAGCTTTTGCCTGGAGCCGTCAGACCCACCGTAACCTTCTGGAAGCTCCGTCCCGTTGGCTCGTCTGGCCTCCAAAGGGAAAGGCGTCGGTCTGCCTGTCTGTTTGAGGAGCACCTGCCGGGCGTGAGTCATGGCCTTGGTGCCCACCCGTCAGGTGCCCGAGAGCGCGCAGGGCCGAGGAGGCGGGGCAGCGCGTCCACGCCCCCGCCCGCGAGGAGACGTTTCGAGTTGATTCGACGTTGACCCCTAATTCATTTCCACGGGGACCAAGCTGCACCGTGGCTGCAGGTCTCTGGTTTCCACCGAGATGCGTCTGTCTTGTTGGCTGGTGGTGGTGCCATTAGTCTGATGCAGGGACTCGTGTAACGTTCTTCACCGCAGAGGACACGGGATTCTCACGGCCACCCAGCTGCCCGCATGTTCCAACACAGAAACCCTCCGGTTGGGTTTAGCAAGGAGGCGGAGTCACTGGGAAAAAATGTTTCTTTTCTCCTCTGCACAAGTCCTTTTGGGTGGAGGGAATGCCGAAATTGTGTCCGGCTGGGAGCCTGCCCGAGCCAGCCAGTTCTCCTGGGCTACGACGGCCACAGCCGCTTTGCTACAAGGAAGTGATAAGCTACTGGTTTCTTCCTGGAGTGTCTTGCATGTGGCAGCCACCCCGAGAGCGCTATAGGCGTACTCATCGAAACTGCTATTGAGTAAATGGGGAAAGATAAGTGAGAGGAAAAGAACAAATGATGATAGATGTACAGCTGATGCTCTGCAAATATTGATGAATCAATAAGAGCAGGAATAAGCAAATCAAATACGCGACTAAACGAAGGGAAGTATTTCCCAGGATGAGCACACACAGGGCCGGATGTGTGAGAGCTTTGTGAGGAGTCTTCTTGTGGATAATGGTCTTCTTGTGGATAAAGGGTGGTTTCTCTGTCCCCACCTTTGTCCAATGTGACTCATCCCTTCGGACAAAATGGTCTGGACCAGGACTGGCATCTGGCTGAGGAGAGAGAGAGAGAGAGAGAGGAGAGGAAAGGAGAGGAGAGGAGAGGAGAGGAGAGGAGAGGAGAGGAGAGGAGAGGAGAGGAGAGAAACTGGAGAAAGAGAAATTCCCAGATTCCTGAGATTCTTGCCCCAGATGGCACCCAGGATCTCTAGAATCACCCCCACACTGATTTATGTTCTTACCCCCCAAACAGTCTTGACGCAGATGCCCAGCGCGGAGATGCTCTTGACCTCATGACCTTGGTGCAAGGACAGAGCGTGGATCTCTGCGCCCTACTACTGCCGTCACCTCCCTTCCTACTTCCGCATCCCTTGGAGTTTAAAGGTAAAAAGGGAGAGAGAAAGAAATGAAACACCTCTGGCCTCATCGCTTGCCGCTGGCTGAGGGCGGGGGAGCTGTTTGGTTTGGTTCCGTTCGGTGCTGAGGTTTGTCGGCCGCTTTGAGCGGGGGCTCCAGTTGCTTTCTCTTGGCAGCGCAGCTCCCGGGGACTGCAGGGCGTCCAGGCCAGCTGCGGTGTTTGCGTTGGCCGCGAGCGCCGCGGGCAGTGGCAGGGCCGGCCTCGGCCGCCAGGGTGGCAGGAGTTTCCTTCCTGGGGTCCCTCGCCCTGAGGGTGAGGACAGATGCACCCGCAGTTGGGTGTCGGTCCAACCTGGTCGGAGGGTCCTCAAGGTGCCCTGTTTTGGCGGCCGCCCCTACGGATCCTGGGATACAACTGTTTCTTCTCTCCTCTCTCCTCTCCGGGGAGGGAGGCTGGTGGTTTTGGCTGCCTCCGTGGAAAAACAAATACCCTTCCACAAATAAGTTCTCACAGCCTGGAATTGGTGCTGGCAAACCCCCCGAGTGGGGATTCCATGAGTACACGCCGGCCGCACCTTAGAGGAGGTGGCGGGGGGGGTGGGTGGTGGGTGGTGGAGCAGCTTGGAGGGACAGGGGACGCTGAGTGTCTCTGAATGGGAATGCTGGGAGGGCTCGCGGGACAGTGTGTCCTGGCCTGTCTCTCTCTGGTTGGGCCCGGTCCTCCGTGTCCCCCACCTCCAGGTGCTGGCAGGGGTGCGTGGGGACGCTGACACGGCGGACCCCCTGCCCGGGAGAGCACAACGGCAACAAAAGAAGGGAGGAACGGCCTTGACAGTGACTGTGCAGGCCGTGCCCCCGCACCCCCTGGGAAGATTTAAAAGAATGGCATTTTGATGGACTCTCTCTCTTTAGCCCCAAACCCACTTTCCTTTAAGCATCCCCAAGAAGTCGCCCTTCCTCTACGTCACCTTCACCCTTCGCCCCAGAGCCCCACGGCTGCCCCCCCCCCCCCCCGTCCTCCCCCTAATCTGGGCCTGTGGGTCCGGGGCCAGGGCACGACTTACTGGGCCGCGTAAACACCGCTCGCCATTAGGGACCCGTCTAATGAGAAACAGAGCCTCGGAGGGGAAGCTTCAAAGTGGTCCACGGAAGGAAGTGCCTGGAACGAAATCCGACTTGATGTCCCAGTTAATACGTCCCCTAATTCCATTTCCTGCGCTCGCGGGCCGCAGCCGCTCCCTCTAATTTCTGTGGGAGACGGAGACGCAGCTGATGGGGAGGAAGGAACCTGGAAATGGGGCGGCCTCGCGGCGGACTTGATACGCAGGCAATGGGCATATTAGGACAAATTAGAGAATTAAGGAGGAGGGAAAAGAGAGACGGCGCGAGGCAGAGGAAATGTCAGCGGGTAATGGTATTAATGGGGACGGGGCCGCTGGCCAGGCGCGGCTGCAGGAACTGAGCGCAGAGCGCGCGCGCGTGGCCACACGGGCTTGGGTTTCAGCGGGAGAGGGGCTGTGAGCAGACAGGTCTTCCCTCGCTGCCCGGGACCTCGCGTGGAGCCGACCGGCTGCGGGCTGCGGTGTGTTCGGGAGGACGCAGGGTGGGCCCAGACCGAGGCCAGGCCGTGGAGCACCGAGCGAGGCTTTGGATGGGAATCAAGGTGGATCTGAAGGCGTGAGCCAGGTCATCGCGTTAGGAACGCAGTGGGCGCGAGAGCGTAGACTGCTCACTGAAGTCACTGTATCGGCAGCTCGAATGAAGTTCCTTCCGCCTTCAGTGGCTGTTCTCAGGCGTCGCCCTTGCCGTATCATCCCCGACAGAGGCCGGTGACGCAGGGTGAGGCCTCTGAGCATCGGGGTGAGAGTCTGTTAGCTGCAGGACACCCCGGGAGGGATGACCGAGGACCCCGTCTCCCTGGCCAGGAGGTTCTTCTGGTCTCAGGCCAGCAGCACACACCTGCTCGGTGTCTCTAAAATGCAGGGCCCACGTCATCACTCCACCCCTAAGTGTCCGCTGGGGTCCTAGCAGGTGCCTGTGTGACTGAGCAGGCCGCCTGGGCATGGCATTCGAGGCCTCACTCATTGGAGGCGTTCTCCGAAGCCTCGGCCGCCTCCATTCTCCTTCCAGGCCTCCCCGGCCTCGCTGTTTCCTTTCACTCAGCTTTGCATTTGCTGGGCCTTGGCCCAGCATTGCACCCCTCCCTCCCCCCGTACCCCTCTGTATCCATCCAGCCGAAGTTAACTGGCTCCTCCTTGCTGAAGTCTTCCCAGGCATCGGAGTCACCTCCCTGTGCCCGCGGCCTCTTTTGTCCCTGAGTTACCGCGCGCCCGCTGTGCTGTGGCCATTTGCTGCTGCGTCTGGCTCTCTTAAGAGAGTGTCTTCCAGAAGACCCAGAGAGGACAGGACCCAGGGCACACGTTTCTCTGAGTTCCCGTGTCTGACCTCACAGAGGGGCTCGGCATGGGGACGGGAAGAAAGAAGAAAAGGAAGGAGAAGGCGCTGGGCGGAAGAGGGTGCAGCACGAACAGGAAGAACCGGAGCTCTGTTGTTCGTGGCATCATCTTACCATCGTGAACAAAGGCATCCATCTGGACCCAGCACCGCACGGAGGCTTGCCCGCACGCTGCCGCAGGGCACGAGGAGCCTGCGCTTGGAGACCTGACTTCAGTCCTTGCCATCCCTCGCTCTCTGAGCCTCGGCCTCCTCACCACTGAGCTGGGGAAAGGGCTCGTGAGGCCCCATCAAGGTGGAGGGTTTCCAGTGCTTTGCCCAGGGCCGGGTGCATAGTACGTGATCAGTAAAACCGAATGTGCGTGGAGATCGAGCCTGGGGACTCCGCTGTCCTTGCAGACCTCCGGGGTCCCCTCGTCCTCCCCTCACTGGCCTCCTCTGCCCAAGTCCTGCCCCAGAGTCTGAACTGCTCACTGTCCTCACTGCCAGAGCAGACGGCCAGGGGGTGGCCCCGGCATCCGTGCCAACAGCCACCGGCCTCTCGGCTCCTGGGGAGCGATGTCATGGCTGTGGCGCGGCTCCTTAAAGGATCGGGTGTCCGCCACACACACCCCAGCAGAAACCCCAGGCTGCATCCCTGCGGGAGGCGCAGCGAAGGCACACATGCGCGGCCTGAGGTGCGTGCTGGGCTCTTCCCCGAAGCTGTCAGCCAGTGGGGAACCCGAGGCACCACTGAGACCATGGTGGGGGGTCTTCTCCACAAGATAAATGTCCATAGAACCCGGATTCCTTCCCCTGTGCCCCCAGCACCGGGCGTTCCCGCCTGGAGCAGAAGTCACTGCCCCTGGCTAGATGGCGGCTGTGGATAGAAATGTTGGCTCCGTGGCCAAAGGAATCCAGGTTGGAATTTCTCCTGAAGTCACTGGGGACCAGGAGGATGGCCCGGGGGCCTACGGAGGACCGTCCAAGGCGTCATCCAAGGCGTTCTCCAAAGCCCGCCTGGGTGTGGGTGGAGCTGGGAACTTGCTGACCATGAGGCCTTCCACGCGGCTAGTCCACGGATGTGCTGGGCCCGTGCGTTTCACGCTGACACACCAAGGAGAGCCCAGAGACTCCTGTTCCTGTTACCTCGCCACATCGCAGAGTCCTCCTCATCTTCAGTGTCTTCTAACCTTCAAAGCAGCTTTGTACCCATTCATTGCCAGGGCCTTCCGTGGAGTCTGAGAAGGGGGCGTCACCATCTCTCACTTGATGGTTGAAAAGGCACAGAGAGCTTAAGGGCCAGGGTGGTGGACGCGGGATGTTTCCACCCCTGACATGAGGACCATGTCAGGGCTGGGAGTCCTGTTTCTCAGCTTCTAGAAGCTTGGCCAGCTGAGTGCCTTTAGCTCCTGGCCCACTCGAACGTGGCCTCTTCTGGGACAGTCTGTGCGGCTGTGGTGTGGGTGCCTACGGAGGCCTGGCGGGGGGGGGGGGGGTGGGGTGGTCCAGGGGATTGGATTGATCTTGACAAGGGGTGAGGTCTGGGCAGGGGAGCGGGCTCAAGCTGGGTCCCCCAGCAAACAAAGGTGCTGTCTAGGTCCTTGGTACCCCACCTTCCTCTGTGGGTGGGACAGAAGCTGGGGGCTTCTCACACCCCCTCATTCTGGGGTGGGCGCGTTCAGGCCAGAGTGGGCGTCCAGCTGGGAGGAAGGCAGTGGGCAGGAAAGGGAAAACGGCCTCGGTTCCTCCCACTGAACCCCTCCTCCCAGGGCAGGTTGGCATTTGAGGCTTGGCTGCCGGAGACGGAGCAGGTCCAGTTGAGATGCGTCTGCTGTGAGGGTAACGGCCGTTGGAGAACGGGGAGGCGGGATGTGTTTCATTTCCTCACCTCTCGCTGGGGTCCTGGTGCGTCAGAGTAGGTCTCAGGCCTCCGTGTATGGAGTGGAAAGAGCACTGGACTGAGAGAGAATACTAATGCCTAATAATACTAACAATGATTGCAACATCACCATCATCACAGGCCTCCTTCACTGAGTGCCCCACGCTTGACTGTCTGAGCTGCGTCTCTCTCCCCATTCCACAGGTGAGGAAATGAAGGCTGACAGAGATGAAGTCTCTTGCTCAAGACGTGACACCTGGCTAGTGCTGTGATGTGTGACCTGCCTCACGCCCCTCCCTGTCTCTGGACCTGGAAGGCCCATCCTGTAGACGGAGGGCGTTGGCCCCGATTGGTGTGGTTTAGGGATTTTGTGACTTTAATCGCGGACGCTCCCTCCAGATGAAGCTGGTTAGCAAGCCTGACGCCTGAACAAGAGGCGGTGGGGTCCCTGTGCTGACGCAGTGAAGGTATGGATTCGGTTGTGCCAACAGAGCCAACGCTGGCTTCCCTGAGATGCCTCCTGGCCACTTCCAGGACTTAAACCAGAGGGACGAGAGTGTTCTCAAGCCATGTCCTAGCTTTGTTGTCTGGTGTTTCGAGAATCTAGTCCCTGGAGACCCCAGAGGCTCTGTGGGTGGCTTACGGGGAGTCCTGGGTGCTGGTGGCACGTGAGCGAGCGTACGTGGCCGCAGACTTACGCCACCTCCAGGCCTGCAGCAGCCTGCGTACCCAGCCAATGTTGAGTATATGGGACGTGGGAGGCGGAGGCACTCTTTCCACGATATCAGATTTTGTATCTTTTGGGGAAAAGGGAGTGGGGAGGCAGAGACAGGTTCACTGGCAAATGACAGTGCCGAGCAATGAGCATCTTCACAAGAGCGAACACACAGCAGCGGGAGAAGGGGCTGCTCCGTCAGAGTCGGAGGGGAGGAAGGCTTTCGGGCGGGAAGAGTTGGGAGTTAGAAGGGGCAAAGGTGAGTGGGGGATATGGGGCAAGACAGGCACTCAGGCAGAGGGAGGCCCGCCCAGGGGGCAGCGACGGGCACGGAGGGCCGTGTGCTCTGCAATGGACGGGCCAGATGGGAGCCCAGGGGGCGGCGATCGGCGCATCTCTCTTGTGACCCTATCTCCAGGGCGCAGTGAGCATACCGGTGGGAGGTGGATGTTTGGCACGTCCTTGGCTCTTGGTTGAATACATTGCAAGAAGCCACCAATAATTAATTCCGCTTTCCACGAGGCTCAGCCCTTGGCCTCTTGTTAATAAGAACAAGGCACAGGAAGCAGCTGCCCAGACTCAGGGTGCCCTGAACATCCTTGGGTGGAGGACATACGTGGCTGAGAAGGGGACCCCCGGGCCTCACTGTTATGCAATGGCTGTTGCCTTTTGGGGAGGAAGCTGGCCGCACCCCTCAGACCTGCCCCGCCCCTCCCTGCCTGGGTGTCAGGTTCTTCCCGCCGCCTCTGCACGTCACCCGTTCACAAGGTGGTTTTCTGGGCTCCCCGCTCCTGTGACACATCATTACTGAAAACCACGTCTTGAGGCGCCGGGTGGGATGAGAAAGGGATGCCGGATGGTGCCTCGGTGAAACCCGGCCCTGCGGTCTGAGGCTACGGCCCTGCCTGCAAAGGCCCCTAAGGCCGGACCAGGTGCCCCCAGAGGGCTGGACACCCGTGGGGCCTGTGAGAGCTCGCACATGGGTGTGCGACGGACCAGCATGCCCCTGACTCTATGTTGTCAACTGTTTATATTATCACACCAGCCTGCTTGCTTTTTAAAAGTACGTTTATTGGTTTTCTTTTTAGAGAGAGAGAAACATCGATGTGAGAGCCAAGCAGGGATCGGCTGTCTCCTGCATGCCCCCCGCAGGGCAGGGCATGGAGCCCACACCGCAGGCATGTGCCCTGACCGGGAATGGAACCGGCGCCCTGTGCACGGGACGCGCCCACCCAGCTGAGCCGCACCATCCAGGTCCCTTTCGGTTAGCGTTTGCTTGGAATTTCTTTAGTCCGCCCTTTAATTTTCAGCTTTTGTATTAATTTATGCAAGTCCCGGAAATAGTACACAGCTGTTTGCTTTTTTAATCTGTCTTTTAGCTGAAGAGTTTAATCCCACTAGGATGAAAGTAATTACAGATTAGTATGGTCTTTATCTTCTGAGTCTAAGATTTCTACTGATCCTATATTCGTATCTTTTTCGTACTGGATTGATAGGGATTTCTTTACCTCCGTCTCCCCTCCCTGCGTTTCCTGGCCTGGTCGATAGAAATATGCTCTATTTCTGGTCTTTAAGCGTGTACCTCCCATTCTCCCTGCGCCTGCGATTCATCACTATAATCAACACAGGGATTTAAATGCCCTCCTCCCGGGCAAGCGGAGCCTCAGAATGAATGGACCCCGCCTGGCCGCCTTGGCCACCTCCGCATGGTGACCGTGCGATCCAGGTCGGAGTCCCAACCCCAGCCCCGCTCTCCGCGTTAATCTCATGAGGACCTTTGCCTCCGATTCTCAGAAAGTTCAGCAGGAAAAGGTGGGAATCGGGTCTTCCCTGGAGCACCTCTGGGTGCCCAGAAACCAGCGTGGGGGGAACAGGCCCCGGGTGTTGCGGTCCCCACGTCGCCTAGAGGCTGGGTCGGGGGAGATGGGGTTCAGAGAGTCATCGCAGTGGCCTCGGAGGCCTGAGGGCCTCGCGTCCTCCTGTCCAGCCCCCTCGTTGCTTGGCCACGGCCCTAGATAAGACCCTCATCTCACAATCAGTGTCTGTGTGGACTGGACTCCATGGGGAGGTGACGGGGCGATGGACACGTTGAGCGTGAACTCAGCGTGCGCATGGGGTGCTGCCCTCTCACTCCGCCTCCCTTCCTTTCTAAATCCTCCCTGAGGATCTTTTCTCTATTGACTTTAAAGAGTGGGAAGGAAGGTGGCGGGGAGGAAACATTGATGTGAGAGAGAGATTGGGTGTCGGGATTGAACCTGCAACCCAGGGATGTGCCCTTGGCCAGGACTTGAACCCACAACCCTTCAGTGCACAGGGCGGGGCTCTACCCACGGAGCACACTGGCCAGGCTGCCTCCCTCCTGTTTTCCTGCCTCTTTACCCACTTCCGCTTCCCTACCTTTGCTTTTCTGTGTCCCCCCTCTCCATCCATCTCTCTGCCTCTCCTCATCCACCTCTTTGACCCTAACACAGACTGTCAGCCCCGCTTCTGCCTCCCATCTCCTGTGTCTCTGCTTCTGCCACTGTTTCCACTCTCTGCTCTCCATCCGGGCTCCACCCTCAGGATCTTTCTCTCTGGGCCTGGGCTCCCAACCCTGCCCTTGCTCTCCGACCCCACCCCCCCACCCGCTGCCCCTCACTGCCTGCTGCCTGCATCACCCCCTCCATCTCTGTCTCTCTCTTCCTCCCTGTCTCACCGCACGCTCTTCGCACACCAGGCCCAGCCCGGCCCGGGGTCTCTGGGCTCCAGGAAGCCCGCCAGAGGCTCTGCAGGCCGCGCCATAACTCAGCAACTGCAATCATTCCATTAAGCAGGAATGGCGTTCCATTACCAGATAGCAGGTCTGTTTCTTCCCGCCAGGCCCCTGCCCGCCGCAGAGCCCGCGCCACTTCCTGCTCCCAGCAACCACACAAGGCCTCATTCTAATCCTCCGCCTGTCTGTTCAGTGTCTTTGGAGAGGGGAAAGGAGCAGAAAGTAGCTTGTCTTTTACTTTTATTTGCCTGTTTCTCCTTCCTCCAGAGAGTCCCCTGGGGCCCCGGGCCAAGAACTGCAGCAACAAATATTTACTAATTCCATTAACAGAAGGGTCTTTTTTTTTTCTTTCTTTCTTCTTCTTTTTTCCCCAAGTGAATATCTGAGGCCCCAAGTTCATGGTGATCCTCCTCCCCACGTGGCCCCCTCCCCCTCCTCCCTACACGCCCAGGACTTATATATAGTTCACTCAGTGCCATTTCCCCAATTTTTCTGAAGTTCAAGACAAGTTGAAGGGTCAAAAAGGCAAAGGGTGTTTGAGAAGTTTAGCAGACAGCGTTTGGTGCGAGGGAAGGAGAGAGAAGGGGAGTGGAAGAGGGGCGAGAGCGAGGAGGCAGGGATCTGGCTCACATTAGCCAGAAAGTTCCAACCATTGATTTGCTCTGGAATTATAGCCTTTTAAAGAAATCACAAAGCATGGTTTATTCATGACCTTAAAAAAATAGCAGCCAATGTCCTAGCCAGTTTGGCTCAGTGGATAGAACGTCAGCCTGTGGACTGAAGGGTCGTGGGTTCGATTCCAATCAGGGGCATGGACCTCGGTTGCTGGCTCCCCAGCCCTGGTCAGGGGGCATGCGGGAGGCAACCAATCAACGCATCTCTCTCACTTCTCTTTCTCTCTCTCTCTCTCTTCTCTCTCTCTCTCTCTCTCTCTCTCTCTCTCTCTCTCTCTCTCTCCCTCCCTCCCTCTCTCTCCTCCTCTCCCTTTTACATGCTCTAAAAATCAATGGGAAAATAACCTCTGGTGAGGATTAACAACAAAAAATAGCAACCCAAAGTGACTTTTTGGTTCAGCAAGACGAAGACTCAGTCTTCCTTTTCCTTTGGGAAGATGGGCTCGATGGCGATCCCAGGCAGGCAGAACCGAGAGCAGATTCTCTTCCTGTCCAGTGCCGGCCTCTCAGGGGAAGCCAAGGCCAAGGCCAGGGCCTCCTAGGGAGACGGCATCGCTTAGAGGAATGAGGGCACGTGCTGCCGTGGCAACTCTGGCCCCTGGTCAAGGAGAAGAGGGGGAGGCAACACACCATCCGGGCGTGCTGCACGTCCCCGGGGGAGGGTGTAGTGACTGCTAGTTCCCGGGGCTGCCCAACCAGGCACCCCTGGGTGGCTGACAGCAACAGACATGCACTCTCATAGGTGGGGGCCGGGAGGCTGACGTCGAGGTGTCACAGGGCCAGGCTCCCTCTGAGGGTCCTAGGGGAGAGTCCCTTTGCCCGCTCCTTCCAGTTTCCGATGGTCCAGGCATCCCTTCCCATGCACCCCTGGGCTTAAAGCTACATTCCTCCTCCTCCTTCTTTTAAAGATATTTTATTGCTATTTTTAAAGAAAAAGAAGAGGGGGACAGAGAGAGAAACATCGATGTTGAAACACTGATCGGCTGCCTCCTGCATGCCTCCTACAGGGATCAACCCCGGGATGTGCACTGACCAGGAATCGAACTGGCGACCTTTTGGTGCACGGATGACACCCAGCCAACCGAGTCACATGGGCCAGGGCTGGCCGCGTGCTTCTAGTCTCTGCCTCTGTCTCCGCAGGGCCTTCCTGTGGGTCTCAGCTTTCCTTCTCCCACTTCTTCTAAGGACAGTTGTCATTGGGGCAGGGCTCCCCGAAATCGGGATGCTCTCTTGAAACTCTTAATTACATCAGCAAAGATCCTATTTCCAAATCGGGTCACATTCACAGGCCCGGGAAGTCAGGACCTAGACCCATCTTTTGGGGGGACCGCCGTTAAACCCACTAGGCGCTCACAGAGCCTTTGGTCCGGTGTGGCGTGGGGCGCCCACGGGAGGGAGCAGCGAGGGACATTCTGCCGCATTCCTTCCTGCCTGTGTCAGTCCTGGAAGGCCAGCTGGTGCTGGTGTCTGTAGCACCTTCTTGTCACTTGCTCATCCCCCTGTGGAAGGAGAGGTGTGGCAGGCTCAGAACCTCCCGTGGGCATCTACCCAGCATTCATCACGGGTCTGAGCCAGGAACTTCCTATTTATGAAAAGAGAGGCTGGTCTTTGCCTTTGGGGCAGAGCGGACGTCGGAGACAACCATAGGGGGCTGAGTGACGAGGAGTCGGTGGATAACTAAGAAGCGTGGCCCACAGACAGGGCGAGTGTTGCGTGGATGAAGGCAGTGGGGACCCGGGTGTCTGTGCTGCTCTCTCGCTCTCACAGAGCCCCGCCCCCGAGTCTCACCAGGAAGGGCCTGCGGGAGCCCCCTTTCTCCTTGAACCCCCGGCTGCTCTTTCTAACCACTGTGTGCATTGGGTTCCCCCATGAGATTTTGTTTGGGGGCGGGGTGAGATGCTCATAACAAGAAGGAAGCTTCAAGAATCAGCCTCCTCTGCCACTCCACTTGTATTTTACAGATGAAGAAGTGAAGGCTCAGAAATGGGGTGTGGGGTGTGGGGAGAGAATTGCTCAGGGTCACCCCGGCGTCTGGACTCCCATATGTGGCTCTCCCACTATTTATGGGGCAGCTGCAGAACATGAATCCTCTGGTCCATGAATTCTCCCGAACATGAGTTATGGTGCTAAGTCCTCGCGGCAGCCCTGAGAAATCGCTGGAATTCGACAGAGGAGGAAACTGAGGCTCAGAGAAGGCAGGAGCCAGACACAAGAGCAGGCTGCTTTGGGGGAGCGGGGGGAGGGGGGACCTGAGCTTCCCACTGCATCTGGGGGCTCTCTATCTGGAGCTTTCAGTGTAGCAGCTACTCCTCCCGCCTCCCCCAAATGTCTGCAGACCCCCTCACCCACCACCACAGCCAGGCACATACGCGCACACGCACACGCACAGGCGTGGCTGCTTCTGAGGCTCCACATCCGCACACCTCATCCAGCTGGCATTTCTCTGCTGGGTCCACTTGGAAGCCCTTGCAGGTGACTACACGTTTCTGGCCTCCCCCGAAGGCAATGAGCGTGAGGGTGCAGCTTCCCTCTCCAGCCCGGGCCCTGCCTGGGGTGGTCAGCTGTCAGGCCTGGCTGTGTCCTCCATTCCTGGAGGGTCCCCTTTTAAGCAACTTCTGTGAACTATGAACGCCTTGCCCCGTGAACAAAATGCCCCCCGCCACGTTTTCCGTATGATTTCCTGGAGTTTACGTACTTCCTGCAGCTCCTTTCTGGACTCGTTTGAGTCGTCATCCACCCATCGGAATAAGAACATGGCCGGCTGTTCCCATGGGTGATTCCCACCCAAATGGGGAAACTGAAGCCCAAAACCCCAGTGTAGAAGGACTCAAAAATTCCAGGCATGGGTGGGGCCAGAGCGGGTTTGGGGTGCTGTGCCTTCTCAGATTGTTGCGTCCTTCCCATGGTGTCCCCTCTCCCTGACCCTCGGCAATCCTGGGAGAGTCCACCGCGTGCTGGGAACTTAAGGGGTGGGGGCTACGGTGTCCTGCACCAAATTCCTAGGTTCAAACCCCAGCTCCACCACCGACATGAAACCATGGGTAAGAGGCTTACGTTCTCTGTGCCTCCGTTTTCTCCCCAGGAAAACGGGAAGAATCCAGGTTGAAGTTTTGAAACGGTGCCTGGGCACAGCACACGGCTAACGAACAGTTATTACTCATCACCTGATGGAGGGGGAAGCTCTCCTCTGGAGGGGGGGGGTGCAGACCCCGCAGGTGGTGTCACCCCACGAGATATGCTCCAGGCGGAAACTGTTTTGGGGCTGGGTGGTGGGTCGGAGAAGTGCTTGGAGCAGAAGTGCCTGGATCCCGTGGTTTCAGGCAGAGAAACGAACATGGAGAGACGTGAAGGCTCACCCGCTTCCATTTCTCCGTGACACCGAAGGAGTTAACTGGGAACCCCGCAGCTGGCTGCAGGAGCTGCCTACACTCTGATTTTCATTTGCAAAACAAACAAACAAGAGGCGCCTAATCACTGCCAGGCCCGCTTCCTCGGGGCTAAGATGCGGGTTTTGCAAGGAGCAGGCCTTGAAGACAGGAGAGGCCTGGTTGCTCTGGGGCTGTTGAACATCTCAAGACCCACCGTGGCTGCCCATTCACGAGGTTGTTCCTTAAAGACCTACTCCAAGCCTTCCAGATACAGACACCAACGCCTCCCAGCCCTCAGGGAGCGGGCTCTGACCTTGCAGCCTTCCCCCAGCGGAGAGGCCGGCGTGACTGTCCTCGGAGAGCCCGGAGCACGGAGGCAGCAGGAGTCCAGGCCAGCCCGGCAGGGCCACAAGTCTCTGGCGCAGGAGCCCAGCTCTCGGGGCGCGTCTCTGCGTGGCTGCCTGGCTCACCACCGCCGGAGGGGCCCGGGTGGCCGCGCTTCTCTCTCCTCCTGACCCACATCTGGACAAGCGGAGGCATCTGAATCTTCTCTTCCTCAACCGAAGCTTTACCTCCCCACTAGCTCTTTTCTTCCACAATCGCGTTCCCTGGGAGGAGCACCCGCGTGTGTCAGTTACGCCTCATGAAGACACTAAGTTGGAGAAATGGAAGAGACCAAGGGGTGGGCGCTCCTGGGAAAGATACGGGGGTCAGGTAGGAGGAGCCTCCGACCACAGTTAAGATCAGAGAAAGTCTTGGCTCACCAGCGGGAGGCCCAGAGCAGAGACAGTCGGCCGGGCAGAGGAGCCTGCACTGGGCAGCAGTGGCCAGGCCCCGCTGAGGATCGGGATGGGCCTCCCAGGAAGGCTGTGGCTCTGACGTAAAAACAGAAGTGGATCCCAAAGGTGCTGCGGGGGGGAGGGGGGGGGCAGGGGGGGCTGTCCTTTAACAGCCTCCACGCACCGAGAGGGCACATGCTCCTTGCAGGCAGGTCGGTATGTCGCATCTTGGTGGGTCTTGGTGGCCACGACAGCCGCTTGTTCCTACTGGGTAACAGGACCGTGCTAAGGCCTGGGAGGAGGGAGAGGAAGCGAATACTCAATTCCGCCTATGTCGTCGACATGGCCACGTGCTGTCATTGCTTGATATGCCAACAAAATTGGGTCTGCACCGTGCTTTTGCAGAACGAAAGTCCTCAGAAGGAGCCATTAATTCCCATTGCAATGAATGCAAAATCCACACCACGCTTGTTCATGGAGACATCAATTGGAGCAATAAGCTAGTGATATAATATGGGTCGTAATTATATGCCACAGATAACTGTAAAGTCTGCTCTTGTTCTAATTTGTTCAAAAAGAAAAATCCCTGCCAGAGCTTGGCAGCTGCATTGAATCCTGTTCCCATCACAGCAGTGGCGGCGGATCGGGCTGCTGCCTCGGCACACTTGTGCATAGGGGGAAAGAAACACTTGACATTTGCTCGGGAGCATGCGTTTTCCGACTTGATCCTGTACTGAGGTGCCGACACTCGGGGTGTAAGAACACAGTGAGTGGACATCTCTACCAAGTGGTGCCCAGAACAAAAAGCCATGATGGTAATGACGATGGTGGTTGGTGGTCTATCTATTGCTGCGTGATAAACCACCCCAAATCTAGTGCCCCCAGCGCAGGACCGTTTCCTTGTGCCCAGGGGCTTGGTGAGTCAGGACATGGCGCGGACAGGTTTTGTAAGAAACACTCCATCTAGGACTGTGTTGTCACTGCTCTGTGATGACCAGCTTTTGGCTGCGAAGATTCTTCAAGGCTGAGGGCTGAGCATCTGCAGGCTCCTCACGCATGTGACCAATGCCTGGCAGGGGGTGGGGGGGCTGGTGCTTCCCATCAGAGAGCTGACACGTGGCCTCTCGCTGTGGCTTGGGCTCCCTCACAGCATGGCGGCCTCAGAGCAGTCATAGTGGTTTTCATGGTGCAGGGTTCCTGGTCTTGCAAATCAAACAGCATCACCCGCCACACTCCTTTGGTCAGACTTCACAAGCCCACTCATATTCAAGTGGGAAGGACTTAAGAGCCTACTCTTGATTGGAGGAAGGTCAAATAAGTGGGAGGGGCTTTGAATCAAGACTGGGTCAAAGCCCCTCCCACTTGCCCTGCTAGTAACTCACTTGGCTGCATCTATCCCAGCTTCGTCCTGATCCTTGGGGGTTGCAGGTTCGATCCCCGGTCGGGGTGCATACAAGAATCTACCGATGAATGCGTACATAAGTGGAACAACAGATCAATGTTTCTCTCCCTCTGTCTCTCTCTCCACCCTCCCCATAAAATTTGTAATAAAAAATAAGGATAGGTACTAGAATTTGAGCATCAATATGTATCGGACATAGTACCAGCCACTCTAATCAGATGACCTGTAAGGTCATGGTTAGGCTTATCATTTTCCTCCTGCAGAGGCAGAAAGGTACGTATGTGAAAGAGCGAGGATTTGAACCCGGGAACCTGTGGCTCCAAAGCCCGGGGCCTTTCCCCAGGCCACACAGGAAGTAAAAGGTCCGTGTGTGAATCATCCTTCGAAACCCAGACAAGAAGCCTGGTCTCAGATGGCCTTGGGATCGAACCCTTGCAACCGCATGTCCCGGAGGGCGGGCCTTGGGACTGCAGGTTAGAGTTAGGGACTTGCCGGGGCTGAATCCCCGTCATAGGGGACCCGCCACATGGAACGGAGAATCCATCGCCGCCTTTGGCAGGCAGCCTGGCCTGGACATGACCCCAGAAGGCTACATTTTGATCAGGAAGCTTGCAGCTGTTTTTCAAAGTCCTTGTTGGAATTCTACATTGTATTTTATTTTTAGTAAATCCACGGTGCCCTGGCTTTTCCGCCCGCCTTCTCATGTCCTTGGTGCTCCTGGCTGTCGCGGTGGGCACACGGCACGTGTTCCGAGAGAGACGGGGGCGTTTGTAGACATTAGCGCACCTCATTGGGTCAAGCAAGGAATGGGGCCTCAGGAAAAAAAATCCCCAGTGAAGTTAAGCACATAAACAGCTGTGGCCTTGTCTCCAAGCCTCAAGGTTGCGGTGGGGAGAAGCAAGGGCTTTGGAAAAGTGCCGAGGCTCCCCCCTGTTCCCTACAGTGAGACTACAGAGGGCCGGACAGATGCCCCCGGGGCAGAGGGTGCAGCGGGCAGGCCAGTGTGCCCGGGGTCCGGCTGGGATGTGCAGAGAGCTCTCAATTTTTGATTTTCCAAGTGATTCACCAGATGCCGGTCATGCTGGGGCCAGATTCTTGAAAGCGAAGCCACATTTGAAATTCTCCGAAGTAAAGCCACGTTTTAGGCTTTGGCTGTGAGGGCCTTGGAACCCAGCCATCCCGGGACCTGGGAGAAGAGCAATTTCACGTTTGAGGTTTGAGGAATCCTAGAATTCAGAGGCAGGGCCCAGCCTGGGAGAGGAACAGATTCGGTCTGATTTCACTCCCCAGGGCACCTCCCATCCCCGGCCCAGGCTCACGGGGCACCCGGGCCCACGGCTCATGCTTGTTTGGATGAACTGGGTTTGGGACCAAGAAGGTGCGGGCTTTTGCTTGGAAGAAGCAGGGGAACAGCACGATCCCATGGATGTCTTTCTTTTCTTTTCCCCCTACGGAGGCAATTCTTTTGTGGTTGTGTCTACACAACTGATGGAGAGGAGGGAGAGGGAGGGAAGAGAGAAGCCACATGTCCAGTTCTGGGCTTTGTTATGTTCTTTTGCCTGCACGATCCCACACAGACCGTGTGGTTGACTTATTTTTAACTGAGTGTTTGCACGAGGGAACCAAACCGGCCAGTCGTTGGGCAGCTTTGAGATCAGAAGCAAGCTGATCAAAGGCACCCAGAGCAACCACTAATTTGACCCAAAACAACAAAAAACAACCCACGATCGCTAGACAAAGACACGTCAGTTTGGACTGTGTACAGACGTGGCCTGCCTTGAAGTCTGGGGAACAGCATGAACGTGACCCAAAGGAGCCATTCTCCTGCCAATCCAAATAGTGAGCCCTGGCTGCTCAGCCTCCCAGGTTAGTGGTCTGGTCCGGTCTTCAAGGAAGCATGGAGACAGTGGGGTGTGCGCACATGTGTGCGTGCGTGTGCACGTGTGTGTGTGCGTGTGTGGTGGAGGAGGCAAAGGGAAGGGGGAATTGCTGCAAGTACAATGATGGCCGTTGACTTTGATGGTCAGTGAAACGGAGCAAGCCGGAATCCAATTACTTGTCAGTTAGCCCATCGGTGACATAGCGGCCAGTTCCGTCAGCCATATGGTTCTTTTTATTCCTCGTTTCTCGTGGAGTTAGGGAGCCTGATTCCTCTCTGTCTTCACACCTCTGTTGAGATGCAGCTTGGCCAGGGGTTCAATACATTATGGGCTGAACTGCTCAAGTCCTAACCCCTGGATCTGCAGAATGCGACACGATGCGTACATCGGGCCATTGCAGGTGTGACTGGTAAAGACGCGGTTACAGTGAGGAGAGTGGGCCCTTGATCCAACAGGACTGGGGTTTGTTCCGGAGAAGGAGACGAAACCTGGAGATAGAGACGCCAGGGCAAATGCCACAGGGTGAGAGAGGCAGAAATCGGAGCAGTATAGCTGCAAGCCAGGATGCCAAGGCTTGACGGGCACGGCCAGGAACTAATAGCGAGTGTAGCTTCTCCTCTATGGTCTCAGAGGGAGCACGGCCTGCCGACACCATGGAGACAGTCATTTCTGTTGCTTGAAGCCACCCGGCTGTGCTCCTTTGTTGTGGCAATCCTAGGAAACTAAAGAAAGCCTCCACGAAATGAGGCAGAAAGTCAAGGGATGGAACACTCAGAATCATAAAATTATGTAGAGTTGTGAAGAGGCTTCACAATTTATCCCAGTCACATTTTCCAACGTGGATTCTGCACTATTTTAATTCCCCTCGAGAAACACAAAATGGATTTCCATAGTCAACTGTTTTGGAAAATACCCCATACCATCATCTTAGAAAACAGAAAAGACTTCAGCAACACTAAAGGCACTGACAAGTCCTGCAGCCGGGAAACCTCTTTCCCTTTGAACAAGGCAGCATTTTCCACCTTTGATGATGGGACACTTGGACAAAATGCCTCCTTACTTCCCACGAAACTCGTCTTCCATGGGTAATTCCGTGGGACATCTGTGATGGTTCATTTTATGTGTCAACTTGACTGGATTAGGAGATGCCCAGATGGCTGGTAGAACATTATTTCCGGGTGTGTCTGTGAGGGTGTTTCTGGAAGAGATTGTTATTTGAATTGGTGAACTGAGTAAAAACAGATGGCCTTCCCCAATGTGGGTGGGCATGCTCAGCGTGGAGGACCCAAGTAGAACAGAAAGGTAGAGGAAGGGAGAATGTTCTGCCTCTCTTCTTGAGCTGAGACACGCGTCCTCTCCTGCCCTTGGACTGAATTCTATCACTGGCTTTCCTGGCTCTCTAGGTTGTACTCCATCACTGCAATCTCTACAATAATTTTATCTATCTATCTATCTATCTATCTATCTATCTATCTCTCTATCTGCCTCCTTCCCTCCCTCCCTCCCACCTATCTATTTATGTCTCTCTCTATGCTATTGGTTCTGTTTCTCTGGAGAACCCTGACGAACACAGTCATCCAAACTTTTCGTTTCATGGATAAAGAGCCTGAGGGTTAGAGAATTAAGAAACTTCTCCAAAGCCCTCCAGCGGCCGAGCCTGCATTCTCATTGTCCTCTGGCAAAGATGGCCGCACGGCGATGGGTCTCCAGCTGCGTGGAGAATGGCTGCTCAACCAGCCAACCCTGCCCTTCGCTGACTGTGATCTTAGAAGGGCCATGCCTCCTCCTGGCATCAGTTTCCTCAGCTGGAAAGTCAGAGGCCGGAACTAGGTCACCATTGTGCCTACAACGTATCCATTCATTGAAGCCCTCACTCCCAATTTGGAGGTGGGGTGTTTGGAAGGTAATTAGGTTTAGATGAGGCCATGAGGGTGGGGCCCCCATGATGGGGTTAGTGTCCTTATAAGAAGAGGAAGAGGCTGGACTCCCACCTGCCCCCTCACTCTGTGCCACGTGAAGACACAGCAGGAATGTGGCCATCTGCAAGCCAGAAAGAGGGCCCTCCGAGGACCTGGACCCCCTGAGCTCAGACCTCCAGCCTCCAGCACGGTGAGAAATACATTTCTGTTGTTTAAGCCCCTGGCTATGGTATTTTGTTTGAGCAGCTCAAGCCAGTCATCTAAGATTCCTTCCAGTATGAAGATTATAAGCCTATTGATCTTGCCTGTATATGGCTCAAAGATGTAATTTATCCTTGGATGGATACTTTTAGCTAAAGGGCCAAATCCTTATTTTGGTCAATGATGTATTGCGCTTCCCTCGTCCATTTCTCGTCTTGGCTCTGTCAGCGGATTCAGTGCTGATAAGTTAATGTATATGAAAGTGCCTTGTAAAGGCCAAGGCATTGCCCAACAAAAGAACTTATTTGTATGTTATTTCAGTTGAGAATTTCGCAATCGGGCTGAAGTCTAAGGGCGTCTGACATCACGTGTTGCCAGTGAGGTGACGTGTGTATGAGGAGTGTAGTACATGTGCATTTCAGTCTCCGTGTCAGTGAAAATGGAAGCAGGAGCTGAGCCATATGCTTGTGATCTTGAGGAGACGGCTCAAAGCCACGAGCAGACCCTCCTATTTAACATGCGTGTGGTCTTCCATGAGTAGCTTCTCCTCTCTCTCCGACTTGACTTCTTTCTCTGAGAAATGGGCATGATACGCCCCCGGACTCACAGGCTTGCTGGCGTGATAAGTGAGAGAATGCATGTGAAGCACAGAGCTGTCCGCTAGCTCTAGCTGTGCATTTCATGTGTATTCTAAGTAGGAAATGGCACAGGCAAATGTCACAGAGGTATAGTGCCTGATGTCTTTCTGTTTTGCACATTGCTCTGTTCCCTGTGGCGTGGTGCGTGTTCCCTGGGTAGACCATCACAAGTAAGAAATAGCAGGTGGCATCTTGGAAGCGTAGCATTGGACAGTCTGGGCTCTGGGAGACGCTGAGCAGTTATCTTTCCCACCCTCCCAATGCTTGCTTTCTCCTCGTCCCCATCTTGTAATCGTACAGTGGAGACAAACGCTGGGAGCTAAAGCTTTGCCCACAATGGCCTGGATTGCACATTTCAGCCAATCCCCTCCCCCGCTGCCCCCCGAAGAGGGGCCTCGCTTTGAGAAGGACTGAGCCTCGGTCTGTGGGAGTGGGAGAGGGAGGATGTGAAAAGCGGTTGCCTTGCAGACCGCTGGCACCTCTCTGCCTTGGGCTCCATCCTTGGCACGCTCCCGGGGAGTTTGCTAGGGAAGGGAAACATCTGAGTCCATTATTTTAAAAGCAGCAGAAAATAGACTCTGGGAAGAAAATGTGCACTGGCCACAGGAACTTAATGGGCCATTTTGATCTGTGCCTCCTGCCCGGCCGAGGGTGTCAGGACCCATGCTCTCAGCTTGCAAAAACAAAGTCCTAATGAAGTGTTCTAGTAATGGAGAGTTAATGGAACCGAGAGCCGGAGCTATAACAAAAGGGCCTTGGAAGAGGGGTGCGGTATGATTTATTCACAGCGAGAGATGGAGCAGGGAGCCTGCAACATTTATGAGAAACGAAAAGGGGGCCTGTCACGAGACCCAGGGCTCTGTGCGCCCCAGCATCCAGCAGCGGCCCTTGGAGCCCAGGCTCCCCCCTTCCTCTGTGACCGCCCGGCCCCTCTTTACCAGGGAAGAGGGGGCATCCCCGCTAACCCAGGGTGGAATGGAGGCACCTGCTTGGCTTCTCCTGCGATGGAGAAGTTTCTGTTTATCAGGACGTTGAGGTCCTTATGGGGAAGGGGGAGGGGACTGGCTGAACATACGTGTGTTCAGTGTTTCCGGTGACTTCAAGGGCTCGGTGGCTCTCTTGTAGCCTGGTCTGTCAGTCAGGGCTCTGTTGGGTGTGAGCAGCAGAGGTATAGCTCCTATTGGCCTACGACTGGAAAAGGGGGAGTGGCCTACGACTGGAAAAGGGGGAGTGGCCTAGCCGGTTTGGCTCAGCGGAGAGAGCCAGGCCCTTGGACAGAAGAGTCCTGGGTTCGATTCCCTGTCAAGGGCACGTACCTCAGGCCCCCACTCAGGGTGCTCAGGGTGTGTGTGGGAGGCACCTAATTAATGTGTCCTCTCACAGTCCCTCCCCCTCCCTTCCACTCTCTCTAAAATGCAATGGGAAAATATCCTTGGGTGAGGATTAACAACAACAAAGTGGGGGTGTGAGATCTTAATCTGGACTCCCCCTGAAGCAGATCTTGAGACAAGGATATGAGTACAGGGAGATGGTCCCAGGAAACCAGGGTCCGGTAGTGGAAAATGAGGCGGGAAGGGAGGGAAGATGGGAAAGCTGGCCACAGTGTGGCTAATGGGCTTAACTACGGTGATGGTGGAGGATACCCGAGGTACCGCAATTGAGGGCAGGCGGGCTGGGGAAGTTGTCCGTTCACTCTGTGCAGTCCTTCACCGAGGGCCACTGCTGGGGTTTGAGCCTACCGTTCCTGCAGGATGCCACGTGTACTCCGACGGCCAAGGGCTTGCGAGGGACTTGCAGGTAGAGAGTCCCAGCTGGTTTCTGTAAAGAATTCTAGCAGCAGTCTCCAACCGCTGGCCCACGGACCACTGGCGGTCCCTGAGGTCCGAAAGGTTGGCAACCGCTGCTCCACAGCATCTGCCAAGGAGGGTAAGTATTAATCCGTTTAGCTGATTGAAAGTTCAAGTTTGGGTCAGCCTCGGGCATAGGCAGGTCCAGGGGTTAAAAGGGTGTGACCAGGACTCAGTCTGAACACCGTATTATCGGTTTTTCTTTTCTCTATATCAGCTCTATTCTCAGCACCAGCTCCATTCTGTTGATTGTCAGTGGCTACAAGTTTTTTGTTTGTTTTTAATCCTCACCCGAGGATAATTTTCCATTGATTTTTTAGAGAGAGTGGAAGGGAGGGAGCAACATCAATGTGAGACAGACACATGGACTGGCTGCCTTCCGCACATGCCCGGACTGGGGCCAGGTATCAGGCCTGCAACTAAGGTCCGTGCCCTTGACCAGAACGGAACCCAGGACCCTTCAGGCTGCAGGCGGATGCTCTCTATCCACTGATCCAAGCCAGGGCAGGAGCTGCAAGTTTTCACGTGATTCAGCAGCCCCCGTGAAAAAGAATGCTCCCGAGTCCTCACCTGCACGAGGACGCACAGCACAGTCTTCAACCAGAATCATTTGGTTCTAGGTGACCCCCCTTCTGCTTCCTTCAAGGAATCCTGCTTACGTGCATGGCACATGGGGGCAAGCGTCATTTCAAGTGTTATCCTTGCCTAGCTCCGTTCTTTCTGTACGTGTTCTTCTGAGTACCTCCCCTCCCCTTACTGAGCTTTCCCTTCTGAGTAGATGGCCTTCCAAATGACGTTGTGAAGCTACTGCATCAGGACTGTTTTGATAACAAGTGACAGAAAGGCCCATTAAAGTGGTGTCCGTAAGCATACCCCTACATGCATATGCCCACAGAACTACAAACGCCGGGCGCGGGCTGTTGCATCTTGATTCCGGGCCTCACACGGGATCCCTGTGATGACAAGACCCTCCGGTGCCCTCAGCCCCACACGCTCTCACTTCCATTCAGAGAGAAGAGAGCTGGTTTTGCTGAAAGCTCAAACGAAAGCGCCCGAGTTTGAGCTCACCTGCTCTGATTGGGCGGGCATGGGTCACATGGCCCTTCCTGAACCAATCACTGGCTTTAGGAGAACCTGATGTTCTGATTGGCCAGCCCTGGACCGATGGCTTTTCTTGACGCACAGGTGCGCTACGCTTCATTTGACCAGAATCATATGGACTAAGAACAGGGGCGTTGCGGGGTGGGCGTTGCTAGAATCAGGAAGACCCAGACCCTCCTCACTTCTATTTTGCAGCATTGATTGCACTTCTCACTATTTTTTCTGTCCTACAGTCATCACTAAATCAGTGTTTAACACACATTCTCACCGCTAGGCTCACTAGAACACCAGTCACTGGGTCAGGGCCCGCCCTACCCTGGCGCGACCTCATCTTGGCTCCATGTGTGAGGCGTTATTTCTAAAAAGGTCACATTCTGAGGTTCTGGGTGGGCAGGCATTTGGGGGTTACTGGTCAAGCCAGTGTACCCAGATTTACATTTTTTCTAAAACCACTATATACCTTCTAACGTCAATCAATCTACTCAGCCATCTCCCCCCCCCCCCCCCGCAAAGGGGGCTGAGAGCATCCCTGCCGCAATGGGCCACCCTCTGCCATAGGAGGAATGAACTGCTCACTCGACAAAAGCCAGATTCCAGAAGCGAGAAAAGAGCAAAGTGGATTCAGTAGTCACTCTCAGTGTCTGCTGTTACTCCTCCAGTCCTCATGTCCTCTGGGTCCCATCTCCCTGCCCTGCCTGTGTGTCTGTGGTGGGTGCCACCGTTACCCCCCCCCCCCCCCCCAACAAATTTATATCTTGGTTGGAGTCCTAACCCCCAGGACCTCAGAATATGGTCTGATTTGGAGGCAGGGTCTTTACAGTGGTAACTGGGTTGAAGTGAGGTGTTTAGGGTGGGAGTCTCATAAAAAGGGGAATTTGGACACACACACACACACACACACACACAGGGAGAAGGCCATGTGAACATGAAGCAGAGATCAGGTGATGCTCAGAAGCTTAGGACCACCAGTGCTGGCCGGCACCCACCAGAAGCCAGGAGGGAGGCAGGCACCAGAGCCTCCCTCAAGACCTCAGAGGAACCAGCCCTGCTCACACCCCGATCTTGGACTTCCAGCCTCCAGAACAGAGCGACAATCCGCTTCTATTGTCCAAGCCGCCCAGTCTGCAGTCCTCTGTCACAGCAGCAACAGCAGACGGATCCAGTCTCCATACAAATACACTCACCTTTCAGGCAAGCCAAAGGGATGGCTCCTTGTCACAGCTCCAGGCCCTCAGCTGAGTCTCCCACCAGAAGGGGGCTCAGAGGTGGGAGGGAGGATGGGGCCTTGGCTCCCACCCGCCAGAGCATCTTCCCCACGTGTCCCAAGAAGCAGGCGGCTTTTATCCGGCGCCCACACCAGGGAGCCCTTATCTTGTGCTCCCCGCCCCCACAGAGCCAAGCCTAGGCCTTCCCATGTTTGTTGTTGCTTGTGTTATTGAATACCCATGAAATGCAAAATGGCACCGTGACCTAATGAGGTATTAACCCTGCCTCATTACAACACATCAACCGTGAAAGCAAGCCTTTCTTGGCCAGGACTATTTCAAGGAGATTTAGGAAATATTTGAGGCCCTGGAAGGATGGCTGGAAATCAGGGACTCTTTAGCCGGACCTGTCTGAGAGCCCAGGGCTCGGGATGTAGACCAGGCTCCCCTCCCCCAACGCTCCTCCAGCTCCTCCAGCTCCTTCCCCTCTCCCCCCACCCCTGCAAGACCTACCCAGGGTGGGAAGGAGCAAGGACTCCGAGACTGCAGACCTGAGCTTACTTCCCAGCTCAGCCACGCTGAGACCACTTAGCCTGTCCAAGCCTCAGTTTCCACTTCTGTAAAATGGCAATAATTATTATAAATGTCTCCCAATGTTTATGAAGACATAAGGAGATTATACGTAACACAGAAAGTGCCGCCTCACAGTGGACACTGACCGGGGCCACTCTTATCGCTGCTGCTGCTCTTAGTATGGATCTGGGTAATATTGAAAGAAAGCCAGGGTGGAGGAAAGGAAGCGCTCTCAGCCTTTGGTCCTCAGAGTGAGCAATTAGCAGCGGGTGATTCAAAGGAGAGGGCTTGTCCCCCCCGCTGGTAAGCCCTCTGCGCCTCCTCCCTCAGTATTCCAGCGCAGCCCTCTGGGCTGGTATTATCAGCCTCCTCCAGGAAACAGAGGGTCAGGGAACTTAAAAAGCCTTGCTGGGCCCTGGCTGGTTTGGCTCGGTGGATAGAGCATCGGCCTGTGGACTGAAGGGTCCCGGGTTCGATCCCCAGTAGGGGGCGTGCAGGAGGCAGCGATCAATGACTCTCATCAATGGTGTTTCTATCCCTCCCTCCCTCTCTGAAATCAATAAAAATACATTAAAAAACAAACAACAGAACCGTGCCCTATTCAGCAGCTGCCAGGAAGTGGCAGGACTGGAAGCCGGGTCCCTGACATCGGGTGCCATGCTTGTCCCCTAACACCAGCCCGGACCCCTGGGCTTCAGCACCTTAGGTTTTAGCAGGCCTGGGGGTGAAAGGTCAGGGTCCTGGTCCCCGAACCCAGCCCTTGCTCTGGTTTTCCCAGGAGGGCTTTGATCGCCCTGTGTGTCCACCGCGTCCCAGCCCCAGTCGCTGGGAGGTCACCGTCCCCCACTACCTGGGGTTCCCGGGGCCAGGAGCTGTGTGGGCTGCGTTGTAAAGCAGTTTGACGACGTGCTAAGTGTCACTGCTTAATGAGCTGCAGGACCAAACACTGAGGGTAGGGGCCAGGGCAGCCGACCAGCCCCCCAGACACAAGCTCCTGCCCAAGTTCAATCGTAAACGTCACAACCAAGGGCGGGTCTGGAGCCACCCGCCCCGAGAACCCTGACTTCCGTTGCCCCATTGGCCTCCAACTAATTCACTCCCCACTCAACAGCTCGCCCGACTTCCTCCCCGCCCCCACCCCATCCTCAGGGTTGTCGCCCTGGGAGGTCTCTTTGCACAACAGGGCAAAGCAATTAAGGCCAGCCGGGGCGAATTAAACCAGAAAGAATGAGTTTCCTCCAGCGCCAGCGAAATATTTGGGGCCTTGCTTGGAGGAGAAACCTGTAGGAGAGATGGAGGGCAGTTGAGATGGCGAGGATGGAGATGAATGGCCTAGGATCGGGGATCAGAAAGAGAAGAGAGACCCGTGGCTTTCCCTGGGCGGTCTCTGGACAAAAGGTTAAAGTGGAAAGAGTAAATGAAGCAAGAAGGGCAAAGCCAGGCATTCACTTGCTCACTCATTCGCTTACTCATTCATTTCTGCGTCAAACACATAGGAATGATCTGGGTGTTTGAAATCGATCGGTGAACTGAAGACTGGTGCCTCGACTAGGGCCAGGGCTTTGGAATGGAGTGGATGTGGCTGGTGCCATCATCATTAACGGGGTAACCCTGGGCAAGTGACCTACCCTTCCTGAGCCTCAGTTTCCTCATCTGCAAAATCGGAGGCAAATGCACTTGTCTTGCCAGGGCTTCGAGGGAGAATTAAATGAGATAATTTACATGGGATGAACATTGCTTTGCACATAGATGTTCAAGAAAACAAACGCATCATGTACAGACCCTGTGTGCGCCCACTGAACGGATGATTAGCTGCTTGCACTTCCTTTTCTAAGCGTTTTTATATGCATCAACCTATTTCGTTCTAAGAAATTCGGGGAGTCGTTTTGACCATCTTCCTTCCTTTTGTAATAGAAATGGAGGCACCTAAAGGTTACATTACCTTCCAAAGTCACCCAGCTGTTAAATAGAAGACGGGATTCGAACCCAAGGGGTGTAGCCTCAGAAACTCTGCATCCCAGGGTCCAAACCACACTGGAGAGAGAAAAGGGAATTGTATGTGGCATGTGTTTAAGAACTGGGGGTTGGGCCAGAGGGTCCTTAGAGATCTGTGCAAAGAATTCTCTTCAAGGACGCCCCCACCCACGGCTGAGCCCGGACACACACACACAAGCACACAAACACACGCTTGTGTGTGCCTGCTTTGGCCTCTGCTGACCTCCAGCTGCTTCCCGCTGCGTGCCCTGTAGCAGTGGCTGTTTCCTGGGAAAGGGTGGCTGAGTGGCTGTGTGGATGCCTACGGCCAAGGCTGCTGACCCCTGTAACCCCAATTCCACCCCACGCTGCCCTCCTCCCTGCGTCCCCCATTCCTTCCCTCCCTCCAGGGCCCGGTGCAAACACAGCATCCAATTTGTTACCTACACAGGAAGGTCAGGGCCCCATTGGCCCCTGCACTTTTCTCAGCGTGGGTCACTTGGCCGTGGCTGGTTTTTCTCTCTGTTCTCTGGAAGCGCAAAGGGGGCCAGCCGGTGGCCTCTGACTCTAAGGAGTTCTCTGGAAGGCGTGCTTGGCTGGAACCCTGAAGATGTCTCAAAGTTGTCGAGGCCAGGCTAGGGTGGGAGGAATTTGATGAGGAACTTGGACCTCTTAAGCTAATTGGGGTTCACAGACAACGCACAACGAGATAGTGCATGTGTGTGTGTTGTGTGTGCCTACACATGTGTGCTCACATGGCCATTTTTCTAGCCAGAGGGTTCATAGACGCCTTCAGAATTTCAAGTGGATTTGAGTCCCCAGGTAAGACCCACTGGTTTGAAGTCAGGGGCAGTTGACGGACGAGGTTCTGAAGTGTCTTGGGAAACTGAGGCACCAAAGAAAAGTGTCACGGATGCACAGAGTCCAGGCCCTGTACTGTTTGGTCCAGGGGCCCCCATAAACTGATTTTGCTCAAATACATCTGGACGTCTACAGTGACCGAAGGTGACTGTGAATGAACGAGTGCAGCCGAGTGTAAAGAAAACTGAGTGTGAGAAACAGGGAGACGATGGAAGAGCAGTGCCTGTCCGGGGGAGCCTCTCAGCTGCACCCACCGCTGCCACATGGGAACACTGTCCCAACTCGGCTAGAACGCCCAGATGCATTTGGGCAAAATCAGAAATCTAGATTTCTATCAGAAATCTCCCAAATTTTACATTTTAAGTTAAAAATAGAATGTGGTGAAAGCCAGCCTCAAGAAATGTGCCGGCCAGATCCGGCCTCTGCGCCTCTGGTTTCGACATCCAACATCTTGTCGCCATCATCTTCCAGCGGCAGATTGCCACTCAGAAACGGAGGGCCGTCGGCCTCTCCCAGACCACGTAACATGGCGCATGGCAGAATCGGGACCAAGAGCCAGGCCCCCTTGGGCTCTCTCTCCTCTAACAGGCATTTAGAGAAGACCCCTTCTCTCCTCCTTCCATCTCCTCAGGGAAGAGCCCAGATAAGACACAGTTACTTCTGATTTATCCATCACAGAGTTTGTGGGAGATTTACTGCATCAATGCCCTCCATTCTTCCTCCCCCATTTAGGGTAAAGGGCTCTCTCTCTCTCTTTGTCTCTCTCTCTTTGTCTCTCATGTTCATATTCTTAACCACTGTTAAAAAATGGATTCAATACTTTCTTGAAGTACACAGAAGGGAAAGGTAGTATGAAGAAAGACACAAAGATTTCTTTTAGGGAATGCACTGCCTGGCATTAACATATTCATGATATTTCTCTCATTAGATGAGAATTTCCAAATCAGACTTTCCTTAAAGCAGAGGAGTCAGAGACAAAACCAGCGAGCCAGTATTTTAGCTTTCTCAGGAATTCGCTGTGGGGCACAGACGTTATCAACACTGTGTGTGTGACCTGGCTGTCAAAAAAGGCTCCTATTCACCCCAACCTTTACTGGAGGGTTTCTTTAAAATTTAAAAGCCATTTTTTTATAGTTTATATTATTGTTCAGCAAATATGCACTTCCTTCTCTCCCCCACTGTGGGCAGAGAGGATTTGCCCCAAGCTGTTGAGTTTGGGCTTATCACAGCATGCTTTGGTCAAAGCAGTGTTAGGGGGCAGAGTCCTGACAAACATGCTTGATGTCTTGGGTTGACTCTTGAGCTCTCCAAATCCATCACGAGAAAAGCATCACGCGTGTAGTCACTGCCCTTCTATCCAGGACTCTATAAGAAACACACGTGACTCAGATGTGGAGGTTGCAGCCAAGCTTATGTCCGGTGAACCCCCGTTGACGGCAGATCCATGAGGGTAAAAACAGCTGCTGTTGATGTAAGTCACTGGATTGTGGAGTTGTTGGTTATGCAGTGTTACTATGGCAAGAGCTGACCGATGCACCAGTTACCTTGCATGCTGGTGGGAGGTGGAAGTTGGCCATTGGGACATTTCAAGGCTTATTTACTTAGGCCTCTTTAATCTGGAGAGGGGCGCATCTCCAGACACATCAAGGACCATGATGAACTCTTGTCATGGAAGGATGGAGAGCTGGGGGTTAGAAGACTGGAGTGTAAAGTTCTACCCTCAGCTTCATCTCACATGTGCCATTTGAAGATTGACAGGTCATTTCTCCTCTCCGGCTTTTTACCTTATGCTAAGGGGCCGCTCTAGATCACAAGGGCAGATACGTCTAAGCGGTCCCCTGAAATTTATGAATGAAGGTTGTCTTGAGCACTGGCACACATTTGGAGGATGGATCCTGGGCTGGGATGAAAGTTCAGTGATTGATTATTGATGTCTGCCACGGACACGGACTTCTCTTTTCCTTTGGGTCTGTTCCTTGCCATTTGGGACTCTAGGAGTCGAGGAAGCCAGTCTGTTGTCCTCGTGCCCTGATAAAGATTGAGCCCGAGAGAAACATGATCTCCTGTGAAAGAGAAGGAGGGACCGCAGTTCACAGACGCGGGAGGTTAGGGTGGCTTTTTGGTAGAATTCCTTGCATTGCCTCCGCAGAGGCACCCCCGGGGAGAGCTGCAGCTGTGAGGGTGACGTGGGCAGGCCTCTGGGAGCACACGCCCCTCGGCCCACCAAATGGTGGGGACGCTAAGCTGACAAAATCCAGGGCTTTAAGAATTCAAGCTGATCAGGAGGGTTCAAAAGGGGTGAGCGGAGCTGGCAGCGTGGGCCCTTGAAGAGGAGCAGGTGCAAGTCCTCAGAACTGGGTGATGGGGACCATTTGGTCAAGGAAACAATCGTTGAACCCACGGCTGGTCTGAGTTGAAGGAGAATCAAAGCGGAGGCTTCCAGCCCTCCGTTTGTTCACGGCATTGTTCATAGGGACATTTAATTGGATGCCCCCAGGGACTAGTTTTGAAAGTATCACCCCCTTTTAAAAACATGCTTACACCTGCCATCGGAGCTCTTTCTACAGCCTTTGGAGTAATCACCAAGCTTCATATTTTAGAGCAGCTTAGAGAACATAGATGCATAGATTAATCTGCATATACTGCGGCTGTTGAAAAGCAAGGGCATCTTCTTGCAAAGGTCAAAAAAAAAAAAATCAGCCAGCAGTTTGCTTAAGGTGGGAACGCTTGTCGGCCCCAATCCTTTGGAGCCGTTTACTCATCACCTGGCCCACTGTCCTCAGTGGTCTGGCCACATGGATGTGTGTTAGGTCAGTGGTCGCCTTGCTCTCTCCGGAAGCTCAGCGGGTGGAATGAGCGCCTGCTGTGGCGCATGCGCACACAGATGCGCGCATTAAGCAGAAGGGAGCAATGAAAAGCCCAGGATGCCAACTTTGGGACTGAGATGTGGCTTTCAATTTGATAAAGATCAACCACAGTTCAGGTTTCCTGAGCACCCGTTGCACCCCACAGGCTGTTCTTAAGGCCCCACATGGATGATCGCCTTTAATCAACGACGGTGAGGTAGTTACTGTGGTCAGGCACCCCTTGGCATTCCTGTCTGGCAACCTATGGAGCTACTAGGAAGGTAAGTAGCATGCCCAAGGCCACAGCGCTCCTCAGTGCTGGGGCCAGGATGTGAACCAGGAAACCAGACTCTGAATCTCACGCTTAAGCACCATACTATGAGGAGTGGCAGTTCCTAAATCACTCGGAGGGTGGTTAGAGCACAGATGAGGACCCTGCCCCCAGAGTTTATGATTTAGCCCAGTTAGAATGGGTTCCAAATTCCCATGTGATGTTGAAGCTGCTGGTCCAGGGATCACACTTTGGGAACCACTGATTTGGGATAACGCTAAGTGTTGGTGGCTTAACAAATGTAAGTGTACGTTTTGCTCACACAACATGTGAACGTCCCTGCTGGGCGGGTAGTTTTCCTTCCCATAGTGACTCAGGAATTCCAATTCCTTCCACCTTGTAACTTTGTTTCTCCATAGAGAAGAAAGAATGCCATTGTGTGGTGGCATAAGTCAGGTATTCAAAATAATCAAGTGACGCATATAAATAATTCCGATTTATAATTTTATAAATGTCTGGACAGAGACATACATAAATAATTTTGATTACATGGCACAATTATAAATGCAGATTTTGGAAGACTGAAATTGATCAACATTATCAAGATTGACAATAAGCCCATAATGCAGCATAATGGATTTTTAAAATGCGGCATAAATCTGCTTCAAAAAATATCTAGACAGCCCAACATCAAGACACATTAAACACTGCCACCAGTTCCTGGACTGTGACTTCTATGCCAGCACCTTGCAGACTCAGCAAAAGGAGTGGGCCCTACAGCGGATGCCCTGCGAAAGGACACTCTATTCAAGTTGAGTGAGCGGGATGATTTTCTCTTTGTAAAACAAGAAAGGAGATGGTATGTCCACCCAGAATCTTTTTTCCAAAATGGAGAACACTTTCATTTAAAAAAGGTACAAAAGACACATGTTAAAGGAGGTATGCAAAATAATCAAAGGCAGCCGGACTGAGCTGCAGATGGATAGATTGACTTTGGGCGCATCGATTAGCCAGAGCTATCCACTCTAGCAATTCTAAGCCTTTGTCCCTATGGAAAAGTGGGGCTGCTTTTTGAGGCCAAAGCAAACACATTGATGGATTCATGCCTGAATGGAAGGCTCCAGCAATGATGACGTCAGGGAAGGAGGGTTTAGGGGGCCTTCCTACCTAGCACCTCTACTCTTTTTTAACAGCCGACTTGGGATTTTGTTGAGTTACTCACCACCACTGCCCTCCTGCTCCAAGCATCTGAAAATTGATTTAAAACAACAACAACAGGAAATAGATATAGACACAGAAAAGTAATTTCAAATCCTTCATGCTTTCCTACACTGAAAGTATGTGCCACACACCTATTGTGGTTCAGGCCCAGATGGAAGAAACTAAAATTATGCTTAATTAGTTTTATAATTCTCAAGATCTCACTGGAAGTGGGACTCACAAGAAATAACAAGAAGAGATAAAACACAAACAGAAGAAAAATATCAACAGAACTGCTTAAAGATTCTGTACCACCGTTTTAGCACTTTCAATTCAATTTATTGAAATAAAATTGGAAGGGTGTTTAAAGTTAACTAAATTACATATCTAGTAAATATTTGTCAAGAAGACTGACCATGCATACCAGTGTTTGACTCTGTAATTGGTGGGTGGGGAGGCTAGGAACAGGAGTGGATATTTGGTAAATATTTTCTGAATGAGCGAATGAATGGAAGAATTCACACTGTTGACAAAGCCAAATCTCCTTGCAAAGCATCCAGACACATGCTCACCATGATGTGGAAATGATCTACTAACAGCAAAGAACACAAACACTTAATGAGTGTTTAGTACGTGCTAAGTATTGCTCTAACTGCTTTACATGAGCTAACTTATTTCATTCCCATCTAATAAATCTATGAAGTACATACTATTATTATTACATCCCCATGTATTGGTGAAGAAAGCGACACTCACAAGTAAATTTCCTAAAGCCACAACATTGAATGAGGTGGTCAGAATTCAAAACCGTGCAGACTGTTGCCACAGTCCCCAGTTTCATCCACCATTCTCTGCTTCCTCGAACTATTCCAGTTCATTCTTAGAACAACCATGTGAAGTAGCCTTTGACGGAACAGAGAGCTAAGGTCCAGAGAAGTGACAAAGCTGGGATTTGAACTCAGGATGAAATCTAGTCTTACGTTTCTTCATACTCAAAGCCATCATCCTTTATGGAACATCGATTGTCCCTTTAGAAGAACATGTGCAGAGATCCATGGGATCCTTGGCCCCTGTGCCTTCCTCACTAGAAACCCACACACACCTGAGTCCATTGAGAACCACGGACAGCACCCAGGTTTGGGGAAGGTCTTCTCCAGGCTTAGAAGGGAGGAGGTGGAGACTCTTCCCATCATGAGCCAAACCAGGAACTGCATGCCAGGCTTTGTTGGTGAGAAAACACATTGGTCCGTCTGGAGGCTTCTGCTGAAGTAACCGCTTTCCATCACTAACCAGGGAGTCCCTGGCATGCACTTGGTTTGTCAAGTGTTCCTTTATGAACCCTGGTCCCATGGATGAGGAGGAAACAAGAAACTCAGGGGGCACCCACATATTTTGCTTTATAATTTGAGTGAGGGACAGTCTGAATAGGCTGGTTGTATTTCTTCCTTCAAAAATTACTTTGCATCATTAATTTACTAATTCAGTTATTTGTTAGGGGCTTCAATGAGGTGTCTCTGAAAATCACCCTTCCTTCTTTATTCTTGAAATATTATGTGTGTCCTTAGTGAAAACAGTCTTGTTACTTATGGCTATACTAGAGGCCCGATGCACAAAATTTGTGCAACGGGCTCGGCCCTTGCAGCCCTGGCTTTGTCCAGAAGGTCGTCTGGAAGGTCGTTCGGCTGTCTGGTCTAATTAGCATATTATGATTTTATTATTATAGGTACCCTTCTTTCTTTTTGGAGTTGTGAGCTCTTTGGTTACAGGAACTGTGTATGTTTTCCATCCTTCAAGCACGTGTCATGATTTTGAGCATATGCAAGGCAATATATAAAAACCTAAGTTCTTATTGGATGCATTGAATTATTAGTGATAGCATCTGGCATTCTTCCACTTATTGATACCTTCTGCTCGTCTTTCTTTCTACCTACCCATCAATTCATTAACGTATTCTTTCATCCCTGTGCCTGTTCATGCATCTGCCCATCCACTTGTCCGTCCATCTATCCATGCATACATCCACCCACCCACCTACCCACCCATTTTCCCCCTGATCTCACTCCATTAATAATTCATACAAAGCAATAAGACACATTCACCAGGGGAGGGGACAACTTAAAAGGCTTTACCAAAAGTCCTTTGTTTTAGGAATTCTGTCCTCATTTTCCTTCCTCTGTGTCTCTGCCCTATGTTATCCCACCATTCTTCCTCTTCCCTCAGGAAGGTTATGGGAATGAAAGTGGGCTGGCCCCTGGAGGCTGCAGAGGGGAGTCAATTGCTTGGTGACAGCCTGGGTCTGGGGACAGATGAAAACCTTAGCCTTAAGCAAAGTTCAGGGCAGCCCAAGGAGCGAGCTGATGGACAGTCTGACTTGTCGAGGGTGAAATCAATTAAAGTACATCCAATCCAGACGTCACGCCTTCTCAGAGTGACAAATCTATGCTGGAAACTGAGAAAGATGGAGGGAGAAACGTGTCTCTGACCTCTGGGAGACCGGCTGTTCCCTCTGTCAGGGAGCCAGGCCGGAGTGAGATGCATGCATGATGAATTATAGCAGCCAGCAGCCACCTCAGAAGAGGACGGGGTGAAAAGGTTACCAGGGAGACCCAAAATGTGAGGAATTCAACCAAACATCAAGATAAATCAACTCGGGGGTCAGGAGGCTCTGGGGCGGCCTGTTCGGAACGGCTCCGGATACACTCAGTTGGTTACCCCAACTCTTTCAGGCACAATTCGCACCACACCCACGAGCACACACAGACTGTTTACCAAACGGTCAAAGGGAAGAGCCATGGGGTTCTCGAGCTGCCATCAGAAACTTGGACGCTGCCAACACCTCTCTGCACAGATGGGAAGGGATGTTCCACAGCTGAGCGTCCGAAGAGACAGACATCTGTCACATGTGCCTCCTGAACCATGGACATGCGGCTGGTGCAACGGAGGAGCTAAGTTTTAATTTTTTTAAAGTTTATTAATCTTAAATGCAAATAGTTTGACGTGGTTAGGAGCTACCGTTTTAGACAGTGAAGCTTGGGACAAAGAACGTTTTTGCCTGCAGTGACATCATCAAATGTCATTTCACGTCACATTGCAATGGCTACTGGTCAAGGAGCTCTAGATGCAAAGCCTAGCGGACAGTGGGCTGCATAGAACAATGACGCTATCCATCACCTACCATGGCACCTGGCACACATGTTGAGTCACTAATTACACAGGTGATTATTGCTAACTTACTGAAAACTTACTGTGAGTCAGAGACTGTGCTAAAACTTTGTCTGCATTTTCTCCTTGAATTAGCTTAGCAAGACCATTGACTAGGCAGTAGCAGGAACAATTATAGTAACACTAAAGGCCCGATGCACAAAATTCATGCACGGGTGCAATCCCAAGGCCTGGCCGGCGATTGAAGAGCGAGCATCTGGTGTGGAAGGGCAGGTTCCAGCTGACCTCTGGGCCCGGGGCAGCACCTGGGCCCCCGTGTGTCCCCCTCCACCTGAGTCAGGGTGCCCGAGTCCCCACATGGAGATGTGGTGAGCGCAGCTGGACGCTGCGGGCCAGGCACAGTGTGGGCCTCTGGGCCGCCCGGCGGTGCCGCACGGAAGCCAGGCAGGCAGCGCACTCTCTCTCAGCCAGCTTCACAGTCCAGCTCCTGCACGAACCCACAGGGAGTCCAGCTGGCCCCGGCAGCTGCAGCCCGGCTCACCCAGAAGAGGCCGTGCGGATGAGGGGTGGGCTCCTCGCAGGCGCCTGGCACCTGAGTGCAGGGGTTTCCCTGGCACGCGAGCCCTGGCATCCGGGGGGAGGGTAGGATGGGGAGTGAGAGCAAGCTCAGAGGATACTCTGCATTCCCACTGCACCTCTGTCTCCCTGTCACCCCCGCCCCCCCCCCAGGTAGCTGGCGAGGTTGCAGCCCCCCCCCCCCCAGGCGCCACGGGAGGTTGGTCGCCACCACACATCCTCAGTTCCCTGTCCCAGCCTGGGGCCTGGCCCTGATTGGGCAATCGGCCTGCCAGTCTGGGCCCCCTGCCCAGTTCCCTCAGTGTCTGGGAGCCGGGCAGCAGCCCCTCCTCCCCCTCCCCCGCTGCTGCCACTGGTTACTGTCTATGGGGCAATCTGAGAGGCGATCGGGCTCTCCGCTTGCACCCACCTTGGCCTGGCGCCGCCTGCTCACCTGCTCCACCGTTCTGCCATGGTCCCCCTCTTGTCAGGGCTCATAGGGGCCCATCGGGACCAGCAGCGCCTCCACTGCCACCCGCTGCCAGTGCCACGTCACTGACGCCTGCCATGTTCCACGCTGCCTCCCGGTGGTCAGCGCACATCATAGTGAGCGGTCGAACTCCCGGTTGAATGACTGCCCGAGGGGATGATTTGCACATCAGGCTTTTATTATATAGGACTGCTACGTGCCAGGTTCCCTTCTGAGATGCATGCACGTATTAACACACTTATTACTCACAGCAGTTCTGTAAGGTAAATACTCTTCTGATCCATATTTTGGGCTGAAGAAACTGAAGCCTGAGAGAGCCTGGCAACATACAGGGAAGTCACGCAGGCAGTAGGTGCCTCGGCTAAGACGTGCACCCGGGCAGGTGGCTACCTGCATGTGGGGCAGCCAGAACCACCCGGCCCCCTTGCTCTGCCCAGTGTACAGAAGACATGGAAGCTGGGAAGGATTAAGCAAACATTTTGGTTAGAAAGTAGCAGCACCAGGACCCGACTTCAGATCCACCCGACGGAAAAGCCCAGCAATAACCGAGCTGCTTCAGAACCGCCTGGGATTTCGCCGCGTTCTGGGCAGGAGCTCGGCCCCACTTGCAATACTCATCTCCCCTCAGTGCACAGAGGCCAGACCTGGGTTTGCAACTGCCTTTCTGAGGTCACTCCCCATCCATCAAACAAGCTCCCTTTTAACCCTTTGAGACGGCTTCGTGATGCAGCCTAAGCATGTATCTAATTCAGTGTCTAAGGCACATGATAAGCACGGAATAAAAGGATGTTGTGGTCAATATTATTATTGATGATATATTATGATCTTCTATAATTTTACAATTAAAATATTACATTAAGTATACACTATAATTATATTAAGTATATATTATAATTATATTAATTATGCATTATAATTAATATACTTCAAATATATAATCCTATGTTATATATTAATTAATAATAGTGTGATTAGCAAACAAGTAGGTGCTGGAAACACCCTGTGTGATTCTGCCGGTTTTGCTTGCTTTCCCGTGTGTCTGTGGAGTGACAGGTCCTTGGAGTGACCTGCTCCATCACTGTCACCCACATCTAGTGGGTGGACGCCAGGGATGCTGCTTACCTCCCCAAATGCCCAGGATGGCCCCACCACAGAGTCACCTGCCCCAATGTCAACAGAGCCGATGGAGAAACCTGCTTTAGAAGATGCAGTGGCACCTGCGACAGAGGGTGAAGTCAGCAAGACAGAAGCGACTTTAGAAAATGTCTGTGGGAATATTTTCCTTTTTTTTAAAGCTAGTTCAGCAGGCGACCTCTGCTCCATCGCCCTGGCCTGCAATAAAAGCCACAGCTCTGACCCTGGACATCGAGGCCCAGATCTGGGAAGCCCAAGCCGCCCCACGCCCTTCCTCTTGGCCTGCGCTTTCTGGTGCAGCAGGAGGCCCCTGCCGTATGTTTTTCATTCATTTATGCTGAAATTGTCTAAACGTTCCTTTTTTATGAGCTATTTCATGTCCAAAAAGCCTTTTGAATCACATTTACAACCCTTTAAAAAAGCTCATTCCTCTTCGAACCAGGAAGCCACTTCATGAACGGAGCAGACGCAGCCAAACCTGGAGGATGGGAGAAAAAGGGCGACTCCCCCGGGGAGCGTGTGCTTTCAGTGTCCCCAGGAGCCTGCCCGTGGCCACGCTGGTCGGAGGCAGTGACATGACTGAATTGGGAAGTGGGCCCAGGAGGGGCCCCTGGCTCTCTGGGGTGGGCCTTGGTCAGGGGCTCTTGCTGACGGAAAGCTCTCCACGAGCTGCCACCTGCGCTGGGCAGTCTGTCAGTGGCGCAGGAGGATGCTTGGCTGATCTGCCCATCGGCTCCTTCCTCTCAAGGGGCCTTCAGGGGATGGGCCAGGGGATGCCCACGGCCTCCTCCACCTGCTTCCCGCGAGCTCGCAGATGCTGTTCGGACAGAGCAGGTTTGTGGCCTGGGCGATGCCTCTCCATCCTGTGGAGCACCTGTGGCAGGTGTCACCGGCTGACAGGGACGGCCTTGGCCCTGACCTCAGGTATGAGTCCAAAGTCCCTTTCAACAGAGGTCTCCAAGGCAGCTGCCCCTGGCTGTGCAGCACTGGCGCATGCACGCGTGCACACACAAGACCAAGGAGCGATGGGCCATTGCTGGCCCAGGTTATATGAAAGGCATGTCAACAATTCCTCTAGAGCAGGATTTAACCAAGACCTAGCTGTAGAAGCAGGCCCGTGACAACAGAAAAGATAAAGTCAAATCAAACCAAACAAAGGGACGCAGAAAGTAAAACAAAGCCAAACAAAAACGAACTTGTCTCAAATAAAATAAAACGAAGCCAGAGTGAGCGCCACTTGCTGTGTGACCTCAGGCAGGCGACTGACTGCTCTGAGCATTTGTTTCCTGGCCCACCAAGGGCGAGGCAGGCCCCCTCCCCCGTGTTACTGTGCCTGCCTCCTTGTTTTAACTTTTTATAGGTGACAAGGTCCAGTCACGTCATTGTGAGAATACTAACACCCTCCACACTCCAGCCCGAGGCCCACTGCTTTGCATAAGTTATTGTTTCTGAAGCCAAGCAGGGTCTTACAATCATCGTACACAGTTCAGGCGGCCAAGCCTACTTTCCTGAATAAAACGAAAGCTATTTTTAAATCCACGAAGCCTTAGAATAAAACAGAGTGGGACTAGTTTCTATTTGTTTAACACACAGAATATTCCTGACAATGGCCTAAGTTGCCTATTAATACCAAGTGTTATTAACATCCTACCTATTAACATCTTAATATTCACCTTCTTGAAATGCAGAATGGAGGCTCTGGAAGGTTCTCTTGCTCAAGGTCCGAAGGCAGGTCAAGGTGCACTGTGGTCCTCTGATACCAGCCTTACTTTCCTAACCAACTTCCCCATTTGGGCCTCACACAACTCCAAGGAGGAGGCAGGTGCAAACAGGGAGACTATGACCACGAAATGCCTCCTCTGGGGTCGCAGCAAGCAAACCTTACAGGTCCTGGGGCTCTGCGCTGGCGGAGAACAATCCCATGTTCTGTGATGTTCTGTGACTTATGGACGCTAATCTCCCATTGATCGCTGGCTCCGGGACAGAGGCGCGCTGAGGGCTGCTGCATCCTCCCGGAGTTTTAAGAGGCCCCGGGGAGGCAGGAGGAAAGACGCTTCAACTCGTTAGAAAGTTGAAAAAGATGTATGTTCCCAGGGAGACTTCAGCAGATGGTCTGTGACAGTTGTTCGTTCATTCAATGGGCAGTGACGGAAAGTCCCCTGTATGTCTGGTCGGGTCAAGACACTTGGGTGAATGCTGGGTTGGTGGGTGGGGGTGGCAGGTGGACAGCGCGTGAAGTTACAAAACAGAAGTCACTTGAGAGGCAATGATGCAACCTGAAGGGCATCAGCTTGGAGATCAGCGTCCACTTGGGTTGAAGGCTAGCTCTGCCACTCTCCAGCTGTGTGGCCATGGGCATGTGACTCCACCTCTCTGGGACCTAATTTTCTTATTTATAATCTGGAGACAGTGATAGAAGGCTACCCTTGGCGTGGCTGGGTGGTTTACTTAAAATCACATGTGTAAGATGCTTATCATATTGTCTGATACACACAGGTGCTCAATAAGTGAAAGCCTAAACCGTTTATTTATTCAACAGATATTTACTGAGCACCTACTACAGACCAGGCCGAGTCCTTAGCAGTAGGCATCAGTATCATTTGTTATTATTGTCTCATGATGACCCTGCAGACCCAATCTCTTTGGACTTCATGGAGGTATCCTGAGAGGTAAGTGGGTTGGCCTCAGTCCAGGAGGAGTGTGAGATGACGTTCCTGAGCAGAGGTGCCTGGGCCTCCTGACCTCTCTCGGGGGAGAGGGCAGCTCTACTGCTGAGTGAGTAAGTGGGCCTTGGGGGTCCCTCTATAGGAGAAAGGAGATGAGGTACATCTCACCCTCATTCTAGGGCTGTTCAGATCACTTGTTCCTCTTGGCTTTCCCTCCTTGGCTCACTCTGATGGAAGTATGAAGAGATGCCTGTAAACTGTGGGGAAAGGGCATGGCCAGGTGGGTCCTTCCATCCAGCTTTGTTTTCCCCGCTCAGTATTTCATATCCACACCTGGTGCCATCTTGGTGAAATCATGAACCTGGACTAATGCCCTCCTGACCAATGATAATGACGGGGATGTTGGCTGCTGATATTGTTGTAGATGAGGATGATGGTGATGATGGTGATGATGGTGACATTGATGTTTAGAAGATAATGGCAATGATAATGATCAATCACCATGGGCTGGGTGCCTACCAACGCAATTTTACATACATTCTCGCCAGCCCTCACAATAACTCTAAGTTAGGCCTTATTTCTGCATGTGAAAATGCCGTAGTGAGGAACATGAGGCTGAGGAGTCGTGATATTCCAAGGCCACACCCGCAGGAAGGGATAGAGCTCACTGCAAACTTATGACACCAATTCCAAACCATGAATTTTGCCAGTAAAGTTGTAATGATATTGAGTGCACAGGAGCTGTAAGATATATCATCTTAATGCATTAGCTCATTGAACCCCTACTGTGAAGTAGATACTAATTTCATGTCTAGTTTACAGACTCAGGTGACACACAAGTTGTGGAACTTGGCTGTGGTCAGAGAGTTGGTTGGCCGTGGATTTGAGGTACCTAAGTAACCTGACTACCGAGCCTGCTCTCTTATTTTCACTTAAAAGTTATTATGTTTTTTGTTTTTCATGGAGGTATAATAGATTCACAACAAATTAAACATGTGTCAATGAGTTGCAATGAATTTTCATGCCTGTATACACCACCATAGCTAAGTCTGAGCTATTAACCCACCAGCCATGTGACATAACTTCCAGTTTGATGTCATCAGAATTACTGATACCACTCCCCTCTTCCTGATTTACCTTCCACACATATTCACTCTGTCCATACTATTACAAACCCATCTGATCTTTACTATAGTCCGGACACTGGTTTTAGCACTTCACATGCAGTAATTCATGTTAGAGTTATGATTTGGGTACTGTTCCTATGATCATTTTCACTTTCCAGATGTAACAGCCGAGGCACAGAGAAGTTAAGTGACCAGTCTAAGGTCACACAGCTGGTGAGTTGCAATGCTGCGAATTAAACCTGGACTGTCTGGCTCTAGAGTCCTTCACACGCTCATTGCCTTAAATTCGTATGCAATCCCTACCAAGAAAGTGCCATGACCAATCCCAGTTTACAGATCAGGAAACTAAGACCGGGCAAGGTTCAGTAATCTTCCTAAATCTCCCTCCTGGCAAGCCACAGAGGGAGGACTCTACTCATGTCCAAAGACACGCGCTCCATTGCTGCCCTCAGAGAAGTCCGATGCCTCTGCTCGGACCAGGATCACTGAGGCACCTGCTTATCCTTTCCAGGCCTCCCGAGTGTCTGGGCGGCAGGAGCTCTGCCTTACTGCTCTTTTGTCGCCGGTAGTCCCTGGCCCTGCACCCCACACTCCGTCAGAGGAGGGAAGGCTCGGGAAGAACGTGCCAGTCCCAGGCCCCAGTGTGATGAGGCTGTGCCACAGACATGCTTGCGTCTCTAACTCCCCTCCGTAGCTGCCTCAAGTTCTTGGGTCCACGTCTTCCGAGCTTTTCCTCAGGGGTCAGTAAATCTTGAGTTCCCCAGTTTCCTCCAACTCAAAAGGATGTGAGTTCCGTAAATCTTGGCCCTGGTGAGCATCGGGATGCATGAAATATGACAGGAAAGGGGCCAGGGAGGCAGAGTTTACACAGAGCATAGCATCCACTGGGCAGATGGGGGTCCCTGGGGACCCCTCGGGCTGCACACAGACACCTTGGCCGCCTTCGGTCTCCGGCTGCCATAGATGGTCAGGGTCACCGCCGTGCCAAGTTCCTGCGAGCATTGCCACTGCTGGGCAGAGGCCACAAAGTGCCCCAAATCAATGTGGCCTCCATCCTGCGTGACTCCAAACAGTTGGGGAGGGACAGGAGACCCATCCATCAGGGCTGACGGGGCAGCAGGAAGGACTGAGCTGTGATGAGAGGAAGAACTTCCTGCAAGGAAAGGCGATTAAGCCCTGGAATGAGTTATTGAGAGAGGCGGAGGAAGCGGCTTCCTGACTCTGAGACCAAGATGAATAGTTATCGGTCTGTGAGAGTCCGGCCCGCCTGTCTGCGTGGATCCTTGACCTCTGAGGGGAGACAGCCATCAGCTGCATCTGCCCCGAGGTCATCTGAGAATGCGCAGAGCCGATCAACTCCTCTGGCGGCACATTTCGTGGTTTCACCTTTTTTATGTGCCGTAGAATTGCGATGTTCATTGTAAACTTTTGAAAAATTCAAATAATCTAGATGAGGATAAAGGTGAAAAGAAACTGTCCCTCTTACTGCTCTGTGGAAATCCCACTCCCCTGCCTGCAGATAACTGTTTACACCTGGGTAGATGGCAACTGACTTTGGTGAATATGCATTCACACACACATGCACGCACACACGCATGCACATGCACATGCACATATGCACACGCACACCAAACAGTGTATGATTTTTATTTTCCAAGGTAGCCAGGCATATACTACACTTACTGTTCCAATAGTTGTCTTTTCCCCTTGTTAACTTCATGGGCATCTGTCCACGTCAGGACCTATACTTCAGTCTCCTATTTTAGACAGTTGCTTCATCCTCCATAATATGAAGATGCCATTGCCCCTTTAAGCACGCCTCAGTTGATTTACTTTGAGGTTGATGCCAAACGTTTGCCTGTGCAAAACTGCTGCAGTAAAAAGGAATTATGTCCCTTTGTCTGTTTAAAAGCAGAATTAGGACGTGCATATGTTGGGGGCTTTACTCAGTCTAGTATACACTGAGTGGCCAGATTATTATGATCTCTGAATGCACAATAATCTGGCCACTCTGTATATCCTATATAATAAAAGGCTAATATGCAAACTGTCCCCTCGACCAGGAGTTCGACCAGCAGGCAGGCCAGCCAACCGCCCATGTCCCCTCTCCCTGGCCAGGTTGGCCGGACCCCACCCATGCACAAATTCATGCACTGGGCATACACACACACACACAGACACACACACACACATACTGAGTGGCCAGATGATTATGCATTCAGAGATCATAATAATCTGGCCACTCAGTGTATACATATCTTTTTAAAAGTAAGCAATTGCCATCAATGGGGGGTAAACATCATTTCTGATTCTTGAGACCAACCTCCGTATCTATGATAGGAGTAGATAGGAGAGACCTCAATGTACTTCTATTTATACATTTTCATCAAAAGAGAGTTACCGTTTTTGAAAATATAGACCATGTAATTCTGCAAAGTTCTTCCAAAATAAGTTGTTTCAGGACTAAAAATGGGGTTATTCACTGGTAGAAATTGATGATAATTTTTTCTAAAACTCAAGGGAGTGTGGTTACCTCCCCTCTGCTCTGCTGGGCCTCAGTCCTGTCACCTTCCTTTGAGTATCACCCCTCCCCCCCCAACTTCCTTTAGGGAGCTGGCATCACTTACACCAAATCTTCTCAGAATGCTAGTGGCCTGCACGTGACAAAGGAGGCTGTGAGGGGGGAAACATCCATCCATCCATCCATCATCTATCTTTATATCATTTCCTACCTATCTATCCATCCACCCACCCACCTATCAATCATCTGCATTTCTATCATCTTCTGTGATCAAATATGTTGCGAGCCCACCTCCTTCCCCAGCCTACACACATCCTTACATCTCCCTCACCGTCGCCACTGGGAAAACCCATGGAGTGCATTAGCCCTGAGAAGAACTACAGTGAAAAACAACCAACCCAAGCCCATTAATTTCTGTCTTACCAAGTATTTCCCAAACAGAAGTGAAGACAGACTCTCTTTTTCACGTATTTTTCTTCACAGAATACAGGAAAGTGCAGAGCTGTCCACTTCCAGAATGGACTTCCCAGCCAGGCCCCCACCCGCTTCCCACACTGCCTTGCTGAGCCCTGGAAGCTCCAGTTAACACCACAAACTGAGCACCTACTACGCGCCAGCCACACTCTGCTCATGATTACCCCACATGTCACAGCTTTATGAAATCCCCAATTTTAGAGATGAAAGAAAGGGAGGCTTGGAAACTAAGTCCTTCGTTAAAACAACCCAGAATGGCAGAGCTGGGGTGTGAACCAAGGTCTTCATGAATCCAGAGTCCATGGTCCAGAGCCCTCCACGTCTCTCCAAGAAGCATAAAAGCCAAAGGCTGCACTTTCATCTTTTACTAAAGAGACCTCCTGTCCCAGTTAATTTCTTCAGCCGGTTTCCTCAAGTCCGACCTGTCTGGGTTCACGAAGGGCCCAATGTGTTTTAAATCCAGAAGGAAGGACCCACAGTCCCTCTCCTTTGGTGGCGTATTTATAAACAGACGCACGGCAGGAAATGGGCACCCTCCGCCCTGCCCCAGGGTGTCTGCGGACAGAACAAAGAGCGGGTTCTGGGCCGGCCAGCGCAGGCCCGCAGCGAGACTGCCGCCTGACGCTGCGAAATGGATTCAAGGCCCTGGTCCATCTGGTTTGTGTATCGCCAACGAGCTGTGAAAGTGTCAGGGCTTAACTTCTCTGGATCCGAGGAAGTCTCGTGAGGTTTTATTGAGCAGTTAAGATGGGTGTGAACCTCACTGGGGGGACCCGCTTCTCTCCTAGGATCGGAGAGATGGGCAGGGTTCACGGATGGAGAGACACAGGTTAGAGGTGAGGATGGACCCTCGCCCCCCACTTAAAGCGCCGGGAATCGCAGTCCAGGCTGCATGGACGGTGCACCATCGCGACTGTTCATTTTGTCTGTGTGCTTCTGTCCCTTCTCTGGGACATGGAGACAGTGACCTTGCCCAACACCGAGCTGTGATGTGACTGAGGGCAAGTTGCAATGTAGTGGGAAGGGGCGGTCTGTGCACTGGGACCTCATTTCCGGCTTCTGGTCTCCCTCTGCCCTCGCCGAACTAGACTATTTCCATACCTAGTCCCACTCGATTCTCATGACCTACTGGCAGCTGCTCTGGGCTCTGGGCATCGGCTGCTTCCGAGGTCCCTCAGCCTTGGAAAGAACACGAGCGCATAGCCCCAAGCAGCGGGAGGGGTTCTTCCTCCTTGTTCTCTGGGATGGCTCCCTCGGCTCCCTCATGGAGCTCAGCCGCCATGTAGTGGGGAAGCCCAAGCTAACCATATGTAGATGCCTCATGTCCAAGTTCTGGCCAATAGCCTAGTGGTGGCCCCAGCCAACAGTTGGCATTGACTGCCAGGCCTGAGAGTGAAGACACCTCCAGATGATCCCAGCCCCTGGCCATTGGATCACCCGCAGCTGCCAGGCATTCCAGCTGAGGCCCCAGACGCCCTGGGAGAGACAAGCTGTTCTCACTAGGCGCTGTCCAAATTCCTGACCCACAGGACGGGGGAGCATGAATAAGTGGGTGTCTTATGTGGTTTGTTTTTTTACATCGGTAGCAACTGGAACAGTTACCATTAATTATTATTATTAATTGCCATTACATTATGCATTATGTAGTATGCCAAGAGATAAGCTGTCAAACGATGCCACTCCCCAAGAAAGCAGAAAGACCTAAAGTTGGTTTTTATTTAAAAAGACCTCGCCCTGGCTGGTTTGGCTCGGTGGATGGAGCGTCGGCCTGCGGACTCAAGGGTCCCGGGTTTGATTCCGGTCAGGGGCATGTGCCTTGGTTGCGGGCGCATCCCCAGTAGGGGGGCGTGCAGGAGGCAGCTGATGGATGTTTCTCTCTCATCGATGTTTCTGGCTCTCTATCCCTCTCCCTTCCTCTCTGTAAAAAATCAATAAAAAAATAGAAAGACCTCTCCTTTCCCACCATTCTAGTTGGTTCCCTGTGTTGCTTTAGGTAAGTCATACAAGCTCCCCATGTCCCAGGACCCTAATGTATAAAAGAAAAATGATACTGTTCTTAGGAAAGGACCATGCAGGCAAGAGCTAGGACGATGCTTTGGGTGAAAGTTGCTATGTTGACCCTTGACACTGACGACTCATGAAGGAACAACCGTAGAATGTCCCCCCCACCCCAACCCCATCATCTGTGTGGAAGCCCAGCGGCTGCCTGCTCACACAGAAGCATGTGAAAGTGGGTGGTGGTGGGGGGGGTGGGGAGGCAGCTGCTGGGAGGCCCACCCAGCTTGTCTGAAGGGACAGTGCCTCACCTATCCCCTCTCCCTCACTGACCTGGATTGATTGCCACCCTTACCAGACCTCTTTCCTCCAGGCTTGAGCTCGCTTCCAAGAAAGGCGGCCAGCCTTGCTTGGCGCCTGAAGACTCTCTCACTTCTGCTCAGTTCTGAGGGAGAGGGGACAGAGGACGGGGAGGGGAGCAAGAAGAGCTGCACGGCTCTGCCTGGGGTCTGAGACCTCTCTGCCATGTCACCTCGGGGGATGCCCTTTCCCTGCCCATGCCTCCCACTCTCCGTCTCACTTACCACCAGGTGTCCAGCCAGCCGTGCCTCCCGCCCTGCTGTCTTCCGTCTCTGTCTATCCCCGGATCCTGTCCTCAATCTCCTTGGCGGGGAGGGGCCATGGGTGGTGGATCAAGCAAGGGCAGAGAGGACTTTTGGGGCCCCTTTGACAATCCAATATTGAGTCGCTGTCGGGCACGACAGTCATGTCAAGACTGAGAGATAAAGGGGTATAACGGGAACGGCCCGAACCACAAGTCTGGACACTTGGATAAGGACTTTATCTGGACACCAATATGAATGGGGCCTCCGCCCCTAGGGGGCTTTAAGAACTGAGAGTCCCGACCTCCCAACCCTCGAGTTTGGCCGGCTCACACTTGGAGGGTCACGTCAGAGGGTCACACTTGGAACCTTGCCGGACTTCCTTCCCTTGGACACGTGCCACCACTGCAGGCACCTGGCTTGAGACTAACACCTGCCTCTCCACCTGCAGACGCCGCCAGTGACAGGGGCTTCACACCCGATGCTTGTTAGCTCCCTTCTTATCACCACTCGGCGGGCCTGCCAGGGGCCTGTGGCTTCAGTGGCTGGGGAGGCAGTGTCCTGCTGTGCGAGAGACTCTCCATAAAGAGTGATGGCCTTCTACTTGATGGGATGCCCGCTGAGATCAGGGACCCGCTGGGGCAGGGGAGGGGCAGGGCACACTAAGTGGCTCTTGGATCCAGAGGGGTGGAATAAGGGGGCTTAGTTGACTTACTTGTTGGCACCAAGTGAGGTAAAGTCTTTAAAGTGCCTGGCATGTAGCAGATGCTAAATAAAATTCTAAAAACCCCGCCCAGATGTCACACACGTTATATGAGATGCAGAGACCAGAATGGTGGGAATGTGCACATCACCCATCTCTCCTCTGCTCCCAGGCCCATCAGCCTTCACTTCCAAAACACAAAGATCAAGTTAATAAGAAGTTTAAGGTGGGACATTAGCGCCGTAAGCCAAGTGGGGGACCATTGGGCCCTGCACACCATGAAACCAGCACCATGGAGCAGATGGGCGGGGGGGAGCTTTTCCTGACTTCCAAATGCCTTCTCACTTCCTTGGAATCGACCTCTGACCTCAGACGCAGGAGATGACATCATTTTTGATCTCCAACCCCTGGCAAGCTTCAGACCTGCACCTCACAGACTCCCCACGAGTTACAATCGTTATCCCAGCTTACAGAGGAGGAAAGTGAGGCAGAGGGGTCCTGGGACTGGCCCGAAATCAAGCATGTACTGAAGTGTGTAAGCCAGGACTTGAGCCCGGGTCTCTTGGCTTCCAACCTCTGGGCAGTTCCCGCATTCCTTCCAGACCACACAGACCGGCACACAGGTCTGCACACCCAGCGCTCCTTCCCCACCAGCCCCCCTCCCGAGCTCTGAACTTGTCACAGATGATAAGCCCGGACGCCAATACATTCGGTCGGTTCCAAAAATAAAGCGGGGCCCGTGGACACATCTATGATCGCCATCATGTACCGGCTGGTCTCGCTGTTAATTGATGCAGAGAGGAATCATTCAATCAGGCCAAACTCGTTTAGAACCCAGCTCTGCTCTCCTCCCGTGGTGATGGCTGCAGAGCTGGCCGGGGGAGGGGAAGGAACGGATACCGCGATTTAATTTTTCAAGTAACACTGTTCAAATCAAAATACATTTGTTCCAATGAGATTGCCCTGAAACAGTGTTTGCATTGATGGCTCGGGGGTAATTCTATTAAAGCCGGAGCATATTTTTCATCGGGAGGCAGGAAAGGAGAGTGAGAGTGTGTGGGGGGCGGGGCAGGGGAAGAAGGCTGAAAGCTGAATGTAACCTTATGGAGCTGCAAAAATCAGATCTTTTAACCCATTTTAGCTCGGCTTTCTCCACTGACATCGCTAACCATTGTATCCCGTGCTGTGGACTCGGAGGGTTTGCCTTCTCTCAGACACGATCGGCTCCGGGCTCGGCCAGGCAGCGGCCACAGCTGGGCACCTTAGTGACGATAGGAAAGTATTTCATCATTGCTTCCAGAGAGCAAGCACTTTGTGTGTACATACATGCAAACACACATGTGTGTGCATATACACACATGTACATAGAGTATGAATACATATAAACATACATAGACACCTGTGTGTACGGTATACTAGTACATGCACATAAATACATGCATACATGTACACACACATATACATGTGTATGTGACATTTGGATGAGGCTACATGTGTATGCCAGGTGTTAATAATGTGGATTTTGTGATCAAAGAAAACACAATAATTTCAAGAGAAACATCAAAAGTGCTTTATTCAAAGTAATGTCCATCGCTAGCTACACATTTCCCCCATCTTTCAGGTAATTTGTGGATACTGTCCCAATAGAACTTTCCTTGTTTTGAGGCAAACCATTCAGAGACCCAATTTTCCACTTCTTCGTACGTTTTGAAGTGCTGCTCAGAATGTGCATGTGCCATCGATAGGAACAAGTGGTCATCTGAAGGAGCAAGGTCTGGTGAATACAGCGGGTGGGTAAATACTTCCCAGGCAAGATCTTTTAACGTGTCTTTAGTTGGTTTTGAAGTGTGTGATGGTGCGTCGTCATGAAGCAAAATTACTTTGCTTTGTCTTCTGGTCCTTTTACAATCAAAGCGTGGTTCAAATTGATTGTTGTCGGTAGCGATCAGTATTAATGGTTTCACCTGGTTTTAGAAGCTCATAATACACCACACCTTCCTGATCCCACCAAACGCAGAGCATTGTCTTCTTTCCAAAGCAAATTGGCCTTGCAGTTGATGTTGATGGTTGACCTGGATTAACCCATGATTTTGTGCATTTGGGATTCTCCAAATAAATCCACTTTTCATCGCCAGTCACAATTCGATGCAAAAAAGACTTTCTTTCGTGCCGTTGAAGCAACATTTTACCGATGACTTTTCGGTTTTCCATTTGTCTTTCGTTCAGTTGATGTGGCACCCATTTTCCTTCCTTTAAAATCTCTCCCATTGCTTTTAAACGATTGGAAATTGTTTGCTGGGCAACGTTTAATCTTTCTGCAAGTTGTTTTTGAGTTTGACATGCATCTTCATCCAATAATGCTTGTAATTGTTGGTCTTCAAACTTTTTCAGTTGACCTAGACATTCTTTGTTTTTCACATTGAAATCATCACTTTTAAAATGTTTAAACCAGCGTTCACAAGTATCTTGAGATGGAGCATGTTCACCATAAGCTTCCTGAAGCATAAGCTAACTTTCAGCAGCACTTTTCTTCAAAATAAAGTAATGAATTAAAACTTCCTGCAAATGCTCTTTTTTTGGCATGAAATTTGACATTTTTAAGTGTAAAAATATCTATGATGTTAACACCTTCAGAAAATTGGACATATGAAGTTTTGAAGCTTATTATCAATACAAAAAAATAGCAAGCATATCAAATCGCATATATATCAACATATATGTAACACCATCGATTGGAAAAAACCCGCATTATTAACCGGTACACCTGGTATATACCCACACCTCCCAGGATGATCTCATTGCGAGAACCTTAGTTTAGTTCCATCTGCAAGGACCTCGCTTCCCCAGTGAGGTCACATTCCCAGGTCCCGGACAGACAGCTTTTCAGGGGCTACATGGAACCCACTGCATGCACAGAACCTCTTCTTCTCCAGCCCTCCTTCCCCATCACACTCATCCCTTCTACCACCTGCACTTTTTCTGCTTGTTATTCTTAAGGAATGCTTGTTGCCGGAGGACCACGGGGTTTGTTTAGCTCATTGACGGGTCAAGATCATATAACGCGCCGGCACACAGTAGACCCTTAATAAAGACCAGTGGACCTCTATTACAGTTCTCTTTATGCATCTGTCTCTCTGACCATATCCTGAGGCCAGAGCGGGGCCTCTGTCTTTCCCCCAGCTGCACCTCTCAGGTCCTCCTGTTGTCTGACATGCAGGAGGCATCCAATTAAAATGTGTTAAGTAATAACAATAGTCACCATTTTCTTTATAGAGAGTCAACTATGTATCAGACTTGATTCTAAGGGCGTATGTGCGGTAAACCATGTAATCCTCACAATAGCACTATGTGAGAGGTATCATCAACATGCCCACTTTACAGATGCAGAAACTGAGGTTCAAAGAGGCCAAGTAACCCATCCAAGTTCGTAGGCCATAAATGCAGGTCCTGGATGGATCACTAGAATACTGTTTTAGCACCTCAACAAAATTTTAATTTCTACTCTTTAATAAAGTCTCTGGGATGAGATAAATGAAATAGCAAGTCAACACCCGTCTCTTTTGTGGACTGTCAAAGGCATGTGCCACACACGTGTGCATGTATGTCACCATCATTTATTCAATCTGGTCCAACAAGGACTCTTCTCCAGCCGCGCACTGAATGCGGCTGGGTGTGATCAGGCTGCCATGGCAGGGCGGAGGGACACTGACATCCAGAGGAGGAGAGGAGGCCCTTGCTACGTCAGTGACGTTGGAAGTCAGTACACTCTTTGGGATATGTCCAAAGTGGAGCTGAGAGGGGCCCACACAGAATTATGGGATAGAACATTCTGTGGAGGCAGCGAAATGGATCCCATTCATAACTCACAAGTAGGAGGCCTAAAGATTAAGACTATGTGGGAACTCAGTTGATGCTGGGTGACACCCATGTCATGTTCCCCTTCTTCCCTTAAGGCAGGTAGGCACAGGAGGTTTAGAAACAGCAGATGCCATGGAGAAGGGAGGATGTTCTCTTCATGAAGCCCCTACTATGTGTCAGGCCATGGAGAGCTTAGCGATCATGCACTATTATTCAATCCAGTGATTTTTAACCTGCCTGCACACAGAGCCAGCGAAGGAAATTTTTAAAAGACACAAATACCCAAGACCCAGCCCTAGAGAATCTGAATTGCCTGGCTTTGGATGAGGCCCGACAAAGGTTCACTCCAGAAGCAGCTCAGAGGATTCTAACGTAACGCACTGGCTTCATCTTTGCATCAACTCCCCGAGGCTGACAGTATTCGCATCTGCATTTCAGAGATGATGAAACCAAGGCTCAGAACGGCCTCAAAGCTGAGCCAAGGCTCAGAGCTAGCATGTGACAACACTGGGACCTGTGCCCAGGGGTGTGTGACTCCAAATTCGGTGCTCTTTCTACTGCCAAGGTGGCCAGGGGGAGCTGGCCCTCTGGACTCCTTCCCTCTCCCTGCGGGTGGCCCTCAGTCACGTACTCCTGGTAACGATCAATACCACCAGCGTCCAAGTGACCTCTCTCAAAACTCCTCCCGGGGGAACACGCTTGGGGATGCTACCGGGCGCAGCGCAGGTGGGACTCCTAAAAATCACAATGAGGATGGAGGTAGGGCTGCACCGAGAGTGGGAGCTGACCCCAGTGTCTGGGCTTCACCCTCGTCTCTATTCTAATCCGAGGGCGTGCTGGGACCTTTCCCAACACCCTGTGCTTCGAGGGGTAAGGGAGGCACAGGTTGTTAGAAGGGACCTCAGGCTCCCCAGGGGGAAAGGGGCCGCTTAACCTTCCTGTTTCTTTATTGCTTTAATGAGCTGTTTGGTGACTGGACAGTCTCTTTGATACCCATCCAACGTTGGCCTGTGAAATATGGGGCCTGTCAGCCTGTTGAACGAGGGTCACCAGACTGTCAATACCATCGTCCATCAAGCCGATCAGGCCTGGGTGCTGACCTGCAATGAAAGGATTGAGCCATCTGTCCCCTCCCTCTGGCCAAAGTGTTGGTGGCGTGTGGAGCACAGCTGGTGACTGGAGGAGAGGTGACAGTGTCGAGGCCATTGGGTGGCTGACTTCAAAGCAGAGGCCCAGGGCAGCAAACAACAGGGAGAAAACAGAAAGCACCGTCCAAGTTAAACAAACCACAGCAGAGCCAGAGGAAGACGCAGAGTCAACAAATCAGGACAAGAGGGGAGTCTCTTGGACACCTTGTGGGTGGTCAGACCTAGGGTGAACCTCATCTGCACTGTTGGCTTCTGGGAATACAGAAATTTTCCCTTAGTAATCACCATGGTATGTAACACAGGCATAGAAACAAAAACCATAAGGTTTGAGACAAACTATCTCTGTGTACATGGATGGTGTGACATGGCTAAAAAAGCACGTTAAAGTAATCCATGGATGCATTAATAGAGGTATAAGGAATACAATAAAGGAGGTGATTCACTCATTTCCTACGTATTAATTGAACATCTATTATGTGACATGGACTAATAGATTTGCTGGAGATATTACAGTAAACAAAACAGACAAAAATCCTTGCTCTCATGGCACTTTCAAGGTAATGAAGACAAATATTAAAAGAATAATGACTATATGGTATGTTAACACGTGCAATGAAGATATACAAAAGAAAGGGAGGAGTTACGGAGTTGGAAGTGGTTTGCTATTTTACATGGAGTTAGAAGAGAAGATGCGTATGAGAAGACAGCTGACCAGAAAGAGGCGAGAGAGCAAGAGTCCCACAGACCTCCGTGGGAAGGGTCTTCCAGGCAGAGGGAATAGCCAGTGCAAAGGTCCTGAGGTGGCAGTGTGCAAGGAATGTTTGAAGAACTGCAAGCCGGCCCCTGAAAGTGGAGGGGAAGGAAGGAGGGGCCCGTGAGAGACAGAGTTGGAGAAACAGTGCTGGCCAGGTTTTGTAGTGCTTCGTGTGCCTTTGGGCCCCATGGGTGCCTTTTATCTTATCGGGCCCTTTCCCCGCGCACTTTGCTAAGCTGTCACGTTTGTTATTCTAGGGTAAACTTTCGGCAGATGTAGTACAGACTTTTGGGGTCAATGCCCTGTGTTATCCCAAAGATAGTTCAAATATTTGTGGCCTTGTCAACCTCCATCTCCGTGGACCTGTGTCCTGGCAGCAGGGGGTAGGGGTGGGGTGGGGTCACTGAATCCCTGGCCCGGCGTGAGCCAGCCGGGGCGGGAGGCTCTCATGTGAGGCCACCGAAGGCGGGTGACACACACACCCGTGCTTGGCCCCAGGTCCTGTAGGGCGACCGTGGAGACGGAAGACGGCGGCTGGGTGGATGACTCTCTCCTACATGCCTGGGGCTTCACGTGTGGGGATGGAGTTTTAACGGCCAATCCACTGACAAGAAAACCAAGGTCGAGAGAGTCCATGGCGACCACAGTGTTCTTAATTGTGGGTGTGCGTGTGTGTCTGCACGGACTGCGGGCTCTGGCAGAATGCCGAAGCAGGGAACCCCTTCTCAGAATTGCACTTTAAAATTCAAACGTGCGGGATGACCGAGGGAAGCCAGGACGGACAGAGAGAGCAGTGACACGGCGGTTTGGTGTTCCTGAGCAAGTCTTGAAGTGACAGGCCAGGGCTGCTGGTCTCGGGACGAGTACGGCGGCGGAGGTGGCAGGAGACTGAGGGGTGCTGAGTTCCTGGTGACCCACCTGTGACCTCACCTGCCTGAACGCCACACCCACAGAGCAGCCGGGCTGGGCCCCCGAGTGAGGGCCCCGGGCTGGGAGTGGGGGCTGGAGGAAGCACACACTCAGAACCACTAGGGGAACAAGGTGCTCGCGGCACAGCCTCGGCTCCCCGCATGGCCCGCTGGCTCTGTCCCCGAGCGAACCAGCTGGCCGTGACCCCAGCAGAGGGCAGAGCACAGAGCCGCCTTTGAAGCCGTGGGCTGCTTTGATGTGCAGGTCCTATCAATGTCTTTCCTGGGAGCTGGATCGCAGCTGCCCCCTCACTCCCTACCTTCGTGACTATCCCCCGAATGGTCCAAAGAGCTCTCTCATGCGCTGTCTGCTAGTTTTTTGTTTTTTTTTTGTTTTGGGGGGGGGGGGTGGGAGGGGAGAAGGGGGTAAGCTGGTGGCCGGCAGGTTGGACATGGACTTTTAGACAGAACTTTAGAATTGGCAGAAGAGATGGATTTCACACAGCCCCCATTCCAGGGCAGGTTGGAGAGACCTACTGGCCGTCCTTAAGGAACACAGAAACGCCAGTGAAACGCTGCCGCTCGTGGGGAGGCATCAGGGCTCGGGCTAAAATGCCGTCCTGCGTCGGTGGCTGTGGGGAAGTCACGCAAGCTTTCTCAACTTCTCTGTACCGATTGGGCAATGGAGGCAGGCTCGGAGAAGCTAAGGGATTTGTTCAATGGCACACAGCTGCAAGGTGGCGCCGGGACTAGAATGCAGGTCTATCTGAAGATAGAGGCAACAGGGGGGCAGCAAAAAGGCAGGCAGCTCCTTCGCCCCTGAAACAACACCCACCACCAACAGTAACCTGAGCAGCGTCGGCAGCCCCCCGGGAAGCAGGGACTGCGTGCCAAGCACTTTATGAGGCACGTGCAAGTGTTCTTGCGCATCTTCCCAGCAGCCCTGCGAGGTAACGGCTCCCCACTTTCCAAGAGGAAGCCTAAGATCAGAGAGGTGAGGCGACTTTTCCCAAGTCACCCAGCATGGAGGGCGAAGCCCAGGCCTGGCTGAGCCGGAGCCCTTTCCTTCACCACGTCCGTGAGCAAATGCCCTGAGGTGTCCCTGGAAGTCAGGGAGCTCTGTCCCAAGGCAGGACTCCAAACAGTCCCCCTCGGAGGGGGCTAAGGTGGCACCTGTCCCCTAGGATCAAAGTCAACACAGCTCTGAAGGTCAGCGTGAGGGAAGGGACCCTGAATGCCACAGCAGGCTGAAGGAGGAGGCGGCCACGGAAGGCCTGCGGTGCCTTAGCAGCAGCGGCCGTTCGGTAACCTAGCAGCCCTCCAGGGTTGGCCGGAGCTGCAGGGAGGATGTGAAGCTGTGGCTCATGTCCCAGCTGACCTGAGGCTGCAGATGCGACTGCTGTCGCCCGCGATGGCCCGACAGACAGCTACCAGCATCGCAGGAGCATGCAGCCTCCCAGTACCTCATCTTGTCTCCAAAACTCCATGAACTTAAGTCAGGGAGAGCCGTGGGCCTGGGGCAGCACGGGGCCCAGGCTTGGGGCTTGACATGCACGCTACAGAATCGCTCTTGCCTGTTGCCTCGGCCTCACTTGCAACCCAGAGCTCACATCTGCAGCCCATCTGGCTGCCGAGGCGCCCAGCCACGTTCAGGGAGAGGACATGTGTGTCTCCCTGTGGGTGTTTCAGGCCCGAACAGCCTGACCCTCTGCCCAGGCCTCCATCAGTGGAGAAACTCAGCCTAGCGGCTGCTTGTCACAGAGGCTTCTGGCCTTGCCTTCCAGATCCCGAGTCCTCTCCGTGGGCCCACCCTTGGCTCGATTTCCTTGCAGGGACCTTTGATGAACAGATGTGATAACAGACATGCTTTGAAAAAGATGGAACATTGAATGAAAGGTTGTGCTGGCCCGGGCAATGGGTGCGATGGATTGCTTAAACTTTGAACTTCCTTCCTGGCCACGGGCAAAGGCGGCACCCAGTCTCTGCACCGCTAGTGCAGCCAGTCTGCACAGTGACCCTTCCTCCCTGCCCTCCTTGGAGAGACATGCAACTCACCAGCCATTGGAGCATGTCACATGTATCGGCCAGTGGAATCGCCAAAACAGTGGTGAGCTAGGGGTATGAATCTGCCCATTTTCCAGATGGGGAAAGCGAGGCGTGGGGAAATGAAAGGTCATGCAGAGGATGATGCCACTTCTTGTGACAGACCCAGCATTTGGACTTAGGCCTCCCCATTCCAAACCCAAGGGGTTTAGTTCCAATGTCCTCAACTAGAATAAAAACACGGAAACAGAAACAAGAAACATGGTTTTATAGAAACGTCCCTGACAGCTCCTCCCAACCTATAAGATGACTTTTCCCCTCGCCGCAGCTGGGGCTGTTGGCGTGAGTTGTGCTGAGCAGAGGTCCCACTGTGAGGAGGTGGGTGATCCAGAATCCCACAGGTGGAAGGCACCTCAATGGCCAGCATCCCCCTCCTCTACAGCCATGCCAAGGGGCTATCCAGCCAATGACTGGCCACATGCAGAGAAGAGGGACTTCATCTTGCAAAGTGGCCTAATCTATTCCCAGACAGCTCAGGGCTACCCAGTGCTCCCTGGGGCAATTTGACAGAATCCATTAAAATAGAAAAGATGTTCATAGGGCTGTTCCCAGCCGCACCATAACAGCAAGAACTTGGGACTAACTGTCTCCCAGTAGGGAAGTGGGCTCATAAAATGTAGTGTGGCCCTTTAATGGAACATTATATAGCCATGAAAAAGGGTACTGTAAGCTTATACCTAGCCCCAGGCATAAACACCAGAAACACAATGGTGAATACATGCTTGCTGATGGAATTTCCCCACAGGTTAGGACTATGTGTGTTTTAAAAAGTCAACACAAAACTCACGTACACATTCTTCACAGGAAATATCTACGTGTGCACAGGTATTTGGAAAAAGCCTGTGGTGGTAATGAAACTGAGCACCGTGGCTATCTGGGGGAAGGGGAGAGGAGAGAGAAGAAGGCTCAATTTATGTGTAGTCTTAAAGGACATAGGTAAGGACGGCATGTTACTGTACAGTGTAGGTAACTGACATTTATTTAAAACGCTTTAATGAAAGGTTCTCACTAGATGGTGTTCAAATCAGCCCGATCGCAAACATCTTCCATTTGCCCCGCTTACTTTGCTTGAACACACCCGGACGCGCGTTTGCATTGCTGGGGGCTCAAAAACCTCTCTTCCTACCACCAAGGCTCCTTTGCCGTTTTCAGGCTCCTTTTGTCCTGTGTCTTCCCTCCGCCCCCTCTTCTCTCCTCTCTAAAATCAAAGAACTAAAGAAAAAGAAATAGACAGAATAAGGCCCGCCCACATTCCTACCATCCATGACTAACCACTGCGAACACACAGGCATATCTCCTACCTTCCTTCGCACAGACCTCCACGTTTGAAAGTTAATAACACACATTCCGAGCTCTTCAACGTGATGGCAGCTTCTCAGGAGAGTCTGGTTTCCCCGGTCGCTGGTTGCGATCGGAGGTGCCCCCATCTCCCTCCCACAAGCTCCATCGTGAGCTCAGAGTACATGCTCCCGTGTTAATATTTCTCCACACATATGGATGAATCCCTAAAAAATAAAGATGGCCTCTTGGGTGGCTTTAAGTTCTTGCGTGGGACATGAACCACTTCGTGACCAGAGTCTTCTCTCCGGACCACGTCACAGTGAGAATTAAATGGGGAGTGCGTGGGAAGCACTTAGCATAGGGCCCTGAACATGGCGAGCACGCAACCCCCGGTGACACAAATAATAACAGTGACAATACTGACATGCGACACTACTTCAAAGAGCCAAAGGAAGCCGACACCCTCCCTGGGAAGGAGAAAGCAGAAAGTCCCAGGCCAGGGCTCCGCACTGACCCAGGGACCAGGGGTCAGTCACTAAGTGACTGAGGGCCAGGGGCCCCGGCCACAGTTCCTGGAAGCCTTTAGACTTGAACCAAACTCTTATCGATTAGGCACAGCCCTCTCCCCTCCAGTCTGCCCCTTAGCGGCGGGGACCATGGGCCAGCACTTGTCCCCCGTGTGCCTGTGGTCCCTGCAGGTGCTGCGACAGGAGAAAGTGCTCCCTAGGGCTGTCCACGCACTGATGGAGCAGTGATGTCCGAGGTCACGGTGGTGGCTTACCACATCACCGTGGCTTATCTGAATTAGGGTTCCATCTTCCCCTGGGTGCTTGTTTCTTCATTCTGCAAGTGGCCTCTTCGTAGATCTCTCTCACCAGGCTTCAGTTTGGACAGCATGTCTTCTTAATAAAAGACTGGAGAGACTGTGTCCTTCCCCGGAAGGACAAGTTGCATCCTGGTACTCAGCTCTCTGGCCTTGACCCCCATGAGGATGGGCTAGGCATGGACTCCAGGGCTGAGTCAGCCAGTCCCGGCCTTCACTTCCGGCAGCCTTCCAGGGCCGGAGAAGCTGCCGGCGGTGCCCGTTGAGGTCAGCGCTGTGGCCTCCCAGCTGGGGGACCAGCCGGAGTCCCGGGGAGCAGGGGACGGAAAGCTCACAGCAGCGTTAAATGAAATCCCTGCCCCGGTGGAACACCCAGAAACACACCAGCCTCACTGCAAAGACCCGAGGCTCTCTGGAGAGATGTACCTCCCTTCTGGGACTGAGGAGACCTGAAGTCCCAAGGGGCCTCTGCCAGGGCTGGCTTGCTGCCTGGGACCTCTCCAAACCGTCTCGCCTCCAATCCTGGCTCTCCCTTTCCAATATCTGCTCCTTCCCTGGCCTCTGCCCTCCGCCCTGCCCCGGACCCTGGCAACATCCTGTTCTTCCCCTGAACTGAACTCCCCTCCAGCTTCCCAGCGCGATAGGGATCTTGAATAAACGCTTCCTGCCTCTTGACCACCTCATCTCCCATTCCTCCCCAATGGCTGACGTTCAAGAACCGCAGGCGGCATTGCACTCCCGTCTAATTTTAAACCTGCCCTCCAGGCGCTCTCCTCTTTCTCCTGGAGGTTCCGGGAAAGGCCAGGGGGTGTCAGAGGTCCCCGTGGACCCGATGAGTCAGCAGAGACCGAAGATGTCCTCCTTGCGTTCCCAGGGAGGGAGCTGGAGCCGAGGATGCTGGGTGAGGCCACTGCGGCGCCTGCGTGGAGACGGCTCTGCAGGGAGCGGGTGCTCAGGGCGTCTGTCCTGCATTCCCAGATGGGGAACAGAATGCATGGGTGGGAACTGACCCACGCTCAGTGAGGAAGGAAGGAGCCAGGCAGGAAGCATTTCTGCACACGACGCTGAGTTGCCCTTTGCGGAGGGTGCAGGCCCCGCACCCAGGCATCGGTCTCCTGTGAAAGGGAACCTCGATTCTTCGGGTAAGTACCAGACCTTGTCCTTGGGAGGTTGCGTTCAGGGGTGTTGGGGGACCCTCTCAGGTCCAGCCAATCAGAGCATGGCTGGCCAGTGATTGGTTCAGGATGAGCATGTGACTCAAGTCGGACCATCTGGAAGGCAGGGGACTGGGTGCGGAGCCTTCCTTTCTGCCCTTTTAGGTGGGTGTGGCTAAAAGGCCAGGACTCAGCCCAGAGCTGCAAATGTCCATTTTGACCTCAGAACAGAGCCAAGCTGGGACAGCGACAGAACTAGTCAAAGTTTTGACCTCATCTCAATCCCTGAATCCAGCGCTCTCTGAAAGCAATTCTGGAATTTCAGTCACCTGAGCCCATTAAATCCCTTTGTCTTTAGTTTTCTGTTACTTGTAACCACCCCCACCCCCACCTCGCCTACACACTCTACAAATACATAATGAGGTGGGAGGACAAGGCACAGTTGTACTCAGAATACCCTCCCCCGTGGCAATGTGTTAACAGATCTCTGAGCTGAGGGTCACTAGTCCTAGTTATGGATTCTGATGCTGAAGCTGAGAGGTGAAGAGCCTTCCCAAGAGATACACAGCCATGAAGCTGTGGGCATAAGTCCATACCCAGGCCTCACTAAGCCAAAGTCCTTGCTCTTTGCAAAACCGAGCTGTCTCTTAAGAAGCTCCAGGGGTCATCTAGTCTAGATCATGGGATGTGACCTTGGCCACGGTGATGACGTTCCAGGCTGCTGGGGTCTTCTTTGGACCACACCCTGTTACAGACACCCCATTCTGGCCCCTCTTCCCTATCTTAATCTCGCCACCCTTCTGGGAGTCACATTCCTTCTTTCTCTCCCTCGCTTCTCATCCTCTGCACACCCCTCCAGCATGACTGTGCCCCAGGGTTCGGCCTTGGTTCATTGTTCAGCTTTTAACGTGCCCCTTCCCTAAGCCTCAGACCCATAAACACCCACGTGTGTCTCCTCACATCTGCTCCTGGATATCCCCCAGGCACCTCAGCCTTGGAATGTCCGAGATGGGGCTTACTACCTTCCCCCCTTCCTGCTCTTGCCCCTCTGTCCCCCAGCTCATCCGTGGCAACATCAGCCATCACTCAATCAAACAAGAAAAACAGTGGCATCCTGTACAACTTCATCGCGTTCCCCCCCCACCCCCCCCCCACCCCGTCAATCACCCGGTCCTGCGACTCTCACTTCCCACACAATCCCCAAGGCCAGCCCTGCTCTCCATGCCCATGAGCAGCGCACTGTGCATGGACGAGCGAGTGAACGCCGGCAAGCATCTGGCCCTTGGACACCAGACCTGGATGCACCTCGTGGCCTCCACTGTGTGCAAACTCAGAGCCAACACACCATGCCGCATGGCTATTTGCTGTCTTCTAGCGCTAGTGATAATTTATAACCAAAATGGTTACAGGCTTATGGATATTACACTTTATTAAACAGAAACGAACTCTTTTTAAACATTTTACTTATTGATTTTAGAGAAAGAAACATCAATTTATTGTTCTACTTATTGATGCATTTCATTGGTTGATTCTAGTATGTGTCCTGACCCGGGATCCAACGCGTGCGTGACCTTGGTGTATCGGAACGACACTCGAACCATCTGAGCTACCTGGCCGGGGCTAAACAAAACCTTTCTTGACCACAGGGCCATGGGGCTTACCATGGTCACATGGGCCTTGTATATAGTCACACATGTGGCCATGCACATATGTGTTTGTAAATTTCCTTCCATCCTCACCCTATCACACACACACACACACACCCTCCCCATATACGGAATCCACAAGACATGGAAAATTCCACAAGATGTTTCTTTCTTGGAAATCCAGAATTTGCTTCTTTAACAAGGTCGTGCTTAGTTTTGTTGTCACAGTCCCTCACTCCCTTGCTGTGAGACTAGGTACCTCATCTGAAGCCGAACGCCACACAAGTTGAACACAACACAAGTCAAACACAACAACTGACTGAAGATGACTCTGGAGGAAATGAACAGAGCACCGAGCCCGCACCTGGCACAGGGAAGCATCTAGTACAACTGAGCACTGTCATCATCACTGCTGCCACAAGGAACAGGGAGAGTCCCTCGTTACACTGCGTTCTGGGTCACGTCCTTAACACTGTGCTTCTCGACAGATTCTTCCCGACAGCCAAGACGGAGCAGTCCCCCTGGACCCTGAAAATGAGCAGCATCTCCTTAATTAGCAGCCGACGGGTAAAGCCACGCTGCCCTCTCGCTGTTTATATGAACAGCTCTCGCTAATCACTCGTAGGATAGTAGACATCCCCGTGCCACCGCACCGCACCACATGTTAAAAAGTACCCACGGCGATTGCATCTGGGCCCTCAGAGAAAATGTTCAGAATGGGGACTGTTTAAGCATGACTTTATCATCTCTTTTTGTTGAACAGCAGCTCATTGAAAAACGTTTAAGAGACAGGAACCAACTTTAACTGTGTTTCTATTATGTAACAGTGACTTACCTGATACTTTAGACCAGGGTTGGGGAATGTCTGGCCCGTGGGCCGCATAAGGCCAGCAAAATCATTCGGTCTGCCCTGCCGAGGCATTAGGGGTGAGTTAATGAAATGTTTGACCAGATATAACAGGCTAATTTTTAAGCTGATAATTTTGTATGGCCAACGAGTGATATTACAAATATCCAATGGCTCTTGGCAGAAAAAGTGTTCTCCCCACCCCTGCACTAGAGATAGCAGCAATAGTCCGCTTTGGCCCCAGTTTTGATGCTGAGGCTGAGAGAGACTAAGTCCCCAGCCCAGATCCACAATGCTGTGACTTCCTGTACAAAGCAACAGGTGCCACGGATATGTGGTTGTGTGTGGGGATTCAATAAAATAACACAGGTAAAGTGCTTAACACAGAATGGATGACGTAGGCCACTAGGTATGTGCTGGTTACATTGCAATGAACATTCAAATGAATGTGGACATTTTCATAAGTAATTTTTTAAAATCTATTTTATTGATTTTTTTTTTTTTTTTTTTTTTTTTTTTTTTTTTTTTTTTTTTTTTTTTTTTTACAGAGAGGAAGGGGGAGGTATAGAGAGTTAGAAACATCAATTAGAGAGAAACATCGATCAGCTGCCTCCTACTGGGGATGTGCCCGCAACCAAGATACATGCCCTTGACTGGAATCGAACCTGGGACCCTTCAGTCCACAGGCCGATGCTCTGTCCACTAAGCCAAACCAGTTAGGGCGTCACAAGTAATTTTTAACAACTATATAGTATCCTAAGACAGGAATCAGGAAATTATGACTTCCTGGCTGAATCCGGCCCCCTGACTGTTTTTATAAATAAAGTTTTATTGGTACATAGCCACACCCATTCAATGTCCACATTGCCTGGGCTGCATTTGTGCTCCAACGGCAAAGTGGAGTGGTGGCAGTTGCTCTAGACAAACAGCGTGTCCCCAAAGGCCTTAGATATGTACTCCCTGCCCTTGACAAATATCGTGCTGGCCTTCGTTCCAAAGAATCACAGCACCTATTGGTAGCCATTTGGATTGAGCTCGGTGTTTTTGCTCTTACCTCCATGGCCATGCATTTTTGTACATTCATGCCGAGCTAGCAACAGGACAAATTCTCAGGTGCTGGGTTGCTGAGGCAACTAAAAAGATGGATGGTGCTGAGAGCAAGGGGCGGCAGCTGTGAAAAGTGTCGTACTTTGTCTAGAATGGGCATCTGACCCTGGTTTGGGGATGGGAGCTAGCTGTGGGTCTGATTCTGAGCTTTTCAAAGTTCTCCACGCAAAGTTGCAATGGTTCAAACCCCAAGTCAGAGCAACTCGGACTCCCTCTGATCACATCTCTACCCAAGTTTGAGCCGAGCCAGGTGCTGGCCCAGGCAACAGAGATAAACAATTGGGAGGATTTAATTCTTTTTCTTTTTCTTTTTTGAGTTTGTTTTTATTGATTTCAGAGAAGAGAAAGGGAAAGGGAGAGAGAAACATCAATGACGAGAGAGAATCCTAGATTGGCTACCTCCTGCACACCCCACTGGGGATTGAGACTGCAACTCGGGCATGTGCCCTGATCGGGAACGAAAGCATGACCTCCATCATAGGTCGATGCTCAATCACTGAGATACGCTTGCTGGGCAGAATTTAATTTTCAGTACTGTCAACTTTAAATGTGTTTATGTTTTGAAAATTCACAAAAGCCACAGAACCTGTTCCCTGAGTTGCACATTCACGTAAAATGGTACAGAGTTTCAAGGGGTTGGCGACTTCCCTCAAAGCCCTTCCACTGACTTTCTTAAACTCTTCAGCCAAGAATCTTTGTCTAAAGGGAGGCATCGATGCTTACAGGTGTCAGGTCTGATGAATGGTGCACATAGGTGCACGCAAACTAGAATGCACGTCCAGGGAGCGGGATGATGGACAGCGCTGCTATGCAGGAGAGCCTGGAGTTGGGGAGGACAGAGGAAGGTTCCCATAGGAACGGGGGCTTGAAGGATGCGCAGGAGTTCTCTGGATTGTCTAGGAGGAGGGGAGGTGACATCATCAAGGAGAAATCAACTGGGATGAAGGGAACTTTGAGAAGACCCTAATGTCCGCGCCCAGAAGTCTGGACTATTTCTGGTGTGTCAGCTGACTCCGGCAAACGAGGGTAGATGTCTTAACATCAATACTGCCTCCCATCTCTGCACCCCCAGCCACATCAAATGAGAACCAGGGCGGCATCCCTCCCTCTGCAATGGCGTCTGGAATCCAGAGATAAAAGGCTCCATGTTAATAAAATATCATCGCGAGGGCTAAAGAGGGCCCATCTCTGGTTTCACGTTTCACGGCGGAGGGCCCCGCCCAGGCAGCCTCATCAGAGCTGCAGCAGCAATCCGAATGTCCTTTTCTTTCTGTTCTTCTCCTGAGCCTCAGGCATCGCCTCAGGAGGTTGCCGAGAAGGCTCCTTGGCCATCCCCCCTCTTTGAAGTGCGTGTGTGTCTGGTTGTATGCGTGTGTGTGTGCGCGCGTGCCTGGCTGTATGTGCATGTATGTTTGGATGTGTGTGTAGCTGTGTGTATATGTCTGTGTGTGTGTGTGTGTCTGTATGTGTGGGTAGCTGTGCATGTGTGTGTCTCTGTGTGTGTATTTGTGTGTATATGTGTGTACATATGGGCACTTTTTCTGAGAACCAGAGTTCTCGGGGTCACTGAATTGGGGACCATGACACTGAACCAGGGCACTGGGGAGTCCTGAGCTGATGGAGATGTGACGGGCTGACACGTGGGTTGAAATCTTATCTTGGGCCCGGCTCCAGTGTCCAAGGACTTCCCCAGACGGGGTAGCTTAGCATGGCAGTGATGGCGCACATTCCCGAGGGCAGGATCCTGAAATCAGGGGTCAGCAGGGCTGGCTCCTCCCAGAGGCTCCGAGGGAGACTGTGCCCTGCCTCTGACCTGGCTCCCTCCCTGTAGACACGTCACCCCCATCTCTGCCTCTATCTTCTCCTGGTCCCCCTTCCCTGTCGGTGCCTCAGTTCTCCCTCTGTCTCTCTCATCCTGAGAACACCAGTCACTGGATTTAGGGCCGCCTTCAATCTAGGACACTCCCATCTCAAGGTCCTTAATCACCGCAAAGATCTGATTTCCAAATCAGGTCCCATTCATAGGGCTTGGTGGACACATCCTTGGGGGCCACCACTCAACTGGGTTCTGCCTCCTTCTCCCTGAGGGCCCTTGGGGCTGGACGCCATCTGCTGCTGAGCCTCAGCAGCGAGCTCCCCGGGGCACAGTGGCTGCCAACAGGACCTGGCTTTGCAGATAAGACAACGCACCCAGGAGCCTCTGCGCCAGGCCCAGCACGCGGATCGCAGGCGACGCAGGCGGGCCTGCTCTTCTCTGAAAGGAGAATGCTCGTCAGTGTCGCTGTGGCTCCGCCACGATCCCTGACACAGGGAGGGTGGGGCACCGTGACCTCAAACATCTGTAGAACAAGAGCCTGGCGCCTCCCGGCCCTGGCGCTGGCACCCCGTGGGTCCCAGGACAGATGACAGCCGGTGGCGATGACTGTCGGCCCCTCCCTTTCCCTGACACTCTGGTGGGCTGACCGGGCCCAAGGTCATAGACATTTGACCCTGAAGACACATCCTCTTGTATCCCCATGTCAGTGGCCAGTGGCACGCGTGGACTGCGGGACGAGGCACTGTCCAGGAGGGTGTCAGGTACCCACATAGACTAGAGGCCCATCAGGGTGGCTGGGAAGTGGCATGAACTTTGGGGTCCCACCAGACTATGGGTTCGAATCTCAGTAGTGCTCCGTGGGGACCGAGAGACTGAGAAAAACCATTTCCCACCTTTGGGCCTCCCCTTCCTCATCCTTAAACCGCATCCCATTATGCCTCCCAGGTGATTCTGTCCACCAACTAAAGCCACGTGTACCTATCCATGATGCCCCTGACGCAGGACCTGGCCTCCTTGATGTTTGCTGCTATCATTATCACTATCACTATTCATAATAAAATATGCAAAGAATTGGTGCCAAGGACTTACATGGAAAGACGCTGGGTTTGGGAGTTTATCTTCCCTAAGCAACACACGCTCCTCTTCAGAACACCACACCTCCCCCCATCACAGACGCCTCTGCAGAGGCGGGCGGCTGGAGGTCTGCAGTGGAGAAACCCCGAACCGGCTGCAACTGACCTCCATTCGCAGACCCCGTGGACTCAGCGCTCACAGGTACTGCGGCCCGGCGTCGGGAAATAAAGGCCCGGATGGCCTGCTTCACCCCGTCCCTGACACGCCTCCATATGTGCACACAGCACATAAAAGTGATGTGTTTTACCTCAAAGTCATCTCATATTTTATGTCACTCCTCTCCCCTAGGGAGGGAGAACGGCTTTCTGGACAGATATTTTGTTTTTGTTTTAGGGGAACTACACGCAAGCAACACTTTGGCGGAGACACAAAATGTCTACAGCAGCGGTTTTCAGCCGGGTTGGGGGGAAGGGGGGATGTTTGTCCCGTGTGTGGGAGGGGACATTTGACAATGTGTGGAGACAATTTTTTGGATGTCAAAACTGGGAAGGAGATGCTGCTGGCATCTCGAGCAGGGATGCTGTGAAATACCCCACAATGCACAGGGCAGCGCCATGGCCAAGCCTAGCCCAAGGTCAATGGTGCCGGGGCAGGAGCCCTGGCGCATACATCAAGTGCTCTGTGCAGGCAGAATGTCTCACATCATCACGCTCTTCCTGCCGCACGGCGCATGTTGCAGACAGAGCACCAGGCCTGAGCCTCAGGCTGGGGCCTCCGACTTGCGAGAAGCCCCGGCAGAGGGCTCCAGCCCTGGTTCCCTGCCTCGCAAGTGAGTGTGCCGGGCCAGCCTGCCTGCCTTCCTCTCGGAGGCTGAAATGCAGGCTGCAAGCTGTGAGATTCCAGAAAGCACCATTAGAGGAGTTATCCGGAGGAACATGAGCTGGCTATTGAAACAACGGGGAACATTTCCCCAAATTCTTCCAGCGTCTAGCAGGAGCCCAGTTTCCCAGCCAAGATGGGCTTTCTTCTAGAATCTAGATGTCTGTTATTCCTGGTAACACCAGCTGCTACAACAAACAGTCCCAGATGGGAGTGGTGCAGCGCTGCGACCCTTTCTAGCTTGCTGCTGCAACATCCAGCTTGGTTGCGTGGCTTCCCTAGATTACTCAGTAAGTAGCAACTCAGAGACCACAGCCCGCCCTCCCACCTCCTTCCTCCCTCCCTCCCTCCCTTCCTTCCTCTCACCCTCCCTTCCTTCTTCCCACCCTTCCTCTCCCTCCCTTCCTCTTTACCTCCCCTCCCTCCATCCCTCCCTCCCCTCCCTCCCTCTCTCCCTCCCTTCCTTTCTTCTTTCCCTCCTTCCCTTCCTTCCTCCTTTCCTTCCTCCCACCCTCCCTCCCTCCCTTCCTTTTTCCTACCCTTCCTCCCTCTCTCCCTCCCTTCCTTCCTCCTTTCCTTCCTCCCACCCTTCCCCCCTCCCTCCCATCCATCCATGCCTGTGCATCCCTGGTGTCCCTTTCGCTTCCCGTGAGAACACTGGTCATACTGGATTAGGGGCCCACCTTAGCAGCCTCATTGATCTTAAACCTCCATTACTTCTTTAGAGACATTCTGAGGTTCTGGGGGCCGGGGCTCCAACATCTGGGTTTGGGGGGCGACACAGTTAGCTCCGAACACCCGGCTAGCTTTTCTGTCCTCTCCTTCTGTGAAAACCCGCGCTGCCCGCACCAGCGCCGAGCGTTTTCCTGCAGCATGTTTGGTTGCTGCCTTCTCCTCTCACCTGTGAAACTCCTGCCGCTTTCTTCCTCCCGTGTTCTAGTCATGCCTCCTTTATTCTGCAGTGAGCATGACTGGCCCATCCTTACGGACACACCCAGAGCACAGAATGATCGAGACTTGGCTGCTGCCCTCCAGGAGGTAGTGTGGCAGCCCTCTGGCAATTGCATGCTGGGAATTCCAGGCAATAATGAACCTGGGTGGCTTAGGGTGCGTGGTCTGGGACACATCCCCTGCTCACCTGGCGAGGGCCTCCAGGAGGAGTGTTCTCTTGACCAAGGGACGGATGACACGGCACCGGATAGGTCTACAGCTTGGCCATCATGTAGGAGCCACATACACACAGAGTTTGAAAAGATGCAACGTCACAAAGGGAGCTTCCGTTTGCTACTTCCTGCTGCTCATGCTAAATCCATGAGCTGACCTGGCCTCACCTGCTAATATGCATCACTCCTTCTATATTAGGCGGCCAGTCCAGCTCTGGAATTAGCCATTTCAGACACACCCGCCAGAGAGAGGATGAAATAGTCAGCTTCCCCAGCAAGGAACCCAAGACAACATAGCAATGACTGATCACGTTTCACCCAGCAAATGAAGAGCTTTTCTTTCTTTATTTTTAATGAGAAAACACAGTTTTCTCCACCAGGGTTGGACCTGAAAGTCTCGCGGGATTTTGAGAAGGAAATGCTATCTTGCTCACGAAGTCTCAGTTACGCAGTAAGTCAGCTGCAGCGCTTCCTTCACTAGGTTTTGGGGACTTTACATTTCAGAAATCTAGACCTGCTATGGGTGTCGGTCCATCTATTGTCTGAGTGAGTGGCTTGTTACTGAACTTTCTCATTGAAGTTTCTCGAGACCTCCCTCCCCGTCCATGGGCCTCTGTCTTCACTTGGTGCAAGTCGAAAGGAACCAGAAAACAACAAAAGCCTTTCCCAGGATTGCTCAGTGACATGGTTCTACCCAAGGCCCCAGGCGGCATTAGGGACTGTGGACTTGCAACAGCTTTCCCAGCAGGGTGGTGAGGGGACCGATGATTTATAGGAACTCTCAGGGACCGTCACAAAGCGTCCCCTAAACCCATTATCCTATAGATGAATCGCCAACCGTTCCAGGACCTTCTCTTGTAAACGATCTAGAGCAGTGGTTCTCAACCTTTCTAGTGCCGCGGCCCTTTAATACAGTTCTTCACGTTGTGGTGACCCCAACCATAAAATTATTTTCGTGGCTACTTCATAACTGTAATTTTGCTACTGTTATGAATCGTAATGTAAATATCTGTGTTTTCCTACGGTCTTAGGCAACCCTGCTAGCAACCCACAGGTTGAGAACCCCTAGCAGGGTCGCCTAAGACCATCGGAAAACACAGATATTTACATCACAATTCATAACAGTAGCAAAATTACAGTTATGAAGTAGCAACAAAAATAATTTCATGGTTGGGGGTCACCACAACATGAGGAACTGTATTAAAGGGTCGCGGCATTAGGAAGGCTGAGAACCACTGATCCAGAGGGTAGGGAGGGAACATTTGCTGGGGATCTGCTTTGCACTGGAGGTTGGCTAAGCCGCTGGGGTGCATTATCCCATTGATTCTTCAGTCCTGTGAGGCTTCCCTTAGCCCCATTTTACAGACGAGGAAACTGAAGTTCAGAAAATGTAGGCGATTTGCCCCAAGACCATCTCTGATAGGTGGGCGGAGGCCAGACTCAAACCCAGTTCCCGCTACTCCCGCCTGCTGCTTGGCAGTGACCTTGACTTTCCAGTCCACCACCCATGATATTTGTGTTTTTAAAAGCCGGCCGCTCTCCTCGTCTGTCCCTGTTCCCTGTTCCCCCTCTCTGCTCCCCCCCCCCCCCGCCTCATTCTTTTATAGAGCATTCAAGCCACTCAGCCTTTGAAAGGAGAACCGGCCTGAGAGCTCCGCTGGAACGAGGATGCTCAGGGTCCTGCAAACCGAAGGAGCACAGAAGCAATTACATGTGTGCAAATGCAGAGCGGCCTGTGCCGGTTCTGATCCCCCCACACCGAGGCAGCAAATGAAGGAAGTCTGTTAACTGTGTGGAGCACCGAGTTCCAGGCGGCCAGACCACACTTCATTTCCCCCCTGATCACACCTCTCTTTTTAGAGCAAAGCCAATATTCATTGACTCAAGCAAATGAATGTTTTTATCTAAAAACTAGAGGTCTGAATTCGGGCACGGCTAGGGTCCGGCCGGCCAGCCCTGATCAGGGCCAATGGGGCCAGGCCGGCCGGGTGGAGGGGCTGCGGGCAGTTGGCCATCCACCCCCCTTTCCTGATCGGGGGGGGGGGGGGGTGATTGGGGGCGGGGCTGGCCAGGGGGAGGGGCCTCGGGCTGTTGGCAGGCCCCACCCCCTGGTCTAACTCCTGGTTGAACTCCTGGTCAAACTCCCAGTCGAGGGGACAACTTGCATATTAGCCTTTTATTATATAGGATACGTTTGTAGTCAGAACCATGATGACCACATCAAAATTACAACTAAAATACGGAACCACCACCATCCAGAACAACCAGAAAGCTGGCTGAATGGAAGTCCTATAACTAGAGAAGTAAAGAAGGAAGCACACAGACTGCAGGAGAGGCAGAGGCGTGGGACGGTCTGGTCCGGCACCCACATGTGGCATGTTTTTAATCAGGAGGGATCTCCACTGGGGAGGCCTCCTGTGAAGAGTAAGGGGTCCCAGCCCCACACCAGAAGCCCACCCTGGGTCCCAGAGCTGGGAAGAGAAGTCCCCATAACTTGGCTGTAAAAACCAGCAGGAATTGGGGCTCAGTGACACAGAGGCTGCTAGAGACCCAGCTGTTCCTCTTAAAAGGCTGGCACCATGAACTGAACTTACAAGGTCCCACTTCCTCTGAGCTCTAGGACCAGGGTGAGGCTCTGGAAGACACAGACACATACAGTGAGGAACTGGAGCAGCTGGCATTGGGGCAGGAACTCGGGGCGGCTTTCTCCCAGACAGAGGTGCTCGCAGGGGCCACTGTTCCTGTGCTGGGACCTCCCCAGTTGCAGGGCTGACTGGCAGCTGTATCTGAGTCTCCATGAGCGTGGCCCGCACTGTTGGCTCTGCCCAGGTGATTCCCTGAGACCCCATCCCACCCAATTTGCAGCCACACCCAACCTGTTTGCAGCGGCTTGCTTTTGCATATGAATGGCCTATCCCAGTGGTCAGCAAACTCATTAGTCAACAGAGCCAAATATCAACAGTACAACGATTGAAATTTCTTTTGAGAGCCAAATATTTTAAACTTAAACTTCTTCTAATGCCACTTCTTCAAAATAGACTCGCCCAGGCCGTGGTATTTTGTGGAAGAGCCACACTCAAGGGGACAAAGAGCCACATGTGGCTTGCGAGCCGCAGTTTGCCGACCACTGGCCTGTCCTGGCTCAGGCTTCAGATTTTGCTGAAATCTCTCAAACAAGCTGCAGCTGGAGCAGTGTGCCCCCAACCATCAATAAGAGGCCCAAGACCTAGCACTAGCACCAGCCTGCCTTGTTCATAGCTGGGCCTTGCCTGGACACCTCCAAACCCAGTACAAATAGGAGGAATCTGCAGATTGCTGTAGCTCCTGCCTGGAGGCCCCAGGCAGTGACTGGCTTTGCACCTCCCAGGAGGCCCCAGAGCCAGTGCACCTGGTGGACAGCTTCAGACCCCAGCAGATTACAACTCTACACACCCACCAGCGACACACTCAAGGGGCAGACGCAGTGAGCACCAAAGCCCCACTGAAGCAAGTCCTGCTCCACAAGGGTGTCTCCTGCACAGCAGCTCTTCTTTTGTATCTGCAGCCTGTCCTCACAGCCAATTGGCCTGCAGGTCAGTGCCTCCCAGTGACACCAACAGCAATCAAGGATCAACTAAAAGACTGTGCACACAGCCCACACAGGGTGCACCTAGAGCAGCGGTCGCCAACCAGTGATCCACGGACCACTGGTGGTCCATGAGGTCTGAAAGGTTGGTGACCGCTGACCTGGAGTACTCAGCTCAGGTGACTGGGGAGGCTGAGCCACTGGGCCCTACAGGGCACCTACTACACAAGGCCACTCTACCAGTTCCAGGAGACATAGCAGCTCTACTAATACACAGACACAAACACAAGGAAGCAGCAAAAATGGGGAGACAAAGAAACATGTCACAAATGAAAGAAATGGAAGCTAGCCCACTTTTGGATACACAGTTCAAAACCATGGTTATAAGGTTCCTCAAGGATCTTCATGAGCGCTTCAAGGATCTTAGTTGAGAAAGTCACAGGCATGAAAATGGAGCAGTCAGAAATTAAGCATACACTGACTGAAATAAAGAATAATTTACAGGGTTCAACAGTAGAGGAGTCTGAGAAAGAAATCAATGATTTGAAATATGAGGAAGCAAGAAACACCCAATTAGAAGAGCAAAAAGAAAAAAGAATCCAAAAATGTGAAGATAGTGTAAGGAGCCCCTCAGACAACTTCAAGTGTACTAACATTGGCGTTATGGGGGGGCCAGAAGGAGAAGAGAGAGAGCAAGATATTGAAAACCTACTCCAAAGTTACACTGTGAAAAAACTGATGTTGTTGCTGATGCGTACCATGTAGTTAGGCCTATGATGGTTGTGTCTGTTCTGAACACGCACAGCTTTTTCTCCTTGTCATTGTTTCCTAAACAATACACCATAACAACTATTTACCTGGCATCCACACGGTACTAGGTATTATAAGTAATCTGGAGATGATTTAAAGGATATGGGAGGATGTAACTACATCACATGCAAATACTATCCAGGGATTTCGGTGTCTGAGGGAGCCCTGAAACCAAGCCACTGTGAATGCTGAGGGATGGCTGTAAGTTCCTTCAGTTATCCGTTGCTGCATTACAAACCACCCCCAAATTTAGGAGCTGTGTGGTGTGTGCTGGGGGTAGCAGATGTGAAATGTGCCCACATGGAGCTTCTGCTGGCAGGGCTGGGCATTGCATCCTCTCCCCATGTGGCCCTGTGGGCCTGGGCTTTCTCACAGCAAGGTGAGCCCCAGGGTCATTGGACTTTTCATTGGTGCTGACTTCACAGAGGCAGAAGCTGCGGGCGCCCGAGAAGGCGTGGCCTCAGATGTCTCAGGACTTCATTCCTCCCATGTTCTACACGTCAAGTCGGAAGGCCACCCAGGTTCAGGGAAGGAAAACGACTTTGGGGGAGTCCAGGCACACGGAGGTGGGAGGGTTCGGGTGACCACTATGGGAACTTTCCCCGCAATGGGAGTTAGCAGGCTGCTTGATAACAACCCTCAAACAGATGCTCCGATTCATGGAATCTTCTATAGCAATGAAAATGAATGAACCACTGTTACATGCAAAAGTGTGGATAAATCTCCCAATGATAAAAAAAGACCCAAAATAATGCATATAATTGGGTTCATTGTATGAAGTTCAAAGTAAACTATATTCTCCATTGATGCATATATGGGTGGCCAAATTATTAAGAAAAGCTGAGAAATACTGATCACAAAAGTCAGATGGGTGGTTAGTCCTACGTAAGATGCAGGTGGTGCTAACAAGGACCGGAAATGGGGAGTGTCTGGGGACTGGAAATATACTTTTTTGCCTTGACCTGGGTTATGATCCTATGCATGTTTGATTTATTATTAAACTGATCATGTATGCATATTTTCTGTGTTTATGTTTCCAAATGTTGAAGAACGGTGAAAAGTTCAATGCTGGCTAAATTTCATTTGGTCCGATGTCTGCTCCATCGGCAGGTGTGGGCCTGCTGCCTCCTTCCCTCCCCCCCAATCTCCGCTGCGCTCAGGGGAGTGATGGCTCCTGAACTGGTCACGAGGCCCTGGCTTTCACACATCATTGAACGTCATCCAGAGAAAACCCCGACAGGTGGTGCTTTGTCCATTTCCCAGAGCAAGATACACTGGCCCCCAGGGTACCCAGCATTGACCCCTGTCTGTCTGACTGTGAACTTCCTCCAGATAAAGGCCCTTGGCACAGGTGTCCTGAACATCAGCACATTCTACCCATCTCCCGTGGTCCAGCCGGTTCAATCCGAAATGGGCAGCACCCTAGTCACCACCTTCACAAAAGTGGATTGTTCAAGCCCGGCTCTCACCGGGGATTCGGCTCATCCCAACCACCAGGGAATCTGGTTAAGAGTCAGGCCTTGATGGAGCCTCTCCTCTTGGCTGCCGGCTGGTGACAGGCTGAGTGGCTGCCTCTGCGGTGCCTGGAGTAACAGAGCTGCCTGGCATTCAAGACCTGCAGACCGAGGCAGCGCAAGGGCAGTGGAAAGAGCTGGCCTTCAAATTCCAGGGATCACATGGTGTTTACTCCCAGGCCCCTGGAAGCTGCTGTGCCCGGAAGGGCGGAGTCTGGAGAGAACCCAGATTAAACAAGAGCGTAAGGAAGAGTGCGTCTCTGTTTGGGTTTTTCTGGATTGTGCCATTTCAAAGGGACAAGGGCAAAGTCTCATAGGCCCTCGTTGGGGTCTACGGAACCAGGACCTAATGACATCGATTGGAGAAAAATCTGTTGAATAAAAGGGGAGGTGGGGGTTGTCTGCCTTGTTTCCTTGAGAAGCTATTAGCTGAATGATGACACTTATTTTATGGGTATTGGAATACCCAGGCTGAATTGTATGCTGTCATTCACAACTTCAGGACGTGGGGCATAGATGTGATGATGCGCATGTTGGCAAAACTGTCAAATCCACCATTGTCTTCCAAGTGCCCTGCAGGGGGAAGGGCCAGGTAGCAGTGATTAATCTTAAAGATGAAACTAAGCATGGAAGAGGCTCTTCTCTAAAACTCATGTTGAGAGAGTAGATTAACGGTATTTCTTGAGCACCTACTATGCATGATCTATTGTGTGACGTTCTTTCTTACTCCCCTTCCCGGGGGGGAGGGGGGAAGGTGCCCCTTTGAAGTCCCAAGAGGGACCACCCCGTGTTTTCCAGGTGATCCCATGTTGGACACCTGGCCCAAGTTGGCTCAATCCAATTTCTCCCTCCTGGGAACCTGGAGTTGGTGACCCTGACACAGACTGGGCTCTGCTATGGCTTGGACCACGGGAAGCTAAGACCAGGGCTGCCATGTTTCGGGGGGAGAGTTAGTGAACAGGGCAAAGACGGCCCATCTACACAGAGAGAGAAGAAAGGAGGGGCACTGGGAGGAGGAGACTGGTGACTGGTGATTTCCTGAGCACTGAGCCAAGGATGGTGGGAATCCAGGCCGTGGGAATCCAGTGCCTACTTCCATCAATTTGAGCACTTCCTGGACCTTCCAATGAACCCCTTTCCCGCTGAGTCTCAGTGGGCTACTATTTATTGTAACCAAATGATCCATGGATCCTCTCCGAGCATTGGGCCAGCTTAGCCAAGGGAAAGCAGCTGAGACCCAGAGCGGAGCAAGGACCTGCTCGTTCTCATCATTAGCACCGCAGCCTGAGACGAGAACCCAGGCCTGGGGCCTGCAGCCCTTCTCTGCTAACGCTGTGCTGCGGACACCTGTGGGTGGGAGTGCTCACTCCCTACTATTTGGCCACTTGACTGGGGACTCAAGCGGTAGACATCCGATACATACTTGTTCAATTAGCCCTGTCACGAATCCTAACACTGTACATTTTCTAGAACTTTCCTTTGCAAATGAAAAAAAAACCCACAATCTTATTCAAGGTCACATGAGATTTAAAAAAAGGAATTATTTAACTAAGTCTATATAAACTAAGTCTATTCATGGAATAGGTTTAGCATTAGCCATGGCTGCATTCAGAGGCAGAAGCTATGTTGTCAGAATCGACCCTCCTCCTTCCACTCTATCTCTTCTTAATTGACTCCATTCTGAACAAGGATGGCCACATATAAACTCCAGTTTATATCTTCCCAGTGCATCAATTCCAACTGTTCGGAGAAAGCCACTTTTTTTATTATTCTAGCCAACCTCCTAGGAATGGCTCTCATTGGACAGCTTTGAGTCACATGTCCATTCCTAAGCCAATCACCACCAAGGAGGGAGGCAAGATTTGATTGGTCAGAACTGGGTCATGTGCCCACTCTTGGCTCTAGTGCCTATAGTCAGCCCTCATTGACCATATGGCCTGAAAATAGGAAAAGGGGGATAGTTATGAGGAAATACTGGGTGTTGTTACTCAAAGAAAGGAAAGCAGAGAGGGGGTAGATACAAGCGACAGACATCCCGTACATGCTTGTTCAATTAGTCCTGTCACGAATCCTATTATTGTACAACATTTTCTAGAAATTTCCTTTGGGTCAGTGGACTTGATGGGGGATTTTAGGAATTAGGCAACTGTTGATGTTTTGAAATCAGTCAGCTCAGATTCCTCACTTTACAGCTAAGAAGTTAAGCATCTTGCCCCAAGCACACATCTGTTGGGAGAGAGGCAGGCAGTTCCCGCTCCCCAGGCTGGGACCCCTGGTTGGCCTTGCACCCCGGCATTTCTTTCCCGGGACTGTTTTGACTAACGCAGCCACCGAGCATCTGGCAGGTTCAAGGCTCGTCACCGTTTCCCAGCAAGACTCCTGGCGTTGCCCTGTCCAAAGGGGATATTCCAGGCGCCGAAATCAGATGACAGCAAAAAGCCAAATGCAAAACAGGCACCCCCATCCCCATGAGCCAGCGTGAGTGTATATTACAAGTCACTTCACACGTACAGACATTTCATCGCTACCAGCTAATCCTCTGAAAACACATGCATGAGAATGGAAGGGGCAGACATATCAAAGCAATTGCTCTTCTAGATGCAGAAGGAAGTTGCCCAAGTGTGTGATCAAGCAGGATCTTGAACTGGTTTCTAAAGTTCTTAAAAAACACACTGAACTACTATTTGCTTTTAACAGTTGTCCACAGGCTTATGTAGAGAGTGGTCTAAAATTCAGAGCAGGGGTTGCTAAAGTGGGGCCCACTGGCAGAATCTAGACCACAACCTTCCTTATAAAGTTTTGCTGTTGTTGTTAATCCTCACCCAAGGATATTTTCCCCATTGATTTTGAGAAAGTGGAAGGGAGAGGGAGAGACAGAGAGAAACACTGAGATGAGAGAGACACTTCGATTGGTTGCCTCCCATACACATATGCGCACTGACTGGGCCGGTGATCGAACCCACAACCAAGGTATATACTCTTGACCGGAATTGAACCCGCAACCCTTCAGTCTGAGGGCTGACACTCTAACCACTGAGCCTAACCACTTAGGGCTCTTTGTAAAGTTTTACTGGTACAGAACACACTCATTTGTAAATATTTTGTGTTCACTTTTGCACAACAAAGACAGATTTGAGAAGCTGCAGTAGAGAGCTATGGCCTGCAAATCCTAAGGGACTTGCTATCTGGCCCCTTACTTGCTTGGCTAAGAATAATAGATTTTCAGAGCTAAAAGTAATCGTAGAGTTCATTCCATCCAGAGGTCTCTAACCAGAGGTCTATGGGGGAGAATCTAACACACAGACATTGGGCTCTTAGGGACTAATATATATTTTTTTAAAAAATATGTTTTTTACTGATTTCAGAGAGAGGAAGGGAGAGGGAGAGAGAGATAGAAACATCAATGATGAGAGAGAATCACTGATCATCTGCCTCCTGCACCCTCCCTATCAGGGACCCAGCCAACAACCCGGGCATGTGCGCTGACTGGGAATGAACTGTGACCTCCTGGTTCATAGGCTGACGCTCAACCACTGAGCCACACCGGCCGGGTACTAATGTAGTTCTTAATTATCTTTTAATTGAAACAATCTTTAAACATAAGGCGATGACTCAAACTTCAGATTTCTGGCTTCTCTCAGAGCAGTAGTCAGCAAACTGCGGCTCGTGAGCCGCGGTTTGCCACTTTGTTGACTAATGAGTTTGCCGACCACTGTCTCAGAGGATTCAGAGATCTGGGACATGGAAGTGTAGTGACCACTTGCTGGAAGTGTGCTATACCTAACAGTGCAGCTCTTACAAGGAAGAGCTGCTGTATTTCCCAGTCTCCACTTCTCTCTCTTGCCTCGTTATCGTTGAGGCCATGTCTCACTTGTCACGAACCATTGCTCTGGAACTCTCAGAGCCCATAGAATTTCTCCAGGGGTAACATCCCTATACAAAGAGGTCAAATGAAATATTGACTCAAATGGTCACATGTCTGAGGCTCAGAGAGGAAGTGAGACTTGCACAGGGGCATACAATCAGCCGCTGGTGGACATGAAATGAGAATCTGGGGTTCTTCATGCTTGGCCCCTTGTCACTTCATTATTTGGAACCACTGGCCCTCATTTATCAAAATCAGTGCCACCTTTGGTTAACAGATATTCCATAATCGCCCTTTCACTGAAATGAACACCACAGATAATGCAACCTACACATACAATTTATAGAAAACATAATGTACACACACACATACACACACACACATACACACACACACACAACTGCGGTATGGATGAGAAAGAGGACAAAGAGGAGGTGTGAGGAACAGTCTCATCATACACCTCTACGGAGAATTCCTGTGAATGGAGCAACTGCTGATGCCAACTGCTGGGCAGGGCTGGCAGATCAAACACCTATTAAGGGCACTGCCATGAGGGACAATTTTTCCATCTTGTCTTGAACACAGCCAAGTTCAATGTTCCCTCGGACTGTGCAGTAGCGGCATGGATGGAAAATCCAGGATACGCTGACATTGAGAGAAAAGGAACTTGTGTGTAGGTACAGATAATAGGGTTAGGTTCAGGGCTCGGGTAATGATTAACAGGGTTTGCCAACGTGGATGTCTGGTGATGCCTTCAAAAGTGCTGTGGGATACGGGACACTTTGTCAGAGGGTGAGAGTCTGTTTATCACAGGACACCTCACATACCTGGCCCTTCATGACTAAAAGCCAGTAGCACCCCTTCCCCATTACTGAGACAGTTAAAGAATGTCCCCATGAATTTCTGACACTCCCCTTAGGGGTGATATTACTTACCATGGAAAACTGCTGTTCTAGAAATTTCCCAGGTCCATTCTGGATGGTTTGGTTGAATCTGTGCAGCTGGAGAGACACCCCACATAACCACGGGACATGTGGAACCACTGGAAGCCGTGCACAGTTTTGTTCAAACACGTGAAATCAAAGTATCAGAACTGTGCTCACCTGGTTCGTGATGGTAGCTGAACACTCTCTCAGTAGAAAGTCAATATGTGGATGGGTGGATGGATGGATGGAGAGACAGATATACAAATATACGAACATATGTATATTTGTATGAATCTATCATCAGCATCCTCAAAGTCATCAACCTGGCCGAAAAATCCTTCCCAAAAAATGCTTAAGGGAACATCCATATTGAAAGTAGATAACATGAGGAATTTTAAAAAAATATATTTGTATTCATTTCAGAGAGGAGGGGAGAGGGAAAGAGAGATAGAAACATCAATGATGAGAGAGAATAATTGATTGGCTGCCTCCTGCACGCCCCCCACTGGGGACTGAGCCCGCAATCCGGGCATGTGCTCTGACCGGGAATCAAACCATGACCTCCTGGTTCATAGTTTGATGCTCAACCATAAAAGCACACAGGCCGGGCTCTGAGGAATTTTTTTGCCGCTTAAATCTCACCCACTCAAGATATTCATATATACCAAACAGCTCCGGGGACTCGCCCAGCCCCCATCACAGGGAGTTACTGGGAGCGGACTCGGAGGGAATTATGGGAAGCCCTGGGAACGATATTCCAAGTGCCCACATATGTGCTCTCAAGTAAAAGCATGGCTCCCAATGGAAAACCAGAAACCAGTAAGAGCGGGGAAGGAGGGCGGGCCCGGAAAACCTTCAGTGAGGATGGAAAGGATGAGTCCTGAGGGAAGCCTGGGCCCCAGAAATGGGGAAATAGGGCAGGCCAGCCTACAGGGAGAGAGAGAAAGCTGGGCCCAGGGCCATTGTTATGCAAACGAGGCTCATCCCCCCTCCTCCCCAAACTCGGAGGTTTCCTTAAACAGTGGCTTAAGAGCCCTCAAAGATGTTTCTGCCACATGTGCAAGAAATTAAAACTCGGCGCAAGCACAGCTGAGGAGCCCTCTGACATGGCCATGTGGTGGAGCAGAGCGGCTCTGGGGATTCAGCAAACATCTTAAACTGTTTTTCAAATGATTTAGCTTCAGCAAGACCCAAAATGTGATTTCCACCCCCCCCTCCAAGTACCTTTTCCTTCTCATTTTAGACCCTAGGGCATGTTGAAGGGAATTCAAGCCACATGTTTCTGATTCATTTACACTTAACTCATCAACATGTTGTTTTGCAAGAGTCATTTGATGTCAAGAAGGGCCTTTTGAAATCTATATTAAATGTTTGTATACCACACTTGAACAGCACACACGCATGTAGCAATTTCTTCTCTTAAGGAACAAGGAGCTACATTTTGCTAAGAATTAATCATCTCTAACCACCAAAGAAACCATGTCAGACAATCAAAGAAACATCCTTCAAGTTCTCAACCTGGCAAAAGAAAGCTGGCCCTTCCAGCAAAGGCGGGCACAGGGAGGGTCTGCGGCTCAGAGGAGCCAGGTCCCAGGGGAAGGAAGGAGTGGCGCGCAGAACGCAGGACCCAAGGAAAGGTGCAGGGTGACGCCTTGGGGGTGGGCAGGCAGTGGCAGCAGAACGTGGGCAGGGCCGGCTTCGTAAACAGGTGCAAATCAAAGAATCAGAACTGTGCTTACCTTGTTCAGGCTGGTAGGCTGCTCAGCTCCCTCTCAGTAGGTAAGTCAATGGATGGATGGATGGATGGAAATATAGATAGACAGACATACAATTATATGAACATATATGTAAATCTATCACCAGCATTACTATCACCATCATCCTCAATGTCATCTCCTAACAGAAAAAATCCTTCCAAAAAATGCTTACAGGGAACATCCATAGAGAAAGTAGATAGAACATGAGGTATTTTTTTACAACTTAAATCCCGCCCACTCACAAAGTCCATATATACCAAACAAAATCACACCCTGGGAGAAAAAGGCTATTGTGTTGAACATGAAAATGTGAAGTCAGGTATGATCTATATATTTGGAGTCTTACACAACTTCATTCATTTCTCACTCTAGAAATGTTAGCTGTCACAATATGAAGGCACTATGGGTAAAGAGACATTTAGTAACTGCAAATGGTAACGTTTTAAAAAGAGAATCCTTGAGAATTTCAGAATAGTGTTCAGTCAACCTGATTTAGACATTTAAAGGACAGTAAGAGATGCATGTGTTAGGGTTGTGTCCCTGAAACATCTAGTAACTGTTATAACACGTACAAGCCAGGTAAGAGTACCTTAATTTACTATTAGAGTAATAACCACGTATAATAAAACTAGAGGCCCAGTGCACGGATTCGTGCACCGGTGGGGTCCCTTGGCCTGGCCTGTGCCTTCTCGCAATCCGGGACCCCTCGGGGAATGTTGGAGAACTGGTTTTGGCCTGATCCCCACAGGCCAGGCCGAGGGACCCCACCGGTGCACGAATCTGTGCACCTGGCCTCTAGTATGCATATAAGATCTTTGGTTAATCTCTTCCTGCCTTCCCCTTCCTCCCTTCCCTCTGAGATTCATCAGTCTGTTCCATGTTCCCAGGCCTGTGTTTTCTGCTCCTGCACCTACCCCCTGGTGGTCAGTGTGTGTCATAGCTACCAGCCAGTTGACCAGTTGCTTAGGCTTTTATATATATAGATGGGCCACATTCAATTTGTATTGTAACCAGCATCATAAGGCAAAGCCTATTCTACAAAGGTGTCACCACTCCCAAGACCCAAAGACCCAAAGCAAAGAGAACAGAGATGGAATAATAGGACCCCTCAGTCAACAGGATGCAGCTGATGAAAGTGGCAGAAAACTTGGCCAATAGCAGCATAAGCAATGAGACACTGAACTATCTCCCATATTATTAAAGACAAAAAGAAAAACATAATGGAAAAAGCACCGTACCTGCTTTCCGCAGAGTGAGTCTCCATGTGTCTCATGCACTGGAAACATCTGGCCCAAGTGTGGATGGATTTGATTGGACAAGAGGATGGCCAGGCGTTAAGCTAGAGGGACAGAAAAATAAGACAGCATTATCATAAGCTCCAAGGTGCCCTAGGATCTGATAGCTATCATTTATTTTTTAAAATATATTTTTACTTCTATTTATTTATTTTTAAGTATATTTTTATTGATTTTTAGAGAGAGGAAGGGGAAGGGAAACAGAGATAGAAACATCAACATCGGTGAAAGAGAAACATCGATTGGCTGTCTCCTGCACGCCCCCTACTGAGGATCGAGCTCGTAACCCGGGCATGTACCCTGACAGGGAATTGAACCAAGACCTCCTGGTTCATGGGTCAACGCTCAACCACTGAACCATGCCTGCTGGGCTGGCATCTCCCATTTAAATAGCCCTCTGCTCCTTGGCCCCTCCTCCCACCTGGTTCAGAGCTCCACACTATGGATCAAAGCCCACAGAGAGTTCCCATGTGCCAGCTTAGCTCTAACCCTTTGCCTGGGCTGTTCTATCTGTTGATTGTCCTCCTGCCAATGCTGAAATCTGACCCGTCCTTCTGCCTGTTAAGAGCCAGCTCAAAGGCCACATCCCCACCACGCTTGCACAATTCCTCCAATGAGAATTAATCACTCCTCGAGTCTCTGCTTGGTCACCCTACCATCAGTACTGCTAGTCATCTTATGAATCATTGCCTTGGATGGCTTGATGGTTTGTGCCAAATTTCAGGCTGAGAGCTTTATATAAATTATCTCACATAATCTTCAAAACAATCCATTAAAATTATATTCTCTTCTTCCTCATTTCTTCCTTCACTATCACCATCATCATCACCACCATCATCACCATCATCATATCATTTCCTTTCCTTTCTTTCTCCTCTCCTCCTTCTATTTCTTCTCACTCTTTTTTACCATTATTATTCCCACTTTATAAGCAAAGAAAATGAGGTCTAGAGAGGTTTAATGATTTATTCAAGGTCACACATCAAGTAAGTGAATGATGTAGCTCTTGAACTCTAGCCTGTTGTCTTGAACCCCTGAGTCAGGGCCCCTGCCAACCATTCCAGTCTCTGTTATCTCTGCACTCTGCCCTTTATTCCTTTCTCGGAGCTGATGGTACACCTGCGGCCTCCCTTCCCAGCCAATTGGATATTACGGGCCATTATTTTATATTATTCATCTCTAAATTCATCTCAGTATGGGGTACGGTGCCTGGCACATAGTAGGTCTTCGTAAATATTAACACTCATTTGTAAAACTATTTTTAAATAGGAAAAACATTCCTATATGGTTGGGGAAAAAATCACAAGTTTAAAAAGGAACTAGAGCCCTAGCTGGTTTGTCACAGTGGATAGAGTGTCGGCTTGTGGACTGAAGGATCCCCAGTTTGATTCTGGTCAAGGGCACATGCCTGGGTTGTGGGTTTGATCCCTGCTGGGGGGCGTGCAGGAGGCAGCTGATCAATGATTCTCTCATCATGGATGTTTCTATCTCCCTCTCCCTTCCTCTCTAAAAGCAATAAAAATATGTTGAAAAATAAAATAAAAAGCAACTAGAGTAAAAAATTTCTCACCCTGGCCTCCAGCCACCCAGTGCCCCTCTCTTCTGGGCCCATCAGTTACACTGATTTCTTATTTGTACTTCTAGAAATATTTTATGCACATACAAAAAATATGGAAATATGTGCTCTTTTCTTCTTTTTAAATAGAATGCCCTGTAAATACTTTTAGGTTAGTAGGTTAGTAGTAGTTATTATTATTAGATCTTACTCAACTAACTGAAAGGTTATTTTAAAAAATCTGTTACTTTTCCTTCTACACTGAGCATGAAAGTTTACTGAGGTCGGCCTCAAGTTAGAAGGAAAAGAATCACCCCTCCTCCAGCATCTCTGTATGTCCATTGTTCTCCCTCCCAGAGAGGCAGGAACCCCAGGAGGGAGGCAGGCCTGGGATCCAGTTTCCAGTGCCTTCCACCCGAGCGGGAACCTTAGGGTCCACAGATCTGGCCTACCCCCTGGGGGAGGGGCCGGGGCCCAGGTCCCAGGATTCTGCACCTGCGGTTCTGGCAATGGTGCTCACATGTTTCGGCAGGGAAGCTGGGCCGAGGGCAGAGGGCTCAGGAGTGAACATACACGGAGACTCGTGGTCAACACCCAGTGGCTTCTGGGTCTCCATGTTGCATTCCCTTGGCTTACTCTTGTAATTCTCTCTGGTTTTTACTCTGATGGGCAATCTCCCTTCTGCTCTCTGTTCTGACTGTGGGAAAGCCAGGGGGTCTCTGAGCACATGGGCAGCCTTCTGCCCCTTCCATCAGCGGGTTCCGTCAGCACCCCTCCAGTTGGGGGAAGCACGCACGACGTGTCATTCCCTGCTTTGGGTCGAACGCTCTCCTCTCTTGTTCCCATGGGGGCTACCCACAATCCTTAGAACGTAGTGGGGCTAAAAGGAAGGGTGGGGCGGTGGCAGCTGAAGTCCCAGGTCCCCGACAACAGGTTGCTGTGTCTACAAAGGACAGTGTTTCTTTGCGTGTCTCCTGGGCTATGCGTCCCTCCCTTCTCCAGACCCCTCTCCTGTTCCTCTTCCGATGTTTGTACCTCATGCCCTGGTCTACCACCCAAGATGCCTGGCACGGTTCTTGCAGACTCTGACTCAGAGTTCATTTTTTCACACCCCTCCGCCTCCTGAGTCTTGCTCTTGCCCACGCTAAAAACTGATTTTACCATCAGCCGCCTCCTCCAAGTTACATTTTCCGGTGCAATTTCCTTCAAATAATCCCCCTGTCCCCCCAGTATCCCTCACCACTGGAGTTTACACCTCTTTCCTCCACCCCTTCCCCCTCGGACCCTCTCAGTATAAGTCCCCCCTTCCCTTCCCCACGATGACCCTCCTTTTCCGTGCGGATGCCCAGCGTGGAATTGTGTGGGAGAGTTGATGTCTCCGCATGCAGCTTCTGTGGAGTCGATTTCAGGGGCCCAGACATTTTTATATGAACGCAGATGGCTGGAACACCCAGCCACGGAGCGTTTTATGTGCTCTTGGCATCGGCGTATTTGCCAACTAAGCTTCATGAAGTTTATAGGTTTGGTGGAGTTACAGGACAAGGCTTGGAAGGCTTTCTTGGAGTTATGTAATCACTGGGAAGAAAAAAGTATGTGTGTGTGTTTCCTGCTGCTTTGCTTTTCTTCTTCAAGAAAAAAACAGTTCTTAATACAAAGGAATGTGTGACAGGCACAAATGTACAAGCTGCAGGGCCTTTGGATGACTACTGAGGAGCAGGAGGTCAGGGGCGGTCAGGGCCGTTGTCTTGTTCAAGTGCTAACAAGTCGTCCAGGCTCATGGGGATTCTGGCAGGACAGCCGCTGGGTCCTTCCTTCTCCTGCACGTCTCCGTCACAGGCGCCCCACTTGGTCCCAACGCATGGATTGTGTCCTGATTGCTTTACTAGCTGCCTTCCCCGCAAAAGGAACAGCTCCATGAGGCTATGTGGTGAAATCACTAGATCCCAGTCTAGGAGAGTAGCTGACGTGCAGCAGGAGCATCAACAAATATCTACCCGGTGCACCATCGCATGCCCAGCATCTGGCAGGCTTGGCTCACAGGAAGAGCTCAGTCAAGACGTGTGCGATGAATGAAAGACGGAATGATGGTGTATTTCAGATCAAGCAGTCCGTTCATCTGCGGAGGGATTTGGGATTGCATCGTGAACGCTGCCTTATTCATCAGTTCACCTCCTGCACGTAAGCCAGAGCCCCACAGCAGAGCGCCAACCCATGACTGAAATTCAGGAGGCGCCTGCCTCTTCCCCTGGCGTTTCCCTTCCTTCCACATCCTGCCCTGATTCCTAAAACCCCCAAACTACTGCCCCTTCCAAGAAGCCTCTCTAGCTCTTCGTTTTCCTACCGCCCATTAGAATTCACCTCTCCCTGTCCTCGGCCGTCAAGAATTAACTTACAGCACCAGTCCAGTACCAATTTTCCGTCTTTCAAAATAGCTATATTTTATTTTATACAGGTACCGCAATGTACTGGGAGAATCTCATTTTTTGGGGGGTGGGGGGAGGTACTTTAGTTAAACAGACAGCCTCTGAAGCTAGGCTATGTGAGTCCAAAGGCTGGCTCTAATACCGTTGTTACATTTGGGGAAAAGAAACCCATATTCTGGACCCACACCCCAGAGGGTTTCCCTCTCGTCCTCCTCCCACCACATTCCGTCCCATGGGCTGGGAGACTGTGGGGTGAGCAGATACACTCTTATAGAGCCCACGTGTCCTTCTAATCCACACTCAGATTCCTGGGATCCTGCCATTTCCTGCCTTGAAGCCTTGAGTCTGCTTCCAGAACTCGTGCTGGCTTTTCTCTGGCGTGTCTTCCTGAGAAAGACTGCCTCGGTGTGTGCAGCCCGGGACCTGGGGGCTGTCAGGGGCCGCTTGCTCAGGTGGAGGGGGCCTTGAAGGCACGTGTCCGCATGCAATCCCTCACAGTGTGGATTGGAGCTGGGGGCGATGAGAAACGAGTGAAAAGTTGGTTGTGGGCTGGCCCATCCCTGCTACCCATCCAGGCACCGAACTCCAAGGAGTCCGAGGGTTCGACATTCAGATCTGGCCTCCAGGTCATGGGGGCAGCTCTGTCCAGACCAGAGGATAGAAAAGGCATGACTGACAGCTCATTAGCTTGGTTTGTAATGTTGCAAATGGTCCGTAGGCCTCCACTTTTTCTTTTGCCCTGGGCCTGGCAAACATTAGGGGGAGCCTGCATGGAGCCATTCTCCAGGCTGTGTGGCCTGGGGCCAATTGCTTCCCGTTTCTGGGCCTTAGTATGGTTGGCTCTCAAGTGGGATAAGGAATGGCACTGATCTCATAGGGTCGCTATGGAGACGAAATGAACCAACATAGACAAAGTATTTAAAATAGTGCCTGGGCCTGACTGGTGTGGCTCAGTGGTTGTGTGTCAACCCATGAACCAGGAAGTCACAGGTTTGAATCCTGGTCAGGGCACATGTCCAGTAATGGGGGCTTGATGCCTGTAGGGGGCGTGCAGGAGTCGGCCAACCAATGTTTTTCTCTCATCAATGTTTTTATCTCTATCCCTCTCCCTTTTTCTCTAAAATCAATAAAAACATATTTAAAAAAATAATATAGTGCCCTAACTGGTTTGGCTCAGTGGATAGAGTGTCGGCCTGTGGGCTGAAAGGTCCCGGGTTCAATGCCAGTCAAGGGCATGTAGCTTGGTTGCGGGCACATCCCCAGTGGGAGGTGTGCAGGAGCGGCTGATCGATGTTTCTCCCTCATCGATGTTTCTAACTCTCTATCCCTCTCCCTTCCTCTCTCTAAAAAACAATAAAATATATTTAAAAAAAAAAAATAATATAGTACCTGGGCCCATAGGAAAAACTAAATATTTAACATGACAATTGTTATCATTGTTATTATTACTAACGCCATTATTATTATTATTTTGTTACATATTAGATTATTCCCAGTCTTTGCTAACCTAAACAATAATTCACTGAGCACCTTTTTCACTGAACACTGGTGTACATCCATAATTATTTCTTTAGGGCAAAAAAGCCCACATTTGCTAGACAGGAAATTTTAGGGTCAAAGAGGGTGCATATTTGAAAGTCTTTTGATATGTTAATGAGCTGATTCCAGAAGTAAATTGGTTGAACATATTATTCATTAGTTCTTAGTCCCTGGCCATTGAGGATTTGGACACTAAATGATCTAGGTTGTTAGTGACATTTCAAACGGAAACGCTTAGTGGGAGAAAAGAACTCCACGAATGAAAAGCTGGATTAACCCAAACAAAAACTAATTACCAGCCATCGGCCAGCCCAGGAATCAACCAGCAGAGAATGGAGTCAAAGGCGAAGCCAGAAGTTCTCCAGTTGACCGTGGGCTGCACTGGGCACAGAGGGTTTTCTTTGGCTCTGCTTTTCCTTGGAAAAGGCGGTGGCTGCCAGGCTTGCTCCTGCCCGCCCCACCCCTTTGCAGTGACCTCACTTGCCTCCCCACACAAGGGTTTTGGTCCTGAGCACAGACAGCTTCTGCGCTCACTTCCCGCCTCGTTCCCTGGAGAAATCAGTGGGCTTCTGTGGCCCACGGTCGGCCCCTGGCAGCTGCAGGTTCAGAGCGACGCCGCGGCAGGTGGAGCCGTGGGCCAGGTGTGACTTCCTTTTGGAAATGAGCTCTGGGAAGGTGACAGAAGCCCGTGGAGTTGAGTTGGGGGTTCAGTTACTCCAGAAACCCCGGGGGGACAATATATCCCCTGTATTTCCATCAGAGTGGTGGAATGTCTCATTTCCACCTGCACCACGTGCGGGCAAGATGGAAAACATGAGCGGAGCTACGCTGTGGGCCCAGGGCTCCTCGGCCCCCTTCCCCACCCGTGGTGCCTGGGACACTGGCCTGCATGGGCTGCCTCCATGGCCTCTTTGCCCTGCAGCTTCCATTGGGGTTTGGCCAATGGGAGGCGCCCGCTGCAGATGTGGAGGGAGGGACGAGGGAGAGGCTGGGCCAGTTCTTCCTGTGACACCCTCTTCCTGTGGCAGATGTCAAGCACATCCCTGGTAGCTTTTCCACAACTGCAGCGCTCACCACGTCCCGGTAAGCTTGCATCTTCCCGATTTCTAGAAGGTTTTGCTTCATCACCAGTTAGTTTCTCTTAACTTTGCCCACAGAGTCATACATAAAGTCCCCCCTGTGGCGTGTGCTGGTTCCTGCCAGGGATCCCTTTGAGGATTGGGCTGAATTCCAGAAGGGAGCCAGCCTGCTGCTCCGCCCGGTGGATCAAGGGGCAGAATGTGGTGGGAACGAGTTTGGCTCTGGGATCCAAGAGGCTGCAGCTCTGGCTCTGCTCCGTCCTAGCTGTGTGGCCTTGTGCACGTGCCGCTACCTCTCTGATCCTGTTTCTTCCTCTCTCAAATGGAGATGCAGCAGTTACTCCTCCTGGGCTGCTGGTCACTGGACAAATTCACAGAACGCAGGCAAGGGCTCTGCTCCTGATTACAGTTTTATTACGAAGGAAGCCTGGGTTTGAACTCAATTTCCAACTGCCCTCCTCTTCCCCTGGGTCAGGCTGGCTGCAACCGCCAGCTCTCTAATCACAGGGTTGGTCTTTCTGGTTGACCAGTCACCAACCTGTCATGTCAACTCTTAGCATTAATTCAGGTGTGTCCCAAGGGCTCATGAATAACAAAAACATGCCCACAGCGCAGGAAATCCCAAGGTTCAGAGTCTCCCTCCCAGGGGCAAAGGCCAGCCAAATTCTTTATACACAATGCATGCATTATTTCATATAAGCAACCACATTCCTCGAGGCAGCATCATTGCTCCGACTTAAAAATGAAGACATGGTGGGTACCCTGAGCTGTGCAGGATTTGAGCCCACGTTTCCACTGATTTTTCTTATTATCCTCATGGCAGCCTCTACTGAGAAACCACTTGACCTCCATGAACAGCCAGCCACAATGCCCATCACCACTGGCGGAGCCCTAATTACCACATCTTAAATGAACACTGGACATTACTGAGAGAATTCAACCTACTCTTGTTTTCTTGCAAAGGATTCTGGGAGTTAAACATTTGTGTTCCAGTCCCAGTCTGTGTATTCAGTAGAGCTGGATGAGTGGCTTCCTCTTTCTAGACCCAGTTTCTTTAAAAAATATATATATATATATTTTTTTATTGATTTCAGAGAGGGAGAGAGAGCTAGAAACATCAATGATGAGAGAGAATCATCGACTGGCTGCCTCCTGCACCCCCCCAACATGGGGGATTGAGGCCCCAACCCAGGCATGTGCCCCCACCGGGAATCGAACTATGATCTCCTGGTTCATAGGGCGACAACTCAACCACTGAGCCATGCCAGCCGGGCTGATCAGACATCTTAACTCCAAACCATCTAGACCGCATATATTGAGGCAGACAGTAAAGAAAAACATCAGCTACCATTTTTTCCCCAATGAGCTTATGTACCAGGTATCATGGAAAGGAAATGGTTAGTTTATATAATCTCACTTATTTCCCCCAATTGATCCTAAATATAGGTGTGATTGTTAAATTCTCATTGAAACTGAGGTTCAGAGATGCCAAGGAACTTGCCAACCTCCCCTAGCCGGAAGGGGTACATCTAACTGGTCCATCTCAGTGCGGGGCTCTGTCCATTCAACCCCTCAACATTTGAACCAGCTGTAGACACAACCCTCAGTGGAAAAGCACTGGAAAAAACAGCTCTGCAGTTCATATATTTTTGGGGACTGGTGTTCCCTGGAGATCTCCACTGGTCCAGACACAGCCTGGAGCCAAGTAGGTGTCTGCCTGAGCGATAAGCTCCTCCCAGCTCCCTCCCAGCTCACACAGATGGCGAATGCCTCACGCCCTCCCGGCTCCTGCAGGAACCACTTTCACACCAAGGGGAGGTGGAGATGGTTCTTATCTTGACACTTCAAAGAGGGCCTCCTCCCTTGACATCTTCCTGCCCTAGACTGCGCTGGTGTGGAGACTGGCCACGAAGGCTCTGCCTCGGCGCTTTGATCCGCGAGCCGGCCATCCTCTCTTCCTGGCCTGAGGAATGCTGGGCCCCCCTCTTGGCTTCTTGCTTCCTACAGTATTTACAGCTTCAGTGGCTCCTTTACGCACTCGGTTTTGTCCAAAGGAAAATGGCAAGAGGTGAAGGACCGGATTTTGACAATGAACTCTGTGGCTGGTGGGGAGTATGCGTTGGTTGGACCGGCCGGGTGGGTCTGATGTTGCAAAGTGATTCTTACTGCCCAGGTGCTGATTCTGACCCATGGTTCCTAGCCTAGGTGTCAGGGACCCTCTATAGATGTTGGTTCAAAAAAAAAAAATTGCCCATGAATAGGAACGGGGCTTGACCTCAGCCCCTGATGCATAGTAGGTGTTCCGTACGTGTTTTGGTGAGGGGGGTGGGGGGGGGAGGATGTCCATAGCATCAAGTGAAGGATCCCTCAGAGTACAGCTGCCGCTCAGACGCAGCAGTGGTGTTCCCTCCTACCTTACTCAGAGTACCTAATCTCTTTGACCCTCGGTTTCTTTGTCTTCTTTGTGCGCATGCCTCATACAGTTGGGAAGATTACAGGAGTTCACGCAGGTGAAATGTTCGGTATGCGTGTTATTGGTAGCAGTAACCACGGTTACAATATAACTTCCTGCCTCTTCCCATCCTGCCTCAGGAAGGAGACTCTCGGGAGAAGAGGCGCTTTATGTCCTTGGGCCTCAGTTTTCGCATCTGACAAATGGGTTGATCACAGCCCTTCCTGCCAACACATAGCCTTGCTCAGGAGGCACAACCGCGCTAAGCAAAAGGAGAGTGTTCCTTTACTGCTACCAACGTGTAACACTGATGTCATTATTCTGTTACAGGAGAGTTTTATTGGTCTTGAGTTGGATGAGGTGTGTCTTACAAACCCATAAGCTTGGGGGAGGGGTCCCTTAATATTCCAGGAAGCTTGGGACCAAGAGAGCTAGCTCCTACTGGATGACCAAGCCCAAATATTTCTATAGTGCTAATTAATATCTAACCAAATTTATCAAGTCAGAGCCATCTTCAAGGCTGCTCTCTTCTCTTCCCCCTCCCCGCCCCCATCTCCTGGAGGGAGAAGATAAGACAGATAAAAAAGGAATTTCCTCAATCACAAAGGCCAGGGGAGAGGGACTTACATATTCATTGAGCCAATACCTTGATCTGACTCCAACTCTGCAGCTGAGAGACAGTCACAAGGCGAGGACACTGATGGAGAAAGAAGAGATGATCCCCAGAGTGCACCCCGCATCCTCTCATTCCCCGGGGAAATGATGGCCTTTGAATGACCAATGACTGGTGCTGGTGGAGACCCTGGAGAAACCGTGATGCACGAGGCTCTGGCTTGGCTGTAAGGAGCTTCTAGAATAATGAGAATAATAGCAACAGTCAGGGCAAGCCCCGTGTCCTGCTCGCTATGCACCAATTCATTCCACAAACATGTACAGAACACCTACTATTCGTCAGCCCCTTTCCTGTCCCTGGCTTCCCGGATCCTGAGGGAGTCCTTTCCTCTTTGGTATGACTGCTTAAGGGGAGATAACGAGGAAACCAGACAGAAAGGCATAGAAGAGCCAGCCAGGTGAGGAGGAGAGAGGCAGCTGTCAGCCAATACTAGTAAAATTTAGAGGACCCTTGTCCGCCTAGTTCTATGAAGAAACCTTTCCACCAGTCACATCATTAGCAGATAGCTGCGTGGGGTTGCGGCTAATTGATGACCTGGAGATTGCTGCCTGTGGCATAATGCACCCAGGGAAGTAAGGACACTACATGTTTAAGGAAAATGGTTCTGGGAAGCCCCACGGGGCAAGCTGGGAAAGCAGGCTCCACTGCTGAGAAGGAGAAGCCAGGGTGAAAGGGATGGGCTGCCGAGAAGGAGAAGCTGGGAGAAGCCAGGGTGAAAGGGATGGGCTGCTGAGGAGGAGAATGGGGAAGAAGCCAGGGTGAAAGGGATGGACTGCTGAGGAGGAGAAGCTAGGAGAAGCCAGGGTGAAAGGGATGGGCTGCCGAGAAGGAGAAGCTGGGAGAAGCCAGGGTGAAAGGGATGGGCTGCTGAGGAGGAGAAGCTAGGAGAAGCCAGGGTGAAAGGGATGGGCTGCTGAGGAGAATGGGGAAGAAGCCAGGGTGAAAGGGATGGACTGCTGAGGAGGAGAAGCTGGGAGAAGCCAGGGTGAAAGGGATGGGCTGCTGAGGAGGAGAATGGGGAAGAAGCCAGGGTGAAAGGGATGGCCAGGAGGGAGGCCAATGGAATGATGCTTCCTTTCATTTAATCTGCTTAACGTGCTTCGTGGATTCAATGCTCTTAAACATATATGGATTTAATATACTTACTAAACTCATTAAGTGTGTGAAAGAGGGCACATGACAAAATTGCATACACACACACACACACACATACCAATTCATCCCTCTATCTATAAATAGATACATAGTATACTGAAACAAATAAATTGTACAACAGTTTCAGTTTATACTAGTTTACTTGGAAGATTCCTTAATAGTTTTTAAAGGGACCTTAGAAAATTATGATATTTATACATACTCGGTCATTTTGCTCATGAACTCAGTGAAGCTATGCAATGAGGACTATATATACTAGCATAGCATCTCATTTGATTGATGAGAGCAACCACAACTCCGTAAGGTGGGAACAACCAATGTCCCCATTTGCCAGAATGGAAAACTGAGGTCTGGATTTTGCAACAATAAGTGGATTTGATTATGGCCAGAGTGCGTTAGGGATCAGTGAGCCTAGACTTCTTTGCTGCTGTGTACAGGCGGCAGAGGTGCGATAGCGGAGGGCTCCCTCTGCCTCGGATCCCACATTCTCCTCTTTAATTCTTTCCAAAGCCACCAGCTTTGATCCAACTCAAGTTCCACTGAGCCGGCTGCAGAGAAATTGAATTTCCTTAACAGGTTTTCCCAGACAATTCACTCAGCGCCAGGAAAACTCCGAGAGGGAAGTAGATGGAAGTTGGGAGCCCTCTATGCGGCTCCCGGCTCTGTCTCAAGCAGGCTGCATGGAAGGGGGAGTCCCTGGCCCTCTCAGAGCCTAAGTGTGGGGTCTGGAAACAAAGGGGGCCGTCCTCAGGGACCCTCAAAGTCCCTTCCACGGCAGCACCCAGTGATTCTAAGACGCCCTGTCTCCTGCAGCTCCTGCCTGGGGCCCGGCCCTGCACACCAGCGTCTTAGGCTGATACAATAGAAGGCAGACAAATCCCATTACAGGCCACTCTGTGAGTCTCCACTTTGTCACTGACTGTTATGTGACCTTAAATAGCATCTCCCTAATCTCCGGGGCCTGGCCTCCCTATTAGCAGCTGGAGACAAGGATATTTACCTGCAATAAAGCTGTGAGCCCCTCAGATAAAGAGCTTTGCATTAACAAAGCTCCCAGCGGATTGTTTTTTAATGGACCGGAGACCAGGCTTTGTTTTGCTTTTTTGTGCTTCTTTGCCCCCTTCCACTCAGAGAAGTGCAAAGTCGTGTTTGCCCTCCAGATTCCCCCTGGGTTAATTCATTTGTTTGCCTCAGGGTCTGAATAGGTCTTTTTCTTTTCAGACCAGAGGTTCCCAAACTATCCCCAGTTCACGGTGACTTTGGTCCCTCTGTCATTATTTCATTAAGCCCCTCACAGCCCAGTTGATGAAGTCATTAGCTCTAAGAACTTAGCCTGGATGCCGACAGCGAGGACTGCTGGAAAAAGGACGCACAGAGGGATCAAGAAAAAGGATCTTATCCGTCCTTCAGGAAGGCCCGTGGCTTGCCTGCTGGACACAGCAGTTTCTCAACCTTTGGAATCGACTGCTGCTGTGCCTTCATCTCACATCCCACACCGATTTTTTCCAAGACACTTGTTTTGTTAATATGGCCACTGTCATAAAAAGCCCAGTGTCCCAAAGACACAGGATTTCTGACAGGACGTAGTGAGAAGATGGCACATCCACTCTTTTCCTCCTGCAAGTCCACCTACAGTCCCCGGAAAGCACTTAAAGCAACTCCCTCAGACTCTGGAAGGCAGAGTGGCTGGAAGCCTCTGCTTCTCTAGCTTCCACAGTGGGTGACAGAGTGGCTCACAACCCAGAAACACACCGGGTGTGGACAAAAGTCACCTACGAAAAGTCTCTCTCACAAATTGAAGGACCCAGGAGAACACAGCCCACAGGACAAGCCCTGTGCCACCTGCTCCAGTCCAGGTGAGCAGTGGGGAGCCCCCGCCTCCCCTCCAGGGATCGCAGCCTCAAAGGGGTGGAGCTTGTGACCACTGCTTCCTGCAGGCTGGGCAGCACTCCTTACCCCTCCTATCACTGTGCCTGTGGGGTAGAGCCCTGTGACCATCCCAAAATGGCGACAAAGGTGTGGGACATCCTCCTGTCACAAAGAGAGTAAAGAGGGGAGAGGATCCCAGAGAGAAGGGCTGAGGAAAGGAATTCTTGAAACCAGTGTGTGATGTCCTGGGCACCCCGCCCCCAGAAATCCAAGCCCACTTGTATTCATTGTCATCAACACATTTTGTGGATAAAGAAACTGTAGCTAAGACATGGAAATGACCTAACTGTCCTCTGGTGGATGACTGGGTAAAAGAAGAGTTGGTACACATATGCACTGGAATACTACTCAGCCATAAAAAAGGATGAAATATTGCCATTTGAGAACATGGATGGATCTTCAGAGTATCATGCTAAGTGAAGTAAGTCAGAAAAGAACAAGAACCATACGATTTCATACCTGTGTGTCATATAAAACAGAAGTAAATAGAATATAGGATGCCTGACTATATCTGAATCTTAGATAAACATGGGACGTATTTATATTAAAAACTAGAGGCCTGGTGCACAAAATTTGTGCAAGGGCCTTGGCCCTGGCCCTGCCCACCACGGTCGGGGGCCTCTGCTATGGCCCCAGCCCACTGCGGCTTTGTCTGGAAGGAAAGATGCCCGGAAGGACATCCGGTCTAATTAGCATATTATGTGTTTATTATTATAGATTATTCACTGTTTTTCTGAAACACAAATTTGACTTCATGCCTTTCCTTTATCTGGCATGGATAAGGCAGTCTCCCTGGCAGGGGTGTCCCATTCGCCCTTAAGGGAAGGAGTTTACTTTCAGGACACACCAGATTTTTGTCAAGAATCTGGCACTGTACTTACATTTATTCATGTAATTCTCCCAATAACCGAGGGTGGGCTGGTGGGCGTGAGCTGTCACATTTTATAGAGTTTTTTTCTAGGTAAAAGGTATGATTTCCTGGATTCTTATGATACTCAGTGAGACAGACTAAAGATGGCCACAAATTCTTTGACATCTGATTCACTGAGTGGTGGGGTCTATGACCCCTCCCTTGAATCAAGAGAGGAGTGTGGTCTGCAACTCCTTTGGCCAACAGATTATGATGAAAGAGATGCTTCTACTCCCTGCCTTTTGAAACATCTGTTTTGGAGCAATCAACCACCATATGCAATTACTCCTCACCACACGTTGTGAGGACCCCAAGCCACGGGAAGGAGACCTGGAGGGTGAGATGCCACATGGAGAAGAAGAAACAAGTGTGAGTAAAAGAAGGGCTCCTCAGCTAACTCCATGTGGATCATAGATGAACCGCTCAGCAGAGCCTTTCCCAGATTCCCGCCCTATACACTCAGAGGCCAAATGAATTGGTTGTTCTACCCACCAAGCCCTGGAGGTGCTCATTATACAGCAGTAAGTGTTGGATCAAATCCAAGGCCACTGGTTGAGTTCTGGTCCCACCGTTCATTGGCTCTGTGACCTGGGGCTTCAACTTCATCAGCTGTAAAAGGGGGGTGATTCCCAGTTTATAAAAGAGAGAACGGGGGCTCTGGGAGACTTAGTCACCTGTTTGAGGCCACACAGCTAATAAATTCTGGAAAGGCCCTCATCTGCCTAATATTTCTCCATTGCTTCCCCATTCACACCAGCTTTGAGACCCCAGCCTCAGTTTCCCTTTCTGTAGAACAGGGATGCTACTAGCACCCTCTTTCTAGGGTTATTGTATGTATTACCCAGACCATGGGAAGTGCTTAGCATACTGCCTGGCACACAGTATGCACCTAATGGACACTCACAATGACGATGCTTTTCTCATCTCCCCTGCCACAGCTGACATGGGCATCCATCCTGGGCTCCTGAGGAGGGCGCCTGTCACCGAATAATCCAGAACACTCCCTTGTGATATTTCATGAATTCCTGAGGCCCTCAGGGAACAATGTGAGAAATACCTTGCAGAAGTCTGTCCCTGTTCAAACAGCACCCAACAGGTTGGCCGTTGCCCACAGTTAGAGTTTCCAAGCAGATCAGAGAGCTCTGCACCGTGATTGGTGTGGCTCTCACCCCCACCTTTCATTCACACGAGAAGCTGGACTAGTCTCGGTTGAAGGTCCTGCGCTTTGGCTGGTCCTCCTTCCCAATCCCAACCAGGGCTTTCAAACACTAATGAGGAGCTTCTGTTCCCTGCTCCTCCATCATGAACACGGGAACTCTGAGCTCCAAATGATAGCTGAGAATGTCAACGCTGGCTGCCCAAAAAGGAGACCCTATTCAAAAGAAGCCCCCCCCCCCCCCTTTTCCTGGGCTCCTGATGGTGAAGGGAGGCGAGGTGGAGAGAGGAAAGGGCGGTTTCCCCTTCTTTTTCTCAAGGGAGGAGAGAAGAGTTCACATTTCCCTGGCGGCTGACATACACCAGGACCTGTGGCAGGTACCTTCCCACGCGGCCCTTATAAAATCTTCACAATAAGACAGAACAGCTTTATGGGCTCATCTGCCATATGGAAAAATGGAGGCTCAAAGAGGTGAAGCCCCTGGCCTCTAATTGTCCCAGGTACCCTACAAGGTAACATAGTTAAGGTCCCTGTTTTACAGGTGAGCAACGGAGGCACAGGGAAGTGAAGTCAATTGCCAAGTTCACTCAGAAGTGAAGGAGCGAAGCTTCCAACCCAGGCCGTCCCACCTGTTCCCAGGCTCACCTCTGGCCAGGGCCACCGCTACTCACTCTACGCAAGGCAGAACGTCACAGCACAGAGTCAGAGAAGAAAGGGCTGAGCAGAAAGGAGGTGCTTTTGTCAGGAGGAATCATGGAATGGTTTCAGGGCACGGCCGTGGTCTTTGAGCTGGATCTTAGGTTCTTGAAGGAAGAACCCCCCAAACAAATAAATGAGAAAAGTATAACTCCTTGCCTGGGAATATCCGTTCCACAAGTTCGGGGCTTTGCCCTGCTCCCTGCTATATCCCCATTGCCTAGACCATGTCTGGCACTCGGTACGTGATTATTAAACACTTGCTGACAAGGAGTCATGAATGAAATAAAATGAAATGAGCCAAGGTACAGCATAAGATCTTTGCTGACCCAGGCTGCAACCAGCAGTGAGAAAAGGGGAGATCACACCTGGCTGAGAAAGGGCGGCGGGGGGGCTGTTCTGAAGAAGTGCAGTTTACAAGAATGGCAATCTCAGATTCTGAGTGTAGGCCTCCCTATCCCAGGGCAGGCGTCTCTCCAAGAAACCATGTGCTGGAAGAAAACGAGTCAGAGGGTCCTAGTGGCACCGGCTGTTTTCTGATTATGAGTGAGCTGCGCATCTGCCCCTTCCGTGTCCTCCTGTTTGGGAGACAAGAACAGATGAACGGAATGCGGGGGAGGGACATGAACAAATGTCACGCTTGCAAAGCAATTGCTGGAGGGTCACTGAGATGGGGGGAACTTTATCTCAGTGAAATCCCACTGCGTTTTCCCAGATTAGGAAGAAGGCTTCCTTTTGGGGGCAGGGGGGCGCTTTTATATTTAATTTTGCTTTCTCTGCCCGTGACATTCCATAATAGCAATAAAAGGGAGTGGTGGTGGCTATCTCCTGTTCCCTTGTTTAATACGGGGATTTTATATCATCCTTTTAAAATATGATCCAGTAATTGGGTCACTGATCTTCGAGATTCTTCTCAGGAAAATCAGTTGTTTTCATGTTGGTGTCGGGGCACAATCCTCTTCTGGCTGATCTTTTATGGATGATGTCACAGATGAGAAATGTGTCCCCGGCCCACGCATACCATCCTTTGAACTTTATTTCTCAGACTCATGAACCCTCTGACCTGGTTCCAGCCAGGTCGTGACCAATTGCCCAGCAACTGGATGCTACTCTTTTGTGTAACCTCTTCTCCTTCTGTCTCCACACGTCACCCACAAAATCATTTCCACCCTTCCATGTGTGACTCCGCTGCCATCTCCTCTGAACAGGTGCTAACGAAAGGTGAGGTGGCAGAACCGGGAACCCCGACCACTCCGTGTCGCAGAGGAGCAAGGGTGACAGGAATGTGGTGGTGGTTTTCTCAGGGTGACAGCTCACGGCACTGAGCCCTCACCGCCAGGTCCCCCTCCCGGTGCTTTGTGCGATGAGCTAATTGTGCCATGGGGTGAGCAGAGAGGCCGGCTGCTTGGGACAATCGCACTAACACTCGATGTCTCGAAGCAATGCTCGAGTGTCACTTTTCATTCTCAGAATTCACCTGGTTCACAAGAGAAAGGTCAGGTGCCCCTGATTTCATCTTCACGACAGCTTTGGGAGGTAGATCCTTTCATTAGCCCCATTTTACAAGCGAGGAAACTTGGGCCACAGAGGTGAAGTGACTCGCCTAAAGCCACACAGCCAGTAAGCGGTAGAATTGGGATTTGAATCCAGACAAGTTGAATCCATATCACTGAAGGCAGAACAAGAGGAAATAATCTTCATCTCCAAGAATTAAAGAAGAGCGGGAGATGTGTCATTGGGACACATTTTGGGCACTTTGAATGGCTCTCTAGGGGTAAGGGTAGGGTTCAATCCTTTTACATGTTTATTTAACAGGCATTTATCGAGTATGAGTGTGGCATGCATGCGCACGCGTGCACACACACACACACACCCCTGCTCTAGAGCTCAGCAGAGCCCCCCCACCCCGCCCTTGGGCCACTCTACTTTTATGTCACCTTCTGGCTCCCTAATTACATTTGAGTTTACAATTCCTGTTTCACATGTAGCTGTAAGTTTTCTTATAGACTCTTCTTTTTAGGTTTTTAAATATACTTATTCACTGTGTTTCCTATTTATTTTTAAGTTGCTGAATTCTAGGTATTTTTAAAAATAGCTTTATTGATGCCTTGATTGCCCAATGTGATGTCCAGGGCAGACATTACAAATCGATCATGATCCTCCAGCCCACTGCATCTGAAGAGGCCTAATTTGTTGCTCCCTGCTTTCCCACACTCAGGCTCCAGGCAGCCACTGCCAATCAATCAGAGTGGCCTATACAATGAAACTGAGGTACATGTTTTATTCTTTACTTTTCTCTGGTCACTCAAGGCAGGTCTAATGCTGAGATCCTCCAAAAGCAGTGGGGGAATGAGGCCTCTCTGAGCCCATCTGTCTGCCTACGGGGTCTCCTGAGCTGCTGGAAAACAGGCCACGTTCTCCGAAGGGAGGGGAACAGAAGAATCAAACAGCTGCAGGAAAGAGTGTTCCCCTTCCTCCCTTTTTAACATCCTGGAAGAAGGAGGAAAGGGAAGACCAAGGCAAGCCAGCCAAAAGCTCTTTAATGCACTTGACCTTCCAAAAGAAGATTAATTCCAACCTCACACCTACCGGCTGTGTTGCTCAGCTTTGTCAAAACAGTGGCATCATTAGCGAGGAGATGACATGGCTCGAGGGCACTAAAGTCTGCCACCTCCCACTGGGCTGCATTAGAGGGAGCTGGCGGGAGGCATGGAGGGAGGGGGGCGGCGCAGCCCTGTCAGCTTTCACTGTGGATTAGGCTCCCTCCTGTTGGCTCTGGACACTGTTATCACTGGGAGCCCTGATGATTCTGACCAGGCTCCTGACAGCTCAGACTCAAGGAGGGGCAGCCTTGCTGGAGCCTATGGTGGAGGACTGTGTGTGTGTGTGTGTGTGTATATGTGTGCGCGCATGCACACGCACGTATATTTGAGTGTATTTGTGTGTGTGTGTGCATATTTGAGTGTACTTGTGTGTGTGTGTATGTTTGTGTGTGTGTGTATATGAACAGTAACTGCCTACACAAGTAGTCCTCTATGCACATTCTTGGTCAGGTTTCAGTCTGAGTGGAAAATCTATGCAGAGCCTCATCTGTATCAGGTTCCCTGCTAAGTGCTGGAGAGACAGAGAGAAGCATAACCCAGCTCCTGCTCACAGAACAGTCGTGCCTTATTTGGAAACTCTAGATATCTGGCAGTAGATCCCCATGTCTCTGTGTGGCGTTGGATTCTGAGAACATGTTCTGAGCTCAGCAAGTAGAGTGCATGGTTGATTAGTGATGTCTGCCACAGACACAGGACCTGGGACTTGTAGCACGTGTGTCCTTGATTTGCCAGAACCGGAATCGCATGCCTGAAATGGCCCCCTGTGATCCAGGATTCAAGTCACTCACTTTATAATGCGGGACACGACATCAGAAAAGGAAAGGAAGCTGTTGAAAGCAGGGCTGAGACTAGCATGAGGGGAGCCAGGAGCGCAGGATACACATTTTCAGGAGGCATCCCCTCTCAGGTCTGTGCAAATGCCAACCCCTCATTTGCATGAGCCTGAAAGTAACTGCTTCCTTAAATTACATGCCTTAGGTGTTTCATTTGTCTTGCCTTAATCCTGGCCCTGATTCGAAGTCATTTTTTCAAAAAGTACCACACACTCCATTAGAAGGAATCACTGCCTTTCTATAGAACTTCAGTAAGACTACCTGTCAGCACCCAGCTGACTGAAAGTAATAGGAATCAGCTTGAGCTTAAGGAAAATGGGGTATCTCATGGAACTCCATGTATGTAAATCACTCAAGTGGCTGATAGAGTAAGTTCTCAATACATCTACATCATCACCATCATCACAACTACCACCATCACCACATCATCATCTCTACCATCAACATCATTACCATCATCATCACCATCACTGCCATCACCACTACCACCACCACCACCATCATCATCCCTATCATCACCATCCCCATCATCCCCACCATCATCATCCCCATCCCCATTATCATCCCCCATCATCATCCCAACCATCATCCCCATCACCATCCTCACCATCATCATCCCCATCACCATCCCCATCATCATCGCCACCATCATCATCCCCATCACTATCCCCATCATCATCATCCCCATCCCCATCATCATCCCTATCATCATCCCCACCATCATCATCCCCATCACCATCCCCATCATCATCCCCGCCATCATCCCCATCATTACCATCCCCATCATCATCCCCACCATCATCCCTACCATCATCCCCATCATCATCCCCATCATCATCATCCCCATCATCATCTCCACCACCATCCCCATCATCACCATCCCCATTATCATCCCCATCCCCATTATCATCCCCATCATCATCATCCCCATCATCATCACCATCACCATCCCCATCATCATCCCCACCATCATCTCCACCATCATCCCCATCATCACCATCCCCATCATCATCATCCCCATCATCATCACCATCACCATCCCCATCATCATCCCCACCATCATCCCCACCATCATCCCCATCATCACCATCCCCATTATCATCCCCATCATCATCATCCCCATCATCATCACCATCATCATCCCCATCATCATCCCCACCATCATCTCCACCATCATCCCCACCACCATCCCCACCATCATTTCACATTTCCAGTTCCTGTGGGGAGTGGAAGAAGCTCCCCAGTATCTATACGTCTACATCGGGGTCCTCAAACTACGGCCCGCGGACCACATGCGGCCCGCCGGGTGTTTTTGCCGCTGCTGCCTGTCCTGCTTAGCAGCCGACTGGTCCCGGGACCGCAATGCACATGTGTGGAATTTTTTTTTTTTTAAATATAGTCCGGCCCTCCAACCGTCTGAGGGACAGTGAACTGGCCCCCTGTTGTTTAAAAAGTGTGTGGACCCCTGGTCTACATGCTTCAGCTTCAGGCTTCCAGGGACATCAACTTCCTCCTGCAGAGCCTATTCCAAATTCCTTGGAAAGGAACTCGGACGGCCCAGACCAGGATAATTCTGAGTGAATCAATTATGGCCACGTTAGGTGTGGGCCTTTTGAAAGCCGATCACTGTTGACTGGGGCAACTGGTGGTTAAGGGTGTGAGCAAGGTTGGTTAAGTTCTAGACGCTCCCTGGCTTGGTTTTGTTGGAAGAGGGCTGACGACAGTGGGGGATTCTTTTCTGAACCATTTTGATCTGTTATTCCATCCACCCCCTCACTTACTGAGGACCCCGACAGCGGTTCAATCTACAGCCATCCTTGCCTCGCCCCGGGTTTTGAGGTCCGCACTCACTAATTGAGGGCTGCAATCAGTCCACAATTTGTTCTGATCCAGGAGATGCCACTGAGCCCATTGGATCCAGGACGGGTAGGTTTTTATGGTGCAGGGGTCAGGGGTGGGTAGAAGTATAAGGGAAAGTCTAAAACCAACCCCAAGCAGAATGAGGAGCCTGGAAGGAAAGATGGAAACAAGGTAGAAGGGAACCTGGGAATCAGGCACTGTCTGAGGGTGAAGGAGGAAGAGAAAGAGGAAGAGGAGAAGGGAATAGAGGAGGAGGAGACGGAAGAGGAGGAGGAGGAGGAGAGAAGAGGGAGCAAAAGGAAAAGCAGAAGTTAGCAATAGCTGATGAAGATGAAAAGATGATGATGATGATGATGAAGGAGATGCTTCTGAGAGACCCCAGGCTCCAACCAGGACAGACTTCTGGAGACGGTCCCTCTCTCTCCTGTGCTCCCAGCTGGAATGCACCTGCCCTCTCAGCCCCAGCTTCCCCGACAAAAAGGAAAGAAAGGGCACCAGGACCCCAGCAATAATTGAGAGTTCTGGTTCAAAGGAGGGTGCTCGGCTTGAGAGCTTGCCCTGGGGTGGAGAGGGGTTTTAAGAGCAGCTGGTCAATCATTTCCCCGGGTGGCTGGGCCGAGGAAATTGCTGATTCCCTATCACCAAGCCCAGGAGGTGGGGAGGGCCCCGCAGCACAGGCTTGTCCAGGAGTGAAACCGGGGCAGGGGCTTTGCATCCGATGCCCGTGTGAGGACCTCTCACTCCTTCCTTTGTCCAGGGGGCCGTGCAGATGGCAACTAAACTAGCTCCCGAGCATCGAGGGGTCGCCGTGGGCTGGCGCTGGCCGTTTGTACATACCTTCATCTTAGCCTGGCCGCTCGGAAGGAGTTACTTTTATTAAACTGAAGCTATGAAATTGCTATGTGCAAATACTGTGAGGGTTGGATATCAGGAGTTTCCTAAGGGCAGTCTGTTATTATCCTTATCATTACCTGAGTCCCAGAGAGGTGACATAACTTACCCCTGTTGCCCAGCTTGTGTTAGGATGGACTTCTTACCATGATCAGTAAGCTCCTGTGTCCTGGACGCTCACACCTCCCCAGTCTCGATCCACAGCCACTTTCCTCCCTTCCCTTCTCCGAGCCTCAGCTTCCTCATTTGTGAGCTAAGGACGATGCAAAGATGCTGCCATTTCCTAAGCATTTAGTATGCACCAGGTACCATGCTCAGCACTCGGCCCCTTGCCTGGTTTTCCACTGCCAGGCCTCGCTGGTGTGGGGTGACTCGGAGCCTCGCACCCTGGGGGTGGGGAAGGCTCAGGTTGCTGGTGCACACATGGCTCTGAGCTCACAGCTGAAGCCCAGCTAATGCTGCGCTTATTCTAACCCGGCTCTCAGAACAGGAGGGCAGGGGCCAGACAACCTGTGACCAGCCACCTTCCTCCAGGCCTGTTACGACCACATGCGAATAGCGAAGAGATTTCTCCCGTGGCTCCCTCCCAGGAAATCAAAGGCAGGAGAGGAACCCAAGTCCTCCAGGAGTCTTCCTGCGGCTCGGCCACAGGTCTCTCTTGCGAATGTGGATTACCGCCTCAAGTGAGCTGGCTGGGATGCCGTACTAGAGCCGCCCCCATGGCATCAGGGAATGAAAAGGGGGGCCAGAGGAAGCAAGCGCTTGTCCTGCAAGGTCTAATCCCTCTGTTCGATTGTTCGTTCTTTACCATCTCATTCACTCACTCACCGTTCACTGAGCACATACTATATGCCAGGCACTGTTGCAGGCCTCCGTGGCCCGGAGCTCACCTTGGGCTCCTTCGTGTGTCTGACTCTTCAAAGGCTGCAACCCGAGCTGCCACCCCAGGAGCCTCCGTGTGCAGTGGGCACTTACACACGGATGGCTGGATTTGAGGAACGCACACTGAGCACAGCACTGACCTGCGTGAGCTCTGGTTCAGGCACACGGCGGGCACATAGGAAACGCTCAGAAATACTTGTCAGACGGAAGGGAACGGGAGCAGATGCTCACAGTAACTCCCAGTCTTGCTGGGGTGTGGGGAGGGGTGAGGCTGGGCCTGTTTTTATTTCTTTCGCTTTGGTTTGATTTTCACCATATCGGCTTCCCTGCGAGGGAAGGGGCCCCTCAGGTGAGTGGCGAGGAACCCCAGATCACGCCTGGCTTATATTCTCATAACTTTCTCATATTACCAGCTCTGGATCCACACACAGGCCGCCTCATTGTGTAACAGTCCCCCAAGAATCCCGGTGGACCTTCTGAGCATCCTAACTCCCCCCAAAATGAACCCCCAAGCATAACAGCCAGGAATCCCCAAAGGGAGTGACCCCAAGCACACAAAAGGCGCACAAAAGGCAAAAAAAAAAATAACAGGTTTCCTTCATTCTCCCGAAGGCCCGTGATGCGACGCCATAAAGCATTTGATTTAGGATATTGAATGCCGCTGGTGATGAGAACGTCATGTAAAATTTGCTTCGCGACTTCTTTCTTCTCAAACTGTCATTAAAAACGATTTATGGGTGAGCCTGAGTCTGAGAAGCAGCGTGATTAGAATGGAGGGTTTGGAGATCGGGTGTCCAGGGCAGCCCCCCTGTCCCAGGTCGCACACAGAAAAGGCAGCGCACGCAAGACCACAGCGAAGTGCTTCCAAGATGCACGCGGGGGAACGGCGTTCCTGGCGGAGGTGGGAACAATGAAGCCTTGTTGGGTATCTTAACTGTCGGTTTCAAGAGGTGGATTCCCGAGGGCCGGGCTGGAGGACGCTTCCTAGGCCCAAGTGAAGGGAAGTGAGGCCCCACCCAACGCCACACAGGGGGGTCCCACACGAGGCCTGAAGCTGAGAGGTGCTGTCAGATCTCTGCATCACCAGGACATACAGCCTCTCCTGCGTTTTGCCTTTACTCTGTGCCTGGCACGCGTCACAGCAGCCCCTGAAATGGAGCACTGCTGCTATTGTACTGTTTTACAGATGGGAAAACTGAGGCTCAGAGAGGTGGAAGGTCTTGCTCCTGGTTGCAAACATTCTCTGTGAACACAGATGCCTGGCTGCTGCGGGGAGAGCTGGAAGGCCTGACAGGCGGGGGCTGCCCTTCGGAAGGAGCGCTCACCCTCAGCTCTGCCGCTGGCCGCACCTGGCCCACTTCACTCAGCCTGGAGAGAAGCCCGGCACTGCTCAGACTGCCAGTGTATGAAAGCAGCCACGGCGCACCGGCTCTGGCATTCTGCATCCACCGCCAGATGCACTTGCAATCTATCCCCATCGCAGGGGCGAGTAACGTGAACGCCCGGAAGTACTCTGCAGGCCCAGGAGCAGGCTTGCTGGCTGCAGCTCTGTATCACCCCATGAAGGGAGCACTGCAGGGACTCGTGCAGTTGGAGAGGGAGGGTGCGCGTGTAGGAGGAATCGCAGGGCCCTGGCCCCTGGTGAGGGATGCCTGGGCCAGGGGAGTGAAGGCAGGCAGCTGCTTCTCCTATTTCATTTGAGCTGCCACTGCTCACACAGGCCCTCTGGGTTCCAGGCATTCCTGTCTGCTAGAGGCGTGGGAACCCGCCTGCACAACAGCAGCGTGGGCTGAGATGACATTTGGGTCTCACAGTGACCTAAACTCAGTAAGGTACAGGAGGACTACAGAGGCAAGGTGTAAGATTGTACTCAGCAAAAGTGAGTGTATCAGTCAGGGTAGGTGATATTGTGTTGCAGTAACAAACAGCCCCGGAAACTCAGTGATTTAGAGCAACTAGAGGTGATTCTCACTCACGTGACACATCAACACCTTGGATCAGCAGGGTGGCTCTACTCATGGCAGCCACTCAGATCCCCAGGGTAGTTACCATCTTCAAAACTGTCAGTCTCCATCCGGAGCAAGAGAGCAATAATCTAATGCTCCTACCCAGCAGTGACACATTGCTTACACTTTTCACATGCCCCATCCAAGGATCAGAGCCAGGAAAGGCAGAGAACCAGAAATGCATGGTGAAAAATTGGTGAATGACCACCACATTGGTGAATGACCACCATGGGCAAGGCGACTAGTGCTTGTATAAATACCACTCTAAATACAAAGACTCCACTAGACAAGGGCATCTTTGTTATCAACAGCTCAGCGCAGCCATCTTCAAGGCCACAAGGCCTCCATACTTGCTGTTCCCTTTGCCTAGGACAGTAGTTGGCAAACTCATGAGTCAACAGAGCCAAATATCAACAGGACAACGATTGAAATTTCTTTTGAGAGCCAAATTTTTTAAACTTAAACTTCTTCTAACGCCACTTCTTCAAAATAGACTCGCCCAGGCTGTGGTATTTCGTGGAAGTGCCACACTCAAGGGGCCAAAGAGCTGCATGTGGCTCATGAGCCGCAGTTTGCCGACCACTGGCCTAGGACACCAGTCCCTCTGCCCTACGGTGTGCTTCTTCTCATCATGAAGGTTTCTGCTTAATGTCCACCTCCTGTAGAGGCCCTCCCTGGCCACCCTATGTAAAGTGGCCCTTCCTCCCTTCACAGTCATTCTATTGCGCATCAGGTTTGAAAAATTTGCATTTACCTGAAATGGTTTAACTATACGTTTGTATTTATTTATCATCTTTGTTCATAAATCCCACCACCTGGACAGTGATTGACTGGCACATAGTAGGTGCTCAATAAATCTGTGTGAAATATATATGAAATAAATATGTGCCCAACTAACTATGCATGAGTGAACAGACCAATGGCTACACCGAGCTTAATACCTACCACGTGCAGCTGGAACTCCCGCTCTGTGAACCCCCACCAGCCCCCTTGCCGGGGAGGCACTAGAATCAGTCCCGTTTTGCAGAGGAGGGAACTAAAGCTCAAAGAAGTAAAATGCCTTACCTGAAGCCAGAATTAGAAAATGGCAGAGCCGATATTTAAACTGGGGTTTGCCAAAGCTCAGGCCATTTCTACTGCGCTGCACTAGCTCTCAAAGGTTGGCTACCTATGAAGTCTCCTGGGTGTAACGAGTAGGGCCAAAGGCCAAGGGCTAAGGGGATGCAACAAGTTCAGATTCACTGTCTTTACCTTCTCAACAGAATCCCATTTTATGAGTCTAGGGTTTCAGCGATTCCACTGATTTAATATTTGACCATTAGGATGTAGCGTGTTGGATGGTGGCCCTCCAAGAAGGTATGGCCACATCCTAACCCTCTGAACCTGTGAGTGTGACTTTATTTGGGAAAAGGGTCTTGACAGATGTCACTGAGTTAAAGACCACAAGGTGGAAGCATCTTGGATTCCCCAGGCAGGGTCCTAACCCCAGTACCCTCACAAGAGACAGAAGAAGACACAGACAGAGAAGACGTGCAGCAATGGAGGCAGAGGTTAGAGTTATGTAGCCACGAGCCAAGGAGGCCAGCAGCCACCAGGAGCTGGACGAAGCAAGCAAGAGTCCTCCTCCGGAGCCTTGGGAGGGAGGGCAGCCTGCTGACACTCTGACTTTAAACTTGACTTCCAGAACACAAGAGAGTGTCCGCTGTTTTAAGCCACTAAGTTTGTAGTATTTTGTTACAGCAGCTTCAGGAAACGAATACACATATTCATGCCTAGGATAACTTAAAGTTGTCTGTTTGGGGCAGTGGCTTGAACTAGTTAGAAATATCAAGACTCCAGTTCTTTTTCCATCTCCTTAGCTGTCCCCCACCTATGCTCACCCCAGGTCTGATGTCACGTGCCTCCATCCAAAGTCAGACCCCACAGTCAGGCAACCTAATAATGGACTTGGTCTCCACTGACTGGTCTGGGCTGTTAGAGGCCTGATGTCCTGACCAACAGCACAAGATACAAGCAAGATGCAAGCAACTTCGTAGATGGCAATTTCAAATCCCAGCACCACTCCCCGAGCCTCAGTTTCTCCTTCTGCAAAATGGGCTCCCTGGGTTGACCTGAGGCTAAATGGGAAAGTGTATTTTGTCTCAGCAGAGTGCTGGCTTTGAATGCATGCTAGCAATTATTGCTATTATGGGGCCAATTTGAGAACTATAATGATCACAAAGCGACATTAACTCATCCGGCTCAATTTGCTTTCCTAAGCGCCGTTGTGATGCTATGGGATGCTTTGCTAGGTAGGGCGCCACGTGTGCTCTGGAAGCAATGGCCGAGATGCTCATCCTAATGTCATTATGCGGGATTACATGACAGCTTAAGAAAAGGCAAGAGCCCCACAGACATATCCCAATGGTCTGCTCAGGGGGAGCGGGGGGGAGGGGGGGGGGAATCTGGGTTAGAGTCCAGTTCAGTTAAAAGGGAAGGATCGCATCCTTGACTAAGCCCCTAAGACTCACAGAGAGTAAAAGTACTTCCATATTTCCCTTCCACAAACCAGATGGCAAGAAATGTAAAATCAAACCTATTACGAGAAGACAAAAGAAACGCATTTAAATGGCTGTGTTTGTCCACAGGCAGCATGACATTGATGAAAATGCGAATCGTAGTCGCTAAAAGAAGCATCTTTCACCAAGCGATGTTTTTGGTTACACGGTCCTGCATTCTTATTTTGGCCCCACACTAGAAGAAACTCCATGTGACATACGTGACATGTCATGGTTTTGACCAGGCTTTGGAAATTAATGCCTGCTTCAAAGGCTGCCCAAAGGCCCTCCTGGCCTTTAAAAGTAATATGTATGTGTGTACACACACACACACCTATCTATCCCAGCTGGTATGGCTCAGTGGTTGAGCGTTGACCTATGAACCAGGAGGTTCCTGGTCAGGGCACTTACCTGGGTTGTGGGCTTGATCCCCAGTATAGGGCAAGCGTAAGGCAGCCAATCAATGATTCTCTTTCATCGTTGTTGTTTCTATATCTCTCTCCCTCTCCCTTCCTCTCTGAAAGCAATAAAAAAATATATTTTTAAAAAGTAATAGATATTTTTTTCATTGATATTTAGATAGAATGGAAGGGAGGGGGGAGGGGAGGAGAGAGAGAAATATTCATGTGAGAGAGACACATCAATTGGTTGCCTCTTGGGCGTGCCCTGACCAGAACCAGGGATCGAACCTACAACCCGGGTTCATGCCCTTGACTGGAATCGAACCTGAGACGCTTACAGTGTGCAGGCAGATGCTCTCCACTGGACCACACCAGCCAGGGCTAAAAGAAATATATTAATGTGTACAACACATCATGTCTGAGCATCCTTCCTGCCCTAACACCATTCTCCCTTGGAAAAAGAATCCTCCAGAATGTCCACCCGCTGTGAACATCACTCATTTCTCGAGGATTTTTTTTGTCCCTGGCAGACATGGGTTCAGTTCTTTCTCATGAATAAAGCCAGCCCTCAACACGTGTCAGCCTCCACGCTAGCCACCCCTCTGCAGTATTCAAAGACGCCTTGCACTCTTCCGATTGGTTTGCCAGTGACCCCCAAACCTAATTAACCTGAATTCCGCCCATCTCCTCCTCAGGGGGAGGGGAGGCACGCCAGCCCTTCATCTGCCCCATTCCTCTCTCCACCGTCTGGGACCAACTCTCGGGAGAAATCCCCTTGTATCAGACGCAGCAATCATCGGTTCCTTACGCAGAGCTCTGCCCGCGATGACGGGTGTGTTTTTCATTTGGAATGAGTCCACATCTGGGACTCACTTAACTTGATTTGGGAAGTCCTGTGTTTCTGATCCCAAAACCCAAAACAAAACAAAAAAAATGGGTGAAAATAAGCCGGGTTCCCCCCACCCCACCCCCTTTCGGTGCGGATTGATTTTTCTTCCGTTGAATGTAGTTTGCGAGGAAGCGCAGAGGAAGGGAGAGTGGGAACAATGGGCGCCGAGTGGGCTTTCCGCCGTTCCTGGTGGGTAACGAGGCCATCCACATGGGGGCTGCCTGAATGAGCCCCTTCCACCGAGAGGGAGACCAGGACCCTCCTCCGATGGCTGGCTGCTGCCCCTCTGGGTTTCCTGCCCAGGAAAAACGGGAGGGATGCAGGCAGGCGGTTAGAAACCGCCGAGAAGCAAAACCTACACGTGTGCTTGGCTGGCCTGAGTCTCCAGAGCAAATGCTGGAACTCTATTCTGTGGTGTCGGGCATAGAAAACAGGCAAGGGCCCACCCCCTAACTCACCTACTTACGGGGACCTACCAGGGATGCACCTAACATGAGCGAATCCAAGAGTAAAAATCAGATACATGTAGGAATGGGGGCTGATGCAGAAAGATGATTATTTACATTATAAAAATACGCCCCCCCCCCGCCATAGGGATGCACTGTATCTTTAAAAAATAGCTACACCCTCTACTTAAAAGTTTATCTAATTTACAAAAAAAAAATGAGTGAAACATTTTTCACTATGTTGTTTTAATAACTAAACCCTCTACTTCGATTTTCATTTACTGTTCCAAAAACGAATGCTACATGTTCTTTTAATATAGTTTCTAAATAGCTAAGCCCTCTACTTTAATTTTTATCTAATTTATAAAAATATGAGCGATGCATCTTTTTTTCACTATAGTTTTTTAAATAGCTGAGCCCTCTACTTAAATTTCCATTTAATTTTCCCAAAATGAGTAATACATGTTTTTTTAATATAGTTTTGTAAAGTAGCTAAACCCTCTACTTAAAACTTTAATCTAATTTACAAAAAACATGATAGTCGTTGAAGAAATTTGCCTAAAGTATGGGTGTATCTGTGATCCACAGCAGTTTGAGTATAACCTTTGACTTAAAAAAAAGGAAATACCATATATGTGTGAAAAATCCCTCTCTCTCTCTCTCTCCCCCCTCCCCTCACCCCCCTCCCCCGAATTGTGCAAAAGCCTCACTCACTCTCTAGAAAATCATTGATAACTTCGGGTATGAATTTCACACATTGCTCTTGCACACAACAATTATTTGCATTTTTATTCTTAGTCAATAGTCAGGGTGGAGATAGCAGGAATACACTTGGAGGCTCTAGCTTCAGCCAGACCTGCCTTCAGATCAGTTTCACCAGCAATGAACTCTATGCTCTTGGGAAGCTTAGCCAGTCTTGAATGTAATAATATTATCTACTTTGGAGGGCCCTCCCAAGGGTTAAATGACCTAAGATACTTCATACAACAATTAGTGCTTGATACCTTTTTTTTAAATGCTGATGATTTCAGAATCAGGATTATGATTAAACAGGATGAAGTAAAATAATGTATTTAAGCACTTAGTAGAATTCCTGGAACTGGATAAATATTCAATAATTTGTTAAGGACTCAGACAAAGAAATAATCAACCCAGACATTCTTGAGTATGTTTAATGGAAAACAAGGGTTACATCAGCTGAAACAAGCCTATAATTAGGACAGGAAATAGCCAAATTTAAGCGCTTTCACCAAGAGAACTGAATTTGACTTTTGTGGCGGAACCAAAATTTCAAACTGAGTTAGCTCAGCTTTGGGGAGGAAACCAGCCAGTCCTCATGCCATGAGGACTCTGAAATGCTCCAAATAGTGTCTTCAGCTGGCATTTGTCAAATGCTTAGTGTGTGTGTTACTGGTCTGAGCTCTTGGCGTGTATTAACTCCGTTAACACTCCCAGAGCCTTCCGTGGCAGGTACCGCTATTAGTCCCATTTTACACACGAGGTCACCAAGGCACAAAGAAGCTGTTACTTGCTGCAGACCACACACGTCGCAGCAGAACCGGAAGACATCCAGGTGCCTGCACTTAACACTGACCTTTACTTCCTCTCATGGATCTGCTCTGTGATAGATTCCAGCAAAAGCAAACCCTTTATCTAAAGATTAAAAAGATGCAGATACCATAAAACTGGCATTCTAGGCGACAGAGGGGTGGAGAAGAAGAGGACTCAGCCTGGAAGGCCATTATGGAAAAGCTGATTGCAGACACCTTTCCTGGGCATCAGATGCCTACCTGTCACTGTGGCCAACACTGAATGGTGGGCGGCAAAAAGCCCTAAGGGAATGCTAGAGTCTAAACAGCGCAAACCAACCAATCCAAAGATCTTTGTGGCACTTGGCCTGGGAATCCCGGATGCATAAAAAGGGGGCTTATTTGAGCTCAGATCTTTGTTGCTAACAACACTGTTACTGTTTCTTCCAAGTAGCAGTTCTTTTGTGTACTTGACAGGTATGTACTGGGGCCTGTTATATGCCAGACATGGGCTGGGCACTGGGGAGAGTAGTCAGCCAGACATCCTGGTCCCTGCCCTCACGGAGTTTGCAGTCTATCAGGAGATACACACTTTGAAAACATTTCCAATGATGTCACTGCATTTTTGACAAGTGCGTTTGAAGAAGGGGTCTAGGTTACCACAAGAACATAAATATCTAGAGGTGATATTTGAAATACGTAACCATCAGGAGAGCCTACCAATAGTTACTACTGGTCAGGGCAGGTCCCTTCTCGGCAGGACTAGTTTAGAAAACGGGGGAGAGAGAGTTCTCTTAAGGAAGTGAGTTTTTAAAAAATTAACCCTTTGATTTTAAGATCATCATAGAGCCACATGGAGTCCTCAGAAACAATACAGAGACATCCTATGTACCCTTCACTCCATTTTCCCCAAGGGTAGCATCTTGCAAAACTATGGTAGACATCCCAACCAGGGAGTTTACATATTTTTAAAACAAAATTTGTTTTTTCCTAAGTTTTGAATAGGTTATCCAAGCTCGCAGAACAAACGCTAACATTTACAGAGTGGGGGACAGGGGAAAAATGAGTCTTTCCTTCTAGGCCTTTCAGACCTGGGCCCCATCGCTTATCTGCCTCCTCCAGCATCAAAAAGCCAGAGTGTCTGGGAGTGTTTGTTTGCTTCCAGACGGGGCAGGAAGATAGGAGTGGGGACCCAGGCCCAGTCCACAGAGCTGTCTCCAGGATGTGCTCACTCCCCATACGCCAGCTTTGCAGATGCGTCTCAGGAACGCTGACCGGCCTGGTGACTCCACATTGACACATTAAACGCTCGGGGCTTAGTTCCTTTCTAACCAGGCATGTGCATCAGAGAGTGTCCCTCGGTGCCTCTCATTCCTGATGGTGACATCATCCTCCTTCTCAAAGCAGGATCAGGCCTTCTTTGGAGTGTGGCTCCCAGTAAAACCTCAGTGGGTTTGGGGAATGTCCAGGCTTTTCCTCTGGCCCCCGCGTTGAAGGCAGACCCGCAGGCAGGGCGGACAATCTGTGCTGTTGGAGATTCCGATCTCTTGACTGAGATGAAAAGACCAGACCGGTCTCCGCTTCCCTGGCTCAGTGGTCAGTAAGAATGCCTCTCATCTCTCAGCGCGCGGAGGCCTGGGCCTTGGACAAACTCCAGTGCGCTGTGTCCTCCCTAACGGGGCCCCAGATGGTATCTCGGAATCACAACCCAACATCAGGGACCCTTTCAAATCAAACCGCACTCCTTCTCCACTGGGGAGCCCCTGCTGCTCTCCATGTCTGATGGTCACGGTAACATGGCGGGGACAAGCCTGACCCCGGACCTGCCACTTGGAGCTTAGCAGCCTGTGGTGGGACCCACAGACTGACTCCACCATCGCCAGTAAGGAAGTGCGCACAGCAGCCCAGGAGAGGCGGGGTGCAGGTGAGGAGCCCCTAAGGAAAGCCTTTGAGCGGGAGGTGAATGAACAGGCATGTGCAGGAGGAGGGGGAGCTGTCACGGTCAAGGGAAAGGTCCTGAGGAGAAAGGGCAGCGTGCACGAGGAACCAGAGAAGGACCTGCAGGACAGAAGTTCTCAGACAAGGCCAGAGAAGTCCCAGCTCTCCCACGACAGCAGTCCTGGGCTCCAGCATGAAGATGGTGAATGCCAGAGGGGAAATGCCCACAGAACTGAACTGTGGGTCCGCCACTGTACAGGGGCAGGAAGTTGGCCGGGAGGGCCTTCCCACTGCCCCTTTGAAGACCGAAGGGACTGGGAGCACACCGTGTTTTTGGGGTGTGGGGTGATTACACTGGAGGCCACTGGATGTTCCCCACCCTGGGAGACGCCCACCCTGCCTGATGAGGTCTGCAGGGAAGACCTGCCCCCACCCGCCGCCCAGCACAACGCGCAGGGACTACACTTGGGACGAGTGTGGCCTACTGGCCACCATTTCTGGTCACCTTGGGAACTCCCTGGGGGAACAGATTGGCACACTGTGCTCAGAGCTCCCAAACACGTGATAGGGCCAGCACTGGGGTGGCGCAGGGGCGGCCCTCTCCTTGGCTGCGAAATGTAAGGGGGCACTGAGAAACCTCAGAGTCAATATCAAAAATATTAATGCGGCATCTCAAACATCACAATGAACACACAGAATCCACGCTGAAGAAAACTTCAAAAGTTTCAGTAAAGATAGGATCCAACCCTCCATTTCTATAACTCGGGCTTTACTTGACTCGCCCTGATCCCAGCCCCGGTTCTAATAAAACTATTTACAAAACCAGGTGGCCGGCTGAGAGACATCGTTTGTCAGACTGATGTTGTTAAACTATTGCTTGATGCCTGAGGCTTTTGGTGCCCCTGGAGTTGTACGTCCAAGATGAGGGCCTCGCCCTTCTCCCCATGCTCCCCGTCCTGCTGTGTGAGCTTAGGACAATGATTTCAGTCTCTGATCCGGGGTGTGTTCTCCTGTAGCAAGTGTAACAGTGGTGGTCCCACCTACAAGGTTGTAGCGAGGATCAAACACGTGAGATCCATGTGCATAGTTACTAGTGCTTGAGCTATGCTCTCTGCTCCTCTGGCCACAGTGAACACTGTGACGGTGTCAACACTGCGTCTGTGGGAGTTTCTCCAACTAGAACCAAGTCCGGGCCTTCAGGCGACTTCAGAGGACTTAGCATTTTCTAAGACGGCGGCGACCCTCTCACTTAGGAGCAACGTCCCGCATTGGCCACTTGGGCCACCCGAGCTGCCTGAGAAGAAACTGTTCGGCCAAGGCCAGAACCAGGTGCCCGTGGGCTCCCCGCGTTCCAGCCCCCAGCGCGGGGTGGCCCAGACTCTTGCTATGAATTTGAACTTGTCCTGCAAAACTGAAGTGTTTCAGGACCCAGGCACGCTGCGTTGTAAAAAGGGGCAATTAAACCTATAAAACCGGGGTTTACAGGGGAATTTATAGTGTCAGAGGCTTTTTATAGCTTTTTTAGATTAGTTTAAATAGAGGAAAAAAGAACAAGGGAGAGAAAAAGAGAGGACTTGAAACTTGAGGAGACTTAAAAGTTCAGAAAGAAGCTTTTAGGAAGCACAGAGGGGTCATAATCAGAGGCACATTTTCCCGTCGTGCTGTCTTCTGCAAATTAAAGCAAAAAGAAAAAAGAAAAAAGAAAAAAGAAAAAAAGGCAAGAACTGCTGTCTCCCACCACTTCTTGCCTTTTTCTTGTCCTTGGCTGTCCTCTCTGAGATCAATAAAAGGAAACATACACACAACACATATTAAAGAGTTCTCTTGAACCATGTTTTTTCCTTCCTTCCTTCCTGATCTGAATGTTCTTATTTTGAGAGGAAGAGAGAGAAAAATCAATGAGAGAGAATCACTGATCAGCAGCCTGCTGCACGCCCCCTGCTGGGGACTGAGCTTGCAACCCGAGCATGTGCCCTGATCGGGAATCAAACCATGACCTCCTGGTTCACAGATGTTCCAGACCTGCCTGGACATGATACGAGTGAGAATTCACCAGGCTCCCAGTGTGTGTCCTAACCTCAGATGTCCTCAGATCGGACTTGTGGGAACGCCGGTGGAACCCCTCTCCAGGAACTGTGGAAAAGTCGCCTCTAGTTCAAGGGAAAGAAAACGACACACACGCTTGATTCAACACCAGCTATGGTTTGGGGGTTTTTTCCTTCCTTCTCCTGAGCTCTCTCAACTCTAAAAACCCAGAAAACCCATTTACTAAGAATAGGTTTTCTTCTATGATTTCTGGGTTCGAGGTAGGTAAGAAATAGGAGCGAGATAAATGATTCAGAGTCCCCAAACGCAGTCATTTGGCCTGTGGTTTGGAGAGGATTTAACAGCTGGGAGTGAGACCTCAGACGGAGCCAAACCCGAATCCTGCGTGCAGTTTGGCTAGACCACAAGCGCAATTTATCTGCAAACATGGGAGGGATCCTCCTCTTCCCTCCGCCAGCTGGGACCCCAGCAATGGAAATGTAAACTGGCCCCATCTTACTGATTCCAATCTCGCTCGCCCACTGTGCCGGGAAGCGCAGGCGCAGAGGAACACTAAGTGTCAATTACCCCATGACCTTTCTGCTCTGGAACAAAACAACCAAACCAAACAAACTCAACTCTCTTAGGTGATAGAAGCTCTGATTCCAAATGATAAATAGCCAGCTTAGGGGAGGGGCGGTTATTAGGCAAAATATTACATCCATATGGCCGGACGCGGAGCTACCACTGAACGGGTCTTTACAAAATGCTTCTGGTATAACGTGAAGTTTCTAAAAGAAAGGCAAGAACTTGGGGGAGCTCAGGCACATTCAGACAATAAATATAGATGAGAAATTTCCCAAAGCACCGCTGCAGGGCGTCCGCCTTTGCGGGGAGGAGTCTTGGTGGTTGCTTTATGTATCACCAAGTTGATAAACGACCCAGCCCAGCTCTTCTCCGGGAGTAAATTCCTAAGGTGACAGTATCTCCCCCTCTATAGCAGGAGAGCAGTAACCATTGCTGACGGCTGGGTGCAGGTGAGAAAGGCTTGCCTGTTAGTTTGCCTTTTATCTTCCCCACAGCAAGACATATCGGATGCACGTCATCATGGGAGCATTCCCCCAAATGCATGGGGCAGGACTGGAATTCTCAGAGATGTTTCCTCCCACATGGCAATCCGTTCAGAATCTGGAGATTACCTGGACAGCCTGCTGGTTCCCACTCGTGAAGGCTCACCGGGCACTGTGGTGACTAAAGGCTCTGAGAAGGCCTGCGCTAACGCTTATTCGCTCTGTGGAGCCCAGCTTTTCACGGCTTCTTTGCTCACAAATAATGCTCCATTATTCCCTGTAACCCCTACAATCCACTCATGGGACTAGAGTTCTGGGGAAGAGCAATGGGAAATGGACCGTGTGTGATTGTAAAATGACCCTGGTCTTTCCCCTGGCCCAGTGGCCATGCACTTTGCCATGGGCCTGCGGCATCTCTCCTCCAGCCCTGGACATGCTGCTCCGTCCTTGAACCCACATGGCCCTGTGATTTTGGGGGCTGATAAAATATAAAATACAACGGAACTGGGTGGCAGCCGGGCCCAGGCTTTGAGAGGCCTGGCGCGTTTTCATGTTCTCTAAGAACGCCACCGCCATGACCGTGAGCCTGAGCTGTCCTGGAGGATGAGAGACCACTGCAGGACCCATAGACATCCCTGCAGCGGCTCCCCTGGATCGGCCAGCACCCCTCCAACCTCACAGCGAGACCCTGAGAACTGCCAGCTGAACTCCGCTCAAAAGCTGATGGGAAGAGTTGTGAGCAAAGAGATGGGGATTTTATCATGCACTGATTTTGGGAGTACCTTGCCGCCATTAAGAGCCGACATGAGTAAATATATTCTATAATAAGGATTGCCTTGAATTGAGTATATTTTCAAAAAGTAAAGAATCTTCCACTTTTAGGACTCTCTCATAAGCAATGATGATGCTGGTGCAAATGTGTGTGTCAACCAGGCTGGGATGCAGAGTTATGCTGGAAGACACAAACATGGGGTTTGGGCCATATCTATGCTTTTTTTTCAGGAGAAAAACCCTGCTTCCTACAGACACTCCCCACAGGGCTATCTTCCTAATTCTCATCTCATTCAACCAGCTTCCTTTTTTACCTCTGGCCTCAGGAACTCCTAAGAGCCACACTCAGTCTGCTCCGATGGCAGACTCACTGGGGCAAAGGAGCGAGGGCAGGTGGAGGGAGGATTTGCCCAGGGCAGGGCCAGGACAGGGCTGGGAGTGGGATGAGGCTGCCCAGGGCTGCAGGAAGCAGGGGCAGGATGAAGCCACGGCTGCAGAAAGCCGGACCTGGAAGGAAAACCTATTAACAAGCGAGGACCTCACAGATGAACTGGTGCCTGATGGAGTCGGCCGTGCATGCAGCCCTGCCATCTTGTAAAAGGATTTTATGTGTCCCTTTTAGCGAGGGTCCTGGGAGGACATCACTAACGGACCGGCACAGGCCTGGGGAGTGTGTGCGCTGAGGGCGCGCGCTCCTACAAGGCCTCTCTCAGGCACCCACCCCCGCTTTTTACAAGGGCCAACTGGGTTGCAAGGTTAAAGCCAGAGGGGACCAGTTGGTATTGTGGGGCATTTTTTACAAAGTGTAAAGGATCAAAGTAATTAGCAAAGGGCGAGAGACCAGGGCTGTTAGAGAAAGAAGCCAGTCACCCAACACCTTCCACACACATGCACACACACACAAACATACACACATACACACATAGAGCTGGTCTCCCCAGGCCCCAGGCTGGATTACTGCCTTCACGTGGCCTGGGGAACGGCGCACAGGGGGTGCAGTGTGCCAGGAGGGACGCCTTGGGCATCAAGCAGGAAGTGAAGCCAGAAGGAGCCAACTCTGAGCCAGGAGAGCTTTGGGGGGCACAAGGGGGCCTGGAAGGAAGACGTGGCCTTGAACGAAAGCTTCTTGGGGAGTCTGAGACATTTCATAGCTTCCTTCCTGTTCCAGACGGAGGCGCGCATGGCCAGGCCCAGGCCAGGCGGCTGGGCGAGGGACAAGTGGACTCCGCTCTGGGACTTCCAAAGCGACCCACGTATGACAGCAAGGCGCTGTCCAGGGGATCCTCTTAAGGTGTCCAGAGACGGAACTTTACATTACATAGAGTGACTCGGTGAATGGTGACCTCTCCCCCACCCTCCCCTCCCCTATCCTATCCCCTCTTCCTCCTCCCTCCCCTCCTTCATTCCTTCCCTCTCTGATTCTACCAGGAAGAAAGTCTGTTTGGTGCTGGTGTCCTGTGGTAGGCGGAGCCATAGCCCTCAAAGACACCCACGCCTGTGCACATGTTACCTTACCTGGCAAAAGAGACTTTGCAGGCATGATAAAGGACACAGCCTTGAGATGGGAGGCCGTCGGATTACCCAGACAGGACCTGTCTAATCACACGAGTCCTCGATATCTGAACACCTGCCTTGGCTGCAGAGGCCCAGAAAGATGGCAGCTGACCAGGCAGGATAGCCTGTGGCTGGCCCTCCGAAGTAGGACATGTGCAAGGACCGGAGTGGCCCCCAGTGGACAAGCGGCCAGGAAATGTCGACTACAACCACGTGGAACTGAATTTTGCCAGCACTGAACGAGCAAGGACCATTCTTCCCAGAGTCCCCAGAAAGGGATCTAGCCTGCTCCACAGAGACCTCTGACCTGCAGGCCTGTAATAGAAACGGTTGTTTGAAATGGTTACTTTATTCCTCTCTTATTAAATAAAAATGAGAGAGAGAGAGAGAGAGAGAGAGAGAGAGAGAGAGAGAGAGAGAGAGAGAGGCCCTCCTACTGCAAGCTTTGGGAAGATCACACTACCCCATCTAAGATTTAGGACAACTGCAGGGTTTTTACTGCATTCATTTCTAGGTTTCATTTCTATGTATGGTAAGTGGTAATGGTTTTCTATTTATGGTATTACTTCAATTTTCCCTTTTGGGTGAAATTAAGTTCAGAAAAATAAATCGAGTTTAAAGAAAATAAATACTAGCAAGTAATAATGCAAGTTTTATGAATCGACAAGTGCTGTTTAAATATCTAAAACTTGGGGAATACCAGTCTACAGTTTTCTGAAGAGGCAATTCTGCATGTGGTTTGCAGCATTTGCATTAAGGGTCCAGGTGGCCTCAGTGTTCTTTCAATGGCTGCGCTCAGTAACTGCTCATTGCTCAGCTGGCCCTCGGGATTGAAACCAGAAGAAAAAAGTTTTCAGAGCCACCAACCAGGAAAGGCTTTGTAGCATGGAGTAACAAATAGACTTTGGAACCATTCACAACTGGCTTTGAATCTTGGCTCCGCCCCTTAAAGCTGTGTGACTTGGCTCAAATACCTTAACCTCTCTGAACCTTGTTTGGTTTCCTCATCTATAAAAAGGATCCCATGAGCGTGGCCATTTTGGCTCAGTGACTGAGCGTTGACTGAGGAACCATGAGGTCACTGGTTCGGGTTGCAGACTGGATGATGTTTCTCTCCCATCAATGTTTCTATCTCTCTTCCTTTTTCTCTAAAAAGCAATAAAAACACCTTTTTAAAAAGTACTATATGTTTGATTGCAAAATATTAAAAATATTTTAAACAAACAAAAAGGAACCCATGAGAAAGCCCTCACTAAGTGAGGGATGTACAAGGTACCCTTTGTAAGGAGTCCAGGGCCTAAAGTGCAGTCAACAATATGACCCGTTATTATTACTCCTGGCTGCCTGGCTGGTGGCCCGCTCCTTTGCGTATTGCTTGTCGCCTCTGCCTTGGCACTGCAGGCCTGCCCCGGGGTGCTCTGGGCCAGCCTGCAGCAGACAGTGTCCAGGCTCGCCAGGCCTGGGCTGGTCTCTGTCACCGTGACACCACACAAAGCAGCCCGCCTGAGGCTGGTGGCCATGCTGCTGCGGGCCTCGGTCCCCTCCACACAGAGGTCTGTCCCTTTTCAAGGAAGGGGACTCAGCAAGCTCATGCCCTGGTTAGCTGGGAGCCCTGACCCAGAAGGGAGGTGGCACACAGGGGCACTTGTGCTGGGGGCAACTGGGGACAGGAGAAGAGGGCCCAGAAAGGGAGGGTCTCCTTCCATCTCAGCTGCTTGGGTTAAGCTTTGCAAAGTGTGGCTCTGGGCATCAGACAGGCTTGGGTTGGAGTTCCGGCTCTGCCAGTGACTAGCTGTGTGGCTTTGGACAACTTACTCCCCCTTGCTGGTAATAACCATAGCGGATGTTTATTAAACCCTGACTGTGCGGCAGGCACTATTCTAAGCACTTCACGAGTATTAAATGCCAAAATCTTCACCACAACCCGAGAGGTAGGTATGATTATTATCTCCATTTTACAGATGGAAAGACTGAGGCACAGAGAGGTTCTGCCACCTGCCCGCAGTCACACAGCTAATCTTGGTGTCAGTGTTCCTCCTTCTGAGGCCCTCTGCTCCCTGGGCCACCTCTCCCACTGCCACCACACGGGTGTTTCTCTTTCGGTAACTGCTGCCGACCTACATTCTAAATCTCACTTGGCCTTCAAGGCCCCGATGAAATGATTTTTCTTGCAAGAAGCCGCCTTCAGTTCTGTCCCCTCTGAGGTTCTGTAGTAGCTCCCAGGACCCTATTGATAACCACCATGACATGACCCCATCAACCGAGCAGCGGCAGGGGCCTACCGCATAAGAAGTGCCCTTAAGTGCTCATTATTACTGAAGGGTGGCTCCAACGGCCCCCTGCCACTCTGTCCTCTCCTCTGACTCCGGACTCAGCCATGTGACGTGCTCTGGCCAATAGGACAGGAGCAAAGGAGGTGAGTGAGTGGAGGCCTGAATAAACACTCGGGTGTTTCTTTCCAGGAACGCTCTCAGCCCCTGTGGGTGCCCCAAGAACAGGCCTGGGCTACGCTGCTGAGAGCAAGACAGGTCTCGGTCTCTAAGGAGGTGAGCTAGCTATTAGAGCCAGCTCACAAGACATGTGGGTGAGCCCCAATCAAGACCACAAGACACGTGGGTGAGCCCCAATCAAGACCAGAAGAGCCCCATGAACCACACAGCACACCCCAATCAGGACCAGCAGAAATACCCCGCCAACTCTAGGACTTGTGAGTAATAATAAACGGTTATATTTTAGGATGGTTTGTCACACAGCAATAACGAACTTACACAATCATCATGTTGATTATTACAAACACTTCCCATGTGTCAGAAAACCCTAGTAAACACTATGACTATAGATTTGATCCTCTCCTGAATTGGGGCATGACTCCACTTGAAAGATGAGGAAACTGAGGCTCAGGGAGCATGCCACGGCTCCCAGCCACGGGACCAGAAAGCGACTCAGCGCCTTTCCTAGGAGTATCAGCCTGGCTTCTCTCCTTTCTGGCCATCTGAACTTTGGGCAAAGTTCTTTCACTTTTTGGACCTCGGTTTCCTAATCTATTAAAGCAAGATGGTAACAGTTACTATGGTTATGGAGCTGCTATACTGAGATGGATAGAATGCTTGCCAATTACTCAGATCAGCACCCGGCACCTATAAGCACGAAACAAACAAACAACAGGACATTCTGTTTCTGTTTCTCTTCCTCTTTCTTGTTGTCCGCTAACCTCGTATTTCTGTGGCTGTCATCTCCGGAAAGACGGGGTCCATGTCTGGCTGTCCTGTGTCCCGCAACAGTGCCCTGTCCACAGTAGTTGTTTAGCAAACGTAGATTAAAAGGCTAGTCTGACTTAATTGGCTAGAACCTAAGGGCGAACGTAACTCAGAAGAGAAGGAAGCCAAAAGGACACAGGGGAGGATGAGGAGAGACAGATGCAACATGAGGGCTTTCAGTTAGACTCAGAAAAGAACTTCCAGGGGGTGGAGAAACTGCAAATAATTTCCCCCCAAAGGAAAAGCTATCGCGCCTCTCCCTAGAGCTTCCTGAGCCGTTTATTGTGCCTCTCAACGAGGCATAATTTTAAGTCTATTTGGAGACTGGGGTGGTACTGAGAACAGTGACCTCTGAATGCCCTTGCCTGTTCCAGGGAACCTTCTGAGACTTGAGGCAAAAGCAGACAGCTCTCCTGCCGGTCCTTTCCACTATTTTTCTTTGCAGCTGTCTCTGCATTTCAGAATTCTTGTCTCTGCCAGGGACTCTATTTTGGGATTTGTGGGAACAGGCTGGTTTGGGCAAATAGGAAGCTCTAGAAATCTCAGCGAGCGAGTTCCTCTGGGCCTCCTTGCCTGCTCCGAGGGCAGGAGAGACTCAGAGCGGCTGCCCCGGGGCTCAGCGTCCCAGACATGTGCCGACTGGGGCCAGGGTGCCCTTTCCCAGGCACCCCCCCAGCCTCTCCGCAGAAGCCAGGCTGCCGCAGGGCCACAGTGCGGCTGCAGACCCAGGGTTGGGTGCCCGTGAAACTGACACCGAATTCCTACCACATCCCCAGCCTCTTTCCACAAAGAGACAAGTGGCAGGTGGCAGCAGGAGGGAGCCCAGCTCTAATGGAGGAGCCCAGGGCCATGGCCTTGGGCCCTGTGCGTCTGTGTCCACACACAGGTGGGCGTGCGGGTTTGTCTGTGTGTCCCGGTGGACAGCTGAAGGTCTGCCCGTGCCGTGGTGCGAGGCTGTGCGTGCATGTGGGTGTGTCTGAACCTGGATCCCTGTGTTTTCTTGGAGATGAACACGATTCTGTAACTTGTATGAATGTGTTATATTTATGTGTCTGTTTTCATCATGTTTAGGAAGCCATTCTTTCAACTTCTAATTCATCAGTAATATTTCCTCACTGCATGTGAAAGTAACAAATCATAGAGAACCAACACATATACATATGTATGTATCTAAAAGCCAGAAATCAGAGACACAACCTAAATACATATTTGGTTGTATGTAATATATAACATAGCCAAAGTGAATGTAATTATATCTAGTACACCTATATGGACGAAACTACATAATTTTTACAGACAATGAAGCGTGGGCCTACCACCCGAGTTAACACCAGCGATAACCAGTTTGTACACTGTGCATATTTTGGGTCTTTTCCTATTGAAATAGGTGTCCTAAAATGTAAGCACCATGAGAGCAAGAATGGGGTTGTTATCAAACACTGCACACTCCATACCCAGCAAATACATGTAGACTTACACGCACACACGTGTGTGTACTAATTATATACACTGAGTGGCCAGATTATTATGATCTCTGAACACAAAATAATCTGGCCACTCTGTGTTGTGTGTGTGTGTGTGTGTGTATGTGTGTGTGTGTGTGTATATATATGTGTGTGTATATATATATATATATATATATATACATATATATATATATATATATGAGGCCCGGTGCATGAATTCATGCATGGGTGGGGTCTGGTCAGCCTGGCCAGGGGGAAAGGACATGGGTGGTTGGCGGCCTGCCTGCTGGTCGAACTCCTGGTCGAGGGGACAATTTGCATGTTAGCCTTTTTTATTATATAGGATATACACTGAGTGGCCAGATTATTATGCGTTCAGAGATCATAATAATCTGGCCACTCGGTGTACATTCATTTTATGTTATATATGTGAATATATAATGTGCTTATATATATTAATCATAATGAGCAACTGTATAATAAAGAGGTTACATACATAAGAATGACAAATGAGTGGATGTTTGAAAGCACCTTTACCAGAGTAATATTATAGATTTTTCAAAGTATAAAAGTTACCAAAGCAGAGCCATCATGCACACAGTTCTACACCCTTTCTTTTTTCTCTCTGTTATACACCTTTCCCACCTCTCAGTAACAGCTGCTGACTCACATGCCCACTACAGAGTCTTTCACTGCAGCGGAACCATGGGTCATTCACCCCGCTCTCACCCGTCGGCCAATGTTCAGGCCATTTTTGTCCTGCAAACAAACCTCTAAGAAGCATCTTTCTGGCCAAGGGGCACACTCATTTCTTTGCATGAAGCAAGTGAAGGAGTTACCAGGTCAAAGGGTCTTCGGATGTTGATGGATTTGCCCACCATTTGTGTTTGTACCCAGTCAGTGCTCAATAAATTTGTTGAATGAACCAAGTGGTGAAAGAGCACCAGCCCTGCTCTAGAAAGACAGACAGACACCCTTGCGCCCAGAATCTACATCCTTCTCGTTCTCAAATCTCAACTAAGGTTGTGGGGCTTGTGACGGGAGGTCGACAGTGGGACCTCCTGCTGTGGGCCACTTTCTCCTGACATGGTAAGAGAGGGTCTCTGCAGCCCGTTCCCTTTCCGGGCACCTGCCCCACCCCCCCGGCTAACTCCACCCCTGCAGGGAGAAGAGGAAAGCAGGGCTCCAGGTGTGGCGTCCTGGCCCCTGCTGGCCATCCATCAGAGGCCTCCTAATGAGACAATAACTCTAATGTGTGAGCATTGATTTCTGGGGTGACGGCAAAGCCGTGGTGATTTACATTCAATTTCCCATCGGCGATGAACCACTGGTCTCCATGGGCACTATATATCTACCAGGGAGAGCAGGACTGGAAGGTGCCCTGGGCAGGGGAGTGACCAAGTGACCAGTGGGGAGCGATTCAGGAAATGAAGCATCTTGTTTAGGGAAGAGGAGCCCAGGGAGAAGAAGGACAGCCCAGGGACGTTCTGAGTCCCGAAGCCACCCTGGGCCGCCCCAGGGCCGAGGAGGACGCCAACTCAGCCAGAGCGTGTCCCCAGTTCTTGGAGCTGACACCAAATGGCACCTCCTCAGAGAGAGCATCCTGTCTCTCCCCTCATCTAAAATAGCCCCGAGCATGCTGTGTCACATCACGCCACTTGCTCCCTCTTTTTTTAACGTATAAGGGCGTATTTATATACAGTAGAGCCCACTGATTTTAAGGGCACGGCGGCTGGATAAATTTCAGTGCTGGCTCACATTCACCGAATAGAAATAGCAAGTAGTTCCCTCTCCCTTAACGTTTCCTCCTGCCCATCCCCCACCCCCAGCCCCGGTTCCAGGCCACTACCAACCTGCTCTCTGGCAACAGTTTGCTTCCACTAGAATTTCACAGAAACGGAATCCAGAGGTTTCCGCCATCCCTTCAGCGGCCTCCAGTGAGAGGGATAGAGGTTTTATTTATTTGCAGACAAAATCACACCTCCTCTCAGGGTGTTTCGTCCCCGAGTGAGAAATTCTCTCCCTCTCGGTCTTCACACTCACACTGTTCATACCTGAGCTTTAAAAGCCTGTCGCAGAGCCTTCTGGAGACTCCTAGCCCCCAGAGGATGGAAAAGCGTGTAAATTGTTCTGTTTGCCCCACACCCAGCAGGTATTCAATAAAAGCTAATTTGACCATTGTTTTGATGCCACAATGAATAAGCCTAGATGAGTAATGAGATGCCAATCAAGCAGGCTGGCCAACCAGCACCCCCAGGAGATTGTCCGGTACCGTATTTCATGAACCCTAAGATACCACTTGGATGTGACATTTTTTCATATCTCTCAGATAAAGGACAATACTACCATTCAACTTCGACACACGCTTCCTTCATCACTTAGCGTTTGTGCTTTACCCTCACTGAAGGAGCTTTTTTAGACGTAGTTAGACCTGTATTTTCATCTCATGTCACACTGGTCCATACGTAAAGTGGGAAATTGAAGCAAAATAAATTGGCTAAGAGTTTTCAAAAACGTCTCCAATTCCGAGTCCGGATCTTTAAACCAGAGTTGTCATGTCCGTTTATGCACGGACGCTTGCTTGCTGAGTCATCCAATGCGCACACCTCAACGTAACACGGCCATTCTAAAACGCTCTTCAGATCCGTCAAAACCACCTTCATCTCCAGCAGCACAGCCTGGGACTCGCTGCTGCTCAACCACACTTGTCTCTCCATCTCTGCCGAGCAGGTGGGTACGGAAAACCAAACATCTCTCCCGTTGGGGGCAATCGCCTCTTGCATGAGTATTACCAAGGACGGCCCTCTTTGCTTCTATTGATTGGCTTTCTGGATTTCCTCTTGCTGTGAGATGCCTGTTCTTTCCTTCTTCTGTATTGAAAAATCGGTTCATTTATCGCTGGGTCTGAGCTCTGAACCATGACCCCTGCCAGGGGGTCCAACCCAGGGAAACGAAAATGCATTTGATAGACAGCATCCGCGGCACCGCCCTGTCTCCTCCCAGTGCCGAGAAAGCAGCCTGACTGACTGGCTTCTATCACTCATCTGATTAAAGGTACCACTTACTTCCAGACGCTTAGAGCTGGGGCTGGGAGCCATTCATAAAACTCATATTGAACGATCGGCTTTCACAAAGTTTGCCCTAATGTTTTTGCGTGGTATTGATCCATGGGGGGAACTATAAAAATTGACACCAGAATAAACTTTGAAAGACGGCTCTCGCTCAGCCGAACTGGGGTCAATGCAAATCGACCCAGGCAACAAGGGAGGGGAAGCAGCAACCCTTCTCCATTAGCCGATCCCTGCCTGACCAGCAAAATCCTTCTGGGTCTTTCTTGGCCACGTAGGAACTAGAGTGCAGAAGCGATGATGTCGGGGGGTGGGGGGTGGGGAGCGGGGCGGGCGGGGAGTGCTGATGCAGAGAGGAAACTCCTCATCCTGAGATGAGGGGCTCCTAACCTTCTTTGTTATCAGCACCTGAGAAATCTGATTTTCCCTAAGAATCTCCGCCCCTGCCTCCTGAGTGTGGGAGCCACGGAGCTGAAGAGGTGGAATGCATATTTATTAAGCACTTACTATGTCCCAGGCATCTGGGTACTTTGCAAACACTCGAGATGCAGTGTGGTGTAGGTTCCACTAATAAGTGGCTGACGATTTCAGGCAAGTGATGCAACGCCTCTGACCTTTCACCTACTCCTGTAAAAGGGAGAGCATTCAAACCCTACCTTATAGACTTGCCATGGGGTTAGCATGATCCCTAAAGCAGGGTGTGAACCTGTGAAATGGTGCCTATGACATCAGTCAGTCCTAACAGCAACCCTGCAATTTCGACCTCCTCAGCTCCATGTTGAAGGAGTTGAGACTAAAGCTCAGAGAGGGTAAGTGATTTCCCCAAGATCACACAGCTAGGAACTTGAATTCAAAGCTCTGTAACCTCCATGCCCATGCTTTTCCTAGAGAGCACACCACATCATTATCCGTCTCGGGGTTGGGGTGTGGGCAGGACAGCTGTTTAATCAAAGACACCATAGCTTCCATGGCATGTGCGAGCTTCCTCTGCTCTGTCCTGATCCTGTCACCCTGAGGGGAGCCTTGTCAGCCAACCCCAGGACCATCACCTCCATGTAACCTCAGACAGAGAGCCCTGCATCTGCACCGGCTTGGGAAGAGATGGGCATTGCTGGGGTGCAAGGTGGGATATAGGAATGAGGAGGAAAAGGTGTCTAACCACTGATCATCCTGAACGGACTTATAGGGGGCCTTACTCTAGGCGCCAAGCTAGAAGCCAAGGAAATGATGTTTAAACTGATAACAACAGAGCCACTGAAACTCAGAGAGGTTGAGACACAGCCCCGAATCACACAGCGGAGCTTAATCCCACCCAACGTGGCCCTCAAAATGCCCCTGCACCAGTGTGGCCTCCAGGCTGCATGAACACCAGGGTGCGTGCGGGAAGTGGGCTGTGGCTTCTTGGAAAATGTTTCTGGGCCATGGCCAAGTGTGGCAATGAAAATTTTGATCTGGAATCATAGGGTGTCTCAGAGGAAGCGGGGGACGGGCAGGAGGTAGCTTCCTGGGTGCTAATGGAGGCCACGTGAGCTGAAACACCCTGCGGTTAAGAGCGGCATCTATTATTCCCGTCGCTCATCCAGAAACTTTAGGACCTATGACCGCTTCCATGCTGCAACTCCAAAGCCCAGAATCCGCAGGCTGCCCCCCTTCTCCTTATCTACCTACCTGCTACCTACCTATCATCTACTATCTATCATCTATCTATCTCCCTATCTACCTATCTATCATCTATCTATCTACCTACCTATCATCTCTCTATCTACCTACCTACCCATCTACCTACCTATCTATAATCTATCTACCTACCTACCTACCTACCTACCTATCATCTATCTACCTCCCTATCTACCTATCTATCATCTATCTACCTACCTATCATCTATCTACCTATCTACCCATCTATCTACCTATCTATAATCTACCTACCTACCTATCATCTACCTCCCTATCTACCTTTCTATTGTCTATCTATCATCTATCTATATATCTACCTATCATCTATCTACCTATATACCCATCTATCTATCCAACTATCTACCTACCTACTTACCTACCTACCTACCTATCTACCTATCTATCTACCTACCTACCTACCTACCTACTTATCATCTATCGTTATTTTATTTTTTCTTACTCTGTGCCCATGAAGTTTGCTTTCTTTAATATGCTAGTCTGGTGGAAGCAAGTTCAATGCAAGGAGAGAAACAGCCCTTGGGCTGGTCCTCACTTACTAGGAGAGTCAGGAGCCGAAAGTCTATCCTACCCCACCCCTTAAAAACTCCCTTCCTCCCTAGCCCACAAATCACTCCACATCTTTGGAGTAAATAGTAATTGTTGTGTTCCACCCCCCTGCCCCCCACACCCCTGGGGGACATAGCTGAGGGTGTATGTATATGAGTGCCCTTAATTTCATTTTTTTGAGCCTTGTGAAAAGCACCTTCTACTCCACCCACCGCTTCTAAACGCTCTTTTAAAGGGATTAGCGCTCTCTCTGCCTTTGGAGTTGGGCTTGGAGAGGCACCGTGGGGTTGAGATTTACTGTGGTTCCAGGGAGCTCAGCTCAGAGCCAGAGAAATGTTTTTCTATTATTTTGTCCTGAGCACAGACACTTCGCCACCCTTAATGCCTTCCACTCGACTCGTTGCCACTGCCTGGGCTCTGGCCCGTTAATTCTCCTCCAAGATGCTCCCAGGGCCCCCTGGCTGGCTGCCTCACTCACACCACATCCCGCCCCCTTCAACCCATCTCCCACGCCAGCCACCCCTGGACTGACCCCTCAGAGCCTCTGCTCTGATCACCGTCAACTCACCATCATTTCTGGCTCCTGCCTTAAAACCTCCCCGCATCTCCCTGCCTCTCAGTCCCCCCTCTACGCAGCTCTGGAGGCAGGGGTCTGGATGTAGGATGCAGGCAGAGTATTTCAGAGATGCTTGCAGGAAAGGGAAGCGAGGGAGCAGGACCACAGCACTTTCCCACTGGAGATGTCCACTAGAGCATTGATCTCTGGTCCTTTTATTGGTTTCTGCCTCGTGCCTGTGCATGGCTGAGCAATGCAAGCTGGACATGGATGGCCACACCTTAGGATGAAGCCCAAACTCCTGAATAGGACCCCGAGCATCTCCAGGAGGTGGCCTGTCTTATGTCCCAAGCCTCATTTTTTCCCCCAACCCTCTCCCCCATCTGGCACCTCCCACCTACATGAGCTATAACAGAGGTTCTAATGGCAAATGCTAGTTTGGGGTCAGAAGACCTGGGTTCCAGAACTTTCTGGAATGGGAACTTGCTCCTTGTTGGCTCTGTGACCTGGAAAATGCCCTTCCCCTTCTCACGTCTCTGAGGGGTCAGGCTAGCCTGGACTGTCACCCCGCCATGACCCTCCTCCTGCACCCACAGCAGGAACAGGGCTGGGTGCTGCGCTGGGTGCTTTCCTGGGGGGCCTGTGTCCACCGTGCTCTGTGCTCTGGTAGGTGACCAGCAGGCCTGTGTCGATGGCCCCCTGCCCTGTGGGTTCTGGGTGGCTGAGCCGATGGAGAGCGCTGGCGGGAAAGCAGGGAGAGAGAGAACAAGGCCAAGGGGTTCCCCCAGCTCCCTCGCTGTGGAATTGCTGTGGGTTGACTGTGTCACTTGTCCGAGGACCATGTCCCAGATCCAAACTCTCTCCGTGACCCTATCACCTCTTCCTCCTCTCACCTCCTCTGGCCCAAGAGTGGTGACAGCACCCTGCTTTGCTGGCCCCAGGGTTCTGCACCCCGCTGTGAGCACCTTGGTAAATAGCCCTTCATTTGCCTGTCCTTGAATTACCAAGTGGGAGATACCATCTCTTTCCAAGCAGCATCGCCACTGGTGGTCCAGCGGTGAGGATCCATTAGATAGTCACCACAGGATGAAGGTCACTGCTATCATGATGCCTGCCAGGCCCTTAGAGCTGGAATATGCTAGGGGACTAAGATACCTCTTGGGGGGAGGAAGTATGGGGACAACACGGCAGAGAAGAGGAGGGTGCTTGTTAGGAGCATGGTTTGCAGGCACAGGAATGACAGCTGTGCAGCGTGGAGCATCACTTACCACATCTGCATTGTGTTGAAGCATCGGATCTCCAAAGCAGCGCTACAGCAAGGACCAGGGCATGCAGGACACACTCAGCACGTGAGCGGTTCTCATTCTGGGATGCATGAGAGCTCACGATGCCATGCACCACATCATGGTGTAGTCTTTATCTGTCCTCTCTAATTAAAGACTCCATGAGGGTAGGGCTTATGCTTCACCTACTTCTGTATCCCTCCCAGTGCCCAGCCCAGGGCTGGACACACAGGAGACCCTGGGACAGATGGAAGGGAACCAGTATGTACTGGCCTCCTACCTGGGAATCAGGTATGAGTCTCACTTTGAAGATAAACAAATGGAAACTTGAATGATTAGTGGACCTGACCAAGGTCACACAGCTTGAATTTATTATTTTATTTCATTTTTTAAAAATATATTTCTTTATTGATTTCAGAGAGGAAGGGAGAGGGAGAGAGAGAAATATCAATGATGAGAGAGAATCATTGACTGGCTGCCTCCTACATGCACCTCACTGGGGATGGAGCCCATAACCCTGGAATTGAACCTGGGACCCTTCAGTCTGCAGGCCGACACTCTATCTACTGAGCCAAACCAGCCAGGGCCAGAGCTTGAATTTAGAATTGATTTGAATGGACCAACTCTGACACCTACACATGTGTTTGCACACTGAGCCACTTGCTAAGGATTTGACCCAGAAGAGAAAATACCAACCACATGTAAGAGCTGACATTTTTCCAACTGCAGGGCTAAAGGGGGATGGAGAGGGGCAGATGTTTCGGGGAAAGGAAACCCCCTCGGTGGTCAGGACAGGGTGCCCAGGATAGTGACCTTTGTCAGGTTATTTGATTGTGAGCAACAGAAACCTATTCTGGCCAACGCTGGCAAACACGGTTTCATTGGAAGAGTCCCAAGTGTCTTCAAAAATTAGAAGAACCAGATCTCAGAAGGGACAGGGAACGTGTCATGCGTGGAATCTGAGTAACAGGAAGTCATGGACAGTCGCTCCAAGAACGGCTTTGGGAGCGCATAAACACCAGTGATATTTGGTCTGTGAGTAACTCTGCTTAAGATTCTGATCGCAGGGAGATGTCTGATTAGCTCATGTGGGTCACGTGGCGTCTCGGCTAAAGGCAGGCAGGAGCTGGCGGACGGTCCATGGATTCTGCTTGTAACAGGAGTGGGGACGGCTTCCAAAGAGGAGATCAGGGTGCTGAGGCCAGAAGGAAAGGGAAGAGACACCAGGTTGGCCAAAACCGCGGATGCCCACGCCGTGATGGTCTCAGCCGTTTGTCACTCTAGATGACATACACGGGGTCCTGCCCACGTGGCGGCAGGGCTGCTGTGGACAGCTGTGTGTCCTGCATCTTGCTCCAGGCCCCCTGGCTCCGACAGCACAGAGGGGTTACATCCTGGCCCGTCTCTGCTGGCCAGTGAGCTGAGCTAGCCCAGGGAAGCACGGCTTTCCGCATGTGCAGAAACACACCAGGCGCTCTGTGCACATCACCGCTAACCCTGTAGCAGCCCTGGCGGGTAGATGTGGTGGACGAAAGATGGGAACAGACCCTTCCCTTCTTCCACCGGGGAGATAACCAATCCTTGCATCTGTGAGAGGCGGAGCCTGCTTCCCTGTGAATGGCCTCAGCGACGCGCTGACCAGTAGGATGCGATGGAGGTAACATCCTAGGATTCTCAAGGCTGCGTCGTCAGAATCCTTGCTGCTTTTCTCCGTGTTTCCTGGAGCCTGCGCCACCCTACACAAAGCCCATCCAGCACGTGCTGCTGACCAGTTGCCGAGCTACAGTGTGGGAGAAGGGATGGAGATGCCACCTCTGAACGGATGAGCGTCAAACAATTTACACTCATCTTCGATCTACCGAAATGGTAGTTGAATTCATTCAACAGACACTTATTTGTTGAGCATCTACTCTGTGCCAGGCACTCACCTAGGCCCTTCGACTCAAGCGATGTTAACAAAGTAGAAAAGGTTACTCCATTCTAGGGAGAGCTGCATTCTAGACTGAATAAAGGGATATAACGAACTGGAGAGAAAAGGTGAGAACCTCTAGTCTCCAACTTTTTTTTTTAAAACGTTTTTATTGATTTCAGAGAGGAGGGGAGATGGGAGACAGAAACAGAAACATCAGTGATGAGAGAGAATCATGGATCAGATGCCTCCTGCACGCCCCCCTCTAGGGATCGAGCCCACAACCCGGGTTTGTGACCTGACCAGGAATGGAACCATGACCTCCTGGTTCATAGGTCAACGCTCAACCACTGAGCCATGCCTGCCAGGCTGGTCTCCATCTGTGAACCTGACACAACTGTTCCACCAAAGCATCTCCCTCTGCCACATGGTTTAACTCGGCCTTTCCGAGTCCGCGCTCCAACACCAGTCATCCTTGCACACCCTGGAGGCAGCGCCTGAGACATCCTCACAGCAAGAGGCTGTGCTTCTGCCTCCTGCTTTTCACAGATGCCTGCATCTTGTCAGGCTCGGGGACTCGGCGCTACCTGGAGCTCTGGGGCTTGGCTCAGGTCCCCCCCCACCCACTCCCAGTCCAGGAATGACTGGCGCAGCAGAGGAGGAGGGCAGAGGGAGCCCAGGGGATCTGGACTTGCGTCTCCGTGACTCAGAGCAGCCAGTGTCCACGTTGGAACTGAGCTGCAAGGGCCAGGGCTGGTGTAAGAAGGTTACTCTGCCCTACTCTGCCCGGACCTGACGGCGGGGGCCGGGAGCGTTGGGGAATTTCACACGCCGTGGAGCCAACCTGGGCTCTGGGCTGGAATATCACATCTAAGTGGCAGCGTAAACGCATGAGTCACAGAGCTAATCTGAGCTCTTTCAACATGGGTGCCTGGGAGAGGAGCGAAACCCTGACTTCAGCGCCATCACGGAGGCGAGATGGCAGCGTCGACAGTTTCAACAGGGTTCGCAGCTGAATCACCGCGCCACCACCTTCCCCTGGCCTGAGTCAGGAGCAAAGGATTAAGAGTGCTATTTTGGGGAGTTCCTAAGTGCACCCTCGGAGAGCTTCCAACAGGGGTGTGTGGGTACCCATTAACTCCAACACACCTTTCAAGCTAAAATCCACTTAGATTTTACTTCCATTATTGGGCAATCAACCAATGACTACTTCTTGAGCTCTAACGCCGAGCCCTCGTGAATGCATTTTATATCAACCACCTAGATATTTTCTTCTTCTCAGCAGTGTCCTGCAGAACACTAATTTTCTAGCATGTTTCTCAGGAGGCCGGGTGAGGGCTTGAGGGGTCGGGGGTGGGGGGGGGCTATGCCAATTCTTCACAATCAAATACAAATCTTCAGTTAAAGTTTCCTGCTTAGAGCCTTTAATATGCAAATGCATGCTGCAACTCTCCAAAAGGAGTTTAGATTATTAACCCTTCCCACTTGTTACAGCTATGCACCCTTTAGCAGAACAAAGGAACTGCTATTTGACAATGTTGCTTTGAGAAATGTGGTCCTCGAACTACCAATTCAGGACCAGTCTTTCAAAGTATGGGCATGCTGATCGACCAGAGAACTTGCTAAAAATGCAAAATCACAGCCCAGACATGAGAACAGAGTGAAGCTCAGACATATTTATTGAATAAACATTTCAGGTGATTCTGTGGATACAGGTGATCCATGGCACCCACTTTGGGAAACACTGTTTTAGAGCAGGTCAGAATTGGAAGGCAGGTACATTTAACCTCTGATGTTCTAGATGGGGAAACTGAGGCACTGAGAAGTGACTTGCCACACAATGAGGATTTTTGTTTGTTTGTTTGTTTGTTTTTACAGAGCCAGAGATTGGCTGGACTCAGAAATATCCATAAATAATCCTATCTAATAAAAGAGTAATATGCAAATTGACCATTACTCCAACACGGGGCTTGACAGGGGACCTCAAGACACACCTCTTGCCCCGGCCCAGGCCACGGGACCTGAGGCTGCACCCTGGCCCAGCAGGGACTGGCAGGGGTGGGGCTGTCCTGGTCTAGATCTCGCCCAATGAAGAGGAGGCTGGCTGGGTCTGGGTCTCATGCGATTTTGAGGTGCGGGTGGGTGGGGACTCTAACAGGAGGAAGATTTTCATATATATTTTACTAATTTTCTTTCAGCTTTGACACTTCTATTATAGAGAAAGGGCAAATAGTAATATTAAAGTATTTCCTCTAATTAATTCCTTTGTAATGTGAACGAATTTCATGCACTGGGCCACTAGTATTAAATATGAAGGGTTGGGGTTGTATTCATGGATGGATAAGTAACGAATGGATGACTAGAACATGTTAGAATATGTCCCCTAAGCCCCTTTTAATACAACCTAAGAGTGCAACTGTTTGACCAGTTACACTTGTGACTAAGAAAACTGAGGTCCAAAGAGGTTAGGAATTGGCTCAAGGTCACACAGCAAGTGGATGGTAGAGTCATAGTTGTAAGTCAAGTCCAATGTTTTTTTTGACCCCAGATAGCAATGCTGACTCTAGGGCTGTCGTTCCCCGGCCGGCTGTGGACTCCAGAGTCAGACAGGCATCTGTTTCTCGGCCCTTCTTCAGTTACTGCCCATGGAACATTCATCGAGTTACTGACCTCTCTGAGCCTCAGGTGTAAACTGAAGATAATAATAGCTCCCTTTGTCACTTTGTTGAAAGGATTAAGTGAGATGAAGTATGTGTGCCCTTGGCACGGTGCCCAGCATGTGGTAAGCACTTTATAAATATTAACTACTGCCAATAATAATATTGATAACCGCGAGTGGTAGCTACGAGAGAAGAGCGACGCAGGTTGAGAAGGAGAATGAATGCCTTTTGTGGGATAACGAGGTGACAGTCGGAAGCTGCTTTCCTGTGGGTCCTGTTGGGTCTGGGAATCCCAGGGTGTGAATGGCCCCTGAATTCACCTAGTCCAACACCCAGCATCCGGCCCCCAGATCTGCCAGGCCTGAGAAAGCCCCGGCAGGCCTTTCTGCTCTAGGTTAGGACTTCCACGGGCGGCGGACTCCAGCTCCTGAGAAAGCGCCATCCCTTGGCAGGAAAACAGTGCCATTGCTTCTAGAAGATGTGTCTCAGAAACAAGTTCTGTGTTCAAATGAGCTCAAGCAATGCCACACGCTCTGACTGCCTACCTTCTTCAAGATATTCACAATGCCTGATGCCACGTGAAAGGCTCTGAGAAGTCCTGCAGTTTAGAAAACAACAACAACATGGGTGATCTTTGTTGCATCTAAGGCTCTCTCCAAACTCATTTGAGCCCCTGGTAAACTTTCCTTTTTTTCTTTGTTAGGAAGTTTTCTCATCTAGTAGTTCATGTATATATATTTTTTTAGCAATCATGTGGCTATGACATTATTCTAGGTTCATTTGAGTCAAATACTACTTCTGTCCCATCAGGCAATAGATTATTTCCCCATACACAGTGCTGGCCGTGGCTGGGTACACGGGTACGATGGCTCTGGTTCCTGACAGCCGACCTCTGTCCCTGCGGGCCTGTCTCTACACCATCCTGGTTGTCAAACATTTTAAATGTCGCTTCTGCTAACCACTCCTCATTTCTTAAGACTGCCCTCTCTCAAAACCACCACCCTCTCTCAGGAGGACCGGTCAGCTTCCCCACGCCCATGTCTTCTCGACGGGTCCCCCCACTCAGCTCAGACCATCACAGCCCTCCACTTACTGCTACACTAAAAGTGACTTTAGTTTTTCTTCTTTGTTCCCAGAAAATGTGCCGGGACAATGGTTGGTGATAAGCCGCAGATCTCAGCACCATGCCCGGTGTTCCAAAATTGTTAGAGCCTTCAGTTTAGAAAAAACTGCATGAGATTCAAGCATGCACACACACATACACACGTGCACGCAACACGTACACCCATTGCACATGTACATGCACACATACACATACACACACCCACAAACCAGATTTCCCCGAAGAAGACACAAAACCATCTCCCTTCCCAGCTGTAGCAAGAGTCTCCCTTGTTCCGTGAGGCGAATCCGCCCGGAGAATCCCAGGGCCCTCCCGGGAGGGGCGGGAGGTTAAAGGGGTCCCTGTAGCTTTCTCCCCGGCTCACTCAGAGCCTGGCAGGGCAAAGGGAGTGGGGTTTCTAGTTTCAAAGGAAGGCCCGGCCAAGCTGCTTCTTTTAGCTGAAGCCCCTCTTAGGGAGAGGGAGAGCCTGTCCCCTCTGTGAGCAGAGCCATAAATCACGCGCTCCCTGGTCCTGGGAGCGGGGGTGGGATTAAGGCTGTTGGGTTGGATTTGTCTGAGTGTGTGTCTTGGGGCTTCGCCGCCCTCCCCCTTCGTAAACATCAGCGTGTAAGTTCCCGTCCCCTGGAGGCCGCGCCGAGGCACCACTTTAAATATTTAGAGCAGGAAACCGCCTTGCTGCTGGATGGGAAATGGAATCTCCGGAAAGGCGCTCCTGGGGCCTCCCGTCACTCTCCTGACCTTGCAAACGGGAAGGCCCCCTTACTTTCCATATCAGGTGCCCCCCAAACTCGTCCTGAGAAAAGAGGCAGGCTGAGCACTCCAGCCTGCGTGGCTGGACTGGAGAAACGGTTCTCCGTGGAGCAAGGTGCTGCAGGCCAGGAGAATTGGTAAAATATATTCTGAATCGGCTTCTTCTTGCAAATGGGTGGCATGCAGCTTGGCAGGGAGCAGAGTGTGGCAGGAGGAAGAAGCTGCCAAGCCATCTGCCAGGTCCGCCCTCATCCAGGTGCCTGTTGGTGCTGAAATGCGACCTGTTCCTGGTGTCTCCTGTGCAAAACCTTCCATGGCTCCCTATTACCCAGGTGAGAAAGGCCCAGTTGCCACAGCAGGAACAAAAGGCCGTTCAGAACTTGGCCTGAGTCTATGCATATTTCTTCTCCAGGTTCTCCTTTCTTTATTTGTGCTTCTACTCATCACTACTCTCGTCTCCCCTCTTATGGTTCATGTGTTTCCATGTTGCATATCGTCTGCCTCCTGCTGCTCTTTGAGCCAGACTGGTGTTTGCTCCATCGCCCCTGCATGTCCCTGGAGAGGTCCAGCCTGCCTGTTATTAGTTTAGAATATTTTAACAGTAAACAGCAATACCCATGTAACTGAGAAGTCAGGATGCACGTGGGCTTCAAGTAAGGCTTGATCCAGCAGCGCAAACAGGGGCATGGTCTGACTCTGTGTGTCAGATACCTCATAACGGCCCCTCAGTAACTCTGAGATCTCCTTTAAAGGGAGTAGCACAGCTCTAAGAGTTCTAGTCCTCATAAATTCACCCCAGACCATACAGGAGAAAAGATACCCTCTTTCAGTATCTCCTGAGTCCTGGGATTCACTTTTTCAATGGTCCAACATAGACCTTGTGTTCCTCCCTGCACCCATGGAGGGGACCGGGAAAATCATATCTGTTTGCCTTTGTACATGGCATTCTGTCTGCATAGAGGACTCTTCCTTGCAAAACTCATATTTAACCCTCAAAGCCTGAGTCCAATGTCCCATAATTGCTGGGCTTCCCCATTCCATTCCAAACTCTCCCTAGTGAGTTAGTGACGCTTTTTGCTGTGTTTCCAACACATGCTGCTTATTTCTCTTTCTGACCATAGCACGTCAGATGATGGTAACATTTTAAAAGTTGTGACTTCCCCACTAGGCTGTGGATTCTTCTAGGACCCCGACCACATTGGGTTCATCACCTGGAGCCCGTGGTTGACTCCCATACTGCCAGACATACAGAAGGTCTCGAAATATGAGATGGAGCCCTAACAAAGGAATGAGGTATCCACGGAGGCAGCTGGGCAGGGCCAAGAGGGGGAGGAACCAAGACCATGAAGAAGAGATGCTCACACACGAGAAGGAGGTTTTCCCGTCAACCCACAGGCCCAGGACTTGGGCTTCCTGAGACATGACACTGGACTCAGACAAGTCTTCGAAGGCAGTCGAGCTGCTGGGTGGGCCCCATCCCTTCTGGTCTTCGCAGGTCCTGGCTCAGCCCAGGGCACTCGCCTTGGGAAAGGATGAGCAGGTGCTGAGTCATAGGTCAGCGCTAACACACTTCCTGAACATGTTGAGGAAAACGAGATAACCTCCAGGAATGTTCAACCCAGAAATACGAGAAAACCACAGTGGAAGATGTGAGGGCTGCGCGTCAACACGTGGGCCTCTTACGCTTTCGTGTATGGTTGTGTGACCAAACCCAACCCTATTCCCCCCAGTTGATTCATTTGCGTATATTCAGGAAACTCTGAGAGAATCATCTCCTTTAACGTCGGCCCAGATTTCCCAAGGGATACGGGCTTTACTTGGGGGAATTGCATGGGGGTTTAAAGAGGACGCTTGTCAAAGGTCTCTTAGCAATGAATTAGGCCACTTAGAATATCATTTGCCATCAATACATGATTAAGTGGAAACTTAGTAGGATTCCAGTCAATGAAGAAAGATCAGCTAATTGGAAAAAGAAGCAATTAGTTAATTCTTGAATTAGTATTCTCCTTACCTATCAATTACCAATGCTAAGTTTTGGGTGGGGGTTATATATTACCAATGCTAAGTTTTGGGTGGGGGTTATATATTACCAATGCTAAGTCTAGGGTAAAGCAATCTTAACTGAAGACGCGGAAAGCTGTGTTTGCATTTCCACGGGCATTTTTGCATTATATGCTGAATTTATACGGACCCAGACCCAACCAAACGTGAAGACACAGGCCTTTGCAATCAGCATGTAGGTTCTCACGTACACATGGGACGGATCAGAGAGAAAAATCTCAAGGAAGACTTTCATTAGTCTTCTTCCTCGCCTGGCCTTAAGAGTTGAATGTAATTTGGCTAATGGAGCTTGCGTTTTACATTAAATTACATGGGCATTAAAAAGATCTCTAAAACAATCGGAATATTCCTGGGAGCTAATTAGTCCTGGAGTTATTCGGTGAGCCTCACTCGGCGAAGCAAAGCCCCGTATGTTCTCTCTGGTATGCAGGAGGGAAATGAAGGCGACTGTGTTTTTTAACCATCCTGGGAGCTGTGCTTGGGGCCTCTGAAACATGGCTGGCGCATTCTATTCGAAGGTCTTCTCGGGAGAACATCTTGCTTAACACTTTCGTTTTCGAGAAGTGTCTGAAACCCAGACACACTGAAGTAATTAGATTTTATTTTTACCCAGAAGGAGCCCATCTGATTTAGGAAGAGAAAAAACACTGAGAAGGGTATCAGCGGCCATCCATCACTTCTTCATTCCTGGACTCCAGAGGTGTGTTTTGAGGTCCCACCGAGCGCCCTGGAGTCTGTAAATCAGAGTTTCTCCAGGAAGCGAGTGCCTGTTCCGTCATGCTGACGAAGCCCGGCCCATCTGGTACCAAAATAGTTCGGGGCCCTGGAGGAATCCAGCCTGCTCCCGATGAAAACTTCAGCCGAGCCGCGAGGTGTGACGGAATGGAACCAGGCAACGGCTGATGAAGCGCCTCCTGTCCCCGTTCATTCTTGGGCAGCTGTTTGATCGACAACAGGGGCTCTCCAGGTCTGCCTCGCAGAAACCTGGTTTGGTGAGTCATTAGTAGGTGTTTAATAGATGTTCCAAAAGCACAATTGTCCCACGGCCAAGTCAGTCCGGAATCCCAGCACTCCGTTCCTCCCTCGTGGAGATTTCCAACATACATTAGCTTATTAAAGGCCCTGAGAAGTCCTGCAGGGAAGACAGCTGTGTAACATGGTCACGCCAAGACTTCTCAAACATATGTGAACACACACACATACACACACACGCCTTTCTATTTTTTCCTTCCATTGGGCACCATTAGGTGTGATGCTCAATGGACTATACCAGCAACCAGTGAGCTCATCCAGACACAAACAAACAGAGGAATTTCCAAACACAGTTCCTCATGCACCAGTCTCTATTCCGAGGGGTGTCTGCCTTCATTCAGACAAGGGCATGGCTGCTGCCTTCTGGTTGCTGGATGTTTTGGCTTTTGTCTCGCTAATGCTTCATGCTTGTGGCTTCCTCTGGAGAGGAGGGCAAAGTCTAGGGCAATAAAACCCGAGATAAGCAGCAGGAGGAGATCCATAACCCAGGCTGTGATGACAGCCCACAGTTACTGAACGCTCGCTGCAAGCCAGGCACGCTACTAGCATTTCCCCTGCATCGAACCACTCGATTCTTAAAACCGCCTGATGCATTGCCTGGGTGTTATTATCAGCTCTGTTTTAGAGAGGAGGAAACTGAGTCATGGAGAGGAGGGGCAGAGAATGGATGGATTAGAGGAGGGCAGAGAATGGATGGATTAGAAGGCACCCCGAGTAGAAGCAAGAAGGTCAGGAAGGGGCGATGGCTATCACCCGAATGATGGTGACAGAGTGGTAGCGTCTCCGGACAGAGAAATGGTGGCAGAAAGGTAGAGATATGGCAAAATGTAAAATATATATCTACACAGAGTGGGCAAAAGTCGGCTTACAGTTGTTCGTATGGAAAATAATTCAAGAATTAATTAATAATACAAAAATAAACTCTGTGTTTCGCATACTCACAACTATAGACCTACTTTTGCTCACCCTGGATAAACATGGGGTGTGGGCACAAAGGGATGTGTTGATGGGCTGGAGAGACCTAGGACATACTGTAGGGAAAGGGGTAAAAAAGCCAGAGATAGACGGTGATCCCAGGCTGCTGGCTGGCTGACAGGACTGCTCACTAGGATGTGAGAAAACCCTCTGGTGGATATACTGGCCTATACCTCCAGTCCTTTCAACTTGACTGCCAAGTTGCTGGCCCAGGGAGTGCTGGGGGAGGAGCCACATTTATATACTTCCAGTAGCCAAATCGAAGGAATGCAGGCCAAGGATGGTATACCTCCTCAGAGCAGCAAAAAGTTCACAACCATGGGGGCGGGTCGGGGGTCCACAGTCATCCCCACAGACCAGGCAACTTAACACACATACACGTGCTCTGAAAACGTCAGGGCTCTGTCAATTACCCATGGTAAACCGCATGCTGGATCCCGACCAATCCCAGGCTCCCGCAAAAGCCAACAATTAAAAGGTGTATCCTCCGTGGATGACCAGCCACTCCGGAGACCCCGGTCTCCCTGGGGGGGTTGTCTAACAGCTTTCAAGAGCATGCCCCGGCTCCAGCTCCCGAAAACCTGGCCCAGGCCCTAGGAAGTGCTTCAATAATGGATGATCACCAATAAACAGCCGGCGATTTGCTGGAAATTACGAGCGATGAATAATTGAGAGGGAGGGAGCTGACCAGCGTTCCCCTGGCCTCCTGCTCCTCTCCTGTAATGTATTTCCCTGATGCAGCTCCCCCAGAGCAGGGTGCAGACAGCCACGGGCCTCAGAAGATGCTGACCGGTGAGCTCCCGGTGATAAATGCCCAGGCCCCTCTAGATTTTACATGTGCAAACAGCAGCCAGTGGTCCAGCAAGGGCGTGGCGTGGCTGCCCCTGATCAAACCCCTAGGACTCCGCGATGGTTCCCCTCAAGCAGTCTCCCTCCGAGACCTGGGGCAAGGCTGCGGGGGGGAGGGGGACTGAATTATGCATGGAAAGGAATTGAGGGAAGTTGGGAGATGCCCAGATCATGAAGAATTCAAGCTACATGTTCTGTCAAGCCACAAGCCCTGCCGCATCACGCCTTGGCCCCTGCGGGTCAATCACGCCAACATCCACATGGTTCTTAGAACCTCGGCCGCTCCGGTCCAGTGCAAACCATGGTCATCTCTCAGCTGTGTCATTGCAATGCCCCCCAATTTCCCTGCTCTGGCTCGTTAGAACCGCCTGACAGTCCTGTCAGTGGGCAAACCACAGCCCGACTCTGGCCCGCACAAAGCCCTTCAATGGCTTCCTTTAGAGTCAGAGTGGAAGCTGAGTCCTTCCTGACCTGGCACCCATCAGCATCTGGCATCGACCCCTGTTTCTACCAGCCAGGCTCACTGCTCTTCCTTGCACACGGCAGACACCTGCCACTGAGCCATTGTGCTCACTGTTCCCTCTTCCTGGAAGGCCCTTCCTCCAGATATTGACTTGGCTTTCTAATCACTTTGTTCCTATACCAGCTTCTCGGACGGGCCTTTCCTGCCCACCGTCTTTATCACGGCCATCTCCCCGCTTACACGTGCACTGCCCAGCTGGCTCCTTTTCTTTTTTAAAAAAATATATTTTTATTGATTTCAGAGAGGCAGGGAGAGGGAGAGAGAGAGAGACATCAATGATGAGAGAGAATCATTGACCAACTGCCTCCTGCACACACCCCATTGGGGATGGAACCCACAACCCAGGCATTGCCCTGGCCAAGAATCAGACCGTGACCTCCTGGTTCATAGGTCAATGCTCAACCAGTGAACCACACTGGCCAGGCAACCCGTTTCATGATTAGTGGCCTAGCAAACCTAATTCCCTGTGCAACCCCCATTCATTCCCCTTTGCCGTAGAGGCGAATGCATTGATGGGTCTCAGGGATTCAGACGTGGACGTCTCTGGGGGCACCTTTGGCCTCCTAGACCTGCCCACTGTCAACGGTGATGATTTCTTTTGGTTACTGCCTGCCTTTAAGCTGCAGGGGGTGGGGTATTTTTATTGGATTGATTCATTGCTTTAGCCCCACCGAGCACCTATAACAGCGCCTGGCACACAGCAACGACCCCCCAGATATTTGTTTTGTGAACGAATGCATAAACACGCCTCTCTGGAGACCCCGTCTGGAATGTTCTGTGGGTTTTTACCTGAAGCACTGACATCCCTTAGCAGAAGCTTCCACCCTCCAGGAAGGGTGAGGACTGCCTCTTCCATGCATTTTCCCAGCGCCCTTTGCTCCCCTGGACCGGGCTACCCAGGGAGATTGCAGCAATGTCTTCTGTTTGTTCAGTCTCTGTTTTTGTTCTCTCCCACAGAGTGAGTGTGCGTTTATCAGCTCCTGCATTTTAGTGGAAGGGCCTAGATTTTGGATTTTGAGGGTGAGGGCTGTGAGGCTGTGGAGATAGTGTACATGGCACTTTGAGAAGGAATAGCAATAACATGAGTGTGCTCGCTCCCTGCCAGGACTGTGTCCAGTATTTGACATCATCATCTTATTGTGTTCCTACAACAAAGCTTCTCTGAGGCCCAAGTCCATGCTCCTAACCCTGGCGCTAAAGTGCCTAAGGCAGCCGGGACCCAAAGTAAATGGTGGTACAGAGGACAGAGAGATAGTCATCTCTACGTGGAGAGAGAGGGGGATAGGGAGAGAGAGGGAGAGATATGTTTAAATGCCAAGGGAAATGGCAAAAATTAAGCAGAAATGAGTGGTCCCACAGGCAGGGAGGAAAGTGTGTTCCAGCTCAGTGTGACGTTTCGGATGCTCTGTTGTGGCCATTCCCTCAGACACAGCCTAATGCGGGCACTGCTTTCTAGGTTCAACTTGTTGAGCTTCACGGGATTCGATAAGATGGATACTGGGTAGTATGAACTTGACTTGAACGTCAGGGCAGGACATGGGAGCTGGAGACGCATGGGCAAGGTCAGCAGAGGGAATCTGTAGAAAGTAAGGTGTGCCCCTCGGATGACCTGGGAATATTCGGTCCACACCCATGTCAACCCTTTTTGGAGAGTTTTGGGAGCTCACCCCAAAGGATGGGCAAGCAGCTCCGGAAGTAGAAACGTGGGCCTACCGCTTCATCTGAAGCAGAGAGAACGATTATGTATGTCCTGTAGGTTGTCGCTTACATGTCATCCTCTACGGTGGGCACATCTGGCCGCCAGGGCGAAGGTCTGTAACCATGGCTCCATTCGTGAGATGGGGGGATGGAGGAGCAGAGAGGATGGCTTCTGGTTGCCCCTCCCAACCACTGTCCAGCCTTCTCCGCTCAGCTTTTGGCCCTGGAGGTGTCCCTGTGGTGACCTCTGTCTCCCGGGCCCTGGCTGGACTGGGCCTGGGATACTGGCTGATCAGAGAGGTTGGGTGGAGGAAGGAGAGCAAGGCTACACCCTTAGTCCCCTGCTCCCTTTCTGCAGGGTCATTGCAGACCTGCAGTTCCTGCACCAAAGGTCATGGCTCTGTGGGCACAGCCGGCCTGGCCAAGGGTCTGACGGCCCTTTGCTATGTCCCCTGTACCCTGACGCCATCTTTGCAGATGGTGCTCTTCGTTAAGTTCTCCCCACATTATCCTGACTTGGGTCGGGACAGATCTTCGCTTTGTGCCAGGATCCTGAGCGAAATCATGAGACTTGCCCAAGGTCCTGGGAGGGCATAAGGGGAGAACTCCAGCGCCCCCAGCCTCACAGGTAACTGGCCTTGGGTCCAGCAGGTCCCAGTGGACGCTGCCCCTTTGTCCATTATGGGGCCTCTGACAGCTGACAGGCCAGAGAGAGGTGGGAGGACCCCATAGACCAGGTCAGGATGACAGTGTCCCGTGTGAGCCCCAGCGGAGGAGATGAATGAGAAGCTAAAGGGTCCGGATCCTGTACCAGCGCCAGCAACTGGGAAGACCTCCGCTCCCCCAAAGTCAGCACACAAACATGAGCTGGGAGGCACAGAGGGGCTGGGAGGCGTCGAGCCTCAGCACTCCTTCAGGCACCTCTTCAATGCGAGGCAGCACTGACGGCGACACATCCTACGTCCAGGGATTTTAAATGCGCATTCACCACCAATACACAGTTTTGTTTCCATTTTACTAATGAGGACCTGCCTCCGCCTCCTTCTCAATTTATTTAAGAATGTATTTTCATTGATTTCAGAGAGGAAGGGAAAGGGAGAGAGAATAGAAACATCAATGATGAGAGAGAATCATTGACTGGCTGCATCCTACACACCCCCTACTGGGGATCGAGCCTGCAACCAGGGCATGTGCCCTGACCAGGAATTGAACTGTGACCTCCTGGTTCATAGGTCAACGCTCAACCACTGAGCCACACTGGCTGGGTGCCTCCTCATTAGTTTTATTACAGGTATTAGCTGTATGGTTATCATCATCAACATCTGTATCCCCACACCACGCATCAGCTCTCAGGGCATCACGGTCTCATAGAACCCACAGGAAGGGGGAGTGGCAAGGGCAAGAGCTTCTCCGAGCATGTGGGGGCCATGCCTGACTTACCTCGTTAGGGAGCCTCATATCTGCATCGGTTCCTGGCACACAGCGGGCACTCAGCAATCAACTTCCACTGAATGAATGAATGAATGAATGAATGGAATCTATGAGATCGTGGCCTTTGAGGGCCAAGGCCAGATCCAGCATGCTTAGTTTAGCTTTCTGAATGCAGTGTGCGGTGACCTAGGCAATGTGTCTGAATCCTGTGCCTGGCACAAAGTAGATGCTCAATGAATACCAGCTCCCCATCCTCCTCGGCCGCAGGTTAAGAGAGATGCCCGGGCTGACCGAGCAGGAGGGATGAGCTCACTGCCGCTGGACGTCCCCCAGGGTCACCGCCTGTGAGCCACGTGACTGCGGCCCCAGGTGGCTGTGGCTGGGGGGGGGGGGGGGGGGAGGCCCGGGGGAAAGTTTAAGGAGATTCATGACCTTGACTGTCCCCCGCAGCCTGATTTATGGGGCAGTGCTGTCTCGTGGATGAGATGTAGACGCTGTGAATGAAAGAGCTGTAGAAAACCTTAATCCCCAAATGGCAGAAAGAGATACTCTCAGGTCCAGGATGAGTTTGATCCAATACATCAGGTGGAACAGGATTTTCCCACATGGAATCCGATCAGCTGTCAGGCGGGGCTGGCGTTTCTGAAGTAGGGATGAAATATTTTTCCAGCTTAGCTGACAAAATCCTTAGTTCAGTTTGCTCAGCCAAAAGAATCCAGCCTCAGACTCACAGTCGTGGCATTGAACCAATGCCAGAATCAAGGGGCAGGAAGCGAGAGAAAGGGGGGTAGAGGAAGAACCCCCCTCAGAAAAAAACAACACCCAGGCTGCGCTGGGTCAGTGACAGGGGCTCGGGTAGAGTCTTGATGTGAACGGCTGGTCAGGGACCAGGATCCTGGGAGGTCAGGCTGGGGAGCCTGGAAGAGAGGCTGCTGTTTGTTTCCTTTTTTAGGTTCAGCTAATGGTTCCTGGGAGCAACACGCAGAGGCCCTACTGGCGGGAAGGCCTCTGTTGCAGAGCTTCCCTGGGCCTGTGCTCCTGGCCACACTGGCTGTCAGAACTGTTAAACATCAGGAAAGATGATGGGATTCCCATGCGCTGGAGGAGGCCGGGTTCCAGCCTGTCTGCTGGGGCTGGGGCTGGAGGAGAAATTCCAATCCCTGATCCTCAGACCTGCCTCTGCTCGCCCCACCTCTCGGGCCAGCTCCTCCAGAAGCATTTGCCTCCCGAGGAATGAATCCTTGGGCTCTTCCCTCTGCTCTTCAGTTGGCACTTCCTTAGCCCAAGGCAGGAGGGCAGGACAAAAGGCGTTGGAGCTCCAGCATGCAGCAGGTCTGAGAACTTGGTGTCCCACATGCCTGTGCCATCCATGTCCACGCTGGGCTCGGGTTGCTGTGGGTATAGGCTACTCTCTGCCTGGTCAACGCCAGCTCCTCCTCTCAACCAGCGAAGACGTCACCTCCACGTCAGCCTGACGCACCTCGTCTCCCCTGCTAGAGCTCTGGGCATGTCCTGTCGAGTGCATGCCTGTCTTGCTGGTCTCCATCCCCACGAAACCAGGGCTGTGGTGGGCTGACCTGTGTCTCCCCTAATTTCATAGGTTGATGCCCCAACCCCCAGAACTTCAGAATGTGATTGTATTTGGAGATGGGATCTTTAAAGAGATAATTCAGTTAAAATAAGTCATGAGGGTGGGTGTTCATCTAATACAGTGATTCTCAACCTTCCTAATGCCATGACCCTTTAATACAGTTCCTCATGTTGTGGTGACCCCCAACCATAAAATTATTTTTGTTACTACTTCATAACTGTAATTTTGCTACTGTTAATGAATCATAATGTAAATATCTGTGTTTTCTGATGGTCTTGGTAGCAAAATTACAGTAATGAAGTAGCAACGAAAATAATTTTATGGTTGGGGGTCATAACATGAGGAACTGTATTAAAGGGTCGCGGCATCAGGAAGGTTGAGAACCACTGGTCTAATATGATTGGTCCCTTGAAGAGGAGATTAGGACACAGGTGCATGGAGGGAGCAGGGAGGACACAGGGAGAAGACATCCATCCACCAGCCGAGAAGAGAGGCCTCAGGAGAATCCCGCCTGGCCACAGCTTGACCCTGGACTTCTGGTCTCCAAAGCTGTGAGATGGCAACTTTCTGTCGTTTAAGCCACTGAGTCTAGGAGGCTTTGCTGTGGCATCCCTAGCAGACTGTTTCATGTGTGTGTGGTGGGGAGAGAGGGCAGCAAATGATTTCTGTCAAGGGCCAGATAGAAATATTTTCCGCTTTACCAGCCACACGGTGTCTGTTGCAGCTACTGAACTTGGCTGAGTTAGTGTGAAGGCAGCCACGGGCAGTCTGTGAACATGGGCACGAGGAGAGCCAACGAAACCACTAACAGAGCGGCAGCTGGGTGGCCCGGCCCTGGGCCGTGGTTTGCAGACTTTCGTGCGAGATGAATTTCCATGAGGCCAGGGCTTATGGCCACTTCATTTTCATTCTATTCCTAAGGTGTAGCGTAGGGCTGGGTACACAGTCGGTGATCAATTTATATATGTATGTTACATATATAGATATATAACATAGCTTTACATTAGTTTAAAAACGTTTTTCATTAAGATGATTGTAGAAGTTGTAAAAAATAGTACAAAGAGTTCTGTGTTCACTTTACCATGTCAGTTTCACCCATGACATCTCATCAGTCAAGTGAATGTACACCAGGGGTGGGGACCGTCCGGCCCGCGGGCCGTATGAGGCCTGTGAAATCGTTTTGTCTGGCCCTGCCAAGGCAATAGGGTGAGTTAATTAAATGTTTGAGCAAATACAGCAGGCTAACTTTTAAGGTCATAATTTTCTATGGCCCAAGAGTGATGTTATAAATACCCAAATGGCCCTTGGCAGAAAAAAAGTTCCCCAATGCCTATGCAGATGTTAGAGCCAGAGACTGCACCCCCTGTCCAGCCACGGCTCCCTGGACACGTCGCCTGACTCCTCTGAGCCTCGACTGCTTCATCTGCAAAGCTGTGCTGCTAATGGAGCCTGTGCACTGGGCAGGAAGGACTTAAGCGAGAATCACAAAGAGTTGAGCAGAGCATTCATTGCTTGGTACGTGCTCCATGAATATGCTGCGGATGATGAATATTATGAAGTATTTTCACTTTTCGTGTTTATCTGATGGTTCCAGACCCAAACACCCCACCCTGAGGTGTAGACATCAGTCCAATAGGTGACTCTTGGAGAGACAAGCTGAAGACTTTTCCTAGGAAAACCCCTTCCTATGGGGCAGGGAAAAGGGGTCCAGCTCCAGGTCCCTGTGGTGAGCAGGTGGACATGGAACACCCCACGGAGCATGAGGTCAGAGGCGTATGGCCGTGGATGACAAAGGGCCGCATACCTAACCTGACAAGTTCATGGGAGGCCCGCGTGGCTGGACTTAGAAACCCAAAGACCAGACCATCCACACAGGGTACTCTGAACACAAAAAATCCAACCAAAAGCGGGCCATGGTGGTAGTCACATCCTAGGCCTGCAGCTTCCTTGACAAAGGTCAGTGTTGACCTTTGAAACGATCTATTGTCTTTCTGCATCTAAGGTAACACAGAATGAAATGTCAGAGTCATTTTCTTTTCCAAACCCTCAAGGACACAACCCGCGGCACCAGAGCACGAGACCGCACGGTCACCTTGCTGCCGCGCACCGTCCCATGTGCTGTCAGTGTCAGCTCTCCCGCCCCACCCCGCCCCTGTAAAGGAGCAGGCGTCTCTCCTCTTGCTTTGCGTCCAGTCTCAGGCATTTCCCTGCGTGGCTTTCTCCTGCCTCCCTAATCTGCCACCAATGGATTTCCTGGAACCCCTTACACATGCTCCTTTGATTCTGATATAAAATCAGCTGCAAAACTGCCATTCTCCGGAGCGTTTTCTCAACCTGCTGAGATTTTGCTACCCGACAACTGTGGTCAGCTTGGCGGCAATGAACTCACAGAAGACTTTTTCCTAGGCTGGACATTCTTTCGTCCACAGGCCAGAGGAGGAAGGGCCACCCATGCATTCATTATACATTTCACACCACATTTCTGAACAGACCGAGGAAAAGTAAACTGAGGTTTCATTAATGTTCTCAGGGCCAACAGAAGGTGGTATTCCTTCCCACTTTCCGCGCAACCAAGATTTACCACTTCTTACTCCGGATCTGGCCATCCCCAGAAAGGCGAGGAGGCCTGTGATGAAAATTGCAGAAGGGAGAATCGGCCCCCGCCTCCCAGAAAATGAGCTGTGAGGGAGAAGGGAAAAGTGGCCAAATCCAAACAGCAAAAGCATGAGAAAGGGCTGCAAATGGACCACAGGCAGGGCTCAGCTCTCACAACAAGCAGCTTGAAGGAGGCTTTTCCAAAAACAATGATAATGATGCTATAACAACAGCACTAATGACAGCAGCTAACATTTAAAATGAACGTCCTCTAAGTCAGATACCTGAGCGTTACATCTACATGAACTCATTTACACAAATGAAGTCCCAGCTGTTCGCCAAGGTCCATAGTATTATTATTTCTATTTTACAAATGAGGAAATCAAGGCAGAGAGAGGTTAGGTAACTTGTCCAAGGCCACACAGCCAGTAATAGGCAGGGCTGGGATTAGAAACCCTGCCACCTGGCTCTACAGTCTGTGCTCAACCACCAAAGGCTCCCAGTTCCTCCTGCTCACAGAACAGCCTGCTGGGGGAGGTGGAGACAGTCCCTATAGATGGTCCTTTAACTGGGAATCAATGACCTTCCCCTAAAGGGCCAGGTCTACCTGCAGGAAATCTGACACTGTGGGCAAAAAGGCCACGTGGAGGAGAGTATGGAGGGACACAGAAACATCAGATTGCCACAATGTTTTTACCAACAAATTAATAATACGAACAGTGCTGTGCTATTTTTGGAGTACAGGCCTACTAATGAGCAGAATGAAACTCTTTTTGGGGGTTCACATGTGCATAAACGGGGCACAGTGCCGGTGGCTCCTCCTGCTGTGGTGGGAATGTGGCTTCATTCCAGGGCGCCCACTTTTCTGAGACACCGACCTTCCCCGGGTACTCACAATTTCCGCGCCGGCCCGCAGCCTCCAGTCTAGATGGTTCATCGAGTGCCCATCAACCAGCACTCATTCTGCCCCTCCCGACACTCAGCTGGAGACCTTTTGGGCTGTGTCCCCTTGGTTGGGGGGATACTCCTGGCATCTCATTCGTAGAGACCAGAGATGCTGTTTAAAACCCTGTGATGCCCAGGACAGCCCCACACAACCAAGAATCATCCTGCCCCAGATGCCAACAGTGCTGCGTGAGAGAAACCTCCTTCTAGAAGCTTCGGTGTCCTCACCTACAAATGGAGTTGTAGGGCCTACTCCCCAGTGAGAATAAATGAGCCATAATACATGCAAAGATACGGGGCAGGGCACGCCGAGCTGCAAAACTCGAAATAAATATTCCCATTCTTTCGGCCTTTACTCAGCGACGTACAGACCTGGAGCCACTCTCAGGGGCTGGAGCTGGTGGCCCCACTTTCTCCTGAGGTCGGACCGGGAGCCTCCGAGGATGGAGCACTTGGCTGTGGTCTCTTTTCCAGCTCAACCTCCCGCCCGCCACCCCTGCCCTCCCCAACCCGAGCACAGCTCGGATGAGACTGGATGCAAAAGCCATTATTAAAAAATGAACATGAGTTGTTTTTTCCCCTTTTTGATCAAATAATCCAGTTTGCTGCCTCAGACAAATCATTATTCATGTGGAACCCGCCTGGGCCGCCCCTGGGGAGGAAGGCCAAATTGATTTAACATCTAATCCAGTTTGTGCCTCCTGCTAACCCCAGTGGTACGCTAGCATCACCCTTTCAGGCTGGGAGGAAGGGGGGAGGGACCGCGGGGCAGAGAGAGACACCAGGAAATGGAGGAAATTCGCCCAAGGTGTAGGTCTCATGGCAGCTGGCCACAAAGCGACATGGAGACACAGCGCGGCTTAGAGCGCCCATCTTCCTGCCTCGGGCTTCTAGACTCCAGAGCGTTTGCTCCTTCCTTCGGCTCATTATATAGTAACAACTCCAGCAGAAGGACAGCTGCCTGCTCGGTGCCCAGCGAGTCCCTGACCACACCCCGAGCAGGAGATATCACGGTGCCCATCTGACAGCTGGGCAGCTGAGTTCAGGGATGTTGAAGAGGATGTATAAGAACCCAGAAAGTTCTAGAACCGGGATGCAAAGTCAGTTCTGCCCCCAAAGCGTAACCACATCTGAATGGGCTCACGGATGTAGGATGGTATTTGGAGGAGATCCGCAGCATCTTCTCCCCTTAAAGCCACCCAAGTGATGGCCCAGATGTAAGGTAGCCTGTGTGGGTGGTGAAGGGACAATGGTGTCCTAGTGACTGGCCAGGTTCCTCTAGCCCCATAGTGAGGTCGGGGTGGGGGGTAGGGTAACTGGGATGGACATACCACTGGCTGTGGCTCCCCTTTACATAGTGTCACCCTGAGCCAGGAAGTGGCAGATTCAGGATTGGACCCCTGGTCTGTCTGGCTCCAAGTTGGGGTGCTCTCCCTATTGGACAGAACTGTACTCCGTCCCCGAACGCTATGCCCTTGCCTGCTTCCTCAGACCTAGTTGCGTAGATGCTCAGAGCCCAGCGTCCCTCTGCATGGCAGTGCCCATGCCTCCTGGTGCCTGGGTCACAGGCATCACGTGCTTCTTCAGGATTGAACACTCTAGAAGCTTTGGAAGGAATCACATGCAGCATAGTTGGGTGTGTGTGTGTGTGTGTGTGTGTGTGTGTGTTTCTGTATGCTTTTGTGTATTTACTTTTGAGTTTGTGTTTCTATGTGTATTTGTGTGTTGCTGTGTGTTCATGTGATCTGTTTGCTTTTCTGTGTTTGTATACGTTTGTGCGTCTGTGTGCATGCCACTGTACACTTCTGTGTTTGTGCTGATGTGCGTATTATGGGTGTGTATGTATATGTGTGCTTGGTGTTTGCTTTTCTGTCTGAGTGTGCGCACGCGCGTGTCTTTTGCACATTGGAGACTGGAGGACAGAGGGGTGGTCATGCAGGAAGAGACCACCCATGGAGCCCCCACAGCATCGCCAGAGCGTGAACAAGGGAGGCCCTGCTCAGTTTCCTTGTCCGCTTGGACAAAAGCTTCATGCTGGCCCCGTCTCTCTAGTGTGGGGCGTGCACAGCCTGGGCTCCTTTCCTGCCCCCTAGCCACCACCCCTCCCTGCTGGCCTCATTGAGGCCAGGGTCTGTGTCCATCCCACTGGGTCGATGCTGGCTGCTTCCCGCCCCCCCCCCCCCCACCCCGCACACAGCCACCAGTTGCCACTGCCCAGGGCTGCACTGCACAGCCTCAAGGGGCACCCCACAGTTCTATGTGAATGGTGTCTCTAGGCCTGTGACATGCACAGCCTGGCCCCTCCAAGCCTCCCATGCATGCCCAGATCCCAGGCTCACATCTTCCTTGAATGATTCAGACAGGAGACCCACACTGCAGGCCCGGCAGGTCTAGCGACAGAGGGGACAGGGGATGAGGGAGGGATGCACCGTATGGAATGCGTCCCTTGAGCTCTGGTGACAGAGTGCCCAACACCAGCTCGAGTCTTGCAGCAAAAACCACCAACTCAGCCTGGAATGTCACGAGTGATTCAGGCAGCAGCTGGCCCTCTGACCCCTGACATGCCCCGTGGTATGGGGTCCAAGCCGGGCAGAGTGGAGCTGACAGCACCATCTTTGAGCTGGGGGCACTTCACAAAGGAAGCGAGAACCACTCCAGGCATCTAATTCTGCATCTGCTCTGTGTCCATGGGACCAGAAGGGCCCAGCAATGTCCAAACGAGAAAAGAAGCTGCCCTCATGGTGGGTGACATGGGAGGCCACGTGGTCACGGACTCTAGCTCAAAGGGGTGATTTCTGGACCACAGCGCAAAGGAGTGGGCCCGTGCCAGCCTGCCTGCCCGCCAAGGCCACAGCCAGTGCTGGCTTAGGAATGGGCTTTGCAGCCTCACTGCCCTGGTTCACATTTAGACTCCACCAGGGACTAGCTGGTGAGCTTAGCCAAGTGAACTAAGCTCTCTGTGCCCCGCCTCAGCCTCTGTGAGAGAGAGGACCTCCGTGGTCTGTCCTGCAGGGGTGGTGAGGACCAGGTGAGTCCCTACCTGTGAGGCCAGGCACAGGCACTCTGCAAGCCTGGATGCTGCGGCCATGGTTCTCCTTCTCCATCAAGCAGGGGTTTCTCCCGCAACTGCAGAAACTTGCGCCGTGCAGAGGCCAGGACCGGTGTCACGGCGCGAGTAAAGCACGCGGAGAGGAATTTAGGTTGCAACCCCCTATATACTAAATTCCTCCTCTCTTATGCTCCCACCACCTCCACGAAGCCCCAAAGACTTGTCACCCAGTACAGGCAGAAACATCTCAGCCCAGGAATCCTATGAGCACAAGACTCCTAACAGCCACGCAGAACTGACAAGCAATGGACCTGGAGGGAAGGCCTGGCTCACCCCCGCCCAGCGCTGAGCTCACTGGAGCCCTGTTTTCATGAGGAGGAGGAGATCTTTCTCTTTCTAATAAGACGGCCGGCGCTGCTCAGCCTATGTAAGGATGCGTTTATTCCAACTGACTCATCTTGCTAAAGAACCTGGCATCATAAGCCCTCCAGGTTTTTCTAGAAGGAACAACAAGGCGTCTGAGAGGAGGAGCTCGGGGCTCCGGGGGAGGCACAATGAGCGGCCCGCCCCCAGCCCACGCAGGCTGCAAAGTCTCGCCAGTGGGATAGAAGGCAGCAGAAGGGCCTGGCTCACTTCCAAAGGGCAGCCTTCCGCCCCACAGCCCCACCGCCCGCACAGCGTACCCTGGATTAACTATGTCCTCAAACCCTCTGTGCGCACGGATCTGGGTCTGGGTAACTGCATCAGATGTGTCACGCCCCAGGTCACAGAACATGTTCCATTCTCACTGCCGGGTGAGTGATTTCTTGGGGAGATCAGCGATGAACCAGCCCCACAAAGGCTGAGAGAGCATGCCATGGGGAGGAGAGGAGTCTGTGCTACCCAATGCGGGAATTGCCATGCCACATACGAAAGGAAAAAGGTAGAAGCACCCTAAGTGTCCCACAAAGGGGATGGTGTAGGGCAGTGGTCGGCAAACCGTGGCTCGCGAGCCACATGCGGCTCTTTGGCCCCTGGAGTGTGGCTCTTCCACAAAATACCACGGCCTGGGTGAGTCTATTTTGAAGAAGTGGCGTTAGAAGAAGTTTAAGTTTAAAAAATTTGGCTCTCAAAAGAAATTTCAGTCGTTGTACTGGTGATATTTGGCTCTGTTGACTAATGAGTTTGCCGACCACTGGTGTAGGGGATCGTTTTAGTCTGTGTTCCAATATGTGCTCTGAGCAGTCTGTGGAAATAATAGGCAACAAGATCATAAACTGGCAAATAAATGAATCACAGAATTTTATGTTTAAATACAGGGTATCCCAAAAAAATGCATACACTGAATAATTATAAAGGCAGTGTTTATTAAAATACATACCATTTTCAAAATGTAATAAAATCATTTGTTAAAGTGTGCATACCTCTTTTGGGACACCCTGTATGTGTGGGAAATACCTAAACCTGTGTCTTGATTTAGCTGCATGTAGTATTTAGCATGTTAACACATCGGCCACTTGTTGGCCTACTTGTTTTCAGATTTATTCCCCATCCTTCCTTTCCTCTGTTCTGCACTGCAGGGAGCTGATCCCCACAAACTACATTTCCCAATTTCCATTGCTGCATTTCCCAATCTCCCTTGGTTTCCTGCTAGTTTCAGCCAATGGGGAACACTAGTGAAATACTGGAGGGTGGGACTAAGGGAAGAGGCAAGGGTGTTTCTCCACTGACTCTCCAGGCTCTGGGAGGCATCTCTGGGAGGCAGTGGCTTTGTCTTCTCCAATATTCAAGCTCCCACAGGACTGCTGGTCCCTCTGGGACACCTGTTCCTTCCGGGCAGCCCTGCTCTAGGTCTGGATCATGACTCTTGAATGCTAAAGCCATGAGGCTTGCTGCTCACAGGGAAAGGTGATACAGAAGAGGGAATAGTTCGCTCTTTCAGTCCCAGGGGATTGTGGGTAAAGACAGAAAGAGAAGAAGTAGAAGGAAGCAATCAGAATGTGGGTATCTAAAAGGGAGAATGAAGACCAAGGGAAGAAGAATGTCTGGCCCTGTTGCAAGTTGGGTTTCCTGGGAAACAGACTTTTAGAGGGTTCCACATAAAGGTATTTATTAAGGAGCTCCTTTAGAACCAACGCCTGTGGAGGGGAGGGGAGGAAAGCAGGGTTGGGCAGAGAGAAATGTTGAGCTCTGAGGCAAGCCCAACTAGGTCTTGGCTGCCCCCACAAGAAGCTCTGTAGCTGGGTTGGCTATTTAGAGTCGCCCCAAGTTGGGGTGGGGGTTCTGGGCCTTTGTATCCCAGATATATCAGTCATTGGATTCAGGTGACTCTGGAAGGAGGCATGGGCTTGGGCAGTCTAGTCCTCCATTCCTGAAGGGAGTCTTAGCAGCACATCACCATGCCCACTGAAGTCACTCTTCCCTTCTTGTAGGAGGAGATGCCTCTGGGGCCACCTAATCCCAGCTGGGGACAAAGCTACATCCAAGCAGACTCAGGACCAGCAGCATGGGGCTCCTACAGACGTAGAGACGTAGCCTTCCAAGCTGCCCCTGGCTCCAGCGTGGCAAACTCCAGGGCAAAGAACACAGACGACTTGTGAGCCAAGGGAGTGGGAGTGAACCGCCTGCTGGAGAGAGCGGGGTGGGGGGTGCAAACGCAGAGTCTCAGGATGTCTGCTATGTGACCGTGTTTAGGAACCAGGCTCTGATCACATCCCAGATGATGCGAGAATGGGTGGCGGGTTTCAGCTGTATATGTAAGCAGGGCCAGCATCGATCAAGTAGTCCTAGGCTACCCTCGGGCTTTGACCGATGCAGCTTTTCTGCAGGAAGTCCTGTAAGCCACACCCCGCTGCCCACTCACCTAGACATCATCCTGGAGTGGATGCAGGAAGGGGGAAGACGGGGTTTACTTCCTATAAGGAACTGGACACTACCTGGAGGGATTAGTATGAGGAACAGTATCTTAGTAATAGACAAAATAAAAATGCTGAATTTTAGGGTGAGCTAAACGTGTGGCTCTTCTGCAAGACTGAACTTTTGTGAATATTCTATGTGAATTAGCCAGGATTGGGGACTGGCTAGTGAGGGAAAGCCCCAGTTAACCGTGGCTTTAAAAAGAAAGCACAAGATCCAGAAGAAGTGGTGCGAGCACTACAATGTCAGGGGCCCAAGCTCCTATCTTTTTGCTCCTCCATACGTGTCCCGTGTTCAAGATGGCGCATCTATGTTCCAGGTAGCAAGATGAAGGAAAGGGAAAGCGAGGGTGAAGGCCAGGCATCAGCTTGTTCTTGAGCAGGAGTCCTGGCAGCTGCTCCAGGCACTTCCCCTTACACTGCCATGGCTGAAACGTAGTCATATGACCACATCTAGCTGCAAAGGAGCCTAGGAAAAGTGACACTCTAATAAGCTGTGGGCTTAGGTAACACTCAGAAGGCAATGCTATTGCCCTAACCGGTTTGGCTCAGTGGATAGAGCGTCAGCCTGCAGACTGAAGGGTCCTGGGTTCGATTCCGGTCAAGGGCATGTACCTTGGTTGCGGGCACATCCCCAGTAGGGGGTGTGCAGAAGGCAGCTGATCAATGTTTCTCTCTCATTGATGTTTCTAACTCTCTCTCCCTTCCTCTCTGTAAAAAATCAACAAAATATATTAAAAAAAAATGAAGGCAGTGCTATTGAAGAAGTTGAAAACAGGTATCAGGAAACAGCTAGCAATCCTGTTATGGATCCTGTTATGGTATACAGAGCATACAGCATGCACTCTCTAACTTACTCTCACAATAACCCTAAAAAGCAGGTTATTCCCGTGGAAGCACCAAGCTGATAGGGCTGATTATCAATAGCACCAGTTTTCAGCCCTGGCCTGTTTGCTCAGTGGTTAGAGAGTCAGCCTGTGGACCAAAGGGTTACTGCTTTGATTCCAGTCAAGGGCATGTACCTCAGCTCCATCCCCAGCCCGTCAGGGTGTATGCAGGAGGCAGCCCACCACTGTGTCTCCTTCACATCACCATTTCTCTCTCTGCGTCTCTCCCCCTCCCTTCCACTCTCTCTCAAAAGCAATGGAAATATATCCTCCGGTGAGGATCAACAACAAACAGCAGCAGGTTCCGCCTCCTTTCTCAAGTAGCTCCAGGCAATGCATCTAGCCTGCTGGGCGTTCATGTTTCCATGGTGTTTCAGAAGCAACATGTCGGCAGAAGAGCCGGCCCCGCTGACTGCCTGGCTTCTCCACAGCAGTCCCTGCTCCGTAAGAACTCCAGCTCTGTTTGTTTTGCAATTACCATGGGTTAAGGGCCCCCGCTGACATTTCACCGGGGAGGGGTGGGCACAAATCCCCCCTCCCTTTGACTCTCTGATCGCTATTTCCTCCATCTTTACAAGAAAATTGCATAATGGCCATCACTTAGGCACCTTTCCAAAGCACTTCAGCTACATTAATGCAGAAGGGCCACGTGAGGAAATGGCCCCAGATGTCACATGCCAAGGTGCGGAGTGAAAAGGAGAATGCAGAGCTCTCTCTATTCAGATCCTTCCCCGAACGGTGCCACGTGGGCATGTGACCCACGGTTATTACCCATTTTCCAAGACCCCAGGCCGCTCCCACAGTATCACAGCCAGTCACGAGTCTGGCCTGTTAGGTTCATGTAAACATTTGTAACAAGTCTTCACAGCCTCTGTTTAAAAAATAGATACAAATGTGAGTGTGCGCGTGTGCACGTGTGAGTATGTACGTGTATTCCATGTGACATTGAGCCACTGAAAGCGACTAACCACACCCCCTTCTACATCTGTCCCCCATGGGGCTGCTCTGAAGCCAGATACGGGCTAACGGAAAGCTATGGGTCTCCACTGGTGTGGAGGGTGACAAAGTCAGTGTGTCACTTGTAGACAACACTGAGGGCAGCCAAGTCGACGGTGTGTGCTGCTTTTGCAGGACTAGCATTCTCTCAGCTCTCTTGAGCATTGGCACCTGTTTTTCACTGGGGAACTACCCCCTTGTTCTCCAACTGTGTGGTGTGGGCATGGTTGACTTGCTACCCTCAAGTGTGACTAATTGGCACTGCCCACTCCCCTGGGTATGGCTCTTAACTCAAGGAAGAGCATACGACCAAGTTGGTTCTATAAGATTCAGTCCCAGAACTCTGCTGCCCATCTAGGGAAAGAGGGTGAAGCAGGTGCCACTGGGGTCTCCTCTCATGCCCCTCGGTGCTGCTCCCATGGCCGCCCCTCGGTGCTGCTCCCATGCTTGCCGAAGCTTCCTACTGCCAGCACTGAGACCCTGCCCCTGAGGGTTCTGTCTGACGCTCGCAGCCCACGCGTGGGGCGAAGAGAAGTGCTGTGGAGTTCACCCTCCTGGGAACAGCCCTCAGCCCATCGAGGGTGGGGCTGGAGAATCAGTACCCCAGCTCCCTGCTGCTGGAACATGATCTGGGCGCTGTACGTCACCCCCCTCAACCCCCTCCCCGCCCCCCTGCCCTTGGGGGGCGTGGTCCGCAGTGTCTCACCGAGGTCCCACTGGGGTTGAACATCACTTGCCCACAGGGGTACCTGCTCGTTAACACACCTGCCACCCCTTCCCTCTCACTTCCCCATTCTTCCGCCAGAGTTTTCTGGGGCTACTTCCCCAAAACCCTCTCACATTGGAATCCCTGCCTCAGTGTTGGCGTCTGAGGGAACCCAGCCTGAGAGACAGGGCCATCTCGACACAACAGAGCAAGAAAATGCCTGATGCAGTCAGCACTGAGGAGACACCACACAGAGAGAGAGAGAGAGAGAGAGAGACATTCTGGATGGCCCCACGTTTGGCATCTGGATCCAGCTATGCCTGAAGGTGGCTTACCCTCGGATTTGCCTTAAGATAAGCAAGTAAGAGTTGGGCTCCAAGGTCTTTGCTGTGACTCTTTCATTTTTCCTTTCCACGATTTCCTGTGTGGCCCCAAGTTTCCATTCTTGCTGCACCTGCAGCAGCTCCTGTGCACCGTGAGAGGAATCCATTCCAAGGGCTCTGGGACCCTGCCCTCGCGGAGAGAGGGTAAAGCCACCAGGGTGGCAGACAGTTCAAATCCTTCCCTGCAATTACATGCAAATCACCTCCTGGCAGCTTCCTTTTCACCGCTGCGCTCTTGTCTGCCAGCCCCTCTCAGGCCTGGCACCCCCGGGAGATGTTAACTCATCTCCCTCATCTGCTTGACTGACTGTCATCCTGGCACACCACTGGGCTGGTGATGAAGTTCTTAATTAGTGCATGTCTCCGGGCCTCGCGTCTTGCCACCTCTTCTCTCGTTCGCTCTCCCTGCGCCTCTCCCCGCTTTCCCATCTCGGGAGGGAAACCCTGTTTGTTCTTCAGCAACACTGTGTCTGTGACTCTCCATGCCCCAAGGTGCCATCTTCTCCCCAGTCACCCGGTCACAGCCACCTGTCCCCGCCATGGGCGGCGAGCCAAGCTGCGCACTGCGTGCTATCATCCCATCTCGCCCTCCCATCTGCCCTCTGTGCTGAGCCCTTGACATGCAGGGTCTCCTCAAATGTTCTCAAGAGAGCCACAGAGGAGGGACTGTGTTCATGGGGCCACCTTTGTGCAGAGGACACTGGGTCCCAGAGAGGTTAAGCTATGGCCCGTAAGTCACACAGCTGTTAAACACCGAGTCAGCACTTGAACTCACATCCTCCGGACCTAGAGTCCATTGCCCTTATATACTCAATGCTGCTCCCAGTCGCTGTGCCCTGGGCCGGGAGACCGGGGTCAGTGCACTGCTGATGTGAGGGGCCAAACTGCTTTTGGCTCAGCCATCCCGGCCATCTGTCACAACTCCTGAACTCCGCTGCTGCAGCTGCGTGACTGCAGCCACAGACGATGTGTAGAGGGGTGTGGGTGGCTGTGTTCCAATAGACCCTTATCTACAGAGACGGGCAGAAGGCTGGGCTCAGCCTTTGGGCTGGACTTGGGCAGCTCCTCTTGCAAGTGGTCACTGCTGTGCCCTTCAGGGCACCCTTCACGGCTAGGCAGGGATTCGATGACAATGAAATTGTCGAGAACCCAGGCTCGCGGGAAATCTTGCTCAGCGCGCTGGGCCCCATCAGCTTTCCATAGCCATTCTCGTGGCCTCAGGGTCACAGAACGGCTGCAGCAGCTTCAAGTCTACGTCCCCATACAGCAGGAAGCAGGAGCCTTTGCGTTTTCCACGGGAGTGGGATGCCTTGGCATCTGCACCAGGTTTCCTCTTTCATTTGCTTGGTCAGCACTGAGGTCCATGTTCACCCCGAAATCAGGCACTGGAAAGTAAGGAGTATGAACCCTCTTATGAATCATTCCTGAGGCTCGGGGGTGTCCCATACTCCCTCCGAATCTGGGCACCAGTAACTACCACAAAATCAGCTTATGTTGACCTGGAGGAAGGGAAGGGGATTGGGGTAGGTGACAACAGCATCTGTTATGTTCACAGCCACTGGTTTTAGGAGGGACTCAGAGCGCAGGTCCAGCCTGTGGAAGCTGCTGGAACACCAAACCTCTGCGGTATGAGGCGTGGTCAGAGCTGGGGAGGAGCCCAGCTGGAGACCTATCACTCACTCTTAACACCCAGCCTGTGAGGAGCAGTGTCAGCCCCAGAGCTGTGGCAGGAGGGCTGGGGAGAGGGAAGTGGGGGGAGGAGACAGGTGTGCTAGGGAAGGAGGGTTAGCCAACAGGGCTGGCCCCTCCCAGGCAGTGAGATGCCTGTGGTTTCAAAGTTCTGGGACCCCTCAGGCGTTAGGGAGTGGCCCCCAAAGTCATCCTGGGGCATGATCTGCCAGAATCAGAATTGCCTCAACTCCCGCATCCAAACTAGGCCTTTGGTGCAAGACATCGAGTGTGGAGAAGCCTGAAGGGTGTGAGCTAAATTAACCAGCATGCCCACACATTCCCTGTCGGGGACAGGGACACAACACCCATTCCCTAGAATGGGAGGCCTGGCGTGGGACGTTTGTTCTCTGCTTAAAGGTGTTTTGAGAAGAAAATAGAGAGAGATGTGTTAGACACTTCGTTCGTGCATTCATTTGCTCATCCATCCAGTAGCTGTTTATTGAATATCTACTATGAGCCAGGAAGTATTCTACTTGGTAAGGATTCAGCAAGAAATAGGTAAAAACCCCATGCCTCATGAAGCCTACTTTTGCTGGGGGAGACAGCGATAAGAGAACTCTACACATATTTACTTGAGCGAGCCATTGACGGTCTCTGAGCCTACTTCCCGCTGATAAAGCCGTTTCTCATCACTCCCAGTTCATTGTGGGCCAGGCTGGGCTAGCTCATTTCATGGTGGCTGGGCCACGGTGCCCAGATATTTGGTTAAACGTTATTCTGGATGTGTCTGTGAGGGTGATTTCTGGGTGAAATTAGCTCACGGGAAGCTCTAAGTTCAGTTCTTGGTAGAATGTAAGTGATCATGAGCACCAGTCATTCTAACAAAAAGAGTTTCAATGTCTCTGAATCCCCAAGGCAGCCCAGGCCCTGTCACAGAGCCCATATTTCCGAGCCCCAGCTGTTACTCTCCCGGCGGTGGGAGATGCCGCGGCGGTGGGATCAGGCCCCGTGTCTCGCCGCGGAGAGACTCATCCGGAAACTGCCGCTGGCACCTTCCTTCTCTGACATGAGGCACCTGTGGCCTCCTCTCTCCAGGCCCCTGAGCGAACAGCACCTGAGATCTCTCCACCCCCGGGGTCTCCCACCCAGGAACCAGACAGGTTGCAGGAGAATTTCTGCAGGGACAGGCGGGGCTGGGGGCTGGGGGCTGGGGCTGGGATTGGATTCTTTTTTTTTTTAAGAGCTGGTTTCAATTTTGTAATATTGTTCTCTTGGGCAATGGAGGTGTGTCCTCCTTAACTGGGTTCTCAACAGGGGGCAAGGCAGAGAAAGAAATACATGAAAATGCCACACTTTCAATGCCCGTGCACCTGATGCCGTGGAGTTACACGTGACCATGGTCACTGGTTGGCGTTTTCATTCCTCGTTTCCTCTTTAATCCTCGTTACAGTCCTGGGACATCAGTGAGGCTGGGCTGCGGCCCTCCGCCCCAGGTGGGGAGAGGCTGGTCCTGGGTTACAGATGGGCGCGGAGGACCACAGGGCTGGCGGGGCTTCCTTAGGTTCCACAGGGGACAGGGCTGTGCTCACGCGGCCTTCCCTCTGTGCGTGTCTGGGTTCTAACGTCCTCTGCTCAGAAGGACACTAGGGACCAAGACTTTCTGCTCGATTTGTTAGAAGAACAGAGAGAGAATGGCAAAGAGAATAACGTTCCCTTTCCGTGAGTCAGTGCTATTTTACTGCCGCCCCAAACCTCCTCCCATCCCTTGGTGGCTTGTGTCCACACTTGAGGAAGCATGGGCTGCCTACACGACAAAGCCATTCTCTCAGCGGAGCACAGTGGCACCTGATGTCTGTCCTACCTCCCCCTTGAGCCTCGTTGCGACCTGTTTTCCCACCACTTAGACTGCCACCGGCTCACATATGACAAGTACTTCTCTGTGTCTTCACACATCCCTCACCTCTCCCAGGAGCATCAGCCTCGACCTCCCAGCCTGGTGAACTCCTCTTTATCCCACAGTACCCATCCAAGGATGCCCCTGGGAGGTGGGCAAGTTACAAAAGTAGAATACAAGCCAGCATTTGTAATATGACTTCATCTTAAAGGGGAAAAAATCAAATCGAGTTCTGGAAAGCATACAGAGAAACATTAAGAAGTGATGGGAATATGGTGATTTATTTTCTTTGGGCTTATCTGTGGTTTCTGGTGTTTTGACAGCCAACATGTATTCTTCTGTAATCGCAACAAAAGTTACGTTTGATGTTTTCAAAGAGCAAGTGTTGACATGCTTCCTTTCGGGAGCTCTCGAATATTACCCTGCTCCACGGCGCGCCCAGCGGGCACTGGGAGTCCCATGCTGCACCGCTGCAGTTTGCACGATGTCTGCTCTTTCATTAACCACCTTGTTTTGAAATTATCTATTTACTTATCTCCTCCTCACCCCAGTCTGCAAGGCGGTATCATGTAGGTGCTAGGAACGGGGATCCCAGAGCCACAGTTTCTGGGGTTGAATCCTGGGCCCCCTCCGCCCACCCACCTCTTCACTGACTATTCAGCATGTGCCCCACCTGGCAGTCTGGGTACACCTGTATTCACACCAGACCGTGCCCACGCCTTCATAGAGCTGCCCACCAAGACAGTCACCGGTGAATATAATAAATGAGCAACACAACAGTTCATGAAATTACCAATCCGTGTAAGGAGGAGGACCTAATTGAACTGCTGAATCTTCCCGTGTCCATCTCCGGTCACATTGCTGTCCCTTCCCCCATCCCAGAGAGCGCATCACGTATCCGAGGGCTGTGTCATCCCCTCATTGTTGTCTTTGCTGTTCCCTTTAAAGAGCCAGGCACCACTCCCATGAGCGCCCCAAGGTGTTCCCTCCTCTTTCATTGGCCAGAAGAGGGCCTGCGCCTGCCCACGAACTGACACTGGTGAGAGACTGGGTGGCTGTGACCTGTTTGAGTTGAACAGGGTTTTCAGTTTCTTAACCTCGAGAGAGGAAAATTATAAAATTCCAAAAGTTGATATAAAGATTCAGTCAGAACACGTGTTTCCCTAACATGGTGTTGATAAAAATTAATAGCTGTTTCTTCCAATCGGTAGACTAGCTTACACCTCCAACTGCTATCCCTGCAACCACACATATGCATGCACACATGTACACACATACACATGGCGCACGCCACACATGTACATGTGTGTCATACACATGTGCACACACAACACACGTGCACAAGACACACGTGCGCGCACACAAAGTCATGCACACATGTCCCTTTGGAAGTGGCCGTCCTGCGTAGATGAGCTTATGGCCCAGGTCTGTCACCAGGCTTGTGTTTTTACCGCTCCTTGCCCTTTCTGTGGACAATGATTTTATACAGCTGCCCTTACAGACACTCAGGTGCCCAAAATATAATGAGGAAAAACCAAATATGGCATCCTGCCCAGTGGGAAGAACAAACATTACTCAAAGACTCACACCAATACACATAAAACCATAATTCCAATAAAACCCCAATTAAACTGCTGAGTCTTTCTGTGTTCATCTCTGGCCACATTCTGTCCTGCAACCACACACATGCATGCTCACACATTAAAGCAGGCGATGTTGCATGCGGATGCGTGCTGGGGGCTCTGTGATGGCCTCCCTGGTACATGACCGCGACGGGAACTGGAGGAAGGACAGCACCCTGGGCAGAAGCTCTGGGGTGCTGGCGCTGGCCCATAGGTTCCAGGAGCACAGAGAGGTCAACTTTCAGGGATTCTGCAAGCTGAGCATCAAGCACGGTCATTTTAAGAATTAAATTATGTCCACATAAAACTCAATATGTTCAAATAAAAAGGCAATATGTCTCAGAACTCATCACTGCCTGGCTATCATCCCTGTTTTCCTACGGTCTGTGCTCTCAGGGTCACTGGTGACAACCGGAGCTGTGTGGTGGAAAGGCTCGGTGAGGGTGTGGGACATGAAGCTTCTCTTACCCACTCCATCCGTGTTCAGTCACATCATGTGAGCAGCTTAACCTTGGCCATGGTGAGAGACTTTACACCACAGGCTTTGGTTTCTGCTGTTTCCCACTGCCCAGAAGCTGGTTATTAACGTTCACCAGCACACCCCTGGGCAAAGGGGCTTGAGGGAGAACATCTCCTCTGGAGTTTCTTAGACATCAGCTTTGAAATCTCCTATCATCCATCTATCTATCTATCTATCATCTATTTACCTATCTATCTATCTATCTATCTATCTATCATCTATCTACCTATCTATATCTATCTATCATCTATCTATCTATCTATCTATCTATCTATCATCTATCTATCATCTATCTATCTATCTATCTATCTATCTATCTATCTATCTATCTATCTGAGCCACTGAAGCTACCATTCTGTTCCCAGAAGCCAGATGCATTCCCCCCTGATGCCAGCGAACTTCCCAGCCATGCCTCAGAAGAAGCAACATAGCCATAAGATGACTCTGAAAACTTGCTCCGGTAACTATGAGCATGGGCCAACAGGTTCAATGCGAACGGAAGGGAGTTTGTCACAAATCTTCAGTCAGGTCTAGGTCGCCCCACCCCCCACCCCCAAGCTTCTCATCAAAGCAACCTTTTAACCAGATCTCTAGTCATCCCATGGCCATCGCCACGAGGGGAGCATTTCATTAGGAGATTTGGAGGGGACGGCTAGACTTTCTAAACCTTTGGTGTGAGAAACTTGCCTGCAGAGGCCCTAAGGGTGAGAGCCAGAGCTGCCCACGTGAGCAGGGTGTTTTTGGATGCTGCACTAGAGCCCATCCCCAGCCACAAAGGTGACCGGCATTGGCTCCGAACAGCCATCTCCAGTGATGGTGTGACTGCCTGACACCAGCAATGAAGCCTAAACATCATCCCCTGATACACATCCAGGCCCTTCAAAGTTCAAACTCTGTGGTGGGTCCTGACTCTGAAATATTTATACAGCGATGCACCTTCCAGATAACATCTCCTGGACTCGGCTCTGCAGCCGGGCTGCGAAGGGACGGGAGCTCATAAACGCTCGCTCTGTTGTCCACGATTCAGCAAGAGAGCTCTCCCTGGGCCCAGGGCGCAGCTGAGGACAGCCAGGTTCCTCCTTGTCTCCGAGAGCTTCAGGGTCAAAAATAAGCTCCCATCTCCTCTCCTTCCTCCTCTAGACTCCACTGCAGCAGCCCCCGGGTTGGTGCCATCCTGGCCCGTGCCCAGCAAAGCCCCCGGGTTGCTGGAACGGATTCAGCCCTTGGCTGAGTTCTTCCTTGTATGACTCCGTGCCAGCCTAGTTCAACCCTGGGTCATCTCTGTTTGGGTTGCTGGGTGAACTCTCCCAGGGAAAGGAAGACACACGAGGCTTTGTTAGGGCGACAAGACCAGGGCCAAGCCGGCCTGAGCTTGTCTTTGCCCCCCAGTCAGAGTCTTTTGAGCAACTACCTTCTTTCCTCCACTTTGAGGGTTTTTCTCCTCTCCCTGAGTTTGGAACTGAGTTTCCCTGTCTGCCCGCAGACATGTAGCAGGCCAAGGTCAGGCCCCAGTGCGGCCTCTCACCCGCCACATGGCCAGGACAAGGGACCCAACCTTCCTGAGCCTCAGAGGTCAGGATGCCTGCCAACAGCTCATGCTGAGACTTGGCACCCCTCCCCTCGGAACAGAAGCCCTGAGGGGGCAGGGCCTTGCTGTGCTGGCGGCTGCCCTGTCTCCAGGACCTAGAATGATGCCTGGCCCATTGAAGTTCCTTAACAAATGCTCTGGATTCCCAATCCTAGCAACAACCTGACTCTCCCCAGCTTGCAGATGTGGAGACTGAGGCTCACAATGGGTAAGTGAGGTTCACAAGGTCATACAACTGACAGGGGACAGAGCCAAGACCAGAACACACCCCCCACGCGGCTGCAGAGCCCGGGCCACCCCCCGGAGCCGGGACATTAGGTGAACTAATGTGCGCACACTGCACGGCCCATGGGGGTCAGAGAGTGCTGGCTCCCTCTTCCTCCTTCACCTCTTACACCATCTCCCCGCCCTGCTTCCTATCCCCCACGCTCCCCCAAAGCGACTTCCTATTGGAAAAGAAAGGGAGGGCTCCTGTGGCTGGGCCTCAGCAGGCCTCCGACCCCAGGGAGGGTGGACGGGGGTGCATTCATCTCCAGCGGCCGCATGGCACCAGCATTTCTGCTCATGACCTCAGCCTTCTTTTATGTAACCTTGATTTTCTATCACAGGTGAGCTGTGGCTACCTGTCAGCACAGGACCACCTTTCTCCAAGTATGGTCTCTAGACCAGCCACGTCAGAATTCAGATTCCTAGGTCCAGCCCCCAATGCATCGGATCCCAAACTCGGGGGGGGGGGGGCTGCTTGAGTGTGCATTTAAAAATATATATATATTTACTTATTTCAGAGAGAGGAAGGGAGAAGGAGACAGAAATAGAAACATCAATGGCGAGAGAATCATTGATTGGCTGCCTCCTGCACGCACCCAACTGGGGATCGAGCCCACAACCCGGGCATGTGACCTGACCGGGAACGGAACTGTGACCTCCTGGTTCACAGGTCGACGCTCAACCACTAAGCCAAGTGGCTGGATTCGCGTGTGCATTTTTAGTGGCCTGTGGAGATCCCTGACATCGGACCCGGACCTCGGGAAGTGCAGGAAGGAAAGCAAGGCCTTCCAGAACCTGAGCACAGAGAACGTGGTGCTGCAGGTGAGCATGGAAAGGAGGCACCAAGGAGGCTGACCTCCTGTCACACAGCAGGCACTTCGGGTGGGGCAGGTGCCCTGCAGGCAGGCGGGTCTGCTCTGCTCCTCCTCAACCCCCACCCCGCCCCTCCCCCGCCATGATGCATGCCCCACAGCACACCCCTCTGCTGCCCTGTCTCCCCTGGTGCAGACGTGTTCAGAGAAAACAGCTCGGCCTCCAGTTTTCAATGAGGAGTGACGTTTCCATGGAGTAGAAGAATAGGGAGGGAGAGGTAGTCAATATGATAAACAAATAACGCACCCATACACAAAACGGAGGAAGGAAGGCAGGGAGGGGGAGGGGAAAGGGGAGAGAGAAGGAAGGAGGGAGGGAGGGAGGAAAGGATGAAAAACATGTAGTCTCTCACAGCCCTAAATATGCCCTGAGCCTCCTAGGAAGGCGCGCGCACACACACACACACACACACACACACACACACACACACACGTTACTGTTGATCTTCACTCTAACCCTTCCTTCACTCTAACCCTTCCGTCCATGTTCCCAAGTCTTTTCAAAATCAACGTTATCACCGTTTTCCTTGGTGGTTCCGGACGCGGCCCTGAAGCTCACTGAGCCTGTGGGGCTGTAAAATGGGGATAATAAACCTGCTTTATCTGCCCCCGAGGTGGTGAGATAATGGAGGGCGGCCACTGTCTTTGAAAAGACTGGAGGGCTGTGCAAATATCACGGGTTATTATGATCGTTATCGAGGCAGGTGGCAGTTTTCGGCGCCCTCCCTGAGACACCCATGCCAAGGTGCCAAGGTATCCCTAATGCATATGCATGAACCCACCACTCTTCACCCCTTAGCCACACAACGGGTTCCCATGCATCTTCGGGCTGACCCAGTGCCTGCCACACAGGGCCTGCCTTCAGCGATGCTCAGTGTTTGTATTTGGACTGCAGTGGGTCAATACAGCACACCCCATACTATAGTTTCTGCAGTTATGACTGTGACACACACACACACACACACAGGCTCTGCAGTCAGATTTGCAATATCCGAGTGTTGGTCTTTGCCACTCCCTCGCTCTGTGTACTTAACCTTAACCTCTCTGTGCCTCAGTTGCCTCATCAGCAAAGGCGAAATAAAAATTACACTTTCCGGCTTATTGGAAGTTTATGCACATTAATGTATGTAAAAGGCTCGGAACAGCGTGAAACATGGTGTCGTAAGCACCATATAAGTGTTATCCATTATTGATTTTCTTTCTGGCCAAGTGTTGTAAGGGCAATTAAATAGTCCAGAGTGCATTAAGTGTGGTACAGAGCATTCTTGCTTCTGAACAAATATAATTGTTATTTTTCCCGGTCGGGCCAAGTTCGCATTTTTTTTAATGAATTACTCACACAGAGAACATTCTGAGTCCTCCTGGGCACAATGGGAAAATTCCACAGAGACCTGGGCCCCCAGATGCATTCTCTGAGACACCCACACTAGCGTGTCCCCAGAGCTCTCTCCCTATTAATCACAGGAAGGAGGCTGCCTCATGCTCACCCACCACGAGGCTGCAGAATCTTTAAGCTCCCTCTCTCCATTCACAGGCATCATCACCCCGACCAGTTTCCTTTTGGGGAGAAGGCTCGGCTGCCCATCCACCTGTCCTGCCGGCCCATCCATCCTGGTACCTCCCACCTCCCCCACCCCCTTCCCTTCCCCTCTGACTATTTCCAAGTCTGCTGCCAGTGTCTGTTAGGTTTTCATTGGAGAGAAAAAAACTTACTTCCTAAAATGTTCCAAAGTCTTTCCTCAGTTTGTTATTAAAGCAATTATCTAACATAACACACCGCATCGCCCAAGGCATTCTAATGGGAAACAAATGCTCCAGGCAGGCAACCAGTGGACAGGGTCCTTACCGAAAAACGGGGGGGAGGTGATTAGTAGGGGAGGCCGGGGAGGAAAGACTTTCCACCTGGCCTTGGACAGCACATCAAACGGCCGTCCCCAGGATGCTATTTATAATCATTACGGCTCTGTCTTTGGAGCGCTGTTGGTCTGCCGGTCCTCCCGCCTGTCTTTTGTGTCCCTGTCTGCACCCCCTTCCCACCTCTGCATGGAGCCTGGTAACCAGGCTGGCATCTTTCAGTCCAGGCACAGAGGGCACGTCCTGGAGAAAGCTGGCCTGGTTTGAGGTCCAGGTGCCAGGCAGACGGGTTTCCATGCATCTTCGGGCTGACCCGAACATCTTCACAAACTCATTTCAACTTTCCAGCAGGGAACTGCCACCAGAAAACCCCACTCCTTGAAGAGATGGTGGACTGTCAGAACGTCTAATGGGAACCCTAGTTTTCTGGGGATGCAGTAGAGTGGTTGTCTCAGGGGGAGAGGGAGGTGACAAACATTTATCATGCTGAGCCCTGGGAAGATAGTAGAGAAAATTAAAGTACCAGGGAGCTCTCCTGGGTGTAGAAGGTAGATTTCATCTTGGACCAACACTCATTGATTGGCCTGGAAGCATGACTTGAGAAGATTCTGAGCTTGGAAGAAGACTCTGTGACAGATCATTGATGTCTGCCATGGACATAGGGGGTGAGAATGGCAGCCCTCAGCATGTTTGACCAAGCTGGTCTAGCACCTCTCTCCTCCCACTTGAATGTGCCTCAGATTAACTGGGATCTCGTTGAACTGCAGGTCGCGACTCAGTCGCTTTGGGTGGGATCTGAGAGTCTGCATTTCTAACAGGCTCCAGGGTGATGCTGATGCTATGGTCCAGGGATCTCCCTGTGCAAAGCAAGAGTCTAAGGAACCTCCCAATGAAACTACCACATCCCCAGACCCCTCACCTGCATGCTCAAATAACTGTCTACATCGCTGTACTGGAGAACAAGAGATTCTAGAAAGTATTCTGAAAGGGCAATTCAGCATCTGGTCTCTGAGATTCACATAATTGAGGGCGGTGGTCCCAGCTCAGACCATGAGCAGGCAGCTTCCACTGATTGGCCGAGAACTAATGAAGACTCCCAGAGGGGCCCCAGCCAGAAGCTCAGATGTTTTTCCAAATCAACTCCAAGGCTTCCACATGCCTCTGGGGGCCTCCTCGCCACTCTGGAATTTAACTAGAAGGTTACATTCCTGGGTGACCCTTCGGGTTCAGCGCCCCCTTGGCTGAACAGATGATCACTTCAAAAGTCCCCTTTCTTGTGGTATTTCAGTACCTCTGACCTTGGCCAAGAACCATCGGCCCAGAGGCATATGAAAGTGAAAAAGCAGAAAAAAGGGGAAACGTCACTCATCGACTCCCCCACGCCCACCCAAGCCGACTTTGCCAAAGCTGAATGCGTGGGCTAAGTCTGAGTTCGGACGAAGGCCTTACAAAGTCAGTTAACCCTTGACATTGCTCTGCACTTGAATCCTATTAGACTTGGAGGAGTCTAAGGCACACCACTAGGTAGATGATGTGATATCTGTAATATTCTAATCACTCAAAGGAAATATGCTGGCCATGCAGTGAGAGGGGTGCCAGTGCACAGATCTCGGCATTGAGATGGGTTTTCCCGGAACAAGGTGGGCAGAGAAATAGAAAGCAGAGGTCTTGGACATCAAAGTTTCCGGGTTGGGATCCTGGCTTCATTGCTAATGTGTTTCATCTCCTGCTCTCTCCTGCCCATATGCTGCCGTCTAGCTGGACTGACATCTTCCTGCCCCTCTCAGCTCATTCCTACCTCAGTGCCTTTGCACCTGCTGTTCCTTCTGCTTGGAAGTCTATCCCACAAATCTCTCCATGGCGGCTTCCCTCTCATCATTTGAGTTACACCTCACATTTCCTTTCTTCAGAGAGGCCTTAACTTATATGGCTGAAGGAGCCCTCACCCTCTTGGGCCATCCTTTAGCACATGGTCCTAATTCGTTTCTATCTGAGATGGAACTGGAGTGTATTTAAATGTGTGTTTTCCTCTGGATTTTAAGTTCCATGAGAGTAGGAATTTGTCTTCTGATCACTGGTGTATTTCTGTACACCTTGAGTAGTTCCTGACTCACAGAATGTACATAGTACATATTTATTATTGCTACCTAGTAAGTAATCTTTCTGGGTATGGTGACTGGTCAGGTCATGTGATTAAGACAGGGCTAATAACAGTGTTGTCAGGCTGTTTTCTCCCGAGTTAATGGAAAGGGAAGTCACTCTCCACTGACTAAACTAAAAGGACGTGGGAGCTGGGCTGCCGGAAGTCATCTCACCTACCGGGGGAAAGCCTGTCCAAGACATGGATTAAGCCCTGATCGCACAATGTGAGCCATGCATCAAACCAGAAAGATCTACCTTTGGCCTTTCCAGTGCAGGGCCCATGCATCGCCCACCTCCCCCCGTGTCCCACCCACTCCCACCTGTAAAGCTTAAGTTGCGCTTGGTTTCTGTCATTTGAAATTGACATTGTCCTGAGCAATACACGTGGGACTGTGGCAAGATCTGGGTTAGGTCCTCTCTACCACTTGTTAGTTATGGGATGCAGTTGCAGGTCAAAGGCTGCCCCGCCCCAAAGTATGTCTACCCAGAATGGGTCAATGCAACTGTTGGTAAACGGTCTTTGCAGATGTAATTAAGTTAGCGATCTTGAAATGAGAGCATCATCCAGGAGGGCCCTAAATTCAGTGGCAAGAGTCCTTATAAGAGAAAGGTAAGGGGGATTGAGATACACCAAGGAAAAGGCCCTGTAAGACAGAGGCAGAGATTGGAGTGATGCTGCCGCAAGCCGAGGAGTGCCTGCGGCCCTCAGATGCTGGGAGAAGCAAGGACCTCCCAGATCCTCCCCTAGAGCCTTCAGAGGCAGGGTGCCCTGCCCACACCGTGATCTGGGCCCAGTGATACTGATGCCAGACTACTGGCCTCCCAAACCCTGAGAACACAAATTCCTGCTTCTTTAAGGCACCAAGTTTGTGGCAGATTGTTACAGCAGCCACAGGAAACTAACGTTGACCTCCAGACCCTTCTCTGCCTCAGTTTCCTTTTCAGGAAGTCAGAATCATAATTCCTGTTTCCATCAAAGTGAAACGAACCTGGACCCCAGGCCCCGCTCTCTCAGCCACTAGCGGGATGACCTCAGGCGGCCACTGGAGTCTCTGAGCTACAGCTTCCCTATTTGTGAAATGAGCTCATTTCCAACACTCTCTCCACAGATTTGTCAGAGGGTTCAACCAAGTAATGTGCCTGGCGCGCAGCAAATGCTCAGTGAACAACGAGAGGCTGGCGTTTGCACTGGACTGGTGTCCCCTCTTAGAGAAAGAAAGTAATTCAAAGAAAACTGGAATTATCCTTCTAACGTCCTGAAATGCCAGTGAACAGTGCATTGTCAGACGGGTGATTTTCAAATGCCAGGATGAGCTGCCGAGGTGGCCGGATAAGAGCTACTTGGAGAGGTGGCTCGGCAGCCAGGGCACAGGAGGCCACCCCACATTCCTTCAGTGAGCACTCAGGAGGTGGGTCCTGGCCTCCAAACGAAGCTCCACGGGAGCCATGCTGAGCGGGCAGGCTTGGTGTGGCTGCTCCTGAGAAAACAGTTGCTGAAAATGTGCCCAACACAACCCGTCCCGGGGCTGTGCCTGGGTCTCCCCTCATTCCCAGCCTCCAGCCAGGCGCTGGGCTGGCCGCTCCCCGCGGGTGGGTCCCAGCGAGAGTTGTCTTCAGCTCCCACAAGCCCTGTGATGTGGTGTTCCCTGGCGGGCGAGGCAGAGGGAACATATGTGAGGAATAGACATGGGGAACAATGGGACCCATAAATCTTAGGCTGTTGTCTGCTTCCTTAATTCCAGTTGCAAAACAACAGCCGGCATCGGGAAGCACAGCCAGGCCCGCAGCCACTGGCCTGGGGAGGCCGCGCCTGGGAAGGAGAGGCTCGCGTTTGTAAAAGCTCTGCATCATGCCGTTGTTTAGTTGTTTATCATCCCCTTAGCCTTTATATTATTTTTTATGGAGTTTAGAGAGGGAGAGAGAGAAACATCAGTGATGAGAATCATTGATTGGCTGCCTCCTGCACGGCCCCTACTGGGGATTGAGCCCACAACCTGGGCATGTGCTCTTGATCAGAATCGAACCTGGGACCCTTCAGTCTGCAGGTCGCAGCTCTAACCAATGAGCTAAACCAGCTAGGGCACCTTTTTTTTTTTTTTAAATGGAAGAGGCCAAACCTTGAGAAGTTAAAGGAGAGCGCCTCACATTCTGGCCTGTAGCCTTAGGGGTGCAGGTCATGGGCGATGCTGAGTGTGGAGGTGGGAACCCACGTGGTTTCCAATGGCTGTTGTGAAGGGCAGCGGCTCCCTGAATTCGGATTCTGCTCTGTGTGCAGGCATTTCTCTGTTTTCTGGCTTCCCCAGAGCTGAACTGAGAAGTGTAAGAGATTCTGGGGACCCAGGACTCTGCTAAACAAAGCGCTTTTCTTGTGATTTCTGAGTAAGAGAGAACTAAGGAAGCCCAGCCCAGCACCCCTCTCGGGAACAACACAAATAGTTCTCACTGGCCCTGTGCCGTTCACAGCCCGATCTCCAGAAAGTGGGAGTTGGTAAAACCTGCTCAGCTGTGTTCCGGGCCCCTGAGCACGAAGGGGGCCAGACAGGTCTGGACTCGAACCCCAGCCCACGGATGGGATTCAGTACACAGACCCTGATGCTGACTGAGCCCTTCAGTTTCTCCATCTATAAAATGGGCACAGCCAAGTGGCCTCCGACTTGGAATCATCGTGAGAATGAAATAAGCCAGCCCAGAAAGCATTTGGAAAACAGCCAGCCTGGCATGCAAGGTCTTGGTGGGCATTAGGCCGACCGAGACCCGAATAGCTGAACCTATCACTCTTAACTTCTCTGGGGCGGCAATGGGGCTGGTTCCTTCTGAGTCATAGGAGCGGGGCCACGTGTACATATGACAGCCCATGTTTGGGGTGTGGCATAGCACCTGGGACCCATCGCTGTGCCCCGCCAAAGCCAGGTGTATGTTCCCCCAAGTGGGGACAAGGAGCACTGCTTAGCGCCGAGCTGCGGCGCATGGTAGGAAAGGAAGCTCCGCCCCTGGGCACGGGCACTCCGTCACTCCTCAGTGATCGAGGGCAGCCGCAAGGCCTGGATCACGCCAGCAATCCAGAGCCTCAGCCACACTGTCCCCATGGGCCTTGGTGACGCGATCAGATGCTATGCTCGGGCACCAGGTCTTGGTTCTACATCATGTCCCCGATTCTCTCATTTCCCTGGTTTCGGCCTCTTTGTGTATTTATCTATTTTACTTTTACATTTCACTGAACCTCAGGTGTTCTTGTTTATATTGTCCTTTCTATGATCCCATTAAATTCTTACCAGAACAATAAACAAATTAACTGTCCCATAAAATCGTCTGTGGGTTGTCATGTCTTTGCTCGATGGTCATCGAGTACTTTGAATTCTGGGGCTGGGTCTTCACTTCTGTGACCTCGGGACCTCCCCAGCCCAGCCCGGCACGTTCCCAGCCTGCATCCTCTCCCCGCCCTCTCAGAACCAACCAGCACGGCGGAAGCCCGTCCCCTGTGGGACAGTCCCAGCCTCTGGAGCCACCTCTGGCCGGACAAGGCTGGTTTCCCTTTGACCTCTCTGGTGACCTTGGGGGACTAATGAAGCCAGGCTGGGCCGCAGATGAACTCGGGATCTGGGACCACAATCCCGTGGCATTTGGAACAGGATTGCAAGGAATCTGTGTCCCCGATGCCCAAGCCTGGCGCTCAGGATAGGGACCAAGCTCCCAGAATACCCAGGCCCTGGCATCTCACACCAGCCCTCGTGCGGGAGGGAATCCAGTCACCGTCTCCCCTGGATGGCTCAAAACACCTCGCATTTATTGAATATCATCCACTAGCTCCTTAACATGTGTGCATTCACGGCACCTTTGCAGTCACCCCGTGAGCTAGAAACGGACGGCATCTGTATGTTACAGAGGAGGCCGCACACTGCAGGGGGCGGTGAGCGTCCTCGGGGTCACATGGAGGCAGGGCTGCAGCGGAAGCCCACCCCTCAGCCACGTCCCTGCACGGAGACCGCCGAACACCCCAGGCTTCCCGGATATGTGGCGCTGACCACATGAAAGCTCCGATGGCCAAGGCCAGGGGCTGGCTTCCTTCGCCGTCTGGTGCTACTTGGATATGACGCCAGGTGGGACATGCATTGTTAACCGTGGTGACCGAGTCGGGCCCACTTGGGTCTGGTTTTCAACTCTGAATGTTCCAAGCCACCTGCGCCCTTCTCCTGGCCGCCGCAGCCGAGTCCTTCCATGCAGTGCTCGGCCCCAGGAGCCACACTGGATAAAGTGAGTCCTCCTCTCCCGGCCCGTGGTGTTCGCTCAGAGTTAAACACAACACGAGACTCGAACTAAGCCGAGGGCTCTTTGCACCCAGGAATCTGAACTTGGGGTTGAGAAAGAGTTTGGTGGTGGTTCTCTTTGATCACCGTGTAGACGGGGAAGGACAACCGTGCCCCAGAGGGGCGGGGAACTGACCCATGTGAGCCACATCCCTCTAGCACCTCTGTCCTACCCTTACCCACACCCACCTGCACGGCCGCCTTCAGTGCACAGTGGGAACTCGGTTTTCCCATAACACAACTTCCAGCTTCTAGGATATGCAACCCAGACACACACTCTGTCCATCACCTGGACACAATATTCCTAACTCTGTGCACTGCTGGCTGCTTCTTTAACTCGCCTTTTACGATGTTGCCATTAGTTCGTTGTTAGTGGACTTCTTAGAGGAGAGATACTAGTTCATAAGGGGAAGAATAAATGAAATCCGACTAAATGCCTAGTGTCCCTTTGAGAAAATGGTCTCACTTCTCCGAGCCTCAGTTTCCCCAATTGTGAAAGGGAAGAAGAGCAGGCCAACCTCACAAGGGGGCTATTCAGGCGAAAGGCGAGATGTGCAGGGTGCCGGGCGCATGGGAGGCACTGGGTGAGTGGCGCCACTCTGGGTGGGGATGCAGGCCTTCTGAGGCCCCACATCTCTGATAGGCAAGTGATTTCTGCCCCAGGTTATGTCCCCTTTCTAGTTTTTTTTTTTTTTTTTTTTATGTTTGTAGCATTTTTTTAAAAATTTTATTTTATTTTTATTGTTTTAAGTATTACAAATAGTAGTACATATGTCTCCTTTTTTTTCCCCCTTGATCTCCCCCCGACCTCCCCTACCCCCCAGGACATGCCTTCACCTGCCCACCCTGACCCCCGCCCCAGTGTCTTATATCCATTGGTTGTGCTTATATGCATGTGTACAAGTCCTTCGGTTGGTCTCTTACAGCCCTCCTCGCCCAACCTCCCGTCTTCCCAATGTAGTTTGACAGTCTGTTCAATGCTTCTTTGCCTATGTATCTTTTTCCCACCATTTCTTTCCTTTAAAAAGTTTTGCCTTTGCAGACTGGAAATAAACATATAATAACAAAACAAGACAAAACAAAAAAATGTTTGAGTCCCAATTTCAATGTCCAACAGTTCCTTATGTGTACATGTCAGCATTGATAGCTGGATGGTGGGCCCTTTCTAGTTTTTTTTTTTAATGTCTTTTTATTGATCTCAGAGAGGAAGGGAGAGGAGAGAGAGAGAGAAACATCAATGATGAGAGAATCATCAATGATGACAGAGAATCATTGATCGGCTGCGTCCTGCAAACCCCACACTGGGAATTGAGCCTGCAACCCGGGCATGTGCCCTGACTGGGAACTGAACTGTGACCTCCCGGTTCATGGGTTGATGCTCAACCACTGAGCCACACTGGCCGGGCCCCTTTCTGTGTTTTGACTCAGCCCCCTGCGGGCTGAGACTGTGGAAAAGGAATAATCTGAAATTAGATTTGCCACTGTGGTTCCCTCATCGGAATCCATTTTCATTTCATGTGCCTCTTCCCCGAGCAGTGCAGCTGTGCTGGGGATTACAGAGGAAGACACATCTGTCCTCCGAGGAAGGAGGCACTTCCTGTCGTGGTCTGTCGAGAGTTTCACTTTCCCACCCTTTGTCTGGTTGGTCCCAGATGCCCCCTGGCACGGCCTCCTCCCTCGCAATCACCAGCGATCATGTTCAGCACCAGCTCGTGGAATAGAGAAGAGTGAGAGCAATGCATTAAGGTCAAGATTTCCAGGGTGCGTCGAAAATAAACATCACTCCTCTCCTCCCATCCTCCGCCACATGCCGGGGATGCCCAATGTCATCTGTCAGCTGTGCCAGCCGGCCGGGGCAAGGGCACCATGCACGAAAGTGGATCCACACCATGTCAGATATTCATCCCCAGGGAGGGCGGGCCATCACTCAACAAATAACCAGTCCACAGTCCCTGCCGCTGGGCCATGCCCTGTGAAAGCCCCGTCGCCCGTGTCACAATCGTCTCGATCTGGCTGTGTAAATGCAGAAGTCCCCGTGGCTAATAAAGGATGGGTACAGAGTGGCCCATTAAAATAGCTCAGGCATGGAGGCTGTTTGCAAAGAAGAAATGGGGCGGCTTTGAAATAACCACATGGTGTACATCACCAGGATGTTAGACGTTGGTGGAAACATATTAAGTGAGCTCACAGTGTGAGCAGGGACACAATCTTTTTCTTTAACTGCCTGCTTTGCTCTCACGGATGCTGGGAACTGAATCTCATGAGGTGGCGGAGTTGACCAGCAGCGTCGTGTTTAATTTGGGGCTAGTCACTTTTATCTGGGACTCGGTGAGCCATCGGGAGGAGGAGATACCTGGGCTGCATGTTGCCCAGTGTCTATGTGGCTCCAGGTCATAATTCTCTCCTGTCCCACCCACAGCAGACATCACTAATCAACCCTTTTTTCTTCCTGTGGATCCCAGATGTGGTCTCAGGATCTGTCTCAATCCAGAGGTTCGAGAAGCCACCACCCATCAGTCAAAGACAGACTTGAGAAGACAGCTGTCGGTCCTACCTCCAGTTGACCTCACATCTCTCTGTACCGCGTAAGCATGATATCTATGCAGGACACCTGTGCGTGTCACCGCCACCCTAAGTCAGTCTGTAGGGAGGCTTTCGACTCTCATCTCTTCAGCCAAACCCTGCAAGCTTCCTTAAAAAATATCAGCAGGGGTTAAGATTTTTCAAATAATAACCTACACTCAAGTTTTCCAAAAAGCGTCCCATACTGACATGCACTAACTAGAGGGGGCAGCCTCCGAGTGCTCCAGGGGATGCTCCTGAACGGTCAGCACCATCTGCCTCAGAACCAGGAGACAGGAGCTTCGTGGGCTTCTCAGGAGGTTCTTCCACGGACCTAACCTCAGTTCCACCCACTCGGCAAACTCACTTTTCTTTCCCGAGATGGCTGATGAAGGCATCTGTCTGCCCCCCAGAAGTCCCCAGGAGGGACCTGTGAGCGTGGTGAGGTCTGAGAAGGGTTCTACACGATGTCACGGAAGTGGTGAGTCCACGTTGAACTCAACCTCACTGTCGAGGTTGATGTGTGGCGGGGTGATGCTTCCTGAAGTGACCGCACTGTGGCCAGCAAGGAACTCTGGTCCAGATAAGGAGTGCGGATGGACCCGACCCCATTCCCGTGCCCACGGGAGGGGGCACAGCTGCTCCTGGCCTCGCGGGCATCCAACACATGCATGAGTCTGGGGCACACAGGCTATAGTCCCATGCTCCCTGGAGCCGAGGCCTGTCTGGTTTCATGCCCCACCAGGGAGAGATGGCACAATAGCCTCGAGGTAGCGACAGGAGCCAGCTTCTGGGTGGAGCGGGAGGAGGTATTTTTAATTCTGCTTGCTTTCACTTTTGTCTGATGCGCACATAAGTCTCAGAGTGATGTTACCTGAGATATTGCACATCGAGCACTTAGCACAGCGCCTGGCGGGGGAAAGAGCCCGGTAATGGGAGGCACTGAGTGGATAATTACAACAGCATCGTAAGGCAGCTCCTGCCTCCGACCTGATCGGCTCTGGTCCGCTCGGTCCGCGCTGAGGAGAGCAATGATGATGAGCATGATGGAGATGATAGTGTGGTAATGGTTTTCCCATTATCAAGCGCCTGCTGCGTGCCAAGGAAGTGTTTGCCTGCATCGCCTCACTCAGTCCTTTTAGTGGCTGTAAATATTCTGCCGATGTAACGTTATGGGGAATGAGGCTCAGAGAGGTTAACTTGCTAGAACCTTCATGGCGAGGGTGGGGGGAGCCAGGGTTTGAGCGCCGCCCCGCGCTCTGAGCCACTTTGCTCTCCTGTCTCTCATTCACTCACCCCGTTACAATTTATTGAGGACCTGCCTGCCACTCTGGCCACTATATTCTAGGTGCCCCATTTCTGATTTGGGGGATAGAGCAGAGAACAAGACAAGGAAGGCCCTTGCTCACATGAAACTTACATTTTAGTCGAGGAAGACAGACAACAAAGGAGGGAGAAGTGAACCAGGTACTGACAGGTAACAGTGAGCGCTCCAGAGTAAAGATAACAGTGAGCGCTCCAGAGTAAAGATAACAGTGAGCGCTCCAGAGTAAAGATAACAGTGAGCGCTCCAGAGTAAAGATAACAGTGAGCGCTCCAGAGTAAAGATAACAGTGAAGATGGAGTAAGGGACGGAGGAAAGCAATTACATTGGGTGCTAAGGACCGACGCTGTGATGGGGACACATTGAGATCTGAACACAGGAAGTTCTTCTCAGACAGGGGCCTCAGGACCTATCAGGCCAGATATGTGCAAAGGTCCTGAGGCAGAAATGCCCGACATGTTCCGGGAAAATCCAGGCAACTAAAGTGGCTGGAGTTGATATAAGTGATGGTTCAAGCCTTAGGTGAGTTTGGAGAGATAAGCAGGGTCCATCTATGACACTGTCCCTAGCATGTGACAAGCACTGGCCCCAAGGATGTGGTGGTGAGTAGGAATGAATGTCATCGAATGGGTAACTTCTCCTTCTCTTTAAATTGGTTCCTGGCCCAACTTTCTTTTCACCACGAGGAATGCTATTCCATATTGGTTCCCATTCAAAAGCTGTTTGGATGGGAAACATTCAGTAAAGAGTTCATGGTGAAGCAGAAAGGACTGGAAAGAACCCTCTGAGCTGGGTGCAACTGAACGCATTCACGTGACATTTCTTGGATGCCTCCTCACTTCCTGCTCCGGGTCAGCACAGCTCCGTGTGCCCACTGGAAGGCAAAGCTGGGCCTGCTGTTCCCCAGAGACAAGGAAGCTGAGTCCTACCCATGAGTCACCGGGGCTCAGGCAAGAAGTTCAAAGCTCCAAATGGGCTAGAAACAGACACGAGTCAGTTGTCTGTTGAGTCACGAGGTCAGCAGTGGAAGAGGCTGGCTGAGAGTCCCAGACCCTCTGGAAGGGGGTGCATTCTGGGGCTGCACTCTTGCAGCTGCTTTTTCCTGGGCCACACCTCTCCTCGCTGAGCCTCCGTGTCCTCTTCTATATCAGGGGCCAATAATAATCTTCCTCACGAGAGGACACACACAGCTTCCGTATGTGTATGGCTACCTTTTCTCCCCGCCCCCCGACCCCGCTGCTCTCTAAAAGTATCAACAAACATATCCTCAGGTGAGGACTTTAAAAAACCTGAAAGGTCTGCTGAATGGCAGGGAAAACGTGGGGCAGCAGCGTGGGTACAAGGTCTCCCTGCTTCTAGGAATGCCTCCCACCCTGCCCTCCCAGTCATAGGTGGCGAGAAAGCCGGTCTGCAAGCATCTCGGAGCATCTCTCCTTTGCCGAGGCTGCCGGATGCTGCTGAGAAGACACAGGGCTCTCTCCTTGGGCAAAAAGAAGCAGGGGCAGTAAAAGCACCGAGTGGGCTCATGGGGAGGGGTGACCCGCAGGCCAGAGGCAGAGGGGCAGGCTGTGTGGAGGGGGTGAGAGGGCAGAGGTGAGAAGACATGAGGGAGCAGTGACTGCCGAAGGAGGGGGGTCTAGATTCTTCCAAGTTGGCCTTCTGGTCTCCAAAGCTGGAGCGGTTTCCGCTGCATCCACTTCCCTACCTCCTCCTCCCCTCATCTCCTGTGACTAATGATTCTGACCCTTCCCCAACCCGATCTGCAATATCTCAGCCTCTGTCACAGGCGGCTCCCGGCCATCCGCAGGTCAGGCGGCTCGAGCGCACGAGGGCCAGCCTGCAGCGTGGAGCGTGGCCAGAGGCAGGTTCCCCAAGGACCCCGGGCTCCATTTTCGCTCTTTCCTTCCTTTCCCTTTCCTCAATCTTACTACAATTAATTCTTCTTCTCGCCCAGTTTGAAGCTCTCTTTTCCAAGAACTGAGGGTGAACAGTGAGGCAATGATGAAGTGATAATGTAAGTGGGTTTGTTGTTGTTAACTAATCCTCATCTGAGAATACTTTCCCACTGATTTTTATGGAGAGTGGAAGGGAGGGAGAGACAGAGAGAGAAACACACATCCAGGCTGGGCCAGGGATTGAGCCTGCAACCGAGGTACTGCCCTTGACCAGAATCGAACCGGGGACCCTGCAGTCCATGGGCTGACGTTCTATCCACTGAGCCAAACCAGCCAGGGCCAGTAATGTATGTTTTTAGTTATGTAACCAGGATGAGTTCACCACACGAGACCCATTCGAGGAATCTTTTCCCATAACAAATATGGTGCCACCACCCCAAATGTTCTTAGAATCCGTCTTGGTGAATGGTCTTTGGAAATATCTACATGGGCATTTAGAAGCAATTTCCAAAAAGCCATCGTATTATGCTACTCATTCGTAATCATTTTTCTAGTGAAATTAAAAAAAAACACAAAAAAACTCATGCTTGCATCTTAGTTGTGTGACCCAGAATTAGGGAATTCAAGTGACTCATCCATTTTATTCCGAACACACCCTGAGTGACATCCGACTTTCCCCCCAAGTTACAAGCTGCCCTCAATGTCTGCAGATCTGGCCACCAATAAAGAAAGCGTTCAACAACAAAAAAGAAGGAAAGAAAATGCAAGCAAGAATCTAAAGATTATACTCCTATGCTCCCCGCCTCCTCCCCCCGCCCCCCCATACATACACACAGAACTTCTAAAAATACTCTGAATGATGACAGAGTCTTCAGGAAAAGTATCCAGCCCCAGAAAGGGGACATTTGCCAGGACAACACTGATCTGAGAAGATGCTCCCTAAAATCACGAACCGAAAACAAAATGTTAAGGGTTTTCTTAGTCACGATTAATGAACTCAGCTCCACTTCCTCTTTTATCTTCAGAATAGTGCCTGGAACAATCTCAGCTCTTAGCAGCTCGAATTTTCCAGGCATCTCTCCTGTGCAGGCTAAGCACAAAAGGAGCAAGCACATACTTGACTCGATATTAGAGGATGTGGTTTTCTCCTCTGTTTTATTTTTCCTCTTTGACTCCTCTCCTCTCCTACCTTGAAAGGAAAGACTATTTGGATGCCAAGTTAAATCAATTCAACAAGTATCTGCTGTAAGGCCCTGTTCCCGCATGGTGTATGGGAATCCCTGGCCACCTAAGATGTGCTTTTATGTTGATTTTCCTCTAGGGTTCCAGCATAGAGACATGGGTTAGGACTGTCTGGGTAAGGGTGTTGAGAATGATTCGGAAGTCCAGAATCAGTGGGAAAGTACACTATGGCCTATTTCTCCTTACACTTCGTAGACATTCAAATATTCTGAATGGATAAATGGAAATAAATAAATAATAAATAAATAAAGGTGGGTGAGTGGATGCATCCACCAACAAGGAGACCTACTAGTAGGGCAAGAGGAAATGAGTCACATGTCATGTCCATGGGGTCTAAGAGACTTTTAGAGTAACATCCATGCCAGGTGGCCACACTCTCTTCCTGTTTCCATTCAATGTTGCAAGTCACATTGTAGGTGGGGTCTCCAGTGAAACTGTTTATTTTGACCCCTTCTGCTGAAATAGACTGGTCACACGTGAAAGTATGTCCACACTGAGGTATGGTTCCAGACTGAAGGAGAATGAAAAAGACAGGGAAACTAAATGTAACCAATGACTCTGAACTGGGTCCTTTGGCTATAAATAGGCCACTGGGCGAAACCTGAATGGAATCTGAGACCCGTATGGTAACAATGTAGCAATGTTAGTTTCTGGATATTGATGGTTACATTGGGATGTGCTTTCGATTTCAGGAAATAAATATTAAGTAGTCAGTGCTAAAAAAAAAAAAAAAATGTACCTGGCCCATAAATATTAATATGCAGCTTCCCCAACTGTTCCCAAAATGAAGACAGGATTTACTTCCAGGAAATATAGTCAGAGCTTCCTAATAAACACTTTGGTCAAAATAATAATAATAACAATAACAATCCTCCTCCTTCTCATATATAATAAAGAGCTAATATGCAAATGGTTGTCACACCATAACAGCTCAGACGCTCAACACTGGGGAGAGAGGAATGAGGACCAGCCAGGCTGTGGCCTGGGAGAGGGACAAGCTGCATACCTCGCGGTCCCAGGCATCAGCGCCTGTGGCTGTGGCCTAGGCAAAGCCTCCTGCCCACAGTCCCCTGAGCCTGGGTCCTGGCTGCCTGTGGCAGGCCAGAAGGAGGGAAGCCTGGGTCCCAGGTACCTGTGACCAGCTGGAGGAGGGAATCCTGGGTTCCGGGTGTAGGGTGAGGCAGAGGTGGTTAGGGACAATCAGGCCATTAGGGGAGCAGTTAGAGGCGATCAGGCAGGCAGGCAGAGGTGGTTAGGGGCAATCAGGTAGGCAGGCAGAGGGGTTAGGGATGATCAGGCAGGCCAGGCAGGCAGGCGAGCGGTTAGAAGCCAGCAGTCCCAGATTGCGAGAGGCAGTCGGACATCCCCTGAGGGGTCCCAGATTGGAGAGGGTACAGGCCAGGCTGAAGGACTTCCCTTCCCCCTCCCCCGCGCACGAATTTCATGCGCCAGGCCTCTAGTAATAATAATAAACAAAAACATGTCCGAGACCTGATCTAATATATTCAGGTCCAGCTAGATGTTCTTTGTCGCTTGTGCTAAGGAGGACACTTTCTAACTCCTGAGAAATATGCTCTAAAAGAAAGGAGGGTGTACTTTCTCAGATGGTCATCAAACTTCGCAGCAAAATAATGTACTGAGAATATTATGAGGTCTTAGGAATTGTCACATCCTGGGACAGTCATAGAGATTTCATGGTTTTTACCCTGGAAAAGCAAGAATTTCAGGCATGTTCCTAAAATAGTATCTTACCATGGAATACACCTGTCAAACTTCCTGATTCTTTGAAAGATGTGATTTCAAAAAAATACCCCAATGCAAGGAACGCTCTCAACTCCCAGTTCTCAGGGTCAGGTTTGTGTAAGAAAGTTTTGGGGAACAAATAACTGAATAGATGCCGGAAAACCTAAGACTTTCATTTGAGTCGAGGAGAAGGGTTTATTAGACCACTAGATTAAAATTCCTGCGTTTAAGACATATTTCACAAACACTTAATGGGGTTTTCCCACCAGTTACGAGTAAACTAAGGGCACAATGTTCCATTTTAATAGGGGCAGTAACTTCATTTCATTTATAGACTAAACTGGCAGAAAAAAAATATATATATATGTAAGGGTGAGGTCTCGCCAGAGAAAACATGACTTAATTCGAGGGCTCAGGCAACGTGTTAGAAATAAAGGTCTGTCTGTAGCCCTGGCAATTTCTTTTCCTTCGGCTGTGTTTTTGGGAGGGGGTGGTGATTTGGAAGAAAAAAACCCTGTGGTTGGTATCCAATGAAGTTAACACTTCTGGGGCAGGACCTCCACTGCGTGCAAACACCATGAATTATAACTAGAGAACAGCCTATTTACACAGGAAGGTACACAGGGTCAACCCGAGCACCCTGCCAACAAGCTTGGCCTGTGGCTGGAAAGTACTGGCAACTGGCATGAAGCAAATGGTCCACGGTGGGCAGGGCCGGGGAGGCCCGGATCTAGTTTTAAATCCACAGGACACTGAGTGAACCCACGTCGGGGGGTTCACCTCGGAGGACCGGGGAGACTCGTCGTTCTGAGAGAGGCCTCAGGAGAGAGACACGGTACGCGTCTCCTCGTGGAGTCTGACACGCTATAGAAGCAGACAGGACTGTGTCTCAGGGAAATGTGGACATGTCTGGATTAAAACCTTTAGAAATGTGAGCACCCATCTCCAGGGGCACATCCTAAAGAAACAATATTCCAGAACAATATGTAACTAAGTGTGAGGATGGTTGCTGTAGAGCTGTCTGCCGCGTGGTAAACATCAGAAATGATCTAAGTATTCATTGATAGAAAACTGGTTAAATCAATTAGAGTAAGTCCTTAAATGGGTTACCCTACAGCCTTTGAGGGGGATGAAATATATGCATACGTGTTGACAGGGAAATATGCCCCCAATATATTAGGTTAAAATGGCAGGATATTAAGAAACGCAAAGTATGATTTCATTTTAAGAAAAAAGAAGTGAAGGTGTGTGGCTCAGACGAATGCTTGCAGGACTACAAAAAGCAGTTGTTCTTGGTGGGAATTACTAGGAAACTGCTGGGATTACTAGAACGTGTCCATTGCTTGATGGGCCACATTTCTGTATGGCTGGGTTTATGAACACATAGAATCATGTTCTACCGAGAAGAGGCGATGGAGACTGCAGAAAAGGCTCTTTCTGATCAAGGACAGTCCATCCCAGAGGGTCGATGGAAACCTGAGTGTTGACTCTCAGCACGCCTGTTCTCTAATCCTGCGCCTGCCATTTGCCAACTGTTAACACGGGGAAGTCAACCGAACACCTCCCAGTCCCTCCTTCACGCTCTTACGTAAGGGCATGCCTTTCTTCCTAAGCTGGTACTGAGGATTAGGTGAGGTAATGTTTCTCCAAGACCTGGCTGAGTGCCTGGCACACACAGGCCTTCAGTTAAAGAAAAAGCAAGTGCCTTGTCTGTTTAACAGGTGCAAGGCACGTGACCTAGACTTGAGCCGCCAATGGCCGCAGTCAGGGGGGCATGACGGATGCCTGCTCGGTATTTTGCCTGTTGCTCTGCTCTGTCTGGAAGATAAACGGCTGGGATGACACATTATCTCTGACTGTCCTCCAGCCAGGGGACCCTGATTAATACCATGTCCAGAGCACCTACTATGAGCCACGCTCAGTTCAGGCTATTGAATCTAAGAAGTCATTTAATCAGTGCCACCACTTCTACTGTAGATAGGCTCTATTGTTATTACTCCCATTGTACAGGTTAAACAATCAAGGTATGCCCTGGCTGGTGTGGCTCAGTTGGTTGGGCATCATCCCGTGCACCAAGGGGTTGCTGGTTCGATTCCTGGTCAGGACACATGCCCGGTTTTTGATCCCCAGTAGGGGGTATGCAGGAGGCAGCCGATCAATGTTCTGTTCTCTCATCGATGTTTCTCTCCCTCTTTCCCTTCCTCAATATCTCAAAATGAATAACAATATTTTTTTCTAAATCAAGGTACAAATAAGTTCTGTGACTTGGAAAGGTCACCCAGCTCCATGGGGTGGAGCTGAAACTAGACCCTAGACTTCTGGACTCTGGGCCTGAGCTCTTGCCCATCAGGGCACACCCTTAGGGTCAAATGATTTAGGGTGAGGTCAAGGCTACAGAGTGGAATCCAGAGAAGAGAGGGGAGGCTCTGTGGCAGAAGGTCAGTCCCCAAGACCTTAGAAAAGGCCAATGATGCTCAACGCTGAGTGAGCACCGGGTACCCAGCAGGGCTTGCTGTGCTGCGAGTGCAGGGCTTCCCCCACCTGAGCATCTGACGCAGCAGGTGTGGGCGGGGCCCGAGGATCTGCATGTCTAACCAGCTCCCAGGCGATGCCGAAGGCCCCGAGGGTGATGCTACAGAAAGGGGCTGGTGTCCTGCCTTCTGGCTATTTGAAGCATTAGACAGAGCCCGCAGCTCTCGAATGTAGTTACATAAACATGTTACATGGATGCATGTAAACCAGTGCTTCTCAATCCTCACTCTACGTCCAGAGCTCCCGGGAGCATAAAAAACCTGGGTCCTAGAATTCATGTCGGATCTACTAAATCTGAAGCTCCAGGAGTGAGCTTTGGGCGCGTCTGGGAAACAGGAGCATGAGCACAGCTTTCTGCCCTTCACCTGACAGCGAACCCAGCCCCTGCCCGGGTAAAGCTGGTCACACAGCCGGGAGACTAACTGCACGTCACCCATGTAGGCCTACCAGGGAGGCATACGCGGGAGTCCAGAAGCCACTGAGAAATGCCCACACCCTTTGGGTGTATGACCTTTCAAGGTCAACAACCTACTGAGGGCTGTCCCATTCCTTCACGCCACAGACAGGGGCTTCTGGGGACAAAGGTCATGGTCTCCTAAGCAGCATTCCCAGGTGTGCTCATCCTGCGCAAACGGAGTTTGTGGTCAAGTTCAGGGCGTGCTACCAACCCTAAGCACCATGCACTGGGGGCCGGCAATGTCCTGCCATAAAGAAATCTGATTACTCCGTGTCCCTTACTTACGTTTAACGCTGGAAGCCTTTTCCTACCCAACCCCTATTGATATCAGAGTATCGAATAGACTCTGGCAAACGCCAATCCAGACTGCAAACTACTGGCCATGAGGTCGGATGTCCCTGGGTCTTTGTAGTCGTGAAAGCAACCGAAGACGGGAGGAGTCATGGCAGAACGCAGGGACAGGAAAGCCGAGGGCTGGCCGAAGGGATTAGAGCTTGATAGTAATCAGAGAAGCCGAGTGTGATTGCCTGTGTTGTTGCTGAGAACATGTCCGCCAGGCCGGTGGTCCGGCGTCCTCATTAGCTAATGGGTAGAGGAAGGTTAGACATGTTTAGAAATGAGGGGCTTACAGGATCAGCACTCAAAGATACTCTTTTTTTTTTTTTCGTTTCATTGCCATTTTCCCTTAAGATGGTGATTGTCTCCAACTTTAATGCACATCAAATCCCCTGGAGGGCCTATTAAAACACAGCTTGCTGGGCCCTGCCCATTGCATGCAGCAGGACTGGGGCGGGACCTGAGAATGTGTGTTGCTTAACGAGTTGCTAGGTGATGCTGGCACTGCAGGTCTGAGGACCACACACTGAGAAGGACTGTTACAGAGGAGAAGGGACACAGAAAGAGGAAGGAAACAGGAAGTGTTGGAGAAAGAGGGATGAGAGCACAAAGAAGAGAAAATATAAATGAGAAGGGGGAGGGAAGATGGGGAGAATGAGTGGCAAATGAGAGAAAGTGAAAGAGAGGAGAGCTAGCAAAAGGGATGACAACAGAAGAAGAGGGATGAATGAAAGTGAAGAACAAGGAGGAGGAGGAGGAGGAAGTGAGAGAGAGAGAAAGAGAGAGGCTGAGCTCCCTGCATAGGTGTGTAAGGGCTGCCAGGATCTGGGCACAGGACCAGTGGAGTGGAGCCCTGGGTGTTTGTGGGGCCACCTGCTATATGCATAGCTAGAAGCTTCCCATCCCCATGGCGTGTGCATATGCCTGGGTTTCCAGGTGCCCACCCCTGGTGACACCAGCTAATGTAGACGTAAATCTCCTCCAGTTAAAGGAGAAAGCCATGAGAGAGGAGGGCACTGTTCTCAGGTGCCTTTGTCCCATCCGACTCGCTGCCCCCTCATGTCCTGGGCATGCAGGATGCTGGATCTTTCTGCCCCTGTCCCCTATGGGCCAGGACTACCAACTCAAGTTGGAAGCAAGGGGCCCACCCAAGCATTTCTTCCCATGTCCTCCAGCATCCCGTGCCCGCCTCCCCAAGGTCTACTCTGAGTCAGGCAAAGGATGTCAGGGGGGGCTGCTGGTAAAAGTCACATTTGTTCCTGGAGCTGCCTTCCTAGCAAGACAATGGGCTGCCTCAGAGGCAGAGGCACCTCCACATGAGGAAATGCAAGTGGATAGAGAGAGGGAAAGGGTTTCAGGGACCCCTTTCCTCTTAGGCACCCCTTTCCCGGGCAGGGCCAGCGAGGCCAGAGGAGGAGAAGGACTGGGCAACAAAGGCACGTGCAGGCCAGTCAGCAACGGAATCCACAGGCAGATGCAATGGCAGCTGCGGGCAGCAGCAACCGGAAAGGGTGTCATTCCCGAGTGGTCTGCTTTGAAAGTCCTGAGACTGTGCAGGGACAAGCCCTGATGACCACAGAAAGGTCCCCCCGGGGCAGGCTGCAGCTTTAAGACGAGTAACCGACAAACACACTTTTTCTCATGTTGTAAAGCTATGCAACCACGTGCTTAACCTTTTTAAAGTTTTGCAAAACGTTTACAGTAAGCAGGCCAGCCGAGCGGAGAGAATGAAATCCTGACCATGCGGACGAACGAGGAATGGCTTCGGGGTGAGCCATCTGAATGCGTCAGACACGGGGTCAAGCCCTTTCGTCCTCTCTCCCATAGTCCTCATAAATGCCAAGAGGAAGGGCTCCGGTTGCAGCCATTTCTCAGATAAGGGAAGCGAGGCTCAGGGAGGTTAAGACAGCTGCTTGAGATGGCAACCATTCTTTGTGTTTCTCACATAGTTCTCCACCAGGAGCCTTTCTCGGTGGCAGAAATGAACTCTCCTGAGATCTGGCTTCTAAGGGCCACCTTCAATTCCACAGCCCGGAGTCATTAGCAAATGGCAATGGCCAGCAAGCCTGGCCTGCACCCAGCGAGGGACAGAGCACGCCCAGAAAATCAGGGCTCCCCGTTCTGCCCGGGCGGCACGGGGAGGCAGCCTAATCTCCAGGAGGAGGCGGATTCAGAGCCCGGGCCACCGAGGGCTGGCAGAAGCGCCTGCTGTTTTGGGGAGCAACTGTGAGGGGCAGAGCTGGCTTCCGGGCAAGAGGCAGAACAAGCTGAACCACATCCCGCCCTACCTGTGCCCGTCTGTTGGGTGTTGGAAAGCCACGTCTCTCTCTTACTAATGACAACAGCTAATATGTGAAGCAGTTACTCTGTTTGGGGCCCTGTCCTCGGTGCTTGCAATGCTTTGTTCCTTCTCATCCTTAGGGCAACTTTGTGGATCGTCATGAGCTTTGCTGTGAATTGAGGAAACAGACTCAGAGGCTAAACAAGCACCTGGTCACACGGCTAAGATTTTGGGTCCCCATGCTCGGCGAGTGGCTGTAGAAGGCACAGAGTAACGGGTCCCAATGACCACGAACAAGCACCGCGGAAAGAGGCCCAGGATGGAGAGAAGCTGAGCGACGAGAGCAGGCCCGCCCACAATGCCATGGGGCAGGGCGCTGCCGAGTTTTGTGTTTTGTGCGTAGACTTCACCCCTATCGCCCACGCGCGGTGTTGCACAGAGAGCAGATGAAAAGACCAGGATGGTTTTTCGCGTTCATATTTGAGGAGCCATTTCTTAAGCTGGCTCTTTGCGGGGAGGAGTGGAGATGGAGGAGAAAAACCTTCTAATTCAACTCTACCTCCATGCTAAAAATGTTTTTCTTTTCATTTGTTTGATCAAAGGAGAATAAACAGTCCTCTCACTCTCCGCGTCAGCAACCCCGCACTCTGCAAGGGCTCCCGAAGTGGCCAAGATGCCGGGACCATTAGTCCGATCACCAGCCATCAGTTCAAGTTTAAGAGAGACAGATGAAGTTTGCTCCTTCAGCTGCTTCTCAACCCTAACAGCATCATCACGGGCACACACAGGACCCAAACGCATCGTCACACACACATGTATGTGCACACACACGTACACACATGTACACACGCGCGCAGAGCTTGTTGTCGGTTGTATTGGGGGCAGGCTCTCTTTCTCTTTTCCTCACCACTTAACAGCTCCAAAGGAGTTGACCTAGAGAGATGTACTCTGTTACTGAGTGGGAAAATTAGGAGCTGGTTACTAAAAGGTATACACAGTTTTATCACACACATGCACATATATGTATAGCTTTTTACACATACACATATATGTACAGAAAAAAATTGGAATGATATAAAACGGTAAATAGTTTTCATTCTAAATAACAAATTACAGGTCATTTTTATTTTCTTCTTTGTGGTCATCGGGTGTATTTTTTCAAATACTTTTAAAAAATCATCCAAACCTTCTATACACACAACCTGAAAAAGATTTTTTCTTACAGGACTTACCAGAGCCTTTCCTATTCTAACATTCCCTGGTTCTCTGAATTAGCTGTTAATACACAACAATGTAGCTGACATTGAGTGAGTATGCTTTATTCTTTTAAAATAAAAGCAAGTCTTAAATCCAAGATTTGATCAAATTTGCATGTGAATATATACCTATATTTTTTAAAAGAGTTTTAAAATTGATTTTTAGAGAGAGAGGAAAGGAGGGACAGAAGAACATCAGTGACAGAGAAACATCGATCAGCGCCTCCTGCTAGGATTGAGCCCACAACCCAGACACATGCCCTCCCTGGGAATCAAACCAGCAACCTCTCGGTGCACAGGGCGATGCTCAACCCTCTGTGCCACACCGGCCAGGCCTCCTCTCTCTGAACATAACTCAGTGCCAGTCACTCTTCATTTTGGAGCCTCTTCCTCTCCTTGCCTGCATACCTTCCTCCCCCAGCCTGGAACCTCCTTCCTCACAACTTCAACTCGCCATGGTTCCCGTGGCCATGGCCATGGCTCCTGTGGCCTCGGCTTCACCTCAGGCCTTCTGTTCCCCGTTTCACTGTCACCTCAGCTCAGCGCTCTCTAACCTGAGTTCCAGAAAGACAGAGAATGGCATCGCCTGAGTCATCTCCATCTGCCCCAGGCAAACCCAGGCTTCAGACCCTCATGGAGCATTCCCACTCCTAGTGGGTCCCCAGGTGGTCAGTATGGCTAAGGGCCGGCCAGTTCTAACACCTCTAGAACAGTGGTCGGCAAACTGCAGCTCATGAGCCACATGCGGCTCTTTGGCCCCTTGAGTGTGGCTCTTCCACAAAATACCTCATGCGGGCGCACACATACAGTGCAATTGAAACTTCATGGCCCATGCACAGAAGTCGGTTTTCGGCTCTCAAAAGAAATTTCAATAGTTGTACTGTTGATATTTGGCTCCATTGACTAATGAGTTTGCCAACCACTGCTCTAGAACATCCGGAATCCTCACCCACAGCTGATGTCCCTGAGTCCATTAAGATCCTATTTCCTTGCATGTGGACTTCATTCATTTAGTCATTTGTTCATTCATGTTTTTATTCAGCAATGACTGATATTACTGATTGAGCACCGACTCTGACAGTGCAAAGCACTGGATACAGAGTAAACAAAACAGACAGCAATGCCATTACAGGGCACGGGATATCTAAGAAAACCAAGTCCCATGTTGGATAGGGATGAACAAAGCGGGTGAAGTGAAGCGGGAGGAATTGGGGAGGTTGTCAGTTCAAATGGGATGGTCAGAACAGGCCTCCCTGAGGTGACAACTGAGCAAACAGCTGGGCAGCACCCCACCCTGCCATCCTGCAGAAGGGTGTTTTGGGCAGAAGAACAGCCAGTGCAAAGGCTCTGAGGTAGGAACCACACTTGGTATGTTTAAAGCAAGGAGGCCAGTGTGTCTGGAGGGGCGTGGGAGAAGAAATCATAGCAGGTGGAGGGTGAGAAACGACCTAGAGCCTTCGGGTCACAGTAAGGAATCTGGTTTTTAGACTCTGTAGTCTAACACAAAAGAATATTTTGCCCAAACACTTTCAGAAACCCTTTTGCATATTTATAGACGTGCTAAAAGCAGAAAGGGGCTATAGCAGCTTTTCGTTTTAGGAAGAAGAGCTGGAATCCTCATGTAGGTAAAGCCTCAGCTTGAGCATACACATGCATGCACACACGTATGCACACATACCAATGCACCCGTGTACTGCACCCGTGTACGGATGCACATACACAGCGTCCTAAGACAGGAGGGATATAAACAGGAATGGCGACAGGGCAGCCTGGAGCCTGGGGCTGTGGTGGAGGGAGGCCATGGCCCTAATGCTAATGAGTTCTGATGATCCGGAGCGGTCATTAAACTAATAAGCCCGTCTCCCAATTAGCACAGTGGCTGCAGCCAGTGAACATTTCATCAAGCCGCCTTCATTCTTTTAGACACGGCACACTTGGCGAGCGTGACTGTGGGAGCCGGGCTCAGCGACCCTCCTCTGATGATTTTATCACCTGCCTGCCGGAGCGTGAAGGAATCTGTGTGATGAAGTGGCTCCGTTGGTTTTTTCCTGCCAGAAGGCAATGCCAGGGAAGAGCAGGTCTTTTCTCTCTAATTACAGGATGCCCGTCTTTTCAAAAGTCCCATGTGATGCATGTATTTCTTTCTATTTTGCGTTTATTTTTCAAGTTCTATTATTTGATGCCCATCTCCGAAAGCAGCATGTCTGCTATCTTCTGCCCACCTCCTCTCCTTCCAAAAACTGGCACACACCCCTTTCAGCAGCCGGGTCCTTGAAAACCTCAGCTCAGGCAGGGATGGTGGGGGGCCCAGGCGGTTCCTGGTTCTTTTCTGGAAACGTACAGCCAGATCCCTGGGTGTCACCTGCCTCCTCGTTCCCCAAAGTGCCGCCGTTCTGGCCAGTTGGTATTATCATTTGTTGCCTAATCAGATTAGAGTGCCCGCTGGACCCAGATTTCCCAGGACTTTCCTAGTTTTAGCACTGAGATCCCCACTCAGCGGAACCCCCCAGGCTCTGACGCACCAGGGAGGGGTCACCACGGCAGAGGTTCACCATCACGTCTGTCTCCTGTGGGACTGCTGCTTCCCAGGGGGCAGAAGCCCCAGGACTTGACTTGATGTGTGATTCTCATTGCACAGCCAACAGTTCCCAGTAAGCTGCTCTCATTCTCTCTCTCTCTCTCTCTTACACACACACACACACACACACTCAACTATACATAGTAATAGACTCTCGCCCACTGTGTGTTAAAGTAGATGGTCTTTGGCTGGAGATTATGAGTGGATTTAGTCTGTTTTAAATCCTCTGAAAGTGTGCATGAGGTGAGAGAGAGAGCGGGAGAGCATATTTTTTTTCTAAGACAAGGCTCAAACTTGCACTAGGTTCCCAGAGGGGTTTGTTCAGCTCTAGTAGATCCCAAAGTAAGGGTGGGGAGGGGGCTGGGGAAGGAAGACACTTCCCAGCAGGGAGGAGCTGAGGCTCCACTGTTCAAATCTGGAAACTGAGGCACAGAGAGCTAGGTAAGCAAGCCTTGGAGCTCCCCAGGGCTGTCCTTGGTGCTCCCCGGCCTCGCAGCCAGGCCTGCCCAGCACCAAACGCTTCCTTCTTGAGCACTGCCCCATACGGCCCTGGGAAAGCTTCTCTGGTTTCTCATGTTACAAAATGCACAGCCTCCCGGAGAAGGACAGAATGCGGCGAACAATATGATCTCTGTACTCACCTTAGGTACTTCCGCTGTCTGCTGTGCACAGAAAGGAAAGCGTGCGTGCGTGAAGATGTGTGTGCACGCCTGTGTGTGAAGGCGCACATGTGTCCTGCTGCTGCGCACCCTCCCCATAGTTCTCAGAGGCAGGAGACAGTTGGCTGAAGAATTCAAAGCAAAGAGCAGCTCTTACCTTTGTGAATGCTTCTGTCGAGCCTGGAAGGTCTCCTGGTTGGAGGGTCAGGGAATCAGGATGCGAGCTGCAGAAACAGGGCAGAGGACAAGTGATTAAACACACCATGGGGAGGGGAGGGCGTGGCTGACAGGGACCTCGTGTGGGTGGGTGCACTGATCAATGTTTGCTGAATTCTCTCTTTTTTTAATCCTCACCGGAGGATATTTTCCCATTGATGTTTAGGGTGATTGGAAGAGAGAGGGAAAGACAGAGAGAAACATGGATGTGAAAGAAACACATCAATAGCTTGTCTCCTGCACGAGCCCCGACCAGGGCCTGGGCTTGTACCTGCAATTGAAGTACATGCCCTTGATCAGAATCGAACGTGGGACCCTTCAGTCTGCAGGCCGACGCTCTATCCACTGAGCCAAACTGGCCAGGGCCATCAATGTTTGCTGAATTCTTACACCAGATGCCACTGTGAGTGCACATGAGCGTGACCTGTGCTATGCTCCTCTCTTTCCCTGAGGATCCTTCAGGAAGGGTGAGGGCAGCACACAGGTCACCAGTGTGCCCTTGTCAAATGCAGATTCTAATTCACTAGGTGGGAGGGAACCCAAGGTTCTGCATTTGTAAAGGCTCCCAGGTGAGATGCAGCAGCCAGTCTGTAGGTCACCCTTTGAGTGTGAAGGGACTAGGTTATGCTGCAGTAACAAACATCCCCCAAATCTCAAGCCGTGAAAACGAGGGCCTCTTTCTTTTTTTAAAGGGTAAAGTCTTTTTTCTTTTTTTTTAAGCTTTGTTGATTTTATTTATTTTTTATGTTTTGAGAGAGAGAGAGAGAGAGAGAAAGGAAGGGAGAGGGAGAGAAAGAAATATTGATGTGAGAGGGAAACACTGACTGACTCCCTCCTGCATGTTCCCCCACCAGGAATTGAGCCTGTAACCCGGGCTTGGGCTCTGACCAGGAATTAAACCAGCAACCTTTCAGTGCACAGGACAAAGCCCAATCAATGAGCCACACCACCACACCAGCCAGGGCAAGGGCTCCTTTCTGCTTCACACCACAGATTCGTCATGGGCTAGCCGAGGGCTCTGCTCCTTGTCCTCCTCACTTTAAGAACAAAGATAATGGAGGAGCTATCACCGGGAATACTGATGCCCACAGGGCAGAGGGAAAAGATCTTGGGGCTGGGGTGTCTCATACCAGATATTAAATGCTCCAGTGAGAAAGTGACGCCTGTCACTCCCATATGCAGCTCATTGGCTAGAATGAGTCACATGATCCCACCGAATCATAAGGAAGGCGGGATCGCCTAGCACACTGCACAAAGGGAGTCAGCCAGGAATGTTCGGTAAGCACCTGTAACACTATCAAAACCTGCCTGCACAATCATCCGTCAAGTGTCTAACCAGCATATCTTAAGCAGTCAGCACTGAGTGAGGTCCTGCAGGGATATCCCACAATATAAAGGAAAAATTTGAATGATGGTTCATGCTTGCACACACACACACACACACACACACACACACACACACACACAAAAGCACATCAAAGTTTTGCAAATTTAAAATGCACAGTGATTACAAATGAGTTTGTTTTTAATTTATGCAAAATGTGAACTGATTGCACAAGACCTTCCTAAGTGAAATTTGTATAAGCCGGGAGTGTGAGAGTGCCGGACGTTATAAATACAGATCATTTTGTACACACAGTCCACTCCTCTTTTTCTCTTATCAACGGATGCTAGCAGTTTTCTGTATCTTGTGTTTTACAGACTGCGTCATTTTCTCAGATCTAACCAATCAGTTTTGGTGAACACTTAGTTTGGTTCCAACTTGTATTGTTTTTTTTCTATTATTTTAACAGTACAATGAGTAAGCTGATAGCTAATATATCTGCATATTCATATTTATGCTTTGAGAAAAAAATTTCTAGAAGTGAAATTGCTCAAAGAATATGAGTACTTAAAGGATTTCCATGCAGAGTGCCAAATGCCACGAGAAAGCTGCACAAATTCAGAAACCCACCAACATTATAGCAACATTATAGGAGTGTCCATTTCATCAGACCCTCACAAGAATGCCAACTTGATTTTAATTGCAAAATTGAGAATGAAATGTGTTATTTCAATGACAGCTTGGGTTTCCTTGCTAACTAATGTATGTGAATTATGTTTTTTAAAAAATATTCAGTGACTTTTTTTATTCTCAGTAATTTATTAGCCCACATCCTGCTTCATTTTACTTTCCTTTTGTGTTTTAGAGCTTCGCTTAGTCCATAGCTACTTTATGTAAAAGACTTATTCCTTTGACACACATACAGCTAAAATTCTTCCTGATGTGTCTCTCTTCTGGAAGTTGTCTTTTAAAGACAAACAAATGTGATTGAGGGAGGGCTGGATTGCTGCTAGCTCTATGGAACAATTTGACAATATGTATCATAAACCTTTGAAAACTTCTTCTTGTCTAAGCAATTCCACTTTAGGAATTTTTCCTAAGGAGATCCGCGCGGATGGAGAACATTATCTAGGTGCCTGCTTATTCTTTGTAGTGTTGCGAATACTAGCAAAACGAGACCTTTATTTTTTTCAGTGAGACTCACCCGTTCTTTCTTCCTCTGTATTACTCTTTTGTTATTTTTATAAATGTCAAGTCTCAGCTGCTGTATTCAGAGAGTCAAAGATGCCATTTTAATATACAGCGTGTCCCCCAAAAATATATACACACTTTAACAGCTGATAGCTCAATTTTTAAAATGAAATGTATTTTAATAAATACTGCCTTTACAATTATTCAGTGTGTGTATACATTTGTTGGGACACCCTATATTTTGGGTTTCCTTAATTGAAAATGAATATGTAGATAAGTAGGTAAATAGAAGGATAGGTAGGTAGATGATAGAGGACAGATTAATGGATGGATAGATGGATAGACAGACAGACAGATAGATAATAGAGATAATAGTGATGATGGCTGATGGATAGACAGATGACATAGAGATAACAGTGACGACAGATGGATGACTGATATACACATAGATACACAGGTAGACAGATGATACAGAGGCAGATGAAATTTTGACCCACTGATCAGCTACAGTCAGTGTGCAGCAGAGTCACATGCAGAGCGTCCGTAGCTTACACAAGCCTGGGCTCCTCCCCAAGGGATGTTCAGTTGGGCTGGGTGGGGCCCAGACGTTGGGTAAAGAGTATGAGCAGTGAAACTAGGAACAGAAGCCAAGAATCAGAGGGAAAAAACAGAGGGGAGGCGGGCGCTGAGTCAGCACTGGGCAGAGAGCTGCAGTGCAGAGTTAGCCGGTTCCTGCCAAATCTAGAATAGAGACTGTGCTCTCAGCACGGCCAGGGCTCCTGCCCATCGGGCCTGGAGCGCGCCTCCGGCTCACCTCGCCCCACGCTCCCCAGCTTCAGTCCTCTAATACCCAGGCCTGTGTTTCTGTTCCCACCACATGCCAGGCTGGCCCCTCGCTGGGACCTTTGCTCTCACTGTTCCCCCGGCCTAAACGCTCCTTATTTAAAGTGCCATCCTCAGAGGGCCCTCCCGCTTCTCTGCTCCAAAGCTCCGCCAGGCTCCCGTAACCAGGAGTGCCCAGGGCTACCCCTTTGGGCTCTCCTCCTCATCTTCAATAAAGATCCGACTTCACTTTAAAGCAAGTAAGAAGGTAGCATTTATTCAATGAGGGCCTATGATGTTCCAGGTTCTGCGATGGGCAATGGAGAGGAAGCACTGCAAAGGCTCCCACCACCAGGATCTCTCAGGCGTCTCCCGTTCACCGCAGTCCACCTGCTCCCTACTGCCACTCTGAGCTTGCCTCTCAGCTCTCTCATGTGACCCCTGCTAGCATCGGAGAGCCTAATTCGTGTTGTTGAAATTGTACAAGAGTTTGGGGCAGGTTTTAAGCAGGGGAGTGACAGGGTCCCTTTTGCTATGGATGGGGAGACAGAAATGTGCCTGCCACCCCAGTAGTTAAATAAGGGGGGTCTTCATTACTCACTGTTTGGGAGCACCTGCCAGGTCCCTGGTCCAATGGGTCATCCGGTCCAGGTGCCCTGGCAGGGTCAGCAATACCTGGGGATGTCCCGGCGGGTTCCTTTCCTCACTGTGAGGATTTGGGGGGGGCCTTCCTGAGAGCAGATGCGAACTGGGTAGGAGCTAAGGAGTCTGTGTGGAGTGAACATGTCCCAGGCAGAAGAAACAGAGAGTGGAGAGCCCGGGAGTGGACCACAGGGCAGGTGGAGGAACTGTGGGAAGTTGGGAGGAACTGTGGGAAGTTCAGGATAGAGGGCAGGGGTATAAGAATGAAGAGTGTGGAGGGTAAGCAAGGGCTAGGGGCTTCTGCCTGCTGAGCCAGAGGCCAATGCAACCCATGCATGTTTATTTTTTTTTTATGCATGCAATGCTTAAAGACCATTCTGAGAATGCTTAACATTTAAAAGTTGGCAGATTTCACGTACAAATAAACACTTCCAACTTCTCTTTAAACCAGGGGAAGCCTAACCATGCAGGACCCACATTTGCATGTGTCCACTGTCAGCTGGGGCCCAGTAGCTCCTGTTTCTCCTGTTGGCCGCAGTCCCCACCCCTCCCTGTTGCTTCCTACTTCACCCATGTATGTTTCCTGCCTGGCTCCTGCACACATCTGTGCTTCTGACACTTGTCAGGATGGAAAAATCAGCAGCGGCCAGATTCTCTAGCCCCGTGAAGGCCGGGGGAAGGAGTAAGGCCTTTATCCTCAAAGACAACTAAGATCTAGTGACACTTTGGAAAGAGGGGACTGGTCAGAGTTTTGTGATCTGAAAACCCACTCTCTTGTGCACACATATGTTCACCAAAAGGCACGCCCTAGACTGTTCAGGGGCAGTAGCACCCAAAGGCCCCTGACAGAGGGATAACTGTGGCACAGTCACAATCGCGACACATAAACCCTAGGCAGCGGTTGCGAAGTCTCCCACGCCCCACACTCGCGTGGGGGAAATAATAACAAAATAGATAACGAACAAAAATAATACTGAGTGAACGAAGTGGATGCCAAAGAGTGCAGACCTTACTAGTAAAGGTCCATTTCGAAGCAGTACAGAAAGCTGAAATGAATTTGTGGTGTTAGAAGTCCAGAGTCCAGCTGGCCTGGCGTAGGGGGAGGGGACCCACAGTGACTGATAATGTGCTGTGGCTCATGGTGCTGGTTACACCATGTATTCAGTTTGTGACAACTCGTCAAGCTGGACCGTTAGGATCCGTGCCCTTGTACTACAGTAAAAAACAAAACCCAAAACCCCAACCATTTCTGATCATGATGGACGTGTCAGTAGCTGGTAGCTGGCCCAGGACAGTGGTTATCAATTTCAAACTGTGTGGAGATGCTCAGCCGGTGTGGCTCAGTGGTTGAGCATTGACCTATGTATGAACCAGAAGGTCATGGTTTGATTCCCAGTCAGGGCACAGGCCCAGGTTGCGGGCTCAATCCCCAGTGTGGGGCGTACAGGAGGCAGCCGATGCATGATTCTCTCTCATTATAGAGTTTCTTTCTCTCTCTCTCTCTCTCTCTCTTCTCTGAATTTAATAAAAATGTATTTACAAAAATAAATAAAATGCATGGAGTTGAGATGCTAAAGAAGAGAGATAAAACCTAAAAGACTTGGATCTGCAGAGATAAAGGGGTGGCGGGGGGGGCAGCCCAAGAACAAACGGGCGAGCAGGAGGGATCCAGGCACATCCAGAGAAAAAGGAAGACCCTCTCATCTCAGCCTGGATGAGAAGCGGAGTGGGCATGGTCGCAAGCCACACAGATACACCCTGGCAACGAGACAGCCTTTCAAAGGGGCTCAAAGGAAAAGGAAAGGCAAGATCTGCCGATGAAACATTTATTTGCCTAAAAAATATCGCGCGATTAAAAGACACGTGTAATAGGAACAGATCTGGGCCATGAATACGCGTCCTCCATAAATTTCCTTGCAGGGCGGCTAAGCATCCCTGCCTCCCAGGACCATCTGCTGGGAATGCTCCCTGCTTCCTCCTCTCCTCTGCGACTCCACCGGTATCTTTATCAAATTCTTGTTGAAACCCTGGAAAGGAAAACTATTTCCAGCAGTCAAAGCTTTAACTTGTCGCCTCGTGTTCCTCTCGGATTGCTACAGCGGGGAGGCCTGGAGAATATGTTTCCAATATTCTCCCATCTCTCCCTCTTCACGGCCAGCCCTCTTCCACCCCGAGGAGGTTCTGACCCCTGGTGTCTCCAGGGGGAGCGGGGTTTGGAGCGGGGTCAGGCTTGTCAGAGAGAGAGAGGCCAACATCCCTGCCGCTTTAATACATTTAACCTGGAAGAGAAACGGCTCCAGCCGAGATTAGATTACGGGGTTGGTGGAGGTGGCCTAACAAATGGCGGCATGTGGGGCTGAGCTAATCTCTGTTGACACGTCTCTAATGCAAGACCCGTGTTGAAGGCAGCGGGTCCCGACTGCAGCACTGATGGCCCAAGGGGGAGGGGAGGCCCAGGGGAAGCCACTGGGATGCTTGCTTGTCTCTTTCAATCCCCGGCGCGGCGTGTGCACGTCATTATTTAAAGGTCTCCTGGTACCAGCTAAATGTCCCTGCTTCCTGTGGGCAATGGGGTGGATTTCACCTTTTTTTTTTTTTCTTCCAGAGCCAGCGTTGGATGACTGGATTTCTCTAAAATGCTCCCCGGTTCACCTCCTTGGAAGCGGGTGAACGATAACATTCATTCATTCAACAAACTTGGACTGGTTCCATCCCCAGGCCTGGGGGCAGCAAGAGCCGGTTTTAATTCTCTGTGCTAGCCATCCAGATAAATAAGGGTGCGCGTCCTGTTCTACCACCCTTAACCATGGGACACTAGACAGACTGAAACCACCCCCACCCCCAGCCTCAGCTCCCTCACCCGGTGCTTCTTTGGTCCCTGCTCCAGAGCCCAGCATCCTAGCTAAACATATATAATTTACATTTTAACAGAAGTATTAATATCCTGGAAATATAAATGGCCAGACTGACTGAAAACAAAACAAAACAGAAGGCTAGAACAGAACAAGTGTCATGAGAACAGTGTTCAAAAACCTTATCTCCAGGGAAGATTCCAAGGCCAATCTGAACAGTCAGTTTTTAACCAGGAAGAAACAGGCCATCCCCATGCATGTGATTTGCCCCAGGACACAGGTGAAGGCAGAGGTGAAGTGCTTCTTACTTCACTGTTTGAAGCCAGCATCCCTCTGATAACAGAACAGCTGACCAAACTGGCACCAAAAACAAAGCTACAGAGTAACCTTATCCAGAAGCACAGATGCCCAAACCCTCACTAACTGATCTAAATAGCACATTAGAAGAATGATCCGCAGTGTCAAGGATGGCTTATGCTAGGAAAAGAATATTAAGTAGTTTGTCTAGTAGTCAAAGTAGAAATGTATAACCACCCCAATAGATTCATAAAAGGCATTTAAAAAACAATACCATCCATTCACCAAAAACCCTTCCAGAAAACTTGGGATAGAAAAACTGCTGGTGTTTTGTTTTTGTTTTTGAACATTCTAATGATTATCTATCTCAAAACCACAGCTAGGGTAATAGGTAATGGTGACTTACTGCAAGTATTTTTATGAGACTCAAAATAAGACAATGATGGTCACTATCACCATTAACATTTAACGTTTTTCCTGGAAGGCTTCAGCAACATAAGAATCCATAAAACAGAAACAAATGGTCATGAAAAGGGGGAAAATGTCATTGCAGATGTCACACTATCCTACTTGGAAAACACCACGGAAACCATTGAAAAATGTCAAAACCCAATTAAGAGTCCAGTTATGTTGCCAGGATACCAAAGAAAATATTCACAAATCAATCGCTTCTTCAACAGCAACGAATAGCAGATAGAGAAACAAAAGGGATCCTGCCAAAATAGCAACAATGTTCATAAAACGCCTAGGGGAGTAAACACAATACAAACGTGTAATATCCAGAAAACTGCTGGCTATTCCTAAGGGGCATATCGGGAGAGTGAATTAAAGGAAGAGATTCAACAGTGTAGAGACCTGTTTCCTCCCAGTTGCTGAAGATGCAATGGAATTCTACAACAAAATACCAGTGATTATTTTTGTGAAATGCAAATTAGGGAAGGGAGTGCGCCCAAGTAGTTGGTTTTCAAGTTCGCTGAGATGACTAAACGCATGAGATCAGCCAATGATTTTCTCCGAAAGGTGAAAGTGTTTGTCTTTTCAGATAACATTGTTATCTCACTACAGTAATCAAACCGGGTGACTTGGCAGAGGAGTGAACAGAATATGCTTGAAGGAATGGAAGTGTGAGCACAGAAATAGGCCTTACTCAAGGATTTAGCGCAGGGATGGGGACCGTCGGGCCCACGGGCCATATAAGGCCTGTTAAATCATTTGGTCTGGCCCCTGAGAGCTTCTCCCCTCCCCCTACTCCTAAAAGGTGATTGGGGCGGCAGCCACTGCTCGCACCCGCTGACAGCGCTGGCCTTGCTTGTACTCACTGCTGGCGCCAGCCCCAATCGCTCTGCGCCATCAGTGGGTACAAGTGGGGCTGGCGCCATCAGCGCATGGGAGCTCTGGTGCAGCGGCAGGAGCGGGGCTACTGGCAGGCAGGGACTGGGGGCTGTGGTGGGAGGGGCCGGGCGGAGGCATGGAGGATGGGTTGAGACCCACCCCTGTGCCCACCATAGCCTCATGGCCCACAGTTCAAGGTGCACGAATTCATGCACTGGGCCCCTAGTTATTTAATATTTATTACTATTATTTCTAACTGAATTTCTGTACCTAACAAACTGATTTTCCTGCTGAGCTGATTTCTCTGTTATCTCGTAAACAACCTAAGACTCCTGGTGGCAGGCAATATAGACTAAAATTTCTTAGGGTTGCTCCTCTCTCTCCAATTGGCTTCCCATTTCTTAAAGCCTAGATTTCACCAGGCCATGTAAAGAAGTTTTCAAGTGCTTACCAGCTTAGGTCTCCTGCGTGCTCAGGCAAGAATTAGCCCACATACTGGAGCAAGGACACCCTTGGGCAACGAGACCACATTCTGGACTGGAGACTTCATGTAACCAGTTCTGACTGAAAATGAGAAGTGAGACGACATTAACTAGTGGACCAATGCCCATAACCATCATTCCCCTGCCCCATCCTTCCTAATCCTCATCCTGGCTAAAGACATGATCTGATCTTCACTGACTGGAGGCCTATGTTTCCACACCCCCAGTGCTGAGAGAGACACAAGTGGTGACTTCCTCCCCAAGCTCTTGGTCACTTGTACAGTCGACCATCAGACAATGTGGAGGGTAGGGATGCTAACCCCTTGCACATTTGAAAATCTGTTTATAACTTGTTTTTTTAATTTTCACTAGAGGATTTTTTTTCATTGATTTTTTTTTAGAGCGAGTGGAAGGGAGGGGGAGAGTCAGAGAGAGAGAGAGAAACATTGATGTGCAAGAGACACATTGATTGGTTGCCTCCCGCAAGCACCCAGACCAGGACAGGTCTGAGCCTGCAACCCAGGTACGTGCCCTTGACTGGAATCAAACCCAAGATCCTTTAGTCCGAGGGCTGATGCTCCAACCACTGAGCGAAACCAGCTAGGGCCTCTGTTTGTAACTTTTGACTTCCCCCAGAACTTAACTACTAATGGCCTACTGGTGACTGGAAGCCTTACCAAGAACATAAACAGTCGACTCCCACATGTTTTGTAGGTCACATCTATCTATAATAATAAAAGCATAATATGCTAATTAGACCGGACATCCTTTCAGATGTCCTTCCGGACAAAGCCAGGGCTGTGAGGAAAGTCCAGATCCCAGGTGCCTGCCAGCAGCTGGGGGAAGGAAGGCCTACTTGTGCATGAATTTCGTGCACCGGGCCTCTAGTATACTATATACTGCATTCTTACAATAGAGCAAACTAGAGAGGAAGAAATGCTGTAAAGGAAATTATAAGGAAGAGAAAACACATTTTCACTACTGTACGTGTTTATTGGGAAATATCCATGGATAAGGGACTGTGGTTGAACCCCAGGCTGTTTAAGGACCGCTTGTCCTCGCCAGTGATGCAAGCAGTCTCTGTCTTGGTCACGGGGGAAAGAAGTAAAGGGTGGTGGCTTCGGTGAAGTGTTGGTGCTGGCTCATCCATGGGACCCTCCTCCCAGAAATCTATGTCTTGGGCACCATGATCCGTTTCCAGCTGGTCTGTAAAGCCATTCCCAGAACAGAATATCTTAGGACAGAGAAAAACGTTTCACTCCCAATTCGTCTATTTACACTTACTGCCTGAGGAAGGCAAATGGAGAGGGGCACTTTCTGAGATGCCACAGGATTCTGGAAAGAAGGGGCGAACCATTCAGGGAAGGACTTCATGGTGTTCTTGCCTCCGAGAAACAGCTTTATCAGGGCTTCTCCCCTCTGAGAAAATGCTCCCGGGGGACTGCATTCCAGGTGGTGAAAAGGCCAAGTGGCCGAAATTAGCTCAAGGTCTTGGTGCGGTGGTCAGGGAGGGGGAAAAGATCAAGAGGAGCCCCAAGACACCGCCTCCCCCTCCCCCCCACCCACCCAGAGGCCAAGGCCACTCCCAACTCACGCTCCAGGCTCATGCCAATGTGCAGCCCGCTGCGCAGCAAAAGACCGAGGTGCCTGGTCATTTTTCAGAGAGAAAGAGGCAACCAGCCTGGAGGAAGCATGCCGACCCCGGGGAGCTTGCACACGTGGGGGGCATTTATGGAGTGCCTGCGCCGGAGGGCAGGTGGCCACCCTGGGAGAGGGCACTTGCCTGTGTGAGATGCTGTCTGCAGCCACTCCTCGCAATCTCCCAGTGAGGCACCCCCTCATTTCCTCCTGTGACAGATATAACCCAGAAGTCGGCTGGCCCCACAGGGTGCTCCTGTTTGAACTGATGTCAGCATTGACGCAGAACACAGCCCCTTTCAACCAACGCACGGAAGCTGCCGAGCTTTTCCTGGAGATTCCACAGGGCAACAGACTCCACTGCCTAAAACTTCCCACCGGGCCAGTGCCCTCTCCCAAGGTGGCCTGTTCCTGCCCTTCCGTCGGCGGAAGGTCATCTTTTGCCCACGTGGTTCGTAGCTCCCTTCCTCCCTCCTGCCTTTCCGGTGATGGAGCCTCGGATGCCCCCTGCTTCTGTATGAGGGAGTACACTTCATCCCCTCGCATTCTTACTTGTCACATGACTTCATCCCGCTCCTGTGATGGGGTACGGTTGCCTGGACACAGTTAACGCAGAGCTGGGCAGAAGACCCCTTCATTGCAGCCTTGGGTGTGCCACGCGCTAAGGGAAGGACTTTCATAAGCCGCCTCCTCTCCATGTGAGCAGGATGTGAGCAAGAACCGGCAAACACACATGGGATACTGTTTGAGAGTCAGTGAAGGGCTGTTTGTTGAGAATAGCAGCCAGATCCCCACGGCCCCCTCCCAGCCTCCAACTAGGGGACCTGGTTGTGGATGTCCACATGACCCAATGGTCATTCCATAGCTGATTCGAGTGGGCGCATTGGATACTCTGTCTTTGGGATTTGGGATGGAACACAGAGGGGCTGGCCAGCTCTGCTGGTTGGTTACACGGAGCAGTTAAAGACGTGAGCGCAGTGGGTCAGCCATGTTGAGCCATGTGAACATGGACCAGCCAACATGCTGATCATAGGAGCAGAGGGAGAATAAAGAAGATGTGAGGAGCCCTAGCCAGTTCCTCAGTGGTTAGAGCACCATCCCTCAGACTAAAGGGTCGCAGGTTCAATTCTGGTCAAGGGCATATACCTGAGTTGCAGGTTCAGATCTCTGGCCCTGGGTCAGGGCGCCTATGGGGGTGACCAATCAATGTGTCTCTTTCATATTGATGTTTCTCTGTTTCCCTCCCTTCCATTCTCTCTAAAAATCACTGGAAGAAGTATCCTCGGGTGAGAACAAAAACAACCAAAAAGATGTGAGGAGGTGAGAGAGGGGGCGAGAGACGGGAAGGAGAATGTGTGCGTGTGTGTGTGTGTGTGTGTGTGTGTGTGCGCGTGCGTATACATAAAAGAAATCTCTGCAAAGTAACACACCAAAATAACAAAAGTTACTCTGGCTGGGGAAATTATGCTTTCTGTTCCCTTCTTCATATTCGTATTTCTCTGTATTGTCTGTGGTTTTAGTGTTTTATTTTTATTTGTTTGCTTAGTTTTTTGGGTTGTGTGTTTTTGTTATTGTGTTGTTGTTTTTACAGCAGACACATACTAACTTTGCAATCAGCAAAATGATTAATCTATTTCCATTTTGGAGAAATTTTCTTGAAAAGAATACGTCCCGGGACACTAGCGCTTCCCCAGAGTGCAGCCTGAGGGAGAGCTGGAACGCGCTCGGGCCTCGGGAGTAACTGTCTCCAGACCCCACTAAATCCAATCTCCTCGTTTGGGGCTATTTGCTTTCCGGACGGCAGGACTGTGATGGATCCCAGAGTCGGCATCCTGGCATCTCAATCAGCTGTGTTTAGATGCCGCGGTGACACAGATTATGACATTTTGATGGGATTAGGACATAACTTCGCTTTAATCTATAAAGCCCTGTAAGCTTGGGATCTGATTACCCGCAATCCCTTCCCTGGCCCCAGCAATTAAGATTAGCCAGCATGCCCTGCTAATGGTCCCCATATTGAAAGCTCAGGAAATCAGAAATGGGTGGTTTTGCTTCTTTCCCTTCTGGTTCTGTTCCTCCTTTTCCTTTTCTGGGAAGGCTCTGGCTCTCTCAAAGGCTCTGGTCTTCCGATCGGAGGGCTGCCTGTTTCCTCGTCCTCGGCTTCCCAGAGAAGCCGTCTTTGGGATGCCCCACCTCCTTGTTTACTCCTAGAAGGGCTGCTTTTGTTTAATTGAAAGAATGGGTTGTTCTTGGTACCATCAATCCCAGCAGCAATTTTAGTGGATTTTTCGATCTGTGCAGACATGACAGCATGTAGGCTTCCAAAGGCTCGAATGAAACCCCTTCAGCTTAAGGACATGGGGGGGGGGGGGGCATCACCACACTGGCTCTTGGTCACATTCTCCAGGGAGATCTGCTCCCAGAATCCTTCAGCTGTAGGAACGTGTGATCTGTGGTCACAGCGTTGTTAAATCCACTCATGCTTTTACTTCCGCTAAAATCCAGTTGCAGTACCAAAGCACCAACAAAGGTCATTGGAAGGGACGGGTCTAACCCGCCATCCTTTCAATGATGTGAGAAGCAATAGGTAGAAGAGATCACTATACTGAATATACTGAATATTCGGGTTTGCCCTTCCCACTCAGATCTCCACCCTGACTCCCGCCCTGAAAGGATTACCTGCTGGGTCAGCATCAATAGACTCTCAGCCTTGCCCTCGCCGGTTTGGCTCAGTGGACAGAGTGTCGGCTCGAGGACTGGGGTATGTGCAGGAGGCAATCAATCCCTGTGTCTCTCTCACATTGATGTTTCTCACTGTCTCTACCCCTCCCTTCCACTCTCTAAAAAGCAATGGAGGGACATCTGTAATATTTTCAACAATAAAGATTAAAACAAAAACAGACACCCAGCCCTCAGGATTCCAGGTGGGCTTGACCAATGGGAGGCATCCTCAAGACACATGAAGTGGGGAGAGCGAGAGGTCGGGTGTTTATCCCCTCAGTTCTCTCATGCTGGCCCTGGGTTGGACACCGACTCCCTTCCCCTACCAAGGCCACCTGATGTCTGGAAGTCCTTTCCTGCAGCTTTATCTCTCTTCACATTCTAGCAATTTCTGTCTCTCCACACGTCCATTCTGGGGCCTAGAGCAGGTAACACTGCAGGCTATTGCCAACCTCAGTGTGCAAACACTAGCCCAGCGGTTGGCAAACTGCGGCTTGTGAGCCACATGCGGCTCTTTGGCCCCTTGAGTGTGGCTCTTCCACAAAATACCACAGCCTGGGCAAGTCTATTTTAAATAAGTGGCATTAGAAGAAGTTTAAGTTTAAAAAATTTGGCTCTCAAAAGAAATTTCAATCATTGTACTGTTGATATTTGGCTCTGTTGACTAATGAGTTTGCACTAGCCTATTGGGTTCCTTTAAGCCTTGCCTACACTTTCACAAATGGTTCCTTAGTTTCATTTCCTTTCATTCCCCGTCGTGGGGCAAGCTTTCTCTCTGCTGCAGAGGCCCGGCCAATACTGGCGTCGTGGTTGACGGCCGGCTTTCTGGAGTAGGGAAACCTGCAAACCCAGAGGCGCCATCCCTTCCCTGGACCATGCGTTAGCAAGTGATTTCACTTCCTGGACATCAGTCGCTCCATCTATAAAATCAGCGCGCCAATAACACCCAACTCATGGGGTTACTGTGATTTCAGTCCATGTAACGTGTGACAGGACGTATGGCGCATAGAAATCCCTCAATAAAAGTCAGTTTCCTTCCCAGACCCAACTCGGACTTCTTATTAGGCCTGGTGCTGTGACTTTTAAGTTTTCTTTTCCCTCCTCTGAACCAGTTCTTTTGTCAGTGTTGACGTGATTATGACATGTTGGCACTGTTGCGTAGCAGAGGATGAAAAATGAGGTGAAAAAGAAAGAGACTCAGCAGCCAGCGGATCACCGAAGACTGTCAAGTGCCCTGTCACCTTTGCTCACCTGAGAACAAACCCAGGATCTGGTAAAATAACAGTAACTCTTACTTGTAATACTGCCCTTCCAAAACCAGGCCCATCATTCCTCCCAGTGCTCCCACAACCCTCAACACATCACCTTACTCAGCCTTTAGTACAATGACTGGGGTGCCTATTTTCGTTCCATCACTACACTTTAGGGTAAGGTGTGGCCAGGGATCTGCCCTCTTCTGAATACACAGCATAGTTCCTGACATTCATGAAAATGCCCTTGAGTGTATTAAGAGAATGAATGAATGAATGAATGAATGAGGGTAAGAGGTACTATGAATCTCCTGAAGGATGGATGATATGGGAAGGCTTCACTGAAGAGATGGGACTTCACGTGCACCTTAAAGATGAACAGAGTTGACAAAAGGAAGAAAATAATTGAGACTATTCCAGGCAAAAGACCTACAAATAAGGGTGGGGAGGAAGTACATAAGCTCTTTTGACCAGAATAGGAGTCTGTGTACTGGAGTGGAGAGTAATGGGGCTGGATATGGGATTATTAGTTAGGACAATGCTAGTTGCTATAACAAATAAGTCCGTAAATCTCACTGGTTCAAACCAACAAAATCTATCCTTAGCTTCCATAAAGTCTCTAAGAGGGATTACAAATCAGCAGACACCTCAGTTCCAAGGGGTGATTCTGAGACCAGGCTCCTTCCACCTGTGGCTCTCCCATTGACTAAGGTCACCCAGAAGTGAGAAGAGTCCATGTGGCCGCACTTCAGATCGCATATGGGTGACGTTTACGGGCCACATGGTAGACATCACTTCCACCTATATCCTGCTGGGCATAACTAAGTCACATGACCCCACCTATCTGCAGGGAGGCTGAAAAATGTAGTCTCAGTGGGTGACCAAGGGGAAGAGAAATGAATTTGGAGATGAGTTGGCCGGACTCGGGCCCTGATTGGTGAGTTGGGAAGAGATGCTAGACAGCCTTGGGCGCCAGACTTAATTCCGTCTGTCATGTGGTTGGATCCTATGGAGTGAGTCCACTGCTGCCTCCTGAAAGGTGACGTTTCAGAAAACAGAAGGTGGTCTATGGAAACCTGATCACAAGTTGCAAGGCTGCCAGGAAAGGACTAGAGGAGGTTCTGGGGGGATTCTCAGCCCACAAAGATGTCCTTTCTTGTGCAAAACCTGAGCACCAGAAAGTGACATTCTCCAGATGCATGCGATGCTGATGTTCAGTAATTCTTGATCCACAAACAAACAAAAATAACTCTAAGAAATCGACCTCTTCTCCTGCAGTGCACCACACAAGCAAGGAACAGGATGGAAGGAGGAGGGAGAAAGCCTTGTTTTTAAAAGATACCCAGACTCGGTAGTATCGGGGTAACTCTGATTGCTTCCTTTCTGGATTAGGGGTCATCCTGGTTCCCCAGGCAAACAGGGACACCTTGGTCACCACAGCGTTGGCCTCCCAGAAACAGGGGGTCAATCCTAGCTCTGCCGCTTAGTAAACTTGTGACTTGGGGCAGGTCACACTATCTCTGTAAGCTTCGGTTCTATGATCTTCACTACAAGGACATGAAATGGCCCGCCCCTCGGGTGGATGTGAGGATTGAATGAGGTAAGTCATGAAAAGCACTTAGCACATGCCTGGTGCGTAGACTGCACCCAGTCAACACTGAACGGGGCCCTCTTCCATGATTTACTTGCCCGCTGTTTCAAACAGAGCCCCTGAGAGGGTTGAGGCTCTTCCTGGGGGAAACTGAGGCAGGGCTCATGCCAAGGACATGGAAGACTCACTCTCCATCTGAGTCCCCTGGGCAAGGCAGGTCAGGTGGTACTCAGCTACGGGGGCAGGCCAAGCTGCATGGGGCTCTCAGCTGCTGGTGGCAGAGAGACTGAGCGAGTGGGCTCCGAGGGTGAGCGAGGAAGGCAGCCCGCCCAAGGAGTTTCTGATCCCCAAAGCTCACCACCAAGCAAGAAAAGGCAGGGGGTGCGGGTGACGTGAGAAGACGGCCCGGAGGCGCGTTTTATTCCAGAGCTTTCAAAGTTCACCCTTGCCTCTTACAGGAACCGAACTTTAATAACCGGAGCCAGGGAGTGAAAGAGAAATAAACCAGACAAGCAAACTGCCCCCCCTTTAAACAGGTCACGTTGTGTTCAGAAATAGGCTTTGAAATTGTGCATGTGTAACCACAGCAGAGAGGGTTTGGGCCCCTCTGTTCCTGCTGGAGGCTGCGCTTGGAAAAAAGGAGACCAAGTAAAAGGGAGGGAGAAAAAGGAGACAGACGTTCAAGAGAAAGAAGGGACCAGGAGAGAGGACCAGGGGAGGAGGGAGAGGAAAGCAAGCCATGTTCCTGCACATACACAGGAAACAGAAATGAGCTGGCCTGGGACCCCATCTCAGAGAGTGTATGAGGTTGCTGGGGAGGGTGAAGATGCACAGCTTGATCTTTTTGAAGCATTGCTGGGAGCTTCATTACTGTGCGTTATCATAGGTGATCCTTAGAGCCAGACTCTGATTTTAGAAATGAGAGCATGGATGCTCAGAGAGGTTAAGCAACAAACCAAGGACATAACAGCAGGTCAGAGTCAAGAGCTGGACCCCGGCTGGCATTTTTAATAATGTAGGAAATGTGCTCCCCAGCATGCTATAAAGGGGAAAGGGATGCCAAGTGTAGAATGGGAATACCAAGGAAGAATAAGAATGGAACGTACCACCAGAGCAGACATCTCAGCCTCAGCACCGCTGCGACTGTGTCTGGATAATGCTTTGTGGTGGGGCCGTCCTGGGCATTGAGTAACATCCTGGGACTCTCCCCACTGGATACCGCTTATTGCACCCCCCACCCCCCCCCAAATTATGACAACCAACCAAAAATGTCTCCAGACGCTGCCTGGGAGCCAAAGCACCTTCTGTTGAGAACCATGAACGTAGAGGAAGGTATAAGATAGAGTAATCACTATGAACTGAGAGCCACAAAATGCACAATGGAAGACATTTCATCTCCTTTAACCTCATTTAATAACTCACTTAATCCCCCCAAGGACCGGATGCAGGAGACATCATCTACTTCCATCTTATTGGTGAGGGAGCTAAGGCTCAGAGAGCTTAAGTCACAAGCCCAGGTCCACACAGCTGGTAAGAGACGGAGCTGGGATTTGAACTCCAGTCTGTCTCCTCTTTTCCCCAACACTGTTCAGGGAGCGACACAAAAGGTGGGAAATGGGTGAATCAAAGGGAGAGACAGCATCACACCCAGGTAGTAATAAAGATGCTGAACAGGCAGGGACAGGTCCACCATGTGGCTTGGAGGTGCCACGCCATCCACTTCACTGCAGCCCCAAGTTCTCACCTCCTCCCTCTAATCCATCGCTTCCTGTGAGAGCGCCCAGCACGTGAGTCCACCCCATCTCCCTCTCTCCCCCTCATATCTCATAAGGAGAGACAATATATTCCAAATGCTCGTTGATTTATGGGGCAAAGTCACTTCCCCTGACCAAGCATCTCTCTTCACAGGGACACATATGTTGGGGAGCATCCGTCCCAGAAACGACCCACATTCATTTTCTGCCAGGAGCCAATGGCCTAGGGAATTCAAGAAATGCCCCTAAATTACAGACAAATGGGGGCGGGGGGCTTCCTCCAGAAACCTTTTCCCAAGCCTGAGCCTCGCTATAAATCACCTTCCCAACATCACACACCACCGTAAACCACAGATGTGTGGGGGACAGCAAGGTGAGCATCTGCTCACAAGAGAAGACGCAAGGTTGACCAAGAACTTGGAGGGGGTGGTTGTTTGAGGAACTCGACCTGACCTCCCCCACGTCCCCTAGCCTTCAGCTTGGCATTTCATGGCCGATACCTTTTGAGCAGGAAGCCAATTTCTCCCAAGGGTGTGTGTGTGTGTGTGATCACCTCTCCCCTCCCCACCTTTCCACCCCCTGTAAAATAGCGTAGCATTTGTTCTTAATCTTTTAGGGGCTGAAGGTTCCCTTTGAAAATCTGATGAAAGCTACAGACTCCTCCCTTCATTAAAGAAATGATTGTTTACTCGTGCTAAAGGCTTCGAAAATGGTTAAGACTGGTTTATGGTGGTTTTTCTAGAAAGATAAAGGGCTTCCCCCTCCCCCCCCCCCACCCCATCATATAAAAGAAAGAAACCCTTTTTTAAAAGTATTGATTTTTTTGAACTTTTACTGACATATACATAAGAGAAGAGCGCACAAATCATAAGTGTTCGGCTTAATGTGTTTTCACAAACTGAGCAAACCGGTGTAACCTGTGCCCAGATGGAGACAGAGGAGCATTCGTGACGGCATCTGGAAGCTTCCTTATGTTCCCTCTGGCCTCCATCTCTCACCAAGTTAGCCAGCAGACTTAAAGTAGCCTGGATTTGTTTGCCTGGCTGTTCTTTTATTTAATTTTTTAATGAGAGAGAGAGAGAGAGAGAGAGAGAGAGACAGACAGACAGACAGACAGACAGACATCAATTTGCTCTTCCACTTACTGATGCATTCATGGTTGCTTCCTGACTGGGGATGGAACCCGCAACCTCGGTGCATCGAGACGACGCTCTAGCCAACTGAGCTGCCTGGCCAGGGTGCCTGGCTGTTCTCTGCGCCAATGGACTCACATAGCACGGCTCGCAGCCTTGGCTTATCTCACTCAGTATCCCATCAGTGAGCTTTGCGTCCGGCACTGTGTGGCAGTGACACTGTTTTGTTCCCGTTAGCATATAGTTGTCCGTGACATCAACAGACTGGAATTTATTTCCATCCTACTAGTGAGAGGCATTGGGGATGCCTTCGTTTTCCCAGAATCCTACTGAAACTCTCTTCTTGAGAGCTGTCATTTTAACATTCCCTATCTCCGAGTGTGTTTCACTTTCCTACCTCTGATAGGGATGCATAATAAATTCTGATTGTAAAAAAGCCAGTGATTCAGGGGGTGAGGGGGGGGTCAAGCTGTGAACGTTCTTTGAGCTCTTGTCCTTTCTTCTCGCTCCCGTCCCATCTCACTGGGCTCCACAGTTACTTCTTTGCGGGTCACTGCTCCAGACACCCCGCCACCTCTCCGCACCGATGTATGCACTGGACAGTGACACGCCTCTCACTTTTGCCTTAACATGGGTGTAACTGCTGCGCCGTTGTTTTTTTGCTTTGTCCATGTGTCCTGGAGACCCTTCCATACATCATAACTTTAAACTGCTGGATCTCCTCCCCTCACGCAGACATGCTGTGATTTATGGAACCATGTCCTGCTGAGGGGCAGTTGTCCGGTCTCCAGTATTCTGCTCTTGCAGAGGGCGGCCATGACTGCCTTTTTAGGCACTTCCATCTGAGCATTTGCGAGTATTTCTCGAGGAGAGAAATGGAGAGGTAGAATTGCTGGGTGCACGCATTTGCCTGTAAGTGGTTTTTATGAGTGCAGATGGACTGGCCACGCCACTATAAATTCTGGGTAGAGCTTGCAATACACGTAGAGGCCTTTGTAGAATGATCAGAATTGACTCGCGTTTTCAAAGACGAGCTGAATGCCTGGGTTTGGAGAGAAGCGCAGAGGAGTCTCTTGTAGACCCCATGTCGTGACCTCGTCCACAGAGGGAAGAACATGTGCTCTAACCCTGGCAGGGCTGGTTGGAAATGGGATAACTGAGACTCAGGGGGCAGCCCTTTGGGGATGACTGTCATTCTGATAACAGAGCAACAAGCACTAGTTGAGCACCTACTATGTACCAAGCGCCATGCATGGATCGTCTTACTCCATCCTCACCCTACGCCAGTGGGCTCAGTACTATCCCTGAGTCTCGTGTTACGGCTGGACACACTGAGGCTCTGACAATGTCCTTGCCCAAAGTCCCACTTAACAAACTACTGGGAGATCTGACCACGGAGCAAGCCTGGCATGGCTTTTGCCAACAGAAAGCTCACTGACTACTGGTGGAAACAGAACGAACCAGCAGGCAATCACAGTTCAGTCACGCGTAGCTGAGTGTTGGCGTCCACACAGTGTGTTCCACAGACTATCCACACAGGCTGGGAAAGAGAGACAACTCAGAGAAAAAGGGACCTAACATGAGAGATGAAACCTTTCCATCTCTCTGATCCCTCACCAGGAAAAGATGACTCATTGAGCTGGTTAGCAATAATAGCCCATTGCCTGGCCGGTGTGGTTCAGTGGTTGAGCGTTGACCTATGAACCAGGAGGTCACAGTTCGATTCCCGGTCAGAGCACATGCCGGGGTTGTGGGCTCTGACCCCCAGTGTGGGGTGTGCAGGAGGCAGCCAGTCGATGATTCTCATCACTGATGTTTCCATCTCTCTCTCCCTCTTCCTTTCTCTCTGAAATCAAGAAAAATATATTTGTATACAAATTTAAAAAGACGATAACAATAGCCCGCAGCAGGAGTCCTTGCCATGCTAACCACCCGCTCCGTCAATCCTCACTACAGCTTGGGGAAACTGAGGCTCTGGGAGGAGAAGGGGTTTGCTCCAGGGTCACAATTAACACTGAGTGGGACTTGACATGGGGTCTGACTGTGGGGCAGAGAGCTCGGCCTTCCTGCCTTCAGACTCCCCTTCCCCCATCAAAAGCATCTCTGGGCCAGAGCGACCCATGTGCTTAGTGGTCCAGACGGCTGAGAGCTCTTTGGTTCAAGCCCCAGCTTCCAGTCCCTTCACTTAACAATTAAAAATATCAAGTCACAGCCCACTGTCCCCGTGTCGGAGTGATGGAGTACAACTTTCTCCTTTGGGATTGATGTCTCCTGACGTTTTGATGCGGAAACAATTGATTATTACCCTTTTAAAAAATGTTTTATTTATTTTCAAGCCTGCTGACACTGTCCATGCATTAGGGGCCTAATTCTGCAGAGGTCGGACGGGGGCGGAAGATTAAACTATTCCAAATCACACAGATGAAGGTGAGCTCAGCTTGGGTGCTCGGAGACTGGGGCAGGGGTGGGGGCAGCCTTTCTTTTCATTCCCGCCCTTTGGAGACCTCCAAGACTAAACAGTTTAGGCCACATCTTGAAGAAAATTGCGTTATCCTTTTCACCTTTAAGTGGATTCAGGCGCAATCGGTTGACTCGGGAGCGTGTGGAGGTCAGCGCACGCACGCCAGGAGGGGTTTATGAGCAGGGGCGCAGAAGAGGGGGCGGGAGGAAAATGAAGAAAGATGTAAAAGCGAGGGCGGGCGGTCTGTGACCTCTAACATCTGGTGCCGAATAGGAGGCGGCAAGGGAAAGCCATGGGGCCGGGGTGGGGAGGGCCCAGGGGGAGGAGGGTGGACTGGAGGAGGCTGGAACTGTGACAAACAAGGCAGCCCGCCCTCTCAGATGTCACGGGAGGAAGAAGAGGGGGGTGGGAAGAGGAAGCGAGAGGGAGGAAGGGGTCAGGGCTCCGGTCCCCAGAGCCAGGGGACACTCAAACGCTTGCAGATGGAATGCGAAGGATTGTGGAGAGAAATGGTGGCCGGCTGCCTGGGAACACGGCACAGAGCACGCTGGCTCCACTAACCCTGGGCAGCCTTTGGTGGAAGGAGAACCGGCAACGTTCGGAGGCTGAGAGCATCCCACACCAGCCACGTGGAGGGAGGGGTCAGGAAAGCAGCCGTCTCTCCCACCCCAAGTTCCCAGCCCCAGCTCCAGGGTCCCGGGCTGGCCGTGGGTCACCAGTGCCTCCTCCTCAGTGTGACCAAACCTGGCACCGTGGTAGCAGCAAAGGCACCCTCCTGCTCCTGGTCCGGCTCCGGCCAGCGTACGAGCCAGGTGTGCACGGCGCCAGCATCAAGCTGTCTCACAGGAGAGGCGCAGGTGTGCAGACTTTCCCTCCGTGCGTCGGTGCCAACAGCCACGTCCATCCTCCCTCCCTCTGTCCTCCCAACACCAGCGATGGAAGGCGTGTCCGCCCTCCGCTTGGTCGCCACGCCTCTTTCCTCCTTTCACCTTTCTGAGGAGGCCTTCAAAGGGTCCTCTCAGGTGCCGAGGAGCCCAAAGGCTGAACTTCCATGGACATCGGTGAGACCCCTTCCCCTGCAGGCCCTGGGAGGCAGCTCGCAATGGACGCAACACTGAGATGTTTAGGGTGGGTTCACCTCGGACTCGCTAGGCAGGGAGTGCCAGCACGGAGCAGACACTCACCTGGACATTGAGGTAGGGAGATGCCCCTCTGGTCACCCGCAGGCTCAGCACTGGACTTGTCTCTACGCTGGTCACCTTGTGCTCACAAGGTGGCGACCACGGCTCCAGGTATTCTGACCTGAGCCAAAGGCACCAAGTGTGGGAGAGAGGGGAGGCCTTTGTCTGCAACACTTTCTCTTGTGATCACAGCCTCCACACCAGCCTCGCGGGTTAGAATGGGGTCACATGCCTCTTCCACCGGTTCTTTTCCCTTGGTGTCCTCATCCCTCACCCACTCCAGCCCCCACACCAGGTACCGCTATCTATACCAGGAAATAATCACACCCTTCTGGTTCCTCCTCCTCCTGCACCCACTCCCTCCCTGGCGTCCTGTCCTGTACACCCCTCTGTGACCCTCTGAAATCCCACGTATGATGCGGGGCATACAGCAGGTACTCAGTCAATGCCAAGCTTCACTTTGCTGCCTCTACAACACCACAGTCTGGGGCCAACTTAGTGAACGAGGAAATTCCCATGGGAAAGCCACTGTGTGGACTCTAGCCATCACTGAAGAACAGATTATGGTTCAATGCCCGGGCATGGGAGGCTGAGAGCCCGCGCTGCAATGCCCGCTCCTTTCCGGCTTAGCTGTTGTGGCCTTGGGCCACCTGCTAAAACACCGGACCTCAGTTTTCCCATCCTGGCTACTGTGAATGCTGCTGCCATGAACGAGGGACGTTCTCTCCGCAGCCTGCCCCAGGTTGCAGAGCACACCCGCTAGGAAAGCACAGGCTCATGGCTTCCACTGCAAAGCGCAGAGAGCTCGCTTCTGTCCTCACCGGCCCGGGGCTCAAGGGCTCCGTGACGGTGGCCGCTCCTATTGCTTTAGATGGAAATCAGGCAGGAGAGCTCCCGACAGCTTCGCGGATATTTATTTCTGGCCAGATCAAAGGTCCTGTCGGCAACCTGTCCTGACATCTTGATTCCTGTTTTTCTTAGCTAAATTTTTTTCCGGATGGTGTTCTCTCCAAATAAGCTACTAAGAGGCCCCTTGGGAGAGAGAGTGAGAGAGGGAAAGGGAGGGAGAGAGGGAGAGAGGGAGAGAGTGAGAGAGTGAGAGAGGGAAAGGGAGGGAGAGAGAGTGAGAGAGGGAAAGGGAGGGAGAGAGAGGGAGAGAGGGAAAGGGAGGGAGAGAGAGGGAGAGAGGGAAAGGGAGGGAGAGAGAGGGAGAGAGGGAAAGGGAGGGAAAGAGGGAGAGAGGGAGAGAGGGGGAGAGGGAGAGGGGGAGAAGGGGAGAGAGGGAGAGGGAGGGAGAGAGGGGGAGAGGGAGAGGGGGAGAGAGGGAAAGGGAGGGAGAGAGGGAGAGAGGGAGAGGGGGAGAGACAGAGAGTAGGGCTCTAGGGGCAGAATTTAGTATGTCTTGCTATAAATAAGTGTGGGGAATTGTACAGGTCCCAATGGCCTGAGATCAGCCACTGCTCTCCACGGTGGGAAAAAGACAGGCTGGTGGTTATTTCTGGATTCCTAGTGGGATTCAAACAGCTCACAGGCACCACTAAGAACGGGGTTAAGCGCTGGTTGGGTTGCTCAGTGGTTAGAGCACCGACTCGCCACTGAAGCATCGCGGGTTCTATTCTGGGCATAGGCAAGTATCCCGGTTGTAGGCTCAATCCCCAGCCCCAGTCAGGGCATGTGGGGGAGGCAACTAATTGATGTGTCTCTCTCACATTGATGTTTCTCTCTGTGTGTTTCTCCCCCTCCTCCCTCCCTTCCACTCTCTCTAAAAATCAATGGAAAAAGTATCCTAGGGTGAGGATTAAAAAAAAACTGGGTTAATAAAATATTAACAGTGATCATGTATTAAGAGGGAGTATTACCTAGTGGTCAAACACACAAGCTCTGGAGTCAGGCATCATTTGAATGCTCGTTCCACTACTTCCTGTGTGACCTTGGGAAAGTGACCTCACCTCTCTGTTTCCACATCTGTAAAATGGGGACAGTAATAGTTCCCGCCTCTCTAAGCTCTGAGGGAAACCACATGAGCTGATGAATGTAACGTGAGCTGATGAAACCACATGAGCTGATGAATATAACGTGCTTCGAACAGTCCCTGCAGCGGGCAGCCAGCACTAGTGTGTAGTAGTCCTTGAATGGGTTTTGGGCATGGATGTATGGCATTTGATTCTAACAGCAGTCTCTGATGTAGATGTTACTGCATAGAGATGCCATTCATTTATAACTCATCCTACAAGCCAGAAATAGAGAGGATAGAGACGTGAACAATGTGATTATAGACAGTTAGTACTAGCATCAGGGTCTCCCTCCCCCTCCCCCACCCTCACCCCCGGCTGGCTTGCCTAGTTGTTGACTGCCAAGACCCATGCTCTTTGTACCATGTCTCACCTGGTTAAGCAGGACCAGCTGTGCCGATAAGATGGACCAGCAAGATGCCCTCTGTTTACTGAGGGCACACAGAGCTGGCTCACCTTGCCTGCTTAACTCTGAACAGAGTTACCCTAACCATGGAAATCAGATGCTTTCAAGCATATCATGGCAAAGGGATATGAATCACTCCCGTGCCCTTCACCTGTGTTTGCAGGTGAGCTCCGGGCCTGGGTCACCGTGAAGCAGGCCAGGCCACAAGCCAAGCCTGCCGGTAGCATGAGAAGCGAGTGGCTGCACAGGTATTGAAAGCTCTGGACAACCTACCAGCTTGGGGACACCTTGCCTGCAAACTGGTTACGCAGCCCCATGCAGGACACTGACAAGCACCCATGACCCACACCCACCACTCGGGGAGGTTCCAGAGTGGACATCCAGGAAGATGCCGGAGCCCCCGGGCTTGGGAAGAGGGCTCTCTGGTTCGTCTAAATCTTCCTTGATGAAAAGGCAGCCCCAAACCACACCCAGCCTCTGTACTTCCAAATCCTTCCGAACACAGCCACGGTTTTCCTGCTCGGTCAAACCTGAGAGTTTAAAATCCCAGAGAGCCTCAGGGGCCTCTGGGAACATCAAAGACATTTGTCAACACCAAACAGGGCCACCGAGGAGCAAGTTGGGTTGCCTTCCTCTACACCCAGGAAAGGGCTTTGTTTGTGTGGCTTTGTTTTTTCTTTCCCTAATTTCTGGTACGTGCAAGTTAACACTGATTCACTTTTTCCTCTTGAAGGCTTCCTCGGGCTGGCTGTGTTCCCATGGAAACAGTAGCAACTGACATTTATTGAGTCATTCCTGTGAGCCAAGACCTGTGCTAAGCCCTTTACTCATATCACCCCCTTTAAATCCACAATAAACCTATCAGGTGGAACTTTTGGATTACTGTGCCCATTTTACAGACCAGACATCCAAGGCCCTGGGAAACCAACACACTCGCCTCGGGTCAACCCAGTGCATAGGTGGAGGCCAGAGTGTGAAACCAACGTCTATCTCCCAAGCCCGTGTTGCTAGTCTCCAAGCTATCCCATCTCTCATCACCTTCTTCAGGTCTGTCTTTAAAAGCACCTAACACTGAATATTACAATTCGTCCTCTTACATGTCTGTTTCATTTGCTAACAGTAGAGTTAATCCTTACCACCATTTATTAAATAAGCACTTCTGTGTGTCAGGCACTATGCTGGTGGATTTACATGCATTTTCTCTAATCCTGCTGACAGCCCTGAGAGCTAGGTGTCAGGCGTTCCATTACACAGATGAGCAAACAGGTTCAGAGAGGTTAAGCGCGTGGCCCCACGCCAAGGAGCTGGTGAGTGGTGGAGCTAGATTTTGGAATCAGGTCTGATGGGTCCAAAGCCCAGGAGCTTTGTTCTGTGCCTGAGCGACTCCTGGAGGTGCCAGCCTCCCAAGGTCTCAAGGGCTGGCCCCACTTTATATCGGTAGTGTCCCTTAGTGTCTGGCTGGGAAGTGAGCAAACTGAAAACCACCACCACCAAAGTACAGGTACATCGAGGGGTGAAGCCCAGCCGGCTGGGCATTCTGCTCAGTGTGGACTTCAGATCTGCAAGTTGGTACAAAAACCATGAAAACTAGGTGTGTGTTTGTTTTTTTAATGGATCCACTGAAGAAAACTGGAAATAAGAATGAGCTGCGTGCCAATCTGCTATATCCAAGGTGACTAATCCCAACAGATATCTGCTGAGTAAGCACACTTGATATTCAAGTGTGTTTGTGCCTGAGAATACCGCCCGCCCAAACTTATGTCCACAGCTGAACTCCCCACCCCAAAGCTCTCTCTGCCTCCCCGTCTTTGTAAATAGAACCCATCTTTCCAGGTTCTCATCCTTGCCACGTCTCCTTCTCTCACACCCCACATTAATCCAGCAGAAAAGCCCACCTCTCTACTTTCAAAAGCCCCCCTGAAATGTGACAACACAGCAGAACTGCTACTCCTCTGGTCCAAGCCACCATCGCCTCTCCCCCAGGCATGGCAACAGGCCCCTTACTCGTCTCTCGTTCACCTCTCTTCTCTCCCCTTTGGTTTACTCTCCACTGGGCAGCCAGAGGGATCCTCCTAATACTTATGTCTGGTCATGTCACTCATCTGCTGAAAACTGGCTGGCATATATATTCCCACCTCAGGGCCTTTGCACGGTGGTTCCCTCTGCTTGGAATTCCCTGCCTCTGCTGAGCTTTCTCCCTCCTCCCCTTCTTTTGTTACCTTCTTGGTGAGCCTTCCATGACTAGCTTTTAGAAAATAGAACCCTCTCCATTTCCCAGGCACCCAGAACTCTATCTCCCTTCACCTGCTTTATTTTCCCACGGCCCTATTCTATTTGTATCTAGAGAACATCTGTTATTCTCTACCAGCATATAAGCTTCACAAGGGCAAGAGTGGCCTGCCCCAAGTGAATCCTACTCACTCCGTACAATGCCTGGCAAGGAGTAAATATGTGTTGAATGAATGAATGAATGAATGAGTGAATGGCTAGCAGGCTCTGGCTTCCTTTCACTCTTTGGAATGTGTAGGGAATCTTCCAGAAAGGCACACTCTTTCCTAGACCAAAGTTGTCCTATAAATGTGCTGTGATGACGAGACATTCTATATCCATGCCGTCCGACATGGCAGCCACCAGCCCCATGTGGCTGTTGAGCACTTGAAATGTGACTAGGGCAACTGAGAACCTTTTTTTCTTTAATTCATAGACTTTTTTTGGAGCAGTTTTAGCTTTAGAGGGAACTGAGCAGCAAGTACTGAGGAGGGACAGCATTTTCAGTGTGATTCCGTTCTACTTCAGTTACATAGCCATTCATGGTTTGTGGCTACCGGCTGGGACAGGACAGACTTGGACTGAGAAAGGCAAAGGCCTTTGGGAAGGGTTGGTCCAGCAGAGGGTCAGGTGGGCAGCCCAGGAATCTCTGCAGGGTTTCCTGCAGAGGAAGGCCCCACCGATGCCCCAAGGGCTGGTTCAGCCCCCCCCGCCCCCCCCCCCCCCCCAGCAGCAAAGTGTGTGGACCAGACTTCAGGGGAGGAGGAAGAAGACATGCTGATGGCAGGCGGAGAGGGCCCCTGGCCATCTTGTGGTCCATGAGCCTCCTGCCTGACTCGCCTCCATGCCCCCACCCCTGCCAAGGACTTCCACCCCTCTTCACTCTTTCCTTCACCTCCCTGCTACCCTTGGGGCCCGAATCTGCCCCTTCTGCTTCGCAGTCGTCTCTGGCTGGGCCATGGGCAACCTTGGGCCCTGCTGCCCACCCTTCCTTCTCAAGCCTGCCCTGTCATCTGCCTTTTTGTCTCCATAATGACCAGCAAAGCAAACATCGCCCCCAGATGCAACAAGGAGTTCTTTTTCCCTCAAGGGCGAAGTGGAAGAGGAGGAGGAAGAGTCCAGAAAGGAAAACAGTAAGTAAGCACTGCCAACGAGTAAACAGAGGCCATTCCAGGAAGAGGAAGGGGACGCGGAGCTGCCTGTAATTAGTGGCCACCACAGCCCCAAACAAAATGAGAAGTCAGGCCCTTCATTGCCATGGAAACAGGACCCGAGATGGGTCAGGCTGTCCTCCTGAAGTGATTTCTTCCCTTACCATGCCCACATCAAAGGGAGCCTCCCGCCCTAGCTGGTTTGGCTCAGTGGATAGAGCATGGGCCTGTGAACTGAAGGGTCCTGGGTTCAATTCTGGCCAAGGGCATGTGCCTCAGATGCAGGCTCCTGGCCCTGGTCGGGGGCATATGGGAAGCAACCAATTGATATGTTCATGTCACATCAATGTTCCTCTCTGTCTCTCCCTCTCCTTTCTACTCTCTCTAAAGATGAAAAGAATGTCCTTGGGTGAGGATTAATAAAAACAAAACCTAATGCTCCCTGGCCAGTGGCCAGTACCCAGGACCTCACGGTATCTCCAAAGCAGGCAGGCGAGGGAAGAACCAGACCAGGGAGAGAGGGTTCTGAAGTGTCCCAAGCCAGACACCCTGGCTTCTCTCAAAACAGAGCAGGGGCAGGACTCGGCCCAGTGGGACCTTAGAGACTTTCTGGGCATGGGCGTGGGTGCTGGTCTTCAGAGGCTGCCACTAGTCACCTTTCCCACTTGTTTTTGTTCCCTTAATATTAAAACACCTGTGCATTCGCTGCACAGATCCAGAGGTATATGGGACATGGCAGGTGGGTGAAATGGGTGGAGGGGGTCAAAGGGCACACACTCCCAGTTACAGAATCAATAGCCCTGGGGTGAATGTACAGAGTGGCAACTAGCGTTCACACCATCTTGGATATTTGGAAGTTGCTAATTGAGGGCAGGGGCCATGTCTTAGAATGCTGTATCACTTTTCCCATCTTTGCAATCTTTTATTCGGTTTTAAGAAGCAGACACTCAGACAAGTTAGCTTAAGCAAAGGGGAACTTATCATAAAAATCAGGAGGACTCCACAAACCCCACTACCAGAAGTGGGATTCAGTCCTAGGAGACCTTCCGTCTCTTTCTTGGGCCGTGTGTGGTCACCTCTGCGAGATGCCACCTGGATTCCTCTCCCCTGGCCGCCTGCTGCCTTTACAGACAACAGCTCCTTTTCTGCATATCATCTGTCATCAGGGAGCTCTGGTCCCAGCCCTGTGTGACCTGCAGTCTCTTTGTCCTCAGTGTCAAACCTCTTGATTTAATTTCTAAAAAGAAGTATTAGGTTGGACTACGCCTGGGGACTATCCTCAGTCCGATCAGGTAAGGGGAGGAGTTGCATACACACCTGCTTCAGGTGCCTGCTTCAGAAAGGGGGGGAGAAGGGGACAGTTCTGAGGATGAAGAATGGGCTGGGTAGGTACCTCAGATATGCCTGTGACTCTCCTGCATGTCACAATGCACAGAGCTTACGCACAGAAGGGACACAACCATTCCTCACTGATTAATATTCAGTGACAGTATTTCACCCGATGGCCTTCAAAAGCTTACTGCTACCCCATCCCCCACAAAGCCCCCAAGTGCAGAGAGGACCTTTTTGGATGGAAGCGGAGGTCCCAAAGAAGCAACTCAAGCAGCAAATCCTCCTGAAGTCTAATACTTTATCTTGGAAGTTCTTGTGGCCCCTGAATGCTATCTTGACAATAAAAATTACATTTCACCTACTACTGAGTATAATCAAATGGCAGAAGGATGTGCTGTCTTTTTCCTGCAGAATGTCCCACTTCCCGAGAGCCTACGGATCACCTGCACTAGACTGGAAGCTCCTTTGGGGCAGAGCCTGTATCCATTCTGGCCATCGTGGTACCCCTGCTTTTTAGCATAAGTTGAGCACATTGCTGATGCTCAATAAATATTTCTTAAATGGAAGAACGAATGAACTAGTGAATGAGTGGATGAGTGGGTGAATAAGTGGGTGGGTGGATAGGTGGATGAATGGCTGGCTGGCTTGCTGGATGAATAGATGGATGGATGGATGAATGGACAGATGGATGGATGATCACACAGCTGGATGGATGGATGATGGATGGATGAATAGATGGATGGTTGAATAGCTGGCTAGCTCGCTGGATGGATGGGTAGATGGATAGATGAATAGATGGATGATCACACAGATGGATGGAAAGATAGATGGATAGATGGATGGATGGATGGTTGAATAGCTGGCTGGATGGATGGAAGGATATATGTTTGAAGGATGAGTATTCCATCCAGAGAAGCAGTGGATTGAAGTCTAGCTTGATCACCTTCAGTTCTCAGGATAGCTTTTCATTTCCCCTGAGCTGAGAAAATCTAAACCAAGGAACAACTGTGATACTCACCAAGCACCTCCCAAAAGATATATATCCTGCCAAAGGAAGAACTGAACTGGAGTCCTGATTTCTACTGCTGAGGTCTAACCAGTTCTCTCCAAGCAAGATAATCCTCTGATTTCATATTATAAAAAGAAATAGGCATCATCACACATATGCTGGACAAACCAACAGCAAGTCAGATAGCCAGTAGGGACAGATGCTCTTTGTTTTCTTTCTTCTCCCCAAATGCAGGAGGAAGAAAAATGGCGGAGGAGGGTGAGAGAGAGAGGGAGGGGCACAGAGCAGAGGAGGAAGAGTGAGGAGAAAAAGAGAGAAGATGGCTGTCAATTCCTGAGGACTTACTGGATGTCATATGCTGCCCACATGTTCTGCCATTTATTTATTTAGCAATACTTACGGAGCCAGGCAGTCTTTTAAGGTACTGGGTACACAGCAGTGAAAAAGATAAACATATTCCTGCCTTCACGGGGCTTACATTCTAGCAGGAAAAGCTCTCCTGGCTCCACTGAAATCCGAGCCCCGACTGCTAGAACTGAAGTGTGGAGTACCGACCTTCATGCAGGAGAAAACCAAGGCATAGAAAAAGTAAGCAACTCGAAGAAAAAAAATAGTGTGAACGTGTAAATGAAGGGAACATGGATTAATGTCCCATCTCTGTGAGTACGGCAAGCTCACTTTATGACTCTACAAACTTCTCGCAATAACTCATCCCCGTTAAACCTACCACGTGATGATGGGGACTTCATACATTCACAGTAAGTCCATAGTATTCTGAGCTTTGGCTCGGCTCCCCGGGGAGATAAACAGCTTTCCTCTGATCACCATACACGGTTTTCAGCTGAAATAATTAGCATTAGCAAATGACATGGAGATTTACTCTGCAGCCAGACCTTCTCCACATGCTAATGAAATCTTTATACAGTGCTAATTGTGCTCAGTAGCCAGACAAACCCTAAACTGTCCTGCCTGAGGGAGGTCACAACAACCCAGACAGAAGCTGGGATCAAAGGACCCATTTCCACTTGGGTCTTTGAGCTCCCCACAGACGGAGGCAGAATGTTCCAATTCCCTGGAAGACTCACACCATCACTCTCTCCCTCCATTTCAACAGATGCCTCTCCAGCTCCCTCTCTCTGGATCCACCCTGTCATCAAGTGCTGCCCAGCCTACCTCCAAAAGATCTTGAAAGTGTTCCCTTCCCCAAGAATCAGCCAACTCCTGCATGCCTCAGCATGTCACCTCGCCACCCAAAGAGACCCGCCCCCCCCCCCCCCCCATATCCACCTGTGAATTTTGAAAAGCAAGTTTTATCAAGCTCGCTGTTTCAGAATTCTCATTGACTTCCCGGAGTTCCCAGGATAAGAACCAGATCTGTTCCACAGCTCCTGTGGGCCTGCAGACTTGGCCTGGGAGTATCTTTCTGCCTCACCTCTCAGCACCCTGCTGCTCCCTGTTTATGCCAGCCACACTGTCCTGCTTGTCTTTTCTCTGGTACTCAGACTCTTTAACCCCTTCACACACATGGTTCTCTCCTCCTGGAATCAATTCCTGATCTCTCTTTATATCAGTTAGTCATGCTGTGTAACAAGTGATCACACACACACACCATGGCTTAAAACAAAATGCATTTAATATCTCATAGTCTCTGTGGGTCAAGAATCTGGGCCTGGCTTAGCAGGGTCCTCTACTTTGGGACTCTCACAAGGTAACACTCTGAGCAGTATGATGAAATCTCAGGCTGTCCTGGTCTGCCCACTGGCTGTGACTCTTCCCTTTTTCCAGCATCTCCTTGCTGTAGATCAAGCATGTCAAACTCGTAGTTTCAATGAGGCATATGGCCCGCTGGCCATGAATTTGACATGCTTGCTATAGATGTTTCCCACCCCTCAATCACTTAGCAACTACCTTAGTTATTATACTGTCATGCTTGTGCTCAAGTGAACCTTAATTTAGTGAATAATGACCCCCAAGCACAAGAGTAATGATGCTAGCAATTCAGATATGCCAAAGAGAAGCCAAAAAGTGCTCTCTTTAAGTGAAAAAGTGTGTATGTAGAAGGAAAATACATTGGTACTATCCATGGCTTCAGGCATCCACCAGGGGTCTTGAAATGTATCTCCTGCAGATAAGGGGTTGGGGGGGGGAATACTATGACATGATAACAGAAGTGACATCACATCACCTTTGCCTTATTCTATGAGTCAGAGCAAGTCACAGGTTCTGCACGCACTTAAGGGGAGCAGATTAGACAGGGCCTGACGCCAGGAGGCAGGGACCATAGGGGCCATTCCGAGTCCGTCCACCCACTGCTCACCTTGCCTGACAAAATGTCCTTTTCCCTCAGATCCTTGCCTATATGCCACTTCTTTACAAAAGCCCACAGTGACCACCTGAGTGTCCCTTAAGTTACACACACGCACTTTTCATGACTTGCTTCATGGTCATCTTCACCATTAACCTGTAAGTTCCGTATGGTAGGGAAAACATCTATTCATGCAGACCAGGGCCCAGTTCCTACTGTGATGCCCAATTAACGCATTTTTGAATGAACGTATGAATGAATGAATGAATAACCAAAGAAATATTGTGAGCACCATGACTCACTTGCACGCTTGTCCCAAAGTGGGCAACTTACAAAGCTCACATGTTGACCCCGTCAATATCTCTTATCTTTCCTGCCTATCAATTCCAGGGGTGGGAGGGGAGAAGACGATCCTGGAAAACTTCTGGAACATTCTCAAAGTCACACTGCTACCTCGGTAACCTGGCCCATGCTCCACCCTACAAAGTGTGTTTTTCCCTTCTCCCTGATGTTTGTTCATCAACCCATAAATCCGAAGGAAAACTGAACCCACTGTGAACTTTCACTATTAGTTCAGGGAGAAAGGGTTGGAGAGAGAGCTGGGAATTCCTGGGCACCTGCTAGGTGCCAATCCTGTGTCAATATTTGTGAAATCTTTCAAGATAAGAATTTGTATCCCCATTTTCCTCATAGGGCACCAGGCTCTGAATTTCCCGGTGGCGTGCTGGCTGGTCAACCAGCCAGTGTTGAGGGAGCTGGATTCTCGTGTGTGAAAATCATCTTGATGCATACACTGAGTGGCCAGATTATTATGATCTCTGAACGCATAATAATATGGTCACTCAGTGTATATCCTATAGAATAAAAGACTAATACACAAATTGTCCCTTTGACCAGGAATTCAACCAGCAGGCAAGCTGGCCAACCACCCATGTCCCTTGCCCCTGGCCAGGCTGGCTGGACCCCACCCATACACGAATTCATGCACTGGGCTTCTAATACACACACACACACACACACACACACACACACACACACTGAGTGGCCAGATTATTATGCACTCAGAGATCATAATAATCTGGCCACTCAGTTTATATTCTCTGGTCCACCTTCAGTCACTGATGATTTTGATGACCTCCCAACCTCCCTGAAGGCTTCTCATTGGCTCCTGTAGGCCCAGGAGAGCTGTGTCAGCACACTACAGCACCCCCTTGGGAACGGGCCAGGGTTCGAGTTTCTCTCCATCACCTCTCAGCTTCCACCAGATCAACACGCCACTGAGATATTAAACTCCCGGAGGCTGAGGCCTTGCTGGAGGGTGACGCTCTGTCAGTATTTGTTGTGTCATTGTGGAGGAGCCAGCTCAGCCCCTAGCAGGGTCTAGACAGGGCAGAGGCGGCTGCAGAGGCAAACACGGGAGGGACCTTAGAGCTCTCGTGGTGATGGCCTAGGAGGCAGGAGCCCATGGGACTGGGGATCCGAACCTGCAACCGAGGTACATGTCCTTGACCAGAATTGAACCCAAAACCCTGCAATCAAGACATGGAACTATTCCATCACCACAAAGAGCATCCCTCAGGCAGACAATTCCCATCTACTGCCAGGTCTAATGTGGAGTCAGACATTCTCAGCCTGAAGCCCAACTCTGCTATTTAAAAGCTGGGTGCCTCCATCAAGGATCCTCAGTTTCTTTATCTGTACAATGGGCCGACAGCACCAAACCAAGGATTAGTGGGAAATCAGCAGAAAAACTATAGAAATAAGAAGACCCAAGTCGTGACTTCAAATCCCAGCTTCCTGCTCCCTTGCCTTTGTGAACCGGGGGAAATGAGCTTCGGTTCATTTCAATTCAGTTCATCAGTAAAACTGGGATAAAAGAGCCCACACGTTGGAAGAATGCAGTGAGGATTATAGAAGAAAATGGGCATAACTCAGCAGCTGACGAAGAGGGTCTCAGCAGCTGACAGAGAGGGTCTCTGCCATTCATCTGTGTCTTTGAACTTATTTATAATCCTGGCATTGTGAAAGTTTGTATATTTACACACTAGGCTTTGTGGTAAATTGGTTCGGTTTGGTTTGGTTGCATCATCGGTTAGCTAAAATCCTATATTGATCGTTAGGAGCATAGTGTTTAAAATAACCTATTACTTTAAATAATTCAAAGTCAAACCACCCTTCCCCATTCCTCTGAATAACTACAGATCATGTGGAATAACGGTCCCTAAACAGGTGTGAACCCAGTTACAGGGGACCCAACGGGAAACTCCCACCCTCCAATGTCCCACATCTTCTTCACGAAGACGCTACCTCCAGTTCTACGTTCTCGGGATCCACATGGCCTGCTTCACTGCCATGTCACGGATGGAAAGCGAGCAATTTCCCTCCTCAAACAAGGGAATTGTCCCCCTTGCCTGGATGCTGGCACCTTCTCAGTGTCTAGATTTCCTCTCCTATTCGCAGACGTGCTCCTCCTCCCTCACTTTCTCAGCCTGAACTCCTTTCTGAAAAGGAGGCTCTCTGTGCCCAGATCGAAGTAGAATTTCACGAGATTATAGGCCAACTGCACTGGTCTGAGGGGTCTCGGCCACCTTCTCTCTCCGCCCCCCCACTCCCCCGCACTCCCAAGCTCAGCTCTGCTGCCCGGGCTGTGTGTTCCTGGGCATGCAGGCTCAGAAGCCTGGCGTTTGTCTGGCTTTGTATGGAGGATTTAAAGAGAAACAGCCCCATGGCATGACTTTTTAACACACTCACACAACAGCTTCCGAGAGTCTGCAGTGGGCAATCTGAAGGCAGCGCGTGTGTTCCTTTGTGCATCTGCCCTTAGAGGGAGCCTTGCTCCTCAGCCGGATGAGACCTCTGGCCGCTTTTTGAGAACATCATGAATTTCTCGGTCACGTATTTGCTGCAGGAAACTCGCAGGTGTCTCTCTGGGTTCTGCTCAGCCTGGAAACAGCATCAAGTGACGCTGACAAATGCCATGTGCGGCAGGAATCTGACCCCCAGCATCAGTAGCTGGGGACATTCCTTCTGGTGTTGCACGCCTGCTCACAGCCGGGGCCCCACTCTTTTACTTTAAAAAGGAAACAGCTATTCTCACACTCCCTCTGAGGACTTCTGGAGAAATAAGCCGATCTCTATAAACGCACCTCGAACCTGAACACGCGCACGGACCTGTGGCAGATCTTGTTAAAATGCAGGTCTGACTCCGTAGGTGTGAGGCAGCCCTAAGATTCTGCTCCGCACCAAGGTGACTGCCGCGCTGGCCTGGGGATTCGGCCTGAGTAAGGAGGCTCTGGAACAGTTCTAGGACAAAGCCCTGAGAGAACACCCTGAGGTCCTTGGTGGACCTTTTCTCACTGTTAATATTGTTTCCTGCGTGTCAAGAGTATTTGAGGTGAAGCTTTAGAACCCATCGTAACTAGTTTCCAGGTTCAGACTGCCCCAGAGCGAGACTCCAGTTTGCAATCAGTCTACAGTCTCCCAAGATCTGAAGGCACCGGTGTGGAGAAAGTCTGAATCCAAGCCAGCCAGAGAGCTGGACTCCTCTGGATCAGTTCTCTTCTGGCTGCTGTAACAAGCTGTCACAAACACGCTGGCATTGAACAATTTAATGTTACCACTCTACAGCTCTGGAAGTTAGCAGTCTGAAATGGGTTCCCTGGACCAGACTCGGGGTGTCAGAAGAACTGGGCTCCTCCTGGAGGCTCTAGAGGAGAACCCATTTTCTATCTTTTCCAGCATCTGGAGGCCACCCACATCACTTGGCTTGTGGCCCTTCCTCCATCTTCAAAGCCAGCTATGTAGTTGTTAAAGAGAGACCACCAAATCTGCTTCCGTGGTCACATGTCCTTCTCTGACTCAGAATCTCCCTATCTTAAGATAATTGCTTGGACAAAGACCCTTTGGCTATGTGAGGTAACATGGCACGCACTTCAAGGGTTAGGATGGGGAGCTCTCTGGGGAGCCATTATTCTACCTGATGTGCCTTATATTCATTTATGAATTCAGGTGGAATAATCCCAGTGGACAGAGCTGAGGTACAGACAGGGTCTCCAGGAGGTATGCTTAAGACTTTGATTTCAGGAGTACTGAGTAATATCTTTCTCCAAAGCTAGAAACTCTCCATAGACCAACGTATTTGGTTTAAGCTGTGTGGTAGGTGACACGTTCCAAAGATGACTATGGCAATGTCTCCCATCCCATATGCTTCTCTATAGTGTGATCTCCCATCCAGAAGTGGGGATGTCTGTGCTCTCTCCTAACACTTGAAGCTTGGTGAACTGTGACCATTTCTGACCAACAGAGTTCAATAGAGAACAGCGGAAGAAACTCTTGGATCTGCAAGGTTAGGTCATAAGGAGCAATACAGCTTCCATCTTGTCCGGTGGGAGATTCATGTTAGAAGCATGACACACCGCGCCCTGAGCGCCATACTGTGAGGAAGCCTGGGCCCCCTGGGGAGGCCACAAGTAGGTGCTGAGTGAAGGCACTTTATCAAAGTGCCAGCTATAGAGTCACTTCTGGCCATTGAACTCTTTCTTCCCAGGGCCTCAGAGCAGAGACATGCTATCTTTACTACCCTCTGTCCCACTCTTGACTCACTGAATCTGTTCCATAATAAAATGGGTATCTTTTTTGCTGAAGAGTCTTAGGATACTTTGTTACATAGCCAAGATAACTGGAACAAAGTGCATTTCATTAGAGCACACGTGGGTACTATTAGGAGGAAGACATTACACAATCCAGAGTGCACAGCATTTATTCACACATTCATTCACTTCATTCTCTACCCATGCGTGAACACATGCATGCTCTCATCATTTATTAATGTATTTATTAGAATGGATGTTGATTTATCATTCTGTGCTAAGAATTTAAATTGCAGAGATAGGAGTTCATTTTGGCAGTGGCAATTCATTCTTTCAATATATTTTTTACCGAGTGGGTGGGAAGTGCCAAGGATTATTCTAGAACCGGGGTCAGCAAATGATAGCCCACAGACTGACCAAACATGGGCACACCTATTGGTTTACATATTGTCTGTGTAGGAAATAGCTTCATTGATGAGTCACTGCTCTTGCAGGGCTCACAGAGGCCCTGAGTGGAGAATGCAAGTAGCAATTTCACTCTAAGAGGCTTTTGGAAAACTCTCATCATGCTGAGGAGGGCTGAGTTCACCTCGAGAGCATCTGGTGGATGGAGTGAGGCAGTGTAGCATGAAGCAAGGTCAAGCCTGTGAACACGAGGCGTAGGGTAGGACGTCTTTAAGGGAGTGGGGGACTAACCCAGTGTGTGGTTCCTTTCTGGGGAATGAACTCTCCCAAGTTCCACACTGCAGTAAGAATGAACTTGACCTAAGGTCCCAAAGAGGTTCCTGCAAGAATGAGAAGAGATGGGCAAGCACAAAGCAGATACTGATGGGGCAACTTCAGTCTGGTGCTCAAGAGCCCCAGTTTGGGGTTCAAATCCCAGATCTACCACTGATTGAGCTGTGTGACTTTGCACTGGTGACTCAACCTCTCTGTGCCTCAGTTCCATTGTCTCTCAAGTAAGGCCAGCATCAGTGGCGACCTCACAGAGCTGTTGAGAGGATTAAATGAGATGGTACACAGGCAGATGGTGGCAGTCACAAGTAAATCTTGATGGTCCCTTCCTTTTCAGTGCATATGCAAGTCCTGACCCCACAGCGCTCAAGTTCACTGCTCCCTTCCTCTCTGCTCAGCTCCTCACTGAGCATAAGCTCACCCACCTGCGGTCTGTGCTTCTCTGAGGCTGACCTGCCTGCGGAAACCAATGCCAAAATTAACAGTGAGTGAAAGACCACCCCAGGGACAGCTCCCCTAACATATTTCCTCAGAGCTGGGCCTCTAGGGATGGAAAGAGGAAAAAATGCACCTTCAGGCTCAGGACTAACTTGTTTTCTAAGACAGAAATAGCAGCTCCAGTAAATAGCTATTTACTCACATTCCCAAAGGCCAGATAGAAAGTGTCAAAAAAGAAAAGAAATTAAGAAAGAAAGGAATTGTTTCCTCTCCTATGACTGATAACCAAACACGCCTCACGCTGGTGGTGAGGCTCACCTCTGTTAGAATGAGGCTGTGTGCTCCCATACCAGGAGGGCTTCCAGGTAAGCATTAATCACTAGTTTTTCTTAAGTCCTCACACCACAGAGATCCAGCTGGGGTTCGAGTCCGTGTCCCACCGGAGCGGTGACTCATTAGGTACTGACTGGGCCTGTGAAGCACGTCATGGTTTCGGGCCCCAGGGCCAGGACCCGGAACACCAGACCCTCCCGGAGAAAGAGCCCGCTCTGAACGGCAGAAGACAGTGCTAACAGTCCCGAAGTGACGGCCTCCAGTGGAACCACCGGAGGCTGTGGGAGCACAGAGGACAGGCACAAAGCCAGCCTGGCGTGTGCTTCAGGGGGTTCTCAAGAAAACTCCCCTTTGGGAGCCTGAGCTTCCAAGAGACCTCAGGAGTAAGGCAGGGAGATGGAGACTCTAAGTATTTTGTGTAGTTTTCAATGAAGCACAAAAGCAACATACAAATGATGAGTATGGCTGGTATACAGAAGTGTGGTGAGGACTGGGGTCAGCTGGCAGCAAGCCAGGCTTTCTTGCTGCTGGCCCCAGCCGCACATACGTGGCCTGCTAAAGCAGCAGTCTTCGGCCTCAGTGGTGGACAGCCCAACACACAGGACATCTACCCACTGTGTCATCGCTATCAGCTTCCTGTGGCTGCTGAAACAAATTACCACAACTGATGGCTTCAAACAACAGAAACTTATTCTACATGCATAATAAACATGATCTGTTCTAACTGCATTAGCATGTGTGGGCATGTAAGATAATTCAGCCGTTGATTTTATTAGATTATATATAAAATTGTGCTTTGTCATTACATTGATTTTTAACCAGAAATCATATACCTTTTCTTCTTTTTATCCCTTCCCCCCCCCACCATCCTACCTATACCTACACCTACACCTACACCGACAACTATACCTACACCTATCTAGGTAAGAATATTTAACACAAGGTCTATCCTCTTAGCGAAAGTTTAAGTACACAACACAGTGCCGTTAACCGGAGGCACTGCACTGTAGGCCTCTAGGATCCATTCAACTCGCCCAACTGAAATTGTGCACCTTGTGACCAACACACCCTGCTCTCCCTTCCCTCTAGCCCCTGGTAACCACCTTTCTAGCCTTTGCTTCTGTGAGTTTCACTATTTTAAAATTCTGATTTAAGTGGTATTTGTCCTTCTGTGTCTGGCTGATGTTGCTGAGCACAGTATCCTCCTGGTCCCTCCATGTTGTCACGAATGGCAGGATGCCCTTTTTACTAGTAAAGGCTGAATAATGTTCCACTGCATGCACATGCCACATTCTCTCTATCCATTCGCCCACTGAGAGACGTTTAAGTTGCTTCCACATCTTGGCTATTGTGAACGAGGCTGCAATGAACGTGAGAGGGCAGATAACTCTTCAAGGCACTGTTTCTATTCCCTTTGGATATTTACCCAGAAGTGGGATTGCTGGAGCCTATGGCAGCTCTATTTTTAATTTTTTGAGGAACCTCCATACTATTTTTCATAGCGGCTGCACCAATTTACATTCCCACCAACAGTGCACAAGGCTTCCCTTTTCTCCCCAGCCTCACACTTACCTTGTTTGTTTATAACCCATCCTAGCAGGGGTGAGTGATGTCTCATTGTGGCTTTAATTTGCATTTCCCTGATGACTAGTGACGTTGAGCACCTTTTCATATAGCTGTTGGCCACTTATTTGTATCTCCTTTGGAAAAATGTCTATTCAGCTCCTTCGCCCATTTTTTTAATCGAGTTATTTGTTTTATTGCTATTGAGTTGGAGGAGTTCCGCACCTATTCTGGCTGTTAATCTTTTATGCGAGAGGTGGCTTGCAAATATTTCCTTCCATTCTGTCGCCTGTCCCTGCAAGTTGTTGATGGTTTCCTTCACTGTGCAGAAGTTTTCTGGGTTGATGTCCTCCCCCGCTGTCTATCTTCCCCGGTGTGCTCTGTGCTTTGGGCATTACTGCCAAGAAAGCATTGCCAAGGCCAATAGCAAGAAGCTTTTTTCATGCGTTTCCTTGTAGGAATTTTAGTTTCTAGTATGTGCCCGGCAGAAATGAATGCACCAAGAAATGGCGAAGAATATTCATGGCAACACTAGTCCCAATAAACCAAACCCAAATGCCCATTGATGATAGCATCAATCAATAAATCGTGAGAGAGTCATACAACGGAATGAAATTCAACAATAAACCACAGCCTCACAGGTAGCCCAGAGACGGAGCTCACAGTTTTGAGTCAGAGAAACCAACGATGAGAGACGAATTTCATTTACATCAAGTACAGACACAGACAAAACTCACCTTTGATTTTAAAAGTGAAGATCGGGGGATTTTGGGGGAAGGGATGAGACATAATTATTGGGAGGCCCAGAGGGAGACTTCTTGGGGGGCAGGCAATGCTCTATTCCTTGCCCGGGGTGCAGAGGGACGGGTGTTTACCTTGTGATTTTATTGAGCTATTCATTTGAGCTTTGTGGGTGTATTTTTTTTCTGTAGACACAGTCTAATTCCTAAAAAGGTTTTAAAAAAATCAGAAGGCCCCATCATCACCACCACCTGACTTCAAGGGGCAACCCCTCCCTGCAACCCAAGTGGGGACTGTGTGCCTGAGCATCAGGGATGTGTAGTGAAGCCCCCCGAGAGGACCTCCCACTCAGGCCCAGCCCCTCTGGTACCTCCGGTTGGCCTCGGGCCAGCTTCCTCGGCTCCCGGGGTCCTTTGTGCTCTTCAGGTGGGAGTGTGTTCCCAGCATGCTTCAGTCCCCTCCATCCGAGGCCTGGGGCGCCTGGGTTTTGTCTCCTCAGTGCCACCCTTCCCTTGGGCTGCTTCACATGAATCCTGTTGGAAGACAGAGAAATGAGAGTATTAAAAATGTCAGCGGCGGATGCTGAGAGCCACAGCTGGGTAAATAGAGCTGGTGGAGATGTTTTTATTAGTGGCTTTATGGTTATGCTCACTTAAGTTATGGATTTAAGGCCAGGGGTGGGCCAGGAGAAGAGGCCTAAGGGTCTCCCTTCTATTTCCGGACCCACTCAGACCAAAGCATGTGGCACCCTCCGATTCTGGGGCTACCTCCGCTTTGGGGGGCTCTCAGCATTTGGGGAAACTGTGTATCTTTGCATTACCCTTTAGAAAGGCATTTCCTTCCCAGGGACAGGGACTTGAAGCTCTCTTTCTCTTGGGTTTCTCTAGGACGCTTTGTCTCTGCCCCCACCTGCAGCCAAGTGTGGTCAGTTTCCAAATAGGAAGTAGGAAAGCGGGAGTGAAGGATGGAAACTTCTCTGATCAAGGGTCATGGTCAATATCCTCACAGGCAACCAGCAACAAATGCCATCTCTTTAACCACAATGTCCAGAGGGTCATTTCATCAACACGCATTGTATGGGTTGGAGAGACCAGAATTCAAGTTCAAGTTTAGCCAGTTGGTAGCTACATGATCTGGGAGAAATTATTTAAGCTAGCTAGATAGATAAGTACATACATATATACATACATACATACATATGTACATAGACAACAGGTAGGTAGGTAGGTAGACAGATGATAGCTACATATGATAGGTAGATGATGGTAGGAAGGAAGGAGGGAAAGATGGAAAGAAGGAAGGAAGAAAATAAGATAAATAGATAATAGATAGGTATTATAGGCAGATAGATGATAGGTAGGTAGATAGGTAGATGATAGATGTGATAGGTGGGTAGGTGATAGGTAGGCAGGTAGGTAGGAAGGCAGGCAGGTAGATGAGATATATATCTATGATAGGTGGACAGATGATGGGTAGACAGATCGATAGGTAGGTAGGTAGGTAGGTAGGTAGATGCCAATCCAAAGTTGAATAGAACTAACAACCACATTCCTAAAGGATTGCAGGACCCCTCAGGCCTGAATCTGCATTAGCTCTCTAAGAGAAAGAGGAGAGGAATTCTGGGGAACCTAAAAGAATGCAAATACCCCTAAGACAGCCGCCTACGAACACTGACAAAGCCTCCTAGGCGATATCTACAAGTTGCTGAACAACTGGCTACTTCCAAATATTTGGACGATGGGCTACCGTATTTGCTTCCCTGTTTGATAAACACAGCTGCTCAAAAATGAGTGGTGGAATCTAAATGCAGGGAGGCCCGTTAGAGCTTTTCTCATCCAACTCCCCTTTATACAAAGGAAAAGACATCCACAGGGGGGACAAAAGTAGGTTTACCTTGTACAAATAATACAATAATTAATAAATAACAATGCAAGCATAAACTCTGCTTCAAGGCTATAAACCTACCCCCACCCCTGTATACCCAGAGAGAGAAGGGGTTTGGACAGAGTTGCCCACCTAGTGGCTTGGACATCATTATCAACATGATTTGAATAGAATCTCTCTTGATCTCTCTTAATTTAAGTAAGATATATCTTAGGACCCAATAATCTATCTCCAGGAAAAGTCTTGCACAGATCGCTCTTGTGCTGGTTGTGGTGGCAAGGAACTGAAAACAACCTAGGTTCCCAGCTGGTGTGGCTCAGTGTTTGAGCATCAATCTATGAACCAGGAGGTCACAGTTCAATTCCCCGTAAGGCCACATGCCTGGGTTGTGGGTTCAATCCTGTGTGGGGCGTGAAATAAGCAGCCCATCAATAACTGTCTCTAATCCTTGATGTTTCTCTCTCTCCCTCTCCCTTCCTCTCTGAAATAAATAAAAATAAGAAAAGAAAAAGAAAACCACCTCAGTGTCCATCTCTAGAGGAATGATACAGAAAATGTGGGGAGCGTGCACTATGGGGTCCTATGCATTAGTCAGAAACAAATGCACACAAACAAGATACACCTATATTTTAATACAGTCATACGTCAACAAGGTGGGTTTTAAAAACATGGTGTTAGCAAAAAAAAAAAAAAAAAGGTAACAAAATCAGATTTTTACTCATTGACTTTTGTGTAAAACAAGTGCATGCACAAAAAATTACTGTATGTTTCTGAAGAAAAAATATTTAAGGGACTATTTTAGACATATGAAAGTGAATGCCTTTAGGGGGAAAGGGAGACAAGAGCGGGATAGGATGGAGGGAGGAAATACAATGTCCAGGATACAATACAATGCAGGGAAGCGAGGGAGGTGTTTTGTATGAGCTGAGATGCTATGCTATCAAAGAAGGAGCATGACCACCTCTACTCTGCAGACGAGGTCGTAAGAAGCGCCTCCTGTGTGTCAGTCCGGAGGCATTATGGAAAATACCCGGCACTCTCTGGTGGCTCACAAGGATCCAGCTCTTGGCCAGAGGCCCGTTGAACTAGGTTGAGAGGTGAAAGAAACACGTCCTTTAAGAAAAGAAAATTCCGTCTCCATCAGGCTAATGGCTTAAGCCACATGCAGAACTTGGCGCCAGCTCGCCTTTCAGGACTGCTGGACCTGGTTTCCCTTCCCAGGCAAGGGATTTGCACCCAGCAGCGCTCACACTGTGGTCAGCGAGGGAGATCCCCTTTCAGAAATGACGGGTGAATTCCCATCTTCCCGGAGTGGGAGACTTCTTCAGGCTCTAGATATGCTTTGGCGATAGAACAATCCACTACCAATAAATAACAAAGGGGGGGAAGTCCCCTCCATTTCTAGAACTGCTTATACCTTGTAAAGTGCTCTCAAAATTGCTATCTACCATGAGGATGAGTTAGGAATTATTATCCCTATATAAAGAAAGTTAAAAAAGGGGGAGGGGGGCATAGCATTCAGTGATGCGCCCAAAGTCACACATAAGCCTTGGGAATCCTATCCTAAAACTCTAACATACTCTTTTGCGTGTAATATCTGTACCACTACTATTACTAAGAATAATAATTTCATTGATGGAACTATTACCATGTGCCAGTACTTTACATAAGGGACAGCACTGAATTCTTCTATGTGTGATATGCTATTTCACCCATTTCACAGATAAGGAGCCTGTGGCCTAGAGAGGCCACATAACTTACTTGGGGCCACACAGCTAATAGGGGGCAGGGCTGATATCTGAATCCTGCTGCTCAGTTCCAGATTCCTTATCCATAATCACTCCACTTTGCTACTGAGGGCCATCAATCCAACCTGTCATGTACCATCTTCTTGATACACAAGGATCTCGCTACTGTATTCATGTGTGAAGTTCACTAAGTATTTCTTGAACGTTCATTATGTGCCAGACACTGTGCGGGGCCCTTTCGTGGGGGATACAAGATGAGGGGCAGGGGAGATAAAGTTTCAAACTCTATATTCAACACTATTGAAGCCCGCATTCCCTGGAAAACAGAGGCTGAGACAAAGGTGTGTGTGTTAACACCGGGACGGCCCAGTGGGAGCACGTGAGGAGTGGAGGAGTGGAGCTGGGAAGGAAAGAGCCAATAGCAGACTGGGTTTCCATGGAGCGGGCCACCAGGAGGCTGCGGGACATGGAATGAACCCCAGGCCCACCTGTCTGCGAGGAGGAAGAGGAAGGCTTCAATCTCATGCTCGCATCCCCCACCTCACAAAGGACTGCCCACACAGGGTTGGATTCCCACCATTTCCAGGCTGACAAGCTGGGTGATGAGTTGGTCTACTGGGTCCCATACTGTAAAATCCAAAGAAAAAATCCTGGGGCCAGAAGTGACAGGTACACAGAGCTGGCCAGCCTGGGATGAGGCCCTGCACATTACACCTGCATGCAATGCGTTGGACTCTGCATAGAACTAGACACCAAGTGGTGGTTGGAGTCAAGGATGGGCGAGGTGAGGGGACTGGAAGCATGCTTCGGGTGACTCCAAGTCAGCTGGTTACTAATTGAGCACAGGAGTGGTATGAAATAACAGTAATGATTCCAGATGTAACCAGGTTGTGACGAACACGGTACCCATCACAAAGGACACCACGCTGTAGGCTCTGTATAGGTGCACATTGCAAGGTGCCTGCATGTCTGCAGACAGCTCACCCGTCTTCACTGTGACCACATGAGCCAGGATGGAGAAGAGTGTGGTTTCAGTTACGGATGAGGAGCTGAGGCTGCGTGGGGAGATTGGTTGCTAGGGCTTCCCAAACAGGGTATGATGGATGAGCTGGGATTCAAACTCACATCTCTAACCCCAGGGCTACTTCCCTGGTATCTGTGAAAATGTCTAATTCCTTCCGTATCCTATTTCAAGAAAGGACAGCTGGGCAGGCAGAAAACAGCTGCCGGCAGACTCATAAAAGATGAGTTTCTTGCCCCCCACTGCTGCAGAAAGAAGGGAACGAATCCTTTGGTTCTAACCGGAAATCGAGAAATTTTAGCTAGAATGTTGTGAGACAAAGGGGGCATATTTCCCCAATTTCCTTCAGAAGTAGACTTAACCCATTCAGATATTCATTACTGTATGCTCAACCCTGGGTGAGTTCTTTTCCTCCATGACTCGGTCTCCTTACCCATAAGATGGCAATGCCCCTCCATCCCGTCATATGAACAACTCACATTATGCTGTTTCCTGCTCAACAGCCATCAGCGGTTGCATTTAGGAACCTCCACATAGGATCTCTGCTCCCTCTCCATTCAGTCACAGCCCATGTGACTGACACACACGGTGACTTCCTGCCTCCAGGCTTCTTCCCAGGGCATTATTTCCATGGGGACTGCTCTCCTTTCCCCCATTCATTCATCCATTCATTCAATGATACTCAAAGCCTTTCCTGAGCCTGGCCCATGGCCCAGACACAGGAAGTAATAGTTAACAAGTGTAAAAGGCACTTGCCCTCTGCTTTAGGGCAGGCAATAGGGTTTGTCTTGAGAGCCAATGCCAGTGCACTGTACCTGGTTGAGCTAGTAATAGTTCTGCATTGAAGTGGATTCTAGGGCCACGTTCAGGTTCGGCTGTAAAGTCTGCTCAGGTGGATTATGGACATCTGGGGAAATGGGGCAGGAACATTCCATTTGCTCTTCCTGGTCAAGGGGAAATTTGACTCCCCCTTAGGGTCCTTCTCCTCCTCTACCAAAGTGGTCAGATGTACACTCTCTCCACATGGAGACTACCAGTTCCGCATCCCTATCTGTGCACCTGTTTTACCAGTAGCTCCATGCACTCGATGATGCGACCCCTGAGGTCAGAGACTACTTTCTACTCATCCTCGTTTCCCTACCCACTAGCACAGTGCCTTGTCTGGTTAAGATTTGTCGTCAGAAAAAAAATGTGAGGTTTTTCTGGTTTCCTTTGTAGTAACTGTGGTTGGTGTTACTGCTATTAATGATGGTGATGCGGGTGGAACTGGCAAAGGTGTTGATGGTATTGGTGGTGGTGATGGGCTGACGTTGCTGGTGATAGTAACAGTGATGTAGTTGTTGGTGCTGATGGTGTTATAATTATTGTTACAGTTGTTGGTGTTGGTGATGATGATGTATTTTTGGTAATGATGGTATTGCTATTAGTGGTGGTGGTAGTAGTGGTGGTATTGGTGGTGATGCTATTGCAATTATAGTTGTAGGTGGTGTTGGTGGTGTTGGTGCTATTGTTGGTGGTGATGGTGTTGCAATTATCGTTTTAGCTATTGGTGTTGGCGGTGGTGGTGATGGTGATGTATTTTTGGTGGTGATTGTATTGCTATTATTGTTGGTGGTGGTGGCAGAGTTTTGTCAGTGATGGGTTTTTCCTCCACTTTCCCACCAGTTGACTGGAATATGTTGTCATATTGCATGGGGAGAACTGACCGCCTGAATCTGAAATTATTTCCTCCAACCCATGAATCCATACATTAACCATATTCCAATACCTTTCATAGGTAGCTCAATTTTCAGGCAATTCAGAACGCAAAAGAAAGAGGTGTAGAAAATAGCTATAAACATGCATAGTCATAGATGTCTGCGGCATTTGTTCGCTATTTTTTTTCTGTTTGCCTGAATTATTACATGGCTAAAAGGAAAAAAAGAAAAGTGTGCTTTGGGGACACCAAAGAAGAATCACCAATTCTCCTTAGAACGAGCTTAAAAGGATTCACAGAAAAGGTCAGACTCGAGTTGATGTTTGTGCCTGTTTGACAGGGTGGGTGAGAGAGAGGATGCCTCAAGCAGAGGACCCAGCCTGACAAAGGCATGTGGCATGAAATAGTGTGCCATTATCAGGAACACATGGGGCTTCTCATAGGCACGTTATGTCCTTTCTCTGCTCCTCAGTTTCCTCATCTCTAAAATGGGACTCCTGCAAATACATCTTGAGTGCGGTCTTTAATTGATTCACTTAATACCATGTTCTTCAGCACCGAGAACAGTGCTTGGTACGTAGTAGACACTCAATAAGTAGTTGTAAAGCGAGAAAAGGAAGGAAGGTGAGAGGGTGAGAGGTTAAGGAGGGAGGGGAAAGAAAGAAGGAGGGAAGGAACAAGGCCTAAATAAAAGAAATGGATGAATGGATGAAAGAGTAAAGGATTGAGACCCAATGGTTCACACCTAAGAGTTCACAGGGTAGATCCCAAATCAGTTCCTCAAAGGCCCCGATCCAGTCAACTTAACCACTTCCCTTGTACTTTTTGAAAGTGCTCCCCCCACCCCACCAATACCCTTTCTTTCTTCACATTTCTCCCTTGATCTACCTCCTCCCTCCCATCCCCACCCCTGCCCTGGCCTCCCACCTCCCGAGTTATAGGTTAAAAACAACAGCCAAGCTGGCATTTGCTGACTGTCAAACACCTCTTTGAGTTTCCTGAGTACAAACAGACTCAGCCGACATTTTTGTTTATTTTCTTCCTTTCTCTAAGCTGCTGAGCTGTCCCTGGCATTGTGCACGAGGTCAGGCGCAGGGACTGTCAACAGCTCCCTAATGTAGGCTCCTACCCCAGAAAGGGGGTCTGGGGCCGGAATACACACACACACACACACACACACACACACACACACACACACACACACACACGGTGCTGTTTGCTCTCTCAGCTGGGCCTGGCATCCCCGGTGGGAGAGGGGAAGGGAGACACACAGAAGGTCTCCTTCCCTAATTGGACATGAAACAGTTTGGATAAACAGAGAATGTCACCCCAACTGTGTAATCCCTTCCCGGAGACCAGGGAGGCTGGCGGCTTTGTGGGATTTATATATATATTGTTTTGAACTTTGTTTTTATATGTTAGAAGTTGTGCAGGAAAACATTCCTGTATTTTGTATAATGAAATAGCAGCTAAAAGGGCCCACCAAAACCTTTAATCCTGCACGCCAAGGGAAATAAAGACAGTTTGTTGTTGATCATGCGTCCATTTATTCCTTCAGCAAATATTTACGGAGCGCCTCCCAAGCCAAGCACTGCTCTCGGGTCGGGGGATGCCATGGTGAAGAAAGGCAGACCCTGGTTCTACTAGAAAGTTCTCTGTGCAGCCCCCAAACAAAGCAAGGGTTTTCGTAAATAAGGGAGAGATGTGGTCACATCTGTGTCATCTCATGTCGCCCTCACAAGATGTCTATGCAGACATGCCACTCGGCAGCTTAATTTTCTGTATTTAAAAATATCTCCTGAACTCTTTCCCGTATGAACCCATACGCGTCTACCTTGTGTTTCCAGCATGGCACAAAGACCCATTGTTGAAACGGAACTAACGTATTAAATGCCCTGGTCAAGGGGAAATTCTGTAGATGGATATTCAGGCTGTTTCCCAGCTGATTTCTAGAAGTGAGATTTCGAGAAAGAGAAAATAATCGAAAACCCGGCAGAGGTTGCAAAAGGGGCGCACGATTTTGCAAAGGGAAGGGCTAACTGGACACTGTTTCTCAGTGTCATGTGCTCCGTCCGTCTCCACTTAGAAGGAATGAGGATACTCAGGGGATGGGTAGGGGGGCTCTACTGGCATTTGGCATACAGCTATGCTTCACCTTAAGAAACACTAATTTTTACCTGCTCTTTGGGGTGGTAATTATCTAGTTACATGTTGGTTTCTGCTGTGAGATCATGTGCTTCTCAAAAGCTCGGGCCTCGTGTTCCCAGTTCCTGGAATGAAACAGGGACAGAGCAAGCCCTCAGAGAAAGCCTGCTGAAGGCGTAATCAATTAAAGGGGAGAGGAGAAAGGGAGTGAGTAACTGAGCGGATGCTGACTGCATGTTGAATAGGTGGCTGGCTGGATAAATGAATGAATGAATGGATGGATAGATAAATGCATGACTGGCTGAATGCATGAACAGAAAGATGGATATACAGATGGCTAGATGGATACATAAAAACATGGAGAAATGACTGGATGGGTGATTAAAAGAATAAATCAATGGGTGAGGATGAATCACTAAAGGAGGACATGCATGAATAAGAGAATGTGTGAAAGGGTGGATGGATAGATGGATGATGACCAACAGCCAAATCTACGTGAGTAACAAATTATAAAGATGATTACTTAGCGAAGTAAGTCATTGGTTATTGAGGAGTTCCCCCATCAGACTCCTTTTAAAAAACTCCTTGGATGCCTTCAACATTATCATTGCAATCGCACACTGCTTCCCAGGGATGTGCCAAGTGCGAACCCCAAGGCGACTGCTTCCAGGCCTCGGTACTTAGTGCACCAGGGGAGTCCACCAGAGAGCAATTAACGAGGGCAACGACTAAGAAGGAAGAGGTGACATGGCTTTCGGGGCCAGATGTGCCCCGTGGAGTCCCATTCCCAGCATCTGTTGTCCCACATCTAGAACAGAGGGATTCTACAAAACCACTACCTCCAACTGCCACCTTCATGAACACCCTGCCTGCTGCCCAGGGTGCTTAAATGCTCAGGCATCACCCCGGAATGGAAAGGCCCTGCCGCCTTTGTCTCTACAGGTGACAGACACCAGGGCCATCTTTCCAAAAGCAACAGAGATTAACCAGTCACTCCACTTTGGATCAATGCATCACAGGCTTCATCCCAGCCTGTCTGTCAAGCCCCTTTGACCTGCCCGGGAGCCTCCGATCTCCCCATCCCTCGCCCCAGCCTCAAAGGCCTTGGTTAAACAAACTGCCTTGGAGCCGTCAGCACACCTTCCAAGGCAAACAAGCCGTGGCCCCAGTGAGGTCAGCAGCCAGGAGTGTCCTGCCAGCCAGCGTGCTGGTCTGCGGCTCCTCTCCCACTGCTCTTCCTTATGGACAGCAAGGGGGCAGCACCCTAACCTGCCCCTGGGAGGAGAGGCACAGGCAGCACTCCTCAGGTGCCGACCGTACGCCCGGCACGATGCTGGGCTCAGTCCAGGGCCCTACTATGCTGTAAGAGGTACGGAGTGACGTTCACAAGAGGAAGCTGTGGCTCAGAGAGGTGACGGGTTGCCCAAGGTCGCACAGCTAGCAGGTGGCAGAATGAAGACTGGAGGTCAGGTGTGCCTCTTTCCCCAAAGCCATTTCTAAAGATACCTTGTGGCTGATAATGTAAACCATGGGAGCTGCCGCCCCCCCCCCCCCCCCCGTCCCCCCCAGTTTGGTGTCCTGTCGTGGAAAATCCTAAAATTCAGTATCTGTAAATGTCTATTTTTGTCAAAATAAGAAATGTATCAAAGAAGGAGGTCTTCCATAGCTCGGTGGGAACAGAGAGATATGCCGCGGGTGAGAAACAGGCCCAGGCCAGGCCCGCACACACTACCCACGACGCTCCTCTCCCAGCAAAATGGGAGAATAAGGCCCTAGTGCCGTGGTCGGCAAACTGCGGCTCATGAGCCACATGCGGCTCTTTGGCCCCTTGAATGTGGCTCTTCCACAAAATACCACAGCCTGGGCGAGTCTATTTTGAAGAAGTGGCGTTAGAAGAAGTTTAAGTTTAAAAAATTTGGCTCTCAAAAGAAATTCCAATCGTTGTTCTGTTGATATTTGGCTCTGTTGACTAATGAGTTTGCCGACCACTGCCCTAGTGGAAGGTGGAGCCACAAGATAGAAGGAACCTGGGCCCCTACCTGACCACATGGAAGACATCCACTAATGAGGAACACCTGACTTGCCTTCAGAGCAGGAAAAAGTACCTTTGGGCAAAGCCACTGAAGTCTTAGGGTTCTTTGCTTTAGTAGCAAGCTGCTTCTGCTATTCACTCTACCACTTCCTACCCACTGCCAATGTGCAGGCCACGGCTAATACATATGGCACCTTTATGTGCATCACCCCTTCCCTGTGCTCACTCTGCCAACTTCTCATCTGGACCGTATTTCCCCAAGTGTCAGTGCATCTTGTGTCATCTTCCCACTGTTTACAACATCATACACTGCTGAGGCACCTGATGTTCTTCATGACAAGTCACTCTGTTGTCTAACACACTTATTTCAAAAGGCGACTCGGTGTTGGCAAATTCATTACAAATCCAGGGTCCTTTGCTCCAAGTAGAAAGTCACCTTAGAAATCAACACCAAGGACCCAAAAACACTGCTGCTAACTTCTATCCGATGAGGCTGGAAGGGCTCTGGGCTGGAGGGACCTCGCTTTCTAAGAGAGGGTAGAGCTGTTGGAGGGGGTGAAGCGGTAAGAGCACCTAGCTGGGGCTTGCTACCTGAAAGAATCAAAGGGAATGGGAAAGACCAGAAAAGGGACTGTTTCTCACTGCGCGGTTTAATGTCATTTAATGTCCTGTCCTTGTACCTCCTGACATCTCCCCCAGAGGAAGGAACTTTGTTTCAGAAAATTACCAAGATGACATGTAGTCAGAGGCTGGGTCTTAAATATGTGCTTAGGATCAGTGATATGCGGAGGGCCTCTAGGATCTCGTGCCTCACCCTCAGCCCATCCCCCACATCTCTACCCGCCCCAGCACGCAAACATGCAGCACCTTCAGGACCCGTCCCATCTTGGTTGCAACACTGAGGTGCAATCCCCACAAGTTTTCCCAGGAGGAACCACCCCTGTTCGTTTCTCTGTGCTGCCCACGCCCCCTCCATTTCATCAGCTCCAAAGTCCCTTTCTCCACACCTTTCCTCTCCTTTGTCCAAGACACACTTTTCCCAGGAAACTGGAACTCAGGAGGTAACAAACATGATTTTCTCTAGTAAACAGGTCCCCCGTGACCACCTACCCTCTCAGTACCATGTGAGGGGGACAAAGAAACAAACACATACATATCAAAGCCCCAGAGGAAGAGAGAGTTGTGTGTATTGTGTTGTGTGTGTGTGTTGTTTGACTGTTTTAAGGGGGATGATATTCTCAAATGCCCCTGGCAGACTTCTTAACAAGTAGTTATTATTTTAATGACTTTGCAATTTGATTTGCAGAGTTTGCAATTACATAAGATTCCCAAAGTCATTGCAACTCATAAAATAATATTTAAAAATATTAAATATATCAAATTATTGTTGTTATTATTATTACTAGGGGCCCATTGCATGATATTCATGCAAGAATAGGCCCCTGGCTTCACTCCCAGACACCCAGGAGTTGGCAAGACCCCGCTCCCACTGGGAGCCGGCAAGACCCCGCTCCCCTGCCACCCAGAGCTGGCAAGTCCCCGCTCCTGGGCCGCCCGGAGCCGGCATGTCCTTGCTTCTGTCTGGAGCACCACTCCAGTAGCTCCCTCCACTGCCTCCCTTCCCCTCATAGCAGGCTTCACACCACTCTGCGCCTGCATATGCAAATTAACCTCCATCTTTGTTGGGTTAATTTGCATACTCACTCTGATTGGCTGTGGGTGTAGCGGAGTGATGGTTAATTTGCATTTTCTCTTTTATTAGGTAAGATTATTTTACATTGCTACTAGGAAGTCTGCAGCTAACAGTTGTCTGATTTTTGGTGAGTTGCTCTGCCTCTCTGGGGCTTGTTTTCTGACCGATAATATTTCAGCTCAGTGCTCCTTACAGCCCCCTCCAGTCCCAAATAGTTATGACTTTATAATTCCATAAAGTATTTACATGTCATAAATAACTCCATTAAGTCACTAAAGTCACTGTCACTGGGGAGACAGCATAGGGCTTTGCCATCTACTAGCTGTGTGTCCTTGGGAAAGTGACACAACCTCTCTGTACCCCGTATCCTCTTCTCTATAAATAGGGATTAGGATAGCACCTACATGGTTAGGCCATAAAGAGGATTACATGAGTTAATCCACATAAATGGTCTGGCACGGCACCTGGTATAATGCAGCAGCAATTAAGCACAGTAGTAGCAGAGCCCAAGCTGGGTGGCCTCCTTCCTCAGCTTCTCTATCTGTCGACTGGGGCTGCCAATGGCATCCTCCTCACAGAGCTGCTGTGAGGACTGTGAGTAGTGTGACTGCACACGGTCAGCTCTCAGGATGCAGTAGCTCTGATTCCTGCAGCGGTGGTTTGGAGAGCAGAGGAGGCAACCGACCTTAGCAGGTGAGAGGGCTCCTCCTACAGGAGGTGGGATTCTCTCAAGATTGGGAAGTTCAGAAATTCAGAGAGAGGAGGGGCTGGTTTGCCAAGCCTTTCAGCAGGGCTCTGCCTGACATCCAGTCACCAGGCCCCCTGGGCAGCTCAGCTCCCAAGGTGGGCGGAGGGAGTGGGGAGAGACACTCAGGGAGAGCAGAGAGCAGGAAGGGCCCCCAGTTCATCTCTGCCCCTCTGAGATTACAGGAAGACTAACAGGGCCCCCTTGGCCTGGGGAATGAGCAAACACAAACTTTGTGGTGTGCCTTTGTTGAGTAACCAGGGCCCACTCTGTGTGTGTGTGTCTGTCTCCCTCCCTTTTATTCCACTAATGAAAGGGAAGGAGAAGACAGATTTCCTTTTAGAAAATCAGGAGACAAGAGGACAGCGTGACATGCTGAAGCCCCAGAGGGCATGAGCAGCACCTACCCACACAAGGCACATTCCTTCTCTCTAAACCCTTCCAATGCTCCGCGCCAGGTGTTGGCGGCGCACTTAACCATTGTCACACATGAGAGGAACAAGTTCAAGTTGGCTCTTGGGACCCGTGGGTGTTGGAGACAAAGAGAGAGAGGTCTTTACAGTGGTTGTTCTGGGAGGTGGGCTGTGAGAGTCAGCTGGGGACAGGCAGGCTGGGCAAGACAATGGAGCCGGGGGTACTTGGAGCACATGTGGCCTGCATTCTCTGGCACTCTGCTGGGTGACCCTGGGCAAGTCCCTTTCCCTCTTGGGGTTTTGACTTCCACATGGAAATGTGCACAGAAACCAATGGCATCTGGGCTCCCTTCTAGCCTTATCCCTGTGTGCTGAGGGTGCTGGGCCAATCTCTGACTCGGCCCTGGGGAGGCACTGAGAGATGACTACAGTGAGCACCTCTGCCGTAATGCTGATCCTCACCCAATCAATATGCGTGAGGGCATGCTTCTCTTGCTCCTTCTGTGGGACAGAGTACATGGTGCTATTATATTCTTTCCCCATGCTTGGGTCCAGAGGAGAGATCAGACCCTTGGTGATAAGGATTTAGAATGGAAACCTTGTTCTCTGTAACAGAATGCGATTGCTGACCTACTCATCCATCTTCCATAAAACTATCCAGTCATCTGTCTATGGATGCATGTGTTTCCATCACTAACCAATGCATTCATCAGTTTATACCTGTATCCATGCATCCGCACATGTACCCATTCATACATACAAGTGTCCATCCACTCCTTCATTCGATCATCCAAACTTTCATCCAAACTTTCATGTATAAACACACATGCATCCATAGAGGCACCCATCTTCTCATCCATGCATTTATATCATTATTCATAGAAAAATTTATTTCATTCAAATATCCATTCATCTGTTTACACATATACCCATTCATCCATATATCCAAACATCTACTAATGCAATTATCATTCACCCATGAACCCCCTAGATGCATCTATAACTACTGACCTACCTACATACATTCATACAATACATACAACCTCCTACCCATCATTTATCCAAGCTATGCATCCACTCATTTATGTTTCCATCCAGTGATGCACCACTTCCATTCACCCACCCACTCTCTGCAAGGTCCTGGGGATACATAGAGAGAAGAGCCTCACCCACTGCTTTGAAGAGCTCACTACATATTTTTTTTTAAATGGTATATTTTTATTTCTAGTATCTTTAAGAACTGATCCTATCTAATAAAAGGGTAATATGCAAATTGACCATCACTCCAACACACAAGCTGGCCACCTCTATGTGGTCAAAGATGGCCACCCCTATGTGGACACAAGATGGCCAGCAGGGGAGGGCAGTTGGGGGCAATCAGGCCTGCAGGGGAGGGCAGTTGGGGGGGACCAGGCCTGTAGGGTAGGGCAGTTGGGGGGGACCAGGCCTGCAGGGGAGGGCAGTCGTGGGTGACCAGGCCTGCAGGGGAGGGCAGTTGGGGGCGACAAGGTTGGCAGGGGAGGACAGTTAGGGGTGACCAGTCTGGCAGGGGAAGACAGTTAGGGGTGACCAGGCCAGCAGGGGAGGGCAATTAGGGGCAATCAGGCCAGCAGGGGAGTGGTTAGGGGTGATCAGGCTGGCAGGCAGAAGCAGTTAGGGACAATCAGGCAGGCAGGTGAGCAGTTGGGAGCCAGCAGTCCTGGATTGTGAGAGGGATGTCCAACTGCCCGTTTAGGCCCGATCCTGGTGGATCCCGTTTAGGCACCCCTCAAGGGGTCCCAGATTGGAGATGGTGCAGGCTGGGCTGAGGGACACACACCCCCGCCAATGCACGAATTTCGTGCACTGGGCCTCTAGTTATTATAGAATATCCTAATTAAAATAGTTTATCCTCTGTGTAATTTCTTGATTTTTATAGTACTTCCTTATTACTTGACAAATTACAGTTTTATAGAGCTATGGTTCTACACTGTTGACTGTATAATTATGCATTTCAATGCTTTTTCTATCTTCTCTTGGCACAAGTTCCTAGAATAATATCCACCATGGTTTTGGATGACCTTGCTTGCTATGTATTGACAGACATGAGAACAAATGTTTTCAGTACAGTGTGAAAACTCGTATGATAGAACATAAAGAGACAGAAGTGAGAATGGGGGGAAATATGTCCATAATAATACCTATGAACTAATATACCACTCCCATGGGCCTGGGTCATGGCTTATACTTCACACCAATTTTATGAGCTGCATATTATAATCCTCGTTTTGATGAAGAGGAAACTGTCGTATAAATAGGCTAATTAATCCCTCCCCCCACCCACCCCACCAGGCATACAGCAGGTAAGAAGTACAGCTAAGACTCAATCAGCCTTGTCTGAGAGCCAAGCCACTCACCCACACTCACTCATTCCAGTGAAGGCAGCAGGAGTGAAAGCAAAGAGAGCCAGAACTTACAGAGCTCACCAGGAGCCCCCGCCCAGGGGGACTCCTAAGGAACTGTCTTGGCAAGTAAAGTATATTCCAGGGGACAGGCGAGCAGGCAAGGGAGCATTTCCTTTGTAAAGGAATGAAGACTCTAATACCTTGGGGGAGGTAGAATAACACCTGCCCCCAAAACAGGTCCATGTCCTCATCCCCAGAACCTGTAAACCTGTCACCAGATGTGGCAAAGGGACTTTGCAAATGTGATTAAGTTAAGGATCGTGAGAGGAGGAAGACTACCCTGGATTATCCAGCTGGGCCCAATCACTGGGCCTTTGTAAGAGGGAGGAAAGAGAGTCAGAGTCGGAGGAGAGTTGAAAATGGAAGCAGAGGTCGGAGGGGGTGCAAAGGCTATGAGGAAAGGAGGGCGGGCAAAGTAGAAGCTGGAAAAAGGCGAGTGAGTAGGTGCTTCCCTGCGGCCCCAGAAGGAATACAGCCTGCTCACTGTGGCTGTAGACTGACTCCCTCTCACTGACCTGAGGAACTGTAAGTAATAAGTTCATCTTGTAAGAAGCCAATACGTTGGCGGTCATTTGTTACAGTAGCAGTCAGAAAACAATACCCAACATTTTGGTGTATGTTAGCATCATCAGCATCTTCCTCCCCGAGAGTTAGGAAACTCTTACATTGGTCAGCAGCCTCCCTTCTGATTTTGTTTCTCAGAGTATCAACAATGAATAACTGTCACAGCGTTACTGATATGATTTGCATGCCATGCCATAGAATTCGGTCATTTAAAGTATATACTTCCATGGGTTTTAGTAGAGTCACAGACAGGTACCTTCACCACCACAGTCAATTTCCTAATACTTCTATCACCTCCAAAAGAAACTCGTACCCTTTAGCTATCATCCCCCCAGCCCTAAGCAACCATTAAGGTACTTTCCATCTGAATTGATTTCCCTGTTCTGGATATTACATATGAATGGAATCATGTGACATGTGGTCATTTGTGATTGTCTTCTTTCACATCCATACGTCAGTACACTCTGGAAGCAGGGCATATTCAAAGCAGTGCAGGGTTCTGGGTTGAAGTGCCCAAAATAGGGTGGAGCGACTTGAAGAAGGGGGAGAAGTCTGTGAGAACTGGACTTTAGGGAAGGCTTCATGGAGGTGGTGGCTCTCACAAGGTGGTAAGGTTTAAGTGTTTGAAGCAGGAAGTAAGTAAAGATGGGTATGTGGACTTGACAAAGAGATAGTGCTGACTCTCTGAAAAGGTCTGTATTAGACAAAAGGAGAAATAATTTCTAATAAGAAATAATGATAATGACAACAGCTATAACAATAATACTGTACACATGTCAGGTATTGTTCTAAAGGTTCTATGATGATCCTTTGAAGCAGGTAGCATCATCATCCCCATTTTACAGATGAGAAAACTGAGGCACTCAGAGAGTAAATAATTTGACCTAGATTGCAAGTTAGAACCAGGAGAAGGCAAGGGAACAAAACTACTGGATAGTGTAAGAGCAAGGGCTGTAAACCTAGACATTCACATGCTGAATTGAGGTATTTTGGGGTTCAAATCATGGCTCTATGATTTGAATTTCTAGGCTTTGGAAACCTATCTAAGTTCCCTAATTCCCCTGACCCTGATTTCCATGCCTGAAAATGGTTCTTTCGGTCCTCTGAGGGTTGATGGGAGGATTTCTAGAACTCAGAGTCATCCAAGTAGGGACTCAATAAATATTTAAATTAGGGGGCTGCTGACATTATTTTCTTTTAAGATGAGGCTCCAGGAGATGAGCAAACCTGTCCTGAAGGGTTAGACTGTTACCTTTGGACCCCAGTCGGATTCAAATCCCAGCTCGGCCACCTTGTTTGGCTTTTCCACAGGTAGGAAGGGGATGGAAGCACCCTGTTGGCGAGGGTTGCACTGAAGAGCCAATGAGGTAAATGCTGCTCAGAGAGCCTGAAGCAGGGCCTGGCGAAAGGGGACGTTCACTGTTATCACCGTGAGAGGCCAGACCTCAGAACCACCAAGTGAGCATTCTCGAGGACAGCCAGGCAGGCTGCATGGGGCACCCACCTATTATGCTGCAATCAATTGCGGTGGGTGCCATGGCCTTGGAGCCTCCTGCCTCCTACACCAGTATTCAGTATTTCACTCCCGTGAGACTGAGCGCGTGTGGCGTGCGCGCACACACACACACACACACACACACACACACACAAGCAGGATCCAGCCATTGTGTTCAGAGGCAGATGAACTTTCTACTTTTCATATCTGAGGCAGCACGAGCCAGCGGCTGCTTCCCAGTCCTATTTCTGGCCGTTTTGTTTTGAAGGAGTTAGCAAGGGTGCGGGCAACAGATGGATATTGTTGTTTTTCTGAAAGTCTATTAAAAAAAACAACTGAATACCATGGCTGGTTGGCTTTGCGATAATGAGGATTAAACACTCGTGGTGATGTTTTTCCCTTCATTCGTTCGGGCTTTTGTGGAAACCCAAATCTGAAATCACCATGGACAGATAGCCTATTGCGGAGACATATTTTCCTTGATTTGTAAAGAGGTAAAGAGCTCTTAAGGAAGACCCTAAAGATTTCAGTCAGCTCCATAATGAGACTCTCCAAGCATCTGCATCTGTCCTCAACAGCGCCTGTGAGATCATAGTTTGTGCACTCAGTGTATGATTATGTGCATGATCCTGCCCTCCCCCTGGCCAGGCAGCGGCTCCATTGCTGCAGCAGGGCCATTTGGCTCACGGGGTGGGCAGAACAGAAAACAAATTTTGGTTCTGCCCGTTGCTAGCTGTGTCAACTGATTTAACCTTTCAGAGGCCCCGTTTCTGTAAAATGAGGGCTAGTCAGAATTGTGTTCAATCATCCATCCATTCATTTATTTATTCCAATATTCTCTGAGCACTAACTGTGGGCCGGGCAGGCCTCTAGGCACTGTAGAGAGAGCAATGAACCAAACAGACCCAGATTCCACTCTCATTCCTGTGAGGAATGACAGGTCACAAACAAATAAGACAACTACATAGCAAGTGAGACAGAGAAACCAGAGCAGGGAAGAGAGAGAGAGAGAGAGAGAGAGAGTGCAAAGTTTAGATAGAGTGGTTTAGAAAGGTCTCCTTGAGAAGGTGACATTTGAGAGATCTAAGGAAGTGAGAGAGCAAACTATGCAGATACCTGGGGAAGAATGTTTTAGGCAGAGGTATAGCACATGCAAAAGCCCTGAGGTGGGAATGTGCCTGGTATGCTGGAGGAAGAGCAGGAAAGCCAGGAGGAATGGGCAGTAGGAGATGAGGTGAAAGAGAGAACTTCGTAGAGTGGTCCTGAGGATTCAATCACTGTAGGAGCCACATGTACAATAGACATATGATGACTGGATTCTAGATGGTGAAACCATGGAAGTGGATGAGTACATGAGCGAGTGGAGACCGACTGGGTTTCCAATGCCTCCATCAGGTCACCGGGGCTCGGAGATGTCCACTGACCTGCCCAAGGCCATGGAGCTGGCCTGGGAAAATCTCATGACTAGATTGCAGGACCCAGTTTACTATCCCAAAGGGTAATCTCTCCCAAGTTACTGACACAGATGAAATTCTTGATCCACACCCTCCCCTAACCCGGATGCCAACAGTTGCCATTGGGATATGAAGGGAGCCTGCTAAATGTCCCACAGTGCAAACAGCACCCTACCATAAAGAATCAGCCACCCCAAGTGTCCACCCCAAGTAGCCTATTGCTAAATGTCCGGCAGTGCAGAACAGCACCCCACCATGAAGAATCATCCACCCCAGTGTCCACAGTGCACAGTTGAGAATCTTGGCTTGGAGAAGGGCCCCAAGTCTATTGTTGTTTTTTTCTCTCAAACTGCCCATTGTTTTCAACTAGCTGGTGATTCTCGAGGGCGTGTGGGGAGCTGATATTAAAAGATTGAATGGGAGGTGGGACCCACTCCACCCACCGGGGGAGGATTCCTGGCTGGGATGAACTCGATCCTATTTTCCCTTCCTGGGATCTTTGTTGAAGGCATTAGCAAGGGCTGGGGAAAGGGTGGAGCTAGGAGCCAGCAGTTTTCCAAAATAAAGTCATAGATGAGCGATTAGGATCCCGAGACTGCCGCTCCACTGTTCTCAGCACAAAGCCAGGTGCCGGCCATGGAGGGATAACAGATAGTATCAGGGCAACACGTGAGCAGAACAACATTCTAGTTCAAAAGGGTAGGTCTCCTCTACAAAGGGCTCAACCGCTCTCATCCCCACTTGCCTGTGACCTTTCACAAGGACCAGGCTGCATAGACTGGAATTGCGAGCAAGTTTAATACTCAGCCAGCGGGTGCACAACGGGGGCAGTGAAGCCGATAAACGAGTTTATTTATTTTTTAAATGTATTTTTATTGATTTCAGAGAGGAAGGGAGAGGGAGAGTGAGACATCAATGATGAGAGAGAATCATTGATCGGCTGCCTCCTGCATGCCCCCCACTGGGGACTATGCCCACAACCTGGGCATGTGTCCTGACCAGGAATTGAATCATGACTTCCTGGTTCATAGGTCAATGCTCAACCACTGGGCCTCTCTGGCTGGGCAGATAAAGCAGCTTTCTTGAGTCTCAGTCTCTTGTTCCCTTCCTTCTTTCCTTCCTTCCTGAGTGCTCACAATGTGTCCGATTCTAGTAGAGATCTTGGAGACGCAACTATGGGCACGAGACACAGCCCTGACCTCTGGTACTCCCAAGCAGAGGAGAAGGAAGACAACGATGTGGGTACAGTGACCTCTGGGCTCTTCAGCTGGAGCCCAAGGACCACACGGAGTGGTGGGGGCTGCGATAGGTCAGATTAGGGGTGTGTGGGAGTGAAGGGACATATCTCTTCAGACCTGGAATCGGGGCAGGCTTCTGGAGGAGGTGAGGTCTGCACCAGTTTCTCAGCCGTGACACTGCTGGCATTTCGGATGTCCTGGAAGCTGTCGCGTGCGTTGCAGGATGTTAATAGCATCCCTGGCCTTTGCCATTAGGTGTCAGCAAGCAGCACCGTCCTCAGCAAGTTGTGATGACTGGACATGGCCCAGTTGTCCCCTGGGGGATAGAATCGTTATTCCCTGGACGGTCTAAACCAGCAGTCACCAACCTTTCGGACCTCATGGACCACCAGTGGTCCACAGACCACTGCTTGGCGACCACTGGTCTAAACCATTGGTCTAGACAGAGGTGTAAAGAATATGTGGAAGGCAGGGGAGCAGAAGGCTCCGAATACCCTGTGGCCTTGGGCTGTGTGATCCATGGTCGGAAACTGGACTGGATTCTACAATCCACAGCAGCCACTGCCAGGTAGGAAGTAGGTGAGTGGCATCCTCTGGTCCCGGTTGGGGAGTGCAGGGGAGGGTGCGGGTGGCACAGGGACACCAGAAGGAAGGTCTTCCCCCGTGACCCAGTCTGGGGCCTGTGGTGACCTCAGTGGACCTCAGCTGGCGCCAGGGCTGCGGGAGGAGCCCCTCCCTGGCCAAGCCGGGCCCCCGGCTGACACATCCTCCCGGGCAGTAGTCCAGGCACTGAGCTGGGAGGAGTTCCTCTTCCAGGTCCGCCGGCTCCAGGGGACAATGCCGACAGCCCACCGCCCGCCCGTGACTCAGAGCAAAGGGCTTTCCCTTTTTGGAGCGATGGCCCAGTTTTCAGGGAGGGTGAGGTGTCAACGGGAGAACACAGGGCCTTCACATCAGAGCCAGACACTATGGGAGTCCTCCTGGCTGACTCCCAGCCACCAAAGTCCGGACCTCACGCCAGGAACCTGCAATGTGTCGGGCAGGGCCCACACCAGACTCAAGGTCTATGGGAGCCCGTATGAAAACATACTGCGTATGTCCTAGTCATTTCATCTTTTATACACGAATGACCATTGCTCAAGGAATTAGGATAAATGCACTTAACACTAAGACGATTTCAGTGCAGTTCCTCATTCAGATCGATTATCACTGTTCTGAAGGAAGTATTACCATCTTAAAGATGAAGGTTGAGCCCTCGCTGGTTTGCCCAGTGGATAGGCCTGTGGACTGAAGGGTCCCGGGTTTGATTCTGGTCAAGGACACATACCTCAGTTGTAGGCTCAGTGCCCAGCCCTGGTCAGGACACATGCGGGAGGCAACCAATCGATATGCCTCTTTCACATCCATGTTCCTCTCTCTGTCTCTACCTCTCCCTTCCACTTACTCTTAAAAAACAAATCAGTGGGAAAATAACCTCTGGTGAGGATTAACAACACAAAACAAAAATTAAAGATGAAGCTTGAGAGAAGTGCAGTGACTGACCCAAAGCCACATAGCTAGGCACCTGGGAGACCAGGATTCACATTCAATCTATGGAAGTATAGAATCGGAGTTCCTGTCACTGCCGAGATTTCACACACAGTCAGTTAAGACTACAGACACTGACGCTTCTTCAAGTTCTGGCTGTTGGAATCACTGGGAATCATAGTTATCTTTCTCCTTTAGTTTTCCAGTTTCTCAAAATACGAAAACACAGGCCAGGGGTCTGACAGCTCATAAAGATATCAGCAATGCATGCCAGTTAGCGAGCAGCAGTTCCACTTCACAGATGAGCAAACTGAGACTCAGCGGGGCTTGGAGAGGCCTCCCAGCTAGGAAGCAGCAGAGCCACAATTCAGAGGGAAGTCAGTCTGACTTCAAAGTACTGAGAACACAGTTATTTTTGTCCCTGCCCACACTGCGGGCTTCTTTCTCCAGGGGCTGATGCAGCCCTGACAGCGTGACGAACAGGAGGATCCTGGGCAAGACAGCAACCCCTGTACCCGCTGCCTTTCCTTCCTGGAAAATAACGGGCTTCCAGGCAGTGCCAGGAAGGATCCAGGGCTCTCTACTTGGCCTTGGGAACTCGCAATAGCAACAGGCCTTTCTCTTGCTCCCCAGCCCGTTCAGACCCGCAAGTCCTCTGGAAAGGCAGGCCCCGAGGAAGGTCACGGGGACAAAGGCACCCACCAAGTGCCTTCAGAAAGGATGTGCGAGGATTCTCCGCACACCAGCCAGACTCATCCCTGGAAACTGGGACAAGTCTTGCCCCTGCTTAAAGCCCCTGCAATTTCGTTTGATTTTTCGCATCAGATCCAAATGCCTTCTGTAGTTCTTCCTGACTTGACTGAGCCCAGACTCCTCACCTCCTTCCCTGCCCTGGCCCCACTAGCCCTCTGGTGTTTCTCAAACCTCCCACGACCAGGAGTATCCTGGGCCTTTGCACGTTCTGTCCTCTCTGTTCTCTCCATTTATCACTGGTTCCACCTCCTCCCTGGCTTTCATCGGGCTGGGGGTCATGGAAGGTTTCAGACAAGAGAAGGGCACAAGTAGCTCGCCTTCACTGAGTACCTGCAATGGGGCTGGTGGTGTGCGGCATTTCATTCAATCCTCTCAGCCATCTTATTAGGTTGTTAATAGATGAGACCATTGAGGTCCAAAGGGGACTTGACCTTGTCCAAGGGCAGAGGCGAGGCTGAAACCCATGCCTGCAGTCTGCCCAGCAACCTTCCCCTCTCCATGTCCTTGGCTGAGGCCCTTGGAGTCCTGAGCTTGGGCAACTGTTTGCAGCTCAGCTCTGGGGTACTGCCCTGGTTCCCTGGTGAGCGGGCAGCCTTCACAGAACCTCAGAACCTCCGGAGGCAAGAGTGCACCAGGGATCAGGACGTCAAGGAAGGCCACCCAAGGGACGGGAGACAAGAAGCAGAGGCATCTGGGAGCATAACACCCAATATCCCTGGGCACTAGGGCCTCAGCATCACTGCCACCTGTCATTAGAGCCCCAAGAAGAACCCTGGTGATGGGGAGGAGGAGGAATCTGAGCAGTAACTGACCAGGCATCCAGTCAGCACCGTTCACAGCCCTACCTCGTGCCACCCAAACAGCACTGGGCCCCACCTCTATCATCGCTGGCTCCCGGGCCACGGTTTCTCCGTGTTATCTGCAGATGAGCTCAAGAACTAAACAAGGCTCACATTCCCACCCAGGGCTTGTTGGTGGATTAAGGCAAGACTCCCAGACATCACATGGGGGCCTGCAGGGAAGGCCACAGTGCCCGGGAGGAGTGTGACCTTTGACAGAGCTGTCACCAGACTTTGACAGGCCCAGAAAACAACAACCCGTGAGCCAGATGTATGTGGAACATGCGTAGGCAGAGAGAGGTCCCTCCTCTTCCCAAATGCCAGAGCACCAGCATGGAAGGTGGGTCAGTCTCACCAGCCACACGGACCACCCAGGAGCCCTACACGTCTGGGCCGCACAGAGCCTCCTCTCCACAGCAAGGCTGGCCATCTCTTTCCGGCTCTGATGCTGTAGCACTAAGCAGCCAGGGCAGAATGTAAATGAATGAGCGGGGCTGTGTGCCAGCAAAATAGGCTGACCTCCAAATTGAGCCCATAGCAACAGGCTTTTGGTTTGTCAGCCCCTTCTTTACAAAGTCTGGGAGATCCTCAGATGGGTGTATCAGCATTTCATGAAATTGCCTTTTGGCCAAGGTAGGAAGATGGGCCTTCTTAAGGGGAAGATTCTCCTGCAAAGGTGAATGAATATGGCTGTTTCTTTCTGATGCCTACCTTCCCCAGGCAGGTGGAAATGACATGGACGCCTTGCCCCATTAGAGTCTGGAACCGTACAGAAGCACAGGTCTGCTCACTGATGCACCAGAGTCCCCAAAATGCCCAGCACGTAGTAGGTGCTCAGCTAAATACTTGTTGAATGGCTGAATCTGCGGAGCTCCTGGCTCTGACTCAGAACATCCTGGACAGGCTCTTCTCCCTGCCCCGCCCCCATGCTCAATTACAGCCTCTCTGGTCCTGCCTGGCACATCCTGGGAGTTTTGAAAGGGTTCCAACCGGAGTTCTCATAAGAGGCAGCCACCCCGTACAAGGCCACTTAGACAAGCTGGAAACCTTCCCTCCCGCCTGCTTTAGCGAACCTGGCTGCTAATCACTACCCGGAGATGCAAACCGTCAAGTCGAAAACACCCCAGTGAATATTTCCACATGAAACATTCTACAAATGTTCCATCATTAATAAAAGCAGACCAGATTTTCCTAACTGGTGACAGTGAACATGTGTTACTTTTGTAATTAAAAAAAGAAACTCTTTTCATGTGCAAACTAGGATGGAAAACCAAGAACTTTCCTCTAAAATACTGACCAGGGTTTCTCAAATATCAGAGTGGCTAAGCACCTCCGGGTGCCCGCTAAGAACACCAGTCCTGGCTCATGGCCCAGCAGCTCAGATGCAACAGCTCTGGGGCGCTGCCCTGGAATGTGGTCTAGAGGATGTGTCCCCAGGTGGGTCTAACACGGGTGGGACTGGACCAGGCCTGGAGAAAACTCCGTCCAGGCCAACGCCTTGGACTGGCTTCTAGCAGCCGCTGCAGCTTTTGCGAGCACAGTGCAGGACATCGGAGCTTCCTCCGCCCCGGGAAAGAACCACATTTTCAGGAAGGGTCACGGGCATCCTGTGGCCGTTCTGAAGACAAGCAGTCTGTGGATTACCTGGGATGGCCTCTGGCCCAGGTTTCCTGGGGCTTATCTTCTCAGTCGCCTGCTTGCTCCACCTCAAAAGTGAGCAGGGGTGCCTCCAACCCCAAGCATCTTAGGCGCTTAATTACACTAATTGCTACCCCAGGCTGTAAATTTCATGTTAATGCTCTACCTGGTGATTCATGTGGTAAATTACACACTTAAGATTTCACCAAGGTTTACCTTCTAATCCTCTACTCACTCAAGACACTGGCATCCACGCCCCTAGACCTGGAGCAGCCGGACGGGCGGTGCCGAGAGGCCGGAGACCTCCCACAACGCCGCCTCCGTCCCAGTCTCCACCTCCATTTTCTCCTTGTCATCTGTCCTTGGGCGTTTGGAACGCTTCCCTGTGGCAGGCAAGGCCGTACTTGTAGACAAGTGCCCCGGCCGAGCCACCCACTCTCGGGGACAGATTAGAGACCTTTGAGGAGGAAGGAACTAGACAAAGCATTCAATCTTCGCCTCTTAACACAGGTGTCTCCACATCCATCTCCTCACTCTGCACTTCCCTGGCAGAAGCCTCCAGATTAATCTACCTAAAGCACCACTTTGATCATGTCCCTCACAGCTCCAACACCTTCCGTGGCTCCCACTGGCCGCAGTTTTAAACCCACACCTTAGAAACAGACTTCCGACCCCACCCTGTTCTGGTTATCTATCACTGCATCACACCCCCACCCCTCGAGCTTCATGAGACGAAACAACGCAACCATGGCGCATTACTCTTGTTTCTCTGGGAGGCCACAGGCGCGGAAGAGCAGTTTGTACGTGGAGTCGCCCAAGAGCAGGGTCAGGTAGAAACTAAATCTCCCTTTGTGACCCAGACTCAGAAGTCACATGGCATCATCCCACCACCAGGCTCACCCACGTGGAAGGTGCAGGGATGAGCACTTACCTCCTTATGGGAGGAATGACAAAGATTTTGCGAGCGTATTTTGAAACCGTTACAAACTCCAACCTCCTTTTCAAATATATGGGCCTGCATTTCCCTTTCCAAGCCAGCCGTCTGCTTCCAGTCACCCAGCCCTACGGAACAATTTAAGACCACTCTCTAAACTTGCCCACGCTATGCCAACATCTGCCCATCCTCTCTGCAAGGAATGCCCCCTTGATTCTGCCTGCCCACCTCACTCATAAATCTCCCCTCGGAAGCTCAGTCTCTCTCTCTTTTTAAAATATTTTTATTAATTTCAGAGAGGAAGGGAGAGGGAAAGAGATGGAAACATCTATGATGAGAGAGAATCATTGATGGGCTGCCTCCTGCATGTCCCCTACTGGGGATCAAGTCCTCAACCTGGGCATGTGCCCTGACCAGGAATCGAACTGTGACCTCCTGGTTCATAAGGCCAATGCTCAACCACTGAGCCACACTGGCCGGGCAGTCAGTTTCTTTTTTATGCCAATTATTGTTAATAACCATCAGCGGGCAGTTAGTTATTCTCTGCTCTGTGGCATCTCTTCTATCTCCATCTTGCTATTTGGTTCAGATCTTTGAGGATTTGATTTCTCATGTGTGGTCACTTTATTTCGTTAGTTTCTTGGCCAAGTCCTCACCATAATCCCCATCTAATGGGCACTTCCTATGGGCCGGGCACAGTCCTAGGTCCTATTCTCGACAAGCAGCTGAAAACCAGGGCCGAGGAACTCATTCTGCCTCAAAGAGGAGATCTCACACAGCCAAGGTCACCGAGGCTCCTCAACCACAGCAGGAGCTCAGACCCATTTCTCTGTCTCTCAAAGCTCTACCCCCTCGCTATCCCCTCTCTTATTTTCATCTACATGCCTCCCATCGCCTCATCCGGGACATTCAGAACACTGTCCACTTGATTGCATTTTCTCAACCTTGATTCAATTTCAATTTCTTTACCTGGGGCCTGGGTACAATGTCAACAGAAGCCTAGCACAGAGGAATGTCTTAGGAATAAAGAAAAGAGCACCCAGTTGATACTTGGGTTTGACAAAGAGGAACTTTAGATGTGAGGATACCGACACACATTGGAATTAATCACTGGGTCTTCTCTCGGTTGGTGAGTTGCTTTTATCGCCCGGTCCAAAACCTTATCGATGATGCATCCTCACTCCTCCAAGACAAACATCCCATTCTGACCCCTTCTCCAATCGGCATTTCAAAGAAGCCTACAACCCAGTATCCACCCCAACTCTCCCCTTCAAGACTAGACCCATACCCTGATTATGGCCTGTTAGAGATTGAACTGGAGGCCTGATGCACGAAGTTCGTAAAGAGGAGGCCTTCCTTCCCCTGGCTGCCGGCACCGGCTTCCCTCTGGCACCCGGGACCCGGGCTTCCCTCCGGCGGCCGGCAGGCAGCACTGGCTTCGTCTGGAAGGTGGTCCAGAAGGACGCCTGGCCTAATTAGCATATTACACTTTTATTATTATAGATATTATGTTCCCTGAGAAGACAGGTTGCAATCCTAACCCCTGGCACCTGTGAATGCAACCTATTTGGAAATAGGGTCTTTGCAGATGTGATCAAGTTAAGGTGAGGTCACGAGGTGAGCCCTAATCCAATATGACTGATGTCCTCCTAAGATGGGAAGAGAGATGCAGGGAGAAGGCCACATGGCCACAGAGACAGAGCTGGGAAGTGAGGCGGCCAGAGGTCATCGCCGCCACCAGAAGCTGGAAGAGGGGAGCCGGCTTCTCCCCGCAGCCTTCAGCCTGACACCCTGATTTCGAAGGTTTGGCCTCCAGAACAGTGAGGAAATAAATTGTTGTTGTTTTAAGTCACCCAGCCCAAGAAAACTCATGGACACCTTAGTAGCTACCTGCCAGGTAAGTGTCTGCCCCATGAGGACGCTGGCCCTGCCCTGCCCGCTGGGACACCCTCAGAGAGCAATCAGCAGGCCCCCAATAAACAGTCCTTACGTGTGTCCTGAGTGGAAGTCCCCCATCCATCGGCTGAGCATTATTTTGTTTGTTTGTTAATCCTCATCTGAGGATATTTTTTCCACTGCGTCTTCAGAGAGATTGGATGGGAGGGAAGGAGGGAGAGAGATTGAGAGAAACACCGATGTGAGAGAGACACATTGACTGTTGCCTCCTGCATGTGCCGTGATTGGGGGTGGTAAGCAAACCCACACACCAGATACGTGCCCTTGACCGGGAATCAAACCTGAGACCCATCAGTGCACAGGCCAACACTCAAACCACTGAGCCACACCATCTGAGGCTTAGTTGAGCGTTATTAAGGTCTGTCCCCATTTATGTCACCCCAGAATGACACAGCATGGTCAGCACCCCCTTTCTGATAGATTCCTCTCTCACGGGACACACAGTGAGGACTCTGAATTGAGAGGGGCCTGCAGACTTGTGTCTGCTCCGCACTCGCTCCATCCCACGAGGAGGAGGGTACCCTGAGGGTCCTCATGGGCCCACCCTGTAAACTCCTGGCCCACGGAGCAATTAACTAATGGCTGCTTGGAAGTAACCAGACTCCTCCCGGGTCCCACAGCCAAGCTGCCTGAGGACTCTGAAAGCACAGATTACAGGCCTGAACCTGGGGAAATGACCCTAAAAGCCCCACGCGCCGAATCAAACTCCCGGCCTCAAATTCTTAGGGTAAGAACTGCATCCGGACGCTAACCTTTCTCCTAAATTGCCTGTCCACGGTAGACCATTATTATAATGAAATGGCTGGGCCGGGAATGATCTTGGTTTTAGCTAAAAGGGTTTCTTTCTGACTGCTGTGCTCATGGCACGGCCTTCACGGGGGGAACTCCCCCCATGGCTGCCAAGAGAGGACCTCCACAGGTTCCTTCATGTTTTCTTTGATTTGCTTCGTTTTGGGGTCAGCATGCCCCGATTCTAATGATAAAAACTGGGAAAAATGGGGCAGCCCCAAGAAAGAGTTTAGAAAAAAGAGCCATCATTCTAGTGAGGGACATGTGGGAGCGAAGCATCGGGTTCTAGAAGGTTCCTCGGGTTCTAGAAGGTTCCTTAGGTTCTAGAAGGTTCCTCGGGTTCTAGAAGTTTCCTCAGGCACTAGAAAGTTCCTTGGGTTCTAGAAGTTTCCTCAGGTTCTATAGAAGGTTCCTCGGGTTCTAGAAGGTTCCGTGCCCCTCTGCCCTCTGGGAGACAGAGCTGAAGGGAAGAGGTCAGCCCTGCGTGCTGCAGCCCCTGGGCCCCCGGCCTCCCTCTAATTTGAACTGTAAACTGTAACGGCTGCTGCAGGGGCCGTCTCAGGAGGGGCCACGCTGAGGTGTAAAGCTTGTGGCTCCATTCTGAAATGCTGAGAGCACAAGCTCAAGGGAGACTGTGTGACCGGAGCCTTGTCAGGACTTGAGGAATAGAGTGCTTGCACGCCCTCCGGCCATTGGAGGTCCTGTTTGACACGTGACGTCTGTAACCACCTTCTCTCCCTGCCTCCGCCCCAGAGGTCTCACACGGCTGGTTCCAGGGCCAGCCCTGGCCCCATGGGCTCCGCTGACTCTGTCCAGTGCTGGTTGGTCTTAGATTTTTCTTAATGCGCTTTTACTGAGTGGTACAGCGATTTTCAACCGGTGTTGGTGTGATGCAGGAATTTCTAAAACATGGAATATCTATTTAGTCAGGGGCACTGACCTCTTTTCCCTTAGACTGTCAAATAAAAAAAAATGATAACAGTCAACACAATAGCCATCCAGTGTGAATGAATCAAAAGTATACCTAATTTTCTATCAGCTCGGCAAAAAATACATTTTTTGGTGTACTGTAGAATTTTAGTAATTAGTTTATGTGTGCCATGAAATGTAACAAAAATGAGAAATTTCACATTAAAATGTCAGTTCCTCTCAAAAAATCAGAAATTCCGGCCCACCAAAGCTCTACGCCCTGGTCCCCATTAGATGGGGAATGCCCACCGTAGCCTACCTCCCTCACTTCTCTCACATCCCTGGACCCTCCCCTCATCTAACCACTAGGACACACTGACCTGCTATTTATTCTACCCAAACTAATCACGTGTCATCCTTTCCACAAAGACTCTCCACCCCTCTCAGACAGAAAAAGTCCTTCCCTGTCCTACTGCCCTTCTAGGCTTGTTTCATTTGCCTGACTCATTTGGGTCTAGATCTTTCCCTCTGTCTGGGATATCTGAATAACTCCATTCATCCCTCATGACTCAGCACAGATGTCACCTCCATGAAGCCCCCCCCCGATTGCACCTCCTTCTTGCCCACTCCAAGACAGGTTACACACCCCTCCTTTGTGCTCCTATTAGTGGTCTGCTTCCCCCCATCAATGCTCTTACCACCCTGCATTGGAATGTCTGTTTCCTCTCTGTCGCCCTTGCTGGGCAGTGAGCTCTGTGCAGGCAGGGGCCATGTATGAGCTCTGTAAATTGAGCATGAAGTTGGGAGCTTGACACCTGGGAGGATCTTGACACGTGTTTGCAGAATAGAGAGAAAATGGGACGGGAAGGAAGGAAGGGCTCTGTTGCCCACGACAGAATGCTAACAGCAGGAATGCAGAGTGGTAATAATCATAATAAGAATACCACCTGACACATACTTGGGCGTTGTATGTAAGTCTTTCACAAATTAGCTCATTTAGACTCAGGCTAGGTCTTCTAGGAAGCAGATACCCAGATGGAGTCAGACAGTCCAGAGATTTCTCTGGGCACGCCTATGCAGGATCAAGGGGGGACAGGGAAGGGGCAGGAGGACTGGGCAGGTGAGTCCAAGACCGCCGCTCTGAAAGGGTGCTGAGGAATGCCCAAGCAGCACTGCCCATCAGAGGAGGCCCCAATGGCCAGGCTTAGCCATCAGTTGGGAGCAGTGCAGGGAGAGTGTGAACACTGGGGTGGAACCTCTCTTGGATGGGGACCTGGCAGCTGTCAGCCAGCCACTCCTGGCAACTGCAGCACCATTTAATCTGAACAAGAACGCCCCAGGCATCACCTTTATGGCTGCTGTGTTCCAGAGGAGGAAACCGAGCCTTGGCAAAGTGGGTTGACTTGGCCCACGGTCACACACATGACTCTTACAGATGGAACCAGATCGCGACACAGATCAGGCTGGCTTCCAATTGTGTGTAGTCACCATGCCCGAGGATTTGGGGATCTCAGCAACCCCGGGAGAAAGAAAAGGAGGGCCTAGAGTGGGGTGGCTAGCCCCAGACCCATTTTACTGGAACCGAGGAAACAGGAGGCCCTGGCCATGAACTGGCTTGTCCACTCTGAAGCAAGGCCAGCAGGCCTGCCCAGCACGCCGGGCTTCTCTGCATCCCAGGGGAAGGAGACTCAGAGGCACCAATCCTAGGGCTCAGCAGAAGGTGAGTTTCCACCAGCTCCCTTGTCAACCACGCCCCACCCCCATTCATGAAGATAACAACAGCCAACGCCCAAATAACAACCCCTGTGTGCCAGGGGACCGCTGAAGCATGACATCTTTGCACTCCTTCAACCCTCCCAGCAGCCCAGTGGTGAAGGCACCTTTGTTCTCCCACTTCACAGAGGGGGAGACTGAGGCACAGAGAAGGGAGAAGCTACTCAAGGCTATACCTTATAAACCGCAAAGCTGAGATGCAAACCCAGATAGGCCCTACCCTTGAGAGCTCTCCTTACTCCAGAAAGCAAATGCAAAGAATGTATTTGCCAAACGTAATGTGTGCACAAGAGCATATGGGGAAAACCGGTAGTTTTGGTGATCTGCAAAATATAGATGCTCTTCGAAAGCAGCAGCTTCGTGGAGGTTAGTCCCCAGCACAGTCCCTGGTCCCCTGCATTGCCAGTCCTGGGGTCCTGCAGGGGCAGGTGCCAGCAAGGCCTCCTGCTCAGGGCAGATAGCTCGTTCAAGTTCAGGGCGGTCAGGTGCCTGGGCCAGCAATGCGCGCCTGCCAAGCAACGGTCAGGGCCCTGCGTGCAAAGGGAAGGCCGCGCCCCTGCGCGCGCACGGTGCCTGCTGCCGCCACCCTCCTGGCTGCCTAGCCGGCCACTGAGCGGCCGCTTCAGACTCTGTGGCGCCAGCGCACCTGCAATGAAGCCGCGCTGCCGCCGCCTCGCGCCCAAGGCCACCGCCCGCAGAGCGCAGCTGATAAGACATGGAGACGCGGGGAGGGGGCGCAGGGCTGAGCGGGAAGGGCCCTGACGCCTAGGCCCCTGTGGACCTACTCCTATCACCCTCTCCCTACATCACCCTCTCCTGGTGGCTCTCTCTAAAGCTCTGCCTTGCTAATAAGGTCTCTTGATTGTGCCTCTGCTCTTATTTCTCTTTGTACCCCCTCCCCCGCCTGAGTGTGTGTGTGTGTGTGTGTGTGTGTGTGTGTGTGTGTGTGTGTGTGTGCGCGCGCGCGCGCGCGCGCGCGCGCCCCAGTCTCTGTGTCTCTGTGTCTCTGGTCACCCCCTGTCCTTTCTGGCTCACACTGACCCCTCTCTCCATCTTTTTTTCTCTTTCCCCCTTTGGTTTCTCTCTTTACCTGTTTCTGAATCATCCCCTGCCCCCTCCTCTCTTCTTCGCCCCCTACTCTCTCTTTCTCTTCTTCACCTGCACGTCTTTCCTTTCCCCCCTCTGCCCACGGAGCCCCTGCCTCGCCCTACCCCCACTCGGAGGCTGTGGCCCTCTGCATTGTCCCAGGGCAGGCCTGTTTGCAGGAGCCCAGCCCTGAGCCAGCTGGAGCAGGAACAGCTGGACCCCTGGGGGGCTCAGCAGGTGTCCTGACATCAGGAGGCAGGGCTGTGCTCACCTGGGCGCCTTTCATCTGAGGTTCTGCACCACTTCACAAACAGTCATTAAGACTAGCCTGGGGGCAGGTCAGGGAGTATCACAGCCGGGGCTGTTTGGTTATCTTCCTTATTAATACGCACACCCCCCTCCCTTAAATGAATTTAGTGCAGGGGACAGAATCCCAACTGACGCCCAAGAGATTACGGTCTCTCAGGGTTGCACAGACCAGAGATGAGGAACTGATAGAGCAGGCGCATGAGTCTGTGCTGCTTCCTCCTCCAGTGGGGCCTCTGCCAGGAGCTCAAAGGCTGCTTTGCTGAGTGCATTCCTGGGGGCAAGACAAGAGGCTGGGGTTCTCAGAATGGGTCCTGCCCCTGGTCCGCCATGCAGGCACCCCTGCCTCCTGGAAGGGACAAGCAGGGATGCCTGTGGAACCACAGCCTTTTTGCTCTTGGCTAAATCGGGAGGCGTGTTGGAGAGAAGCCCCATGACACAGGCTTAATATCTGGACCTGTTTTTCGGATCAGGTGGTGCATCCAGATAACACCTGCAGATAAAGAGCTGGGAGCCTCCCCGCTGCAAGCATGGGCAGCTTGGGACGGATGCAGGGCGACGCCGCTGGGCAGAGAAGGCTGTGCCAAGAGCATACTCACTGGGCAGAAGACAATTTAGAGCACATTCAAGCCAGCTTTCCCCGCCCATTTTCTCCCCTCCTCCCCGATTCCCAAAAAGGGTTCTTTCTGGCACCTGGCCTGGTGGCCCCCGTCACAGGGAACGCTCACTGTTAGACACCCATCTCCCTGTAAGAAAGCACGCTCACTGAAGCCTTCAGAGTGGTTAGAGTGGAGAAAGTTATGCTGGCAGGAGCCTGTGACCCCTTCAGTAAGTTCCCCCAGCTCTGCTTCCGGGATCAGACCTTGCCGGCCTAATACTGTCCCTTTAAGGCTTTCACTGTGTGACCTGGGTGAGTCCTGGGCCCTCTCTGGGACGAGATCTAAAGATTTCTTTGGCTCCTTCAAGTCTCTGCCCGGGCAGTTTCTATCTCCTGACCTCACGCATGTTTGCCGGGACCTGAACTCTGTGTTCCAGGGTTGCAGGTTATACTCCCTATTCACAATCTTCCCTCTTTTTTAGCAGGCGGGGAAGGGGGGGGGGGTCTTCTCTTATTTCAAATAGACAAATCTAGTGAAATAGCCTGGCATTTTATTTTAAAGATGCATGCTCAGGGATGTGAAGTCCAGCATAGGTGATCAATACTATTGTGATAACTGTGTGTGGTGCCAGGTGGGGACTAGACAGATGGGGGATCACTCTGTAAGCTACATAAATGTCTAACCTCTCTGTTTTATAGCTGAAATGAATACAACACTGAATTCAACTACAATTGATAAATAACAATGTTTTTAAAGATTTATGCTCACATTCTCAGCGTGAAAATCATCTTGAAATCTGCTGTAGTTTTATCTTGATAGCAAATACTTTAGTCTACAGGTGAGGAGCTGAAATATTTAAAGATTTTAAAAAAAGTTTTCTTATCATTTGCAAATGCTCAGAAGACTTGGAATAGTGACACGTCCATTGTCTATCACTGACAAGGACGTGACCTTGTTGCCTAGCAGTTCAGCTAGTAAAGTAAAACTACCGAAGGGCTCCCTGTAGAATCTGGCTGCTGGGTCTATAGGCATCGACTGTAATATTCTGTCCATTTTTCTGCTCGTTTAAACATTTTTATAATCTATCCCAGGAAGAAAAGTACAGAATGCAACCAGCCTCTCCCTTGTGCTGAGAGAATATTTAATGAGGAGTCTGCATGCTCCGTGGCTGTTTTTGAGGAAAAAGAAATGCCGCCTGCTTGGCGGCCCGAACCTCGCCTGGAGGGGCTGAGGAAGGGCCCCGAGGATGGAGAAACCTGTCACCGGGTTCCACGTGGGCCACTGAGTCATGCTCTGACCCTGGGGAAGAGGGTTACCACTGTTTTTCCATCTGTGAGATGGGAGCGATAACACCCAGGCTGTTGGGACAAGCAAGCAGATAACTTCCAGAAAGCCCTTTGAGCTTCTTGGAAATAGCACACAAGATATGATGAGGCGCCTGCATGCTGCAGGGACGTGTGCCCAGTGGCAATCGGAATGATCTGAGTTCACCGGGAGCTGGCGTGGTCACGGGGCTGTTTACAGAGCTTCGCCGTTCTTCCACCTGGTGTCATTTCTCTCCCTCGGCCCCCACCTCTCTGTGCCATTCCCTGCCTCCGCCACCTGCCACCTGCCACCACTCTGAGGCGTCTCCATCACCATGCTCTCCTCGCAGGAGTGCCTCATCACTGCGGCCTTCGCGCTCTTGCTTGGATCATCCCCCCAAGCCTGAGATGCCTTCTTTTCCGAAAACCTACTGCTCGCTCAGCCTGGTCATTTCTTGCAGTAACCATGTCAGCCAGACCCAGTAATTACTGTTACAGCAGCCTCCACAGTATTGGAAGGCTCTGTGCTAAGTGTTTTAAAATCCTGGTTTCATTTCATCTTCACTCTTATTCTCTCCCTTTTACAGATATTTCTAAGATCACCAGCTACAAACTCCAAAAAAAATCACTTTTCCTGACTTACTCCATGAAAGATACAGCTCCTACGAGGTGATTTACCCTCACGATGTCATGGACCCCCACCACAGCCAGGCAAGATAGGGCTTCCTGTCCACATCCCACATATGGTCCCCCCAAACCCTCACTCAATCTTCTTAATGCTGCCACCCTCCCTGCATTTCTTTTACCTTGTCAAGAAGCTGTTTTGTTTGTTTCCCTAGTGTTTCAAGGGTGCTTAGACACCTACCCAGCATGTATTAGGGCAGACAAGCTGCTGTAATAAACAAAACTTTGGAGTGTTGAGGTCTATCACCATGGAAGTTTGATTCTCTATAATAGTAAGTATAGTGGAGGTCAGCAGAGGGCTTCCTTCTGGGGGTTCAGAGCCCCAGGTCCCTTCTGCTAGGTAGCCCTGCCCTTCTCTGTGCCCTGGAGTCTCCTTCATTTGGCAAGAGGATGGTGAGGAAAGTTTTCAGGGACCAGGCCTGCAAGTTGGGAATATCACTAATGCCCACCTTCTAAAGGCTGTCCTTAGTCACATGGTCTGACCCAACTCCTGCAAACACCCAGAAAAACAGTGTAGCCTGTGTCCTGAGGAAAAAGGACAGAATTTTGTGGACATACAGCAGGTTCTGCCACAAAGTAAGCACGTCGATGGAGCAAGGAGACACTCTTCCACTGGAACAATGCCAAGGTTAATCATTTTCACGGTCGTGCACAACACCCCTGACCATAAGAGCCCTCTCTACAGCACGCCAGCTGGGACTGCCGGGCCTTTGGATAAAAATAAAAATATCTGTCCTGGAAGTCTCGACTCCCTGTGAAGAGAACTTCCTCAGGTCAACAATAGGAAGTCTGAGCACTTCTAAGTTCAAAACCTATCAGTGACTCCCTAACAAAACCCTCCTCTTCTTGGCATGTTTTGTCTGTCCTCCGGTACAGAGCTCTACGCACCTCCCTAACTTCACCTCTGTCACCACCTCAGGGGGCCCTCACCTGCCACAGGGCTATTTGCTATCTCTTGGCAACATTATACTCTCTCTCATCCCCAGGCATAAGCAACTGTAGCTCCCTCCGCCTGGGATGTCCTTTACTGCCTCTGCCAAAAGCTGCAAAGCAAACTCCGCCACATCCGTGAATGCTCAGTTCAAAAGCCACCGTTTGTTGAAAGCTTTCCCAAATGCCTTGAGTGCCTTCAAGGGATCCTAGGCCAGTGGTCAGCAAATTCATTTGTCAACAGAGCCAAACATCAACAGTACAATGATTGGAATTTCTTTTGAGAGCCAAATTTTTTAAACTTAAACTTCTTCTAACACCACTTCTTCAAAATAGACTTGCCCAGGCCGTGGTATTTTGTGGAAGAGCCACACTCAAGGGGCCAAAGAGCCGCATGTGGCTCGCGAGCCACCATTTGCCAACCACTGTCCTAGAGGATGTACTACATTTGCTAGGCTATGGATTTGCATTTCCTTCCAACTGTGCCTCCCACTCCCACCTCTGACCTGCAGATATGACCTCTTGGAGGGCACAGTCTTTGAGAGAGGAAGGCTGGGGTAGTGAGAATAGCCATCCATGGTTCTTCGAACTGGCTGGTCTCTCTTCACCAGCTAGTCAGAGCAGCCTCTACGCTTTGCTGACTCAAGACAGCCACTTTCTTTCTTTGCTCAGTAGATCCCTAAGGTGCTTGAAAAAGTTACTGATTGGTCAAAGCTAATCATGTGACCCCATTTCCCTGCTAGTGATTGGTTGAAGAGAGAACATGTGACCTCATTAAAGCATCTTTGTGCTTATGATGAGATACAAGGAAGAAATGGACCTTTTTCTGCCTTTAGTCATTGGTGTGTGAGAAAGTGAGGCCTGTAACCACAGAGCCAACAGGGATAGAACCAGCCTAGAAAGGCTAACCAAGGAAAAGGCAGAAGGGACCTCTGTCTTCAGTGAAGTTGAGCTGCTTATCATTGAACTATCCTAACTGTACTTTTCTTTAAAAAGTTTTTTATTGATTTTAGAATGAGGTAAGAGAGAGAAACATCAATCAGCTGCCTCCCACACACATCCCAACCAGAGATCAAACCATATGGGACGAAGCTCAACCAACTGAGCCACATCAGCCAGGGTCTAAATGTACTTCTTGATCTGGGAGATTGTAAAGTCCCTACTGTCTAAACCTCCTGAATCTTGGCTGCTTGTTACCTGAAGCTGAGATCATTCTAACAGGTGACAATGCAATTTATCACCCAAGCAAATATTTTTTTAAAAAGTTGATTTGAGAGAGGGGTGGGAGGGGAAAAACATAGATTTGCTGTACCGGAGATCGAACCCACAACCTTAGCGTAATTGGGAAGACGTTCTAACCAACTGAGCTAGCTAGCCAGGCCCAAACAAACACTTTTGAAAGTATAAGGAACCAGTATTAATAATTACACCAAGACAACAAACATGAACTGTGAATGAACCAAGCAAAATAGGAAGTGTGTTCACCTCCATGCTAAATATCCACGTTCATATTCAAGTTGATACACCTACAGGACATCAACTTCCATATCTTCATCTGCAAAATGGGGGTGATGTAATCCAACTTGTATTGTTGGTGTTAAATAAGAATGATGTGAGGTGCCTCCAATGGTGTTTAATACACAGTTAATCACTCACTGTCCCTCTTCTTACATCCTCAGGAGAATTCTGGTCTACCTACTTAATTCACTTCCCTTACTCCCCTGCAACTGCTGCCCAGCTGGGTCTTCAGTTTCCATTAGATGGGATCACAAGGAGAGAGACTAGGGATAGGGGAACAGGCCATGGTTTATAGGTTTTATGCCCATTTCACAGTGTCCAAGAAGTACAAATAAGGAACTTGAGTCCCAGGGAGAAAACATTCTTGGGTTGTCTGTGTTTTATTAACAGGGGCAGGGAAAGTGAAACTGAACCACATGGCTCATGAATGCCTTCTGGTTTTAAGTGAGTGAGTGAATGAATGAATGGATGGATACATGAAAAAATGTTTTACTTGGACCAACGACCAGTCAATCGTCTATCTACCAACAATTTGGCTATGAGGAGGATGGATCTGGAAAGAAATATGTTTAGAGAAGTGTGCTTTTGCATTCCGCGTTTTGTTTTTCACCCCCTTCTCCCTATGTTCGCCATGTTCCAGTTAAACAGTAACCTCAGAAATAAAATCAGCCACACCCAGGAGACAAATTTTGCAGAGATCTCTGTGTCTCCAGTGTTCACTGGGGAGGAGAAAAACTGATGTATAAACCAAGTCACATGACGGTATCTCTGCCTTCAATTCAAATCAAATCGCTCAACATTTATTGAGTACCTATGAAGGCTCCTGCACTGTGACCCCCTCCAGAGGTATCTGAATTTTAAGAGGAAAGAAAAGGGTAGTACTTAATCCCAACTAATCAATTGCAAATGCCCTGCCAAGCCTCTCTAGGGAAATATTTGTGTTTTGAAACCTCTCTAAGCCTTCATCATCCCACAAAATGTTTTTTATTCCTGACCTACAGGTTTGGCAAGTCCAGGAAAAAAAAAAAAAGCCAACAAAACAAAACAGGTAAATGCTGATGTGTTAAAAAGAAAGAACTCAGCTCAAAGGACAATTGGCTTCTTGAAATTATTTTTATAAATATCTAATATACTTTTTATCATGAAAGAAATGATATGTAAGAATTGGGGGCTACAGAAATAGGCAAAGATGAAATACAAGTCAATCAGAGAACCACTGGCGCTCTATTACCCCTCTCTTTCTCAGTGTATACAGACACATATATTTTGTTTTGGGGTGAAAGTGGCATCAAGTATTGCAGATTCTTTTAGAACTTTTAAAAAGATTGTATCTATCACTAATATTTTTATTAAGACCATAGTTTTAATCACTAAATAAAACTGTCCCTTGTATAGCATCACCACATCTTCTGTAAGAATCTGTCGCTTATTTCTTTTTTCCCATCATGTTGTTAGGATCATCTTTGTATGTGCCTCCTGGTGACGTCTCTGACTACCTGTAGTGCCCACCATCTCAGTAATGGGTGCTCTATTTTCTTTTCGCCCATTTCACAGGCAAAACACAGTTGTTGTTTTAATTTGCATTGATTTTATGATAATGCAAATTATCATATGAAATTACCTTTTCATAGCTTCAATTCACCATTCATATTTCTTCTTTGGAAACTGGTCGTGCCTATCTCCAGCCTGCTTTTTTCCTATTTACACATTTACGTTCTGATTACTATAAATATCTCTTCAGATAATAAAACCAATAATCATTTATTTCCACCTCTACAGTGTCTCACACAGTCATTTTCCTTTTGATTTTTAGTGCTTTTTGTATTTATATTTTTTATATTTTTATTTGGTTTAATATATCACATGCAGGATTGCCTTTCCTGTTATGATTCTAAAAGGCTCCTCCAAGCAGGGTTCAAATAAAAGTTCATCTATATTTCTTTCTGATTTTTTTATAATCTCAGTGTTTACAGGTACCTCTTAATCTATTTATATTAATTTGCCACATAGCATAAGAGTTTGACTTTATGTCAAATAGTTTGTCATGTGTCACAGTATCATTTTCAACTAATGATAATTTCCCCATTGATTGGAACTTCCAGCTTTTTCACCGATGTTGGGTGTATTTATGGAAGGTTGTGTTTAATTCCATGTATCTAGGTGTCTATTTTGCATTCGCCCATGCTGTCTGAATATTTGTATCTTTATAATATGCTTTAAATTTCGTAAGAATAAGACCTCTTTTACTTTTCACATAAAACTTATGGCTGCTGACAACTAATTTTAACTTTCAGATCATTTTCACTTAATTTTGATGAGTTCCTTAAAGACCCCATGATTTCACTTCAATACTTCCTTGTCTATGTTCTCACTTATGTTAACAGGTGTGGCTTCTCTTTTTGGTGCTGACTTTGAGTCCTCTCTCCCACTGCCTACAGAAAGGGTGAGCATGACCAACTTGGCCTGGTTTGCCCGAGACCTTCCAAGTTTCAGCACGGAAAGCCCCATGTTCCAGGAAACCACTCAGTCCTGTCAGTTGAGAGAGAAGGGTAATTTACTGTATGTTGAGCATGGACTATAGCTCATGGCTAAGTTCTTTGGACCCAGGGTTGTTTCTAGAGGTGACCTTGTTGACAACTTTGCACATGTTTTCCCTGGTTTTAATACACCTGGAGAGACACAAACACACATATTACAGACGTACATATATTATCCAGTGGAATCATCCTATCTAATAAAAGAGTAATATGCAAATTGACCGCACCTCTGCTACACCTACAAGCCACGCCCACCAGCCAATCAGGAGCAAGTATGCAAATTAACCCAATCAAGATGGCTAAGGCCACGGAGAGAGCAGGAGGCTTGGGTTTCCCTGGCAATGGAGGAAGCCAAGCTTTCTGCCTGCCCTGGCCTGCCTTGACCTCCACTTAAGGCTACAAAGTTTCAATTATACAAGATAAATAAATCCCAACAAAAATGGCTGCAGCCACAGAGCAAGCAGGAAGCTTGACTCCGCTCAAGGCTACAAAGTTTCAATTATCTAAGATAAATAAATCCCAGATACCAGGGCCTCCACTTGGGTCGTCGGGGGGGCGTGGCCGGCCTGCAAACCACCACAGGCCCCTCACCCAGGCCGTCCCACACCCCAAGAGAACCCCCACCCTGATCTGGGACACCTTTCAGGGCAAACCAGCCAGCCCCCACCCATGCACCAGGCCTCTATCCTATCTAATAAAAGAGAAATATGCAAATTGACTATCACTCCAACACACAAGATGGTTGCCCCCATGTGGTCAAAGATGACTGCCCCCATGTGGACACAAGATGGCCGCCACAAGATGGACAGCAGGGAAGGACAGTTGGGAGGGACCAGGTCTACAAGGGAGGGCAGTTGTGGGCAATCAGGCCAACAGGGGAGGGCAGTTGGAGGGGACCCAGGCCTGCAGGGGAGAGCAATTTGGGGGAACCAGGCCTGCAGGGGAGTGCAGTTAGGGGTGACCAGGCCTGCAGGGGAGGGTAGTTAGGGGCAAACAGGCTGGCAGCAGAGCAGTTAGGCATCAATCAGGCTGGCAGGGGAGTGGTTAGGGGGTGATCAGGCTGGCACGCAGAAGTGGTCAGGGGCAATCAGGAAGGCAGGCAGGCGAACAGTTGGGAACCAGCAGTCCTGGATTGTGAGAGGGATGTCCGACTGCCCTCCTCGATCGGGCCTAAACGGGCAGTCAGACATCCCTCGAGAGGCCCCAGATTGGAGAGGGTGCAGGCTGGGCTGAGGGACACACATCCCTGTGCACAAATTTCGTGCACCAGGCCTCTATTATATACATAAAACAAACTGATAGTACCATGTCTGGGTACAGCATAGCATAGTGGTTACCAGCTTGGACTGTAGAGCTAGACCATGTGGGTTCAAATCCAGTTACTAGGTGTATAACTTTTGGCAAGCTATTCAACATTTAGCACCATTGTTTTCTCATGTGTAAAATGGGGATGACAATATCATTTACCTCACAGAGTTAGTATGAGGATGGAATGAGTTAATACTAGTACATGCAAAGCACTTAGATTATTGTTACCCTTGATAATCTTGACATATGCACTTGGCATGTATTATATTTTTAAGTCTTCATAACAACCCTATAAGTAGATATCATTAACTCCATTTTACAGATGGAAACTACTAACTTTTGGGGCTCGAAAGACCTTGATTTGAATTCTACCTCTTAGATGTTTGACCTGGTCAGGATATCCTATATAATAAAAGGGTAATACGCAAATAGACCAAATGGCAGAACAACCAAACACCAATCAAAGCATAATATGCTAATGTATGCTAAGGCTGCTCAATCACTCACTATGACGTGCACTGACCACCCTGGGGCAGACCGTCAACTGGTTGACCAGTTGTTATGACGTGCACTGACCACCAGGGGGCACATGCTCCAACTGGTAGGTTATCTTGCTGCTGGGGTCCAGCCGATTGGGACTGAGCGAGATGAGCGGGACACACCCTGGAGCCCTCCTGAAGTCCCTCCCCGGCCTGATCATGCACCGGCAGGATCCCTCAGTCTAGCCTGCGCCCTCTCGAAACCTGGGACCCCTCGGGGGATTGTCGGAGAGCCGGTTTCAGCCCAATCCCACAGGCCACTCCCCTTGGGAGGGTGCCAGACTCAGGTCTCATGGCTGGTGAGCACTGCTGCAGCAGGGCGAGCCTCTCCCGATCAGGACTGACTGGGCGCGAGCCTGTGGCAGGCACAGTGGGCAGGGATGAACAGGAGTGGCAGGTAGGAGCTGCAGGTGGTGTTGGACTGTGGGTTTTGGCCTGATCCCTGCAGGCCACCCAGAGGGACCCCACCGGTGCACGAATTCATGCACTAGGCCTCTAGTTAATAATATTTCCCTAGGACATTTTCCAGGTCACTAAGATTTTTCAAAGTGTTTACTATAGCACAGGGGTTCTCAACCAGGGGAGATTTTGTCCCAGGGGGCATGTGGAAATGGCTGGAGACATTTTCGGTTACCACATGGGGCATAGGGGGTTACTGGCACTTAGAGGGTGGAGGCCAGGGTTACTGCTAAATATCCTACAATACCAGGACAGTCCTATATGTATGATAAGCATCACACAGCCCAAAATGTCACCGTGCTGAGGCTAAAAAATCCTAATACAGATCCTAATAGCACTTGCTTACAATTATAATACCCCCTTTATAATTTCCTATCTTGTTTCTCATTGCTAACATGGGATATATAGGTTTTTCTCAATTTTTTTTCTTGTTTAAAATTTTCAGTAACTTGTCCTATGCAAGTGTTAAGTTTCTCAAAGAACAGTTTCTACAGTTTACTCGTCAAACATTGGTCATTCATCAGTCTTTCCTTTCTGATTTTCTGTTAACCGCTTCTTTTTCCTGCCTTTGCTTATTTTTTGTTTGTTTGTTTTGCTGTTCCTTTTCTCACTTCTTACCTTGAAAGCTGTTAGGGGTGAACCAACAAGACCCACTGATGGCCGACGTTCCATGGCACACACAGTGCGTTATTTCAACTACCACAGTCCCTGCCAATGGTTGGGGGAAGGGGTCGAAACACAGACCCCAAACCTGCTTTCCAGCGGAAGTCCTGGCTGCACAGCTGAACCGATTCACTTCACTGCGTTTACACCAAACCCCCCACTGTCCACAGTTCAAACAGGAGGTTTTCGTTCAAGAATAGAACTTGAGGTTTAAAAAAACAGGTTCCTAGGGAGACTTAAGTTTATCACACAAGCAAAATGACAGAAACAATGTAAGGTTAAAGAGTCAAAGCAGATGGAAGGTGGGACGGGGTCCCAGAAGAGCATCCAAAGTGGATGCAAACGGTGGCTGTGGTGAGAAGGAAGAGCCCGAAACTGAGATAAGCATCGGGAGCCAGCGAGGAGGCGTCCATCGTAAAGGCCATTCTCAGTGTCCCACAAGGGAGATAGCACCATTCCTGGTGTGGAGATAAGGACCCGGGCCAGGCCTTGAAAGGACAGATAACTTGCCGCCAAGTCATGGAACTACAAGAGGCAACCCACGAGTTTTTTCTGATTCCAGAAGCTGACATGTTTTTCACTAAGCTACATTTCCTCCTCCTCGCCAGTCACCCCTCACAGGTAAGAACTAGTCTAAGAATCTCACTACAAAGCAGTTTCTCCAAGGCCCCTCTGCACATACTTCCCTTGAAGGAAACACCTCAGCTGGGCACTCAGCTGAGCTGGGAGAGGTCCACGCACAGGACAGAAATCTCTAGTTTCTGAACAAGGAGAGTCCCCGTGGGGGAGGTTCTGGGATGACAGCAAAAAGACGAAGCCCTGGGAATTTAGAAAGAAAAGATAAAATGGGTTTGAGGACGGTCTTTGTGAGCTGTGACATCCTGGGGAACTGCATCCATGGAGATGGATTTGATCATGCGAAGGTCCCCAAATGCCCAGTGGGGCCGTGAGGGTGGGAGAGGGAGAAGCACCCGCTGCTATGGGGTATCTGTACACGGGAGCTGGTGGCTTTGCCTCTGTGTAGGTTTTGCTTGTGAAACTTCTTTAACCCAACTCAACAAAGTTGATTGACCCAGATGTTGGGGATTCACATTCTCTACAAAGGAGATGTTTTGCAAAGAAAGGTTGGGGTTACATGGGAGGAGAGGGGTCCCAAGGTCAAATGCAAAGGACTTTATATATTGGGATATTATTCAGCCCTGACAAAGAAGGAAATCTGCCTTTTGTGACAATATGGATGGGCCTGGCAGGCATTCTGCCAAGTGAAATAAGTCAGAAAAATACATGGTATCACTTACATGTGCAATCCTTTCTTTTAAAAAAAGTCAAATTCATAGAGCAGAAAAGTAGTTGGCAGGGTCATGGGGGAGTCCAGTCAATAGGTAAGAAGAGGCTGGTGAATTGTCAGCTATAAAGTGAATAGGTCTGAGGAGCGAATGTGAAACGTGGTGACGACAGTTGATAACACTGTGTTGTATAAATGAAATTTGCTAAGATAGCAGGACTAAATGTTCTCATCAGAGAGATAATGATGTGAGGTGATACCATTGCTCATTAGCTCGATGAGGCCACTGTCACAGTGTATGCATTTATTGTCAAATCACCATGATGTGAGCCTTAAATATCATGCGATTTTGTCTGTCAGTTATACCTCAACAAAACTTAAACTTTAAAAAAAAATAAATGTCCAAGATGTGTCTAACATGTAGTGAACACTCAACTGTGGTAGCTATTAGTATTAATTATTAACATTCTCTAAAATAGTTAACATTTTAATTAATATTATGTTAATTTAACAGTATAAGTATTGTCCCTGTATTGTGGTAATTACTGTCACTACTAATATGATATATTACTTAATATAATTAATTACACTATTTTATTGTGAATATTCACTATAAATTTCCTTGTTTAATATTGGTATTTTTAATATTGATATAGGTCCTTATTCTGTGGGAAGGCCAGCCCATCACACAATACATACCACTTGCAGCTTCTATGGAAATGAGCATCTGAGCAACTCTGCATCCTTTGCCTTACAGGGTGGAAGACCAGGAACTTACAAGACCTGTGACCTTGGGCACTTACATAACCTTTGTGCCTTCATTTCCTTATCTGTAAATTGCAAATGAAATGGTACCAACCTCAGATTGTTGTGAAGTCTAACTGGGTTAATGACATGTAACATTTCGGCCGCGCACAGTGAAGTGCTGTGTGTGGATCTGTAATCACCATTGGGCGGCTGCCTCACCAACAGACACTCCCTGTGGCCCTACCCCCGTCCCCGCCAACCCAGAGCTGTCATTTTGCCTGTGGGTCCAACTCCAGAGGTGACTGTGGCTGAAAGAAAAGGTGGAGAGTGTTGTATGCTCACATTTTTTCTGCTGAGAAACAAGAACCCAGAGATAATAAATATCCTCATAGCTGAGGTGGCCCAACCCTTTTCCTGAAGTGGCTGGAGTCAGACAAAGCCCATTTGTTGTTTCAGAAGTGGGGGGAGAAATTTCCTTGGGAGAAACACAGCTTTCTCTACCCAGTGTTTTCTTGTTGGACAGTCTCTACTGATTCATTCTTTCACTCAACAACTTTTTATTAAGCCCCTACTATGTGGCAGGCACTGTACTATAGCCAGGAGCCAGCAATGAATAAGACAGTATGGGTGTGTGTGAGAGAGAAATATAATTTACATATAAGAGAGCTTTTAATCCTCTCTCTACATATAAGATATGTTATATATAATATAGAAGCTTGCAATCCAATAGGGAGGCAGACATTATTAAAATAGTTTTTATACTACTGAAGAAATAGAGAAATCAGCCCATTTGAAACAGACCAGGGACTCTGCAAAAATACGTTTCTGCTATGTTCAAAAATCATGGGTTTTCCCCTCACTTCAATCCCACTTAGCCAATGCTGATTAAGCATCATATTTGCTTCAGGCCCCGGCTGGGTGCTCTGAGGACACACAGATGAGCAAGAAGCTGACCTCAGAAAGCTTAGTTCCTGTGTGACTATGACCCAGAGGGGCTCAAAGCACCCACCTCTGTCACAGGACAGCAGGGCGGCTAATGGCTGGTACCCGAGGCCACCTGAGGCCACGCTGCCTGCATGCAGCAGGCGCCTCCTGCCTGGGACCCTCAGCAAGTGGCCTAACTTGCCTGAGCCTCAGTATCCTCATCTGTGAATGATGTGTAAGGTCCATGATGTGCTCTATGTCCAGGGCCCGGCAAGAAGCCCGTTGTTCTCCAATGACCGTTACTACTGCAGTGATTATTTTAGTGAGTAATGGCGGAGGAGAAAGTATTATTTTTAAAGCACTTTTTTGAATTGAGTGCTGAATTGAGTAAAGAAGACTGTTGAGTTTGGGGTTTTTTCCTAATGAGAGTTGTTCCCTGTTGTTGCTTTTTCACAGACTGGGCCTTGCCGCCTTCTCTGCATGGTTCTGCTGCTCTGGTAGTTTTCTGCATCCCTTGCGTTAGACACGTCTCACTTGTCAATCTCTATGTGGTCTAAAGGACCTGGTAGGGTGACCAACTGTCCAGGGTTGCCAGGGCCTGAGTGCTTTCACAGGACATAGGACATCTAGTGCTAAACTAGGACAGTCATGGGCAAACAGGAGACTCTGGTCCATGTCCTAGGCCTTCACGTACAATAGGGCACATGCATGAATATGCAACTATCCCCGGGTGTGCACAAGTGTGAGCCTCAGAAACCGAGAGTGGCACCAGACAGCACACAGCTGGCTCTGGCACACACAGGACAAGGGCCCTGTGACAGTGGGGACATGAGACCTGCTCCCATGCTCCCCGCTCTACCTGAGCCATGCACCTCCTGTCCGTGACTCAGCAGGCGTCTGAGCAGAGGCTGGGAGGTCTCCAGTGACTGGACCTCAACTCTTGCTTCGTCAGGCCCCCAGGGGCTGACAGCAGCTGGGACCCTGAGTCACTCCGGAAGAATTCCCCACATAGATGGGAATGAAGGATTAGGTCCGTGCGGGTGGCAACGTGATTGCCCAGGCTTTGTTCCGAGGGCTAACCCTGGATCCAAAGGTTAACTTGGCTACTTTCTAGTGATAGGACTTTGGGAAAACATCGGCCCCTCGGAGCGTCAGCTTCCTCTTTGGAGGATTCAGTGAGATAACAACAACAGGCCCTGTACTTAGTGTCGGGCAGGATATGTAGTCAGGACTTCACCAACGGGTCCCCTAGACTGACAGCCGTCCTTACTATTGTGTTGACATTACCGTAAATGGCGCTGATCTTATCATATATGGGGAACACAGCTACTTCTCACTCCTCGTCCCTGAGTGAGCCACAAGCCTCAGCCACACTGCCAGGCACAGCAGCAATAACTTAGCAGTGGTGGTAAGTCTTCATACGGTTTCCTGTTTTGTAATGACATGCAGGCAGCATTAAAACACATGCAGGTAAGACACAACAGCTCTTTTGCCTCCCAGCCTTAAACAAGACAATTCTTCCAAATCCTCTGGGTCTAAATCAATCTCTCCCTAAGTATGTTCAGGGAAAGTATGTATTATTTTATGAAATGAAATAAAATAAAAGGAGGGGGTTGAAGAACTGAAGTGTGGGAAATACTGAGCTAAATCAAATTCAATGGCTTTCTTTCCTGCAGGACTTCTCAGAGCTTTGACTACAGGAATCAGCGTTGTGCCTCTTCAAGAGGGAGAAAGCGTAGGCTACAGGCTCCCCCCTTACGGGGCCATGGGGCCCTTTATTCATGGAGCATGAACCAGCGGACTGGGGCTGGGTAGAGGAGAGTCAGAAAAAATCCTTATCTAGATGTTTTTGTGCGAGCCCTCGTTCCTGCTTCACTTCAGCCCACACCCCACGGCCTGCTTCCTGGGAAAGTGGTACTTTATTGCTGGCCTCTGACTTCTTCCTTTTGGCCACCTAACAGCTCTGAATCACCCCTGCACTTTGCCTCTATTCCTGGGTGAGTCTGGGTCTTCTCCACTGACCTCCAGGGAAGACAGCACCAGAGTCTGACCAGCCCCAGAACTCTGTGTCTCGTGCCTCCTTTTGTGGGAAACTGGGTCCCTTTTTGATGTACCAAGATGTTTCCTTTCTCCTAGGACAGCACTGCCATTTGAGCAAGATTATGAACCTGTTGATGACTATCTTTTCTCCCCCCAATTGACTTTAGAGAGAGAAGGAGGAGAAAGAGAGAAACATCAATCAGTTATCTCCAATATCTGCCCCGACTGGGGATCTAACCTGAAACCCGGGTAGGTGTCCTAACCAGAAATCGAACCCACAATCCTTCAGTGCATGGGACAACACTCAGCCAACTGAGCCATACCAGCCAGGGCTGTTGATGACCATCTTGATCAAATAATAAATCGCTCATGTTTATGGCACACGTACTATGGGCCACAGTACCCTGTGGTTACTCTTCACACCCCCATTTTCCAGAGGAAGAAACTGAGGCTCAAGGAGGTTCTGTGACTTTCCCCTGGTTGCCCAGCAAGTAAGACATGATACCTGGATTCATATGGACCACCCGAAAATCGACTTAATTCAGAACCCATGTTCTTAAACTTCATGATGTGGTTTCTCCCCAAAATACTAGTAACTGAAGATCTTACAAGAACTCACACAGGCAGAACGACCTCAAAGGGATCACACACAAGGGCCCTGAGAAACCTCAGCTCCCTCCAAACAATAGTCCAGGTGGCTTCCAACGACACCAGCATCCATCCAAGCCCCACAAAACATGGCGGCCAATGACCTGAGCTTAGATAACCTTGGATAACCTTGACACAGGAAACTAAGGCATGCAGCCCCGTGGAACATGCTAACGTGAATCATGCCAAGGCAGGCCTTGGCTTTACCCCACCTCTGCCATTGACCTTCTTTTACTCCCTCAGTGCCTGCCTTTCTCTCATCCCTAGGCTGATCCTGCCCCAAGGCTGAAAGATACTGCCCTCACCTGGGCTTCCACTAATTAATAACAGGCCCCAGTCACCTCCGCCTGCTCCCCCACCCCGGCCACAGCAGATAAGCCACCGTCCCACTTCCTGCATCAAACTGTCTCCTTGTCACGTCATTGGCGCCACCGAGGTGACTGGCGCCCGCCACCCTGTGAGGTGGCAGCTTATCATCTGAGGGTGAAGAGAAGCGATGCGTGTGTCCACACAGGGGCCGACGGCGGAGAGCACTTGCAGGCTTGTAAAAAGTGCTGTATAAATCAATTATTAATACTAATCAGAGGGTAATAGCCCTGCCGTGGGGAGCCAGGAGGCCTGGGGCAGGCGCCACACCCTCTGACAGCGCCCTCAGGAGCCAGGCACGTCACGGGTTATGAAGAGATCAGAGGAGAGATGACCTGAGAGCAATAAGGATTAATCCCTTCACCTGGAATCCCACCTGGCCTTTCTACCTGACAGCCCTGCCCGAGATAGAGAAGGTTCTGGAACTTTGGAACTGTGGGGCGTTGATAGCAAGGTTTTAGCGCCAGCCCCGAGCTCTAAGCTCTTTGGTGATCCCACCCAGGACTTCAGAGAACACGGTGCCCACCAGGACGGGCTTCCCATAGCGAGCCTGCCACCTCCTGCCGTGGGGGTCGGGGGAGACACCGGTCCAGCACCACGAAGCTGGGTTTATTCTCTTCAGCCACTTCCTGTTTTGTCCTGGGATCCACCCTGTGAGCTGGGGACAAAAGAAACCATTTATCTAGGTAATGGATGTGAGACTTGATTTCACATTTATTTTCTGACAGTCCAAGACCCTGCGCTGGTTTGGCCATCCTCCTGAGATAGTCAAATGTGTCCATGAGTGATGCAAACGTTACACAAAACTTCCCTGAAAAAATAAAAAAATCATTTGGGCTCTTTCAGAAATAAATAGTATCCATCCCATGACACTTGTAGAATCTATTGGTGTCAAGGGGCTAAATAAAAAATGGACAATGATTAATACTAATAGTCTAACTGTTGGGCATCCCTGCCTTAGGGGGAAAATGGTACTAAAAATGATTATTTATCCAGCATGAACTTCCTGAGAATCTACAGTACCAGGACAGGTGGTGCAGAGGGAGGAAGGAACCCTGGAGGAAATGAGATGGAGGAGACCAGAGAGAAATGGCACAGCAAGGGGGTGGAATGGATGGGCAATGGTGGATCTAGGCAGCAGATACCAGCTCCAGGAAAAACACCTTGAAACATCTTGTTTTGTTGCTGCTGTTGTCTTTTTTGGTCACTAAGGATGGTGTGGTAGGTGAACAACTAAATGAGTCACATCACTGCAGCTAGTGATGAGGGCCATGCAGACAATGAAAAGTAGGTCAGGGAAGGCTTCTGAGGTGACACTGAACTAAGGCGAGTCTGTGAAACTCTGGGGAGGCTCCAGGGGCAGCCCTAGGGGAGGAACTGGCTTGGTAGGTCTAACGAATAGCAAGGTGGCCAGTGAGGCTAAAATTGAGAGCCCAGAAAAGCTGATAGAGAATGAAGTCAAAGAGGGAGGTAGGGACAGATCACATAAGGCCTTAGGGGCCACAGTGAGGAGGATTTTAGTCTAAATGAATGGGAAGCCACAAGGGTTTTCTACAGAGCAGAGAGATGAGATAATAGTCACACCTTTCTCCAAGAGTTGTTAGGAGGATCCAGTGAGAAAATTCAGGAAAAGCACTGCATGTCATAAGGATTCAATATGTAACAGCTATCAGTCTTGCCAATGTTTCTTTCAGTTTTTAGCTTCATAAGAGTAACTTTTCACCTAATATTTTCCTGCCATACCCTCTATGCCAAGCCTGAATTCTGGAACTGTTGTAACTGCTCAATATATCTGAAAATGAATGAATAGATGAATAAATGAATATAAGCATACCAAATCTATTTACCTTCAGAGTCACAGTTAAAGAAAAGAATAAGGAATAGTGGAATTCATATTGGTTGGATATTGCTGGGCATGATGCTGAGTGCTTTTTGTATCCTACCCTATATAATAAAAGGCTAATATGCAAATCAACTGAATGGCAGAACAACTGGTCACTATGACGCCTACTGATCACCAAGGGGCAGATGCTCAGCACAGGAGCTGCCCCGTGGTGATCAGTGCACTCTCACAGGGCAAGCACCACTCAGCCAGAAGCCCTGAGGTGGGCTCATGGCTGATGAGCACAGCGGAGGTGGCAGGAGCCTCTCCCACATCCGTGGCAGCGCTAAGGATGTCCAACTGATGGCTTAGGCGGGGAGCAGGACTAAACCGGCAGTCGCACATCCCTGAGGGCTCCCGGACTGAAGGTGCAGGCCAGCCTGAGGGACTCCTCCCCACCAGGGATTCATTATAGTTCATTTTCCCAAGAGCCCTAACCTGTAGGAAATAGAAGCCCAGCAGGTTGAATCTTAAAGAAGCAAAAACACTTGCCTCCAATCCAGGGGCTGTTCAATGACAAAGGCAGGGTTCAAAGCCATTTCTACTCAGGGTGGCTTTTGCTCCTGAGCCCCATGACATGAAACCTTCTGACCCCAGTATTTCCCAGTCAGAGAATTAGTCACAAATGGCTTTGATCGGCTGGATGGCCAATATGGCCCTCCCTCCTGGCGTTTCTCTGAGCCCTTATCTTTATTAACTGTGAATTTACCATCCCACAGAGATAGGGCTCTGGGTGAAGGGCCCCTGTGTCCACACCTGGGCAAGTCTTACCTTCTTCAAACAGGTCAGCACATACCTGGGAGCCTTTAATTGCCTTCTTCCTCACCTAGCCCCTCCCTCAAGTTCAAAGATAAGGAAGGTGCGGCGTGAGGGTATTAGCCTGTAATCTTGGATAAGTCCAGCCCATTTCACAGCATCATAAATTCATTCCCATCCTCCACAGCCTGCCAGGCGCGCAGAAGATGAAGAGCAGGAGTGGGAAGGGAAGAGGGCCCAACAACTGCACTGTCACAGCAGAGTGATGCTACCAGGGTGGCCAGAGTGTCCCCTCCCAGCAGGGAAGGGTCTGATGATCTGTTCTTCAGGGCATTGCATAGTCACCTGAGAGCCAAGGAGAAAAGATGGCGTTTGTTTCTCCAACAAGGCCAAGATTTTTCCTCATTCAGACTGCAATGCACCCTCCCAGAGTGTGCCTAGAATTCGTGTACAGAGAGGAACCTGAAAGTGTGACTGAACTCATTCCAGTCTGTCTGTCAAAGACTGCCATCCCAACCTCAGGAGCCACCTCGGTGAGAGTCTTTTCCCGAAGTCTTGTGGTTCTGAAAATGCTCCCTTAGGACCCTTGTAAAATGGGTTCAAAATCCTCCAGTCTATGAGGATTCTGAATGAGCAGGGTCATTTTCCAAGTATTTATTTGCCTGATTGTCTATGGCTAGTTTTTACACTTCTGTGCTTCCCTTTTTTTTTTTTTTCCATCCTCATCCAAGGATATGTTTATTGATTTGAGAGGGAGAGGAAGGGAGAAGGAGGAAGAAGGAGAGAGGGAGAGAGGGAGGAAGGGAAGAAGGAAGGAAGGGAGGAAAGGAGGAAGGAAGTGAGGGAGGAAAGGAGGGAGAAAGGAGGGAGGAAAAGAGGGAGGAAGGAGGGAGGAAGTGAGGAAGAACATCTATCAGTTGCCTTCCCATATGTGTCCTGATCAGGGATTGAACCCGCGATCTTTCAGTGTATTGAACAGTGCTCCAACTGACTGAGCCATACTGTCCAGGGCTATTTGCTTCCTTTTAACACAATTTGTTGAATGCCCATTAAATGCCAAATATTATTGCAAGGCCCTAAGATACTGCAGTGTCCCAGATGTATATTCACATCTTCCCGAAATTCCTGAGCTAGTGCAGGATAAGGACAAGTCTATAGGGATGTAATGAACTCTGTGAAGAAGACAGCCCCCCCATGGACTTGCTTTTGGCTCTCTGATCCTTCGCCCATTAGGAGCCAGCAAGTACTTGGAGGATGCAAACTCACGTCATGACTAGCGAAAACCAATTTACCAGTTGAAATGTCTCTTCTCACTCAGAGAACACATCCCAAAGCCAATCATCTACCTGTGTAGACTTTCTGCTGCCTGGGATGACATGCTCACCCATCCTCTACACGCGCAGATGGTATGAGAGTGCCCACATTCAGGTGCTTTTAAAATACCACTGTGTGTTGAAAATTAAATGAAGACGCACTTAGGTATAAATAAGAGGATGTCTTTAAAAGCCCAGCTTTGAGAAAATGGTTCAGGACAGAGAGATGGTTTTAATGCAAAGACATCTTGACCTGAAAAATATGTTCACCTCCCTGACTTACCAAAAAAGAACTCAAAACTACAACCTGGTTTTCAAGATCAGCCCACACAAATATTCATGCTTAAGGATGTCCCTTATGATGTTACTTATAATGCAAGAAATTGTAACGACCTTAAAAGTTCATTCATGGGACACTGGTTAAGTAACAATTATGAAGCAATTAAAGAAATATAAAAAGTTTTCACTGCCTTGCAAAAGACATGCTTCTCATGATGGGAAAAAGGCAGACTATAAAATAAAATGTCATTTTAAATAATGTGTATGTGTGTGTGTGTGTGTGTGTGTGTGTGTGTTTTTAATCAAAGAAACAAAGACAGCAGAATGTGGACAACAGTGCTTTTGTGTCGATGAAATAGCAGTGACTCCACAAATGAGATGAGGTGTCACAGACCTTCGGATCAAATCCTGGCCTCACCACTTCCCGCCTGACCGGCTTTGGGAAAATTAGTATTCTCTCTGAACCCTGCTTTCCTTTTCTGAAAAGTGGGGCACAGGGCAATACCTGCCTTGCAGGACTGTTGTAAGAGGATTTTTTTAAAATAACACAAGAACACATAATAAATGTTCAATAATGAAGGCAAATTATAAGTGTATACATGAGATGTGTAATTTAATGAGCTTTCCACAATTTAAATATACTATATACTAGAGGCCTGATGCACGAAGATTCGGGTAGGAATAAGCCTTCCTTGCCCTGGCTGCCAGCATCGCCTTTGCTCCGGCCGGAGCCGCCTTTCCACCTTCCCACACTGCCCAGAGGCCCGGAGCAGCTGGGGCGGTGCAGAATGCCTGTGTCGTCGCCCCGGCCACTTGGCGCCTGCGTATGCAAATCAACCCACCATCTTTGTTGGGTTAATATGCACACTCCCGATTGGCTGGTGGGCGTCGCAAAGGTACAGTCAATTTGCATCTTTCTCTTTTATTAGTGTAGATAGCATCAGAAAGAGATGGACAACACAGTCAGCATGGCTCAGTGTTGAGCATTGACCTATGAACCAGGAGGTCACAGTTCAATTCCCAGTCGGGGCACATGCCTGGGTTGTGGGGTCGATCTCCAGTGTGGGGCATGTGGGAAGAAGCCGATCAATGATTCTCTCTCATCAATGATGTTTCTCTCTCTCTCGCCCTCTTCCTTCTTCTCTGAAATCAATAAAAATATATATTTTTTAAAAAATTTTTAAAAGAAAGAGATGGACATTAAACACTTCAATTTCACAATTAAACACAAATCAGAATCCCAGATATCAAACCGTCTTAGAATAAACAGGGTTAGTTCCTCGTAAAGCAGGGTATTAGGCTTGGTCGGGTAGGAGGGGTCTGAGGGGGGGAAGATTCATTTATCTGAGCAAGATTTATCTGCTGGCAAGGACCATTTCTCACGCTTTCAGAGGAGTTTTCAATAAAATAATGAGAGAGGATTAAATGTGCATATAAAATAAGGTTTTCTCAAGAACGGAGAGGGGGATTTTTACTGTCTGTGTAAAGTGAGCTTAGGAATAGCTGAGCAACACAGAGGACTGACACTCAGAATGCAAATTCCTACGAAGCTAGAACTTTCAAGGAACCCATGTCCTTTTGCCTGTTTAAGTTTTAGAAAACAAATGGGGAGAAAAGGAATGATTTCCTAGTAGTTTGGTAAAGAGAGACGAAGCTCCTGGAAATCACTTCCCTGATATCCTGATCTAGGCTCCCAGACTCCCAGGACCTCCTCCCCTCCCCCCCGCCCCAACACACACACACAAATTTAAGGCAAAATGATAGAGTCACATGGAGAGTCCATTGTCTCCCATCAGAGTCTCCAAGAAATCCGGGACCCCCAAATTTTTGAGAAACTCTCTTACATCTTCAAACCTGGATGAGCAAAGAGAGTCAAAATGATGGATCATAACACACACCAAGGAAATATGAAATTGCCTTTCCTATGCTGGCCTAGCTCCTCACTGTGTGGCTGGCAGAGGGTGAGGGAATCAGTGAATGGCCACCACAGGGGAAACAGGATGCAAAGATCACCCACACAGGATCCCATGTTAGGCCTGTTACACGTACAAATCACCTTCGCTGAGCACCCAGTTCCCTGAACGTAGCCCACATTTAAAGGTTTCCATTTGGAGAGCTGCAGGGTGGGCATTCCGAGCAGGGACAACCTACCCGACCAGCAGCTACAATGGTGCAGAGTAAATATTTAAACATGGCAAGTTCAATAGCTGTTAAATAGGTTCAGTAGAGGCTCGTTTTAAAAAAATCAATACTGAACTAATAGTAATGCACTAGCCTTCAATAGAAGAGGCGAAGGGAGTTGGGATCATTTTTGAATCAGAAGTCAATAGGAGCCAGTATCTCGGACAAGCCCTCGCGCCCCTCCCACCCCCAAACTGGTAATAAAACAAAACAAAACAAAAATGGGGCAATGCCTTTGTCTCCTGTGGTTGATTCCCAGGAAGCTGGTGGGGACCACAGGTTTGACCTGGGTGGGGCGGAGGGTAGAGAAGGGGTAGGAGAAACAAGATGGCAGAGGAAAAAGGAAGCATGACTTTTCTCTGGGATTATTGAAACAGTCGACAAGGACTTGTCTTTTTAACCTGCTTGCACGAAGCAGCTGTGTGACCTCGAGTAAGGAAGTGACCCTCCCTGAGCTTTGCAAATGCAATAGCACGCTCCGTACTTCCTTGGTCTTCATCATCCCAATATAGGCAGGCCGACTTCCAGTGCTCAGCACCTGGACTCAGTCATGAGGAGGCGCTTTATTTAAGGCCCCAAATCAACGGCCCTCATTCACTGGCTGTGGGGAGCTGGCCCCTTGCCTGCCTATGTGCTCTAGTCACTCCGCATCCTGGCAGGGATGGAGCCCTGCTGCCCACAGAGGTGCCCTGCTACCGCACACACTAGCTGGCTGCTTCTCTCCCGTCTTCCTCACTCCCTCCCCAGTGCCTGGGTCCACCTCCCAAATAGGCCACTTTCACCTGAAATCTTGTCTCAGGTCAGGGCTTCACTTCTGAGGTCCCCATGGAAGATGAGAAGTATCTGCCTCTGCATCTACCAAATGGGGACACCAGAGTGCCCGCCTCAGGGGTTCACTGTGCGCGGTCAAGGAGAGTGTGCTCTGAAGCACGTGCCGTGCTGCCTGGCACTCATCAGGCACGAAAGAGATGCCAGCCATGCTTATCATTAGCTCCACAGGCCGAAGTAAGAATCTGTGGCTTCCTTAAAAGACAGTGGGGTGACGAAGGGTTTTTATCTTCTCCTTTCCACTTTCCTATGTTTACTGCATTTTGAAAACGAGGCGTGCTTAACGGCAACAGAGCGCCAAGGAACCCAGGAGCAGCGTGGTTCACTAGGAGCTGCTCTGTGCCTCAGTTTCCTCACATGTGAACTGGGAGAAAGAGCATCTCCCTCTTAGGTTTGGGGGTCATTTCCATGAGAAAATACATGTAAAGTAACCAGCACAGTGGCTGGCACCTGCTAACAGAGGAATAAACATTAGCTGCTGTGATGTAACAGACTGACACTGTATGTGTTTGATGCCCATTTAGAGTATTTCCTGGATCAGGATTAAAATTTGGTAAACAAGATGTCTATTAACAATTTGGCAAATTAAACTTCCTGGAGGTTGTTTTTAAAACACTTGACTTCCTTTGTCCTAGAAACAAGACTGAAATGGGTTGTCGAAACAACAACATGTATTAGTAATGGCCAAAAGGAAAGGGCTAGAAAGAAAGACTTTCAAAATGATCTATTTCAAAACACAGATAGAGTAAATGTTAAATAGGAATGTCGGCTTAAGTACAGTGGTGGTGGTGGTGTCGGGGGGAGGGGGGAGAGAGAGAGAGAGAGAGAGAGAGAGAGAGAGAGAGAGAGAGAGACCTGGTAAAAGGAAATTAGGTCCAAATTGCACACAGGTGCAAGTACAGGCTGACAACACCAGAGAACCCAGTCCAGGAGATAACTGCTTCACTTCAACACTGCAGCTTACCCATGCCTGGTTATTCAGGCATTTATTCACTGCTCACTGTCTAGTTTCAACACCCCAAGTATAATGATGCCAACACCATAGCAGCAGGAAAAACTTTATGTATCCCCACTGTACCCCTAATATGGTCCTTTACTTGTTATTAGTCTATTTCGTGCTCACAGAAACCCTGCAGAGGGGATAGCAGCTTCATTGTGTAGTAGGTGAAACTGAGGTTAAGGGACTTGTCCAAGCTCACACAGCGGGAAGTGGAGAGCCGGAATGTGAATCAGGCATGCTGCCTCTAGAGCAGGGGTGGGGAACCTTTTTTCTGCAAAGGGCCACATGGATATTTATAACATCATTCGGGGGCCATACAAAATTATCAACTTAAACATTAGCCTGCTATATTTGGTCAAACAGTTAATTAACTCACTCCTAATGCCTTGGCAGGGCCAGACCAAATGATTTTGCAGGCCTTATATAACCCAAGGGCCGGATGTTCCCCACCCCTGACCTAGAGTTTCCCTCTCATACACACGGTGCTCTAAGTCTTTAGGCCCTGGGCATATATTTGGCATCAATAATATTACACTCCCATGTCATTCCCCCGCATACTTATCCTAGGCAGATACTGCTTATTTCTAATGGCTATACTCTTTCCATAGTCTTAGACAAATCCTCTGAATCCTTCTTAACACAACACTCTATGCAGCCACAACCAATCAATTGAAACTGGCACGGGTGATAAAGCCAATGTGAGCACTGAAACAGTTAGGGCTGTTGGACTGCAAGCACCAGAAGCTGACTCTGGTGACATATGCCAAAAAGGACTCCACTAAAAGGACATGGGAGAATCCAAGAGGACTGAAGAAAATGTTCAGAAACCAGGAATTCCTGGGGGTCTTGAGTGCAGGTTAGGTCGACAGGTTTATCTGGATACTGCCACTGAAATTAGTATCTTCGAAAGCATCTTTTCCCCTGCCTTTAAGTCCTTCTGCTCAAGCTTTAAATTCCCAAGAGAGAGTCTACAGGCTTAGCATAGGTCATTGTCCACTAAAACAACACAGAGGGATGACGGTGCCCACAAAGGTAATGGAGGGGCTGTATTAAGGGGAAAAAATTCTGGGCAGCTCAAAATACCACCACCAGCTCCAGCACTGCCCCAGATCTGCCACCCGGTTAATCAGGCCCAAGAAGTCTAGTTGGCTCGTGGGCTACTGAAAAGATGAACTGGTTGGACAGTAAGTCATCACTAAAACAGCCCCACTGATGGTTATAAATCGAGCTGGGAGTCTTCACCTGGGAACTAACTCACCAACCAGAGACAGAGCTGGCAACCTCCGGGCTGGGCCTCTGAAAGCCTCTGATGAAATCAGTCCGTTGATTAACGCAATTAGCACCATTAGGAGAGGAAGTTGTTAACCTAAATCAATTATCCACAGACATCCATCAAGCTGAGTGTTCCTCTTTGTCTTGTGCATATTGTGCTGTTGGTGTTTCAGTAGTGGTGGCCATTAAAAATAAATGATTATTGTTGATTTTCTATTGATATAGCTATTAATGTATCGATGCCAGTGTGTATAGGCCGCTTACGTGTAGTGTACAGAAAACAGATGTACTAACGATAGGAAGGGAGTATTGACTCCCATTTCTCCATTCAGGAGGTAAATATTGACCAACCAAAGTGTGTTTATGATGAGCTGAAAGGCAAAATGTTCGTCTCAGCTCAATTTTTCTTTAATCACTCGTATTGTTGATCTTCTGCAGTGCAGAGGTTCAGACCCATGGATGCCATGCTCTGTCTTTGCCGTGGTATCAAACTCAGCCTCCTCAGTCACAGTCCTAAAGCGCCGGGTGCCTGTTGCACCTTTCTGAAAACTGTTCCTTTGCGTCCTCTGAACATTTCCACCACTTCAGCAAATTTATATCTTCGGTATCAACCGTCCACACGAAAAACTGTAATACCATTTGCTTAAATCTAGCCCCAAATGCAAAAAAAATAAAAAAAATGGCTGTCCATGATAATGAGAGTTAACATGCATTGAAGTCATTCTCCCAGCCATTTGCACAGATCTCTAATGGTTATCTCCATCGTAGAGAATGATAATAAATATAATAAAAGCTATTGCTTATGTGCCAAGTACTCCTGGAAGCCCTTCCTAAATATGAAGTAATTTCAACTCCCAACTAGCTCTCAAGGTAACATTATTATGGCCATTTTCCCAATGAAGAAACTGAAGCAGAGAAAGGTAAGTCCTATTACACAGCTGATATATAGTAAGCATAGCCCTTTTATTCTATCTTCCCCTCTGCTCCCCATGCTTCTCCTCTCTGTACTTAAAGTTCTGTAGTGACAAGTTTCCGGAATATATTTTTGCTTCAAAGAAATTTGCTCTAGTGTTTCACGCATGCGTGTATGTGTGTGTGTGCCCTCACCCCATCTCCAGATAAAGGAACTGACTTTTAACCAGTTCAGGTAATTTGCTGAAGTTATACAGCCAATAAATGACACCACAGATTCAAACCAGGCTCTGACCCCAAACTTCCCTCTGTGGGGCAACACAGAGCTTGAGAAAGTGTGATCTCGTAAGAGAAACATGAGTTTTTAAGCATTTTTGTATCTGGAATGAACCATCAATTATTTTCATGGACACAGCGGCTGGAATTAGCCCCCCAGGACAGAGATGACATATGATGCTCCATGCTCCCATGGGGCCTGGGAGATGACTGCAACATCCAGAACTCCCTGCTGGATCCATTGGAGTGACTAGATTCAACAGAGCAAGTCAGTCTAGGCTGGAGAGGGAGGCGGTGTTGCACAGAGCAACTCCAGGAGCATTCTTAGGGAGAAAATCTCAACAGGAAGAGAGGCCGATTGTTCCGAGCACCCTGCTGCCAGTGCAGGAGAAGGTCAGACTTCTTCAGAGTCATCAGAAAAGAGGTTTGAACACGGCAAACCAGTAAGGCGAGCTGGGCTTTCCCTTGGGAGCTGAATTGTCAAGAGCTGATTGCAAAACCTCTTAGACTCTCTGCCAGGACAGCACTTCCCAGCGGGTAATTAAACTGGGTGTCAGCTGCTTGGAGATCACCACAGGAGGTGTAGGCTTCAGGGCAGGGCTTGGGAAACCTCCCAGGTTTTGATCTTTGGGGGGTGGGGGTTAAGGGCTCCGGTTCCTCCTGGTAAAAACATGCAGGAAAAGAGGAAAGGCAGGGAGCGAGGGGAATAGAAAAGAAGAAGGCCACTGCGACCTGGAATCCTGACCCACTCCTTCCTTCAATCCCTTTAGAACTATACACTGATCTCCCTGGAAAGACTGAACTTGAAAACAACAGGTCCATTCGCTTTCATCATTGTTCGTATTAGAAGTCCTTCAAAGATGGCTACTACATGCCGTGATGGAACCCCGGATTACCAAGCACTGTCGTCATATAAGAAATAACCTAATTAGTACAACCACTATGGAAGACAGTGTGGAGGCTCCTCAAAATATTAAGAATATAGTCCAGCCAGTGTGGCTCAGTGGTTAAGCGTTGACCTATGAACCAAGAGGTCATAGTTCAATTCCTGGTCAGGGCACATGCCCGGATTGCAGGCTCAGTCACCAGTGTGAGGCATGCAGGAGGCATCAATGATTCTCTCTCATCAATGATGTTTCTGTCTCTTCCCCTCTCCCTTTCTCTCTGAAATCAATAAAAATATATTTTAATAAAAAAAAAATAAAGAATTACCCAGCTATCTTACCCCTCTTCTGGGGATCTATTGGAAAAATTTGAAAACATTTATTCACAAAGATATATGCACCCCTATGTTCATTGCAGCATTATTCATGGTGGCCAAGACATGGAAACAACTCAAGTGTCCTTTGCTGGATGACTGGATAAAGATGAGGTCGGCAAACCCAGTGGTCGGCAAACCATGGCTCGCGAGCCACATGCGGCTCTTTGGCCCCTTGAGTGTGGCTCTTCCACAAAATACCACGGCCTGAGTGAGTCTATTTTGAAGAAGTGGCATTAGAAGAAGTTTAAGTTTAAAAAATTTGGCTCTCAAAAGAAATTTCAATCGTTGTACTGTTGATATTTGGCTCTGTTGACCTATGAGTTTGCCGACCACTGCCCTAACCGGTTTGGCTCAGTGGATAGAGCGTCGACCTGTGGACTCAAGGGTCCCAGGTTCGATTCCGGTCAAAGGCATGTACCCTGGTTGCGGGTACATCCCCAGTAGGGGGTGTGCAGGAAGCAGCTGGTCAATGTTTCTCTCTCATCTATGTTTCTAATTCTCTATCCCTCTCCCTTCCTCTCTGTAAAAACTCAATAAAATATATTTTTAAAAAGAAGAAGAAGATGTGGTACATATACACAATGGAATACTACTCAGCCATAAGAAAAGATGAAATACTGCCATTTGCATCAACATAGGTAGATCTTGAGAATATCACACTAAGCAAAATAAGCCAGACAGAAAAAGTTAAGAACTACATGATCTCACTCATATGTGGGAAATAAAAACTGAAAACAGCAAATGAACAAACAAGACAAACAGACAGAAACACATAGACACAGGTTAACAGTATGATGGTTACCAGAGGGAAGGGGGGTGGGTGGGAGGGTAGTAAGGGATATATGGTGATGGGAGATTTAACTTTGGGTGGTGGGCACACAATGTAATATACGGAGGATGAATCATAGAATTATACACTTGAAACCTACATAATCTTATTAACCAATGTCACTCCAATAAATTTCACTTTTTCAAAAAAACAAAGAAATAAACTAATTAGTGAGGTGGTTGCTTGGATGGTGTGGGAGGCAATGTAATGCCCCCACCCCAGATGTCCAGGGAGTTCCAGGGACCTGTGAATTGTCACCTTACATGGCAGAAGAGACTTCACAGCTGTGGTTGAATGAAAGGTTCTGACATGACATGAGATTATTCTGGATTATCCACATGGGCCCTAAATGTAATCATTAGGGTCCTTATAAGAGGGAGGCAGGAGGGTCAGAATGAGAGGACGTGATGGTGGAATCAGAGGTAGAAAGACGCGGGGCTACAATCTCAGGAATTCAGGAGTCCTCTACCAGCTGGGAAAGATGAGACAAATTCGCCCCCGGAGTCCCCAGAAGAAATACAGCTCTGTTGACCCCTTGACTTGGGTCCCACGGTACCCATTTTGGATTTTAAATATATATATATATATATATATATATATATATATATATATATATATATATTCGATTTTAAAGAGAGGAAAGGAGAGAGAGAAACATCAATGATGAAAGAGAACCATTGATCAGCTGCCTCCTGCACACCCCCTACTAGAGATCAAGCCCACAACCCGGGCATGTGCCCTGACCAGGGATCAAACTGTGACCTCCTGGTTCATAGGTCGACAATCGACCACTGAGCCACTCTGGCTGGGCCCATTTTGGACTTCTGACCTCCAGAACTATAAGAGTAAATCTGTGTTATTTTAAGCTACTAAATTGATGATATTTGTTACAGCAGCAAAGAGAAACTAATACAAACTGTAGTTCATTTTTTTTGGCTTTACTCAAGGAAGGTCTTAAGGCTGCTTCCAAGGACTCTCTCCCTTATAGCATCTTCCCCAAGCATAACATTCTAAGGAAGAACGCACATATAAAAACAAGGTACTGTTTATGAAGCACTGACTACGCGGCCCTCATTTGGTACATGTCTTCTTTTCTCTCATTTTAGAGAGGAAAGAGAGCAAATGGACTTGCCAACATCACTCAGAAACAAAGGGGCTTTCCCATCAGATATGATACCTGTCTTCAAGGAGTTAGGGATTAAAGAAAAGGCAAGTTATAGTTCTTCTTCACCCCCTACCCTTGAAATGATTATCATGGATAAGGGAGCATTTCCATAACCAACATTCACTCATTCATTTGTTCAGGAAATATTTATTCAGGGCTTACTACAAGCCATGAACTGTGAATACACAGTAAAGAATCAACTATAGAATGCCCTTGGTCTTTTGGAGCTTTGATTTTGGTGAAGAAAGATAGCAAATGCACAAACCGATAGAGATATACTATATCAGATGGTGATAAATGCTACATGATACATAAATCTGGGCAAAGGGTCAAAATCCAAGATGGTGGTTATGTTGGAGGGGAATAGGGGTCAGGGAAGGGGATGGAATCAGGCAGAGAGCAAAGGTGTCCAACAGAAATAGCTGTGTTTTATCTCAAGTTGAGCGGTGGGCTCACTGGTGTCTATTACTAGGCTTTCTTAACTGACATAGATGCTATGTATATTCTTTTAGATATGTCAAATATTAACTGGTTTGAACAATTCAGAAGGTTAGGCGATACTATTTTATATTGGTGGCTAGGGAAAGTCTCTTGACTTGGTATCTGAGCAGAAACATGAAGGAAATGAAAGCATGCACCATGCCTGTGGGAAGGGCATCTAGGTAGTGGGAACAGCAGGTGGGAAGGCCCTAAGTGCTCCGAGTACTGGCACAATCAATAGTAGGAGGTTGGACCACAGAGCTACCTAGAACCTCTTCCTGACAGATGGGAATGTTCCCTATAACTGACATCATTCTCTTGCTTACTCTAGGCCTTTAAAGGAGATCAGATAAAGGCATGAATCCATGCATTCATTTATGCATTTTGTTTTTATTAAGCACCTACTGTGTGCTTATCACTGGCCATAGAAACAGTGAAAACATGGGCTGTACCTTTAAGGAGCTCAGGGTCTAGTGAGAGAATAGAGGGAAAACCATTGGGGAAGCTGGAAAATTTACTAGATATTTATCTTCCTAGGATTCTCACCCATGAAGAACTTAGTTTGGGTTCTTCTAATCTCAGCTAACATGTCAGGGTGCCGATTCCTGGCCCGAGAAAACCCTGCCAGGTTGGGAAATTACCTCATGGCTCAACAATTAGAGGTGGCGACTCTGATGTTCCTGGCAGGTGGCTTCCCCACCCAGTCAGGAGCCAGGAACTGACAACTTTTCCAGCCAGCACAGATCCGGAAAGCGCCAGGCTCCCCCTGACTCTCTGCACCCATGACCTGCTCAAACTCCTGCTTCGAATAGCGACAGACAGATCTTGTTTAGGACATTCCGCCAGATTTGCAGATTCCCAGGAGACTTCGCACAGACTTCCCGGCTGCCTACCCATGATCAGCTACCAGGAAAGCCGTACGAGCATGGGGTCAAGGAAGTGCGTCGAACAAAAGGGAAAGTTCTGCATGTCTAGTGTAAAGGTTTCCTGAGTGCCTGTGGCATCGAAGAAGATTACATTAGCAACAATAAGCCCAGCTTTTGGGGGTCCCCTTCCCACTTGCTCGCCAGGAGCAGAGCTGTTGGGATACTGAGCTGTCCCCGCTCCATGTTTTCCTGAAGAGTGTCTCACCCATGCACAAAAACAAGTCAACCGAATGCTGACAAAGTGAAACATACAATTATCACGCGAGCCAGCAGTCCTTCCCGACGGGCATTCCCCCCAAAACTAAAAACAGATACTCAAACAAATGCTTGTATATGAGTGTTCAAAGGAGCATTATTCCCAACAGCCAACTCCTGAAAATAACTCACGTGTCTATCTAATAGATGCATGGGTAAACAAAAAGTGGCATTTCTATTCGATGGAATAGTGTTCTATATAATGAAGAGCTAATATGCTAATTCGACCAAACAGCAGAACCACTGTCAGGACGACCTTCTGGATGAAGCCGGGGCTGCGTGGGGTGGCGAGGGCCGAGCCCCTTGCATGAAATTTCATGTATCGGGCCTCTAGTTCATCCATATAAAGGAATGAGATCGTGATACATGGATGATCCTGGGAAACATTATGCTAAGAGATCCAGCCAGATACAAAAGGCCACAAATATATGGCTCCACTTACTATTGAAATGTGAAATGTCTAGAACAGATCAATTCTCAGAGACAGACAGCAGATTGGTGGTTCCCCTGGCTGAGGGGAGGAGAAAGTTGGAGTGACTCCTTAATGGGTACAGGGTTTTCTTTTGGAGGGATGACATGTCTTGGAACTAGACAGAGGTGGTGGTTGCACAATGTGGTGAAGGTCCTAAGTGTCTCAGAATTGCACACTTTGAAGTCATTAATTTTATGGTTTGTAAATTTCACTTCAATTTAAAAAGCAAACCGCTTAGTTGACTGCTATGCCCAGCCCGTTCTTTCTTACCAGGTAGTGCAGACTCCAACTGGCCACTGCCAGGTAACCGCTGCCACCCCCATGCTTGTTAAACGCCATGTTCTTTGGATGGTTGGTTGGGTACCACCATCTCCTGTTGGGTAACCTACACGGCTGAGGGTCTAGAGTCCTGGGGAACCTGTGTCCCCTTTACACCCTTCTAGAGCACATCCCATGCCTTACAGAGTTCTAGCAAAACACCTGAATTTGATGCTGAGAAAAATTCAGGTGGGAGCATTGGAAACCAAAAGATCGGCCAAGCAAATGATAGATTTTTGGGGTCCTGCACCAAACCTACACCTGAGTCCTTTCAACTTAGAATCTGGTAAAAGGACTGCTCTTTGCCACCCACGAGCCCCCACGAAAGCCAGTCTAGTCTGTCTGCTAAGAGACTCCTCTGCACGCCCCAGCCCAAACATCAAACTCTCCCTGCCCTTCGATAAAGCCAGCCCTGCTTCTGTGGCTACGCAGCAAGGGAATAATGAACACAGGCTAAGAGAATAAGTGACACTCACTGACGGGGGGGGGGGGGGGGGGGGGAGCGGGAGGCTAGACATGAGCCCTTGAGGTTGTACGTCATCTGTGCGGCTGGTAGAGAGTGAGTTATTTCTTCCCAATGTGGCGCCATCGTCCATCACAGTCAATTTTCAGCCCATCTGGAAGGTTTCAAAACCCCAAGAATGGGACCGGAGTTAAAAAGTCTCAGCAGCAAGCCTTCCTAAACGGATTATAATAAATACAAACGTAAAAAGAGGTCCCTGTTTAGAGGAACTTACCCTGTGCTATGTCCCACACTCAGGCTCCCTCATGTCTCCTCTCAGAAGCTATGGGACGGGAACTACAACCGAACATTCCCACTTTGCAGATAAGAACACTGAGGCTCCGAGAGGTCAGTCAAGTCCTCTGGCCACCCAGGTGGAGAGTGGCAGGTCTAGGAAATGAAGAGAGACTGAGCTGACTCCAGGTCCTGCACGTCCGTCATGGTGCCGATGGTGTGAGCCCAGGAAGTCCCACATGCCTGTGTTTATACTCTGCACCAGAAACTCGCTTGTGTCCTAGTGGTGATTTGAAAGTACATCACAGAAGGAAATCGCTCCCTTTGAGCCCTCCTGTCTTTTTCTATCTTTCTTGGATTTCTCCTCGTAGCTGTGCAGAGAAGTGGCTAAGAAGGCACACAACTTGGGGACAAAGGAAACTGGGTATTTTCTATGCGTTGAATTTGGGTCTCCCTAAGGGGGCTGAAGCATCCCGATCGTCCTGGCACTTGTAGGACAGAGAAAAGTAGGTCTCAGCGTTGGCATGGGAAGCTTTGAGTTCTGGGGTGAAATACTTAGACCTTACTCCCAAGGTAGCAAGAAGCCATTGAAGGTTATCGAGCCAGTCAGTGACACAATGGAGGAAAGTGTGAGGAAAGCTTTGGGCAGAACAGAATCTCCAAGTTGTTACTGGCCCCACTGAACAGATGAGAAAATAAATGGAGGCCCAGAGAGGTTCATTCATTTGCCCAAGTCACAGAGCCAGAACGTAGCAAAATTGGTGGGCAATGGTATTTCCACAGTAAAAAGTCACAAGTTAAGTGAGCATGTCATTTAATCATTGGCGTGGGAAGTCACAAGGTCAGTTGAAGGACCATCAAGAGGAAGCCAAGGCCCCAGGGGCGGGCTTGCAGGTTACATTCGGAGGGCAGCTTTCTCCACCCTGCCTGCATCTTCCCTTAGTGACCCCTGACCTTCCCCGCTTCTCATCCCTGGAGAATGGGGAAGAAGGGTGCAGGGACATGCCCCTATCTGCCACCCTGGAAAAGTGGGGATATGGAAACCCAGAGGCCAATATTTCTAACAGATAATTGCTCTATTATTTAAACAACAGCCACTGAAATAGCTCATTAAAGGGACAAAGGTAGTAATTACGCAGATTTTTATCTGGGGTATCGCAGAGAAGCACCGGGGGTTATGTTTCTAGGTAACCTAAGAGCCTGGGAAGCACAGCAAAGCACAGTCACGAGGGCCAAACCAGTTCGGCAGAAACCTCCGGCCCCCTCTGCAGGGTTCACTGTATGTGGCAATGATCAGAAATGTGGCCCAAGTTCGTGAGCATTTCACATTCGCCAGGAATTATTCGAAAGGTATGCTACCGGGTCTTTGATGTTGCACAACAGCTGCAGGGAGAATGTACAATTCATAGTCCCATTTTGCAGATAAGGAAACTGAGGCTCAGAAAGGTGATGTCACTTGCCCATTAGGCAGTGCGGGGGTTTGCCCCATTCTACTCTACTGCATGAGAATAAAGACCTCATCCCGAGGTCTGGCTGGGGAACATCTATCAATGGCCAACAAAAAGACAGATGATGATCTCAATCTTCAGAACAAGCCCAAGGCAGGCTTTTTGTGCTAACTGTACAAGTAGGTAAACTGAGGCTCAGAGAGGTGAAGGTGAGCTGCAGAACTAGGATTGCAAGCCAGGTCCCTCTCATCGGTGAATCCTGCTGCCTCTGTATTTAGGATTCCGTGTGAGACATTGAGGGTTGGGAGGGAGATTTTGTTTGTGGTAGTTTTTGTTTGTTTCACTCTTTTACAGAAACTCTCTGACTGGGGAGGAGGAGGAAAGCCAGCAGGATATTCCTGAGAGTCAGCTCTCAGCCTCTCCCATTTACAAGCGACATGACCCCTCTGCCTTCCCCTTTCCCCTGTCCCTGGGGAACTCTGGGGATCAGGCTAAATGACAGTGCCAGCTGACATGTCCTGGGGGTGGGGCAGCCATTGCTTCCTGTCCAGTGGGAACCCAAGCTCAGAGGAATGTTGAGAGGAAGCCTCTGGGCAGGTGGGCGGCCCCCCAAGGAGCCAGGGGTGGAGGGTGGGGGAGGGAGGGGAGGCTGAGAAGGGCAGCGATAAGGATGCCTTTTCCTTCTCTGGCCTCTGCAGGAAGATAAGCATCGCTGGCCTTAGTCATCTCGGCTACTCATCTCGGCTTTGGGACAAGAGAACAGGGGGAGATTGGGGTCAAGGTGGCACAAAGCTTCCCATCAGGAGGCATCTGACTTCTGGATCTTCTGAAGGAGGGCCGGTGGCATTGGGCGGAGTGGGGATCACAGGCTTGGTTTGTTTCTCTACCTGCTCAGGCTGTGCCCTCTGAGCAGGGAGGCTGTCAGGTCTGAAGTAACGAGGGTTCTGCAGGAGGACGGGATTAGCAAGGGTGTCGACAATGAGAGGTGGGGTCAGGGCCACCTTGGCGTCTGTCCTCTATAATTCTCACAACCACCACGACTATCTTTGTTTCCCTCGCTGGGACATTATAAAATCTCACTTTCTTTCTCTAGGCGACGAGCTGAGAGGGGTGGGCAGAGGCCGCCTGGATCTTGAAGGTCAAAGTAAAGATTTGTGTTTTAATCCTAAAGCAATGGGTGCCACTGATGAATTTGGAGCAGCCAATTGACAGAGATCTACAGGGTTTTTAAAAATTATTTGTGATTGTGGTAAAATACACGTAACATAAAACTTACCCTTTTGACAATTTTTACGTGGACAAGTCAGTGGCGTTTAGGTCCACTCAGGTTGTTGCGCAACCAGCACCACCATCCATCCTGAGAAGTGTTGTCTTGCAAAGCTGAAACTCTACATCCGTTAAAAACGACCTCCGGCCCCTGGCAGCCACCATCTCCCTCCCGCCCCTGTGAATCTGACCACTCTAGACACCTCACACCAGCGGACTCTCGCACGATCTGTCTTTTTGTCACTGGCTTATTTCACTTAGCATCATGTCCTCAAGCTTCACCCATGTTGCAGCACGCATGCCATCTGAATTTCATTCCTCCTTGAGGCTAATATTCCGGTGTATGGTAGACCACATTTTGTTTATCCCTTCATCCCTGGGCGCTGGGTGGCGGCAGTGGGCGGAGATGATTCCTGAAGTGCAAATCTTGTCTTTCCCAGGGGGTGATGTCGGGCTCCTCTTTACAGAGAAGTGACTCAGAGAAGGGCAAAGAGATGAGTGAGGCGAACTGGATGATTTCTGCCTTCCACAGTGGCAAACCGCATGGGCTTTGAGGCCAGAGGGCCTGGGTTCGGATCCTGACTCTGCCGCCTGGCACTGAGCCTCGGGTCCCTCATGTGAGAGGGAGACAACGATACTGCCTCTGGGTTTGTGAAGATTGCATGTGTAATCGGGCAGTGTCTTGTTAAAGTAAATGCTCACCAAAACGGAGATGAACATGCTCTACCAAGCAGATCGCCAGGCCCGTGTTAGACACCTGGCCTCTTCATGCTGCCCGGGGCACTGAGGAGCAGGGCCAGCCACATGCCCGAGCTTCTTATGACATCGTCACTGTCACTTGGCTGGGTGGCCGGGAGGCAGTACCGAGGGGCGCCTTTTCCCTGGCTTTTTGGGTACTCCTCCACATCTCCCCCGCCATCACCAGGCCGTCTTGCCCTGTCCTCTTCCATGACTGACAGGCTCCTGGATTATGAAAAAGGCGAGAGGTATTTATGTCCCTGCTCGGGCCTGCCCCACCCTTCAGAGGGCGGGGGAGGTCTTCCCACGCAGGAGGGCTCTGTAAAGCCCTCGAAGGAACCATTTTCTGCCCAGCTCAGCAGTCTCCTTCAGCGCTGCTCCCCCTCCCCCGTGGAGGACAGCTGGCTCCTGCTGTCTGTCCAGGTGGGGGAGCAGGCAGGGAAGAGGGAGAGGGTCATGAAGTGGGGGGAGGGGAAGCGCCACCTGCCGACCTCCATCATCTCCCGCCCTCCTACCGCTGTGTCTTCAGGGGAAGCCCCTTCTCCTTTCCTTTGTGTGTTGAATACCCAGCCCCTGGGATGTTAGTCACCTGCCTGTCTCCTCTTCCAATCTCCTGACCCCCTCCCCCTGCAGGCCAGCAGGAAGCAAGCAGGTAGCACTGGGACCCGGGTCGGGGTTCTCTGGTTCACTGCTTCACGCTGTGGTTCAGATTATGGGCTATGGAGTCAGACTGCCCAGGGTTCAAATCCCAACTCTACTACTTACTACCTTGGTTCACTTTGGGCATTTTTTCTCTTATTCTGGATTGAATTATATCTCCCTCCCTCCAATTTTATATCATGGTACTAAGTCCCAGTACCTCAAAATGTCACCTGATTTGGAAATAAGGTGGTCGCACATGTAATTAGCAAGATGAGGGCATATCGGAGTAGTGGTCTCTAAAGCAATATGACTGGCGTCCTTATTAAAGGGGGAATTTAGACCCAGACATGCACACAGGGAACAGCATGAACACTGGGGTTTGTGGCCACAAGACAAGAAACTATCAGAAGCTAAGAGAGAGGCCTGGCTCAGACCACTCCCAGTGCCTTCAGTGGAGCACTGCCCCGCGCTGGTCTCGGGAAACAGCCAGGTGAGCTGAGCCTCTGGAGAATCTGCCAACATCTGCACTGCAGTCTCGAGAGACCCTCGGCTACCACCACCCAGCTCAGCTGCTCCTAAATTCCCGACCCACAGGAATGATGCGATAATAAAGCTTTTCTTTTCCAAGCTGCTGACTTTGGGGCATCTTGTGAGGAGGCGATAGATGACTAACGCTGTGACCTTGTGCAACTTGCTTGATCTCTCTGAGCCTCAGTTTGATCATCTATAAAATGGGAATAATGGTAGCTCTCAGGAAATGGAGGTGTTTAAATAAAATAATATTTAAAATAACAGCACTTTCTAAGTATTTGGCACCTCACATAAAGATAAGGAAACCAAGGCTCAGAGCGGTAAAGTAACTTACCTAAGACCACACAGCTGCTAACAGAGCCTGTGCTCTCAACCACTGCGCCAGAGTCGCTCACACAGAAAGGCTTCAGCTCAGCGCCAGACACACAGAAAGTGCTCAGGCAACATCAGCTACATCATTTAATGTCCGCTGATGTTTCTTCAACTCCGACGGGTTAACTCTGAATTAATAGTAAGAATTATTAAATTGACCACTCACGGCTCTACCATGGATCCTTTTTATCTCTAAGACCTGCCCTGGCAGCTTCTGTTTAAGCACCTCCAGCCAGGAAACCCCAAGAGAGTAGAACAGCCAACACCTATGAAGGGGGCAGGCACCCGGCACTGTGCTGAGCCACTGTCACATGCTATGTCATTTCACTCACCACCAGCCACCCTTAGCAGTCAGGTACTATCGTTATGCCCATTTTACAGATGGGAAAACTGAGGCCATGACAGCACTGAGCAGATGTCCCCCATCCCAAACCACACAGCCGGAAAGTGGCAGAGGTGAGATTTAAACCCACACAGCAGGGCTCCATCCCCCCACGCTCTAACCCATCAAGGTGGCAGACCTGACTTGCTGAGATATCCAAAAAATGGGAAGGGGAGGGTAAATCTTTCAATACAACTAAGCAGAGGCACTCTCAGAATCTGGTCCTTCCTGCGCATGCGTTCCACTGAACACATATTTCCCCGAGGCCTTCGAGCAGCTTCTTGGCGCTCCGCAACCCCCAGCTGGGGCCTTCCTTCCTGTCTAAAGAAGTGAAAGCCGGGGACACCAGCCCAGCCCAATATAGCTCCAGATCTAAATTTAACAACAATGAGTGGCTCCAGCCTGACCCTGCAGGGAAGAAAGGGGAGAGAGGAAAGGGAAAAAAAGCAACAACTAATTCTTCACAAATTCGGACAATCATAAAGGTTCCTTTCAAGTGTCAGGGCATATTCTTAGCAAGAGCGCAACACCTAAATCAAGTCCCGGCTGTAAAAATGGCATAATAGCAGGAAGCCAGGCTACAGGCCTCACTTCCTCTAGGGAGACAGGGGATTTGGGGGGTGTCGGAGACCGGCGCTCAGGGCCGGAGCCAGGCAGGGCCTGACTCACTGGGAGGCGCGCACCTCTCCCCGGCCTCCCACAGAGTCCCTTCTGGGGTCCCCTGTGCAGGCCTTTGCAGCTCTAGCCTTAGGTGAGTGGTCGGCAACTGCGGCTCACGGGCCACATGTGGCTCTTTGGCCCCTTGAGTGTGGCTCTTCCACAAAATACCACGGCCTGGGCGAGTCTATTCTGAAGAAGCAGAGTTAGAAGAAGTTTAAAAAATTTGGCTCTCAAAAGAAATTTCAATCGTGCTGTTGATATTTGGCTCTGATGACTAATGAGTTTGCCGACCACTGCCTTAGGTCATCAGCAGCAGGACTATCACCACCTCCCCAGCAGGTCTTCTGGCAGAGCCCAAGTGCAAGTCCAAACAGCATGCTGGGCGGGGCCAGGTGAGAAGGCACCTCTCACACTAACTGCAGGGGCACAAGGGCCCCGCTGCAGGGCTCGGCAGGCCCTACGTTTGCTGGGAGGTCAGCCTGCCTACAGGTCATGGTTCCTGGGGCCCAGGTTTACAGCCAGGTTCTGAAAACGGCAGGGACACCAAGGATGGCCATTCCTGGGAGACAGAATTAATTCGTCTGACAACTCAGGGCCTCACCCGGGCTTTGCTGGATCTCCTGAGGCTGCGTGGCAGCCAGAGAAGCTGCTGTCTCACCTTCCCTCCCTGCCTCCTTCTCTGGGTGCCACCCACAATACAATCCAGCAACTCCTCAGCCTGTTCTGGCCCTGTCTATCTTCCCTCAGTCAGGTATCCCCCCCAATTAAAGCTGCTACATTCACTCCCGCCTTGGTATCAGCTTCTTGGGACACCCAGACTAACACATAGGGCCATGTCCTCTCTCAGCGTGACACCCTTATAGGAGCTTCTCAACTCACTGGAAGAAAATCCAAATTCCTGACCCTGGCCTCGGGACCACCTCTCTGACACCCACTTCTAATTCTATCTGCTGGCTCAAAGATCTTCTTGCCGTTTCTTGAACATCCATAATTGTTTCTGCCCCAGGGCCTTTGCACCTGCTATCCCTGCTGTCTGGACCACTCTCCTCCAGGCCTGGAGGCTTCTCATTCATCCTCCAGTTCTCAACTCAAATCTCACCTCCTCAAAGCGGCCCTCCTTGGCCCATTTGATCCAATCAGGCTTTCTGTCTGCTCCCCAATCGATATCTACTTAGACTGAGAAAACATGTCACTCTGTTCTTAGTTGATTTGTCTAACAGCCCTCTGGAAAGCAAGCATCTAGAAATATAACAAGAGCCGGCATTTACTGAGGACTGACCAGGGGCTGGGCACTCTCCTAAGAGCTTCCCGTGTTTAACTCATTCAGTGCAAGTGCTGCTCATATTAAAGGTGAGGGTACTGAGGTACTAGGTAGGTGGGAGAGCGGGGTTTGCATTCAGAATCCATCTCCTTTTCCAGAAATCCATTTTGCTGCTTGCAAAAAGAGGATGCCTCTGGGCACCGACAATGCCCCCATGCCTTCTCCTATCACAAAACTGGCTGGAGGCGTCACATGCCTGCTTCGAACCAGGTGCTATATGCAAGTCACTGTTCCCCTTTCACGGGGAACCTGCAAGGTGGGACCTGGTTACTCTCCATTTGCCCTTTGCTCCCACTCCCCACCCTTCTCTGTCCTGCTCTGTCCCAAAAGCGGACCCCCACCCCTATGGACTCCATCTCCCAGGATCCCTTGTGCTCTGGCTTCTGGTTGGGAATCATTCAAAGGGAAGCACTGGCTGGAGATCTAAGGGTAAAAGGAGAGAGAGGCTGGGCATTGCTTCCATTTCCTCCTAAATCAGGACTGCATCACTGGCAGGGATATGTCCCTCCCCAGGTACAGCTCCTGCAGGTGGCCCATCCACCAGGACCCAGCACTAACCTTGGGGCTCCAGAAACCCAGAGGGTGCCAGCACCCCACTGGTGCTAGACTCTGGGTGCCTAAGGAACCCTCATTTGCTCACTTAACCCTGCTCACCCTCTACATGTTTCCCCTTGATTAAATGCTCCTACTTTGAAACATGCAGGTCAGATGCTGTTTCCTGCAGGGACACGGGTGCGCAAGCATTAGGACACCTGCTTTATGAATGAGGAAAAAGAGGCAGGGAAATTCAAGGCCACCATCTAAGGTCACACACTTGGCTAAGAGCAGGAGCGAGGTGTGCCTACTCCCAGTGCCCCCGCTCTGTCCATTTTTACAAAGACCAACCTGAACCTAAAGGTTAAGAGAGTGGGCTCTGGACCAACACAGACCTGGGTTCAAGGCCCAGCTCCTGACCCTTTGGTGAGCTGTTACTCCCCCCAGCGCCTCATTTTCCTCAACTCAAAAATATGCACGATAGTAATCATTTTACTTCCTAGGGCTGTTGCTAGAATTAAATGGTATCGTGTATATATAAAGACTTAACGTGCTCGGAGCAATAGCAAGCGCATGATAAATAACTTAGCATCATCAGCATCAGTGTCATCACTATTATTATTATTGTTGTTACTGATCTCCCCTGTCCACCAATATCATTTCCAGACTTGCTACTCCCCAAGATAAGGAGAGAACAATCCGCACAGACATGATGAGCTAATGATCCAGGCTATTCATAGAGTTTATTCTCACCAAAGCGCAGGAGGACAGAGGACTCCGGTTACTTAACTGGGTCAAAGTTACACCTGACCCCTCCTTTCCTGCCCCCCCAAGCTTGGCACAGGAATTATCTCAGCGCCCATCGCCTCTGAAGGCCATCCCTGCTGGGAGGCTTTGATAGGGAAAGTGTGAAGAACAAAGGCCATTGTTCAGGGAGGCAGCTGGTGCCTCTCAGACCCCAGGCTGCTTCCCAGGGGTGAGGTCTGGCTCCCAAGACACAAAGAGACTAAAGTCATTAGGACCAGAGACAAACAATGACAGAATCACTTCTATTTACCTAACTGGGCAGAGGCTGCCAAGTGGGGAACAATGAGCCCGGGACACAGGACACATTCTCCCTCTGCCCTCACGCCTTAAGAGTTTCTTCCAAAATAACGGGACAGGTGGTGTGTGGTCCAGGACTGGGTGTGGAGCCCATTTCTGGAAAGATGGCTCAGGACAATGCTTAAAGGAATGAGCTGTGGATTCAAATCTTATTCCCTCACCATTAGCTATGTCACTTGGGTTAAGTGACTTCATTCTGTAAACCTCAGTCTCCCCATCTGTAAAATGGAGATAACCAACCTAGTCAAGAGCTCCCTACAGGATGTCAGTCATGGTGATCCTCCTCCTCTCCTTCCTCCTCCCCCTCCTTCTGCGCAGTCTTGGGTAAGTTTCCTCTTTGCTGAACCTCACTTTCCATATCTGTTAAATGGGAGTAAGCAACCAGCTCAGCAATCAGGTAAGCACCAAATTAAAAGAAGAAAACCATTTGGAAACCGTGATACTGTGCTCTTTAAGAGTCTAGTCCTGCCTGGCTCATCTTCGTGTGACCTTGGCCATGCCCTTCCTTCCCAGGCGAGCATCCCCATGTGCAAAATGGGGACAGCCACCGTGTCTTCCTACAGTGTGAGTGCCCTGAAACTTCAGGGAGGTGCTGCTGCGGGTAAGGGCTTAGCCCGATGATTAATGCATATTGAGCACTATTATCTTGCTATGAACTGACTGAAGTTTCCATGAAGGTCAGGGGCTGACATAGATAAGTAATAATGGAAATTACCACATTGCCTACCTAGAATGGCTATACTGCACAGGTGCACCCATTTTACAGAAGGGAAAACTGAGGTCTGGTAGACAAAATGGGAGCTGACATGGGAAAAGCACCTTCTAATGCCCAGTGGTTTCTGATGAGTTCAGGTCATTTTTACCAGGGTCCTTGCCAGGTGGCAGTGGCAGGAAACCTAGAGTGATCCCTGTCACTGGCTTGTCCCAGCATCGTCATTCCCTTGCTCTCCCCCATGAAGGTGCTGCTGGGATGTTAGAGCAGGTACTCCCTCGCCAGACAGAGAAACCAACTAAGATTGGCGTAAACCAGCCCCTTTCCATCTCTCAGCCCTGCGGAGTGGCTTCATTCTTAGGCAGGCCCATGTCTCATGGTGGCAAGATGCCCACCAGCAGCTCCCAGCAGATGCTTCACCAGGGCAGCACATCCTAGGAAAAAGAGAGCTCTTTGCCCCCAATACTCCAGTCAGAGTCCAAGGGCTACTGGTTCACATTGGACTACTGTGAGTCACATGACCATCCCTGAACCTATTACTGGGGTCCAGGTGATAGATTATGTTGATTGGGCAAATCTAGAACTAGAAGTAGGTCCATTCCCCTTGAACATCAAAGACAGAAAGTGGGGGTAGGATGGGGACCCAGGGGAAAATCAGGGTGTTATCAGGGTGTGAATAAACCACAGATGTCACTCTACAGCTGCTACCCGGGACAGGTTTCTTCTGCAGGGCCGTGACTTGGGGTCCACCTCCTATGTCTCCCTGTACGTGTTCAGCAAGGTTCAGAGGAAAAAGGCCGAAGATGACACACTGAGTGATCTGGCTGACCCCCTGAAATTTCTGGACCTGTTCTATAGAGCTTCTGGACCTGTTCTATAGAGCACATGTGAACCAATGCCTTAAAATAAAAATTTTAGTGTGTTCTCTCTCTCTCTCTCTCTCTCTCTCTCTCTCTCTCTCTCTCTCTCTCTCTCTCACCTTGGCTTAAAGAGATTGAAAAGGCTCCAACTAAACTTGACCCTCACTCTGTTAACAGAGAAAAGTCCTGGCATCACAGACAAGTTCTCTGAGAGTGAGACTGGATGGGGGAAAGAGAAATGGGACATAAGAAATCTGAGAAGTGCAATAAAAAGAAATTCAAAGACAAGTCAAAATGACACCTTTTTCAAGGCTGCACATACCTAATAGCTGGAAATCCTGAATGAGTATTTGCTTTGTGCCACATTGATGCCCATTATACAGATGAGAGAGACTGAGGCTCAGAGAGAGGAAGAGGGTTCCCTGAAGCTTTACAACTGTTAAAAGACAAAGGTTGGAACTATTTGTCATCAACACTTATGCTCCTAGCCAGTAAGCTTTGCTCTTGCTTCCTGTCGATGGTCTAGTTTGTGAAACCCACTGACAGCTCACTTTCACCTTTGAAGTCCTTGATGTGCCTGCTGGCAGACTGCCCAGGCTCACAACTACATGTGCATGGGAAACCATATGACTCAATGGAGAAACTGGGTATCGGATTTAATTCTTGACCCCAATCAAATCCCAAGCCTCCAGTAAGCCCCCTGGCAGTGACTCTGACCATCTGACTCATGGCTGCGTCTTTAATGTGCAATGGCAAGAATTGAGTCACAGTTATTCCAAGCTTCCGCCACCAATGGCAAGGCAAGAAGTCAGCGGCTCTGTATTTCTAGCCAACAACCCTCCCCTGGTGCCATCTGGGATGCATTTCTGGATTCATCTCTCTAATCTCACTCTCCCAGGTTGTCCTCGCCTCAGGGCCCAGAGTGCTTTTGCTTCAATGGCTCCCTATTACCTTCAAAACAAACTTCACAGTTTGATCAAAAAAGCCCTTCATGATCTAACCCTGTTTATTGTCCCAGGCTCCTCTCCCACTGTTTCTTGGACTTTCTTCTCCAGAAGTCTAAATTACTTGTAGTTGCTACAAGCTGTGCATTCTTCCAAGCCTCCATGCCTTTGCATTGCTGTTCCATCTGCCTGGAATGCCCTTCCCTCATCCTGTCTACCTGGCAGCTCCTCTTTGCCCTTCAAAACCCAGCTTGAGCATCAACCCCTATTCTGTGTTTGAAATCTGACCTTCCCTTGGGGATCAATCCTGACTTCTGACTATTTTATTACTGTCCAGTCCTCACTGTCCACTTCCTCTATTGTGAGCACCCACAATTCTCTGTATGTCCCCCTTAATGTACTTTATCACAGGACTCAATTAATGTTGTATCTTCCCAGCCTCCTTTAAGGCAGAACCACACTGCCATGTTCATCATCCTATCCTATCACCCACCACAGTGCCCAGCACACAGCAGATGCTCAATAAATACTGTTGGTTAAGGAGGAGGAAGGAAGGGAGGGAGGGAGGGAGGGAGGGAGGGAGGGAGGATTGGAAGGGATCAAGTGTCCAGACTATTCCATTAGATCGTGACATTTCTTACTGACTCTATAGTAACCGACCCAGATCCAGGTCCAGTCACACAGTAGGCCTTCCTTCAATGTCTGCTAAATTCAGTAATAGCAATACAGACCCTGCTGCAAAGTCCAGCATGGAACTGCTCCTATGATTTGGGCCCAGTAGCTCTTGCGACTTCATTTGCCATTAGCCGCAGCTGCAGAATGCCCAGCCCCCATCCCAGGCCTTCCATTTGGAGGCCTTGCAAGTGAGGGCGCCTTTGTTTTCCAACTCAAGGCCCCTTCAGTGATTTTGTTTTTCATGGAAAAGTGGGGCCAGTTCATTACATTGTGTTCCTGCCTTGGAGATAATTGTCATTCATCTGACATCAAAGTCAGAGCCACGACCAGCTCATTTAAGGCTCGTTCCACCCATATTTTCTTACAATCAGGAAATGGGGTATTTCCTTCATTTTTTAAACCATCCCAGCGAGCCTCTGCCACATGGCTTCCTTTACAAACTTTTCTTGAAACACAAGGATGGAATCGGGCCTCCCCCCACTGCAGCGGCCACAGAGGGTCTCCGTTTCCTCTGATCTTTATCAAACACTTGTCGGGCACATTGTAATGACAGTATTTTTTATTTATACAACACCTTTCTGTGGGGGCCAGGGTTGGGCTGACAGGGGATGGGAGCCAGATGAAAGTCTTATAGAGACTTGGCTGCATTTGTCCTGCAGAGCTGAAAATGGCATTCTGAAACGGAGAAAGACGCACGGCCCAGAAAGGGGAGGGATTTGCCCTGAACCAAGGATTGTTCCCAGACTGGAAGCAGCTGCCTGACCTATTGAGATCTTTGTCCCATGGTGATTGTTATTTATTTGCCCTGACTCTTAAGTGTCTAGATTTAATCTAGTAACATATTTCTGATGCCCACCTTTCCCACTGGGCTCCCCATCTTTCCTCCACTGGCATCCATGGCACCACCCACTCCTGGCTGTCCTCTAACCTCAGCCTCCTTTGGGGGAACCCCTCCTCCTCCTTTGTCCATATCTTAACATTTCCTATCACTGAGCGCTCAAGAATTCAGGCCCTTCCTCCACTCACTTTCTTGGTCATTCCAGGCTCTCATAGCTTTGATCGATCATAATTCTAAAGTCAGTCACTCCAGCCCGGCCCATGGGGCTCAATGGTTGAGCATTGACCTATGAACTAGCACAGTGGTCGGCAAACTGTGGCTCACGAGCCACATGCGGCTCTTTGGCCCCTTGAGTGTAGCTCTTCCACAAAATACCATGGCCTGGGCGAGTCTATTTTGAAGAAGTGGCGTTAGAAGAAGTTTAAAAAGTTTGGCTCTCAAAAGAAATTTCAACCGTTGTACTGTTGATATTTGGCTCTGTTGACTGATGAGTTTGCCAACCACTGAACTAGGAGGTCACAGTTCGATTCCCGGTTGGGGTACATGCCCGGGTTGCGGGCTCTATTCCCAGTGTGGGGCGTGTAGGAGGCAGCTGAGCAATGATTCTCATTAATTATGTTTCTCTCTTTCCCCCTCTCTCTTCCTCTCTGAAATCAACAAAAGTATTTTTTTAAAAAAGAAAAAGCCGGTCACTGCAGCCCAGACCTAGATGAGCTCCAAAGGGGAATAGTGTATAGGGTAGGTTAAGCTCCTGTAAAACATACCACCCCTGCTCTAGCCAGTTTTCTCAGTGGTTAGAGCACTGGCCTGCGTACTGAAGGTTCTTGGGTTCGAACCCAGGCAAGGTCATGTACCTCCGTTGCAGGCTCAATGTTTCTCTCTCACATCCATGTTTCTCTCTCTCTCCCTCCTCCTCCACCTCCTCCTCCTCCCTCTTCTCCTCCTCCCTTCCACTGTCCCTAAAAATCAATGGAAAAAAATACCCACTTTTATTTGTTTCTCATTCATGTCACTTCTTTCCTCCACTTCTTTCCCTATGTGTGTTGCAAAATACATTGTAATTATTCTCTCTGATTGCTCTCTCCCTCCTCACACCACAGGTTCTTCAAAAAAAAAGAGAGAATGTTTTCCTGGATTGCATGCGTGCCTCCCAGGCCCGTGCCGAGGGCGTGCTGGGCTCGAGCAGGCACTCAGGACACAGGTGAGGAAATCTAAGGTGGTTGGGTGGGCGTTCTCTGGCCAGTCTCCCCAAGTTCTCTAGGCATTTGTGCAAAGGAGCCAAGAACCCAGGACAGCTATGATGCTCCTCTCCTGGAGTCAGAGCTGCTGTAGCTGCAAAGCCAAATGGTGCTGAGAAATGTCTGTGTCTGTGTCCAAATCACCCAGATTGAGTGCAACTGGTGATTAACAGTTGGAAGCAAAATGAACACAAATGCCAGGAAACAGAAAGGAGAGCAAGCAGCCTGGCCCGACCAGTTGATGCCACTAACGGTGGTCAGCAAAGGAGCCAGCCCTTACCCTTCCCCTAGCCTGGGAATGCCAGGAGCTTCCCCGATGACTAACTTCAGTCTTTCCTTCAGATCTCAACCTAAAATGCCTTTCCTGGCCCCCAAGAGCTCGTGAGAGCTCCCGAGTCTCCTTAATACCCCTTCTTGGAACAATGACTCTGGACGTCTGTCTTCCTCATCGGAGTGTAGGTCCTCATGGGGCAGACTCAGATCCTGCTCATCCTTGACTGAGCTCCTTACAGGCCCGGCACAGAGTCAGTCCTCAGTATCAGTCATGATCCAGCCATAGAACCAGGAACCAGTCTGGGAATTTTGTCACCAAGGGGCTTTAATATAGGAAATCGGTTATCCAAAGGATGGAAAATCAGGAAGCCAAAAGGAATGGTGAAGAAAACCTGTGACTCACACACATGCTAGTAAGTTAGTATACATACTACAGTGCTTTTTATTTTTGTAAAATAAAAAAGGTATATGGATATTACACGACATCACGCTTATGTAAGGGTAGTGCACCACCAAGATGGTCCTCAGTGATCCCTGCCTCCTCACCTTTGTGTACTTTCCCCCCACAGTGCCTCAGGGCTGCTCTGAATGACCAGCAGAATATGGCAGAAGTGATGGAGTATGACTTCGAGGCTAAGTCCACAATGTCACTGCCTCTTCTGCTTGGCTCCTTCCTGGATCACTCACTTTGGGAGAAGCCAGCTGCCACATTGTGAGGACACTCAAGCAGCCCATGGAAAAGAAGTTCCACTTGGCAAGAAACTGAGGCCTCCTGCCCACAGCCAGCAGCACCTGGCTGGCTGGTGAGTGCACCAGCTTGGTAACAGAGCCCCCAGGCTCAGTCAAGCCTTCGGATGAGACTGCAGCCCTAGCCAACATCTGATGCTGACTTCATGAGAGATTCTGAGCTACAACTGCTCAAGTCAGCTGCTCTCGAGCTTCCGACCCACAGAACTTGTGAGACAATACATTTTCATGGCTTAACCTACAACACTTTGGGATAAATGATGAGATACCGATAGAGGCAAATACAGGAATATATGTGTCTACATATTTCGAGAAACACTGTAGAAGAATAAGACCACGGGGAGGGGTGATTATTTTCTTTTGTGCTTGCCCAATTTCTAATTGTTCTACAGTGGATACATATTACTTGGATTAGAAGACCAGAACGAAATAAAGGAGAAGGAGAAATAGCAGCAGCAGCTGGGGGTGGGGGGAATTTTATAGCCACTTGAACACTGAAATTCAGCTAGGCTGTGCCAGAAAGTTAGCGCAGCTGCTAGAGCAGAGAACTTGTTAAGGAAGATGCCTGAGCCAGAGGAAGGAGCTGCCAATGTCCATCTTTGGCTTTCCACCCAGTTAGCTCTCCTCGGAGCTGCTCAGAGGCTGTGTTTGAAAGAAACGTGGGGCTGGAGACCAGCCGCCGGGAAGGGGTGGGGATGTTGCATTTGGAAAACCTCAAGGTTTCTGAGCTGGCAAGATATGTCAGCAAAAAGCCCTTGCCTGTCTAGACAAAAGTTTGATTTTGAATCAAAAAGGGGAACGTTTGCAAAGAGGAACGCCGTTTAAGCATTTTTTCTCCTTTGAAAATCACCATGAATTTTTAACTACCAACCCGAAAGAGAGACAGTGAGACTCCGGCGGTGACACGAGGGATTTTAATATTGCCCGCCCCCCTGCGTGGAGGTGAGAGGGGCCGTTTCTGAGACTGGACATTGACTCCTGGAGCTGCAGAGAGAGGTTTAACAAGGCCCCAGGGCACCAGGAGCAGAGACAGGCTTCATGGCCAACATTTGAGGCTCGGACTCAGCGTTACTCAGGCGGCGGGGAAACGATCAATTGGGCTGCGGACAGAGAAATCACTGTGCTAGGTTTCGCTGACCTTGGAGGTAAGAAATCCATGTTGGTCCACCTGGCCCCCCACGGTGAGGGCTCCTGTGGGCTGCTGTCTGAAATCACAGTCCCGGTTGAGTCTGAAGGTCAGGGGGAAGGTCCTCTGTGAACCCCCTGGATATCCGTCGGGCTATGGACTTGACCCAGCTCTGGGTAGAGAGGTTGGGCATTTCAGGCCACGCCAGGTGGGTAGGTCAGTCTGATGTGGTTGGGACGCTACAGAAATCTGAACCGCCATTTCTTGGGCAGAATATATCATAAATATATTCTTCAGGAGCCTTCAGACTGGATTGGACCTGAGCCTGAGGAACACACCGGCAGGAAACACAGCCCTGGGGAGCTTTCTCTGCCCTTGTCTGTGTCTCTCTCTGCAGGCTGGCTTCTCCTCACCCTTCACCTGGAAACAGACTCCTGGTGCTTCCGCTGCACAGCGTGTGGGGCCACCTCACAGGACTGGGGACATGTCCTGGGTTCCACTCCTAAAACTGAGAATGAGCCACTATGCATGTGAGTGAGAGTGTTTATGCGCCTCTTTTATATCTCTGTGAAATCCGAAGTTAGGTAGCCACCTCGATCTACACAGGATGGTCAAGCCTGGGCAGTGTGGCTCAGTGGTTGAGTGTTGACCCATGAACTAGGAAGTCACAGTTCAATTCCTGGTCAGGACACATGCCCATGGTGCCAGCTTGATCCCCAGTAGGGGGCATGCAGGAGGCAGCCCATCAGTGATTCTCCCTCATCACTGATGTTTCTATCTCCCTCTCTCTCTCCCTTCCTCTCTGAAATCAATAAAAACACAAGGATTGGTCAATGAGGATTGACTAACCAGGCATTAAATGGCCACCAGGGCCTTAGCTGGGGTCAGGGATTCATGGTGGGCTGGACTATATCCCCAAAGGGTTCTGCTACTCTGCAAAAGGGACTCAGGCCTTGCATGTTGGGCTCTGAATGACCATTCTCGAGTATTTGTGAAGCAGAACCTAGCTGCCATTCTTGGATGCCTCTCCCACACAAGCCCCAGCACTGAGATTTCTTTATCTTTTTCTGTAAATCTTTCCCCCCAACATTTAGCCTTATCCTGAGCAATAATGCCAATGAATGGGCAAGGTTAATGTGATGAGAGGCAATATTATATAGAGGTCTGGAGTCAGACTGGGTTTGATTCTCTGCTCTGCCACTTTCCAGTTGTGTGACCTTGAGCAAGTTGCTTAACCTCTCTGTACCTCTGTTTCTTTAACTGTATGAATAGTTTAACTGGCATAATAATGGTAATAGTATTATATTATGACTACCTCTGCATTCACCAGATGTTCTGAGAATTAGATGTAGACATACTCACTACAGTGCCTGAAACAAGATTACTCTTAGCTAGCAGTTCCACTGTCATCATTATCATTATGTTTACTATATGCTTTATCATTTAAATACATGAATTTAAAAACTCAGAAAATATACACATGACCATCTATGGGGTATACCGGGTAAGGAAATCGTTGCCAACACAAGTCCTCCCTAATGGTGTACTTTAGCGCTTCACCACAATGAACTCTGCAGAGAGGGAAGGATCAAGGCCGGTGGATGAGGACATGATGAATGGAAAGATGAAGACTGGATGTCAGAGCAGACGGACAGACAGACGTTGCAGGGCAAGACATGAAGACAGCCCAGGTCACGTCAGGGCACAGGCTTAGAAGTCAGGCTGACTCCAGATCAAAGCACACACCTACCCTATTATTTGAGTCATTTAACCTTCCAATATCTTAGTTTTCTCAATGGTAAAAGTGGAAATTTTCACCACCCTTCTCTGTTGTGTGTCTGTTGTTTGTCAATATCCACGCACGTGGCTGAAAAGCAGTGCTCTGGAAATAACCCTCTCTCATTGTTACCTACATGGTTTGGGTGGGGGGACCCCTCACACCCCGGCTACAAGAATGGGTCCGATTAGCCTAAGCCGTCAGCACAGTGGAGATGGACACACAAGCATCTCTGACAGACAAGGAGATAAGAGTGAACTTCTGGGAATGCCACTCTTGTTTGCCCCACTGGGGTCCACGCTGGAGGAAATCAGGATTCGAGTTGTTGCAGCCATCTTTGACCTTGAAGACAGATACTGAGAAAAACGCCAATGCAGGAGAGCCACAGTCATCCAGGCCCTGAGGACGGCTGGGTCCTGGATTCAGCCGTTCCTAACCAGACAACCCCAGGACTTTTCAATTCCAGAAGCCAATAATAACCTACAAGAAGGTAACTGGTAACAACGGCTTTTTGGCACAAGCCAATCAGAGTTGGGTTCTCTCACCTTACAACTGAAAAAGTCCTTGTCAAAACTGGATGGTAAGGCTTGGAAAATACCACAGAGCAAGTCTCCTGAGCATGGAGATACTGTCCCTTCAAGGTGACTGGGAGGCATTCTCTCACTTAATGGATCCAAAATGGCACGTGAGCCGAACGCTAAACCCGCCCCCTCCCTCCTCAACCCAGCATTGCCAGCCTGTCTGAGCTGCACGAACATCAGCACACCAGCCGACTGACCTGCTAGACTTGCCCAAGATGATGTTTTGCAAATTTGGGGTGAAACATTTAATTAATCAAAGCTGCTCAGTCAGGTGTCACACGGAGTCAGTGCACACCCAGGAAAAGGGCCAGCGCTCCATGGAGGATGCAGGCAGACTCCTCAGAGCCCTCCATCTCCTTTGCCTTGGACACCGATGGGGCAGCATCAGCCACGCTGGTGAATTTAGAGCGCCTGCTCCCATTGTACAGCTCCGGGAGCCCAGGGGGCCCAGTCCCCGGAGTTTGCAGCACCATACAAGAGCAGTTGAGATTACAATGCTTTGGGGGGCAGACAGTCCCATCAGGGGATCAGGTTAGGGGAGAAGAGGCAGAGGCTTTATGTGTGTGCCTGTGTGTGTGTGTGTGTTTGGTCATATTTGCATAGAGTATTTCGGGATAGATACTGATGCCCTCTCCAAGGAGGAATCTGGGGCAGTGAGTATGTGAATACCTTTTTATATGTCTATTATATTAAGTGACAAAGCAAGTTAGAAAAATGTATCTCAATGTTATTATAAAAAGGAGTGGCCCAGTGCATGGATTCATGCACATTGAAAGGAAATTAACTAGAAGAAATAACAACATGATATAACAACAACAAAAACATGATATAAAAACAACAAAACATGATATAAAAATAACACTGATAAAAGCAATGACTGATAAATTGATTAAACTTATTCTAGTATCTCCCTGTATATCACATTAAGAGTAACAACACTTTCAGAGTGCTTAACTAATTTCCCTTGTGATGAAGTACTTACAACTTTAACTTTAACATCACATGCTCTTTGAACTCAAAAGAAAGCAACATATAACTGACCATGTCCAAAAACGGGTTCAGGTAGGAATATTCCTACTCTGTCTAGACTGGCACCAGTGAGAGCTTTATAAGTATCACGCATGTGTGAGTCAATGTTTATTTTTAAATTGCCAGTGCGCATCATATGTACTGTCCGGTCAGGTCAGTTGGTTGGATGGTCAGATGAACGGACAGTCGGTCCCTTAGCCTTTTACAAAAGATGATATATTTTACATTAAATCATATGTACTTTCTCACACAAACATATACAGTACACATCTATATATTTTAATGGTGGTGATATACATTTAAATTTTATTATATACACTAGTGGCCCAGTGCATGAAATTCATGCGGGGCGGGGGGGGGCGGGGAGGGTGTCCCTCAGCCCAGCCTGCACCCTCTCCAATCTGGGACCCCTTGAAGACATGATGTCCTATTGCCGGTTTACAGGGATTGGGCCAAACTGGCAGTCGGATATCCCTCTCAGAATCCAGGACTGCTGGCTCCAGCTGCTCACCTGCCTGCCTGCCTGCCTGCCTGCCTGCCTAATTGCCCCTAACCACTCCGCCTGCCGGCCTGCTCACCCCCAACTGGCCCCCCTGCTGATCTACTAACCCCCAATGGCCCCTGCCGTCCCATCCTGGCCTGATCACCACCCCCCCAACCCCCGGCAACCCAAGGTCTCAGCCCCTCCTTTATTTATTTATTTTTTTTCAGCACCTCCTTGAGCGGAAGCCAGGGCCGGCTGGAAGCAAGTATCTAGGATTTATTTATCTTCTATAATTGAAACTTTGTAGTCTTGAGTGGAGGCCAGGGCCAGCAAGGGCGGGCGGGAAGCTTGGCTTCCTCCATCCCTGCGGGCAACCCAAACCTCCTGCTTGCTCTAGCTCCATGGCCGGCTGCCATCTTGGTTGGGTTAATTTGCATCTCACTCCTGATTGGCTTGTGGGCATGGCTTGTGGGTGTAGCAGAGTGATGGTTAATTTGCATGTTTCTCTTTTATTAGTGTAGATATTTTAACTAGGTAACATGCATGTTTCAATATTTTTTATTTTCTTTTAATTTTTTAATGTTTTTCTTGATTTTAGAGAGAGAGAGAGAGAGAGAGGAAGAGGGGGGGGAGAGAGAGAGAAACATTGATGAGGGAGAAACATCGATCAGCTGCCTCCTACATGCCCCTTATTGGGTATCAAGCCTGCAACCAGGGCATGTGTTCTAACCAGGTATCTAACTGGTGACCCTTTGGTGCATAGGATGATGCTCAACCAATTGAGCCCTACTGGCCAGGGAAATTTTTTTTTTAATAACAAAAATAATAAGTACTGCTGTCATACTTAACATGTGTTTTCACACACACACACACAAACTTAGTAAGGACAACAACCCTATGAGCTACACACTATTATCATCACATCCATCTCACTATTATCATCACATCCATCTCACAGAGGCACAGAGAGGTTATATCAGGTCCCAAAGTCACACAGCCAGAGAGCAGCAAACGAGGGTTCAAACTGCAGCAATAGGCTTTTGAAGTCCTTATACTTATTCTCTATGCTGAACGGCTTCTGGCTGCCTCATGTCTCGTTTAGTTTTCAGATTATAAAGGCAATATGCTCATTGGGGGGAAATATCAGAAAGTACAAAAGAAGGAAAAAGAGATCACCTGAAATCGCGTCACAGTCAGCTATTTTGTTGAACATTTGTCCAGCCCCATTCCAAGGGGGCATGATTTTATGTAAAAATTAGATAATATTTGACAGATTTTTGTCACCTACTTTGTCACTTAGTGTACTTGAACATAAAAGGGTATTCAGGTATGCATACAGTACCAAATACACACACATTCTATATATAGTTGTTTTTACATAAATGGTAGCTTACTATACATGGTATCTCATGCCCTTTTTTCATTTAATTTTTCATGAAGACCCTCTCCTATTCATATAGAGCTTCTCATTCTTTAAAACAGTGGTTCTCAACCTTTCTAATGCCGCGACCCTTTAATACAGTTCCTCATGTTGTGGTGACCCCCAACTATAAAATTATTTTCGTTGCTACTTCATAACTGTAATTTTGCTACTGTTAATGAATCGTAATGTAAATATCTGTGTTTTCTGATGGTCTTAGGCAATCCTGCTAGCGGTTCTCAACCTGTGGGTCGTGACAATTACGCGGCATTAGAAAGGTTGAGAACCACTGCTTTAAAAAAAATTGCATCATGTTCCATTGTTGGCTTGTATAATTTAACTAGTTCATATTGGCAAACCTGAAGACTATTTTAAGTCTTCACTAAGGAGGTGACATTTGGACTGAGACCTAAAATAAGGTAGAGAGGCGAAGGCCAGGAAGGAGAGGAGGAGAAGGGAAAGAACACAAAGTCGAGATGCAGAAACGGCACATGCCAAGGTCCTGAGGCCCATACATTGGGTAGAAGCTGTGCATGGCAGTTTCCCAGAACAACATGGAACACCAGATGGTGTCTAAGAGGACAGCAGACAACAGCTAGATCTGAAAAATAAAGTCCCAGCTTCATCTTGAGAGCAGAGCAATGGAAGCCACTGACAGGCATGCACTTAGGGGAGTTAAATAGAAGGACCCCATTTCCCCTTCTCTAAGAAGCTCTGCCCCAGCCTGAGCATCCCCAACCCCAGAAGCGTGGATGGAGTCAGGAAGATGTCTGGACCCCAGGGCTCTGTCCAGGTGGCCAGTCCTCCTCCCTTCCCTCCAGTTAGCCAATCAGAACTCCAGGAACTTACTCTGTCCTGCCTGACCCCCTCTCAGTCTCTTCCAGGGCAAACGTTCTCTGCTGCGTGTTGGGAATTCTGAATTCTGTCATCTCCCACTCAGAACGGGTTTATAAAGATACAGGAGAGGTGGTAAGCCTTCAGTAATTATCACCTCTGGGGAGGGAGGGGCGAGTCCAGATGGGGTCAAGAGGAGAGAGTTTATTTTCCCTCTGAATCCCCATGAATTCCGTGTTTCCATTAAGTCCCAAGGCCCAGGCTCAGGGCGGGTGTGTGCTACTGGATTAGAAGGGGGATTGGAGTCTCCGCCGCCTGGCCAATCTGGCACTCACAGAAGCTGGTCGCCTGGGCTAGGATCAGGCTGGGTATCTTTGCTGCCTCCTTCACCTGTTAAGGACCACTTTCTTTGGATTGGACTGGAATGGCCCTCCCACACTTTTCTGTGACTCAACAGTGCTTCCTCCCAAGCCTCAGTTCAGGCTGAGGAATGTTCATGTTTTGATTAGGATTTTCCCATTTTATGAGCCCCAGAGTCCCCTCAAAATGCCAAAAATAGGACTGAGATAGAGATGGGAGTGGTCCAGGCTTTACAACTATGCTAAGACCCCATGAACCCGGGGGGGCGGGGAGGGGGCTGGGGTAAATTAATATTCTGGGACCCACGCCACATCTTTTAAAACATCCTCTTCCTCTAGTCCTCTTTTGCTGAGAAGACGACAGCAACGAATGTCTAACTGGTCTACCTACGACCCCTCCTGGCCCTTCCAATTGGTGCCATACCTTTGCCAGGGAGATGGTTGTTTTCAAATAGTTATGATTATAATTGTTACTGTTTTATAAGTATCACTACATATCCTATATAAATATAATTATAATTACTTACAATTATAATACCATATTATAAGTGTTACTTTATATTGTTTGGGGCTCTTTAAATGTATTGCCATACCATTCTCTCAATAGTCTTATTAAGTGGGCCCTGGTATTATTATTTCCATTTTACAGATGAGAAAACTGACGCAGGAGTTTGCCCAGTTAAACAGCTAATGAATGGCAGAGCTGGGTGTGAACCTAGACAGTCTTGCCCGAGAGCTGTGCTATCTAACACGGCAGCTACTGGCCATGTGTGGCTGCTATGTACCTGAAATGCTGTCAGTCCTTACTCAGATGTGCTATGACTGGAAAATACACGCTGGATTTTGAGGGCTGATTATGCAAAAGAGAATGTCAAATTTCCCATTCAGTTTTCTTCTACTGATTGCATGCTAAAAATTATAACACTTGGGACATACTGGGTTCCATAAAATGTGTAAATTAATTCATCCTGGTTCTTCTTTTTTTGTTGTCAAAGTGGCTATTGGAAAAGTTAAAATTACATGCATGACTTATACTTTATTTCTACCGGGCTAGAGTCTTAGCCATCATTGCCTACTGTCTCAGTGCTGGCAGCGTGCCTGGAGCCGCAGTGCACACCCACCTCTTTTCTTCCAAAACTCAGTGATAACTAGGCCTGCATCCCACCCTATGCTCTGGCTTTGCCTTCCTCTCCATTCACGCCTCTCACTGCTCCCCTCACTCCACATTCCAGACTCACCAACCGTGTGCTCACTGACCAGCGAGGCCAGTGTGCCTCATTCTCTCTTCCTGTTCCTTGACTCAAAATACTGTCCCCATGCCTTCTCTAGCCATCAAATCTCTGTCTTGTTCCCTATTGGCAGAGCCCAAGAGGAGGCCACTGTCTGGGCAGAAATGAGGTTTGCTGAGTCCCAGCCTTACATCCCAGAGCAGAGTACAGAGAGTGGGTTTGGAGCTTAGAGGTAGTAACAACTGTAACTATGGAAGGTTGCCCACCAGCTCGCAACCTCCAGGAGGGCAGGAATGGACCTAGAGCACAGCGTGCGGAACATGGGAATAAAGAACAAAGGCCTTGGCCTTGAAATGGGGGCAGAAGGGAAGTTGGTTCCCAGTCCCAATGCCCCTCAAGGGTTACTTTGGGAGTAACTCAAGGTTGGCTGCAGAAGAGCAAGAAATGATAGATTTTGCCACTCACTTAAACCCCACAGTTATAGCTTTCCTTACTCTGGTGATGAACATGTCCAGCTACCCTGACCAGGTTTCTAAACCCCTTGGGGTCATGGGCAGTGGACAGACTACTTCCAAACAAGACCTGATCAGAAATCTGGAGAGGTGTGGGCACCCCAGCTTTGTCCCATCTTGCCTGATGACTAGCATATACTAGATGGCCAATACACGTGTGTTGAATAATGAACAGATGGAGGAATGGAAGAATCTCTATATAGAATAGACTCGTCTAGAGAGAATTGAGCTAATTCACAAAATAATGGGACTCCAGGTGCAGAGAAAATACTGGACCGGGTTGAAAGAAACAACGGTGCCAGGTTCAATGACTCAGGGTAACGGTTTACAGACTGGGAAACTGATCCTCCAGTTTCTGGGATTCATTAGGAAATTCCGCACACGTTTCCTCACCTTTATTGCCAATGTTCTTATTTTTCAGATAAACTCTTCAGGCCTATGAAAGACGATCAAAGTGAGACTTCTGATAATGTAAATACTTAATTCACAGTTGCCCAGTTCAATAAACAATATAAGAATAGATAATATTTAACTTCAAATTTAAAAAAAATTATGCCCGTTGATTTTAACAACCTAACTTTGTTTTGTAAAATAAATGTCTGAGACACTAATATATTTGTGGGTATTTTTCCCCATAAGCTGTTCATGACCGGAAGTACCAAATAAGTTAAGTGACAGCTAAGAAAGGGTGAAAAATCAAGGTTGGGCCCGTAGCTCCTCATAAATCCCAGAAATTTGGGAGCGAGTTTTACTTCCCCTTCTCACTGGCTCTCTCATGGGGATGAACTGCAGTTGGCTTTATCCTGGCAACTCAGAGCATTTGTTGCATGCCCCTCACAAGCCATATGCCGTGGACAAGACAGGTGACCTCTCACAGTCTGTTTCCCTACCTGTAACCTGTCGACCATCTCCCGTGTCTCTTTTAGCCATTTACAGCCATTCAGTACCTGGAACCCTCAGCCCCTATTTCTATCAATTACCAGAATCTCTGCATCCCCTGGGTCTTTCTTACTCCTTGTTGGGGGGACAAGGTGATTTTGTAACAGGACAATCAATGGGTCCGTGCTGCCTGTCACTACTTGAGCCAATTAAGCAGAGATAGTGTTGAATCACATGTGAGCGTTTATCCTAATACTGCCGGCAGGATGGGAGCAACAGGCTCTGCACCACAAAAAATCGGCTCCGCACCGACCTAAGCCAGCTGCTTATATTCGGTAGAAGGATAGAGATTACATGGGAAAGTAGGCACAAGTTTGCCAAATGGGCAGTTTGCAGGTCTGGAGATTTGCAGGGGTTTGCAGGTATAAAAAGGCTGGGGGTCTTCAAGGGCTGGTGATATGCAAAGGGCTCAGGGTCTTCAAAGGGCTGGCAGCTCTGGTTTCTGCAACAAGGTTGTTCATCTTTCCATGATAACAGGCAGCTCCTGGGTGGGGAGGATGGGCTGCATTTCCAGGTGAGCTCCCAGGTCCCATTCCAGCCAGGTTAGAATGTGCCTTCTTTAAGCAGAGCAAAGCAATCACAGTTGACAGAGCATGATTAGTATTTCTTACAATTATAGCTGGTCCCCAACATTCTATTTCTGCCCCTATCAATTTTGGAGGCACAGAAGCAAGATGCTGGGCGCTAATAATAAAAGCTTTGGCCTCGCGCACAAAGGAAATGAGATTCCAAGAAATGCCCCCGTTTATGAAAGGGCAGGGCGTAAAGAGAGAGACTGTTCATTCTGCTGAGGTTTAAACACCCGAGAACACTACCCAGGCATCAGATATCCCGGGGAACCGGGGAGCTGGCGTCCCACTAGGGTAATACACATATGGAACACGTTAAACAGGGAGGCCAGGGAAGCAAGAGCATACATGAGTTCAAGAGACACCTTGATTTGTTTCTGGGGAAGGAGGAAATTGGCGTACATGGCAAACAAGCCGAAAGGTTGAATTAAGTGAAATCCCAACAGAGGAAATTGGCACAGTCTGGATGGGCCAGAGAATATTTTCTTCCTTTCCTTTCCTCCCTCCACCTCCCCTTCCCTTCCCCTTCCCTTTCCCTTCTCCTCCCTTTCCCTTCCCTTTCCCTTCCCTTTTCCCTTCCCTTTCCCTCCCTTCCCTTTCCCCTTTGCTTTCCTTTCCCCTTCCTTCCTTCCTTCCTTCCTTCCTTCCTTCCTTCCTTCCTTCCTCCCTCCCTCCCTCCCTCCCTCCCTCCCTCCCTCCCTCCCGTGTGTGTCAGGGGCACTGTCATCATTGCTTGTCCTCATATTCTTCTAAGAGTAGAACTTTTCTGCTCAGCATACCTGACCAACACAGCCTAGAAATGAAGGTGTCTGAGTCCCAATCCTAACGGTGACACCTGCTTGTTCAGCAACACCCTCCAAGTTTCCTTACCTCTATGGGCCTCAGTTTCCCCCCGGCACCTGGCAGTGACTTTGCTTGTCGGTAGAGGGGAGGAAGGTGGCATTTAGCACCCAGGTTTGCTGGAGGGAGCCTGAGTCACCCACACTTCCATCTCCGTATCCCACCTCCATCCTGAGATTCCCTCAGTGGCCTGGAGAGAAAGATGCAGCCATGGAGGAGGACTATTTGTTTTTGCTTTTTTCATTTGGAAGGTACAGATTACACTAGATGACAGCACGGTCCTTCATCATCAAAGACATGGAAACAACCAACATTGCACACTAAAGAGACCTGTTAAAAAGATACCATAAACATTTACATGCTGGAATCCTGAGTAGCCATTAAAATTCAGATTTTCATAGGTTTGGTCACATGGGCAAATTCTTATATACACACATGTAACAAGCAGGGCTCAGAACTGTACTTGGAATGGAAGCCACTGTGCAGTCTACATTGCAGACTACATAATGTCCCTGCATGCAAATGTCTAGGCACCGATTCTGGGGCCGGTGAAGTCTGGCCCGCAGGCAGTCCCCAGCTCACTGTCTCTTCTGATTAGTCTGAACTAGAACTAAGAACGTGGTGGGGTTTTGATTTTTACATTTTTAAATGAGAGAAAAATTAAAAGAGGAAGAAGGTTTGATAGCACATAAGAACTACAGGAAATTCAAATGTCAGCATTCCCAAATCCAGTGCTAGGGAAGGCGGCCACACTAGTTCTCTCTGTCTGGCCCATGCTGCTCTCACCCCACACGGCAGAGCTGAGAAGTTCCGGCAGACGGCACGTGGTTGTAAAGCAGAAGCGACGTCTACCCAGCCCTTTACAGAAACAGGTGGCTGAGCCAGGCACTAAGGGACAGCTAGGAAGGAAATGGTCCAAAGAGTGTGTTGTGAGATGGTTGGATTGAATAGGCTTTTAATTTTGTTCTTACACATATTTTGTCATTTTCACCTTCACCTAACAAAGTGACTATTTGATGACTTTTATGTTAATCAACACATGCCCACTTATTCAAGAGCCTGCAAATAGTAAATCCTCGATTTGCAGACACTCTTCTGGGGCTGGGGTGAGCGGCGGATGCCAGTGAGACCTCTTCTTACTCCAAAATTTACAATCACCAAGCGGCTCCCATTTATTGAGTGTTTACTATGTGCTGAAACTGTGCCAGCGCCTCTATCTCCTGGCCCTCATTCCAACATCACCATGACCCTGTACAGGAATTGCTAGTAGTTTTTCCCTCCCACAACTGGCTGGCCTGAGGCTCGGAGACACAAAGCTACTTTTCCAAGAACACACGGTGAAGGAATCGGAGCCCCAGCACTGGTCTCTCTGACCCACAGCCCAGTTTGTGGGCAGGAAACCCTGCCTCTCCTGGGGTGGAACGGAGAGGCTGCAAGTCTGACTCCAGCCCTTCTTCCCAGACAGCAGAACGGCAGCACTTGTTAAGGACAAGGACGTGCCTTTCCAGGTACACTTGCCGGGTGTCCAAGAAGGTCATGTCTCCGTTTGTCACAGGTGTAGGGGTGTGTGTGTGTGTGTGTGTGTGTGTTGTTCTGTAATCCACACTTTGAAACTTTATCCAGCCACCCTATCACTTTTCCCTATAAGGATGTGTGTGGGGGCGGGGGGGGGGGGGGGCAGGCAGCCACAAATTGCAAACAAGGAGCTGAGCCGCTGGCCAGATGCGCCAGTCTCAGAGCACTTGAGCTGCCGGCTCGAAATAGTTAACGTGCTCCCCTAAGAAAGCTGCGGTTAATAACATCCCCTCTCCAGCCCTGGGACCCCCTGCTTCCTCCACTCCTATTTCCAACACCCCTCGTGGCAGGCTAAACGCGGAGCACCCAGAACACAGAGGGGCAAATGCCCGCACAGACACAGGTCCATGGGCACTATGCTGAGGGCAAAGGGGTGGCCGTGGGCATGAGCAGCAGCAGCAGGAGAGCTGTGGGGTCAAGCAGAGAATGAATTGCCAAAAGGTGGATCAACACAGTGATGAAAGGTAGACACAGAGGAATGACCTCGTTCTGGGAGGAAGTAGCCAGTGAAATCGACCTGCTCTGGATCTAGCGTCAGACACACCTGGGGCTGGCCCGGTGCTGCCACTGAGAAGTCCTGGGATCAGGGTAGGTCCCCTAATCTCTCCAAGCCTCAGTTTCCTCACGAAAGGAATGATACTACTGCCACTTGCTTGGGCTGTTATGAAAACTGAACCAGAAAATGCAAGGAAAAAGCTTAGCAGTTTGGTACCATACTAAGCACTCAATAAATAATAACATTATTATTATCATTAATAGTTTTGTCATTATTATTATCATGGCATTGGGCTGTTGGTTTCTAGGTGGTTTCAATGTTCAAGGTTATCGAGATTCAAACAAGAAGATGAAAGAGAGAAGGTCTGGGAGGCTTTGGATTCATATTAGGAAATGTGGGACGGCTTTCACATCATGAACCCTGGCACCCCGCACCCCAGCTCTGATGAGGCTTGGGAATGCCTCACCTTTTTGAGTTTCAGTTTCCTCATCTGCAAAAACGATTCCACTATCTTCCTCGCTAGAGCACTGCAGAGACTGTAAAAAAAGAAACCGATAAACCGAAAACGTCTCTACGCGTCAGTTATTTTCTTGGGGCTTGAGTGATGGGATTTCTTAAAAGGGTGAAGGAGTCAACTGCTTTGCCTCCAGAACTCATCACTTTGCCTCTTATCCGATTCTCACCATCATCACCCACACCCATCACAGCCACGGTCCCAGGGATCTGAGTTCATCGCTCACATTCCATCCTGCCTCATCTCTGGAAGGCCTCCGCGGAGCAGGAGTAGGCTTCCCTGCACAGCCTGCCCGGCCTGGGAGCTGCCTGCTGGCTGCAAGGGGAGGTGCCGAGGTGCAAATGGGAACCAGATTTCCCTCCTTTTGAAGCTTCCCAAGGTTGCAGACTACTGGGTTGGTCTGCCTTTTCTATTCTGGATTACTGGACTGAGCTTTGGCCAGCAAAACAATCCTCTTCAAGACGTGAGTGGGGGTGTAGGGAAAGACACGGGTACATCTCGGAGACAGCCTTTCTCCAGACCGGCGAGGGGAGGGGAGACCTGGCAGGCCGTTGGGATTAGGCTGAAAAGTGTTTTCTGGGAGGTGCATCGCTGAGCGTGCTTTGGGATGCAAGGAAGAGAATATTCAGCTGATGGTGGCTTCCATGGGAGGACACTTGCCTCACGTAGCAAGGAGCCTGGCAGGGGCTAGCTAGGGCTGTGGCAGTGGTTGATGGTGGCAGGGATCAGGGGCAACATCAATGATTCTCTTGGCCTTCCCCTCATGGTCACAAAGTGGCTGCTGCCATCAAGCCCTCACACGGTAAAACCCAAAGTGGGTAGGAAGGGACTGGTGGAAAAGGGTTCTCTCCTTGCAAACCTTTTTTTTTAAAGAATGAAATTCTGTACTGAAAGCCTTCCTTAGAGCACCCCTTACATCTTCTTGACCAGATTTGAGTCACTTGTCCACGTTGGACCAAGCCCGGGCCAAGGGGAAGGAGTTTGCTTATATCGATGTGATCATGTGACCATTCCTTGGGCTTGCTCATTGTCACCCTGAATAAAATGGAGGTTTTGTTAGCAAAGACAGACAAAGAGTGCTGAGGAGGTCCACCACCTCACAGAGATGCATTTTCAGGACCATATATGATCCTCCTCTCTAGTTATCCTGTCTCATATGGCATAAATCAGGACTCTGGAATCTTTGTTGAAAGAATGAATGAATAGCCCGGCCAGCATGGCTCAGTGGTTGAGCATCAACCTATGAACCAGGAGGTCACAGTTCGATTCCCAGTCAGGGCACATGCCTGGGTTGCAGACTTGATCCTGAGTGTGGGGCATGCAGGAGGCAGCTGATCAATCTGATCAATGATTCTCATTATTGACCTCTCTCTCTCTCTCTCTCTCTCTCTCTCTCTCTGAAGTCAATAAAAATATATTTTAAACAAAGAATGAATGAATCTGACCCAACACCTACCATAACATCCAGTGCATAGTAGGTGCTCAGAAAATATATATTGAACAAATGCCTTGAGTGGCACTGAGGATACTTAATAATGATTTGTCTTATAATCCTCAATTCTTGGATTCCTTTTTTCTTAAAGAAATTAATAGACAAAAGGTCAGGGGGAATGTTCTTGATCCAAGCAGTATTCAAAAAAACAGATACGTGGTTTAAGACCACATATGAACAAAATTGGTCTGTAAATGGCCAGATGGTAAATATTTTAGGCTTGCAGGCTATATGGTCTCTGTAGGGACCACTCCACTGTGCCACTGTTAACGCGGAGCAGCCGTAGACACTACATACCACAAAAGGGCCTGGCTGTGGACCAATAAAGTTTTATTTGCAAAACAGAGGCAGCAGGCTGGATTTGGCCTGAGGGCTTAGTGGCCGACTCCTGCTCTAGACCACAAAAGCAGGATCCCAACCCGGCACATGGCCATGCCGCTCTGAGATGGCAGCCAAAGCCAAGATATTCTGGCTTCTGTGTTAGGATCCCCTGAAAAGCAGATCCAAGGCGGGTTTCCATGTGCAAGCACCGACTGAGGGAAACACTGCGCAGGGTCAAGGGGAAGAAGCAGGAGCGGGTGGGGATGCAGGTCTGACACCTGGGAAAGGAGAGGGGAGAGGCGGGAGGGCTGAGCAGGAAGAACCTTCGATCACAGCAAATTTCTAAAGAGTCTCGACTGGACTAATGGGGAGGCCTCAGGCCAAGGTCACCTGCTGGAGGGGCCCTGTGGCCTGAAGGTGGGGGCCCAGCCACAGGCTGGAACCAGCCTCGGAGAAACATGGTCTCACGTGAATACAGAGGAGGATCCAGAGAGGTGACCACTGAGTTCTCAGTCCACGAGGCCCCACAGAGCAGAGATGCATGGCTCACTTCCACTGCCAGCTCTCCTGGGGTCACCGCTAAGAAATCACCAGAAACCACCTCCACAGGACACATGGCCAACGCTGGCTGGCGTTCTTTGCTGGCCAGGGCCAGGGGATAAAGTGCATAAAGGCCTTGGTGTGGTTCTTAGCGCGTGGAAAGTGTTCCAAATGGGGTCGCTGCTGCTATTCCTGCCGTTCAAAGGGCCTCGGCGTGCCTCGGGGCTCTGGGTATTGATGAAACGCACCTTTCTTCTGCAGACCCCAGACGGTGAGAATGTCATGCTTTCCCTGCAGAGGCTTGCTCTCCAGAACCTCCAGACCAAGGAGGTTCCCGGAGTGTTTCCCGGAGTGTGTTCCGTGGAACCCTGGTCCCCAAGGGGGTGCCGCAGCAGGTGTGAAGTTAAGCCAAAGTAGTCTGTGCTCAACTAAGTTTGAGAAACATTTTTTAAAAAATAAAATCAAACCACTTCCCTTCCTGCAAATTGTCTCACAGCCTTTGACCCAAGACTCTGAGGATTTCCTGAGCCTAACCGGCTCGTGGGGCCTGCACCGTTGAACAGCCCCCTGTACAAACACAGGACCGCAGTGAGCCTGTGGGCACCCTTCTGGCTCTCACGGGATGAGGCTGCCACGTGCTGAGGCACAGCGGTAAGAGTCGCTGCAGATGTTGGAAGCCTCCCAGAGCAGCAGTGTTGGCCATGATTTAGAGTATGGAATGGGGGACCAGGCCTGCCTGCATCAGTTTCCCCATCTGCACAATGAGGATGACAATCGTCCCTACTGCACAAGGTTCTTATAAGAATACAAGGAACTGTTTTGTATAAAAACACCTGAACCCGACACTTAGGAAGCAGGGCTCACATGTAACCGCTGCTACAGGCCGGGCATTTTATATGCGTCACCTCCATTCCCCCAGGAGCTCCCAGAAATTGGCTCAAAATGCTCCACCAAACCAAATGGAAGGGCTGTGACGTTCAAAGGGCTGCAGTGAAATGTGGTACCTGAGCGGAGGTGAGATGATTTCCTGGAGGAACGATTACGGGTCACAAAACCACCAGAGTACGTGTTTGCGGCGGGACTGCAGGTGCCGGCTCCCTCCCGGGGCCCGATGGTGGAAACTCTGTGGAGAGCCGCGGAAGGGTCGCAGCCCCAGCCACACTCGGTGACATTCCCCAGAATCCTCGCAAAGTGTCAAAGGATATTGGAACCATGCGAGGGCGGGCAGCGTCTTTTTAAGCCTCGAGAAAATTGGCCACTTTGGAAACAATTTAGTTCTACTCTGCGTATTAAATCATTTCCCCGTTTTATGACTTAGAGAGAAAAGTAATAATAAATGATTTCCCCCCGAGGTACTGGTGGGAAAATGGTGCTGCAGTATTAGGTTCTGATCACTGTGCCTTGAATGGATACCCGAAGCCATTTTCATTTCGATGCAGGAATACAGGAGCTTAGTGAAAGGTGTGATGGGAAATGCGTGTGTTCCTGAACTGGGGTCCCTTTCTCCTGACTCCATAAGCGAATTACATTTCAATTAGAGGTGACTATGGGGGTCCGTGTGCCTGGTGGGAAATATTTAGGCATGAGCTAGATATTTAGGGAAGCTCACTGACAGTGTCTGGGTACGAAAGCGAGTTACAGTCCCAGGGACGTGATGGGGGGATCCTTCTCATCATCATCTCTTGCTCTATTCGAGTTATCGGAGGAGCAGCAGCAATGAGGGTCCCAGAGAACCCAGCGTAACCCTGAAGTTGATTCTGGCTGAGTCAGGGAAGTATATGTCACTTAAAGGAACAGACTTGTTTCCACACTGACTTTGCCGTGTAAAGGGGAATGGGAGACCGAGATAAAGCAGAGAAGGAAGTGATGGAAGAGAAGCGGTGCTGGGAGCACCTACCGTGTCCCAGGTGCCAAGAATTAGAAACCAAAACTATACTAATCATGTCTTTTGTTTTATTTTTTAAATATATTTTATTGATTTTTTACAGAGAGGAAGGGAGAGGGATAAAGAGTCAGAAACATCGATGAGAGAGAAACATCGATCAGCTGCCTCCTGCACACCTCCCACTGGGGATGTGCCCACAACCAAGGTACGTGCCCCTGACCGGAACTGAACTTGGGACCCTTCAGTCTGAAGGCCAACGCGCTATCCACTGAGCCAAACCAGTTAGGGCAGTGGTCGGCAAACTGCGGCCGCGAGCCACATGTGGCTTGTGAGCCGCGGTTTGCCTCTCTGTTGACTAATGAGTTTGCCGACCACTGGGATAGGGGCTTAATTACAAGGAACAACAACAGCCTGTAATTATTGGAATCGAGAGTCTAGGTCAGTGGCAAACTCATTAGTCAACAGAGTGGCAAACCGTGGCTCGTGAGCCGCAGTTTGCCGACAACTGTGTTACGGCATTATGTCTGTTCTAATGGGCGCTGGCAGGAGAGATGGGGTGGGAGGTAAGACATCTGACAACTGTGGTTATCAGATGTGTAACCCCCAGTTATCCCCACCTCCTAGTATTCACGACCCTGAATGATCCCCTTCCCTTGAGTAAGATGCTTCTAACTGGCAGAATACAGCATCATCGATATGAAAATGAGCGTGACATCCTGAATAGTCATACACATTTGGGACAAGGAGAGAAGGGTGGTGATTCTGAGATATAAAGCTAACAGCTCTCATGTAAAGCCAACTTTTCTCGGGGGTCTTCCCTGCTTAAACTTGCCTCCTCCATGCACGGACACACATCATCTCGGCCCCCAAGACCCAGCGCGAGAAGGAAGCTCCTAACAGCCTCTTTCAGGTCCTATCTTTGCAGCCCCAAGGGGAAGCTTCCTCCACCAAGGAGCCCTCGCTCTTGAACATGGACAAACTTAGTCGTGCTCTCTCTGGCCATTTAAACACCTTTGCTCTGGGCAGAGGGCAGAGAGAAGTTGTCTGGCCACTGGCTGCCCCCAACTCCCTAGAAATACTACTTCCAGCCACTGAGACCAAGAGCCTGGCCCCCGGGAGGCCAGGAGTCACCCGTTACTCAAGCACAGTGACTGCCAATGCTATTGTCTGGTGGGAAGTGAGGGGAACATTAGGAGAGATGAAGGATTCGGGGAAGCAGGGGCTGGGGAAAGAGAGAAAGCAGAGCTACCAGGAGACGAACTGTCCTCTTTGCTGCCATTATTACCAGTTGGGCTTTGCCATATGGGTAACTAGAAGAACATATAGCAGGCTATTCTGGAGACTTCCAAGGGTACCGAGCACTTTGAGATGGTATAACACACTGGGTTTAGCATGCGTTCTGAGCTGACTGATTGGGATCAAAGCTTGGGCCTGCCACCTACTTGCTGGCTGTGGGAGCTTGGATGTATTCTCTGAACTTCTGAGACCTCAGTTTCTCTCTTAAAAAAAAAATATTTTTATTGATTTTAGAGAGAGGAAGGGAGAGGGAGAGATAGAAACATCAATGATGAGAGAGGATCATTGATCAGCTGCCTCCTGCATGACCCCTACTGGGGATCGAGACCATAACCCGGGCATGTGCCCTGACCAGGAATCAAACCATGACCTCCTGGTTCACAGGTCGACGCTCAACCACTGAGCTACACCAGCCGGACAAGACCTCAGTTTCTTTATCTGTAAAATGATCATGAGAAAACCCACCCCAGTGAGGCTGTGTGGATCGAAGGGGATGACAGCATGGAGTAGGTGCTGAGTTAGTATCATTAGCGATTGTAATGGGGAAGGGGGTGATATGAATGTCAAAGGGATCACACAGACCCATCAGTGTCTCCCCACCAACCCTGGACTTGCTTTGGAAAGTACCGTGCCCATTGGGAGGGCATCACTGGAAGCCCTGAGGTGCCCTGGGCTGCCCTGAAGGTGTCTTGAGTCACTTCCTGCCACTTGTGGAAAGTCAGCATGGCACAAGCAACACAGAAAGCTGTGGAGTAGGGAATGTTTCACTCCGAAGGCCCCTCCCCAGCTGGAACTCAGAGAGGCATAATTGGCCTCCTAGCCTAAGACATGGGGAAATCCTAAGGCCATGGAATTAGGACAAAATGCTCAGGTCCAAATGGTATTGGAATTCAGGTTAAAAGTCAGGGACTGAAAACCAGAGTTGGCTGGGGTCAGAGAAACTCGGGGAAGAGCGGGAGTGTGCAGTTAATTCAAAAGTCTGATTACATCACCTGGAGCCCAGGTTCTGTCTTCCTGCTCCACAGCTATCACTACCTGGGGGTCGGCCTGTCCCCTGCAGCTGCCCAACATGGCTCCAAATTGTTGCTCTTGTCTAGACATCATGGACAATTCCCAGATGAGGAAAAGGAACATCTATTTCTTGTATCTCTTTTGAAGAGTCAGATAAAAACATCTCAGGAACAGCTCAGGAGATTGCCCCCAATTTCTCATTGGCCACAACCACATCATATGACCTAGCCTAAACCAATCACAGGAAAGCAGGAAGGAGACACCCCAACTGGCAAAGACCAGACACACCTGTTTGTAGGATGGGAGCTGGGGAGGGGCCATCTTTTCATGAAGTGTGTGACTGACCAATGATTCGTGGGAAACACTGGAGCTCTATTTCCAGGGCAGAGTGGACAGGGGCTTCTGAGCAGATAGCCAAGGGCATGTTGAGTCTCTGCCTCATAATTCTCCCCCTCAGATTCTGTTCCCTAACAATTGTGGAAAGCTTAGGCCTCAGGCACCATGCTAAAATTTCAACACACTACCTTGCTTCATCTTCGCATGAACATGATGAGGTAGAGGTAGGTACCAGTTTGACCTTCAATTACTGGTCAGAAAACTGGCGTACAAGGATGAAAGGACTTCCCTAAAGTTATAAAGTGGTATACTCAGGCCTCTTGAATCTGACAAGTTCCAGAGCTGTGCTGCCTAGGACAATAGCCACTAGCCTCATGTGACTCTACAGAGTACTTCAAACTAGGCCCTGGCTGGGTAGCTCAGTTGGTTAGGGCAATGTCCCAATAGGCCCAGGTTATGGGTTTGATCCCTGGTCAGGGCACATACAAAAATCAACCAATCAATGCATAAATAAGTGGAACAACAAATGGATGCTTATCTATCTATCTATCTCTATCTCTCATCCATCCTTCTCTCTCTCGCAAATCAATACATAAAAATAATCCAGTCACACTAGCCACATTTTAAGTATGCACAGCAACATGTGGGCTGGGGCTGCCACACTGGAGAGTGCAGATACAGAACTTGTCCATCATCACAGAAGGTTCTGTTGGACAGCGCTGCTCTGGGACCCCAGCTCTCCCCCACCCCCTGGAAGCGGCTCCATGGGACTGGCGCTGTGAACTGGAGGTTCCCAAAGCAACGCCTTCCAAGGCAGACGATTCCACTTCTTCCCACCCCACTTCCAAAACACAAAGAAGACTCAGTCACAATATGCGAGCCCTCATTTTTTTTCTGAGAAACTTCTAGGCAACCAACCTTTGAGGGCAAGGGAGACATTGAAAGGCATTGCTCATATCCTAGGAGTGACCAGGAAGAGGAAGAACTGGAAAAGTGACGAGGCAAGTTCAAGTACCCTTTGAACTTGGAGACACTCAGGGTTGCCCTGGGGTTAGCCCTTTCCTCCACACCCCAGGTCCCCATTCCCAAGCTCCTCCCAGTTCTCACCCATGTTGCCAATCCACAGCAAAGGTGTTTCCCAATTCCGGACAAGAAAACACTGTATCTGTGTCAGGTGACAATGTGGTGTGAGATGCAACACCCAATGCAAACCCCAGATACTCCCATTGTTCCACCCTTGCAATAAGGCCTCCAGGGCCAGAGCTCATGACTCGGTTTGTGGTCTGGCTAATCTGACTTCCAGACACTGGAGCGTTAGGGCTCTGGGCAGTGGCTCCTTGGCAAAGGTGTTGTAACAGCTGTGGGGATATTTCAGGAAGCGCTGCAGTGTCTCCCTCTATTTGTCTCCCTTCATGCTCAATTGGGTGCTGTCTTGGGGCTGGTGGGGATAAAGCTGCCCACAAGAAGATGGGTGGTGTCCAGGAAGACCTAAGCTTGAAGCCCTCCTCTGTCACTTCCCAGTCCTTCCAGAAAGGAGGGTCACTATTCTCTAAGGTCCCACCTCTATAAAAAGGAGCTACAATGCCAATCTTGCAAGGTTGTTGTGAGCGCCAGAGGGGGTGATGGTTGCAGAGTGTGGGCGCATAAGTCTTCAAATAAATGCTTCCCTCTTCCCCCGAATACCACATCCTTGCATTAGAAGTGCGGATAGAGCCCTGACCCGTTTGGCTCAGTGGATAGAGCATCGCACTGCGGACTGAAGAGTCCCAGGTTCGATTCCAGTCAAGGGCATGTACCTTGGTTGCGGGTACATCCCCAGTAGGGGGTGTGCAGGAGGCAGCTGATCGATGTTTCTCTCTCATCAATGTTTCTAACTCTCTATCCCTCTCCCTTCCTCTCTGTAAAAAAATCAATAAAACATATTAAAAAAAAAAAAAAAAGAAGTACGGATAGAGCCCAGCCAGTGTGGCTCAGTGGTTGGGCGTCGACCTATGAACCAGGAAGTCAGGGCACATGCCCAGGTTGTGGCTCGATTCCCCAGTAGGGGGCATGCAGGAGGCAGACCATCAGTGATTCTCTCTCATCACTGATGTTTCTATCTCCCTCTCCCTTCCTCTCCGAAATCAATAAAAATAAATTTTACAAAAACAAACAGTTAAAAAAATAAAGTGTGGGTAGAACAGGGGATAAACTTAGCAAGTACTCTGGACAGGGAACCAGAAGTACCAGCGATTTTCAACTGGTGTGCCACAAAAAATTTTAAAGCATGCAATAACGCCTGACTGTAGTCAGGGGCGCTGATCTTTTCCCCAGATTGTCCAATAAAAAATGACAACAGCCAACACAACCACAGCCATCAGATGTCAGTGAGCCAAAATTATACTTGTTTTTTTTTATCAGATCGGGAAAAAAAAAAGTTTTTTGGTGTGCCGCAGAACTTCAGTAATTAGTTTGTGTGCCATGGGATGAAAAAGGTTGATGTTCACTGAGAAATACCAAATCCTCACAGTTCATTTAAACTCCACCTTTAACCACCAGACCCCTGGCACCTCCTCTTCCAAAGGGCTGTCACCCAAGAACACCACTAGACAGAGGAAAGCAAAACAGCAATGTGTTGTCAGGCAAGGCTTTGGGACCAAATCCCAAGGCAGGCCCTGAGACTCACCGGCTGGCTCAGCCCCCAGGGAAGCCTCCTTTTCTAAGGCTGGTGCCGTCTAAACGCCTCCGGCCAAAGTCAACCTCGAATCCAGCTCTCCTTCAGCTGGGACTGCCTCACCTGCCAAGTGACCCTGGACACTTAGGGGCAGGAGAAATTGTTGTTGTTTTTGTTAATCCTTACCCGAGGATATTTTTTTCCATTGCTTTTTAGAGAGAGTGGAAGAGGGGGAAGAAAGGAGGGGGAGAAAGAGAAATATCAATGTGAGAGAGACACATTGATTGGTTGCCTTCTGCATGCGCCCCAATCAGGGCTGGGGATTGAACCTGCAACTCTTCGCTGCTCTAACCACTTAGCAAAAATTAGGAGCAATTTCTAAGAGCGGAGGTCGTAGCTCTCTTACCTAGCCAAAAGACAGAAAAGAGGAGAGAAAAGAAGACACTCAGTCACAGGGCCATTATGCCCTGTCCTGGAAAGTAAAACCTAATCCATGTCCACAAACATTGCCGCTCCAATCCAAACTACTCCTGGTGACATGGGCTGGGGTAGCGTTTTTCCCGTCATTGATTGTGTTTAAAGGCACGGAGGTGGGGAAAAGCCTCGAACCACATGTAGGAGAGACTACCCGGCTAACCCTCCTGGTGAGGAGATACCAGAAGACTCATCCTATATTAACTCCAGGCGGGCTTTCCAACATCACTGGGGAGGGAGGTGGGCAATGGACAGATTCCTGGGTCCAGCTTTAAATGTGGACCACATTTTAAAGGTTCATAGGCAGGGAAGGCTCTGTGGCCGTTGATTTTTCGTCATTGTTTGGGTGGGTCTCCAGGTGGCTGGTCTATTTCTTGGGCTGTTTCCATTTCTATTTCCCTCCCGAGTTTGCCATCGACAGCCTCCTTAGTGAACCCTGCTTCTTCCCTGGGTCCAAAGCTCCAGCTCCTCTTAAGAAGTCTTTCCCCTCCAACCCCTTGACCTTCAGAGACACCCTCGTGGTGAAAGTGGGCGCTAGCAGGGAATGTTACTGCAACAATCATTTTTTATTTCTGGTTCTGTATCTTTGAGAAGGCCTTGTGACTTAGGCAACTTGTGCCCATCTGACAAGGGGCGTGTTGGAAAAGTCTGGTAAGAATTTACCCTGGAAAAATCTGCATCCTCAGAGCTCAAAACAAGTGGAAGGATTAAAGAATCATAGGCCAAATGTGTGGACTCACACGTGCGCGCGCACACACACACGCATGCACACACGCAGAGAAAATGCAACCAAAATGTGGAACGTTCTGTGCACACACACGAGCCCCACATGGACCACAGAAAAGCCGACGCCTACAGTGACCCACATTTCTCCAGGCAGGCTGAGCCCACCAATGCATCTCGCTGCTCCCTTCCCCAGGACAGGCCATGTACACGCAGGAGTCACCAGCAGAAGTTACCAGTAGAAGTCACACGCAGAAGTCGCCTTAATCCCATTCCTTAGTCTCACCTGATTTTGATCCATCAGCCCATTTAAACTCCACTGGGTCTTTCATTTAAACTCCACCTTTAACCACCAGACCCCTGGCACCTCCCCTTCCTGCAAGACACCTTGGTCGTCCTCAGGGGAGGCTGATTATACAGTGAATCTCAGAGACGGCATGAAAACACCACACCCCACTCAACTGAAGTCATCTGCAAGGACAGACCTAGCTAGAGAAACAGAACCGGATATGGGGACAAAACATACACAAACCCCAGGAAACGCAGCCCACCTAGGGACACCAGAAGAGGAAGGCATCCTGCCCTTTCTTCTTCATGGTCTACCCCCAAATATCCCCCGGCATCAGACACACGTGTCCGCTGCGGGCCACCACGGAAACATGGAGGAGCACGAGGACACGTCTTCAATTGGAAAGTGACGTCTGAGATGGGAGGCGGCGTGCACAGCACCCATGTGCACGACACGTGTACCCGGCCCCTGTGCTGTGGGCAGAGTTCCAGCTCCTTAAAGGCAGGGCCGTGCTGGGAGGATAATTGTGTTGTGTCAGCTACTGTGTAGGGGCCTCACGCACAGGGACAAAGAGACGCCCGTCTGGTCCACGTACACTGAGGCGTGTCCTGCCCAGGGGTCAGGCCGGGACATGGTAGAACCTCCACAGATTTCCAGAGCCATGCAAAGCTACCCTGGGAAAGTGCTAGCGTGCCCGGGGTGGGTTCTAGAGAACAGCGCTGCCCTGGATGTAAATCATACAGAGGAGGGAGCAAAGAAGGGGAAATTCTGCCATAAATAGAGCAAAACGTGCTTTTCATTACAGCGCTTTGCAGAGCATTTAGCATCTAATGCGCTTTGTGCATTTCAAGAGACAGACGTTTTCCAAGTGGACCTGCGTATGGGACCCTTTTCTGAGATGCCATGTGTCTTTCGGGACAACTGTTGTGAGGAACATTTTGCGGGGACACAAACCATCTAACTCTTTCCACCCATGTGACCACGAGAAACTGAGGCCCAAGAGCAAAGGGACTGGCCCTTAATGGGTCTCGCTGGTTTGAGGAAAGCCAGGTGTCCTGACTTCTGCTCCAGGGCCCTAGCTCCCCACAGCTGCCGTGAGGTTCTGGGTGAGGAATTAATTTAGTCAAAGAACCTTTCTAAGCACCAACTCTGTGCCACCTCTGGGCTGGCTGCTGGAGGTGCAAGAGCAGAAAAGGCAAGGCCCTTGCCTTCAAGGAGATTACAATGTACTGGAGCTTAAGTAAGCAGCCAGTGGTAGCCCACGAGGTCTCTGCTTTGCCTAGTTTCAAAGCGCACAGATTTCATTTATCACAGATTTTAAATAATGCCAGCCCATAGTGAGAGCATCCCAGTTCCAGTCCCCACATTCTAGTAACTAGAAGTGATTGCATCAAGGACAAACCTTGCAACTGACCTGCAGTCGGTATGGAAATGAGACGCCCAGCACAATCGGTGATGGCTCACCCGACTTCGCATCAGCGGCTGGCGGGTCACTGCACATCCATTCAGTTCCTGTACAGACGGCAGAAAGTGTGGCTGTGTCGCTTCCTTGTGTCTCAGGGACAAACCCACATGACACTGGACCTAAGAGGGTAACCAGAAGAAGAAGTAAGCCAATAAAGACGAAAGTACGGCCAAGAATTGCAGGTGAGCCAGGAGGTTCAAGCTGCATCCAATGTAAATGCAGTTACCAAAAGACAGCGGGTTGTAAAAATGCCAACTCCGCCCCTGTGTTAGGGGCTCACGGTGGGCAGCCAGGGGCACACAGTGAAGGGGAATGTATCGTCATCAATGAGGAGAGTGACAAGAAGGGTAAGATGTCACATTAAAGGAGCTCTTAGAGAGTGTTCACAACATTCAAAGTGCACAAAAATAAAATATTGGACCCCGGCTGGGTAGCTCAGTTGGTTAGAGCCGTGGTCGGCAAATTGCGGCTCGCGAGCCACATGTGGCTCTTTGGCCCCTTGAGTGTGGCTCTTCCACAAAATACCACGGCCTGGGCGAGTCTATTTTGAAGAAGTGGCGTTAGAAGAAGTTTAAAAAATTTGGCTCTCAAAAGAAATTTCCATCGTTGTCCTGTTGATACTTGGCTCTGTTGACTAATGAGTTTGCCGACCACTGGTAGAGCATCCTCCCGAGACACCAAGGTTGCAGGTTTAATCCCCAGTCAGGGCCCATGCAAGAATCAGCAAATGAATGAATGAAGTAGAACACCAAATTGATGTTTTTTATCTTTCCGTGCCACCCCCCTCCCCCAAAATAAATATATATATATATATATATATATATATATGATATATGAAGCTGATTCAAACATAGGAGGAGGACTCTTCAAGGGATAAAAAAAGACGCTCACTCTTATTACAGATGAAGTGAAGGTAAGCGACACCTTCAAACAAATCTTGATAACAAAGCAAAAAAAAACACTTTAAAGGACAGTGGACAAAATAATAGTTTTCGGTGTTTGTCATTTTTCTATATACAGTTATAGCCAACAGTAGAAAGTTTATCATTTTTGACAAATTTTAGAGGTTACAGAATAATTGTTATTTGCCCACTGCTTAAGGTTGCTCACAAGGTTTCCGCTTGCCTGGCCATTCTTATGGTCAGGCACTACTGCGCAGAGCAAGGACACTGGGTACGGAGTAAGCATGCTGGGCCTCAGTTTCTCTGATTTAAGAGCAAACCAGTCAGAGTCCCAGTAGGAAAGCAGAGACACTTTGAAATGAGGGCCCTTTAAGCAGGGTTTCATTTTTAAACACTGTATTTAAAAGCTCAGAGGTGCTCATGTAAGAAGCACCGAGGCACAGTGTGGAATCCTGGGCCCAAGGGGACAAAGGGAGAATTTACCAGAAACCAGGAGGAGAGCTTGCGGTATGGAGCAGTCCACCCCTGTCTAACAAAAATGGCAGGCCTGAGAGCTTTCTGGAAGGGGGCTGGGACTAAATACCACCCTCATTCTCCTGCCCTAGCCCATTGGTTCAACTGTATATTGTCCACAGGTGGGTGTGTGTGGGGGAGGACACAGACGGAAAAGTAAACACTTGATGAGAAGAGTAAAAAAGAAGAGATAAAAAATAAGGCTGCTCCCAGCTAAATTCTGGGATGTGGAATTTTAAGTGTCTTAGAGGAAGTGAGGTGTAGGGTTTATTTTTTGGGGGGAGGAGGGTTAATATAACAGGTGGTGGAAACCTCCCAAACCAGCTTACACTCTAAGGAGGACTCAGGGAGAAGGAGAGGGGCACCTGGCAGAAGGGGGTGGCAAGAAGGACAGCTTGGCCCTGGAAACAGCCCCCAAGGACTTCTCACCGGCTTCTCTCTGCAGACACCCCATCTCTGCCTCCTTCTCTCTCCAAACCACCAGGCTCTCTCCGCTTCTCCATGCAGCACCACAAATTACACCAGAAATCATATTCCATTATTCCCAGCTGCCCACAGAGCCTGGCTAGCAGCTCCTGCTCCTATAAGAAGGAACCTGATTGGCCCAACTTGTTTCCCAAGCTTATGCCTGATCCAATCAGCCGCAGCCAGGGAGGGTCACATGACATCAACAGGCCACTCAGGGCCATCCCCAGAATAAGAAGGCCTTTCTTAGAAATAAAAGATTTGTGGGGCTGGGCAGTCACCCCACAAGATGGCCATTACTGCTCTTGGTCTACTTTTATTTTAGAAAAAGAATTCTTAGTTCAGCTGGCATGGCTCAATGGTTGAGCACTAACCTATGAACCAGGAGGTCACAGTTCAATTCCCAGTCAGGGCACATGCCCAGTGTGGGGCGTGCCGGAGGCAGCCGATCAATGATTCTCTCTCATTATTGATGTTTCTTTCTCTCTCTCTCTCTCTCTCTCTCTCTGAAATCAATAAAAAAATATATTTTTTAAAGAGTTTTTATGTACCAGGCACTGTTCTAAGTGTTTTCTTCACTTATGACGACGCTTCAAGACAGATGCTATTATCAGTCCATTTTACAGATGAGGAAACTGGGGCACAGAGATATTAAAGTAATTTTTCCAAGGTCACGCGGCTGGCAAATGGCAAAGTTGGTGTTTGAACCCACACAGTGTGGCCCCAGGATTCATGCTTTTAATCCCTATCTCCTACTACCTCAGGTTTCAATACAAGGAAACAATAGTCTCCATCCCCCGGCTCCTTAAACCCTTCAGAGAACAAGATAATAAAGGAGCCCTCAACAACCCTAAACGATGTGCATGGAAAAATGAAACCTTCTTCGAGTAAACCACAAGGCTGTAAAGGCAAACGACCTATTCTCCCATCCCATCCCATCTCTCCCCATTCCTCCGACTTCTAGCTGCATTCAGAGAACAGAACTGAAAGTAGAAAAATAGAATTCTCACTCTGCTCACCATCTGCAGATCATCAGTAATGGTATAATTGAGAAAACAATGCACCACAACACACTACAAAGGCAGAAACAATTCCGACAGCATGGCGTTTAATGCTTGTCTGCCAACAGGTGATAAGGCAGCTGATCCATACAGCATCTTGGCATCTACATGTCCCACGTATTCTTGTTCCGGGCCCCGTGCCTACGCAGGGTGCCTCGGCCTGTCTTTGAGGCAAACCAGCCTTCTCCTGGGGGACCTCATCCAGTCCCCTGGATTCAATTAGTTACCAGATGTTGGTGACTCTCCAATCCTCATCCAACCCAGATCTCCCTCCTGCCCTGGAAAGCTAAGAACCATCTCCACTTGGGTATGACACAGGCCCTTCAAATGTATCCTGCCCCAAACCAACTCCACCATCTCCTTGCCCAGACTGAGCCCTTCCTTCTGAATTGGTCTCCACCATATTGCCACCCACCCACCAAGTCCAAATTCTAGGAAACATCCTTAACACATTTTTCTCCCTCATTTCCACTTCTCATGTCCATTCATCAAGCCTTGCTTCTCTGACTTTCTAGAGACCCCTGGAACCCTCTCCCCTCTCTCCGCCTTCCCTACTCACTTCAGGCTGCCACCGCCCTTGCTTGGACGATTGCAGGGGTCTTCTAGTAACAACAGTCCTCTCGCTGCCACCTGGTTCCCAAGCTGCATCTTTCCAAAATGCAATCTGATCTATTTCAGCTTTTCTGCAATCTCTTCAAAGTTTCTCTATTTACCCTTGGATTAAACCCCAGTTTCTTCAAGTGGCCTCTGAGCCTGCACGACCTGGTGCCCACTGAGCTCTCCAGTCTGATCTCGCTACCCTTCCTTTCTCATGGAACGCTCCATGTCGATGGAGCTCCCCCCTCGGACAGGCAGCCTCTGAAATGGACCCAGGGACTGCTCCTCCTGTTTGCATGCACGTGTGTAACACTTTTCCCTGACGGTGAGTTGGACCCAGAGACTCGCTTCAAATGAACAGAATATGGTAAACGTGATGGGATGTCACTTCCAAGATCCAGTTGCAAAAAGACTAGCTCTATGGAGAGGCTCAACAGACAGAAATTGATTATCTCCAGCTAACAGTCCGTGAGGAGCTTAGGCAAAACCACACTAGATTCCCAACCCAGAGATACTGATATAATAAACGCTTTTTGTTTTGAGCTACTATGCAGCAGTGGAGGACCAATAAACTTACAGACTTTCTTATTTCTGAGCGACTGCACCCGCTTTTCCTGACTCCTGGATTGCTCCTCCCACTCCTCCCAATGACCGGTGCCAACTTGTTCACCTAACTCCAATTTATTCTCAGGTCACAGGTGAGATGACACCTCCTCCAGAAAGCCTTCTCTGATTTCCCTCATTATAGCATTGATCACACCAGAGAGTAAAGCAACATGAGGGCAGGCATCAGGGCTCCCATGATTCACTTTGGATCCCCTGTAGCTACAAAAGGACTGGCCATAGAAGATGGGTTCAATATTTCCTGAATGAATGAAGGCCGGAGACAGGCCTCCCTGCTCCACACGGAGCTGAGGCTTCTTCTGTACCCACAGCATGCAGACACTGGCTACATCCTGAGTTTCTAGAAGCCATGCTTTTAATTTGCACAGTTATAATATTGTACTCAGACCTGGTATTTCCACAGAGCTCTAACATCTCCCCATTTATTCTCTTTCACAATAACACGAGGGGCATTGCTATCCCCATTTACACACAGGAAAAATGAGATGGAAGGAATTGAATACGTTTCATTGACAACCAAGTTCAAAACTTGTGTCTCAAAACTGGTCTCCAAACTCTCAGCTAAGAGCTGCCCTCAGAAGGAAGATATTAAATGAACATACACTCTAATTACGAAATAATTTTGTTTGAAAAAATGCAGATTGCCTTTACATATATGACTGATGGTTTCACTTCGTCAACCAGGCATCTCAGTAAGCAAATCAAGTACAATATGAAATTTTTAGTCTCTAAGGGAATAGGACAGCAGAATCAAGGAAATAAGGCCAAGCCTAATTAAATTGGATCCGGAAAAAGGGAAGTTATGAGGAAAAATATCACTAAAAAGTAAAGCATTTGGAAAGAAATTAGTTGTGATGCTTTCAGAAACATACTGGTAAGCTTATAAATTGTTAGGGAAAAAATAAAGTAGTAATAAGCCAAATATGTTCATAAAAAAAGGACCATTCACAACAGGCTACTTTACAGACCAATACATCAAATATGAGATTCCAGGCTGGGCTGTATGTCTCTAAGGAGTCGCAAGACACTTGGTTTGATTTTTTTTAACTCCACAAGGATTCTATTCACCATGTGTGAGTAGCATTTCTAAACCACAAAGTTCTGAATTAAATACAATTCAATGGGGAAAAAAAGGTCATAATAATACCAGTTTCGGGTTCTGTACAGTGGGGAAAATGCTTTATAACCAATGGTTTTTGCTTCCTCAGTAACTAAATGCCTGTGGGTAGCACCCAGACACATTCACCTTATGCTGAATTCCACTCAACTGGGGAGAAGATTCTAGAATCTATACCAAGACTGCAAAGAGTGAGCCAGAGGGTACAGCAAACCTGCAAGTGTTCTTATTGGGCACTCACCATATTTTTGAATATTTTAAATATTAGAGAGTTGGCAGAAAATCCAGATTTCTAGCATCTGGGCCACATCCTCACGTGGCAAGTATTGGCCTGAACTCAGTGGGGGACTTCCCCTTACCTGGGGCATGTGGTCTCCATCTCTCCAGTCTCCATCACCCCCTATTTCTTCTACGCCCAGCCTGCCTCTGGCATTTATGGTATTTTCCTGGCCCCTACGGACATGGAGTTGAAATTCCTACATTAAAAAAAACGGTGGGCCCTTGCCAGTTTGGCTCAGTGTACACAATGTCGGCCTGTGGACTGAAGGGTCCCAGGTTCAATTCCAGTCAAGGGCATGTACCTGGGCTGCTGCTTGATTCCACCGCCCTGGTTGGGGCACTTGCAGGAGGCAACCAATCAGTGTGTCTCTCTATCCCCCCCTCCCTTTCACTCTCTCTAAAAATCAAAGGAAAATATCCTTGGGTGAGGATTAACAACAACAACAAAAAGAGGCCATCATTTTCTTGAAATTCCATTGGTTAAAACAGGATTCATTCGAGTGACCTTTAGGAAAAAGGAATTTTATTTTTAAAGAAAGTGGTCCCAGGAACCTATCCGGTGCCTTTTCTCCTTTCCCTCCCCGCTAACCTCTCAGTCATGGCAGCTCTGTTTATCCCCGTGTCTCTGCCATTTTCCCTCCTGTACTAGTTAGTCCAGTAGCTCCAGGACGTCACTTGTAAGTGACCTAAAATAGCCAGCCCGATGGAGCATCTACTTCCTGGTCCTTCACCTCCACTCTCCCAGCTGCCCTGGCCCACTGTCTCATTTTCCCGAATCCAATTTGCCCCACAGGAATCCTATTGGTATAGTCATTTACTCAAGTCATTTATTCAATCACTGGTCATGGTTGCTGGTCATTCAATGAATCAGGGTGTCTGGGGCCCTGGCCTAATTACAAGAGGGGATTATGTAGGACCTTGGGGATTCTAGGTAAAACACTTCTTTCAAGGACGTGCAGGCCATGGCCCACCGCCGATACAGCCTCCACCTCCCCAAACTCGGTCTTTCCTCTTCAGCAAGTTGCCTCCCTGCTCCCATGAGGCGTGGCCTGCCCGGGGCCTGGCTTCCAGAGGGCAGAGTTCTGCAAAGAGGAATTATGCACTTTGCTTGGCGACCGAGGCCTCAGCCACATGCACAAATGGAAGCAGTTAGTGTCTGTAATGGATTTGTAATGCTCCTTGCTGCTTCCTCCCAGTGCCTGGTGGCCTTTCCAGCAGTGGGAAAACACTGCAGAGCAGCAACTGGGCTGCTTCTCAGCCACGCTGGGGCATCCCCGCCCCACAGACCACCGCACCTCCTCTGAAACAGCCGTAACAAATTTGCCTTTATTGGCCCGGATTTTGAAACTCCACATTATTTGCCTTTGAGAGAGAACAAAGGGACTCTATTTTCTTGGCTCCTCCCAGCTCAGAGACGGCCAAGAGCAGAGCGCGCTTCTCAGGCTTCGGCGCGCCCTGCAGAAACAAGGAAGTCCCACCACACGGGACCAGGCTTCCATCCCAGGTCTGCCCTGAAAGTGCTGTGTGATCCTGGGCAGTCACTCCACCTCTCCACGCCTCACTGTCTCCATTTGTTCAATACAGACGATGACACCGCCCTGGTTTGTTCAGAGGACAAAGGGGGAAACGGAAGCCACCCTCGTAGCTCCCGTCAATCTGCATCAATCTTATTTCCCTTTCTCTCCTTTCTGATCCCCTCTTCTAACTACTTACTAAAGTGGTGACGTAGGATTTGAACTCACATCAGGTGCTCACATGCTTAATAAACCCTATGTTCTCCTGACATGATGTTGCTGTGCAAGGTTCCATCTTGCTGGCCACTTAGGCTGTGCCCACTTCTTGCTCCAACACACGAGGCTTCATGGACAGCTTGTACATGTAAGTTTGCCTTCATGTGTGAATATTTTTGTTGGCTAACGTCCCAGCCGATCGTCTCACCGGCACCATCGGCTAAGCCATTGGGCAACACCGCTCAAGGCCACATGAAGGAGCCGAGTGCACCTGTGCTGTCTCAAAGACTGAGCTTTGAAACCTCCAAGTTCAAACTGCCTCTCCATTCAAAGACTGAGCTTTGAAACCTCCAAGTTCAAACTGCCTCTCCATTCTCAACTAGTAACCACCGCGACAACAACAAAAATCAGTCAAAACAACTAACACATGGGCTTCCTATAAGGCAGGCTTACACACGCCCGAGTGGCCCTTATTGTCCCATAGACAGATGAGGCAGCCGAGGCACTTGCTTGTCGAAGTTAGCCAGGCAGTGACAGAAAGCCAGGAGCGGTGGCTGCTGTCCTGGTTTGCACAGGACTGTTCCAGCATTTAGTAAACGCTGTGTTCTAGAAAACTCCTTAGACCCAGACAAACCAGGTTATTTGGTCACCTAGCCAGGAGAGACCCCAGCTCTGTACGGCTTCGTTTTCCCTACCTGTAAGAGGGGAATGGTAGAATCTACCTCATTTTCTCAAGTCAGAGGCTTCTGAGCCCAGCCGAGCCTAGGGCTGGACACAGGGTGAATGCCCCACAAGGTTTAGATTGTGTCGTCGCCCTGTCACTGGCAGCTAAGAATAGGTTGCTCTGGAGGGAGCCTTGTGGGAAGTGCTCGAGCAGGAAAGTGTGCTAAGAAAGGATTAATCCCAGCATCTGCTGAGGCAGGGGGAAAGGGAGCCCACGTCACCCTGAGGTCACACCAGCTGCTCTCATCTCCCGTCCCAGGCGCCCAGATATCCTGGCGGGGCCAGGAGGCATCTGTGCCGCCCACGCGATCCTGTCTCGGGCTTTAGCCGCCAGCGTTAACCTCCAGACCCAAGCCCCTCTGGCTTCCTCCCGCCTCCCTTGGCTATTTGTGGTCCTTGGACTGTGACAAGGGCCAGGGAGGTGATGCTGCTCTGTTCCATCACACAGTCTACACCCCAACACTGGGAGTCAGGATGTGCAGCCCATGAGAGCCCCTGATGGTCTCCCCCTTCTCCCAGGATCCAGGATGGAGAACCCTGCCAGGTGTCAGCGCCTGGTTACCAACTAGGCCAGCACCAACCATGAATTGTGCACTTCCCCACCTCCTATGTGAATTCAGATTCCGGCCCTGATGAAGACCATCACTCAGTCACTCAGCAAACACTGAGGGGGCTCTGTGGAGGAGCCAGACTGCTTGCCAGCTGCCTGACCTGGGTGTCCAGTTCATTAGCCTCTCTGTACCTCTCCGTCCACATCTGGAAATGGGTTAATAATAATACACGCCATGTAGTATTGTTGTGTAAAACCCTTAAAACAATGTCTGGCAAATATCAGATGCTTAATAAATGCTATTTATCATTATTAATGGTAATTATTAATATTAATACATCTTACACTTTACATAAGCAACCCATATCCTTATTTCTGGGCCATTTTGAAAGTGCCAAACAGCTACACAGAAAATTTTACAAGGGGATGAATATTAATATCAAGAGTTGGGAGGGAGGAGAAACCAGGATGGTGGCATAGGTAAGCACCTGAACTGCTGCCTCACACAGCAATTTTAAAACTATAACTAAAAGACAGAACAGACATCATCCAGAACCACAGGAAGGCTAGCTGAGTGGAAATTCTACAACTAGAAGGAAAGAGAAAAGCTCACGGAGAATCAGAGGAATGGCAAAGGGCTGAGGTACAGAGACACGCACGCAGAGAGGAAGGGTGGCTGAGTGCCTGGCTGACTTTCTCTGGCGGGAGGGGGAAGGAAGCCCCCGACTGCACTGAACCCCAGTTCCAGGCAAAACCCCATGGACCCAGGCTCATACAGGGGGAGTCTGGACTGTCAGGTAGAGAGAAAGGCACATGGAGACTCGGGGGAGCCATGGAGGCTCATACAGGGGGAGTCTGGACTGTCAGGTAGAGAGAAAGTCTCCATGGAGACTCGGGGGAGCCATGGAGGGCAAAGGTCAGGAGGTGCATGCGTGTGCGATTGCTCGCAGAGAAGACTGAATGTGGAGGTTGCCACAGGCTTTCCCTAGTAGAAGGGAGTCAGAAGCACCTGACTGCAATGAACCCCAGTTCTGACTGCACTGAACCCCAGTTCCGGGCGAGCCCCTGGGGACCCACGCTCTTATGGGGGAAATCTGGACTGTCAGGCAGAAACTCAGGGGAGCCGCGGAAGGCAGAGGCCTGAAGGTGCACGTGCAAGGGCAGGGCTGACAGGAAGCCAAGACTGTCTGCTCTGCCCTGAGACTCCGCCCCATCCAAGCTGAGCACAGAGGCTTTTGCAGTTTTGCAGATCTGATCCTATAAGGCTGTCTCCAGCACTGAAATTCTTCCAGCGTAGACACAGCTGATCCTCACAGCCAAGTGGCCTGGAGGTCAATTCCTCCCAGTGATACCAACAACAATCAAGACTTAACTACAACAAGACTGTACACACAGTCCACAAAGGGGTGCACCAAGAGTGTCCACCTCAGGTTAACTGGAGAGGCCGACCCACTGGGCCATATAGGAAACCTAGCACACAAAGCTACCCTACCAACTCAGGGAAGCAGTGAAAATGCAGAGACAAAAAAACATATCACAAATGAAAGAAATGGAGGAAAACAAATGACTGGATATAGAATTCAAAACTATGGTTATAAGGTTTTTCAAGAATATCCTAGAAAAGGCCAATAAATTTAGTGAGACCCTTGAAGATATGAAAAAGGACCAACTAGAAATTAAACATACACTGACTGAAATAAAAAATATTATACAGAGACCCAACAGCAGACTAGAGGAATGCAAGAATCAAGTCAAAGAGTTGAAATACAAAGAAGCAAAAAACACTCACCCGGAAAAGCAAAAAAAAAAAAAGAATCCAAAAAGTTGAAGATAGTGTAAGAAGCCTCTGGGACAACTTCAAGCATACCAACATCAAAATTTGGGGGTGCCAGAAGAAGAGAGAGAGCAAGATACTGAAAACCTATTTGAAGAAATAATGACCAAAAACTTCCCCCACCTGGTGAAAGAAATAGATTTACAAGTCTAGGAAGCGCACAGAACCCCAAACAAAAGTAATCCAAAGAGGACCACACCAAAACACATCATAATTAAAATGCCAAGAGCAAAAGATAAGGAGAGAATATTAAAAACAGCAAGAGAAAAACATTTAATTACCTACAAGGGAGCACCCATATGACTGTCAGCTGATTTCTCAACAGAAACTATGCAGGCCAGATGGAGTGGCAAGAAATATTCAAAGTGATGAATAGCAAGAACCTACAACCAAGATTACTCTACCCAGAAAAGCTATCATTCAGAATGGAAGGTCAGATAAAGAGCTTCCCAGATAAGAAAAAGCTAAAGGAGTTCATCACCACCAAACCAGTATTATATGAAATGCTGAAAGGTATTCTTTAAGAAGAGTAAGAAGAAAAAAGTAAAGATAAAAATTATGAACAACTAATACGTATCTATCAACAAGTGAACCTAAAAATCAAGTGAATTAAAAATCTGAGGAACAGAATAAACTGGTGAATATAATAGAATCGGGGGCATAGAAAGGGAGTGAACTGATAATTCTCAGGGGGAAAGGTGTGGGGGTGCGGGAAGAGACTGGACAAAAATCATACACCTATGGATGAGGACAGTGCAGGGGAGGTAAGGGCAGAGGGTGAGGTGAGAACTGGGTGGAGGGGAGCTATGGGAGAAAGAGGAGAAACAATTATAATAATCTGAACAATAAAGATTTATTAAATTTTAAAAAAAGAAAAAAAAGAGTTGGGAGGAAGGTTGAAACACAGTAACTTCCTTTTGCTAATATCATCTCCCCAGGGCCAGCTTCTTGGGCATGTGACCAGTGCAGTCACCCAGGGTCCTGCACTGAGAAGGGCTGGATGCTTGAGGCTGACTGTCCTCTGGTCTATGGAATTGAATGGTCCACGTAAGTGGACTTCAGTGGGACAATGGAGCATGCCCAGAGGTTGGAATCTTGGGCTCATGTGCAGTCCCTCTACCTCCCGCCAGCTCCCCCCTTATAAATTATGTTGATGGTACTGTGCTCACTTCATACTGAGTCATTCTGATGTGTGATTTTGCAAACAGAATCTCTGTCTTTTTCCTCTTTGTTAACACACATTCCCTTCTATATAGCAGCAAGAAAAATAAGAAGCAGCAATGGAGAAGGAAGAAAATCTCATCTTGCCATCCACATCATCTCACAACAGCCAGGGTTGGGTAACCCACTCCAACAGATAGACAAGTCACTTTACCTCTCTGAGGCTCAGTTTCTTCATCTGGGAAGTGGGTATAATGAAAAGTCTCCTTCTGGGCTCCTCAGAGGATTAAGTGAGATAGCACCAGATTTGATTCTGTGCTTGGCAACAAGAAAGTACTTAATAAATGGTATTCATAGCATTCAAATCATCATCATCATCATCACCATCATCATCATCATCATCATCATCATCTGGCTGGTGTCATTGGCTGCATGGACAAGTCCTAGGACCAGATTAAAATTGCTTCTCTCCAGGCTGAACTTATAAAGTAGTCCTTGCTCATAAGGAATGCAAAAAATCTTCCTTCTTTTCCTTCCATTCCTTTTAGGTTGTTATTCTCTGGGTCACTTCCTCTCCTGGGCAGGAGTTCTTACCCCAGAGCTTCCTGGCCCTGGCTAGTCTGGGCACCATGGTCCAAAGCCGCGTCAGTCAGATCCTGGCTTAGGACACAGACACCACACCAACAATTGCATCAAATGCCTCAGACAGGCTGGTGGCAGTGTTTCACATTGTATTATTATTATTATTACCACCACAATCAAAAAAGATACAATAGAGATAGCCCAGGACGTGTGAGTTAAGGAATGAGCCAGCCATTCGTGGGTCAGGCACAGGATTCGTATTTACGTAAGAGGTGAACTCGAAGCCCTTGTCCTGGCTGCAGTAAAGAGGGACGCTGTCCCTCAGCCTCAGCAACAGTGAATTCCCAACGTGGAAGGAATGTTCGTGATCACTTGACTCAGAGGACCAGAGAGCTAAAGGCTCCCTCCCAACCCAATTCTTCTCGCTCCCTGCCTAACTCAGAAAGAGCTACTCCCACATAACTCACAAAAAAAATTTACCAAAGTGCCCCAAAGGGTGGGCTCCCCTTCACTGTTCAAAATTGGATCAATGTGGGGGAAGAGCAATTAGGCACAGTAGTTCCCATGAGCCCCAACAAAGCCCAGACTTCTGGATCCACCCCTTCTGCCTGCAGAAACCTCACTGGAGCCAATAACGTGAAACAAGGGCAAAGAAGACTGTCCACAGGACCCATGCCTTGTCATTTTAAGTGGGAAAGTTAGGAATCAGAAAAGTGAATCACTAACATCAGGATTCTTGCTAAGTCAATGTTCTGGTTACCACTTCCAGTGTTTAAAAAACAAAAAATCCCAAAGCTCAGTGACTTCCAAAAACCACAGTTCTTTATTTTGGTTACACATCGGCCAGGTGAGCAAGGTTCAGTGGGGACGCCTCCTCTCTCCTCCACACATCTTAGTTCTCAGCGGGGTTGACTCCATAAGTAAAGGGGTGCAAGGGCGTGGAGCTGTGGTCCACAGACTTGGTATCTCCAAGCAAATTCGAATTCCTATTTATGTAAGTGATTAACTCAGAAACCCTTTTGATGGCTGCAGTAGCGAGGGAAGTGGGGACCTCAGGGTGTCTGACTCCCTAAATGGTGCCTCAGTGATGCAGTGATAAGTAACCCAGTTTTGTATAACTGGAAAGGGCAAAGGGAAGGCCAAATATTCTAGGCATGCCCGGTGAAGGCCAAGCGAACTAGAGAAGGTACCTGTCTGTCAGTCACAGCTGGGAACAGGTCACTGACCAGAGTGGGCATGGTGCAGCAGGGGGAGATAGGAGATGTTTAAATTCCTAAACAAAAGAGCTTGTGCTCTTGGCTCTCGCGCTCTTGGGACTCTAGTTGCAGGGGGCTGTGTTCTCCTGGCTCCCGGGCATTTGCCCCCGTGGCCCATGGCCATGACCCCACACACAATGGACTGATGGACTGCAACTAGCCTGAGACTAAACCGGACCCAACTCCACCACGGACACTGGCTTTGCTTTTAGGTCTACTGAATCCCCAGCTGCACATCCTCAGGACTGGGTGAAGGGTAATGGGGCTTTGAAAAATCCAGAGATGAAATTCCACGCAAACAAAAATCACTCATCCTCCCGTCAAGTCTAGCGATAGCGTAGGGACCCGGTGGGGAAGAGGATACATCCCTTCCATCGACAACACCAGGACTCCAAAAGTGAGTGTTCTAAGAAGTAGAACCTGCCAGTTTTTTATGGTCTGGGCCAGGAGCTAGAGGTGGCTTTACTTCTGCCTCCTCTAATGATCCAAGTCCCAGAGCAGCAGGCCTTGCCAATGCAGGGCGTGGGCCATGGCTTGGTGAGCGGTGTCTCTCAGAACTTCCTGCATCTGTAAGCCCCTGCCACACGTCTTGCTGCAGCTATGTGATACAACGCTACTGCGTCACAGATAATGACGCGAATGAAGGGGTGTGAAAGGCATGGTGGAATGTCTCTGCTGGATTGAGGTAAAAGCCACAAAAACGAAACAAAAAGTTGGACAGAAAACTTGATAGATGCCCTGACCCAAACATCAGAATGCCATCTCTGATCGCCTAGGAAACTGAGCTGTGTTCTTCTTTACATTTCGTGTTTTCCAAGATCTTTACAGGCCACGTCCAGCCCACAGAGACGCTGTGTTTGGCCCCCACATTGATTTTTGGCCCCCCACCTTCATGTTCGCATCATCTTTTTCCAGCTTCTGCGAGGGATTCTGGCCGTCCACAGCACCAGAGGGCCAGTGAGTTAACTTCAGGGGGTGTAGGCACCCCAGTTTTTAAGGGCCCCCAGATGACCTTTCTCCCACATCTATGTGCCTGCCTGCCCTCTCTGGGCATTTGGGTCTGCCATTCCACAAACCATGTTTGGAACCTAAAGTCAACAGTGGCACAAAACAAATCCAAGGTAGAGCACCTGGGATGATGCACCTGAATCTAAGGGAGGGGGCAGTGCCTTGGATGCGGGACACGCATGATTTCCCTACACATGTGCAAACTGGGCCCAATCAGGGGTCCTGGCTCCCTCACGGCTCCAGAGTACTGTCCCCATCTCCCCCTCTCCCCATGGCACAAGGTCAGACATAGTTGGTCTATGGGCCGCTGAGTGTTACCAGCAATGCAGCCAAGTCAAGTCGGGAGGAAGGAGTGGGTGGGGAAGGCCGCACAGCTAAGGGAAGGACAGGAGGGAAGGACGGGAAACATGAGATCAAGAGCAGCGGAGGCATGGACCTCGGAGTCGGTGCCTTGGGTTTGGGAACAGGGGGAAAAGAATGAAGTCAGTGGTAAAAGAAAAGAGCGTGAAATGGCCATTTCATGCCTCCTAGCAAATAAGATAGAGGGCAGCGAACCCTGGCCACCCTCGCTGCCCTGCCCTTGCTCAGTCACTAGCAAAAGTGTGCCAGGAACCAACAGCTGGAAGGAACTTGGAACCCAATGATCAGATGGTAGGCATGTGAGTACCAACTCCAGGATTTTCGCTGTGTGTACAAATCACCTATGCCATTATTCAGTTAATATTTTTTCCCTTAAATTGATTTTCAATGGGATCCTTTTTTAATTCAAGCTTTTTCCCTGTATGATTACTTCTGAAGAACCATGGGGTTCATGGGTGATGTGTTCACACATGCACACACAAACACACACATGCACACACCATTTTCAGGAATTTTGCAAGCCCTTTGTTAAGCACAGCCACTGTGAAAAAATTAAATTGTATAGACCTGCAATTAAATTATATTAAAGACAAAGGTAATAAATATTTAGACCTCATCCCTTCCTACTTATTTTACTACATTTTCCTATTCTCTGTGCTCTTAAGCTGGTTCTTACCCGCTGCACCTGTGATGGACATATAGTCAGTAATGTGCTACTACACCTCTCTTCCCAACTCTGCATTCCATGACCCTTGGCAGGCAGCTTGACATCATGGGGGCAGGAGTGTTTACACCATGGAAATTGGCCAAAGCTCCTTCCAGAGCAGGGCTTTTCTTTCCCGGGAGAGCTGATTGTTAAACATTTAGCAGCACACCGCACCTTCGTGTAATAATTAAATTCATATTACACATGTAGTATAATATGACATACATAATATATGTCTCCTAATGAACACTAAAGCAAACTTAGTTGCAAATTCTATATATACATATCCATATGTGTATATGTGCATCTGTGTGTGTGTGTGTGTGTGTATAGATACAGGAGTGGGCAAAGTAGCTTTACAGTTATGAGTACATGAGTTTATTCATACATTGATATTTATTAATTATTGTATTACTTGTATTATAATTGTAAACCCACTTTTGCCCACCTACATGTGCATGTGTGTATGTGTTTCTACATTCCCTAAAATGATCTTATGTTCCATCAGTGAGGACATGTAGTAGTTTAACACCGACTAGCCCGACAGTCATTCGTCAGGTAAACTGAGATACACACAGTGAGTTCAAGGCCATCTCCAGCTCTGTCCTCTACCCCAGCTCTCTGTGTTTCCCTCTGCTCAATGCTGCCTCCCTCTGTGGATGGCACTCAGTCACATTCAGGAAGCACATAGCCCAGAAACAGCTAGAACAATAGGGGAGGAAGGGGGCAGCTGGGGGGCTAAAAGGGTCATTAGCAATTCACACAATTAATTAGACAATGCTGGGGACACAGCCATCTGGATAACCCATTGATGAGGATGGCAGGGGGCCTACTCCCAGGGGCCCCTTGTGGGTTACCACAAACAAAGCTCAATGGTCCACCTCCCCCTAATATGCTCCCCAAACCCGCTTAAATATTTGATGCAAAATTAAAGCCCATTCCAACTTTTATGAGCAGCATAGCAGTGTCTGCTGCTGCTGGGCGCCCCCCACCCCCACCCCATCACCATCTTCCGAGGAGCCCCCACCCCAGTCCTGGGCAGCCTGGTCCTCCATCAAGCCGAGTGCATTAGGACAATTAGCACCAGCCCACTGGCGCCAATTAGCAACCAATAGTGTCTATATTATGGAGAGGGGGCGGCCGGCGCCTGTGTCTCCAGCCGGCCTTCACACTCAATTACATTAAGTAGAGGCTCTGAGCTGCGGTCGGTGGGCTGGATGGTTGCTGGAGTAACCGTGTCTTTTCTGTGCTGCAGGTGATCTTCACCCCAGCCCCCTGATCCGGGCCTGACTCCTTTCCTTGTCCACTTGCATCACTACACATCCCTTCAAAAGGCAGGAGGGGGAGGCATGGGGGCAGGCGGCAGTGCCCAGAGAAGCAGGAAGAAAGGCATGGAGCTAAATCATAATATGAACCCTTCCTTCCTCCTCCCCTTCCTCCCTTCCTTCCCTCCCTCATCCATTCATTCATTCAATTCATTCATTCATTCAAGAAATCTTCACAGCAGGTCGACTGTGTACCTGGCATGCTTCTACAGCCACAACCGGCTATGTAACTGGCTTAGCCGTGTCTCTCTCAACAAGCCTCTGCCCCTCTCTGTGCCTCAGTCTCTCCTATCTTATCAACGTGGCTGGCTTCAGGGCCTGGCCTTCCCCAGGCTCCTTCCTGATCTAATATTTGCTGACATTATGATTATTCAGCATCTGAGCAAGGCAACCTGGGCAGGGACGGCCCAATGGCCTTAGGTAAACGTTAATTCCCTATGAAATTACTGGGGATTACTGACGTCTTTACACAGAGTTTTATATCTTTAAGTGCTTTCTGATCGCTTTGGGAGCTAATCCCAGGTGGAGGCCAGAGGCCTTTAGAAAGCCCTCGTCAAGTTGAAGCTGGAATCCAAACAAGCAGGCAGATCTGGGGTGGGGACAGGCGCCTGCCTGCAACTCGGCCCTCCCCCAGCAGGTTCCCTCCCCTACACCCCCAGGAACCACTGCCCAGAGCCTCCACTGGCCTTCAGCCTCTGGAGGAACTGTGCATGTGCCAAAACCCCTGTGTGCACCTGGCCCAGTGGGAAGATGGGTGAATACAGGCAAAACAGCCCCTGCCCCAGGGAGCACGCAATCCAGCTGGGGGGATGCAACTCACACACAAGCCTGGAATTGGCCTCTAGGAGCTGCTCGACACTAGACCAGTGCAAAAGGCAGTCACTGAATCGTTGGGTATGGAGACCACCCTCCCCCTCTCGCCAGGCACCGGAGATAACATGGTGGCCAGACACAAGGTTTGTGCAGGCATGGAACTTTAAGCTTAGTAAAGCCTGTGCAACGGGCAGGTGGAGGACATGGCGGTATCTCCCCAGAGAGAAGACTCAGGCTCCATTTTGTAGGGTTCCTTCCTTTGTCAGCTCTGATTCAGCTTCCTCCTTGTGCCAGGCACTGTCCCAAGTGCCGCACTCGGCTAGAGAGTCACCCGGGTCAACAGGAGTGTGTCTGCTCTCAGCAACTCTAATGGGAAAGACATGTGTTCATTCACAGCCGCCCCAAAACACTGTGAATGCTACAAAAATCAACCCAGCTAGAATTTGCCGATAAGGCCTCCATATTATCAGGGTATCTTCCGTGGGTCAAGGATAGAACAGCACACAGAAATAAATGAGAAGGGAAAATGTTCTCCAAGCATGGGAGGTCCACACCTCATAGTTCTGTTCATGTTCAAGTCTGACCTCCCATGTCCACTCAGCATGTAATGGGCACACACATACGTCTCACGTGTACAACTTCTCTGCACCAATGGGCTTTGCTTTGGGCACATTGCTAACACCCCGCAACCCTGGACGCTTGCTCATTGTCCATGTCACACATGAGAAAACTGTAACTACAGAATAGGCAACAGATCTTGTATTCAATCCCAGGTCTTTTCAACAAATAGTGTTGTGAGAATTATCCTATATAATAAAGAGGTAATATGCAAATCGACTGTCACTCCAACACACAAGATGGCTGCCCCCATGTGGACACAAGATGGCCACCACAAGATGGCCAGCAGGGGAGGGCAGTTAGGGGTGACCAGGCCGGCAGGGGAGGGCAGTTGGGAGCAACCAGGCCTGCAGGGAAGGGCAGTTGGGAGGGACAAGGCCAGCAGGGGAGGGCAGTTGGGAGGGACCAGGCCTGCTGGGGAGGGCAGTTGGGGGGAACCAGGCCTGCAGGGGAGGTCAGCTGGGGGCGATCAGGCAAGCAGGGGAGGGCAGTTGGGAGGGACCAGGCCTGCAGGGGAGGGCAGTTGGGGATGATCAGGCCTGCAGGGGAGGGAAGTTAGGGGTGACCAGGTCTGCAGGGGAGGACAGTTAGGGGCAACCAGGCCTGCAGGGGCAGGCAGTTGGGGGTGGCCAGGCCGGCAGGGGAGGGCAGTTAGGAGCAATTGGGCTGGCAGGGGACCAGTTAGGCGTTGATCAGGCTGGCAGGGGAGTGGTTAGGAGGTGATCAGGCTGGCAGGCAGAAGCGGTTAGGGGCAATCGGGCAAGCAGGAAGGCGAGCAGTTGGGAGCCAGCAGTCCTGGATTGTGAGGGGGATGTCCAACTGCCCGTTTAGGTCCGATCCCATCAGGATTGGGCCTAAACAGGCAGTCGACATCCCTCTAGGGATACCATATTGGAGAGGGTGCTGGCTGGGCTGAGGGACACACACCCCTGCCCCCGTGCATGAATTTTGTGCACCGGGCCTCTAGTGAGAATTATGAGGAGGAGGAAGAGGAGCCCTGTTTTTAATGGTGCTTATTACATGCCAGGCCCTGTTTAGATGCTCTAGGTGCCGTGTCTCTTGTGAATTTCAGAGCAAGCCATGAAGAGAACACTGAGGCTCAGAGAAGTCAAGAAACTTGGCCAAGGTCACACTTTCCTGTTTCCATCCTTGACAAGTGATTGGGCACTTTCCCCCAAGCACCTCCGACAAAAGGCTGTTGGATCAAGATGCCCCAGTTGGACAGGTTTTGGCTAAACATCCATCCCAAGGGCCTGGGAGCTGGAGCCGGTGGGCAGAGATGCCCCAGTTCAATCCAGTTGAACGTCCATCCTGCCTTTGCAAGAACCTCAGGCTCAAGGGCAAAACACTGGCAAACTCCTGAAGTTGGGGCAAGGACAAAGAGAACTAATTAAGATTGAAAGCAAGGCAGGGGCCCCGAGCGCTGCCTCCTCTGACTTCAGAGACACCCGATAGCCCTACATCCCACTTCTGTCTTTACAGACGTCCCCAATGGCACCTTCAAGGGCACTGTGTGCACCCAGGACTTTGTCATCCAAGTTAAAGAGGGAGCTTATTCGATATGAATGAGCATATGCACATAAATCCACATCATTTTTGTGGGTATCGGGAAGGTACATTATTGTGGTAAACTGCTGGGCTGAGAAGATAGGCTGTGGGCTCATCCGATCACCAAATGGCTCATTCACTCACCCTCAAGACACTTTCCAATTCCTTCCTTCTTTCATTCATTCTCAATAACAAGTCCCAATTCCCTGTTCTACTGGACTTTTTACAAACAAGTATGTACTTTTTTAAAGATAATGCTTTATTTCAGCAGTCTTCCTCGCTGGCTCTGTGGCTCCATTCTGACCAATGATATTTAAATAGACATCTGCTAAAAGGGATTCTGGGAAAGCATTTCCTGTCATGATAAAAAGGAGATGGATGTGACTAGTTGAGGCCTTTTTGTCCCTTCATTCTCCTGAAAAATAGATGTAATGCCTGGAGGTACAGCAGCCATCTTGTGACCATGAGGCATTCACAGGAAGAGAATCAAGCTAAGAATACCACAGAGAGATACTGGAGCTGCAAAACTAATTCCAACACCCATCTCCCTCTGGACTCCTTCTGGACTGCTTCTTATGTAAGGAGAATAAACCATTGTTTGTTTGTCATGTAAAAGTTGAGTTTTCTCTTAATGTTAGCCAAATATAATCCTAATTTAATGAGAAAGATTGGTACACCTTTTCCCATCTAGTGAGATTGGATGAGAAAGTACAAGAAGTAACAGCAGAAGCAGGCGCTGTGCACCTACAGTTCAACGGTGGCAGGTCCAGAGAAATGGGGGCAAGGACATTTCTTGCCCAAAGGCTGTTCCTAAGGTTCTCCTCACTTCCTTCTCCAACGTCCCTGACTCTACCAGAGCTCCCAGAAGCTGAAGCCACACACTGTCCCTCCTCTAGTGTGCACAATCTCTTCTCTCCTGCAGGTACAATTCCAGAATGCAGAGCACATGCAATGAAAGGACTCCTCTATTAGTCTCCTAATAAGGAAATCTTTTTAAGTTGGCTCACACTTTTGATACATAAGCCCACTTAGCATCACTTCTCTTGTTATTCGGCCCTGTCATTTTTCCCCTTCTTTCTAACAAAATGCAAAAGCAGTTTCCCCCGTCTGAACTGGCCATTTTCCCCACCTATGCTGACAAGTGAGGACAAGGCTCCTTTCTGTCTGAACCCCTGGTCAGTCCCTCAGTACCAACATGCAATGACCCTCCTTAAAATCACAGGAAAAATGGTCACAGCAGCAGATTTGTCCCCAATAATGAGGAAGGAAAATGGTAATGACTATGTCTATTTCTAATAATAGTTGCACAAACATTTATTGGGCACTGACTGTGTGGCCCCATTCAGCAGAGCCCTCACACTCCCGGTCTAAGCCCCTAACAGGCAAGGACTTTGCTTCTCTTTGTACTGTGTACCCAGTGCCTGGCACACTCTAGGTACTCAATAATATCACCCAGGGAGCAAATCCACATCACAAGCTAATGAAGTAAGTATGACCATCCATCCCCTTTTACAGATGAGAAAATGGAGTCTCCACGAGGAAAAGGGACTTGCCTAATATTACCCAGCTGGCAAGTGGCAGGGTTGAGATTTATACTAAGGCACTTCCAGGACCCAGGGCCATGTTTTAGTCTCTTTGGCTGCACATGGACACTTTCAATGACATTTACGTAGGAAAAAGTCCAGGGACCACGACATGAGTGAAGGGCTTATTTTCACTCTGCCAAAATGCAAAGGCTCATTGCCGACTCTTGGCTACTTTCCAGAAGAAGGCTGTCCCGAGCTGCACAGGTTGGGAACATACCCCTAGGAAACTGGGATGCTGAAAAGCTCGCTTTTTTATGAGCATGCGTCGAAGGCAATTACTCAGATTATCAAACAGCCCTTCACAAGGGAGTCTAGGCAGCCTTCCTTTGAATAGAAGTTTCTATCCCTTTGGCTTATAAATCCATTCACTGATGCATTCACTCAACAAACACTGATCAAGCCCCTACTGTGGGCCAGGGACTGGCTGTCATCGCACCAAGGCCGTAACTGTTGATGAGATGGACAAATGTCCTGCCTTCCGTGGGCTTCATATCCTAAAGGGGGAAAGACAGATAAGGTGGTCGGCTGTGAAATGCCCCCTCCAAAGACACCCAAGTCTTCACCCCTAGAACCTGGAACATGACTTTATTTGGGGAGAGGGGGCGGATCTCTGCAGATGTGATTAAGTTAACATTAGAATGGGGAGATTATCCTGGGTTTTCTAGGTAGGTTCTAAAGGCATCCTATATAATAAAAGGCTAACATGCAAATCAACCAAATGACGGAATGAATGGTTGCTATGACACGTGCTGACCACCAGGGGGAAGACGCTCAATGCAGGAGCTGCCTCCTGGTGGTCAGTGGGCTCCCACAGCAGGAGTGCCACTCAGCCAGAAGCCAGGCTCATGGCTGGCGAGCGCAGTGACAGTGGCGGGAGCCTCTCCCGCCTGTGCGGCAACACTAAGGATGTCCGACTACCCGCTTAGTGTCATCCCCAAGGGCTCCCGGACTGCGAGAGGAATTTTGTGCACTGGGCCTCTAGTCAATTACAAGAGAGAGGCTGAGGAGGCCCTGCTGACACCTTGATTTTGACCCAATGATACTGACTCCCGATTTCTGGCTCCGGACTGTGACAGAATAAGTAGCTGCTGTTTTAAGTCACCAAGTTTGTGGTCATTTGTTCCAGCAGCCCTTGGACACTGATACAGGCCATTTTTAACATCTGCTAGATTAACAGAAAGGTGGTAGGTGCTATGTAACTAGGATTCAATACACACCCATCTTTTTTTGGTGTTAATCCTCACCCGCGGGTATTTTTTCTATCGATTTTTAGAGAGAGTGGAAAGGAAAGGGGAGAGAAACATCTATGTGAGAGAGAGACACATCAATTGGTTGTTTCCTGCACTGGCCCCCATCAGGGATGGGAATCCAGCTTGCATTGGAGACACGTGCCTTTGACCAGAATGGAACCCACGACCCTTTAGTCCCAGGGCTGACACTCTAACCACTGAGCAAACCATTCAGGGCCACACACCCATCTTCCCAGAAGAATCCCCGCATCCAGTGGGGCCCTCCTCTAATGGGAAGTCCATCGCAGCTCCTCAGCCCTTAGGAAAAGCTCGACTTCCTGACTCCCACTTTCCTTCACTCCTCGTAAGCACAATGCCAAGGCCACGGGGCCTTCTGCCTGCATCCTGTTTAAGTAAGTCGAGGGACTTCCCTCGCCAATTAGAGGCTTCCCCTTCAGCCCCCGCTTTTCCCACACCTGCCGCGGGGAGCACGTGTGGGCCGTTGGCCTCCGTTGTGTCACCGCATTGTTCCTGAGTTGGCGGCCGCTCTGCAGAAATGACCCCATTCGGAATGTTTGGGGGAGACTGAGCAAAAGATCTACACAGCCTCTCCTGGGGGAACATCAGGGCTATCATAGCTACCTTTCCCAGGGAGCAGTTTCGTGCTGATGTCTTACACCCTCACTGCACCCCATCTTCCAGGAGCGGAGACAGGGGCGCCTGGGTCCCGGTTCCTGACCCGACAATTCAGAGCCTGCATTTCACCAGGTAATGTGTACGCCAGAGAGTGGAAGAGCTTACTCAAAGCTCCCCAAGAGAGAAGGCCAGAGACGAGAATGGTGGGTGCTCATGGCGACTGGTAGTTCTGATTTGCCTGGCTGTGTGGGGCTGAGGGCAACACTGCCAAGGCCAGGGATGTCTCGGTTTTGCCTGCTGTCAATGTTTTAGGTCCCTGATGGTCTTTGCAGACTCCCCAGGATCCACTTCCCACTTTTCCAGTACTTTCCCCTTATTTGGGGATCAAGGTAGGTCTGCCCATAAACACTTGGGGTCTCTGGTGAGAATGCGCCTTACAGGAAAGGAACCCAGGCCCCCACCACTGTCCCCAGGGACAGGCATATAACTCAGGTGCTAGCCAATCAGTCTCCCAGCCCTGGTCCCGGCCACAGAGACTGGCCCTGAGATGGCCAAATGATGTGACCATCTACGCAAGTCCTGGCTGGGAGAGCTGGGCAAGCAGCAGGCACCCTTCCCTGTGGGGCTCAGGCTTCCTGGGGCTCAGGCTTCCTGGGGCATTCACACCGCCTTCCCCAGGCCTCATGCTTTTAACCCTCGAACAATACTGAAAGTGTGTGCCAAGAGTATCCCCATATCACAGAGGAAGCCACTGAGGCAGAGGCTGAGGAAGCTGCCATAATCACCCAGCTCATAAGGGGTGGGCCTGGTATCCACACCCGTGCTCAAACTACTGCACCATCTTTGCCAACGGGGGACGCGCTGCCAAATCATTGCTATGTGCGCTGAGGTCAGGGAGGGGAGAATGAGAGCGGATGCGATACAACCTTGTCTCAACCCCAGAGATGCTGATCCCCACCACCCCACCCCAGCTGGGGCTCTGATTCTTCTGGCTCACTCTTCAGTGCCAGCCAAGTCCCTCTGGGCGCCTAACTGGAAAGCCAGTAAGACTCGAGAGAAAAATGACTGCTTCCTAAAAACACCTGGTGGACTTCCCCAACATATCTTGTCGGCATTCAGAATGCCCGTGACAGCTTTTCCTGAAATATTTTCCAGGTGAACTCTGCGGCCGCCCGGCCAGCAGGCCCCTGATTATCCTGTTCCCACACAGCGGGGACGGCCTGTTGACAGGGCTTTCACTCTTCCGAGGCCCGGCACTGACCTCTCCCCACCTTCTGAGATCAAATGCAGGAGAAGGTGCTTGCAGAGGGCAAGTCCAATGGTGTTAAAAGCCGATTTCTCCCTCTCTTAGCAATGCAAGTTGGAAGGTGACGACCGAAGGGGGAAACATTAAGAGCAATGTTCCTCCAGGTGACATTTCCACGAGGTGGGCCCGGAGCAGAGGGTGTTCCAACAGCAGGAAAAAGGCAGCAGGGGCTGCCCAACCCGCTCCAGGCCTGATGTGGGGGAGCACTGAATACACTGCTAGGTCAGGCAGCAGACTGGAGCTTTGGAAAGAAAGGGTCGAGAATGTGGGTGCTGAAATGTTCCTCCCAGCACGGTGGGAAGGATCCGCCAGGCCCGAGCAAAGACTCCCCTGGGAAGCAGAGTGAGCCCAGCTGCTGGAACAGGGGAGATGCTGAAGGGCTTGGCAAGGAGAATCTTTGACTCTGCCCTGCGTTTGCCTACTGTACGTCGGTAAAGCAGGATTTTCGCCCAGGCGTACCGAGGACTTGGGAATCCTCGTTTGAATGCCATTTTGGATTTATCTGTTATCAAAACTGTTGGTCATTCCTATTTCTATTCTCTTTTTCTTACTCTCATAGCACCTGGGTTTCATTTTGAGGGCCACCTCTGAGTGACTGGTGGTGACTGCTTTATGTTAGGAGGAGTCTGGGCTGTGCATGGACTCAGTGAGAAAGAGTATTGGGATCGATTAGTGATGTCTGCCATGGGCAATGGCGAGATAGGAATGCGTGGTATTTATTTGATAACCAGGACTTCAGTTAATCGGATGTGTCTCTTCTTTCTACCAATTTGTCTACCTTCTTTCTCATCTTCTTTAGACGTTAGAGTTCGAAACATATCCCTCTGTTCTTGATACTTGTATGAGTTTCTCCCAACTGGCTTCTGACATCATTTTCATTTCTTTTGACAAATGATATAAACATCTCGAACACCATGCTGTTTCTCTCATTTGAAAAGACTCTTAGCAGACGGCACCGTGCTAGGCACACAGCACTAACGTGATGGCTCCATGGAGCCTATAAGGTGGGGTCTGGGCTCCCACCTGTCCACATAGAAAGAAGTCTGATTCTCCGTGTACTTGCATCTTCCAGGAAGACTCTCCTATTCAAAGCTTTTCCTTTAACTACTCAGTCCCCTTTGCTCTTGTTCAGCCCATAGCGGCGATGTAATGGAGAGTCTATGCCCCCAGAGTCCCGTGGGCTTGGCTGGGGCCACGTAACTGCCCTGAAGTGGCGCTTTTTCAGGGCCACATGACTACCCACTAGGAGCTAAAATGATAATTTGTTTCCAAATTCTAACCCCAACTTGTGCCTGCTGCCTTCCTGGCCCCTCGGCACCTGCAAGCTCAGCTCACTGTGCAAGCCCTCCCCGCCCTCCAATGACCTCTTCCACTAAAATGTGACTTGCAGAGGACCTCAGTCCAATGGAGGCATTGCCACAAGTGTTGGCCAAAATAATGCCAAGCCTTCCCAGACCTCTGGGCCTTCAGACCTAATTAACTTAAATACCCACGTTTCTAACTCAAGGACCCTACCTGTGAAATCGCAGACCCTCCGAGTCCCCCCTACACACCGTCTCCCCAGTTACTGCTCAGCTTGCCCAGGCGGAGGCCTCATTTGCCAAGGTGACCCATGATCTTCTCTGTCCATGCCCTTTGTTCCTGGGGCCCTAAAGCAGGACTCAGCGAAGTCTCCATGGCAAAAACTGCTTCGGATTTTGCCTCCATCCTCCCACAGTGGACTAGACAGGGAATACTCCCTGGCCAGAATTGGAGTGCAGGGGCCCTTCGGGCTACAGAGTTGTTACTTTACATTTACCCAAGCGGGTCTTCCTCTTTCCCCTCCCATCCCACGTCCTGTCCATCTCTCCATTCTGACCTTGGTCACATTCTCCTTCCCTGGGCACTGGAACCCTCGGGTCTTCATGCCATCCCTTCAGCTTGTGGCTGGATTCTAGACCTAAAGATTTTATCCAGAATTTGACAAGAGATTTCCACCGATGCCGACGGGATAATAGGAGCCACTGTGCTTCCTTGTAAGAAGCAGGGGCTCGGCACCTTCAGCTGGGGAGTAGGAGGTCGTCTTCAGTTGCTTCCCACAGCTCCTCCTGCTGTGCTGGGTGCACCAAAGGCAGTGATACCTCAGCCCCAACTCAGTGAAGAAGAATCACATGGAAGCATAAGAACATGAAACAGGAGGTAAGAATGGGGCGTAGCGGGGAGGAATGGGAGAAGAGGAACGGGAAAGAAATATTTAAGAACACATAGCAAACTCCATGTATCTGCTGCTTCAATTCCAGGCTTAAAATGTACAGAACTGTGTGTTCCTGTATATTTTTTACAGATCTGGGGCCTACAACGTCGTAAACCAGCCCAGCAGACACCTAATTTCATGGCTACATCCCAATTTGGTTTTATTATACTAAATGCAGATAGGGGATGCCCTCAACAATGAAACTTCCAGGTAATCCCCAAAGTTTTCATTAAATTGCCTTGGCTTGGTCCTGCCTCCAAAACATATACTCACTCTCTGACATGATCAGAAACTGCTACTGCAAACTGGCATTTCAGTGTGTTCTTTTCCCAAAGCAGGAAGGGGGGATCGATGTAAGAATTGATTATAGCCCATCCCCACCTACCCCAGATCACACAGAGGAATCCTTGGCCTCGTGGTGTTTGTCTGGGCCATTTCTGCAGGTGGTGTGATTCATTACAAAGTCTGGTTGGGCATAAACGGTACACTCCTAAGAGTAGGTGTGTTAGTTACTGCTGTGTAACAAACGAACCCAAGTCTTGGTGGCTTGAGTCTACAAGTTATCTAGCTGTGCTCAGGGCCAGGCACAGCTGTCTCACTCACCCATCAGTGGTCAGGGGGCAGGTTGGCTGGGTGATGGCTGACCTATAATGACCTGAGCTGGGACAGCTATAACCCCTCTAGCAGTTTAGCCTGGAGTGTTGTCATGGTGGCGGCTAGAAGAAAAAAAATCACTTTTTCGAGACTTCCTTTGTATGGAGTTTATGACTAGCCCATTGGCTTACATGAGTCCCAGTGTGGAAGGACACACCAAGGCTTGTGGACACAGGAAGGTGTGCAAATCAGAGCCATTTATCCGGTCAGTCTACCAGAGGGCAGAACTTGCAGTCTGCCACTCCATAACTATATGCTAGCCAAACACAGAAGACAAAGGGACAGGTCTCCAAGTTACCTCATTGCCCGCTTGGGCAGGGGCAGCAAGCTTTTTATTAAAGAACAAGATAGTAAACTTTCATGTAGGGCATACGGCTCTCACGACGACTCAACTCTGCCACTGGAGCAGGAAAGCGGCCATGAACCAACAATACATACGTGAATGGGTGGGGCCATGTGCCAATAAAACTTCATTTGCAAAATCAAGGCACTAGCCCAGGCTCTTCACCATCATTCGTGCAACTGACATTGGCCAAGGTCCTACTATGTGCCAAGCACAGTGGGTATACAGATAATAAGACCTGGCCCGTGGAACTGTCAGCCTAACACAGAGACTGCCTAGCATCTGAGCGTGATGAATATTTGTTGGGTGAGCATTACTGGGAAGACAGTAATAGGCAATGAGGTGGGAGGAAGTGTTGCTGGGCTGTGGTGGAAAAACAGGAGGGGCACAAGGGATGGGCAGAAACCACGGCTTCCTCAAAGGGGTCAAGGTGGGAGCCTTTCTAGGAACTCTCCAGAGGCATCTGGGTAGAAGCGGGGCTTCCAGGCTGAGGGCACAGAGTGAGCAGAGGCGGGATGGTGACGGGAGTTGGCAGGTGTGGGGGTGAGGCTCAACCACAGGGCATTGCACTCTGGTTGTCTTTTAGCTTTATTAAAAATTTTATACTTTTTTTTCTTCTCTTTTTTGGCCACTTTCATTTTACTTGGGGGGCTTGGTCTAGATACTCTTAAGCCTGAATCATTCCAAGGTCCAAATTTCCCCCAATACCTGCAGTATTATGACACTTTCTCATCCGACCAAATTCAAGGAAGCTGCGTGGTGTACGGACAAGGAACCAGGTTAGGAACTGGCAGGACCGGGGTTCCGGGGCCCCTGCTTCTAGCTGCTCACTGTGCTACCTTGACCAAGTCCCCTCCCCTCCCTATGCCTGTTTCCCCATCTGTAAATGAGGAAATAAGCCTGCCTCAGAGGGTTGCCGTGAGGACTCAAATGTCCACAATGTGCTTTAAACACTGTGGCTGCTTCCTTTAAGCTGAAAAATGCTAACCATCCATCCTCCTCCTCTTCATTATTATTATTGATCAACAGTCATCTCCATTAAACTTCTGTCTATACCCCCCCCCCTTCCCAAACCCTCCAGCCATTCGAGGTGAACCCAGAACTGGCTCCAGGAAGGCGCCCCCTTGTCCCCCGCCTTTTGCTGCGGGTGGCTGAGTTTCTCTTGCGTGCACAACAGGCGAAGAGGCCAAGAGAGAAACAACAGCCTTGAGCAGGGCCGGAGACAGGCGGCCGCGGAGGCTGCTGAGTTTCTCGCCAACAAACAAAAGTTGCCTTTCATCCGATCCACTGCTCCGAAGAGGACTCACTTCCTCCCGCCCCGCGTTTATGAAAGCCGACAGCACAGGCGAGAAAACAGCCAGCTCCCTCTGCGCGTGATAAAACCATTACAATCAATTTGGGCAGCTCGCAGGCGCGCAGACAGACTCTGCGTCGACTGGATTCTGTTACTGGCGCGGGTGGGGGCGGCTGGGGAGGGGGTTGGGGCAGGTGGGGGCGGGAGGGGGCCTTCTGGGAGGCTTGAGCACTTGGCCTTCCTCGGATGGGCCCCATTATGGCTGCAGGCTGGCGCCACTGCTGCGGGGGCTCGCTACCCAATGAAAGTGTCGTCCAACTGCTCTGGGGGCGGCAGGGGAGATGGGGGGGGTGGCGACCAGTGTTCGCTTAACTCCTGCGGTCTCGCAGACTAATTGCTCACGGTGGAAACACGCCTCAGAGTGCTTCGGCCCCGTCAATAATAGGATATTAGATGCCTTCCACTCGGCGGGGCATTGATCGGCTTCCTCCCAGGCCTCCTCCTGGCTCCGCTCCCTGCCATTCCCCCACCGCGGCTGCTCCTGCATCTTCTGATGACTCTTCTTCCTTTTTTTTTTTAAAGTGTTTTCTAAGCGTGTGTTTAGCAAGAGTGGTGCCTAAGTGCTAATTGTTACACCACAGATTGATTGGCGACGAGATGGCTTGCCAAGTTCCTCCAGTCTCCTGAGGGGGCGGGGGAGCAGGGAGGGAGGAAGGATGGGAGGGGCCAGGCGGGGGGGGGGGGGGGAGAGCTGTGGGAGGGAAAGGTGGGGGAGGACAGGGGAATCCTTGGTGCTTTTGACTTTCCTCTCAAGCTGTGTCTTTTCTGGGTTAGAAACTGTGCCTGTGGCTGGGGAGGAAAAGGGGCAACCTCTATAGGTATTTTATGATTATTTTCTGCCTTGATAAAATGGCAACAATGTAGCCAAAAGTGCTGACCCTGGACCAGGCTGACGGAGAGGGGCTGGATCAGTTGGAGGGCCATCCTGTAGTGCTGGGCAGGGAGAGCATTGCTGGTTCATGAAACCCTCTCAGATCTACCACCTAGGGTCCAGGTTAGGGGTCCCTAGTATGTGCCCTGGAGCAGCGGTTGTCAGGGTGGTCCGCGAGGTCTGAAAGGTTGGTGACCGCTGCTCTGGAGGACCCTGAACGTACCCCACTTCTCTTTATCAGAGTATCCTCTTTAATTGCCTGGTTATATTTTTCCTCTCTAGAACAGTGGTCGGAAAACTGCCCCTTTGTCGTCCAAAATGCCTCCAAAAGACAACCTCGAGTGCTTCCTTTTAAGGAGCAGAACCGTAGTCTTGGCAACTAATGCCCCCAAACATTCCCACCTAACAGGTGAGCCTGCATGTTCGAGAGTGTGACTACTTCAAACGACACAGTAGGTGTCTCCTTCCCCAATTGTTCCCCAGTTTTGGAAACAGCCTTGGACCCGTTTCTAAACTCCATTTTCCAGGAGAAAGGGGAGGGGGACAGAGACACAAGTGGCGAGGTGCTCTCTGAAGTTAGCAGATTCCTCCTCTCACTAGTTTGGTGCCATTGGGCAGACAGGTAACCAACCCCTCAGTGCCCAGTCTCCTTACTGTAAAACAGCGATACTGACCAGGCCTCACCCACAGTGGTTTTAAGAGCAAAATGCAAGGCCATCTGTTAAGTATAAATACTCTGAATGCAGTGGTTGTTTTACTCATTGCTCCGCCACCTTCTTTCTTTGTTCTGGGATATTCTGTGCCATCTATTCTTGCTATTCAACCTGTGCTCCATGGAGCAGCAGCCTGGACTCACCTGGGAGCTTCTTAGAAACACAGACCCTGGGGCCCTGCCCCACCCCACTAAGTCAGATCTGCATTTGCACAGGGTCCCCAGGAGGTGCAGGTGGGCCCTGAAATTTGAAAAGAGCTGGCTTATACCCTGCCTCTTGTCACCCTGAGCACAATAGATGCACAGCTCATGCCTGCACTACTTGGTGAGGACAGCATGACATTTATCAGCCGCCCAGCGTGGGGTGACCTCACTTCCTCGGCAGAGGACATGGCCTGAGTCTTGTTGGAGGTTTACTCCTGGGCCAGTAAGAGTGCTATCATTTAATACTAAAAACAGACCCAAAAGAGATCTTCACGCACCTCTATTCATGAAATAAGCACGGCTCCTATTATTGCTGCTAATAAGATAGGTATAACCATGACAGTCCATTCCAGTCTCCACCTGGTGTTTGGTTTCTGCATGAGCTTGTTTGGGGGCCTAGGTTAAAGTGCACGGGGCGTGTGATTTCCACAGTCTGAGTAAATAAACAATTGTGAATGGATAAATGAGTAATACTTTCTAGCTGCCTGTGCTGGGGCAAACCACTACACCTGTGTTGCCTCGGTGCCTCACCTGAAATGCCTGGGGGGGGGGGCGGGGGCGAGTATGGTGCCTATGCCAGGGAGTGTGCTGAGCTAAAGTGAGATCATGCATGGGAATGCAACCAGGACATAGCAGCCTCTCAACACATGTCCCTTCTCTGGTTTTATCCTTCCTGCAGCGTCTGTGATGAGCCGCACTTGGAAATATTTGCCTCATTTTATAGACAAGGAAATGATGCTCAGAGAGGTTTGAGAGTTTCTCTCTCATGCATGCACACACTCTTCTTAATCAGGGAAGCCAGGATAAAAGCCCATATTTTCTGCTTCCACATCATCCCCAAAAAGTACAGTAGTGAGACTCCAACCCGGTTCCCACCTCGAGCTGTGCAATTTTACAAATCTATCACAGCGATGTCAGTCAGCACCGGAGAGAATCCTGCAAGTCACGTTAGGACCTATAAACAAACTGTGGGACAATCATCTTTGCCTGCGAGGACTGTTGTTCACCTTTGTCCTTCAACCCTAGCTTGCGGCTTCTTACCCGGGTTGGCTTAGGCCTCTGGTTGTCAAACTGTTTCTTTGGTTTTACTGCTATTTGCTCATAGAATCTCTTATGGATCCATGAATCACGGTAATGGTGATGATCATGGTGGTGATGGTCATGGTGGTGATGATGATGATGGTGGTATTGGTGATTGATGGTGATGACAGTAATAGTGATGATGACAACGACAGTGGTGATAGTAATGATGGTGATGGTGGTGATGGTGATGATAATGGTGATGTGATGGTGATGGTGATGACGATGATGGTGATATGATGATGATGCTAATGATGGTATGATGACGACAGCTAATATTTTTGAGTCCCCAGGCACTCTACCTAACATTCTAGATACTTTTTTTTCCATTTGACTCTGAGTAAATTAATGACCTAGGTAGTATTTCCACTTCGCATTTACAGATGGGGAAGCAGTCTCCAAGGAGGAAAGTCCCTTTCCACAGGGTCATGCGATTAGCACCCAGCCAGGCCTGGACATGAAGTCAGATCTGTTTAACATGTAAGTTGAAATGGTGACCTCTGATCATGTCCAGGGGAAGCCTCCGAAGAACCTCAGGGAATCCTCAGGCTCCGAGGGACTCTGTTTAAAAAGCACTAGACTCAGGTTCTTCTAGATCAAAAAATCTGTAATTTTAGGTATTAAACGTTTGAGCCCCTAACCCCCTCTGATGCCCATGATAAAATCTGAAAGAGGAAATGCATAATTGACCAAAGAAGAGACAAGACCACAAGCCCTACTTGTATTTTTCCTCCGATGCCCCTTTGGCCACCACATATCAGGTAAACAGCCTCCCACTATAGGCAGGGCACATTTTGGTGATAATTCCTGGGTTTCTATCTGAGTTCCACTGTTCTAATTACTGTGTTTTTTGGCCAAGGTGTCTCTGAAACTCAGCTTCCTCATCCATAAAATGGGAATAGTAATAGTACCAACCCCACAGAGTTAGATAAGATCATCCACTTAATTGTTAGCATACTGCCTGGTTTATGGTAAGAATTCCACAAAATCTATATGAGAGAGGAATTACCTCTTTATTCTGTAGTTGACTGGATAGAAGACAAGATATTTCTGAAGTTTTCTTTGATAACTAGAGTTATCAAATAGAATTTTATGCCAAGGCATGATTTAGGCCAATACTATTTGTTATGCAACAACTCTGAATAAATGAATGGGTGGGTGGATGGATGCATGGATGGATGATGGCTGGATGGTGGATGATGGATGGATGGAGAGATGGAGGGATGGATAGGTAGGTGGGTGGATGGATGACTAAATGGCTCAGCAGAGGGATTCGCACTAACAAGCTAAGCTGTCTGTATGAGCACGGATGGTGTATCCGCGGAGACAGGCCTGGCTAGAGAGTAGTAAAAGGCAGGAAAGAGACTAAATAATGGCCACCCGGCTCTGTGGTAGGTTTACTCCCCAGTGCCCAGGGAGGAAGAACCCATCCCCACTTTGCAGAGGAGCAAAGTGAAGTTTGGAGAATTTCAGTAACCTGCCCAAGGTAACACCGCTACTAAGAGATAGGTCAAGTCCTTGGCATCATACCACCATGCTCCTTGCACGGAGATTTTCCACCAATTAGAGCATCTTCCAGAAATGTAAAAGAAAGTTATTTTTTAAAAAACGCAACTAAAGGAGGAAAAGGAAAAAGAAAGGCTTACAGACATGGAAAGGCTAACATTTATTGGGCACCCACTGTATACCAAACCCTGGATATGGCGTGTGCTTTCTGGTTGACTTTCCACGATGGGCCCATGGAGCTGGGATTGCTAACTCTGGACCCTAACGAAGAAGCTGGGGCTCCGAGAGGTTTAAGGACTCTCTGGGAGTCACATTCTAATTTGCCCAGGGACGATGCCAGGGTTAAGATAGAATTTCTCAAAATAAATGAAAAGGAGGAGGAAGAGAGGGAGTGAAGGACTGACCATCTGCACACACCCAAGTAAGGGAGCTGAAAAGAAAAACCAGGACTGGAGGAAGGAAAGAGATGAGGGAGGGTGAAGAAGGAAAACAAGGGCACGGGAAGACAAAGGACCCTGCTCTTGATCTGCCCTGTCCAGAGGAACCACAGCACAAATTGCAGCGGATGGTTTCCCTGCTCAGAGGGCCTGTTAGCTCGCGCCTCCCTCCCAGGGCCAGGGAGGAGACTGCTGGCGTCGGCTGCTGGTGTCTAAGGGCACCCGCAGGAAAATCCCAAGGAACCCTTGGCGTCTGGGGTCATCGGATTGAAGGAGGCAGTGAGACTGCAAATGGAGGCGACAGGGGGAAGGGGAGAGAAGGGGGTGGCGAAGGCGCCACTGAGCCCCTTGCCCTTCTGCCTGCGCTAACCTGATATAACAAATAGTCCTGGAAAGCCAGATAGTATTAACCCTTGGAGCCAGGTTAACCCCACCTGCATTTGCCTGGGACAGTGGGGACTCTGCTTCCCAGAGGGCTTAACTCTTGGAGCCCTGGGACATCACGTCACAGCCGGTTCTCCTGTGGGTCCAGACTGACTAGATGAGATGCTCCTGGGAGGGGTGGGGCTTTGGCATCTGGGCATAATCAAGCAGACACGAAGTGCCCGCTGCCCATCCAAAACTGGGTAAGAGCTTCTAGAGCAGTGGTTCTCAACGTTTCTAATGCCGCGACCCTTTAATACAGTTCCTCATGTTGTGGTGACCCCCAACCATAAAATTATTTTCGCTGCTACTTCATAACTGTAATTTTGCTACTGTTAATGAATCGTAATGTAAATATCTGTGTTTTCCGATGGTCTTAGGCTCGACAGCAGCTATCAGGTCGCCCAAACCATCGGAAAACACAGGTATTTACATTACGGTTCATTAACAGTAGCAAAATTACAGTTATGAAGTAGCAACGAAAATAATTTTATGGTTGGGGGTCACCACAACATGAGGAACTGTATTAAAGGGTCGCGGCATTAGAAACGTTGAGAACCACCATTCTAGAGAGAAAAAGGATGTCTAGATTTTTAAAAATCTCCCTTTCTTCTTCCTCTTCAGACATTGCTATCTGGGAGTCCTATACCCAAAGTCCCCCCCCCTCCCCCATCTCCAGCCTTAAACAGGCTGATAACAATGAAGGTGATGAAGACAGTGGTGATGCCATAGGAGCCATTTATTGGTCTGTGCCAGGACTATACTAAGGACTTTGGTGAATTATCTCATTTAACCGGCAAATCAAGCTTATGAAATAGCACCCTCCATCCATGCACAGCTCTTTTTCAGCTGTCTCCCACGTGCCAGGCACTGGGCTGAGCTAACAGCATGTTGGTGAGATACCCACTGGGGCATGGTAGCTAACCCAAGACTTAGTGACTTAGCATAACAGCCACCCAGGAATTCACCCAGTCCTGGAAGTGGCTTAGCTGAGTGGCTCTGGCTCAGGGCTTTTCATGAAATTTCAGTCAAAACGTCAGCTGGGGCCACAGTCATCGAAGAGTTGGACTGGGGCTGGAGGTCCACTCCCATGGTTGGCGAGGGGATCCTGGCTAGGGGCACGAGCCCTCAGTCCCTGGCAGGGGACCTCTCCATTGCCCTCATAATATGGCTGCTGACTCGCCCCCAGAGCCAGTCTTCTGACAGAAGGTAAGGTGGAAGCCACAGGGTCGTTGGGGACCCAGTCTCAGCAGCCACCACGTCATTTCCACAATATCCCGTTGGTGATCCAGGTCACCCGTTTTGCATGAGGGGGAAGCACACAGGGTATGGAGACCAAACCTGGGATCATGGCAGAACATTTTGGCGGTAGGCCACTCCAGTTGGTGAAGACCAGGACAGGGAAACTATGTTTCTGATGCTTACTAAGTATTGGACTGTTGTGCCATTTTAACACAGAGGGAAAAAAGCCACAGAGAGAATAAGCAACTGATTCAAGGTTCACATTTAGGAGTGCAAGAGCAGACGAGTGAAACTGCCACCACGTGACACCCCAGCAGGCTTCCCCCATCCTCCCCACCTCTGGGCAGCCAGGATCCCAGGGTGGACCAAGCCACGGAGATTTCAGCTTGGCAGGAACCAGCACCCCAGGCTTGGCCAACCTCCAGCAACCTCACCCCTCCTGTGCTCTCCGTGGATCACTTATTCCAAGAGCCCAGCTATAAATATCCGCTTAGTGAAGTGTCTGGCTCCTCCGGCACCCTCTCCTCCCCACCACCCCGGCGGCCTGCACCCAGCTCAGGAGATGCCAGCATGCAATCAGTCTGCAATCTGAGTCCACTTTGCACACCCAGCACCAACTGGCTGCCCAAGTCAGTGGGCTGGAGCTTGCTGGCATGCCCCCAAGACCGCTATTGTGAGTTAATGGCACAGCACCGGGCTGTTAAAAACACTAATTAACATCAAATAGGTGATGTTATGCCGATAACTTACAGGCTGCCCCGATTCTTGATTTTCCTCTCTTCCTTCTGCACTATCGTGTAATGCCTTGGAGGACCCAAGGAGTCAGGAGTCCCGTGGACAAAGACAAGAGCTTTCGGCCAGGGGACGAGCACACACAATGGCCACTAGCTCCCCTCAACACAGAGAAGCCTAAGGCTGGGGTCTGGCAATATCAGCAGGACTGGGGTCTGGCAAGATGTGCCTCCTTGGTCAGTGAAGATTGAGTATTAAATGAGATAGTGTGAGGCAGTCACCTACAACTTGAAGATTCTGGAGATTCCTCTTCTGGAGAGGAGGAAATGGCAAAAGATGGGAGTGGTCTCCTTCCTCTCTATGCAATTTGGGATGTTTGCTCTCCATACACAAGACAAACATTTCTTTACCACACAGAGCACAGTTCAGAGTCATTTTTCTTTTTTATGTTCCCTCTGATCAATGACTAATCATAGTAAACTTAATTGCTGGCTAAAAATAACAATTGCTTATCAATATTGAGTATACATGATAGAGACCAGACCCTGAGCTAAGCCCTTACAGTCATTATCCCAGGAGATATTCACAACCCATTGCAACATTTGCAACCAGGAAACGTAGGCTCAGAGAGGGGATGCTATTTGCCCAAGGACACACAGCCCAAGGAGTCCAGACAGAGATCTGCACGCAGGCAACCAGCCTCCCAGTCCAAGGCCTAGAAAGTAGTGACTCAAGGACATTTTTGAGGTGGGGTGGCGAAGGACCCTGGGGCTCATTTTCATTCATGTCCCTCCCTCCTCTAGGACTGAGTGAGGGACAACCCTGTCCCCTCTCCTCAGGGAAGATGAGCTCTTTTCTGGCCTGTTCTTTCTCCGTCTCAGGTTCATGGCCGTGGAGGTGTGGCATCCATGGGCCAGGGCAGGAAGCTGGGGTGGCTTCTGGAGGAGACTGGCTTTCGGGATGTTAGAACAAGTCCCGCTGGAGTTCAGGAGGAGAAAGCCGGATTTGCGGTTCCCTGAGCTCTGCCTGCAGCATCCACAGCCCATCTATCCACTCCAGGCCTGGGGAAAGCTCCCAGGCAGCGAGCTGGAATCAGATCAGAGGGCGGGATCTGGGAAAGGCACTGCTGTGCCCACGCCCAGGCATTACCTGCTCACTCTCTGCCAGGCACTGGGTCACACAGGGTTCACTGCTGGCTCCCTACACAGTCCTGCAGGGACGCTGTATTCTACCCATTTTATAGATGAGAAAGCTGAGCCTCAGAAAATTCACACCTCTCTGGACCTGTGGTTTCCAGTTGCCACTGAGGGCTTGGGGAGGGGAGAGGGAGGAGGTGGCAACAGTGCTAGGCCACCAGATCCTCTAAGTGCCTTTCTGCCCCAATGATGTCCATGAACTCTACTGGCCTTTATGGACAAGAGCTGGCAGGGCTAATGTTAAAAATGAGAAAGCTCACTTAACCAGACCATGAACCAGCATCTCCGCCCCAGGGCAGGGAGCAGCCACGTTGACAAGCTTGAGTTACCAATGCCCACCAGTATGAACTATTCATTGAGTGGCAAATGCCAAGGCTTTCATATGGACTGTTTCATCTGCTACTGGCCCAACAAGCCATCTCTTATAGCCTCTGCTTGGCACAGGAAGCTGAACCTCAGAACAATGACGTTCTTTCTCAAGTTCACGGAGTTAGCAAGTAATAAAGTCAAGGCTGGTACCTAGAGAGTCTGTCCAAGACCACTTGCGATAGGCAGAATGATGACCCCCCCCCCCCAAAAAAAAAAATGCCTGTGTCCTCATCCTTGCAACCTGTCAATATGTTAGGTGGCATAGGGACCTGGCAAAGGGCCTGACAGATGCGATTAAGTTAAGGATCTTGAGGTGAGGAGATTATCCTGGATTATCCTGATGTGATCACGAGAGGCCTGGACTGAGTCACAGGAGATGTGATGAGAGAAGCGGCGTCGGAGACGTTTGAAGATTCTATGCTGCCAGCTTTGAGGAGGGAGGAGAGGGCCACAGGTCCAGGGGTGCAGACAGCCTCTAGGAGCTGGGAATGGCGTGGATTCTCCCCTAGAGCCTCCAGGAGGAACACAGCCCGCCCGACACCATGATTCTCGTCCATGAAGCCCGTTTTGGACTTCCATCCTACAGAACGTAAAATAACAAATGCATGTGGTTTTAAGCCACCAAGTTTGGAGTAATCGTTACAGTAGCACCTGGACACTGTCACCCTGGTCTCCCTCTTGGATGCCTCTGCTTACTTTTCCTTGTTGCAGGATAATCTTTAGCCTGGAGAACCAACGAAAGTCTTTTCTCCCCGCTGCACTGACACTGGGAAGCACCCGCAACACCAGTCATCTCTACTGAAGGGAGTGGGGTTAGGTGTCCTGAACCGCTCTGGATGCAGGAACAGCTGGGCAATAAATGCCCATTTCAGCCTCGCCAGTGGGCATGGCCCCACCCCTAGCCTCGTCATCCAAGCAGCAGATGGAAGGGAGAATTCCATGGTGTCCCAGTCGGCTCCAGGGGTCACTACTTGGGGTCCTCACCCACTCCTCAGCCTCCCCAGGACGGCAGGCGCCTGGCCCTCCTTGTCATCTGGAATCCCTCCTGGAGGGAGCTCGGCGTCAGGCCTTAATGGGGTGATGAGTCGGAGGCGTCAGAACCACCGAGTTCAGCTCCTTGAGGACGACTGCGCCTGGACTGGCACCGGAGGCCAGAGGAGGCCACAGCTGGAGACGGGGAAATGGGCCTTTGGGGGCCTGGTGGAGCCTCCTCAGCCCCAAGGGGCCTGGGTGACCAGGCTGCCACTGGCCTCTTAAAGCCCATTACTTGCTGCCTTTGGCTTGGGAGCTGGAAGCAGAGCCTCTATCAGCGCAGATTGGGCTCAGCGGATCAATGGCTGGGTCTCGGGGCCCTTCCTCCCCCGCCCCTCCGCCGGCCCCTTCCTTAACTAGATGTGGGCGCCAGACCCACAACAGGTCTTCGGCAGCTGTACGGCAAGGGCCATGAAATATTCATCTCTTTTAATCTTCTTCGGGGACCTGCCCAGAGCGCTGATGGGGGTAGAGCAGGCTTCATAAACTTGTAAAGGCTGAGGGAGGGAGTGGGGGGGGGGCAGCTCTTTCTCCGAAGACATCCATCAGCCAGCATTTCTATTGCACCCTCTGTGCACCCGACCCGAACATGCTGAACACATGTGCATCCACTCGGCCGTTTTCACAATGTTCGTTTACCTGGGCTATTAGTCTTATCTCTTTCCTTTAATCAATAGCTTCCGGGAAATCACAATGCCAGGTTTACTTTTTCTTTTTTTTCCTAAAAAATTCATTAGTGTATATATATTACTCATATAATTTATTACTATATATATTCATAAAACTAAAAAGTGTATGCTTTTAAATCATCTAGATACATGTCCCACCCTTGGGAGACACCTGGGGCTTCCACCCTGTTCACTTCTCAAGTGAAAGGAAGGCTCACTTCTGAAGCTGAGGCTCAGAGAGGTCAGTGATTTGACTAACGTCACACAGCAATATGGGACCAATTCTGGGTTCGATCCCAGGCATCTGAACAAGCACAAAAGTAGCTTCTTTTCATCACTTTTTTTCAGGATGTTTTGGGACAAATTTTTGACTAGAACTTTCACTTTCTGCTTTAACTCTTTCGTAAATGGAGATCCTTTTTTAGTTTCTGTGTCAAACAGTAAGTTTGAAACGCATGCCCCTTCTACCTCATTATCCTCGAGATCCGGAAGAACAGGACTCAGTGATAGTTTCCTGACTGAATACACAAGGAGCCGAGAAACCTGGAGTTCCTTGAATTGTCTGTTTTCCCCGCCCTTCCCCTCACTAGACACACCACCAGGTCCTGCCCAGGTGAGTCCCAAGCAGCACTCACTCTACTTGCCCGGCCTCACGCCCCATCTCTCCAGCCAAGAGGACCTCCCTCTCTCACCCGGGTGCCCACAGCAGCCTCCTTCCTTCACTGGTCCTGCTCCCTTAGTGAGATGTGGACACCAGACCCATAGCAGACCCAGCATTCTGTCTGCATTCTCCCCACAGGGCAGGGCGCCTATGCCTCCATCTGTTCATCTACATAATGGGGAGAGGAGTGGTGTCCTGAGGCTTGAGTGAGACATGCCCATGGGGCACTGTGCCATTCCAGGCCTTGCTGTGTAGTCAGCAAACGTGTCCATGATCCCCATCAGCAGTGGGGAGAATCACGGGCCATTCCAGGTGACCAGGTGGCCTTGCGCGTGGTTGGGGACTGCAGGCATCATCTAAGCCTCCCCACCTCAATAAAAGGTAGCCGGCGCTCTTCCCCCTGATGGCAGGGACAGGCTGGAGCTCCTGGAAGTGGAGGCTTTCCAATGCCAGAGCAGTTCCTTCCCCACAACACTAAGAAAACAAGGCCTGGCCTGGCCCACACGTGGCAGGTCTGCCCCTGAGGCTGGGCCCAGAGGTCAGCCTGACCCCCGTGATTGCTCCCTGACGCTTCCTCCCTGCCACCCGCCCCCACCCACTAACCCCTGGATCTCTGGAATAAGCAGGGCTCTGTTAGGCCAGGACCTTCAGGTGTCACCACCCAGCTGCTGAGCCCGCCAGCCCTTCAGGCAGGTGGGCCTGAGTGCCGGAAAGCGCCAGCACTTCCTCCAGCCCTGATGGGGTCAGGGATGGCGGCTAATTGGAGGATGCCGGGCTGATGCCTGTCTCCGGCTTCCTGCCGCCTTGCCTGGGGAGGTCACTGTGGGCAGTGGCCCTCCACCACCCACCCCCAGCCTTTGCAACACAGACAGAAGTCCATTCCCAACTGCAGGTATTTAACTGGCCAACTTGCAAATGCTCTATTGAGGCCTAGCTTCTCCATGTTCCCCCGAAACTTACATGCTCAACCCTTGAGAAAGGCCCCAAGAACTGCAATAACCACTGTAATAATAGGCCATAGTTTCTCAGTCCCCATTCTATGCCAGTTACAATAAATCCTGTATTAGTCAGCGCAGGCCAGCTGCTGTAACAAGCAATCCCCAAACTCAGTGATTTGGCTGTGGAGGGGTTATTTTGTCTGGGTGGTCAGGTTAGGAGCTGCTGGAGACTGCAGACAGGGACAGCGGGAAAGGAGGGGCAGGAGTACCAGGAAGGATTGCTGGGCTCGCTGATAGCTCTCTGGAGGTGATAGGCTGGAAGTGAAAGTGAGAAAGTTGGTGTGATAGAAGGTTGCTGTATCAGTCAGGGCCCTCCAGAAACACAGGACCAATAGGAGATCAGTTTAAAGGAACTGGCTCACCTGATCATGGCAGCTGGCAAGGCTGAAACCCGCAGGCAGTCTTGAGGCAAAATTTCTTCTTCAGGGAAGTCTGTCTTTCCTCTTAAGAACTTTCAACTGATTAGATGAGGCCCAGGAGTGTCCTTTACTTAAGGCAACGGATTGTAGATGTGAAGCACATCTACAGAATATCCTCACAGCAACCTGACTGGCAGGTGACAGTCGCTGGATGCTGTAGCCGGGCCATGCGGACAGATCACTCACCCTTCCAGTGTTCTCTGCGCGGTTGGCTGGGCCAGGCTCTCCCCAGACATATATGAGGGAGAGCAGGAGGGCACGCACTGCCTGGGTGTAAGCCAGGGGCTTAATGCCACCGCCACCTCTTAGAATCACAGCTGACTGCGGCGGGAGGTGAGGAAGTAGAGGCAAGAGACGGGAAGCCCCCGTGGATTCCTGGGGCGTCAGGCATTGCCAGAGGTGGCACTGTGGAGGGTAGATGCTAGAAAGATGGGCAGTAGTCAGAAATCGAGATTATGGGAGTTGCATTTTCGGGTCAGAGCAAATTTGGGGTATGACATGAGTGGGAGTGGTGGGGGCAGGATGGGGGGCTGATCAGTGGGTGCTGGGTACTGTCCACGTGGATCCTGAGGGCATCGAGGATTGGCAAGGAAGGACACTGAAGTGTGCACACATGAACCAGGACCTTCCTGGCATGAGGGGAGGGACTCGAAGAGTAGGTGGCAGCAACCAGGACCATGAAGTTTGAGGGAGACCCATGGCGTGAGCTTTAATGGGGGAAGATTTCAGTACAAGGCAGGGACAATCGTCATCCAGCCAACACCCCTCTTCCCCCTAGGCCCAGCAGTAAGCAGGGAGGGCAGAGAAAGCCCCATCCTTTGACAAGGGCAGGGGAAGCAAGATTCAAAGAAAGAACCAGACTTCAGTGACAGCCAGGGGGCACAAGTAGGTTGAAGCTAAAAAGAGAATTTACGGAGGGAGAATCAGGATCAGGTAGCAGGAGGCCTCAGGAATTGGGAAGGTGTGATACTGGGTCCTACCAGGGCAAGGACAGAGCCTGGGCATCCAGACAAAGATGGGCCTGGGATCTCATTGATAAAGACGGAGCAGGATGTCTGAAACTCCGTAGTTGCTCAATAAATTGTTGTCTAATGGCTACGTCCCTCATTGCCCACGCAGGCAATACGTGGTGGCCTAGTGTGGGTGCCAGGCCAGCCTTCCCTGCCACTTAACTGGCTGGATAACACTGAACCACTGAATGAGGGACCGCACCTCTCTAAGTCTCCCTGTCTGGGATTTGAGGCCCATCAACACCTACCTTCCCAGGATGGCTGGAGGTCACCGCCCCCCTGGGACCCCTGACCACTGAGCAGTCACAGCAAGCACTCTGTGCCACATGACTTACTGTGTGACCCCGGAAAGCCACGTTTCCTCTCTGGGCCTCAATTTCTCCGCTCTGTGAAATGGGAGGATGGCCAAACCACTGCCGTCTTGCATGATGACGGAAACCACATTATACAGAGCTGGGAGGTCTAGTATGTGGCCACTAGAATCTGTGAGAGCTATTGAGTGCCTGGACTGTGCAGTCCAGACTGAGACAGGCTGTCCGTATAAAAGACACACCGGAGTTGGAGCAAACAAAGTAACATATCTTAATGTTTTTACATTGATTACATGTTAAAACAATACTATTTTGTATACATAAAATATTTATTAAAGATCAGTTCATCTTTTTTGTTTTCTTTGTTTTTAAATGTGGCTGCTAGAAAATTATTTTATATCATTTATCTATCTTTTAAAGCATAGTTCTTTAATTTTTAGAGAGAGAGGAAGGGAGAAAAACATCCATGTGAGAGTGTAACATCAGCTGCCTCCCACACGCCCCCTACTGGGGATGGAGCCCACAACCTGGGCATGTGCTCTGACTGGGAATGGAACCAGCGATCTTTTGGTGCACAGGATCAAGCCCAACCAACTGAGCCACAGCAGCCAGGATGCTGCTAGAAAATTAATTGCCTACACGGCTCACATTATATTTCTAAGCCATACTGCTGTTCCAGAGCAGAGGTTGGCAAACTGTGACCGGTGGACCAAATCTGACACACTGCCCATTTTCATATGACTCCTGAGGACTTTCCTAAGTTAAATGGTTCAGAAACAAACTGGAAAAGAAAAATATTTCATGACCTGGGGGAATGGTATGAAATTTCAAATGTGGTGTTTATGAATAAAGTTGCATTGGAATACAGCCTAGCCCAGTGGTCAGCAAACTACAGCCTCGCGAGCCGTGGTTTGCACTCTGTTGACTAATGAGTTTGCCAACCACTGGCCTAGCCCATTCAGCGGCATATTGTCTAGGGCTGCATTCTCACTGCAACAGCGGAGAGAGAAGCTGGGAGCCTGCGTCCATCAAGGCAGAAGCTGTTCTCTGGGCCTGGAGAGTGAAGGTATGCTGACTTCTGCTCACAGCATTAGTTTTCCATCTTTCCTGTGTATCCAGTCCAGCTGTGGAATCTGTAAATGCAGGTTACTTGGCCCTAGTCCCCAATTCAGTGGGTGTGGGACTGGGACCAGGAATCTGCATTTTGATTTTTTTTAGTTAATCCTCACCCGAGGGTTTTTTTCCCCCATTGCTTTTCAGAGAGAGAGAGTGGAAGGGAAGGGGAGAGAAACATCAATGTGAGAGAGACACATCTATTGGTTTCCTCCTGCACGTGCCACCACAGGGGGTGGGGAGCAAACCTGCAACCCAGGTACATGCCCTTGACTGGGAATTGAACCCACAACCCTTCAGTGCATAGGCTGGTGCTCTAACCACTGAGTCACACCGGCCAGGGCAGGATATGCCTTTTAATTAGAGCAGCTGCTAACACTGGCAGGCCCTTACTCCCTCTGCCAGGCAAGGCGCTAAGCCCTTTCTGTGCATCATTTCATTGAACACTGGTGGGTCAGACACTGGAACCATCCCCATTGCACAGGGGAGGACCCTGAGGCTCGGAGGTACTCCAGATCCCTTTGTTGTCCAGGAGAGGAATGTGCCCACCCGTCCGTCCTGCCGATGACGCCGGGGCCTTTGTGCTGGGCCGGAATGTCTTCCTGCCTTTCTCTGCTTGTGTTTACCCTGGATGCTGTGGGCTGAGCTGAGCGGCATCCCAGGGGGCTGCCTTGCAAAGGCTGTGTTTGGCGTCCCAGGGGTGGGGAGGAGGGGGCTGAGCAGGCTCCAGGCGGAGCTGTGATTTAATAAGCAGACACTTAGGGCCCTGATGCAGGGCCCAGCCCATGCAGGACAGCCCTCTCTGCTAATTGTCCACTGGCTGCTGTGTCGGCGGCCGCCGTCCTGCCGGCGTCTCCTGGCTCATTAGGAAAGGGAAGGGGGGGCTCTGGGAAGAGCCCCCTCTAGCTCCAGTGGCTTCCAAGATTTTTATCACACTGGACAGCACAGTTCCATTCGCTCATCTAAAGGAGGATCAAAACAAGGTCAGTCCTGTCCTGGGTGTCACCCCCAGGCTTGGCTTGGAAAGGACACAGGCTCTAGGTTCAAATCCATCTCTGGCTGTGAGATCATGAGCAAGAAACTCAAATCCTCTGGGCTCCGGGTCCCTACCTGCAAAATGGTGATGGCACGGCATCTTCCTCTCAGAGGCACTGTGGTCTCTGGAGCTGGGCAGTCTGGGTTCAATCCCAGAACCACCTCTGATGAGCTATGTGACTTGAGCAAGTGACTGAACCTCTCTGTGCCTCCGTTTCCTCATCTCTAATAGGGCTGCTGTGAGATTTAAGTGGGTTCCCAGAGGGACCAGGACCCGGGCCATGCACATTTGCTCCTATTATTGTCTCCAAATGTTTTAAGATGAAAATAAGGCAGAATGGAAAAGTGCAACAATAAAGGTGATTTTTACTTATAGCCATTTCTTTAGGGAGTGTTTAGAAGATGCAGCAGAGACTGGCTGGCTGTTCCTCCAATCCCCTTGCTCATCCTCCCAGCACCCAACCAGATTGCATTTCCCAGACTCTCTTAAGCTTGTAGGGGGAGAGGGGGGGTGATTGAATCTGGAAGCTGAACTGTGTGGTTTGCTGCCTCTGAGCCTGGCTGTCCTTATAAATACCTCTCTCTCAGGGTCCTCACACACTTCCCCAGTGCCCCATTTCTCTTCTGCATGGAGAGGATGCTCAGGCATAAGAGGACGCAGCGTCCAAGGTGGAAGGCCCCTGGGCCTGAATGACTGCGTGGAGTCATTCCTTGCTGCCACCCTGCCTGGAAATCAGCAAGAAACAGATTTGTTTTGGGTCAAGACACAGACATTTTAGAGTTGCTGTTGCTGCTTTAGCAACTAGCCTACTCTGACTGATACAGAGGACAAGAATGTCCCAGGCTGGGAGGGGAGACAGATGGCTAGTTTCTGTGGACAGCTGTTGTCACGTTCTAGGGAGAACATCGGGCCACAGCGCAGAAATGGCAAATGCTCCAGATTCAGTTAACTTGTCTCCTGTGTGACCTTGGTTGAGTGGAGTAAGCTCTCTGAGCTGCCACTTTTTTTTCACCTTGAAAGGAGAGACATAAGAGCTTCATGGGGAGCAGTTACAAGGATTCCCAGACGTGCATCTGTGACAGTGTCTAGAACATGAGGTGCATGATCGGGCTTTGAAGCTGCTGTTCCATTCTGTCCCCATGGGAGCAGCTTCTGCCCTCAAAGTGGTTCATGTCCCCACCCCCAACTGTCTTCTGCATCCAAGATGTCCCCCTGGGTTGGGGGGTAGGTCATCCTGCCCCCAGTGACAGGCTAGGTGATGAGGTGTGAGAAGGACCATCTCAGGTGAGCCTTAGAGACTGCCCCCGGCATCCATTCTCCTAGGGACCCCGTGACCTGGCAGGCCTCAAGGGGACCAAACAGGAGGCTGCAGAGGCTGGTGCTCAGCAAAGGTGTGGTTCCCTCTTTCAGGAATGCTTTTCCTGCTCCTCTTCTACAGCTGGATCTTTGCCACCCTTCAGGCATCGGCCCCTGGACCTGCTCGCTGAAATAGGTCTGCTGATCCGCTCCTCTCACAGACTTGATTCTTCTCTCTCATAATAACCCTTATTACAACTTATAATGTTTTTATCTGTGTGATAACCTTATTGTCCCTAGAGGATAAGTGCCTGGGGGGTGGGAACAACATTTCTATAAATGATTTTATCTGCAGGATTCACTATTTTAGCGGAAGTTCCCAGAGCAGTGAGCGACAGTTGGTTGAATACTTGAATAAAGGCCAAGCTTGACACCTGTCAGCTGAATGACCTTGAGTAACAACGTTATTTAATCAGGGTGAGTTTAATCATGTATAAAATATACAAAAATACCTTCTTATAGTGAAAAATAAAGGGCTTTTTTTTTTTGCTTGGCTGGTGTGGCTCAGTGGTTGAGTGTTGACCCATGCACCAAGAAGTGGTTCGATTCCCAGTCAGTGCATATGCTGGGGCTGCAGTCTTGATCCCCAGTGGGGTGTGTACAGAAGGCAGGAGGTAGCTGATCTGTGTTTCTCTCTCACCGATGTTTCTATTTCTTTCTCCCTCTCCCTTCCTCTTTCTCTAAAAACAAACAAACAAAAAAACAATAAAACATTTTAAAGATATCAAAAATTAAAAAAAGTGATAAGGGCTTTTTAAAATTATCATTCAGTGCTGGGCACATAGTAAGGACTCAAGAAATGGTAGCTGTTGCTGTTGGAAGGGGTGCTGGTAACTGTCTTGGGTTAGGTTTCCTCAAAGCAGACCCCGAACTAAGGATGGTTTTTCTAGAAGGTGACCCTGGGAAGCACCAGCAGAGAAGGGATGGCAAAGGGAATGGTACCAATTTCAGGGGCATGCAATGAAGCCCGGCTCTCCTGCCCTTGAGCATGGGCAGAATTTAGTGAGTTATTTCTAACAGAGAGAAGAAAGCTAGAGTGTCCGTGGGATCCTGTGTAACTTCTAAGAATAGTTCATAAAAGACACCAAAGCTTCCATATTGGTCTCTGTTCCTCTAGTATCACTCACCCAGTGGAATCCAGCAACCATGGCAGGAGACACCCAAGCTATCCTCTGGAGAAGCCCATGTGGTAAGCAACCGAGGCTTTCCGCCCCAGCCCTGGGGTCAGCCTGGAGCTTCCAGCTCCAGCCATGCCCTCAGAGGACGACAGCCCTGAACAGCATCTTGATGGCACCCTCCTCAGAGAGCCTGAGCCAGATCCACTAAGCCATGCCTACAATACTGCCCACAACAACAATGAAATGATAGACACTGATAGCGTTAAACCACTGGGTTTTGGGGTCATTTGTTATGCAGCAATGGATACCTGGTACACTGCATGTGGAGCAGATCCCCATGGGGGCCAATGGGGAACTCAATCTGATGGGGAGCTCTGGGAGACTGCATACAGAATATGCTTCAGAGCTAAGCCTGTGCAGGGGTGAAGAAGCTGGGTGTTCTTCTCCAACACCCACTATCACTGGTAGAGTTTCTGGGCATTAGATCCCAATATTTCTAGCATGCTCCTCCCTGAAGCCAAAGGAAAGCCCTCAGGTGGAGTGGAGGGTGCTTAGAGTTGGTGCCACAGGAATACAGAAGAGTGGGTTTTGAGAGGATGTTGGCAGAGTACTGACATTGTCTGTTATAGTGGTAGACATGAGAGATTTTTTATAGGTTCCCAAATCCCCAATTTCTTCTTTCTTCATAAAGAGGAGGCATTAAAAGTTACTGTGAAACAGGATTTGTTATTATGAAACCGGTAAACAAGTGTTTGTTTGTTTACCTTTGGGGATGTTTCATAATAACAAATCCATAAATCTGAAGGATTCCTGGTTGGGGAAAGTGGAAGTTTGTTGTTTGTTTGTTTGTTTGTTTGCTTCTTTCATAAACTTACAGGGTAGGGCCATGAAAGCCAAATACAACAGAGCGCCTCATTCTGACATTGAATGTAACGCAGTACAATTAGGCCACGCAGGTCTCAGAAAATGGCCTCTTTCTATTACCTCGTAAAATATCTGATACTGAACTCTGTAAATTACATCAGTGCCTTTGAACAAACATCGACTTCTTTTTAATAAATAAAATGTTCAAAATTATTTCCTGGAAGTGCATTTTAGACATTAATAACTGGCTTCAAATGAAATTCCATTTCATAGCGATAAGCAAATGTAATTTCTGGAAACTAAAACAGTGTGTGAGGCTTACCTGCTCCAGCAGGGAAAGGAAATATTGAGCTAATATGGCCATCAAGATATATAACCTGCTACTTCTTGAATAAACCAAATTCCATCCCTAAACACAGAGAGCTCAGAAATTCAGACCCAAGGACATAAATATACGGTATTTCCTGGAATTAGTTTCATATGTTTTATACATTGCCGTTATCAATTGATCTGACACGACATCTTAGGCAGTTTTAAAATTACATATTGTGCATCAGAAAAATCTACATTTTCGTGGCATCTGGTACTCTGTGTTATCAAAAGCACGTAGTTATTTAAGTAAAAGAAAAAAAATCAATATTTCCACATCATTAAAAGAAGAAGAATTGCAATAGTAGAAATCTTTGTTCTATTCCTTGCATCAGAGGTCAGCAAACTGCTCCCATGGACCCAGTCTGTCTCACCACTTTCGTAGGGCCCACGAGCTAAGAATGCTTTTACATTTTTAAATTATTATTTTTTAATCCTCACCTGAGGATATTTTTCCCATTAATTTTTAGAAAGAGTGGGAGGGAGGGAGGGAGGGAGTGGGTGGGGGGGGAAAGAGAGAGAAACATCGATGTGAGAGAGACACATTGACTGGTTGTCTCCCAAATGCAACATGACTGGGGCTGGGGATCAAACCTGAAACCCAGGTATGGGCTGGCCCTTGTCCAGGAATCGGGAATTAAACCCACGACCCTTTGGTACGCAGGCCAACACTCTAACCACTGAACACACCTGTCAGGGCTGGTTTTACATTTTAAATGGTTGGCAGGGGGAACAGAAGAGCTTATGATATGAAAATCATATGAAATTCCAAGTTCAGTATGGGTAAAGTTTGACTGGAATTCAGTCATGCCTGTCATTCATCTTGCTGCATTAATACAGCTAACCTTTGACCTGCAAAGTAGAAAATATTTACTACCTGGCCCTCTAAGGGAGGACATTTGCTGATACCTGCACTACACCCTCCCCATCGCCACTCAAGGGAGTTAAAAAGGGAAGTTTCATTGAGGACTCAGAATACTGGGAAAGGTAGACATCAATGTTTGGCTTTATGCACCATTCACTTCCCAGGGTCTCCTGGAAGCCTGCACCAGCCTTGCAAAGACAGGACGGGTCCTGGGGTGAATGGTATCCATGGAAAACCCCAACCAGAGTCACTGATGGTCAAACAAGCCCCAATAATGTGTCCCCCACCCACACCCAGAGTTGATTTGTCTGAGTGAGTGAACTACATAAATTGCCTTCACTATCTGCTTCATTTGAACTCTGGAGACACATACACGATCAAGCAGGAGGAAGGACAGTGGCTGAGTAGGTAGGGTGGGACAAGGAGCAACAGGCACCATCTCTTTCTAAGAAGCTTTGTAGATCTAGTTTGATTCCCATTCACCTGCGGTCACTTAAAAAAAAAAAAATGGTCCTATTATTTCAACTTTCTTTTTGAAAACCTTACGTTTAAAATGACAAAACCAACACAAATAGATAAAAATTACACATGTTCCTCAAGGCAGATTGCTAACATTTTTCTCACTGGTCTGTCTTCTAGGTGCATTTGTGGGCATGCGTGTGCTTCGCACTCTGGTAAGGACCTTCTACGCCAATCAGATTCCTGCAGTATCACTAATGCTACGCAGGGAGCCCTTTAATTTAGTCAATCAGTCCCCAGTTGTTGGGCATATCGGCTGTCTTTCAGCTTTTCTGCTTTGTTTGACCATTGTAAATAATGTGTGGATGAACATCTTTAGAACTAAATAGTTAGACACATTCCTGAATATTTTCTTAGGATATATTTGAAAAACTAGTATTGGGGTCCCCAAGTGGACTCACATTGTGAAGACATTTGATACACATTATAGAACTGCCCTTGGGACTGGTCTTTCCTCCATCATTGTGTGATAGTGGCTGTTACACATGCACCCACACACGCACATTCATTTGATATTTTCTGAGAACCTGTTATGTGCCAAGCACTTTCTAGGTACTGGAAATATAAGCAAAGGAATGTGGCAAAAAAAAAAAAAAAAACAGAAAAAAATATCATTTGTATGCCTCTGAATATGTTCATATAACTATCCATCATCCATCTATTCATCCATCCACCCTCCATCTATTCTCCACCCATTCATTTGTCAATCATCCACTATCCATCCATCCATCCCTCATCTATTCACCCTCCATTCATTTATCCAGTAACTCTAAGCAGTAACTCCTGCCCTCATGGGATTTATATTCTAGTGGAGGAAAGAGATAATAAAAAATATGTAGTCTGTTGAGTCATAGTAAGTGCTAAAGAGGAATGAAAAAGGATAGGGAAGGGACATCTGAAATGTGGGTGCATAAGTAAAATGCCAATATTAAATAGGACCTTCAGAGAAGGTCTACCTGAGAAGGGACCTTTGAGCAAAGACCTGAAGGGAGAGAGGACTCACTGTGGACATCTGACAGGAGATCATTCCAGACAAAGGAAGAGCAAGGGCAAAGTCCTTGAGGCATGAATGTGCCCTGGAGGGTTTGAGGAGCAATAAAGTGGTCAGTGTGGCTGCAGCAGAGAGAGAGAGAGAGAGAGAGAGAGAGAAGGAGGAGGAGATAAGGTCTGAGTTACAAGGTGTTGGGTCATAACAGAAACTTGGCTTTTACTGTGGGTGGTATGGGAAACAACTGGGGCAGAAAAATGCCATAATTCTATGTTTTAATAGAATAAATCTTGCCTCTATGTTGAGAACTGAACTGAAGGGGAACAGAAAGTTATTTAGGAGGCACTGCACTAATCTGGGGGGAAGTGTGGTGACTTGCCCAGGTGACAGTAGTGGAAGGGATAAGTGGTATATTTTGATTACATATCAGCTAATTATATACATAGACGCATAGATAGGTGGATGGGTGTATAAATATGTGGGTGGATAGATAGAGAATGGATGGATGATAGACGGATGCATGGATGCATGGACAGATGTATGAATGCATGCATGGATAGATACATGGATAGATGGGCAGATAAATGGATGGATGGGTGGGTGGATGGATGGATGGATGGATACATGAATGCATGGATGGGTGGATGCATGGATGGATAGATGGGTGAAAGGATAGGACAGGACAGGATATCTACAATATATAAGTGAACATATCACAGTAGAAGGGAAGACCAGTAAGATTCTTAGCTTAACCTAGAAGGGGTGGGCACAGCACATTCTTTTTCTTTTCTCATTAAATTCAGCATTTCTTTGCAGCCATGCTGAATTTTAAAAGTATTAAAACAGCTTCTGAAAAACTATAGTATAGGCTTTTCTTTTTCCATTATAGAATTTGACTCAAAAGTAAAAAAAAAAAATGTATATTTTTTTGTATACAATGCTTTCTTTAATCTTTATGGTTATTTTTGTTCCACGAGTGGTATTATTTATCTATTTATATTGTATATGTAAAAAATGATAATTTAAATATTTTTACATCAAATTGTGATGTTCTCTACTCTGGGTGTTCTGGGTCTTAGAGTCATGGTAAGGGTATTCATGCAAATGTGCCTCTGTAAACTTGTAGCTCCCTATTTCTCCTTTAGGCTCCTGGATTAAAATATTCATTTAAGTTCTGTGTGTTTCTAAAATAAATATTTCTAAAATTAAAAAAAATAAATTCAGCATGCCTGAGTGACTTATTCCCTACCTTCATCAATACTGCAGGTAGATATTATTGTACCCAATTTACAGAAGAGGAAACTGAGATTCAGAGAAGTCACTCCCTTGAGGTCAAACAGCTAGCAACCTAAGAACTGGCTGGGAAGCATGTCCTCCAACACCAAAGAAGATATGGGGAAGAGAAAGGAGAGAGAGAGAAAGGGGGGAGGGGGGGGACAACTAGCCAATTTCTTTGTAAGTAAAAGGATCAGAAATGGAGGAAAGGGATTAATAAAGACAGTCACTTGGAAGGAGACAAGGATCTTTCCGTATTAGATGACTGGATATGACACAGTGGAGACTGCATCCGCGCACGTCATGCCCTTTCTCCAAGGCTGCGGTTATTTATCTGCTTGAGCTCTTGTTTTTTCCCTTGCTTTAAAGTGAAGTGCGCAAACATTCTTACTTCAAAGGGAAAAAATCCTCATAAATGTCATTTTACTGCCGGCCTAGAAGAATAGCATCAACAGACCCTGAAAATATGGCCGGGGGTGGGAAGCGGGGGAGTAGGGACTCCAGGCACATCTGTGATGAAGAGGGAGAGCGGTCACTGGCCACTTCCTCTAGAAGGGAGGGCAGCCCAGAATGAACCCGCTGAGCACAGGCCCATAGCAGGGAAGAGCATGGCACTGCTGAAGTTCAAATCCCAACTGTGCCTCTTTTCAGCCTGACAAGTCTCTCAACAACTCTGAGCCCTGGTTTTTTTCAACTGTACGATGGGCATGATTTAACAGTAACCACTGCAGGGGGTCCTTGTCTGGGGATTTTAAAAATTAACAAATGGAAAGGGCCTAGCACACAAATCCTTAGCAGAAAGCAGCTATTGTCTTTGGGCATCTTTTACATGAACGGAGCTCTGTCTTATTGTCCTGCCACTGCCTGTGATAGAAAGTGTGGGGGACGTGTCTTCTCATATATGTGTACGTTCCAGATGTAAATTATCAGGTGAGATGCAGATCCCCATGTAGGAAATGGGAACCTGGAAGGCAGGCTGTAGAAAGTAGGCTGACACTATTGACTCGAGACCCAAGATTATTCCCACTTCCTTCTTGGCTACCTCCCACCAGAGGCTAGGAAGTCAAGATACACACATTGTCAGCCTCCCTTGCAGCTATGGGGTTCAGAATCATATATGAAAGTCTGCTGGAAGAATTTTGGAAACTTTGTAGTTCAATAAAAAGGGACAGTTGGAACTAGCAAAGCCTTTACTGGTGTCCCCTTTCCTCCTTCTCTTCTGGGAATGCAGAATGCAGAAAGTGACCAGCTTGTGGCCATGAGGGAAAGCCCAAGAGAGTCGTAACGGTATCCTAGGCTTACTGACCCAACAGACTTCTGTTATTTGCATGATTCAAGCCACTGGAGTCAGGTTTTCTACTGTTTGCATTCCCAGCTAATACAAACTCAAGAGAGAGAAGTCCTTCCTCCCCTTAAGCCCAGCTCCCTTGAATCTCAACTTCAAGTAGCCTAGATGTATCTGAGAGTACTTCCAGCTTCTGGAGAAATGCTGGTCTCTGCTTTGCCAATTGCCAAAAAATAGGCAGGAGACACCCTAATGATGCTTCAAGCTGAGATGCACATAACAGAGATGGGACAAATTATCTATCTTCTCTCCCTTCCCTCTTAGTTTATTTCCCCGCGTCATCCCAGAGCCTTCAGCGATGTGCATTCAACAACCTGGCCTCTGACGTTCTATATGGAATTAATAGAGTTGTTAATCTACATAGGCAAGATCCCTGAATGGAGAGTGGGGACAGGCCAAGGGAAACTGCTCTCTTGGAAGAAAGGGAACCATGGCTTCAAGACCTTCTCACTTCCTTGTCACCATGATGGAGGAGAGACTGATTTTATTCAGGGGCCTGACAAAACCCTAACTGCCTCAGCAGAATTTTCCACACAATGTCCTTCCTAAACTGGCTCGGCTAGAATAGGAAGTTCATAGACCTTTGGGCACCTCAAGCCCATTTACATTGCTTGTTCAAATTTCCCAAAAGCCAAAGCACATGTCTACTTCAGATGCATTTCTTTAGACGTTCTTCCTGTAGAGGAAATGGTTCTGCCATTGCTGGCCTTAACCATTCACTCATGCATGCATGGGTTGACTGATTGATTAATGGACTGATTCTGTTAACATTTATTGAGCACCTACTATAGGCCAGATTCACATGGAATAGAATTTCAAGAATGACAAGTGACACATTCCTGCTTTGGTGAGGACACAATATTCTGTATTCCATCTGTTTCCTGCACTAAACCTTCTGAAAAAGTTCCTCCCAATCTTTTCATTTCATAATTTATCACAATAAGAATCACAATTTTTATTGCTTTTGCTCCAAGAGTCTGGTTACAGTTGTTCAAACAGTTTGCTAAGTCACTCTGCAAATGCATTTTAAAAAGTATCTTGGCACATCTACAGTTTTCATTGGAGAATTCTTCCTGACTTCACTATGTCTGTACGGAGAGCAGGAGTACAGAATGGGATACATTACAAAGCCTGTATAGTAGCTTTGGAAAGTGGGGGACCGATTGCCTTGCTTAGGACATATGACCACACCACCACCTGGTGGTAATGTTGCACCTGAAGCCATGGCAGGAACGTGGCTGGGTGACCCCCAACTTAAATTTTCAATGAAACTCATGAATTGGAAAGATATTTTTTACCGATGAAGCTGAAAGGAGCCGAAGAGCCCATACAGGTTCACATCTCAGGGATGTGGCCTGATGCAGTCGATACTGCCGATCAGGATCTCCACCTGCCATGTTCATGGTGGGTGGTAACTGTCCGCAGCCATGAAGTGCTGCTCACATGGCTGACTTGGGATATGATGACTACTGCCTCTATCTCACAGCTGAGAAAACTGAAGACGTTATGGTGCTGCCCAGGTGTATAGTTAGCAATATAGGAAAACCAGGACCCAAAACGACATTTTTGGATGTTTAAACACCCACTGTCCACAATTAGGAAGGGCATCTGTAGTTCTGGGTGCCACGTAAACCCGGAAGTCAGCAGCCTGGGTCAATGTTATGTCAGAGCACAATGGTATCAAGGCAAGTAAATACGATGAAGAAATAAGTGACGTGCTACCATCATAGTGACCGCATAGACTCCATGTTTGTTGATAGGACAAGGCGGCCTGTCTTAGGGCAGCTCAGATTTCCCAGAAGCAGAGCCCGAGACAAAGAGGGAGGGAGGCAAGCGGAGGAGAGAGCGGGGAAGGGGACGAAGGGAACCTATTGATCAAAATCCCATCCACCACCATGACAGGCGGAAGGCTTCTGCCCAGTTCCTGGGTAGGGTGGGGCTGCTGGGAGAGGCCAGGCCTGGGGCAGGGACAACAGCAGCCGTCATCTGTGGATCAGACTGTGTCAGTCCCGGCTTAAGCAGCCTGGGGCCCGACCCTGTACAAGTGCCTTCAGCAATGCGAGCCCTAGGCTCCTCTGCACCATGGGCTCTCCCGCCAGCCCCACTCAGCATCTCCCCGTCCACACCACCCCGCGATCAGACAGGCAGTATTCATTCCCACTGGAAGACGAAAACACAGAGGCAACAGGAGAGGTTAAGTCACCCATGCAAAGCCACACTCAAGCCAAGGGCGAATTTCACCGGTTCTCCATCTACCTTTTTTTTCACCTACTCTACACGCTCCCTCGGGAGGGCATTTGGGTCTGAAAGTGAACCCAGAAAAGAGGAGAGAGTTCACAGCTGAGACACAAGCTGGACCTGAGCCCAGGCTGGACCTAGATGTCTGTGCGCTCGTGACAAGCAGCCGGCTCTGGCTATCTGGGCCCCCAGGAGTGAGATCTTCCACGTCCCAGAGACTGGAGTTCACCAGGTCGGAGTAATTGGACGTGATGAATGGGGCGCTCGGCTTGAAAGCCCTACGCGAAAGCTCCAATCCGACTCAGTAACTTCATACCCTCCCAGTCCATTTAGGAGAGCCCGGTTTTATCTCCTCTCTACAGAGCTGCGGAATCAGGATCTTCAGCTCAGGAAGAGCTTTTAAACCCTGACTCGCAGACTCTGCTTTCCCAGGGCCAGAACCAGACACCACGGGCGAGTCTGGCCCCTGTAGGTGAGGGTGGAAAAAAAAAAAAGCAATGTAATCATAGAAAGAGGGACCACTAATTGGGTCATAACTTATCCCCCGAATTCCATGAATTCATTCCCTCAATTCTCAAATCCAATGTGATGATTATCTCCATCTGACAGACAAGGAAACTGAGGCACAGAGAGGCTTAGGTGGTTTTGGGCACAGCATGTAAGCAGAGCAGTCAGGACTTGAACTCTGGCAGCGTGCCTTCAGGTTTTGGGATAGGCTCCGAATCTCCCCTGCAGCCACCAGTCAAGTCAACCTGCTCTTAACCTGGTTGGTTACTTGAGTGTAAAATGCTTCCTTCCCACGCAATGACACCCGCCACTTACCAGAGTTGTCACCCTTCCGATGACTCATGTCACCTCACCCCCGTCCCCACCCCTAAGACATGCACAGACAGCTCCCTAGGTCCTCGCCCCGCCAAGTTACTTTCCTTTTACCCAAGTGCATCATGCTCTTTCCACCCCTCCCTGTCTTTGCCCGTGCTGTGCCCTCTGCCCGCAATGCCCATAGCCACGTCCTGTTTGCCCTTCGTGAACCCAGTTGACCACGTCCACCAATAAACAGCAGACGCACAGATGAAGCAAAACACTAAATTCAAGTTCACTAACTGACAACATCCTGACAGGTCCACACCCATTATAACAAATGTCCCACTCTAGTGGGGATAGTGAGGGAGGCTGTGCATGTGTGGGGGCAGGAGATATATAGGAAGTCTCTGTACTTCTTGATCAATTTTGCTGTGAGTCTAAAACTGCTCTAAAAAATACAATGGACTGATTTTAAAAACTTAAAAAAAAATCATGCCTGTGAACATATTGTGAGGGCTTCTCCCAGGACCTGGGAAGGAGCCTGGGCAGGTGAGGGAGCCTGGAGCTTAAGTGTCATTAGCTGCCTCTTTTGAGAGCAGGTGGAATGAACCACACAGGTCTGGGAACCCACATGACTGGTGTTTAGTAAACAGGTACCTTGAATACAGATAGAGGCATCTCAGGCCGGGAGATTTGTTGAATCTATTAAACGGAGGATGGCAGAGAGTTTCTACTGTCATTACTAACATTTGTTGAGCATCTACTATGTCTCAGACAGTGCCAAGCACTCAGTATGACATTTTTTTTAATTTTTAAATATATTTTTATTGATTTCAGAGAAGAAGGGAGAGGGAGAGGGAGAGGGAAACGGAGAGAGAGAGAGAGAGAAACATTAATGCTGACAGATAATCATTGATTGGCTGCCTCCGGCAAGCTCCACACTGGAGATCGATCCTGTAACCCGGGCATGAGCCCTGACTGGGAATCAAACCGTGACCTCCTGGTTCATAGGTCGACGCTCAACCACTGAGCCACACCTGCCAGGTGTAACAGTTTTTAAACCTTCACAGCAACACTGTTATTATGCTCACTTTAGAGATGAAGAAACTGAGGCTCAGAGAAGCAAAATGAGGTACCAGAAGCCTTCCTTACAGACAGCCGGTGACGCTGGGATGCGTACCTGGCTCCGTGGAGTCCTGCTGCCTAAATCCAGGGCTCTGGGCGATATAGTTCAGCCTCTCTTTTCTATCATGTGCCCATGTGCAGTCATGCCTGCTGGGAGGTCTTCCCTGAGGGAGTGTACATAAGAATCCACACGAGATCACAGAGAGCCCTTTTAGTTGTAAGGTATTACATGCAATGGTCAGATCTGATCAGAGAACGGAAACCACTCCAGGTATTTCGAGCAGAGGGAGCTTAATAGAGGGAATTGACTCCCCAGCTGATGGAGGACTAGGAAGCCAAAATAAAATGGTGGAGCCGCCCAGAAGCTGGCAGGAGCAAGCAGCGGCTACTCCCATGGTTGGAGGGACGACAAGAGAAGGTAGTTTTGCCAGAGCCAGAAGTTGAGCATCCAGCAGGTACTAGAGCCTGGGAAGGGCTGGGATGATAGAGGAAGGAGCTGTCTTCAGGGGGGTGGGGCCAGAGAGAGAAGGCACAGCTGCAGATGCCCCCAGAAGCAGAGAGAGGAGCAGCAACGCCCTAGCTTCTTCTCCTACTCTTCAAATGGCCAACCCTTTCTGGGAAGCTAAGAAACAGCTGCCTGGCACAGAAGAGAAAGGACGAGGAGTGGATGCAAGGCAAGCTTGCTGTTAACCACACCACACACATGCAAGGCACTATTCTTACAGGAGGTAAATACATGCACCTGATGGACAGGCAGAGGGGCCTGGAAACAGGATTCTGAAATCTCCCTCAGGCTGCCTTCTCCCACGTGGCCGGAACAGGTGAGAACAGAGTGATAAGACTCAACCAGGAGGTCCTCCATCTCCAGATGCCATCCTGACTGTACTGCAGAGACATGGGCGCATGAGGGAAAGGGAGGTGGAGAGTGTATGCAAGCTCTTCTGCCCAAAACCGAGCTACAAAGGGATAGGTCTTCAAGGGCCGGGATAACGTCCATCCTGAGAGAGAGGGGAGCCTCGGACTGATGGGAGCGACCTGGCCCCTCCGAAGGGGCCTCTGGTCGGGAGGCGTGCAGAGCTCAGCCCGGAGTCCAGAAATGACACTGTCCTTCTGGCCGCCTTCCTCCATCAGAAACCGACAGCCTTTCTGTGGCAGTGAGCTGGCCAGTGGGGGCTCTGGCTGCCTCCTGCTGTGGGGTGTCTAAGGGAGGGAGCAAGCGGCCCTAGCCAGAACCTCCGATTCCCACTTCTCTCTTCATCGATGCCATACTCTGGGCCTCGGAGCACTCGCGCTCCACTAAGGGTGGTCCTGAGTCGATTGCCCTGCACTGGCTTCATGCTGTGGCTGCAGAGACCCCGTTCAGCTCCCTGGGGCTCATGCCTTCTCTCTCTGGGGCTGGAACACCCCACAGCTCCTTTTGCCAGGTTAGCACTGGCTTAGCTCTCAGCTCTCAGTAAATGTCACTTCCTCCAGGAAGTCCTCTCTGACCACCCTCCCAAAGTGATCTGTCTAAGAGAACATTGACAGCATCCAGTCTTGTTCCCCATGGTTTCCTCTACTGCTTCACGGCTCTAAGACAACCTCCCATCAGTTACCAAGCCCTATGGATTCCGCCTCTACATCTCTCTCAGATCTACTTCCCTACTTCCACCATCCAAGTCCAGGCCAGCACATCTTCCTCCCGGATACCCTGCACCAGATGGCTTCCTAGACTTTCCCCCCAAAATCTCTCCCCAGGCCTTTCCCCTACAGAGCAACCTGGGGATCTTTCTAAAATGTCCATCTAAAAGTAAATCTTTTTAAAAATATATTTTTATTGATTTCAGAGAGGAAGGGAGAGAGAGAGAAAAACATCAATGATGAGAGAGAATCACTGATCAACTGCCTCTTGCTCACTCCACACTGGGGATCAAGCCCTCAACTGGACGTGTGCCCTGACTGGGAATCGAACCATGATCTCCTGGTTCATAGGTCGATGCTCAACCACTGAGCCACTCTGGCCGGGCGAAAAGTAAATCTTAAGTCCTCTTTGTGTCTCTATTAGCTTCGGAATAGCATGCAAATGCCTCAGTATTCCAATAAAAACCCTGCTGGACCTGGTTTCTGCTCACTCTGCAAACCTGCAGATGCTGAAGGTGCAGGAGATTGGAGTGAAGGAAACTGGCATGTGCCATGTGGCTGCATCGTGCTGAGTACTATGCTAGGTGCTTCATGCTTCCCCGATCCTGCCACGTCCCCTACCAAAGCCTTGTTTATCTATCAATCCTAAATCTTGAGCTTAAAACATATTTGACAGATATTTCAGAAAGCAGAATGTCAACATATGTGTTCCGTGGACGATTCAAACAAATTTCTTTTTTAATTGATGACAATTGTTGTTTTCTAATCAGCAGACTCTAGGCCATGTGTCCTGGACCCACATCTCCACTACAGGGCGCCTAAGGCGCCATGTTCCCCAGTCAAATGCGAAGTCAGAATGCTTCAGAGGTCTCCAGGCTGCGCTGTCAGAGCTTTTCTCCCTGAGTACACTTGCGGGTGCCCTGCTCAGCCTCCTCCCCCAGCCACATCCCAGCACAGAATCCAGCCACGGGCCTTCGACAGGCAGAAACATTTATGCCATGTCCAGAAAACCAAACCTACCCTACGAGAAAGAGCTGCTGCCTCTTGAAAGGAATTGGGGTGGGATCTCCGGAGATTAAGAGAATGACAGTGACCAAGCTGCGAAGGGGGAAAGGGTGAGAAGCCCTCGAGATGAAAGCAGCCGGGCCATCCATTATTTTGATTTGTGCTTCTTTGTATTATTATTATTATTTCAAAGGGAATTAAGGGAATGAATTAAGACTTCATTAGACCCCCAACAACTTCAGAAATATTAATCCATCTTCCACTTGCATCGAAGCTTAGGGATCTCAGCAGGGCTGGGGCGATGGAAAGTGAAAGTGATCAGTATGTTTCTGTCTCCCTTCCTGGTGCCCCTGCCTCAGGCCTGTGGCCACTTTCCCTTTCATGCCTTTGTTTGACACACAGGAAAGAATCATGAGGTGTCGAGTATCATTAACTTCCAAACACCTTCGAAATCAGTAGGAAAGTGCAAACATTGGGGACCCCAACCGTCTCCGCAAATGATCTGTCCTAAAGTCCTCCCCTTGGGAGATGAAAGGAAAGAGCTCTGCGGGCTGACAGTCTCAGGGAGAGAGGACAGAAGGAGCAGGAGGGAGACACGCAGAATAAATGAAAATATGATTGACTTCTTCCCTCGGCCCTGCTCACACATGGTTCTGAGCATTTAATAAACAGGTTGACACTCTGGGTTCCCCTCATTAGGGTAACGTGGAGACGTGGATTATCATAAATCAGAAGGCCAGGTTATCAAAGCTTGTGATCTTTAACTGTGTCAGGGCGCCCTCCTGTCTGCTCCAATGAAGGCAGCAACCTGCAAGCTGCAAAGAATTAGCCACTGCACCGTGATTTAATACACACACCTCTGGCGCAGGCAGGAGGCTGGGCCGGGCAGGGAAAGGTTAACCAGGTGCCCAACATAAGTACAGCTGTCTCAGGGGTGCATGGTACCTGGGCGATAGGGTGAGGGCTGACCCTAGCATGGACCAAGAAACAGAGCTATAGGTTTGGTGAGATGGGAGTGATGAAGGAAAACTGCTATGGAATGTTAGGATTTCTGAGCTGGAAGGGGCATCGGAAACCCTCTAATCCTGTGGCTTCCCAGCCTAGCTTCACATCAAAGTCTAATGGAAAACTGTTTGGAAATATCTAATAAAGACACATCTATCCTAGGACTCAAACACTGCATCCAGGAGAGATGTGTGCATGTGCCTGTGAAAAGGCTGGCAAGCAAATGTTCTCCGCAGCTTTCCTCACAACGGCCTCATACTGGATGCATCCCAAATATCCTTCAATGGGAGAATGGGTGAAGCGCATGGTGGTACATCCATACAATGGAATACTACTCAGCAGGGAAACAAAATGAGCTCCTGATGGCTGTAACAGTGCCAGGGAATCCCAGAGATCCAATGGTGAGTGAGAGAAGGCAGGCACAGGGGAGTGACTCCACTTATCTGAGGTTCAAACACAGGCATCACTAACCTATGGCATGAAAAGCCAGAACAGAAGCAGGATAGGAGGACACTATTTGAGGCATAAAGGGACTTTCTGGGGAGATGGAAATGTTCTATACAACCTGGATGACGGCTATAGAAGCGAACAGTTACAAAAATTCACCAACTGGTATAATAGTTTCATATTTTATGATGTGTAAATTACATCCCAATAAAGTACTGCAAAAACAAACAACAAATCAATAAATGCAGACTTTAAGGCCTTTGCACATGCTGTTCCCTCTGCCTGGATTCTCCCTCCTCCCAGTATTTATGAGGTTGGCCCATCCTATCAGGTCTTAGCATAACTGTCACCTCTTCAGAGAGCTCGGCCATGCACTGTTGCATCTCCCTGTTTCTTTGTGTTTTTTTAATTGTTTGTCTTCATGCTCAGAAATTATCCAGTGGGTAGATTATTTTTCTCCGCCTCCTTCTGCAACCCCATCACCACTAGACGAAGCTCTCAAGGAGAAGGGAATTATCTGCTGTGTGAATCCTTGTGCTGTGTCCCTCTGTCCCTTTCCACCCCTCTGTGCCCCGCTCTTGGCCTCAGAGCTGCCTCGTTGGAGAGCATCAGTGTACACCCTCACCTCTGGCTCCTGGCTGAGCTTGGGCCAATGGGAAACCCTAGTGGGAGACCGAAAGGAAAGGGGGATGGGAGATTAGGGTGCCATCTCTGCTCTGTGAGGTCACATCAAGCTGGCAGTTCTCACCTGGGGATAATGCCCATCCAGGGACATTTACCAATGTCCGGGGCCATGTATGTTTGTCACAACTAGGGGGTAGGGATACTACTGGCACCTGGGGAGTGGAGGCCATAGATGCGGTTAAACATCCTACAATGCACAGGACAGCCCCTCCACAAAGAATGACTAGCCCCCCGTGTCACTAGTGCCAAGGTTGGAAAACCTGTAACAGGTGAAGGTCCCAGCTCTTCTAAGGAGGGCCTCTCTCCACAGCTTTCTTCCTGCAAATTCAGGTGAACACTTGCCCCTCCTCCAGGTCTAGAGGTTGTAACAGCCCCCATGTTGTTAGCTGCCGACGCTGCACCATCCTTACGCTCCCCCAGGACCCACCACCCCCGGGGCTTAGCCCCTGAATGACATTCCTTACGTTATCCTAATCGGAGTGGGCTATTCGTTTCCTGATGGAACCCTGATGAATATGCCACTTCATCTCCAGGGACTAATGGCCCACTAAATATCAATAAGTATCAGGTAAATTAATTTAGTAATTAATTAGTGAGGCTCTCTCCAGTTGATTTGGATCTGGAAGTCAAAGATAAATCTTTGAACTTTAAAAAGTAATTCCCCCAGTGATTCCAGAACAATAATACCCTCATGCATTAATGGGGAAAATGAATGCCCATTCATGGGAAACTACTTTTGAGGGTGGCCCCATTGTGAGGAGTAGCCTGGGGTCCAGGAAGTACCCATCTTGACATTGATGGTTCATACCATTACCCTTGGTTACTTGACTTTAATTATTTTTCCTTGACATTGCCAATGCCCTTCAGCGTGATTCAGATCCCGAGGTCCACTTCCTGGATATTGAAGAGGACCATTTCGTGGGTGAGTTTAATTCGTTTACACATGGTGTGACTGCTCAGGGTGGAGGGGAAGCGCCACAGAGAGACCACGGCCTGAGGACAGAGGGTTCTGGGCCCAGTCCCGCAACATCCAAGTGCCTCGCCTGCCAGATTCAGCCTCCTTGTCTGGAAACTGGAGGTGAGCTCACTCCCATGTAGGTTTGGACAAACACCTCCGTGAGATGATGCATACGAAGCGCCGGGCACAGAGTGGGATTCAGAGGTTTGGCTAAATAGGTTTAGGTATGGCTCAGGTTCTCCAGGCCAGTTCCTGCATTCCTTCCAGAAACCCCTAGTTCCCTGTGAGACCGAGTCCTGACGGCACAAATCCCGAAGAGTAAGAGATTCCATCCGAATCCCCCCCTAGATTCTCGGCTAAAATGTGGGCTGTAGGGAAGCCTGTCCCAACCCTCCAAGATCCAGGCTGGAGGTTTAAATTGCTTAAGTAGGTTTAAACCTGCCAGTGGAAAAGTCTGCGTTCCTTTGTGAGCTTAAGAGAACAAGGCTTTCTCCAGGTTTCTCAGAAGAGCGGAATTAGGAGCTCATGTTTCATCTTCTCTCTTCACACCCAGATCACAGTCTTTAACACTAGGGGACTTCGAGATTTTCCACTCAGAAAGAGGGAACTGGCGGAGAAGAAACACACACACACACACACACACACACACACACACACACAGCTCTGTTCCTCTGTAAATTGAGGGCACTTTGGAGACCTGAACATTGACTAGTCTGCAAAAAAACAAAAATGTCTGCTTCTAGTGTGGCTTATAATTTAGACTTAAGGAAGGTCCAAAGGGCTGGTGAGGGTAAGGGAATGCTCTCTTGAATGGAGATTTAAGTGCAAGGGCTCCAGTACTTCCTAATTCTGAGACCCAGGCTTCTCATCTGTGAAATGGGGCTATCTCAGCACCAATCATGTGGTCCCTGTTATGACGACCACAATCATAGTAACTCTTTACACCACCAAGTTTGTCCACTATCTTTTTCAGTTCATACTCTGTTGTTATGCACTGTGCCCAAGGAAAATTGGTTTCATGTTTTTTTTCCGATTAGTCAATATTGTTTATTGTAGAAAATCTGAACAGTATATAAAATAGTGAAGAAAATGCCCTGCCAGTGGTTCAGATGGTTAGTGTCATCCCATACACCAAAAGTTGCAGGTTTGATCCCTGGTCAGGGTACATAGGAAGGCAAGCGATCGATGTTCCTCTCTCACATCAATGTTTCTCTCTTGCACTAGCTCTCTCTCTTTCTCTTCCTCTCTCTCTCTCCCCCCTCCCCTCCACCCTTGGAAAGCCCAGCCTTCTAAGACATCTTTAGGGGAATGCCTTTTCATGCATCTCTTGAATGCATTTTATGCAGTTTTAAAAAACCCAGCCCAATGTCGGAATCAGCTACGAAACTCTGAATTTTCATCCAGCTATGGTACTCCAGGTTGTACAGCTTAGACATGGGATTTAACCTCTCTGTTCCTCAGCACCTTAATCTATAAGATCGTGTATTCAATCCTTAAGGCTGCTGCATCAAACTGCCACAAACTGGGATGGCTTTGAACAACAGAAAACTATCCTCTCCCAGTTCTGGGGGACATAAGTCCTAAATCAAGGTTGTCCATGCCTCTCTCCCAGCTCCTGGGGCTGCTGGTGCCCCTTGGTGTTCCTGGCTGTAGACATGTGACACATGATGCAAATCACTGCCCAAGTCTTCTCGTGGTCTTCACCTCCATATGTGTGCCTTCTCTTCTTATAAGGATTAGGGCACACCCAGATAATCCAAGATGTCTCCTCTCAACACCCCTAAATTCGTTACATCAGCAAAGATTCTTCTTCCAGATAAGCTCACATGTACAGGTTTCAGGTGGACACGCCTTTTGGAGGGCCACCATTCAACCCATGACACACGGGAGTCAGAAAAGTTGCCTTCTTGTGCTACTGTGATAAGTTGAATGGGATGATGTATATGCAGTTCTTGGCACTTGATAAATGATCAATAAAGGCTGTGTATTAATAATCTTATCTCTTTCTTTCTGGAGGGATAAAGGAAGCTATAAATATGTACACATAAATGATTAATTTTGAGGTCCATATGGGTGCCAAAAATGTGGTTTTCTTGAATTCTCTGTGAGCTCTCTCTGGTGTCTGAAAGAGGAGAGTTTTGAGATATTTATGCTCTGATTTCCCCCCTCTCTTCCCTGTAGTTCCTCTCTTCTCTCTTGCCTTTCCTTTCACCTGTCATAGCTCAGCAGGTTGGCCACTTTACTTGGAAATAAAAACAAAGCTTCAGAATGTGTAGATTCAGTAGAATCAATGAGGTGAATGACATTTTATTTAGAATGAGAAGTTACCATTCATTTCAATAGGCAGCTTTTCATGCTTTTGTGACATTGAGGTTAAATGGAAATTCTTTACAGCTCCATTATTTTAAAGCATAGAGTTGTTCTGTGTGTGTGTGTTTTAAAACCTGATCAATGAAAATCAAGACTTAGGAAAGCGCTGAAGGAGAAGCAACTGTTCGCTTCACAGGAAGAGTCGTCCTTGACCGAAAGATGCTCCTGGTGCATTTCTGGAGACTTGATGTATAGGTGGGTAATAAAGAGCAAGAGAAACAGTGGGGCAATAGTCCAAAAGCAAGAGTTCTAGTCTCGGCTGTGTTATCCTCTAGCTGGGTGACATCTGCTGAGAAAGTCCCCTTTTTGTGCCTCAATTTTCCCACTGCAAAATGGGGGAGGTTTGGAAGAGATGACTGCTAAGGCACTTTCCAGCTCTGATCTTCTAGAGCTCATCCACCAAATGCTAACACCTCTCCCTTCATCCTTTCAAGAGTTACCAGGGGCCAGGGAAGCATTTGAGTTGAATTCAGCCAATATTCTGCAGTTGAAACTCATAATGACGCTTGTTGACTTGGAGTCTTCCAGTGTTTTGCATTTAAGAACAGGGTGTTATGAAGTGAAAAGAAAGCTAAATGAAAGCAATACATTCAGACAGGCCCCAAAGCTGTGTCTCCACTTGTCCAGTGGCAGGATCTGAGGGGAAGGCCAATCGTGAAATGGCAAGAAGAACCTTTGTGGATAGAAGGAGTTTGGCTTTCCTCACGAAGAAGGAGAGTAGCTTAGACAAGGACCACATTTTCGAATTTCTGGTCCTTCCCACCACGTCTCATACAGAACTGATGCTTGGTAAGAACTCATGGACTAATTGACGGTCAGCTACTCAGGAGAAACAGGTGACAGGTTTATCTTCTAGAGACACTGGACATTGGGAGGAATCTCATGAACTCAGTGCTGGGGGTAAATAAGGACAGGATCCAATAAGCAGCTGCCCACGTGCTCCATGGTCTGGGAAGGGAGCTACTGGCTTCTAGTGGATAGAGGTCAGGGATGCTGCTAAACATCCTACAGTGCACAGGACAGCCTGCACCCAGTTTTTCAGTCCAGAATGTCAGTGGCACCGAGGCTGGGAACCACACTACAGAATGAAGCTTTAAAGGATAACACTTTGGGGCTGGTTTTGTGTATACTGCGGTATCCCAGCACCTGGCACACAGGAGCCACTCAATAAATAGTTGCCGGGGGCGGGAGGGGGGGCGGTGTCAATAATCCCTAGAAATGGTCTTTAGAGAGCAGACTTTCAGATTCATCAACATCTCCAGGAATGTGAAATTTCTTTTCAAATCAGCCACAAAACAACTACGCTGGCACTAGCCATATGCTGAGAAAGCCAGGGCCTGTTTAGAGAGGAATCGGTTTCACCGGAAAGAAAGAAAGATGTCCGCACAAGTGCCCCACCCGGAACTCGCACATTGTGTTCTAAGTTTAACACATCTTGTGCTCTCTCTGCTGAAACCCTTGGCTCCAGCCCATAATATCCCTGAATCCAGGAAACCATTATGACTGATCAGGGTCAGAGGTTGCTCCTATTGTAACCCACTTCCTCCATCAGAGTTTTAAATTTGGAAAAGTTCTTATTGCTATTGTGTGGGATGTCAGCTCTCAGATAACCTCAGAATTATTTTTATTTGTCTACCATGACCCCTCACTACCAAAATAAAAATTGCAGAGCAGGAGGCAGATAAGAGCCAGCTGATATTTTCAGCTTTTAACTAAATAAAAGGAAGGAGAGGTTGTTGGATTCCCAGAGGACCCCCACCCCCCAAAATGAAATTCCCATTTCTTTTTATAAGACAGAGTAGGAAAAAGGTCAAAACCCAAAATGAGGAGTAAATTTAGATGATAGTAAGCACATAAAACTTAAGGATGTTGTTCTGATAGCCTTGGAAATTTCTGGAACATTCTGCCCACCTTCTATATCAACAGAAGTGTGTCCTGTATTAGAACTCTAGGGTCGCAGAGAAATCTCTAGATTTGACCAGGAAGAGAAGAGGAGGTAAGGGGCAGGTGATGAGGAATGCCAAATCTTGAAATTACACACAGTAACTCTACGGCAAGAGGAAGGCTGGTTTGGCCAGCAGTGTTGGACAACTGAGCACATTGCCGTCTTTGCAGAGGACACATGCTGGGGGAAGGAGTAGATGGAAGGTCTCTGATGCACTTAAGAGGTCAAAAAAAGTTACCCCAGTCAATTGTGCAAATTTTCGTGGAGTGCCGGCTAGGCCTGGTGCAAAAAGTTGGCAGGTCAAAGACAGGAGGGACCAGAGTGTGACACCAAATGCGTGGATCTGGCACAGGTTTGAATCCTCACACTTCCACTTACTTGCTACATGAGCCAGAGCAGCTCACTTCATCCCACAAAGACTCCGTTTCCCCATCTGTCAGACCAGGATGATGCCTCTGACACAAGATAATTGGGGGCATTCAGTGATGTGGCGTAGACAAGGCTGTTGTTGACTGGGACTATTGTGATGATCATGCCAAATTATTGAATTTGTTTTGCAACACCCTACCTGGGCTCTCATAGCTTACGGGTTCTTTCCCAAGGCAGAAGTAGAAAGCAATGGCCATAATACGTCAAAGGGTTTTAAATCACTTCTCCTGCATGGGGCCCTGAATGACTTGCAAAGGGCTCTCCTTCAGGAATGAGTCCAAAGCCAGGAGAAGGGTGAACAGCAGTATTCACTGAGCCTGCAGGTGACCGTGGGTGTCTCTATAGATGGAGCGTGAGTTCCTCCCTTTATGTAACTAGTGCCCAACAGGCTAACTCACTCATTCTCACACCTGCCTGTGCCCTGTGGCCAGATTGAGTATGTGACTTCTGATCCAATAGTGTTGTGTGCTTTTCCAGCATCTTTTAAAATGTGTGCCCCCCACCAAAAATAAACTTTGTGTGATGTTCCATGGTTCCATAGAGCCCTAGTAGCCTCTATATTCCCAAGGGGAGTCCAGGAACCACAGCTGGAAGGCACAGCTAAAGGCAATTTCTATGTGCACAACTGGCCCCTAAAAGGGATAAATGGCACTCTTCCTTCTGGAAAATTAAAGGGAATCCTGAGTTTTTAATAACAGAAGAGAAGTGAAGGATCCAAACTTCCCCGGGTCACTGTAAGAAAGTGCTTTAAACTATAAAGCTAATCCTTATGCAAATAATGGCAAGAGGGTTAATTCTTCCCGGGTGGAATCAGGTGGGTTGCTGTTGTCTTTAATCCCCCCAAACATGTATCGACGCTTTGGTATCAGACTACTCCTAAATGATGGCAAGGTAAGGCTTTCAACTCTAATGGCTTTTGTGTTCAATTTTTTATTTTTGCCCAAATCACATCTTGCTTGGCAAAGACTTTTTATTTTTTATTTTCTTGCTTCGCGGGTCCTTAATGAAAGCAAAAGCCAACCTTCCAATGGGTCTTGTATGAATTAGGGACCATGTAAACAGTACTTAACAGTTCTAATTGAAGGTCAGTAAATCCCCCAGAGATTAAATGAATCCTGCAGGGAGCCGTGTAAATCTCCCTCCCTTTTATGGCAGACCGGCCGAGCCCCCAGCCTGCCCGAGTAAGGCTTAATAAACATGGTATGCATCTAATCAAAACCATTTTGCACCCAAAGGGGTTAGGGGTGTAAATCACCATTACTCTTGGCACTAAACCTTGGCCCAAAGAGGCCCAGTGTTGCCAAATGCCAGTGGGAGTTGACTTCTCGGACTCGGCTGTTGGGCAGGGGTTTCCAGGTCAGAGTGAGAATCCAGATGGGGGTGTAAAATATGAAAAGGACGGCAATTTCAAACAGCGCCCCCTGCTCTCTCTGGTCGCTGTGCTCCTTGCCAGGGATGGCCGGATACAAAACAACACAGTCCTCGTCTGGATCCTCAGAGGCAGGTGCAAAGGCTGCCTTCTTGACATTTCGAGTTTCATTCGGTTCTCCACTCTGCATTACTTTCGGTGTCAACATGTAGGTCTGCCCTTGGAGTGCCATGCAGTCATTTATCATGTCCAAATATGTGCCATTTTAAAAGACGATGGTGCCAAGTCCCAATAGCTGGGTTGAAGGAAACCCAAGGAAGCAAGATTAAACCCGGGAATGTCAAGAGGGTGCCTTGGACCTGCCTCTGAATGTCAAGATCAGGACAATGCTATTCTGCAACCCAGCTGAGTTACAGTTGCCAATGAATGGACGAAAGAATGATTTCATAGGTCAAAAAGTTGGTCTGCGGTCCTGGGGGCTGGGGCAGTGAGAGCGAGACATTTTTCAAGATATCCTGCAAAATGCAGAGTGAGCACCCTCCTAGATGGGTTGTATCAATTAAACCTGACCCTTGGATCATGCATCTCGGGTCAACATTATTCTCTTTATGTCAGAGGTGAGGAAACTGAGGCTCAGAGAAAAGAAAACATGTCTGCGAGTCACCCCACCAGTTCAGTGACAAATCCCAGGTCTACTTCTGACTCCTAAGAAATATCCTCTGTCCTTTTGACATGGTGGTTCTTTTGTGTGTGTGGGGTTTTTGTGTGTGTGTGTGTGTGTGTTTTGTTAATCCTCACCCAAGAATATATTTCCATTGATTTTTAGAGAGAGTGGAAGGGAGGGAGGGGGAGAGAGAAACATCGATATGAGAGAGATGCATCCATTGGTTGCCTCCTGCATGTGCCCTAACCAGGGCCAGGGATCAAGCCTGCAACCAAAGTACGTGCCCTTGACTGGAATCAAACCTGGAACTCTTCAATCCACGGGCCAACACTCTATCCACTGAGCCAAACTGGCTAGGGCGACATGGAGCTTCCTAGAGGGACAAGGAAGATACTCTGACCATCTCCAGAAAGATTCATATGGAGGGAAGTGATGCCCAGCCCACTAAGGAACAGTTCTTCAAAGGCAGGGAGTAAAACGGGAGAAAAAAAGCTCTGGAACATGACAGAAGACCTTTTCCCTTTTAGAGCCTGGCAAGAGGGATGAACACGGTGATGAGCCCATGCATGAATGGTTGTTGTCCGTGCAAGGTATCTGTCTGGGGTGGCGGTCTCTGAGGCAGAGATGTGCACGTTAGGGATTGCTCGCAGAACCCCTACAAGGGAGCATGGGAAGCGTGTGGGCAGAGGGGGACATGGACTGGGATGAAGCTCTATCAGTGGTCTCAGTCCATCCGTAGGGAGCTGGGCGCTGGGAGCCGGAGGGCCCATTATAGCTGGTTTAAATCAATGCAAAGGGGCTGAGTCTTTCTAAACCCCAACTATCAGCTGTCTGGTGCAGGCTTCTCCTGGGGAGCGGGCAAGCAGCTCCCTTCAGCCAGGGCAGGTCCCGCAGAGGGACCCGGCTGGGAGCCAGCAACACCCATCTCTGGAGCTGGAGAACTAGGTCTCTTGGTTCAGAGTGGGGGAATCTGGGTGGCACACACCACCACCCACTATAATCTCCATTCATTCATTCCACAGATGCCTTCCCTGACTTGCCCTGCTGCCCTCCTTTCCCTCCTCCTTCCTCCTCCATTTCCCTCTCCACCCCCACTGCGTGCCTGGAGCCAGAGCTCAAGAATTGGCTAGTGCCTTAATTGCTTCTCTCTTCTCCGTGACATGGATTGGAGGTGACATTTCCTGGGCACAGAGCTGCATCCCTGTGGCTGCATATTCCCCCTGTCACAGGAGATCATCGAAGCTGTCACCAGTGGAAAGCTAGAAGCCATTGGAGGAGCAGGAGGTGCAGAGATCCGGGGAGCATTCAAAGGGTTGTGAGACACACTTTCCCAGAGTGGGTTCCAGAGGCGCTCCCTGCCCTGCTGATCTCTGCCTCAGGAGCTGACAGGCACTGACATTTCAGGGGTTACCTGACTGCACTGCACCAACCAGGTCTCTCACCCAAAGCAAGGGGAAAGGGCTGGGTCCTGGTCACAAGCCAGCCCCCGAGGGAGGACTGGGTGATGCACATAAGGAGAGAGGAAATTGAGCAGAGAGGATTCCAAATGCTCTCTGGGGGCAAACAGACCTGGGTTGGAGCCCTGGTTCTGACCATTAGAGATGCCTCAGTTTCCCCAGCCATAAATATGGGGATAATTATCACCACCTCAAAGGGAAGTTGTGGGCATTAAATATGAAAATCAACTGGCTCAGGCAAGCTGATATATAGGTATTTTTTTTATGCTTCTCTTTGATCCCTGTTTACTTGTGGCCATCCCATCAGCAAATGTTGGCAGTTTTATCCCCCAAACCACCAATGTTCCATCTTCACTGCTACTAGGCCACGATCAGCTGCTGCCTGGACAACATCAGCAGGCTCCTCACCAGCTTCTACTCTTCCCACTCCACACAGCACCAAGGTTGTCACTGCAAAGCCTCAATCAGATCACATCCTCCCCCCACATAGCACTTCTCAGGAGGCTCTCGTGGCGCTTGGAGAGAAAACAGCCTCCACACTCTGGTCCGGACCCTCTCCAACTTGTGCCCCGCTCACTAAACTTCACCCCCACTGTCTTTCTCCCTTGAACATGTCACCTCAGGGCCTTACACCTCTGTTCCCTGTGCCTAGAATGCCCTTCCCCTGATCTCACCTGGCCGATGTCCTGGCAACTTCAGGTCTTTGCTCAGAAGTCAACTTCTCAAGGTCATCGGTGACTGCACAGTCTCCAGTATCATACTTGGTTATTGGTGTGTCTCTCTGTCTCTGTCTTTCTGTCTGTCTGTCTCATACATGAACATACACTACTTAGTTTCATCATCTCGCACTTCCTGGTCAATTTAGTTGCTCATCTCAACTCCACGTCAACCTGCAGCCTTCCCATCTCATTCACCAGGGTATCCCCAGTGCCCAGCACAGCGCTTGGGACTTGGTAAATATTTGTTGTGTAAATGAAGGGTGCATGTGCTCGGCACCTGGTGAACGAACTGTAACCATTTTGTGACAGTGACTATCAGAAAGGGGCGGCTCTCAAGGCTGGTGCCAGATCTTAAGGCACGTCTAGAGGATGGTGTCACTGCCCCCCACACTAATGAAGATGAAACCCGCAGCTGGACGCGTCTCATTCCACCCTCAACAGCTTCCAGAGCTGCGCTTTAAATGATTATTCAGACCGACAGAGGCCAAACAGGTGCTGCGCCATGTCCCAATCCATCTCAATTTCAGTTTGTCACCCAAGATTCATGTGCTCGCAGAGCTCGGAGGGCCCGAGAGAGGACCCAGACAGCCCTCTCATTTTTCAGATGGGAATACTGACACCTGGGGAGGTTAATCACATCACCAGTTCTTCCACACAGGAGCTCTGTCCCAAGTCCGCCATCCTTGGCGGGGCTCTGGCTCCTGTGTGCACGCTCTAGCGTGACTGGCTTTCTGCATGTCTTCCTTGTGAAAGCTAAAATGTCAGTCCCGCTGGGAATGAGCCTTTGACCCTCCCATAGATCTCCCACAGAGCCTGCTCGATTAGTGTCTCCCTCACACTCTGAGGAATTGCTCATCTAATTATCCCCCTCCCCTCCTGTAGATGCAAGTCCATGATGGCTGAAAGATGAGGATGCATTCTTGTATCCTCAGCACCCACTCAGTGCCTGGCACACCATGAACTCTCCAGATCCATATGATGGGTGGAGAGAAACATACGCCTGCATGCCCATGGGAAATTTGCAAGTCTCAAAGCATTTTCTCATGGGTGCAAGACAAGTCTTCAACTGCTTCCAAGCCTTGCCTTCTCCCAGGCCACGCCTCCTTTCCACTTCTGGCATCAGCTGGATTTTATTACTAATAATAAAAACAGCCTCTGATTGATGGCGCACCATGGAGCCCGGGCTGACTGGTGGGTTAAGCTTCGCATGTGAAAATCAGGTCTGCCCCCTGAACCCACAGCTCTACGAGGAAGGAACAATGAAGTATCGGCATTTGTGGACCAAGCCTCTTGAGTTTTCTTCTGCCAGCGGGTCCTGTCTAGCCCCGACTGGACGAGCACAAGTTTTCCCTGCACTACTGCCCACCTCCTGCCCAGTCTACTGTCCTGAGCTTGCCAAAGACAGGCCCTGGGACCCATGGGCATTCCTGTAAGCAAGAGAATCGCAGCCTGGGGCTGGAGAGCATCCTTGAAGATGGGCTAGGTTAGAGGTTGTTTCTGGCTTGCGGGATTGCTTTGTTGGGCCCGTGTGGTGCTCGTAAGAACTTTGAGTCAGTTGTAGACATTCAAAATTCAGATTTTACATAAAAACTTTGATTCCGCTCTTCTCTCAGAAAATAAGAGGTTCTGGCCATGTTGGGCCGGCAATCCTGTCTGGCAACAATTTGCAGGAGCTGAGTGACAGCTGAGCCCTTCAGAGGGGCAAGGGCCTCTTGGCTTATCCAGTTACCATTCTCCCTCAGACACCATCACGCCAGGCCCACTCCACTCACTCGCATGCGCTGATCTGGAAGAGCTTACCACCCATGAATCGGCCCACTTCACAGACAAAGACCCTGAGATCTGGAGAGAAAAAGAGTTATCCAAAATCACCCAGGAGTGCAGGGCAAACCTAAGCCCAGAACCCAGTCTCCTGGCCCTCAAACCTGGCTCCTTTTCCCACTCTGCATGAGCAGCATTGATCCTGGTGAAGCCACTGTATTCATTTTCTGGGAATGTGGCTTCAAACAAGAGGAATTTATTTGCCTAGTTCTGGAGGCCCCAAGTCCAAAAGTAAGGTGCTGGCAGGGCCATAGCTTCTCCAGAGGCTCTAGAGGTGGATCTTGGATGGCCTCTTCCAGCTTCTGCTGCTCCTGGCATTCCTTGGCTTGCGGCTTCACTCTGATCTCTGCCTGTCTTCTCACAGCCTTCTTCTCTGTCTCTGTGTTCCCTCCTCTTCTCTGTCTAATCTCTCCCTGAGATTCACAAGTTGGGGAGGTGGAGACAGTCAGGACATGGACATATCTTTTCAGAGGCCGCTCTTCAATCCACTATAGTCACTAGGCCCCACTGAAGAACACCTGATGCAATTAACTGGGGTGGGATGGGGTGCCTGGGCTTTGTGAATTTTATTTTCTTTCATTTTATTTATTATCGTTTATTTAGTTTGCTTTGTGAATTTTTAAAATCAGTGGGAGATTCCGATCTACAGTCTTGGTTTAGGACCTCTGTTCCTGATATATGTGAGGCCAAGCATGTGATGAATACCAACAGTATTAATTATTATTACTATTATTATTACACTAGAGGCCTGGTGCACAAAATCCTGCACGGGTAGGGTCCCTAGGTATGGCCAGCGATCAGGGCTGATCAGGGTCAATTGGGGCCTTCTGGCTGCCGGCTGGGGCCTTCCTTTGTTCTGTGCCACCCCCTGGTGGTCAGCACAAGTCATAGTGAGTGATCCAACTCCCTGTCTCACAGTCAAACTCCCAGGGGACACTTGGCATATTAGCTTTTTATATATATAGAAGATTGTTATCGCTGGAGAGAATGGCTTGTCTAATGCTGAGCCTACTGTGATGGTATTGGTAACTATTACTATGATGCATATTCCTTATTCACAAAGAGAACATTCCAGTAAGCGACATCTTGCCAATTATCTTGAGCCTAGTTAAAACAGTGGGTCTCAACCTGGGGCACATATCCTCCTCCACCCCACCCTGAAAAATATCTGGCAATGTCTGGAGACCATTTTTATTGTTGTTGTTAATCAATGCTTTTATTGATTTTAGAGAGAGAAAAGGGAGAGAGAGGGAAACATGGTTTGGCCTCCTCCTACAGGCCCCCCCTACTGGGGATGGAACCCACAACCTGGGCATGTGCTCTGACTGGGATTGAACCAGCAACCTTTTAGTGCACGGGACAATGTTCAACCACTGAGCCATACTGGCCAGGGCTGGAAATCGTTTTGACTGTCACACTTGGCAAGGGGGGATGCAGATGCTACTGACATCAGAGGGTACAGACCAGAGGATGCTGCTGAACATCCTACAGTGCACAGGACAGTCTCCACACAAAGGATTTCTGGTCCCAAACAGTAGTGGTGCCAAGGTAACAAACTCTGCTTTAGAAGTTGGGACGGAGAAAGATGCCTGAAGTGGAGAGCCACTTCAGAAACTGCAGCAGCCTCTGCAGTCAGTCCTGCCCTGCACTGCAGGCCTGCCAGCTGCGGGTGGAGAGCAGTGCCCAAGGCCTGGCCTTGGGCTACATGCTCAGCACCTCACTCAAACCTCACCCTGGATCCTGAGCCTCGCACACCAGGCATGCACTTGAGATTGCCTTTCAAGTAGGAGGAGCTGCTCAAACGTCCTGGCGTCCACCAGTGCTGGAAGTGTTTATAAGAGACTTCCTCGGGAAAGAAAGGTCATCCAGGGAAAACCAGAAACAGATTCCGTTTCTCTCTCTGGCTCACTTCCGCCAGGCACCTCAAAGAAGCACATTGTGATTATGTCATGGAAGAGAAACTTTTAAGAGAAGGGGAAAGATGCATGCCATTGCAAGCAGGCCTGCCCTGAGGGTCAGCCCAGGTTGAGGTCTGGAGGAGGAAGAGGCAGAATTAAAGGGAGAAGGAAGCAAAGAGCAGAGGGAGAGAGGGAAGGAGGAGGGGATGGTGCTTAGATAGATGGGTGAATGGGAAGGTGGATGGACAAATACATAGGTAGGTTGGTGAGTAGGTAGATGTATGGGTGGGTTGGTTGATAGACAGATAAATGAATGGATGACTGCAAGGATGGATGGATGGATGGATGATGGATGGATGGATGGATGGATGGATGGATGAATTGATGGATGGAAGGAGGCACAGGCGAATAGGAGAATGGAGCTATAAGAGGATGGGTAGGCGATGAGTGTGTGGGTGTGTAAATGATGGGTGGGTCCATGGATTGATTGACCGATTCATCTCAAAGACAATGTATGTTTATGTAAGATTGCAACTTGGGGGTTCCTTAGCTCAATATGGCGGCTAGCATGCTTTCTCTGGCTCACTCAGCACTCTTGAATGGTGGCTCTCAATCTTGGCTACACATAAGAACCAACTGGGGAACTTACATAATCCTGCAGCTCAGGTGCCACCCCACCATACCAACTGTGTCACAGTCTCTGGGAATGACACTCCACATCAGTGTGTGTTTCTAAAATCCTCATATGATTCAAATGGCAGCCAAGCTTGAGGGCCAATGTACATTCAAAAGACAGGGAAACGAGGCTAGTATTGTGCTAGAACAAAATACTTGCAGTTGCTTATTTTTTCTCTTAAACCAGGTTCCCTTCACCCACTCAAGTACCTGCCTGACCTTGCTGAGCATCTGAATTGGTAGCCAGACTTCGCGTGGGTTGACACCCCCCTCCCATCTTGAGGCTGTGTGACTTTAGTCACGTGGCTTAGCTGCTCTGTGCCTCTGTTTCTCCATCTGCAAAATGGCGCCTGTGAAAATAAAGGCAAACACCCTACAGAGTTTTGCAAGGAGCAAGGGAGGTAAGGTCTAGCATATTATGAGCACTTGACCACGATCACTATCGTGAATACAACCTGAACAGATTATCTCCCAATTCACAGGCATGGATAATCATCTTAGAGGGCATGTATTAGCCACGTCCTTTATGCCAGGCGTTGTGCTAGCAGCTTTCCATTGGATATGTGTTAACTAATTTAATCCTGGGATGCCTCAATGAGTTATATATTCTGGTCATCCCCATCTCCCATATGGGGAACCCAAGGCACAGAAAGGTGTGGGTCACTTGTCCATCAGACACACAACCAGTCCTGGTGAAGCCAGGGCCTGGGCTCAGGAAGTCTGGCTATTGTTTCCAATGATGGTGCTCCACCCTGCCAGGCACCATCCCAGCTTCACACTCGGGACTCTGAAGGCCCGCCCCTTATTTTTCCAGGAAGGATCGAGGCCCAGAGGGGATGAATGACTTCCCTAGTCCCACAGTGGGTTATCAAGGAAGATGGCAGTTGGTCTTTGACGTGCATCCAGGCTCCTTGGGCCTTTAAGAACTTTCCTGATTTCCAGAGCTTTCATTAAAATTCAAATGCTTCTAAGAGGTGGTCCCTGGTGGGAAGTCATCTATTCCCTAATTCACGTCTGCAATGATTATTTATGAAACACCTACTCTGTTAGGAGCTGTGCTAGGTGCTGAGGACGCTTTGCGAGTGGCACAGACCACATGCTTGGCCCTAAAGGAAGTAGCTGGTGGTGGAGCAGGGCTTGGCAGGCTGTGCAAGGCTGAGGTCTGGGCTGCAGGGGGCGGGGGAGGGGGGGGCGGGGAAGGGGAAGGTGGAAAGCCAGCAGCAAACAGACAGCCCTTTAAAGCACCTGCCTTCCACTCCTGACCAGCTTCCCCGTTCCAAATTTCACCAGTGCCCACCCGACTGATGCTGGGCACCCTGGCTTCGCTCAAGGATAGCAGCTCACACCTTGGCCGCATGGGAACCCACCTGCAGAGGGAAGGAAGGAGCTCTACGGCATGAAATGCATGAAATTTCCTTGATGAAACTGTCAAAACAGCAGAAAAGAAAATATCGGCGGAAATACCACCCTTAGCTGTACCACCAAACATAACTGCTCATTCTGGGCACTGCCTGCCAACCTTCACAGCGGGTTGCGATCAACGGGCTGGGGAAGAGTTGGACACACTGGGGCCAGGTTTTGATTTGTGATGTATTCACTGTATTGATTTAGCAGCATTCCTTCTCTTTTTCCGTGCCTCTGGTTTCTCATTTACAGAACAGAGCCAATACTTTCTCTCTGCCTTGCAGGACTATTTGACAGAGCATGAGAAATAAATACATACATGTCCAATGCCTGGTGCATAGGAGGCACACTATGCAATATTCCAGTCATTCCCACGTTTAGATGATGAAAGCATAGCCAGCCTGGGTCCAAGCCATAGGTCCCCCACTCACTAACTGGGACATTGGACTAGACATGTAATGTCCCTGTACCCCAAATTCCACATCTGTATTTTGGGAAAGAGAATGCCTGTCTCAAGATCATTGTGGAAAATGAATGAAGAGAACCCGATACTCAGTAGACACCCTAACAGTAGTAATTGCTATTATAATAGTTATTATTGTTACTCATTATTTCATGTAATATTTACATCTCGACATTTATTCCAAGAGCCATCTGTAATTCAAATCACCACAAACAGGAGCAGAGCCAGGTTTTTAAGGGGCCTGTAGCTCATTCAACTGGGGGACCTCTAAGAGGAAGGCAACAAAAATATCAGGATTTTGCAAATGTTGTAAGAATCTATGACCCTGGGAACACTTTTCCAGGTCCACAGCTTTCAGGGCCAGAAACAGGGCTCTTAACAAAGTCTTGTGGGAAGTTGGCTCTGACCTGGATTTTTTGGGGGTGCAGAGAACAGTGCAGGGTTCAGGAAGCAAAGAGCCCCCACTATAGTCCTTTCCTTTCGAGCTTGGCCAGCCGGTTATTAATCAGCCGATAAGAGTGTCTTACATCCACGCCACTGGGTTTTCACCCGTGTCAGGCAAGTGGTACCCACCCTGCCGCCGCCTCCTCCTCCTCCTCCTCCTCCTCCTCCTCCTCCTCCTCCTCCTCGCCTCCCCGCCACCCCCCTCTCCCACTCCCAGAGACTTGGCTGGCTCCGAGGGTTCCAGACAGAGGAGCTAAACACGTTAGCCCACAGACTAGCGAGACACAAAAGGCGGCAGGAATCAAATAAAAGGAAAACGCAGCAGCCACAGGTCAGTGCTGTATAAATATTTATGCTGGAGGAAAAGTTGGTGCCTGAGTAATGACCCTGTGGCTGGTATTAATAGAGATAATGGGTGTCTCTAGAACCTGCCGCCAGAGAGAGCGAGGGCTGGGATGGGGAGGGGGCGAGGGCGAGCGCTGGGAGTTATAAATCTTCATGCCAAGCTGAAGCCCCTGCTGACCTTTATACCTCTCTCTCCTGTCCCCTCCAGCGACCCCCCTTCCCCGTCTGCATCTTCAAACCCATTTCCTCTCCTCTTGGCCATCACGTCTCCACACAGGCACTCACGCCTGCATGAGCCATCTTGGAGCTCACGCCTGTCACTGCAGAGGGCGTTTTGGCACTGTGCTGGATAAAGGTTCAGGGGCAGTGAGCTGGTTGAGCCGTGAATGGAGCCCAGCCGCTATGGCTGATTACAGGCCCCAAAGATAATGATTTTATCTTTGAATTCACCTTCTCCAATCCCGCCAGCCTCCACTCTGCTGCAGCTAAGGGGGGCTTTCCAAGTGCAAATCTGACTGGACCTCCCGCTCTTCTGATGAAACTCTCTAGCTCCCACGGTCTTGAGATCAAATGCAAACTCCTTACCAGGACATGCAGGAGCTTTCCTGACGTGGCTCTGGCTTGCCTCCCCTTTTAGCTCCGTCTTTCATACTGCCATCCGGGGATGGTCCCCCTTGCCAACCATACTCCGTCACTTACAGGTCCCAAGAAACCACACCCTTTTCACGTCTATGCCTCTGCACGTTCTGTTCTTTCCACCTGGTGCACCTTCTCTGCCCATTGGCTACGTCATCTGCATCCTTGTACACACTTCTCTCAGGTCACACCCCCTCCTCCAGGAGGCCTTCCCTACAGTAGGTGCCCCTTTTATCTGCTCCTAGAGCACCCTTGTGCCTCTCCCCATCACACCACATACCTCTGAGTGCCATGAGAGCAACAAGATGATGTCGCTACGTCCGCACACACAACAGCAGAAAGCCTGGCACGTCACAGGTGCTCAGAAAATGTCAATCAAGCGGGCCACCGGGGCGGACCCCACCGTCTTGCTGCTTAAAAAATGAAATGGGCTCGAACGTTCCCATCTGCAACCCAAGAAAGAAGAGTCCTACCTGCATGGGTGGCAGGGGGCCTGGGGCTTGCTTCTTCCTTCATCTGCCCTGCAGAGCTCCTATTCAGGGGCAAGTTTCCCGGCATCAAGTGGGAGACACCCCACGCTGGACCCTAAAAAAGGAGGGCAGAGCACAGAAGAGGAAGCTTAGCTCCGCTCAAATGGCTTCACAGGCAGCATTCCAGCCCAAAGACGCTGACACTGGGGCTGACATCACGACGGAGGAGAAGGTGACGTTCAGCCACAGCTTCATGGAAGCCAGCAAGATCGTCCAAGGCGGGGAGCCACAGAAGCCCGTGTGCCTTCAGGACACTGAGGCCTGAACCGACCGCACCCTCCACCCCATCCCAAAGCAAACCCCTGCACCAGACTGTAACATTTCCCTGCCCGAAACCACCCAGAACCAGATGCTGAGCCCTGGGCTGCACAACCCTGACTGCTGAGCGTCGGTGCCTGCAGGCAAAGAAGGCGCCAAGAACCACCCAACACAGAAGGCGCCTGACCCTCGGCACGGGCTGTCTCCTTCCATCAGTAAGATGCCCCGACAGCAGAGGAGGTGTCACCCCATTTTCCAAAGAGGTGACTGAGGCTGGAAGGGCCTCGATAGTAGGTGCCGAGCTCAAGCTCATACAACCTCCTGCCCGCCACTTAGAACCCGCATGCCTCATTGGGGGTTGAGGACTGTCACCTTACTGTAAGAAGGGGCAGTGCATGTCCCTTATTCTGCCTTCCCGGTCCCACCCACCCTTGAATCAGATACCAAGCTGATGGACAACACGTGTTGCATCTTCTGCTATGGCCCATGCGACTGGGCCAACTGAAGAGAAACAAGCCAGGGGCAACTGCGAGCTTAAATGCTTCTCTGGAGACAGCAGCAGATAGAGCTATTTCACACAAACGTTCACAGCGGCACTATTCCAACAGCCAAGGAGTGGAAACGACCAACGTGTACCAGCAGATGAGTGGATGAGGAACCAACGTCCATCAGCACATGGCAGATGAAATATTATTCAACCTTAAAAAGGAATGGAATCCTGACACGTGAGACAATATAGATGAACCTTGTAAACATTATGCACGGAATAGAACAAAAAGACGGCGGAAGGGAGAATTCTCTCTCCCTCTCTCCCCTCCCTCCCTCCCTGTTTCTCTCTTCCCCTTCCCCTCCCCCTTCCCCTTCTTCTGCCTCTCCCCTCCCCCTCCCTCTCCCTGTCTCTCTGCCCGCTTAGGCTGGGACATTCTTCTGCTCTCAGACTAGACCACGTGCCCTGGGCTCTCCTGGGCCCCAGGCCTCCAGACTCTGCACTGCTGGCCCCTGGGTCTCCGGCTTGCCGAACACAGACTGTGGGACTTCTCAGCCTCCATGATTACATGAGCCAATTTCTTACACTACTAGTAAATCACACAGGGCTAGAGGAGTTAGTGTTTAATGAGGGCAGAGTTCTGGTTTGGGTGATGAAAAAGTTCTAGAGATGGATGATGGTGATGGTTGCACAACAATGTGAACAAACTTAATGCCTTAATGGTACCTAAATATGGTTAAAATGATAACTTTCATGTTATGCATATGTTCATACAATTTTTTTAAAAGGCAAGGAGAGAGCAGGGAAAGAAGTAAAGCAGAATAGAAGACAAGAAACAGAGGCCAGTGTGAAATGGAGTTAGGAAGAAAGAAAGCCAGGGGGGAAGGTGTGTGGGGAGGCAGGAAGGCAGGACAACCTCAAGTCACCAACTCCTCCACTCTCCCTGTTTTGAGACAGCTCTGAGTAAATCCCAACATGAGGACTCATCTCTAGAAGGATGCAGAACACAGGCGGTACCCCTCCTCCATACACCTGAGGTGAGAATACCGGCCTCGCCAAAGCATCCAAGAACACCGGCTCAATTCCTGGCCCAAATGCCACCAGTCAATTATGGCTCAAAAAAAGGAAAAGATAATCAGGGTAATTTGGTGGTTTCAAATGTGCTTTCCACTGGAAACAGCCTTAAAAGGGATAAAAACCACAGCCAATTTTTCCAGAATGAAATTTAGCCACCACTTGTCCTTAATGTAGATTTATTTTCAGTGTTAATAAAACCCAAAGCATCCAAGAACGCGTTATTAATGTATCACAGTTTCAACCCTTGGGATGTAAGGTTTTGTCCCCACCCCCCGCCCCTCCCTTCCCCGACCCCCGGTCGGTCCTCCCCTGGCAGAGTGTGCAGTGGAAATCTGGGATAATGGCCCAATTATCAGGCGTGAGGAACAGGATGACCTGCCCCAATTATGGATTCTCAGAGTCCACTGCGAGTCACCACATCCCCCTGGACACCACTCATTGTGCCACCACTCCAACCCCACTGGGACTTTGCTTCTTCTTGATGCTGTGCCTGATTCCAGGGATATGATGGGTCCCATGACCAGCAATGACATTCAACTCCCACAATACTTTATCTGCCCCAGTGTAACAGATAGGGAGGGCCATTGTAGACCCACATCTTACAAAGACGTCTGCACCATGTGACGTGGAGACCTGCCTGGTGTCCACTGGAGCAGGGGCGGGGAGCATCCTGCACCTGTAGTCCCCCAAGCACCATGGAGTCATCTACTCCGCTCCCTTTTGATATTAGGCTGCTTCTCTGTGACAGTAGTATTAGGCATGAGTTCATGGTGACTTCTATCAGGACCAGGATGTCTGCCTTGGGCTCACCAGACTCCTCCACACTGCCACCCCACAGGGTTCGGAAGATAATAGGTCAGACTTTTTCAATGAAATATCACATGTCTTCCTTGCCCCCGTGGCCTGTGAGGATATACAATGCAGAGCTCAGGAAGCCCAGTATTTCGACTTTGAAAATCACTGTATCAAGTCCCTTCATACTAGCTTAAAACAAAAGGGGGAGTGAGGATATTCAGGGTTAGAAATGGAAGCAGAATACCTTAGGAGTCAAAGCAATTTCTTAATCATCCAATCTCCTCTCCCATCCATTCTTTTCCTCTCTTATTCCTCCATTCCTACCTTCTCCATCTCCTCCTCCCCCTCCTTCTCTTCCTCCTTCTCCTTCTTCCATCTCTCTCTCTCTCTCTCTCTCTCACACACACACACACACACACTCTTGTACTGTGTCTGTGTCTGCCCCACATCATCTTCATAGCCTTCTCTGTTTCCTCAGAAGATTGCTCCAAGTTGGCTTCTGTCTGCCCTGTCCCACCTCAGCCTCTTGCCCTTCCTCACATTTGGTGCCAGGTATTCAGATTCCTAATAGATAATCTGGTTGATTTAGTGTCACCAGTGCTCATGGGCAAATCTGCTGATTGGCTGCTGTTGATCAGGTGACCACCTACCATCCAATCAGTATGACTAGGGAGAATGAAGGGAGTGGGGTCATGTGATATACAACATAGCCAGGATGGTTTTCCTTAGAAGGAGATGTAAGCAGAGTGGGAATGCCCCATACATACTCATGTATGACTAAAGACTATGTCCCAGAAAAGGGAAGTGGCTTGGGGAAAAGGTCAAATGGCACCATGAAAATAGAATAAGTCTGGGGATGAAAGACCAAGGTTCCACTCCTGGCTTCCCCTTTCAACAAGACATGTATTGTCTATGAGTCTTCATGTCCCCACCTGTTAAATGGAGAAAAGAAAGCCTGCCCTGACCACCTCTCTGGTATGTTTTGAATCAAATTAAATTATGAATAAGAACATGTTCTGTAGCTATATATATAATAAATCACCATCATCATTATCATCATCATCACCATCATCATCAATGTCCAAGCCACCTAGCTACTTATTAAATTGTTTCCAACTTGACTTGGCTCATTTGTGCATCACTCATGTTCAGGGTGCTAACTTGATTCTACTCGAAATTCTTCCAGGAATCTACCAGGACACTGTGGCCTGTCTTTACAAAGTGGCCCCAGGGGTAGAGTGGCTACTCTTTAATTGTGAACTCCAAAACGCAAACTTCCCAAAAAGAGAGGGAAGAGAAAGAATATTTCTTGAGGTCCAAGTACATGGAAGCCCCTTATGATATGGTGTCTCACTCTGCATAGCTCTATGAGAGTTGCTATCATTCCTTATTTTATGAGCTCACACAGTTAATAAGTGAATATGTTAGGCAGTTTGACTGGATCCCACCAATTTCCCTCCGATCAGCAGGCTTGCAGAAGGCATCTTCATTTCCCCTCCCCCAACCCTGGATTTTGCTTCCCCACCTCCAGCCTCTTGGCCCTTCCTGTGACCATCAATACTTAATGCTTTGTGCTGTCACATTCGTAGCTGTGAAGGATCCAATTGTGTGGTTGATCTATAATGTAAGGTTAATGCCTAATTAGCTCGTTTAACATTTCTTTCCTGGATAATTCATGATAGGTCATTAACAAAAGCCAGGGCAAATGGAGGGGCATGTTCATTGCCATAAATCAGAGGCCTGAAAACATCATAGAAACAGGAAAATGCATGTATTATTCAGGTCAAACAAAGAGCCAGATCTGCAGAAGGCTCCTCAATACTCTTCTGACCCTGAGGTCAAGGGACCAACTATAAGGCTGGAGGGATATTTGCTAATAGCAGAAATGAGCTGGCCAAGGTCTAGTAGGGTTGCACACCTCCTTGTCAACATATGGCCATACATCTCATTGTTAAAGTTATGACTCCCCAGATGGAAAAGGCTTCTTTGAATACCAAATAATGCATACCCACCACAACAATAAATAAATACCATTTATAGAGCACCTATGATTAGCCAAGCTATATGTATGTGCATGATTCTGTGTGTGTGCATTGCATGTATCAGTTAGCTCTTGCTGCATAACAAACTACCCCCAAACTCGGTAGATTTTCATGAGTCTCTGTCGTAGCTGATAGGCACTGCTGATCTGGGCCAAGTTCATGATGAAATGGGCTCGGACTGGGTCCTATCATTTATCAGCTGGGACTGATCTCAGCTGGGTCCTCTCATTTATCTGTGTTCAGCTGGTTGACGTATAATGTAAGGTTAATACCTAATTAGCTCATTGATCGGCTAAGAGCTGCTACTGTAGTATGACCTCACTCACCTGTCTGGCTATTGACCAGATGTTAGTGTGACAGGGGTGACTGGGCCATGTGTCTTTCATAGTGAAGTCAGGGTTCCAAGAGGTAGATTAGAAGAAGCATGTAAGACCTCTTGAGATCTAGACTCAGAGCTGGCAGGCATGCTGGCCTATCTGCAGCATTTTATTGGCCCTAAGTCATAAGCCCAGCTTCAATGCAGGTGTGGGGCAATTACTCCACCTTTTGATGGAAAAAGCTACAAAGTCACTGTAAAGGCTAGAGAAGGGGTTGAGAATTATGGTCATGTTTGCAGTTATTTTACCATAACCCATATTTTCCCTTATAACAAACCATTTATCCATTCTTCCAACAAATATTTATTCAGTACCTGCTATGTGCCAGATATGTTCAAGGTGCTAAGGACACAGAAGTGAACAAGAGAAAGTCTCTACCCACATGAAGCTTCATTTCTATGCAGAATAAGCGACAAATAGTAAACAAGTAAATAAATACATATATAAAATACTTTTAGATGGTGTTCAATGCTATAATGTACATATAACAGAGTGACTGCCTATTCAGGTGTCTAGAAGCAATTTTTGATAGGGTGTTGAGGGAGGGCCTCCCTGAGGAGGCGGCACACTCCAGCAGGAATCTCTAAGACCTTTGTGGTAGAAGCTTGTTCATAGCTGGGAAAGAAAGCCAAGGTGCAATGACACCTGCTGATAAGCCCTATTCAAGATCAGAAAATCCCACTTCAAGAACTCAGTTGCCTTGCTTGTTGGCTAAACCCATGCAAGGAGCTACATTATTTAAAATATGACATTCGCTAATTATTTCCATGGGGGACCTTCTTGTGTCAAGGCTGGTCTAGGCAATGGGTATAGAGCAGCAAGCTCAGCAGGCTTGCCGGAGAAGATGGAGAGGAGCTAATGAAATGCGTGACATGTGAAGTGGTGATGAACACTATGGGGGGAGTAAAGGCAAACACAGGGAGAAAAATGACTGGGGAGGGGTGAAGGCGATCACTGGATGAGACAAAAAGACGTGGTTTGAGTAGAAACTTGACAATGAGGAAGAGAGCCCTGCAGCTATTTTGAGGGAACAATAAGTATGTGCTCAGGAGGGAAACCATTGTGGCTGAAACCACTAGCAAGGGGTAGTGGCCAGAAATGAGGTCGAGAGGTCACAGGACCAGATCTTGGAGAGCACAGTAGGCCACTACAAAAGTTCTGGCTTTCATTCTGGGTGAAACGGGAGCCCCTGGAGCTCCTGGAAAGAGGAGGGACACAATGTGACTTATGTTTTCCAAGTGTCTTTCTGGTTGCTATCATAAGCACAGACACCTTCAGGGAAGTGACTGCATTTGCTCAGGTGAGAGGTGACAGGGTCTCAAATTTGGAGGTAGCTGGTGAGAAATGATCGTTGAGTGAGCAAGACAGATAATCACCAAATAACAGCACAGTGAATAATTTAGTGGAAATGACAGAACTACCAGAGAGATTCAGGATTCTCCAGGAACAAGTAACAAGGAAACTGGTAGTCTGTGTCTTTTGAGGGACTGCATATTTTAGGCAGGAAAGCCTTCCTGGAAGAAGTGGCATATTTGCTGCAACTTGAAAGATGGGAGGGAGTTAGTTCAATGAAGATGAGGAGAAGGGCATCTCAAGAAGCAGGAAGAGCATGAGCAAAGGTCTTGGGGCAGGAAGGAGATGCGCAAGGGTGGCCATTTGGATGCTCCTAAGAGTCTGCTTTCCTTCTGTAAGGTGCTGCCCTCTTTGCTCGCCTCTGAAATTATTAATGATCCAGACACTTCATAGCAAGAGGCCCACCACACTGGCTCCACCTTGCTGTTACCACTGCTTTTTTCACTCCTCTGTAGGCAGTTAGGAGAACCCAGACCTTCTTACCCAGTAAATGAATAATGAGGGCAGATCAAACTGGCTAGATTGGAGCAAGATGGATAGTGATGGCGTGACTTGGACCTGGCCAGAGTCGAGTGCCCCTCATTGGGAGAGACCTGGGAAACCCTGCTTTCTCCCAAACCCTTGCCCCCGTAAATGACCATGCTGCTTTATTGAGCTAAGCAGGTGTGGGGGAGATGGAAGGATGGCCCCTCACAGGGGGAATCAAGATTAAGCACATAAGCTGGCCTTTTAAAAGCTTAGCAGGCCTTTCCAATTGGATCTCAAATGGACCACACTTGAGAAATTAAATAAACAGCATTTGTCAAGGGCTTTTGTGGGCTTCCAGCTGTATTTATTTATAGGTTGGTCTGTTATTTATGGGCGCTCGTGCTCCGTATAAAACCTTTGTCGGAGAGAAGTGGTAGGGAGGAGGCAGAGTGCTTTAATGCTTGCTGGGACACACACTTAAGTATTCGCTCCAAGGAGCTCGAACAATGGGCATTTGTCCCACAGAAGCTGGGTGACAGAACACAGCAGGTAGGCCTTCCTGGAATTGCTGGACCACTGGGCATCCTCTGCCACGAGTCAGGGGTCCCCTCGGAGACCTGTGAAGGCCAGTTTTCAGGGAAAAGTTGACAATCTGAGTATGCTCATCTCTTTGGCTCACTGTGACCTTTGACTTGCCCAATAGTTATGCCTTGAGAAGAGCAAGCACCTCCTTGCAGGAAGTGAGTGCTCCAGGGATGTTGTCGGATGAGTAGTGACTGATGTATTGTCTCCATGACTATGAAACTGGGAAATTGGAGGGAACTGAAGATGGCACATAGAAGATCTTCGCAAAAAATTGGCAATACATATCCAGGGTCTTACAATGTCCATGACATGGGCTTGGTGGTTTCCTTCTAAGAATTCCTCCAAAGAAAAACTCCAAGCATGAAGAAGAGAAGAGCTAGCCCTAACCATGTGGCTCAGTGGATAGAGCGTCGGCCTGCGGACTGAAAGGTCCCAGGTTCAATTCTAGTCAAGGGCATGTACCTTGGTTGCGGGCACATTCCCAGTAGGAGGTGTGCAGGAAGCAATTGATTGATGTTTCTCTCTCATCGATGTTTCTAACTCTCTATCCCTCTCTGTAAAAAAAATCAATGAAATATATTAAAAAAAAAAAAAAAGAATCCTAGCCCAGGGCTCATTTTAAAAAAGAGAGAGAAGAGCTAAGAGGAGGGGAGAGGAGGAAAGGAAAAACGTCATGCAAAAAAAAAAAAAAAAATGTTCGCCCTGGCCTGGTGGTACAGTTGGTTGGAGCATCACCCCGTACACCAAAAGGTTGCAGGTTCAATTCCGGTCAGGGCACATACACCTAGTTTGTGGGTTTGATCCCTAGTTGGGATCCATTCGGGAGGCCAACCGATCAATGTTTTTCTCTCACATTGATGTTTCTCTCTCTCTCTCTCTCTCTCTCTCAAAAAACAAACAAGCATATCCTCGGGTGAGCATAAAAAAAAGAAAAAAAGATGCTCACTGCTGTGTTCTTTGTAATAGTGAAGAAATAGGAATGGACTATCAACCCTAAAACAGTGGTTGGCAAACTGCGGCTCGTGAGCCACATGCGGCTCTTTGGCCCCTTGAGTGTGGCTCTTCCACAAAATACCATGGTCTGGGCGAGTCTATTTTGAAGAAGTGGCATTAGAAGAAGTTAAAAAATTTGGCTCTCAAAAGAAATTTCAATCGTTGTACTGTTGATATTTGGATCTGTTGACTGATGAGTTTGCCAACCACTGCCCTAGAGGGATAATTAAGTCAACCTGGAGACATCCCCACTTTGATGAGTTACTACATATTTGTTCATAAAGACTATACAATAATACAGACATGTCTATGTTAAAATACTACTGGAAAACATAGGGTGCAATATTACCTGTACAGTATTAAAATTATGTATTTCTTAAATCGTTGGAGAAAAAAGTTAAAATGAAAACATGCCAACATATTAACAGTGGTTATGTTTGCATAGGAAAACTTTAATTTTTCTATTTTTTCTATTTTTCTAAATTTCCAAATTTCTGTTAAAAATTATGAATCAATTTGATGATTAAAAATTAATAGTGGGTCAATTCATCATTTAGTAAATAAGTAAATGGCATTCTCCCACCACAAGGGAAACCTCTTTTAAAGGCTCCCAAGGAGAAAGAATCCAAGTGTTTTTTTATTATACCATCATGAAAAGTGCTTCAATGCTGCATACTTTTATAATGTTTTATCATCACAGAAGCAAAATAAATTCCACAAAAAATTAAAATGTTAGCATCACTAACTCATCATTTGGGTACTTTTCAGTGCAATGAACAAAAATATTTGTTCCTTTTCTGTGTCTCTTTTTCTCCTTGCCCTTGTATACCCCACCCTCAGGGCTGCATGAAATCTTCCCTCCGAGCCCTAGAATATGTATCTTTTCCAGGAATTGTGGTCTTTCTTTGTGCATTTGGCCCTGTTCTTGTGACTAAGTCCTGTAACCTTCCCTTATGACCATCGCTTGCCCACAGCCATAGTCCCTTCTGCATGAACCCAGATCGGGATGATATGGCAAAGCCGGGAAGCATTGACTCAGAATCACACGGACCCGGTTTCAAATTTGGCTCTGCCACCTCCACCCAGCATGACTTTGGGCAACGTCATTTAAGTCCTCTGTGCAGTCATTTAAGTCCTCTGATAATGGCCTATATAGTGAAAGGAGAAGATGGCAATAGTAATAAAGAGAAGTCAAAGTAATGATTAACACTGATTGAACACCTAGAGTGCACCAGGTACTGAGCTAAGCGCTTTACACATTTAGTCATTTAAACCTCACCACCATGCGATGAGCAAGGTGTTATTTCACCCCATTTTATTCACAAGAAGACAGATCCATAAGTCACAGTGACCATGGGTGGGATGCTCATCTTGTAGCTGGACCCTAGTCTCCTCCCATCCTTATACCAAGTCCCCTACTGGTCCAATTGCTATACCCATTTTCTCGGTAAGAAAACTGAGGCTCAGAAGGATAAATGGCTAAACCAAGCTCACCCAGCCCGTAGGTAGAGGCATAGAGGCAGGACTTTCAGCGAACCCCCCCGACCCCAAAACCTCTAAGCTATCCAGGCACTTGGCAGACACTTGATAGCAGGTGCCACAGTGCCATAGCTGCCTTACAAGCAGGGACATGGCTTCTTCTTGCCATCACAGAGGCGGTCTCCTCTGCTCAGGCCACCCAGAGCTCAGACAGTGACAGTGCAGAGCGAGGTGTCTAGAGGGCAGAAAATGCCCGTGTGGCCCAGGCCGTCCCAGAACCCCGGCTCCTAAAAGAGTACCCAGCCACCACGCCGGGGTCTATCCCCGGGAAAAGCTGTGAAGCAGAGGGCGCTTGAGGGGCGAGGACATGCTCACCGTCCTGCCACATCTGCAACGTCACAGCTTCTGTCTGACCAGACGTAACTGACACACTTCCAGATGGGAGATCCAAAAAACCATCTCCTAGGAGGCAGAGAGGAGTTGGTGCCCCAAATCTGTCTGGAATGAAAAGCTGTTTTTACCCAGAACACACGAACCATCACCCTGACCATGGAGGCATCGGTGAGGAGGACAGTGTGAGGTGTGGGGATGTTATGTTTAGTCCCTGAAAATGGATTCAGCTGTGAGTCTGCCAGGCAGCACCCAAGCTCCTGCCACTTGTCATGGAGAGACGTTCTTAAGAGTGAGGGCAGAACCTAGCAAGCCGGGCTCTCCGAGGAGAAAAGGAAAGTGGGGAGCTAAGACTCACATCTGTGAGTCATTTGAGTTTGAAAGAAGCACATTCTACTGGGCAAGGAGGGTGGAGGAGGGGCAAGGCAGTTGGTTCCCATTAAGCTTGGTAGCTTGAGAATTCCCTGCATGTAAGTACGTGCAAGCCCAGCCCCATCCAGGAGGCCGAGCCCCCAGCCCCTGGTGTGCCAGAGGCACGGGACTCCCATGTCTCCTTGGGGCCGAAGTAGCCAGGAGGCCTCCGGACGCCAGGCCCTCTCATCGCCCCATTCTCCAAGGCCCCTAATTAGGTATTTACATGACAGACCCTGAAAGAGTGGTTACAGGCCATTGGGTAATTAGTGACATTTTTAAAATACATTTTCAACCACACAAAACCCTGTTTACACAATGTCAAGGAACTGGCTTCAGACCACAGAAGTGAAAAGAACTTTGCAAAGACAGAAAAAGGAGGTGGGCCCCGGAGTGTTCCCTTTAACGCTCAGCCCATGGGTGGGGTGATCCCGAGGCCTGTTGGTCTGTTTTCCGGGTTCCTGGAATTAGAGGACCTCATGTGGAGGCACTACAACGGGAGCTGAGACTAGAAGATGAACCACAGATCGGCCTCCTGACTTGAGGGGTCCCCAATTCTCAGCTGCACTTGCTCTTGTTGCTACACGATGTTTATGCATGAGCGTCCTTAGTAATTCATTCCACATGCATCGACGGAGCGCCTCCCATGTGCCTGCCGAGGGGGAGTGAAGACAGGTAAAGGCCTGGTTCCCTGCGAGGGGTACGCAGCTCCGAATCATCTGGAACTCTTGTCAGCGTCTCCTTACAGTCGTGTCTACATTCAGTGAGGGTGGCAAGTGCTGCTGGGGGCTCAGGGGACTGAGCACTCAACATGGAGCTTGATTTTTCCCAAGATTACAGTCTTCTGGTGGCTTTTAGGGGCATTACTGCTGAAAATTCACTCAGGCGCTCATTCATTCATTCACAGGGTCACAAGCCTGCTGGGCACCTACCCTGTAACACATACAGGGCTCAGTATGGAGGCTCTGGAAATTAACACATGAGGTCTGGCCTTTGCCCTGGGCTCAGAGAAAGATGCCTAAGTTTTTTATGTGTATTCCTCACTTAATCCTGCAGAACCTCCATGAGTTGTCAGCCCATTTTACAGATGAGGAGAGTGAGTACAGGAGATGACAAGTAACCTTCCCAAGACACAGAATGAACCTCAGTTCCATCTAACTCCATACCTCTACTGCTCTTAAACACCTCATGCTGCACGTGAGACTCAAGTCCCCAAACCCTGCCCAGCATACACATGCATGCGATGTGTCGTCTGCTTCAGTCACTTGTTCTCCTTGATCAAATCATTGTGCTCCAGTCTTTGGAGCAAGCCTCAGCTTTCCCCCAAGTCCCCAGCGAATCCCTGGCCTGATATGCCTGGCCCACTCCTCCTTCCCAGCCATCCGAACACTTTGTATTCTTGAAGGTCCACCTTTTTTGTTGTTAATCCTCACCTGAGGATATTTTCCCCATTGATTTTTAGAGAGGGGGAGAGACACACAGAGAGAAAAACATAGATGTGAGAGAGACACATCGATTGGTTGCCTCCCTCACAAGTCCCGAGGTACGTGTCCTTGACCGGAATCAAACCCAGGGTCATTCAGTCCATGGGTAGATGCTCTAACTACTGAGCAACCGACTAGGGCTTGAAGGTCCACTTTAAATGATATAGCCTACAGCAAAACTCCCAGAGCCCCCAAGTCCCTCTTCAGCACTGCTATTGCACCTCTGTCACTAACCAACATCCCAAGCCACCCTCCTTTGCTTTTCTGTGGTGATTTTATGAGCCCCTATTTTATTGCCTACTTTGATAACATCTCCCCAGGTCTTACATGGAGTCAATGCCCCTTAACTATTTCATTCAGTTACCAAGTAATTGTCCTGTGCCTGGCATTGTCACTAGAAGTAAGCCTGTGAACAAGAAGGTGTGCAAGGTCCCTGTCCTCATTAGAGAGACCACATCGTGCGCAACTATCTAAAAGAGAGTGACTGGCGGGAGGGAGGACTTCCTCTACTTAGGTGGTCCAGGAGGCCTCTCTGAGGAGGTGGGACTGTGAGCAGGAGCCTCAAGCTATCAAAGGAGCCAGCCAGGAAAAGGATGAGAAAGGGAGTGTCTGGCAGAGGGAACAGCAAACGTGAAGGCCCTGCGGTGAAAACAGATAAGAGCCCTTCAAGGCCAAGAAAGATGGCAGTGGAGGCAGCGAGCCCCAGGCGGAGAGGTGGGCGAGCCCCAGACGGGGAGGTGGGTGAGCCCCAGGCAGGCGGAGAGGTGGGCGCTGAGGTTGGAGAGCTAGATGCAGGCCAGAGCCCGGAGGCCTCGGGGAAGGGCTCGGGCTCATTCTAAGTTGACTTAGGTCAAGGGATCACTCACTCCCCTTTTGAGGAGCTCACGACCACACCACCATCAGTCACGGGAGTGTATCGCCCTATCTCCTGTGAGCATCGCCAGCCTCTTCCCAGCCTGTATCAATTAGACCACTGATTCCATCGCTCCTGACTTCAAAGGGGAAAGATGGTGGGGAATTTACAAAGGACAATAAACCCAGTCCGTGGCAGGCTGCAGGCCCATAAACTTTTACCGGCCCCTCGACTGCCTAGAATACATCACTCCCTGCCTCGCCACCAAAGTGGTGCCTTTATCCACAGCCAGCACAATAAAAAATATTTTTATAGAATCCCACACCATCTGGGAGGAAAGTCCTGAAAAGAGTATTTGCCTCAATGAATCAATCTAATTTGGAACGATCAAGGCTATTAGTGGGGATGCCAACTTAACTTTACAAATTGCTGGCCCTGCTGGGTCGCTCAGTTGTTAGAGCGTCGTCCCGATGCGCCAAGGGTGTGGGTTTCACCCCCAGTTGAGGCACATACAAGAATTAACCAATGAATGCATTTATAAGTGGAACAACAAATCGATGTTTCTGTCTCTGTCAGATCAATAAAAAAAAAACTAATAACAAAATGACAAATTGCTATTCCTCAGGGCTCAAGAAGCCCCAACTAGAGAAATCATTCACTGTGTGATGTGGGACAAGTCTCAGGTTCCCCTCTGGAACTGATGGGGTGGGTCACCTGGAAAGGCCTGTTCTGCATGTCTCCAGGTAGGGATGGGCTTCTGCGGGCAACAGCAGCCAGGCGTAGGCCCGTGGGGCCATGGCGTTCTCATGCATGGCAGCGCCCTCATGAATCAGTAAGACTTTCGCTGAAGACAGTTGGGCACTGAGAATCAAGAACGTTTAAAGCAATAACATGCACTCTTGGATCCAGGAAATGATCACCCCAGAATACAAAGATGTGCCATCAGATGTTTTCAACTGGGGGCACTTTAGCACCCCCCACCCCACCCAAGGGACACTGGGAAATGCCTGGAGACCTGTTTGTTGTCACATCTGGGGGAGAGGGTGCTATCTGCATCTAGTGGGTGCAGGCCAGGATGCTGCTCATCACCCTATAATGCACAGGACAGTCCCCCTCCCCCCAACAAAGCATTATCGAGCCCCAAATAGCAAGAGTGCCAAGGTTGAGAAACTTGGTTTAGATAGAAGCATATTCACCTAGTACTGTTTTGGGAGATGTAATAAACATAAAAATAGAAAAACATCCAAATACCTGAATGCAAAATAAAAAGGGATGCATTCTATACTGTGTGTTAAACCCACATGAAAAAGACTGTATGCAGCCACCGAAAGGTAAGCATTCCATGGTCAGAGCCTGGAGACACCACAGCCTGGATACAGATCTCACCTCTACCACTTACTACGTGAATGACCTTGGGCAAGCCTCCTTACCTTCCTGAGTCTCAGTCCCCTTGTCTGAAAAGTGGGGATGAGTGTCCATTCCCTCATTGGGGTTGGGCGGGGGAGTGTCTCTAAACCTCACATGGAGAAGATCTGCGCAGAGTGGATTCCGTTAACTCCTGGGCCCTACATGCATCTGAGTTTGCAACCCTGGGAAACAGCACAGAGCAGCTCGCCCCATGGGGCCAGTGGCAGCCTGCTGAGCTTCCCTTTAGACTCTTTCATGAGCATTTAACTAGAATTATGTAGCCAGAACTCAAGGTTAGCGGCCTGATGTCACATTTTCTTAGAGATGCTCTGTGCTGAGTATCTAACACACATTATCTCCTTCCAACCTCATAACGACCCCAGAAGCATGATCCTATTTTGCAGGTGAAGAAACTGGCTCAGAAATCAGAAGCTCGCTAAGGCCATTGCTGATAAGGAAGTGGTGCAAAGGAGATCTGACTCGGGTGTCCGATGCCCAGGTCCTGGTCCTCAGCCCTACGCTGGGTGACATTCTTGAAAGGCCTTATATTTACGCAGGTTTGAATGGACACTATAAGCATTTACCAAGCGTAGGGAGGGCGGGGGGACAGGAGCCTGTATGTCCCAATTTTCTTGGTGCTCTTCCGGTTTTAGCCCTGAAACCCCACACTCTGGAAAACTTCTCAGTCCCAAGTGAACTGGGATGGTGGGTCACCCTGCTTGGGGTCAGGACTGTGTCTGTCCCTGCAGGGCACACAGGCCTGGTGAAGGAGAGCTGAATAAGGGTGTGAAAATTCAGTCTTTAGGAAGATGGGCAGGAGCTCTGGCCAATGTATAACAAAACCTGGTTCTGCCGCCAGTTCCCTGCTTAAAACTGGGCTCCCACGGGCACATCTCTCACCCACTAAGAACAGTTGGGCCTGGCAGGGGTGGCTCAGGGGTTGAGAATCAACCTATGAACCAGGAAGTGACTGTTCAATTCCCAGATTATGCGCTTGATCCCCAATAGGGGGCGTGCAGGAGGCAGCTGATCAATGATTCTCTTTCATCATTGATGTTTCTAGATCTCCCTCTCCCTTCCTCTCTGAAATCAATAAAAAAATATTATAAAAAGTAAAATAGAAGAAACCAAGATGGTGGCATAGGTGAACACCTAAACTGCTGCCTCACACAACAATTTCAAAACTACAGCTAAAAGACAGAACAGACATCATCCAGAACCACAGGAAAGCTGGCTGAATGTAAATTCTACAACTAGAAGGAAAGAGAGGGGCACATGGAGACTCAGAGGAGCTGCAAAAGGCTGAGGTATGGAGACACACACGCGGAGAGGACAGGCGGCTGAGTGCCTGGCTAGCTTTCTCTAGTGAGAGAGAGACAGAAGCTCCCAAATGCACTGAACCCCAGTTCCGGGTGAGACCCTGGGGTCCCAGACTCATACGGGGGGAGTCTGGACTTTCAGGAAAAGAGAGGAGCACATGGAAACTCAGGAAAGCCATGAAAGGCAGAGGTCTGGAGGCGCGCGCACGTGAGTGCGCACAGAGAGGATTGACTGCTGAGTGTGCCACTGGCTTTCTCTAGTGGGGGGAAGACGGAAGCTCCTGACTGCGCTGAACTCCAGTTCCAGGCGAGAATCTGGGAATCCAGATTCATTGCGGGAGAAACTAGACTGTCTGGCAGTGGGCGAAACTCAAGGGCAGCTTTCTCTCAGAGGTGCTTGCAGCGATTACTGAGGGACACTGAGACCCAGGGGCCTCATAGGGCAGGGCTGACAGGAAGCCAAGGCTGTCTGCTCAGCCCTGAGACTCTGCCCAATCCAAGCTGAGCACAGAGGCTTTTCAATTTTGCAAGTCTTGTCTCATAAGGCTGTCTCAAGCACAGAAGTTCTCCCAGAGTAGACACAGCTGATCCTCACAGCCAGTTGGCCTGGAGGTCAATTCCTCCCAGTGATACCAACAACAATCAAGACATAACTACAACAAGGCTATACACACAGTCCACAAAAGGGTGCACCAAGAGTGTCCACCTCAGGTAACTGGGGAGGCTGAGCCACTGGCCATATAGGACACCTAGCACACAAAGCCACTCTACCAACTCAGGGAAGCAGTGAAAATGCGGAGACAAAAAAACAGATCATGAATGAAAGAAATGGAGGAAAGCAAACGACTAGATATAGAGTTCAAAACCACAGTTATAAGGTTTTTCAAGAATTTCCTAGAAAAGGCTGATAAATTTAGCGAGACCCTCGAGGATATGAAAAAGGACCAACTAGAAATTAAACATACACTGACTGAAATAAAAAATATTATACGGAGACCTAACAGCAGACTAGAGGACCCCAAGAATCAAGTCAAAGAGTTGAAATACAAAGAAGCAAAAAACACTCAGCCAGAAAGGAAAAAGAAAAAGGAATCCAAAAATTTGAAGATAGTGTAAGGAGCCTCTGGGACAACCTCAAGCGTACCAACATCTGAATTATGGGGTGCCAGAAGAGAGAGAGCAAGATACTGAAAACCTATTTGAAGAAATAATGACCGAAAACTTCCCACACCTGGTGAAAGAAATAGACTTACAAGTCCAGGAAGTGCAGAGAACCCCAAACAAAAGTAATCCAAAGAGGACCACACCAAGACACATCATAATTAAAATGCCAAGAGCAAAAGACAAGGAGAGAATATTAAAAGCAGCAAGAGAAAAACAGTTAATTACCTACAAGGGAGCACCCATACTATTGTCAGCTGATTTCTCAACAGAAACTATGCAGGCCAGACGGGAGTGGCAAGAAATAGTCAAAGTGATGAATAGCAATAACCTACAACCAAGATTACTCTACCCAGCAAAGCTATCATTCAGAATTGAAGGGCAGATAAAGAGCTTCACAGATAAGAAAAAGCTAAAGGAGTACATCACCACCAAATCAGTATTATATGAAATGCTGAAAGGTATTCTTTAAGAAGAGGAAGAAGAAAAAGGTAAAGATAAAAATTATGAACTACAAATACATATCTATCAACAAGTAAATCTAGAAATCAAGTGAATAAAAAAATAAAGTGATTAATATAAGAGAATCAGGGGAATAGAAAGGGAGTGGACTGACAAATCTCAGGGGGAAAGGGGTTTGGAGGGTGCGGGAAGAGACTGGACAAAAATTATACACCTATGGATGAGGACAGTGTGGGGGAAGTAAGGGCAGAGGATGGGGTGGGAACCAGGTGGAGGGGAGCTATGGGGGGAAAAAGAGGAACAATTGCAATAATCTGAACAATAAAGATTTATTAAATTTTTTTAAAAGTAAAATAAAATAAAAACAGTTGGGATTAGGTTAAATTTCTTCCAGAGTCTTCCATCTATAATCCCAGCATCAAGCCTGCTACCCATCCATCCATAACACAGTGCTGCGGTCGGCTCCCTGAGCTGGAATACCTGCTGTGACACTCTTGCTGTGTGAGCTGGAGTCAGTCACCCACCTTGCTGAGCCTTAGTTTTCCCATCCATAGAATGTGAATACTCATGGGGATCTATTTCACAACACATGGAAAGTATTTCCAATGAGGCTCTGGCACACCGAAAATGTATTGTAACTATCAGTTCACATTATATCAACACCCATTCATGGGTGCATTTTCTCCATTCAGCAAATATTAACGGAACACAGTACCCCTGACACAGCATCCTCATAGCTCTTGCCTCTTTCGCATGAAAAAGCCCAGATTCTAAATCCAAACGAATTAACGAGCGACTCCTTCCTTCTGAAGTCAAGATTAAAGAGAGAGAGAGTGGCAGGCAAAGGAAGGAGGAGACACGGCGCTCTCATGTGCACAAGCCAAAACACACATCCCGGCCTGCAAGGCTCGCCGTAAATCCATCAGTGGGCGAGGGCTCTTCCCAGCTGGCGTGGCGACCTTGTGGGGCTCTGCACAGTATTCCTTCACAACTGGCTGTAATTACCAGCTGGATAATTATTGGACCAACCCACTTCCCCCAAATACCTCTCCACTCCGCCAGGAGGGAACAGCCTAAGCACAAAACCTTCCTCCCCCTGTCCCTGTGAGCCTCCCAGCCTTCTGGCCAAGCCAACCTCGGGAGATCCCTGCCAAAGAAACGCACCCCCCAGGCCCCCTCAACTGCCTTGCCGAGCTGAGTGTGCCAATGCCTTAAATTGTTTTATGTTTTTTGTCTCTGTGAATTAGAAGCCGTTAAGAGAAGGCCGCCCAAAGAAACCAAGCACAAAATATATTTGGTCACAGATGGATGGGAAAGGTTCTCGTTGCTTTGTTTTTTTCCCCTAAGAGACTGAACATGACCTTTTTTTTTTCAATTGCTGATACATTTGGAGTCGGGTTCTTGGAGCCCAAATGGTGTAAGGAGCACATCCTCCTTGGTGTGGAGGAGATGTCCCCGCTATAAACATCCCCGCTCGGGCAGCTGGGTTTGGCCCAGAGTCCCCGTCACACACACGGTCACGGGTAACCTTTGGAAGCCTGGGCATGTGGGCGTGCAAATGCTGGCGCAGGAAGGAGACGCTGCTGGGGCGGTGGCTGCATCCCTCTCAGCCTCTTTCCAGACCCCCGGTCAGTGCCACCCACCATGTGACCCAGGCTTTCTCTACTCCAACTCCTGGTTAAGCATGTGGATTCTGAAGTTGGTAACTTGAGTACAAATCCTGCATGGTCCCCTCACCACTCTGGCAAACCGTGTGTGACTCAGGTTTCTCATCTGTGAAATGGGGATAATCTGAGTACACCCTGATGGTGCTATTGTTACAATTAAATGAGAAAATGTGTAGCCTAGTGCTTGGCACCTGTACTAGTATACACCCAATAAGTGACTACCATTCCAAGTTGTTTAACTCTGAGGTGCCTCCCTGTGCATACCTTTAAAATGGAGATCTTTGGGGGACCTGCCTGAAGATTAATTTAATTACGTTTATTTATCAGACACCAATGGCTGAGTATACATTTTGTGCCCCAAACTCTGCTGAACAGGCTGCACACATTATCCTATTAGAGCCTTAGAATCACTGAGAAAGGTCAGCATTCCCTGAAAAATTAGGAGGTTGAGGTTCAGATAAGATCAAGTCCTAGTTTGAAATCTGTCTGATCCCAAGGTCAGATAACCAAGCTCTTTGAAGTCTGTCTCAGTCTAGGATGAGATCATACAAGAGCTTCTCGGAGAACATACCTGCTTCCCGCCCTCTGAACAGCTTTGAATCTAATTTGGTTTCCCTGTCTCAGGACCATAAGGCCAAGAGACTAGATCCTAGAATAGATAAGAAAGAATAAATTTCCCCATAAATAATCCTATTGCAGACTGGTTTCTATCTCAGACTTGTGGAAATTTGATGAAGATATGTCACTTTCTCGGATTCTTATCAAGTTAGTTACATTGATCAAATAAAGTTTCTGTAATGTATTGACCCCACAAAAGAACTGCCAGCATCTCTCCACCATCACCATCACCAATCCCAAAACCATTAGCTCCACCATCACCAATCCCAATACCATTTGCTCCATCATCACCACCACCATCATCAACAATCCCTACACCATCACCACCACCATCTCGCTCTAAAAATCAATAAGAACTTATTTTTAAAAATGCTGTAAATTACAGCTTGAACATCACCATCACCATAACCAATCCCAACACCAATCAGAACCACCATCACCACCATCATCATCACCATTACCAATCCCAATACCATTAGCTCCACCGTCACTTCCACCATCAGCACCACTGCCACCACTACCACAACAGAAAGCCTTATCTGAGCAAAAACCTAAATTTTGGAGATAAGGAAAAATATAGTTGAGAAGTAGGACAACTAGATGCATCAACGAAAGTCCTAGAGATGAAACTCAAAGTGTGACTCCATACATAATTCCCTAGAGAAGTCAGCTTTGGCTCCTATGCCCAGTTTCCTTTATATCATCTGAGCCAGAGTTTCAGCCAAACCAGATGTAAGTTAAGGACGAGAAGAGATAACAGATGCTGCTCAGAAAGATGTCATGCACGGTGTCCGCAGGCAGAAAATGGGTCTTAAAATCAGGCAAACAGTGTGGATCTGGCTCTGCGGTTCACTAGTTGAGCACCCTGGAAAAGACCCTAGACTTCTCTGATCCTGTTTCTGCATCTGTGAAATATGGATAATGATGTCTGACCCAAAGGTTTGGCATGAGAGCGAATTACAATCACATTGAGTACAGTGGCCAACACCATTAGGCTCTCAGTAACGACATCATATTATTAAACCCAAGATGGCTACAGTCTCATTTTCTACACACTCACACCAAAATCAGCGTTGTGAGATGCAACGAAGAGGCTCACTATCCCAGAGGTAGCATAGAGACATTAATTCTGGAGAAATTAAACACATTTAGAAAACTTAAAATGAAGATTTCTTGTTCTTAATCAGAAGGAAGGAAGGAAGGGGAGAGAGAAGAGAGAGAAAGAGAGAGAAGAAAGAGCAAGAAGAAGAAAAGAAAAAGAAATGCTGCCCAGCCAGTGTGGCTCAGTGGTTGAGGGTCGACCCAGGAACCAAGAGGTCAATGGTTCAGTTTCTGGTCAGGGCACATGCCCGGTTTGCAGGCTCAATTCCCAGTTAGGGGCATGCTGTAGGCAGCCAATCGATGATGTTTCTCTCATAGATGTCTCTAGCTCTCTATCCCTGTCCCTTCCTCTCTCTCTAAAAATCAATAAAAACATATTAAAAGAAAAGGAAAAATGCTATAAATTACAGCTTGATCAGCTGTACAAAGGAGACTCACCTCCTTAGAGATGTAATCTCCAAGAAGGGGTGGCCTGGTGTGGCAAGGACGGCCAAGCTGTAATTCAGGTGCACTGACAAGTCCAAGCAGGTACGAGTAACAAGCTCTCTTCCTTCTTCGTCCTGCTTCTTGTTATGTTCTTTTTTATTTGTTTCTCCCTCTCTGGGAGAAGGAAGCCCAGAACCCGATCAGAGAGGTGGACTTCGCTTTTTCCGAAACGGTTCCCATACAGCATGGAGTTTATTTTCCGGCAATGAAAGGGCTCAGCCCAGAGCCGGCACGCAGGTGGGTAACACAACAGAAAGGTAGACACAGGTCTGGAGGTTTGTCCACCTCCATCCCCACCCGCCACAGGGAGGATCATCCAGTTGCTTTGCAAGGGCTTTGTTCAGTAGGGGTTCTGGGTACCTGGAAAGAAAGAGGCAAAAACACACCCAGGGAAGGTAAACTAGAGAGTTCCTAGTTTCCTTTGGTCAATTTCAAACTGAAAAGAAAGACGACGTCAAAATATTCACCCAGGTAAGTTTGCTTCGTATCTAGAATGCCCTTTATGTTACGATTCTGTCCTTTCTGTATTGATTGTTAGGAAGATTCTCCCTCAGGCAATGGAGCAGGAGTGATGAATGCCCCCAGCTGTTCTCTCCTTCTCCTGCCTGCTCCAAGGATGCAGCCGCAGCCCACTTCAGAACTGAAACTTTTGAGCTAGGTATGGATTTACAAACCTAGAGAAATCGCACATCGCAACTCTGAAAATATTACTTGGCAAGAGAAAAAGTTGGCAGCCCTATGTCAGTGGCCCAAGGGGTCTAGGATGGCATCGTCCGCGACATTCCAAAGAGCTGCTTTAGCATAGGAACTTCATTTCCCTCCAAGGGCTGCTCTTCCGTTTATTCTGGATCTAATGGGGTCTCTTCCTAAAAGGAAATGCAGGAAAGGCTACCTCCCTAATTTAATCAGAATAATAACATCTTCATTATCTGCGAAGGCTGATTGTGAAATCAGGAAAGCCTTTATGAGCCCAGGTTTGGGGATAATGGAAGCGGATCTTAACACTGAATGTGCAGGAATGACTTCCATGGCAGGCACTGGTAAGCTTGGTTAGGGAACGGGAGGGGAGGTGAGGAGTCTTTTCACAAAGGGACATTGAAATGAATGGAAGGGAAAGGGGGAGACAAAGGGATCAAAAAGGACTCCCAGAGTTTTGTCTTAAACTACTGAGTTGACATGGGCATACCTTAAGTTAAGGAACATGACGTTAAGAGAAAAATTACAGGACTAGGGAAAGTCATTTTATTTATATATATATTTATTGATTTCAGAAAGGAAGAGAGAGGGAGAGAGAGATAGAAACATCAATGATGAGAATCATTGATTGGCTGCCTCCTGCATGCCCCCTACTGGGGATCCAGTCCTGAACCCGGGGATTGAACCGTGACCATCCTGGTTCATAGGTCTACACTCAACCCCTGAGCCACACCAGCCAGATGTAGTAAGTTATTTTAGATGGGTAGAGTTCCCAACGCCTGAGACATAGCCAAGTGCCAATGTCAAGAAGACTTGAGGATAAATAGATTGAAATCTAGGAGAGATACGGAACCAGAGATTTGGATTTCGACATCAACCATGTACATAGTCCCAAAACTATGTAATTGGAATGTAACTCTACCCACTATCTCACTCATTTCATGTTTTGTCCAAGTTCGGAAGTCTACCCATCTCTGAGAGATTCCTATGAAAACCCCTCTTTGGAGGAGGTCCTCTTCATCTCTTGTCATTTAAGTCTCAGTAGACAGTCTTGAGAACCATCATCCCTCTAACCAATATGGCTTCAGGGCTACTGGTTTCCAGAGCAGCTTTACATACTAGATGCCACTTCTGTAACAGGATTCTTTGGGTTGCAAATGACAAAGAGTTGATTCAAAGCAGCATACACAAAAATGGAATGTATTGGGTGGTGTGTTAGTTCAGTTCCTACAGGAAGCAAAAGCCAAGACAGATTTAGATGGTCAAGAGATTTCTTGGGGGAGATTTAGAGAAATTAAAGGCAAGAACAGACAGGGTGAGCCTCCAGTCTGTGACACCCTGGTCTGAGCTCTAGGAGCGGAGAGAGGGGAGGAAGAAGGGTTGGGGTAGTGCAGCACCAGCCAAAATTCAGTGAGGCCAATGGGGAGCCCCAGAGTAGAGAGAAATGGCCCTGCTTTGAAAGCCCCACTGTGCGCAGTCACTGGCTGGAGTAGCGCAGGGCGGGGTGACTGCAGAGTGAACAATGGAGCAGATACGAAGTTTCAGTAGTTAGAGGCTTCCAACCATGCTGCTCACAGCAGAGAGACCTGAGTGGCACATCTCCATGGTGTCCCAGGTAGCTGAGAGAGAGGCTTCAGAAACAGTGGGTCCCAATTTGATTTAGGATGTCATTAGGTCTCTCTCTTCCTCTCTCTCTCCCTCCCCCCTTCCCTTCTTTCCTTCCTCCTATCTATTTCAACCTATCATATCTTCTTCTTTAAATTTTTTTTATTGATTTAAGAGAGGGAGAGGGAAAGAGAGAAACATCAATGATGAGAGAAAATCATTGATAGGCTGCCTCCTGCACACCCCACAGTGGGGATCAAGCCTGCAACCTGGGCATGTGCCCTGACCCGTGAATTGAACCGTTCATAAGTCAACACTCAACCACTAAGCCATGTCAGCTGGGCTATCATCTCTTCTTTGCTCTCCAAAGTCTCCATGGCTTTATATTGGACTTAACTGATACCAACCTAAAGATGGCTCTCAGGCTTAGATTATTCCTAGAGAAAGCTCCTAATTTTTAAAGGAGGGATGCCCACTCCATCACAGCCTCCATCTTGATTTCAGCAAAGGACTCACATGTCCACCCTGAACCAATCCACTACATCAAAGGTAAGGGAGACACTCTAGATGGCCAGATAGGGTAGGGAAGGAGAGAGGGACCCCTGATGGAAGTCCCAACAGAATGACACGGAGCACAGAAGGGCAGTCCAAAGGCAGGGTAGTCACTGAAAGTAACACGTCCACTGTCACCTCCAAGGCAGGTGGGAAAGCAAGGGAAGCAGGCTCTTCTTGCTGGGAAGAGAACACACAGAGCAGGCTAGGCGGGCACCACATTTTTATGGACCACTAGATGAAGGTTAGCTTGGCCAAAATTATTAAGGCTGGAATTTCTCAGACACTGGGTCAGGTATAAGGGGAACAAAAAAAATTCTCAAAGTAAAACCAAGTATAGACCTGGCCAGGTGGCTCTTTTCGTTGGAGCATCATCTTATATACCAAAATGCTGCCAGTTCAGTCCCCAGTTGGGGCGTGTATGGGAGGCAACTAATCAATGTTTCTCTCTCACATCTCCTTTCCCTCCACTCCCCTCCCCACCCCCCCTCCTTTCCTCTCTTTCTAAAGTCAATAAAATATATCCTTGGGTGAGGATTTAAAAAACCTAATATTTTTAGAAAAATAAATAGGTATCAATGAGAAATTGTATGACATCCAAAATCAAATTTCAATAGTGGTATTTACCATTTGTGAATGACAAATTTTCCAGGTTAAAAGCACGGGCTATAGAATTCTCACCATAGCTCTACTACATCCTATCTGTATGGTCTTGGGTGAGAACCTCCTTAATTCTCTATCTCAACATGGAGGGAGAAGAGGGAATCAACCAATTTTATAATAAGGTCATTGTAAGAATTCATTGCAATCATGAAAGCACCCAGCACAGTGCCTGGAACTTAGTAACTGCTCAATATGTTGTGTCTAATACTATTAAACCTGATGGATTCCATGCCCTTCAGCCAATTCTGGCTTTCTGCCCTCTATCACCAGTCAGTCACGCCAGCAGGCTAAACAAGCCCTTTGCTTCCTAATCCGATAATCCCATGGAGCCCTAAAAGGGGAAGAAAAGTGTTCCAAGCCCAACGGGCTATTTTGGGAGATGAAACATCATCCTATTATTTTCAGAAGAAAAAGGGAATGGGGCGGAGGGTGGCTCTTTGTGTTATCCTAAGCCTACAGTTAATAGCGCCTTGGGGAAGGTTCCATTAGAAGCAGAAAGATGTTTCAACCTCCTAGAACACAAAGCCCCTTTACAATTGTCCTTGAGTTATGCCTCTCAGAGGATGTCTTCTAGATCCAACTACAATCTGTTTGAATCTGCCCGAGTTTTTGCTCATGTAGATTCGAAGGCACAGCCGCAAGCCTGGGGGAGAGAAAGGGTCCCTAGGATCTCGTGTCCTGCTCTTTGGTGGGCCCTCTCTTTCTTCAGAGTTTATTTCTCACATCTTTTAGAAGCTCACCTGGCTAATCTAGGTGTCATTTTAGGGTAGGTGATTTCAAAAAAAGGGGAAAAAAGCTCATTTTTGGAGATCATGGTCTGTGGTCCCATGGGGGTAGAAGTTAGTAGTGAAACATGGCTTTCTCTGTGGTCAGATGAAATAAAGCAAATGGCTGAATAAGTATTGATGGGGGGTCTACTGTTAACCTTGGCAGGTGGGAAGTGATTGCTGTGCTTAAACTTTCCATGTAGAACCCACCCAGAGAGGTACTGGTGTGCTCAACCCCACTTCACCAGGGTCGTACTAGCACTAGAATGAAGAGTTGGCAGAGGTTCAATCCCTAGTAGGGGGTATGCAAGTGGCAGTCAGTCAATGTTTCTCTCTCTCCCCCTCTCCCTTCCGTTTTCTAAAAAATCAATAAAAATATTTTAAAGAGTTTGACCAACACAGCATTCTCTAAGATCATAGCATTAAACCATATAATTAGAATAATTTCTAAAATTATTGCGTGATTATCATGTGTATCTCATTTAATACAGGCAGATTAAATAAGGTAAGTCAGGCTTTAAAAATAGGAGCAAAATGCCCCCTGAACTCCACCCCTAGCTATCTACCCAACTGAAGTGATGGTAGATGTCATGAGAAGACAAGCACAGAATGTTCTTTTTTTGTAACAGCCACAGTGTTGCTTGTAATAGCCCAACACTCAGAATGATGGAAACAGCTCTCAAGAGAAGAATGGGCAACTTCACAGTACTGTACTCATACAATGGAACACTATGCAAAAATAAGAAGTAAACTATTGCTGCACACAACAACATGGACAAAACTCAGATAGTATGTATGTTGAGTGAAAGAAGCCAGGTGCAAAGGAGTACATTCTGTGCGATTCTGTTTAGGTGAATGCCACAGACAGAACAAACTAAGCAATGGAAGATAGAAGTCGGAGTAGTGATTGCCTCTTGGTGGGAAAACAGATTGAGCAGCAGCATGAAGGAACATTATCAGGGGATATATCCTGACCTGGGTGGTAGTTACACACACGTGATATATTTATATGTGAGACAGATACAGATATATAGATATACAGATATATAGATATATAAGTACTAGAGGCCTGATGTACGAAATTCATGCAAGGGGCCCTTGCAGCAGCAGCCCCGGAAAGACATCCAGGAGGACGTCCAGTTTAATTAGCATATTATGCTTTTATTATTATAGATTATTATAGATATAGATATATAGACATATAGATATATGGATTATGGATATAGAGATAGAGACAGTCATGTAACACTGGTGTACTATATGCACTTTAATTTTCCTGTGTTATCTATATTAATAAAAGGCCTGTGGTCATAACGCCACAATGCCGTCACAACCAAATGAGCAGTGGCTCTTGCTGCGGGCAGGGCGGGGCGCGAGCTATGAGCAGCGATGGGTGGGGCGGCCAGCTGAGGCAAGTGAAGCGAGCTACTCACACAGAATTTCGTATGCACAGGGCCTCTAGTACCTAAATCAATTTGCAAAGAAGGGAGGGAGGGAGGTAAGCAAAAGTACTTGCACAAATTCCCACAGCTATTAAATGGCAGAAAAAGAAATCTGACCCGGGTCTGCCTGGATGCAGAGCATACTGTAACCACAGGGCACACTGCTGCACAGCTGGGTTGATGTTGCCTATTGAATAACCCTTTGTGGATGGATGGTTATCTGTTTATGGAAACTCAGCCCCATTGGCTCAGTGGCAGTCAGGATTCAGATCCCGGTGAATTCCCTCTGACCTTCCCCATCACCTTCCACATCTCCCGAGTTTCTCGACGAGGACACTGAGCCACAGGCTGGAATGAGCTCCTGGCCCAGGCTGAGGGTAAGGGAGAATCTGGCCTCTGTTTCCAGGCCCGCCATCAAGGGAACATGGACAAGAAGAGCAGAGACAGGTATTGATCCTTGTTCATTATTTAAATGCATATGGCGGCAGGCAGCCCTGCTCAATAAAACCTGACAGAGACGCCACGGGCCTGAGTGATGGCCCGGCAGCACCAGGGCTCCTCGAGGGGCCTTAAACTCAGTTTCCCCAGCTAAGAAAACAGGAGGTTGCTAGGTCCCTCTGGTCAGACCAGATGGCCTGGGCAGCTGTTACGGTTACACTCACAGGGTGCGATGGGGTCACTTGGATGTGTTTGTCTTCATGGAGTGGGGAAGTCCTCGGTAATTTTTCTCCTGCTGAGTTTAATTTTAAAACATGGTGTCTAAAATACCTGGGGTTTACAGAAGCAGCACAGTGATTAGGAATGCCAACGCTGGAGAGCCCAACATTTGTTTCATCCTCACCCGCTGCTTGCCAACACCATGAGCGTGGGCCAATGGCTTCCTCTCCTCACCCATGGGCTCCACTTCTGAAACTGGAGGAAGAATCCAATACACCTCACAGCCGCTGTAAGCATTAGACGTGTTCAAATGCTTATCACAAACGATACCAACTGATTTCTCCACAAGTAGTAAGCCTATAATGATATGGTAACAATAACCAGGACAATTAGTATTACAAACTCTAAAGTGACCCTTTAGCACTTCAACTAATCAGGTACAAGAAAGAGTAAACTTTGAGATGTATATTATATTTAAGTAAAAGTCAATTCAAGCCCTGGTCAATTCAAAGTCAATGAATCATTCATTCATTCATTCCACATACATCTGAGGTGCTTTACAAGCCAGTGTTGCTATCATAGTCATTCTCACTTATAATGGGCAAAGAGTACCAGGAAGCCACAGGTGGGTCATCTGCGTGAATTCCGCACACCTGAGTTTCCTGCCCCAACTGTGTAACAAAATGCTACCTCCTCTTCCAGAAATGGGTCAAAAATTCTTCTCAATATGGTAACTCCTCGCTTCCTTGTTTCTGGACCGAAGGAATCCAAAGTTAGAGCATCGTGCCAATATGCCAAGGTTGTGGCTTTGATCCCCGGTCAGGGCACATACAAGAATCAACCAATGAATCCATAAATAAGTGGAACAACAAATCAATGTTTCTTTCTCTCTCTCCCTCCCTCCCTTCCTCCTTCCCTCCCTCCCTTCTTCTTCTCTAACATCAATCAATCTACACTAATAATAAAGGAATATGAAAATTGTCTGGGACACCATCACATAACAACCAATCAGGATGGGGACGGGACCACAGCAGAGAGTTCTCAGCACACCTGCACCGGGGTCCAAAGGGCTCGGAGAGGAAGGGAGAGCAGATAGGCAGTTAGGGGGATGAGGCCAGGAGGCAAGTGCAGATAGGTAGTTAGGGGGATCAGGCCAGCAGTGGGGAAATGTTAGGTAGTTAGGGGGATCAGGCCAGGAGTGGAGCGCAGATAGGCAGTTAGGGCAGATAGGCAGTTAAGGCAATCAGAGCAGATAGGCAGTTAAGGGGATCAGCCCAGGAGGGGAGGGCAGTTAGGGGGATCAGGCCGGTGGTGGGGGAGTAGTTAGGAAGTTAGGGGGATCAGGTCAGGAGGGGAAAGCAGTTAGGGAGATCAGGCTGGCAGGGGAGCGTAGTTCGGGGCATCAGGCTGGCAGGGGAGCAGTTAAGACGCATCAGGCAGGCAGGCAGGTGAGCAGTTAGGAGCCAATGGTCCCGGATTACAACAGGGATCCTGGATTGGTGAGGGTGCAGGCTGGGCTGAGGGACCCCCCCCTCCCATGCACCAATTTCATGCACCAGGCCTCTAGTAAATAAATAATGTTTTTAGAAAGTAAAAGAAAATTCTAAAACACCCCACAATGACTTTTGACAAATCATCTAATCTTCCCAGTTCTTTGTTTTTTCACCTAGTCTAAGAGACTTAAGGGCCTATAGAGTCACTTTTGGCTTAAAACGTAAACGTCTCTCAATAAATGTTTCTATGTAACATTGAGGTTTGAACTTCACTTTCTGATGAGTTCAAACCCAGTAGAATGTGGAGTTTTGGAATAAGTCTTAAGTGCGAATGCACGTACACATATTCACTCACAGATATATTTTAAGAGGCTTATATACAAGCTCATAATTCTTCCTGGACATCAAATGGCTCTTTATAGGCTCTATTTTGATGACCTAAGTATCCTACAAATTAAACAGAAACATAAGGATTAAATTTCCCTCAAAGTACCAGGGCTTTGAGGAAAAATAAGGAGAAAAAAGAAATGCCTGGATGATCACGTTGTGATTTTTCCTTTCCTTTATGATTCCCACACTTCGCAAAAGTAGTCTTAGAGAGCATGCCAACCCAAGTGACATCAGCCACCACACATCACAGCAACATCTGCCCCTGGACCATCTCCTCCAGGAATCCTCCACTGGCAAGAAGGAAGTGAGAGGAGACTCACATTCTTGTACCCGTGAATTAATGAGTGGAAGCAGAGTTCACAGACTGGCTGGGTTTTGGAGAAAGGAACTCAGACACAACACCCTTTGTTTCAATCTGAGAGCCATGAATTCATGATGAACGAGGAGTGACCAAGACTGGATAAAGGCAGGTCCGTCTTACATTTCTCTAGCATTTCGTAATGGACAGCTGATGTTTTAGCCTGGTTGGTTTCTACTTTCCCTTTTAATGGAGAGGTACCTCTCCCAGTCCATACCTAATCCCTCTTCTGCATATGTGAAGCAGACCCTGCCAATCAGAGCCATGCACCCCAGAACAGTGATTGGTTCTGAAATGAACATGTGACAGCTGACAGCCAATCAAAGAAGTGAGTGATTTCAGGTCTTTTGTTGGCTCTACTGGGAGAATCCTATATAATAAAAGGCTAATATGCAAATTGTCCCCTTGATGGGGAGTTCAACCAGGGGGCGGGGCTGGCCGGTCAACCACTTGCGGCCCCTCCCCTGACCATCCCTGCCCCCAACTGGTCCCACCCACCCCGATCAGGGGTGGGGCCAGCCGGCCAACCTCCTGTATCTCCTCCCCTGAACTTGCCTGCCCCATCAGCCAATTGGCTGCAATCAGGGCAGGCCAGCTGGACCCCACCTGTGCACGAATTCATGCACTGGGCCTCCAGTATGATATAAACCTGGAACTTTTGTTGCTGTCTTGTCTTGTCTTGTTATTATGAAAGGAAAACATGCTTGAGAATGGAGCCCATACTGAGGAAAGCCAGACTGGAGAGTGAAGAGAATAAAATCAAGTATTGAATATATCAGTTGAGTCCTTGGATTCACTGTTATCTTTCAGTAACTTAAACCTATAAATTTCTTTCCATTTAATCCTGCTGAGTTGCAATTCTGTCACTTTCAACTGAGAGTCCTGATTGAGCTAGCCTTTTGGAGGTGCCCACAATGTTATATCTATTACGTGTGTAAACTATTTTCATCATCATTTCACACATGGATTAATGACAATAGGAACCTTTTGCATCTGGGCAACACTTCATCCTTTCCTGAATGTCTTCACCAAAGATGGACATTCAGAGTAGCCACCCTACTTGTTATAGCCAGCATCTGTCCAACATCTGTTCCAATGGGTGCATCCCATGCAATACTGATTGCTAAATATTCTGAATGTCACCTTTGTTTCCACCTACATGATTGCATTTATACCATAAACCAAAGTGGGAACAGACTAAAAGCCCATTTCACAGATGAGCGAGATAAGACTCCAAACTGACTTCTCCAAGCTAATCAATGGCCAAACCTGATTTTGAAATTGGGGCTTTTGTCCCAAAGCTGTTTGCCCCTCACTATGCTCTACACAGAATGTAGACTCGCTAATTACATTTTTCCATTATTATTCATCAGAAACTGGGCTAAGGGGTTTATATTCATTGAATAGCTGCAACCAACCAACCAATAGGAGGCTGATTTTATCTTCTTCATTTGGCATATAAGGAACCTGACACTCAATGAGGTTAAGTTCATTATGCTAGGAAGTGGCAGTCAGTATTTGAACACAGATCTGCTACTCTAAAAAATGATGTGGCTCCTACCCTCAAGAATCTAGTTGTAGACAGGATAGGCAAACCTTTATTGATCATTGGCTAAAAAATATAGTAGATGTGACTACTCAGAATATATATATTATATGAGATCAGGACAAGGAGGGGTCAATGGAGTTTGGGTCATCAGGAAAAGCCTGATTCATCAGGATTTCAAATCAACTCAAATACTATTTGTGATTTCATAATATTGTGGGTACTTCTAGAAACTCAATGAACTTTATTAAATCCTGAATGGTGAATGGAGTTTAGTCAGGCAGAGACAAGAGAATTCTGGTAAGCACAGAGGCATGGGTGAATGCTGAGGAAAGGAAGCCAGTCTGCCCATGTCCAGGATGGCAAATCAGCTTTATTCTGCACACTAAGCTTCGCTGTTTGAAAATGGCTCCCTGGAGTACTACTTTGAGGACAGTGGTGAGACTGTGTAAGAGGTCAGGAAGCAGAGTTCTGAGATTGCTTAGTGATGTCTGCCATGGACATGGTTTAGGAACCAGGTAGCACAAGTACTACATATCTGCCATCATAAGATTGCAGAATACAGAGCATATTAAAGGATGAGTAAGCAAGAAGGCTGAAAGGCCACCTTATGTTATATCACAAGGCTTCTTTTTCTATGAGGACATGGACTTCGGACTTGATTGAATGGGCAAGGATGATTGTGAGTGTGAGTTATTCAACAAAAGAGGCTCCAAATAAAACCTGGGCTACAGTGTGTGGATGACTCGAAGACAGCTATGTGAAATGTGGTCCTGGACCACTGACAACAGCTTCTGAACCTGATCTTCTTATGAAGCGAGTCATCAGGTATCAAAGTGATGCCTTAAGAGGAAGAGATTATATATTCACGATTGGGTAAAAGCTCAAGTTGTAGGCAAGCATCTGGCTTCCATGTGAACTGTAGGATTAGCTAATAAAATCCCAGCCATCACTTCCATGACCCAAGCATCTCAGTGGTCATTAGGTTATCGCAATGGTGTTATTGGATATGTGTGGAGAACAGCTACAGCGTTTGGACAAGTTCAAGCCTCAGACTAATGAGAGGGCATGGTCTTCTCATGGCAAAGCCACATGCAGGTCCCAGCTTGGAGGGCAAATCCCTCCCAGCACAATTATAGCCAAAGGCTATGGTTATAAGCTTGACCTTATGGTCTGAACCTGTGGTCCCAGATGGCTGAGTGATATAGGCTGCGGGAGGTGCAGCAAGTGCTGCCAAAACAAAGATTGATAGAGTTCTCAGGTGCATATAATTAAGTAGATTTGAAACTCGCAAGAACACTGTAAACATCTTGACCCGCCCTCACTTTGCCTCGTGGGATATGACTATAAAATAAAGACTTGGCTTATGGGCTGTGTCACTGTCTCTCCATCCGAGAACAGTGTCCCACCTGGCCCCAGCTTTATTCTCTTGTCTGTTTTCTTTAATCCTTCACCGCCCCCCCACCCGCTCAGGTTCACCACTGACCTTGCTGGACACCGTTCAGATATAGTGTTCCACTAAGGAAAATTATGTCACTAAAAGCCCAAGTCTGACCTGATCTTATCATAGGTTGACATCCCATGACATTTTATCACCATCATCACTCAGATTTATTGAGCATATGCCACATACTAGGATGAGCCTGACTTTATATTTTTATCTCAGTTTATCCTCACAACCACCATAATATGAGCCAATGTGTCCATTTATCAGATGAGTAAACCAAGGCTCAGAGAGTTCATGTAAATTGCCCAGGGTAGAGTTGGAGATATAAACTGAGGTCTCACAATTGCCATTTACCATTACTGTCACTGAGGCCATGGCTCTGCACAGAGGGGCTCCCACTGACACAACATTATGAAAACCACAGACAAGCCTACATGAGTGCCCAGCAGACTGAGACCTCTGTCCCACTTCTCTCTCAGATGACATCAACAACCAGGCCACAAGAACCTGGACGTTAATTTCTATGTTAACCATACACTCCAAAATACCTACTGTCAAGAAAGAGGATTGGATGTGCCCACCAAAAAAAAAAATCATCTCCAGGGTCTGTAATAAACATATCTGAAGCACGACATAAATTTCTGAAATTGGGGCCGGGGGAGGGGGGAAACCCCATAGATCATGATGGCTGTTAAACCCTGAGTTTCCCAAGATCCACACACTCTCCTGGAAGCCGGGGCTTTATTCCGATTTTCTGAGACACCTAAAACTCCCAGTTTCTAAATCCACTTCTCTGCTCATGTGAGTTCTGTTTAGGATGCTGACAAAAAAGAAAGCTTCTACAGAAACCTAATGCCCTATTTTAACTACATCTCTGAAAAGTTGGATGGAGACCAGAAACCCCCCTCCCATTCTGGTTCAAGATGCAGTTGTTTATTTAACTGATACATAATAAGACCATTTGCTTTTACCTTTGACCTCTTAAAATGTTCTGTGGTTTCCATAGATTTTCTTTTCACATGTACAGTGATGCCCACTTCCATTTTCATTATATATAAAAGCTGTATACTTTCCATCGAGCCCACTTTTTTTCAATACAAATCCCTTTCATGGTATTTCCGAGCTGAGTAGTATCTCTCTCCAAAAGCTAAAGAAGTGTTTTGTTGTTGTTGTTGTCTTTATTTGGATCTATACAATGGGGTTGCTGTAAAATGTGATGGAGGAATGGACCTCTGAAATATTTATTTACAGAATGAAGATGTCAAGGGCTCAGTAAGTAGGGCCATCACTGTGTCTGTCAGAATAGGACAGATTTTGGTGCACTAACAACCAACCCCCAGTTGTTTGCATTAAAACAGCAAAGCTCTAATTTCCATTTGCACAACAGTCCTTTTGCAGATCAGCTGGGGGCTCTGCTCCCCATGACCTTGCTCTGTTACTGGGCTGACGGGGCAGCCAGAACCTTGATGGCCACTATGGAAGAAAGAAAGACAGATATGGTAAATTGCACATTGGCTCTTAAAACTTCTACCGAGAAAGGACACATCACTTCTATTTATATTTAGTGGCCAAAGTATATCATGTGGCCATGACCAGCCCTAACTCCAAGCTGCAGGGGAGCATGACCCTTCCTAAACCAGAGCAGGACATACGGAGCACCACTGATGACCTCCACTATGGCCACAGCAGCTGCCTATGGGGAAGATGTGCAGGTCAGTAATGAGAGCTCATCTGTCCCGAGTGCTCATCACAAGCACACGTGGCTTTACACACTTTGCACATAACATCTCATTAACGCTTTAAGACAACTCTCTGACGTAGGCACACTTCTCCCCTACTTTAAAGATGAGGAAACTGAGGTATGGAAAAGTTGAATCACTTGCCCAAGGTCACCTAGGCAGTAAAGAGTTGTGCTGAGACTCCAACCCAGGTAGGCAGCTTGGGATAGATCTGCATTCCTAATAGGGCTGCAATAATGCCTCTCAATGTCACAATTTCTACTACCACTCATACCCTCTTAGCTCACTATCTATGTAACCATGACGACAACCCCTGACTCTCATGGTTCTTGTGTGGGTGACCTGAGGAAATAAAGCAAAACTGCTCCTGCAGCAGGTTTAGCCACACACTATCCAGTCTGATGGACACACAGAGACTTGGAAACCACCACCAACAGGAAAAGACAACATATATAGACTGTGAGAAGATTTGCAAACCACACATCTGATAAGGGGTTAACGTTCAAAATGTACAAGGAATGCATACAACTTAATAAAAATAAATAAACCAATTAAAAATGAGCAAAGGAAAAAAATGGGCAAAGGAACCAAATAGATATGTTTCCAAAGAAACCACACAAGTGGCCAACAGATACATGGAAAGGTGAGCAACATCACTAATATCAGGGACATGCAAACACAAACCACAGGGAGCTGTCAGCTCACACTTGCTAGGATGGACCATGAAAAAGAGATAAATGCTGCTGAGGATGTGGCGGAAAGGGAAGCCTTGTGCACTGTTGGTGGGAATGTAAACTGGTGCAAAAAAATAAAAATAGAACTAGCATATGATCCACCAATCCCACTACTAGGCATACATCTAAAGGAAATGAAACCTCTATGTCGGAGAGATATCTGCACCCCCATGCTCACTGCAGCGTTATTCACCACAGCCACGACATGGAAACAGCCTGCATGTTCATCAGTGAACGAATGGAGACAGAAAACGTGGGATATGTGTAGACAACAGAACATTCTCCGCCTTTAGAAAGAAGGAAATCCTGTCATCTGCAGCAACATGGATGAACCTGGAGACATTATGCTAAGTGAAATAACCAGACACAGACAAATAATACTGCATGATCTCACTTACATGGGGAATCTAGGTAGTTCAGAAACAGAGACTAGAATGGTGTTTGCCAAGGGCTGGTTGGATGGGGGAATAGGGAGAGGTTGGTAAAAGGGTAAAGTTATAAGATGAATAAGGTCTGAGGATCTAATGTATAACATGTTGACTACAACGGATAAATATTATACAGTTAAAATTTGCTGCAAGAGTAGAACTTAAGTGTTCTCACTAACATAAGGGGGGCGTACATGGGTGAGGTGATGGATATGTTAATTAACATGATAGTGGGAATCCTTTCACAACATCTATGTATGTCTAATCATTGTACTATATATTTAAAATATATTATAATCTTATTTTTCTATCAGACCTCAATCATGCTGGGGGGGGGGGGGGGGAGAACCATCATCTTGAGTCAGAAACTTTATAGCCATCTTTTTTGCTGAGGAAAGAGAAATAACCTATCTCTGCCATCTAGATGTAAAAGCCAGACACTTAGAAATTATACCCCCTTTAAAAAAATGTTTTTATTGATTTCTGAGAGGCAGGAAGAGGGAGAGAGAGAAAAAGAAAAACATCAATGATGTGAGAGAATCATTGATCAGCTGCCTCCTGCACACCCCCTACTGGGGATCAAGCCCGCAACCCAAGCATGTGCCCTGTCCGGGAATCAAACTGTGACCTCCTGATTCACAGGTTGATGCTCAACCACTGAGCCACGCCAGCTAGGCAGAAATTATTCTTGATACCTCTCTTCCTTACCCCCCACATCCTCCATCACCAAGTCTTAGCAAATTATTTCATCTGTTTCTCACAGCCATTCACTTCTCCCCACCTCACAGCTGCTTAGTTCAAGCCATCATGCTTGTCCACTTGGACTACTGCAGTGGCCTCCCCCGAAACTGGCCTTAAGCTTCCGGTCTTGTCCTGGTCTGACCACAGGGCACCGTTAGTGTGGTGATGTGCTAATGTCTGCCTGAGGCCCAGCATCCAGCAGTGCCTGAGCCAGTCTTCCCCCACCATTCTGGACACCTCTTACTGATTTCATACCCACCAGGGCTCGCCGATACCAGCATGTATCAGACATTCAGTGCATGCTGGCCAGAGTGAATGGATCTGATGCTATTCAAAGTCCTGCTCAAGATCAAAATGGGGCCACGAGAGGGAAAGTCTTTGGCTTTGGCCTTGAAAAACCCACAGAAACGTCACTGCACAGAGACACAAAAGTCAGACATAACGCTCGACAGCGAAATGGTGCCACCAGGCCTCTTCTCCATCAAGCGGTTTTTAAGAGCAGTTTAGGGAGTTTTTCTCACTCCCTTAAATGTGGTTTTGCTTACTTACTTCCCAACCCCGGGAAAGGCTCTCATCTCCTGGGCCTCTTTCATTTTCAAGTCCAGCCCGGAAAAGAAAAAAAAATGTGCGTGTAGAAAGTCCTATAATTACCGAATCTGATTTTCATTTGAACTTTTCCTCCCTGACATCACTGTGGAGTTGTTTGGTGAATGGCGGCTGACAGGACTCCAGTGTGTGTCTGTGATAGAGAATCTGCCGGCTTGTGTGTGTGTGTGAGGTATCTTTGTATGTGTGTGCTCGTACAAATGCATGTTTGAGTGAGTGTGTCAACGAAAGTGCAGGGGGGTGTTTGTATGTGAGTGTGTGTGCAAATGAGTGTGGTGTGTAAGTGAATGTGTTTGGGATATGTGTGCTAAGTGTGAGCACATGTGTGTGAATAAGGAGGAAGCTATAAGTGAATGTGGGGTTGTCCGTGTGTCTGTGTGTCCGTGTGATGAGTGTGTGAGTGTCTGTGTAAATTAGAAGAGCTTTCCAAAGTGGGGTGCACTGAGATGATGTAGGAGGTGCCAGGCAACAAGCCAAGGAATGCACGCAGTGAGGGTGCACCAAGTCACTAAGGCAGAGTTGGAGGGGCCTCGGCTCCAGGCAAGAGGAGTCTGCACGAGGCAGTAGAGACAGGAGTGCACACTGAGGTGGAGGCTCAGAGTCAGCCTCCGAGAATGAAACCAAAGACTTGTGCCCACAGAGTCCCACAAGAGTCCCCAGCAAGTCTTTGAAGAGAGCAATGATAGCAAATGACATACAAATGTTTCTTGCATTCAAAGGACATCCATGTGTGTGGGAAGACTGTGAGTGAGGTTTGTTCTTAGATAACCCACAAAGGTAGATAACCCACACAGGTTGAATGTGTTAAGTGAAATGATACTTGTAGCTCCCCTACCCTTTTGTCAAGTGCTGTGAAGGCTGCCTAGTGGGTGTTCTCCCCCGTTACTGACCTGTAAGTGTGGTAACGTGGGCCTGAGCCTGTGGAGTGCTTTCCAGGACACCTTGGAAGCAGAGTTCACCAGTGAGTGTGTGGTGTCTCAAAGAAGCGGGGAGCTCCCACATTTGATAGCTACACCTAAGAATGCTGCTCACTGCAGTTCTGTGTCCTGGGCTTGGTGCTTTTCACAAGAGTTGTCAGTGTTGGAAATTCTTTTAAAAAACTGATTTAAATTTTAAAAACTAACACAATGTTATATGTTAATGATATCTCCTTTCTTTTAAAATCGGGATCTTTGAAACATTGAGCTCCTAGATCAAGACAAGCCTTACTGCTAAACTTTCAATTCCATTAACTTCCCTTTTGTGTGAAATCCAGTTTCAGGTGTGTTTACTAACACTTGAACCTGAAATATTACCATGGCTGCAGCCCCTTAATCTCTTTGTGCCTCAGTTTTCTCATTTACCATACTGGTATGAACACAGGAGGAAGGCAGGAACTGTTAAAAGCAGACACTTTGGAGTCAAAAGACTAGATCCAAGTCTGTGCTCCATCATGAGGCAACTGCAAGACCTCAGTGGGTCACTTCATTGCCCAAGCCTCCGTTTCTTCATCTGTACAATGGGTACAGTGCCTACATAATGAGGCTGTGGGAAGTCTTAAATGAGATAATGATAGGAAGCTCTGCTCACAGCACCCAGCACATAGCAGGACTCATTAAATGTTGACCGGACATGAAGCTTATCTCCCACCTCATCAAGATTCCTACTTGTCCGGTGAGTTAAGTGACATGGAAGCACATCTCTATGTCATAGACCATTATTAGTAGTAATAAAGCAAACTGATGTGCAGAGCGGAAGACAAAGGGAAGCAAGATTGTTCTAGAAAGCAAACCAAGGAAAGCAGGTGGGCACAGGAGGAAGAGCCAGGCTTTCAGGCGAACACAGATGTTGTTACTCAGAGGAAGGGAATGGTTGGTACAAAACCGAAGATGAGTATTTTCATGCTTTAAATGAACTGTTTTCCCCTCCACTCAATTCAGAGAGAAGAGTGCAGCCCAATCTCATCCAGGCCAGGCAAAGAGCACCATATTGATTCCGGTAAAAACACTCACCGCTCCCAACTCACTTGAAACATTTCCTGCTTTCTAAAGACACGCTTAGGAACTCAGAGCTGCAAAGAATCACCTGGTGAGTGGCTGTGCCAAGAGGCAACTCAGCGCTTCCCGGAAAAGGCCACCCAGACCGGAGTCGGAGCCCAAGGTGGCCTTGAAGGGCCTTTGTACCTGCTGCCACTTAAGGGCTAATGGAGATGGCACGGTCAAGATGCCAGCCAAAGACGGGGCTCCACCCAGCAGGGGAGGCCTGGTAAGGTGGCAGGGGGTAAACTGAGGTTGCCGTCTTCTTCACTGTTTTATGCCTAAATATCCTGCTGCCATCTCGAGGCCTGGAAAGGGTGAGGGTTTAGGTCCACACTACCCAATAGAAAAACAATGCAAGCCACACTTGTACTTTTAAATTTCCTAGTAGACACACACACACACACACACACACACACACACACACACACACACAAAAGGGGGGTTGGGAGGGAAAGGTAACATTAACTTGAATTAACATTTTTATCTAACCCAATATACCCCAAACACTCTCATTTCAACATATAACCAATGTGAAAATTATTCATGCGATATTTCACATCCATTTCTGCATAAGTCTTCAAAATATGCAGTGTGCACGTTATTTACACTTCAGCACACGTCATTTTGACCCGAAGGTCACAGAGGATGAGAGGATGAGTGGAAAGCACAGTGCTAGAGGATGTGTCTCGCCATCTCCCCCGGGACTTATGTTTCATCCTCCTGCTGGTAACAGAAAGTCCTGTGTTGGAGGAGAGGAACCCTTCGGGGAGTTGGGAAGGGATGCCTCTTCTCATTGTGGGCGCCCTCTGTATTGAGTGTCGGGGGAGAAGTCTGTCTGTCTCCCTCTTTATGCCTCTTTTTCACTCCATTCCTCTTTGTGTTCTTCCAGTTTTTGCCCCTCCCTCCTTTTTTGTTTCTCTCTGTCTTGCTGCTCTAGCTCTCCTTCTGCCTGTCTTCATCTCTCTAAATCTGAAAAAGTGAATTTTTCATTTCCATTCATTTTCACTTAACCAGCCACAAAGGATGAATGGTAATAACAAGCCCTTCTTCTGTTAATAAAATTTAGGACAGCAAACTTCTAGTTAAGGAAACTCTTAACTCTTCAGATTTTCATGTTCATGGTTATTCATCCCCCGCAATTAAATCAGTTTGGGAACATATATATTTGGAGAGAGAGAGAGAGAGAATTTCCTTTTCCCTTAATGTGAGCTTACTAGTAATTATCATTTAGTTCCACGCTCCTCAAAGAGTCTCTTGTTCAATATTTACCATTCCTAGAGTAACAAGCAGATCCAGTCCTTAGTATACAATAAAAGTCAGCTAAGGCAGGACACAGATCTCTCCCTCTCCAAAAAACAGCCTCTTCAAGAAAAACTCAGCTTTTCCCATCTTGTGCATTCGATACTTCATGTACACAGCTCCCCCATGGACCCAGCGGCCCGCAGCGCACTGAGCTCACTGGAAATCAGCTTAAAGAGGAAGAAGACCACATGTTTCAAGGGTCAGAAGAGAGTTGCATATTGTATGACCTGGAGCAAGACCCTCTTGACTAGGGTCCTCAGTTTTCCCATCTATGAAATGGAAGCACCTTTGCTAAATGAGTTCTAGTATCGTTTTGATTTTAAAAATCTTAATTAAAAGAACACAGTTTATCTATACATACTGAGGTTTATTTGTTAGATACTATATATTTGATGAAGTGAATGTAGCAAGTTTCCCATCTATGGAATATATGTGGGGGGGGGGTTTACATATATATAACACATAGATATATGTATATACATACATAATTATAACATGTGGATATACACACACAATAAATAGTAAAATAGAAAGATAAACACACATAGAAAAGAAAGTCTGGAAGTGTGCAATCCAAAGTGTAACCCAACGTTAACAAGAGGAACAGCCTTTGGGTAGTGTGTGACCAACACCCATTGGTCTTGAACCTGGGATTCCTAATTTCCCCTTTTCTTTCAGTCCATGTGAATTGCATGGAGTTGACTCCATGTCTCCTCTCCTGCTCCAGTGAGCATGTGACTCAGGCCTGGCCAATAGGAGAACAGCATTCCGTAAACTTTTCAGATTAGGCACATGACCCAAGCCAGCCAATCAGAATAAATCCTGGGCCTTCCCTAGAACCATGTGCAAAGGCAATACCTCTAGAGGAGCCTTGGGGCCATCCCTAGGCCTGGAAGAAGAGGCTGTCTTAGCTCTACCCTGTGCAGAAGAAACAGCTGCGAGATTGAAACAGAGGCTGGTGATCTGCTTTAAAGTTCTAGACCCAGGTGTATATGACAATATCTCTACCCTGTGTCAATGGATTCCTTTTTCATTCTGAACCATGTGGGGTTGGCAGTCACTTGCAACTGCTATTAATAACTAGGGGCCCAGTACACGAATTCGTGCACCTTGAAAGGAAATGTGGGCTGCAAGGCTGCACTGGGCACAGGGGCGGGTCTCGGCCCATCCTCCACACCCCTGCCCAACCCCTCCCGCCAAGGCCCCTGGTCCCATCTGCTGGCAGCCCTGCTCCCGCCCCATGCTCCCACATGCTGATGGTGCCAGCCCCACTCGCACCTGCTGACAGTGCTAAGGGATTGGGACCAGCACTGGGCGCCAGCAGTGGGTGCGAGCACCGGGCGGGATCATGGCACACAGGAGCAAAGAATTTTCAGTAACCACCAGAGGCTTGCCCCAATAACAGCAACTGGCACCCTGCCTTGGTCTGGCGTCCCCGCTCACCTGCTCCACCATCCCGCCATGGCTGATGCCTGCCATGTTCCGTGCTCTGCCGCCTGCTGCCCACTCCCACCATGTTCTGTGTGCGCTCCCCCTGGTGGTCAGCGTGTGTCATAGCAACCGCTTGTTCGGTTGTTCAGTTGTACCTCTGTTCAGTCTATATGCATATTAGCCTTTATTATATAAGATAGGCCGGTAGGTTAAAAGATCAGACCTCCACTTTTTATTTCAGGAGTATGAATTTACTTTGTTTAAAATATATTTTTATTGATTTCAGGGAGGAAAGGAGGGATAGAGAGATAAAAACATCAATGATGAGAGAAAGTCATTGATCGGCTGCCTCCCACATGCCCCCACAGTGGGGATTGAGCCTGCAACCCAGGCATGTACCCTGATAGGGAATCGAACCGTGACTTCCTGGTTCAAAGGTTGACGCTCAACCACTGAGCCATGCTGGCTGGGTTGAATTTACTTTTTAAAGTACTCTAATGTCCTTGGTCTTGATAATAAACATAACTCCCATAAAAACTCTTATTGTGGATCAAATACTAACCGAAGTGCTTTCCATGCATTATCTCATTTAATAGTCACTCTCACCCTATAAGGTAGGTACTATTGTTATGACCATTTTATAGATGGGGAAACTGAGTCTGGAAAAGGCAAAGTAATTGTTCAAGGTCACAGGTCTAATAAACAGGGGAGACTGGGGTGGAACCCAATGTCTGTCAGTCTCTGGAGACCCAGCTTTATCCCTTCTTTATTCCAGTTCACTGATGAAAATGCTTGACAAAAATGGTTCTTAATAAAGTTCTGTCTTTGTTTCTAGAATACAAGTTCCCACAAGGAGCCTTGCTCATTACTGAACACCCAGCACCTCCCACAGTGCCTGGCACAGAGGGGCTCAACAATCCAGTGCTGAATGAGCAAATGAATGAATGAATGAATGAATGAGATGTGCTGTCTGAGATCTGAGGAGGCCCAGGTACATGAAACACTCATTTCAAGCCAACATCTAAAGCATTCCTTCCAACTTCATCAGGATGTATCTTAACAGCTCAGACATGCTTTCCAGTTGAAAACATTCATTTAATTAGCAGGCATTTTCCAAAACGGATGTGCCTTTCTCAATCACTGTGTCTGCCGCGGACATTTGTTGAAAAGGTGCCCCCTCCCCCAAACATCAAAGCATATGCTCCGCAGACCTTTCTCCCCCAATTACTTCCACTGGAGAAGGACAGCCGGGCAGACGGGAAATCGGTCACAACACGCAAGATGTTTTCCCTTTGCAGGAGAGATGCTTACGGTGTGAAGTCCTTTTCGGGGAAAGAAATGTATGTCTTTTTTAAAGCTGTGTCTTTTTAAATGTTTCTCTTGCCAACACGGGCTGCAAGCTGCGGACTGCCGAAATTACTTCTCACGGAGATCTAGCTTCCCCTCCCGAAAACAGTACCGGGAACAATCTACATGCTACCGTTTCATTGGGATTGCTGTACTTCTTCCTGGGTTTGGTGGTTACTGGGATGCGAGTTCTGGCCCATCCTTGTTTTATGCTTTGGTTTGACCATTACATTCAGCTTGAATAGAGACACACACCTTCTTCTCTCTCGAGCCCCTGCATCCCAGAACCAGGGGCAGCTGCAGCTATGAAGTGGAGATGGCACCATAGTCCTTAAGAAAATGGACTCTCCAAGTCCACTGAGGTATGGCTGGAATTGGTTGGGTCAGTCCCTTGTCCTAAATGCTTCCATCGCTCCCCCACTGCCATCTGGATAACGAACGAATGCCTTAGTGCAGCCCACAGACCTCAGTTGTGCCTACTCTCTGCCCTCCACTCGGCCAGGGCCCAGCCAAAGAACTTACTTGCTGTTTCCAGCATCTTGCTCCCACCCCTCCCCACCGCCGCTGGCCCCTTTGGATGTGCTCTTCCTACTCCCTGAAATATCCTCTCTGTCCCACCTTCTTCACTTGGTTAACTCTACTCAGTGTCAGGTCTCAGGTAAGATACCACCTCCTCCAGGTAGCCTCCCTCCATTCCCACCTAAAGAACTGAATTAAATGCCCTCCCCAGCATGATCACAGTGACCCCCTCCAGCACTGACAGCCCTATTATAAACGTCCATTTATCTCCTCAGCACCCTCCCAGGGCCTGGATCCCTTGGGCGGAGTCTCAGAGCCTGGCCTATAACAGGCCCTCCAGGACAGTTGTGAATGAACAGGACAAATACACACATGGGGGCCAGGCCTGTGAGGAAACGCAGCATCCAGGTAGAAAGTACTTCCACTGTCCTCGTTGAGATGGAGTTGCAGACGGCTGAACCTGACCATGAAGACAGTCACACTCCAACCCCCACGCCTAGCTCCAGGGTGCACAGGAGACTTAATCTGCCTGCCGTGGTCCCAACACAAACCTCACCTTGTATGTACAAGGTCATTCCAGCCAAACAGTTCTGCCCATAGTTCCCCAAGCAAGCGAACTTTGCCCTGCAGCCTAAGCCACTTGGAGCCAGCCTTCGAGGTCACAGAGAGGCCGGGTGAGACGGCAGAGAACATGTGAAGGTAGGGAGTCTTGGGCAGGGGGGCTCCCTCTGCCTTGACTCCAGCCACTGCCGCTTGAGCACCAAGGCTGAGTCATAAAGATACAGTGGGACAGGGGTGGCAAAGAACCTGAAACCCTGCAAGAGTCTTTTCCCTCCAAATCTCAGAGCCCCCCAGAAATGTCATTTTACCCTGTGTTTGCTCTGTCCCATGTGGCACATGAGCAGGTAAAAGGGCTTTAGGTGTTGTTGTTTTTCTCCTGCCAGATGAGCATTGTGATGCCAAGTTCACTGCTGAACAGGAACTGCTGGCTTCTCTCGGCCTCCACCCACATGGTATCTCTCTGAGGGGTGGTAAGTTGACACGTCCCTCTCAGTGTCTCAAGCCTCTCTTTCTTGGGCCGTCACTCTAAGGAAGCAGCAAGTGCACTTCTGGGTCGGTGGTTCTCCTCATTAACAGAGAACACTTTCTTGCCTCAAAATGTAGGCTTGAAAATCATGCTTAGAAAGCCCAGGATGGAGCTCACTCTGCCAGGTATTTGAACTCAACCTTTGCATCTTTCAGGTTGTCTGAACTTGGGCAAGTGACCTAACCTCTCTGAGACTTAGTTGCCTTGTCTGTAAAGTGTAAAGTTGCCTTGTCTCCCATGAATTGTCGTGACGACTGAATGAGATGTTACATGCAAAGCACCAAGCGTGGCCCCTGGCTTTAACGAAGTACCTGTCGCCAACAATTATCATTCCTGCTTTGGAACGAATAGCCTTCTGGAATGAGGGCTTGCATCAGGCCCATTACTTTTCCAACTCAGATTTTGTCACCCTAAAATAGTTTGTGGAAAACACAAAAATAGACTTCTCTGCCTTCCATAAATGTAGAGCCTTAGAAAACGCAAAGAAGACAAAGGACTGGTTTACGTTGCCTCCAGGATGTGTCATGAAGGAGTTGTGTTATTTCTGTCATTTAATACATTCCTGATAGCCACCGTTTCCTGGTTGCTCGCCTCTATGGCTCTGATTGGCCGACTTCCAGTTTCTTGAGGTTTTGACTACATTTGGAAGCTATGTTATGAAAACCTTGAAGCCTCCACACAAATGAAAACTTCCTTTTCTTCCCCTCCCTCCCTGAGGGTGGTGGCCAAGTACCCCGGGTTTTGGAGGCCTTTCCAATTTCAAATGCCTTGCAGCAATGAGTCTATAGCCATCAGTTGTCCCAACATAATAGCACTGTGGGGCATCTAAATGGTAATGTGCTTCCTTACCTCTCACACTGGGAACTGGTCAAGAAGAATGCACTATGGTTCAAGAGTCCCCAGTTTTGATGCAGACATTTGGACATATATTCATGATATATCTCACGTTCCCTTCATGCAGCACCCCATCATCCAACTATTACAGTCATCATCAACCACCTTCCCCCATTCCTAACAATGTCACACACATACACACGAATGCACGCACACACTTTCATCTCTCTCCTTTCCCTGCTCCTCCATGGGAATTCCCATCATTACAATTTTTGCTCAACAGAAACTTTGGTTCAACGGTTTGAGGAAAACCAAAATGCCTTTCATTACCACAGGGTGTGTGAAGGTGTTATAATTACACCACTAACCAAAAAGAAAAACAAAACAAAACACACTTTTTTCCCAAACGCCTGAAAGGATTTAGATAATCTTACAAAGTCACCGTCTTGTTTTCTGCTCAGTGGTGGCAGGCTAAAACACACCCATACCCAGACATCCGGGTCTGGTTTAGCTCTAGCGAACTTCTCAAAAGCCAGCCAGCCCCACGACCTGCAAATACAGCTCGTTGGCTTGATTACCCTTCTCCTTCTCTAGGTCCCCTGAGATACTATGGACTATATAAAATCCACCCCAAGTGCCTATCCACTCTCTTGCTGGAAAGACCATGAGTGGCACCAAAATCAGGCTCAGGAGTAGTAGTAGCCAGGGGCGGAGTGCCATCTGCTGGCCATTTGATAAGGCAGCTGCCGGCTTCTCAGTCCACACTAGGAAATGTTCCCGTTTCAAAACTGCAGGGAAAAAATTTTATGGTCGCTTCATGTGATGGGAACAGATTACTTTTGCTGTATTAATATCCTACCATTGGGAATAGGCACTTAGAAATAAAGCCTCCTTCTCTTTCACTTATTTTTAGGTATTTAAAAGCAAACTCAGAAATCTGAGAGACCCTGCCTGCTTACAGTCGCTTTTATTGTTGTGGTGGTGAAACCTGTGTTGGTGAATAATAATAATCAATTCTTTGTAATTTTGGCTTTGCACACTCATCCTCAGGACCCCTCAATCAGCATATCACGCTGTGCAAAGGGATTTGTGATCCTCAGTGAGTTTACAGAACTTAACACAACAAAGGGGGGAATAATAAAACTGAAATGAATGAGCCCGTTTCCAAAGGAGCAAGAATACAGCTAACAAATGTCTATTTTTGCAATGAGCTGGATGTGTTTCACGCGAAAATAAGCATTTCTACTTAAGCTCACATGGGCTCATTTCTTTTTCCCTGGCGATTCCATTTTTTGTAGTCTGCTAAAATCCAGAGAAAACACTGGCGTCCTCCTTTCCAGGCAAGTCTGCCTGTCCTACGAGAGAGCACAGAAACTCTCATGCCTAAGGGTGCTGCTTTCGAGCCGACTTTGCCTATATTCCTTCTGCTTTCAAATCAGACAGCGAATTGGCAAAGGTGGCAGACGGGACAGGGGTGTCTGTCCTGCAAAGAACCCATGCATGTTTTTATTTGTAATATTCGCCAGGAAGAGTGTCTGATCACACACTAAAGTCAGATGTTTTCTTTCCAACCACACCATATGGAAGTTTTCCTTAATGAGCGTCCACACAAGTTTAGACAAGCAGATACAGTACAAATTGCATGTACACACATACACACGCTGCGACCCGCCATGCTCGGAAGCGCTCGCCACCGAGGGGCCTTGCTCTCTGGGAAGAGGTACAGCCTTCTCCACCTCGCACATCTCTGGGACTCTGACGGTTCCTTCCCTCCGTGTGTGCTTTGCTCTGGCTTTCAGGACCCCCCCTCCCCCCCGCCACGCTCCCACCTTTCTGCAAGGGGAGGTTTGGTTAATAGTTCCTAGTATTTTCAGCCCCTTCATAGATTTCCTTCCTTTCTAGTATTTTTAGTTCCTGAGACAAAGAAAACTCATTTATAATAAAGTCAAAGTCCCTGAAAAACATTTCGTCAATGAAACATCCCGCTTTGTTGCTCATTATTTTATTGAATGAATGTGCTTTTTCTTTGAAACCCGGAGACCTGCCTCTGATGACACAAAAGCAGGATTGGGGTGAGGGAGGGAATGCTTTTTAAGATGTAAAAATATTATTTGAAAAGTTTGCTCTTTGCCTAAAGTTTGCTAGGACCAACTCATTCACTGTAGGAGACAGAATATGGCATTGGCAGATTCCATTTTGGTAGATCCTAGTTAAACATCTATCTCCAACTCTTTTTATCATTGGTCCCTGGTCTAAAATGTTGAAATTTTGAGGCAGATCAAAAGACATTTTTAATTGAAATTAGTCAAGTAAGTAGTTCGATTTCTTTTCTGGTTTTTAAAGTTCTATTTCTTTACAGGGTTCTTTCATTACTTCCCCAGAAATTTGGGGAGGTTTTTGCAATCATCGTACATTTGAAATACCAGCTGCTAACTTCAACTCAATTTTCTGCCCTGTTTGAAAAGGATTTTTTGTTTGGATTTAGAGGGGGGGTTAGTAGTGTGAGTGTGAGTGTGCGTGCGTGCGTGTGTGTGTGCAGAAAGATGGAGAAAAACAGAGGGGAAAGCACACAAATAAAATAGTTTTGCTTTGAAGTTGCCACATAATTACTGTTAAGATCTATCCAAATGTACGGAGAGACAGCGCTCCTTGCTCCAATCTGATGAATGAACAGGCAGGCAGCGTCCAGGAAGTCTTTTTAAAAGAATGGATCAAATTAAGAACAAGAAGAAATACAACCAAGGTAGGTAGAAAGATGCAATTTTTGCTGTTGTTTACTGGTAGAGAAGGATTGGAAAAAAGGAAAGGAGGGAGGAAGAAGGGAAGATGAAAAAAGAAAGAAGGAAACAGGAGGAAGGAAGGAAGGAAGGAAGGAAGGAAGGAAGGAAGGAAGGAAGGAAGGAAGGAAGGGAGGGAGGGAGGGAGGGAGGGAGGGAGGGAGGGAGGGAGGGAGGGAGGGAGGGAGGAAGGAAGGGGAGATTGAAAGAGAAACATTTTCTGTGCCGTTTTATCTTTGCTTTTTCCTATTCAAAACCTTGTGTCCTTGGTACCGAAATTAAATGCTGCATATGGAGCACAGAGAGAAGGGGGAAATAGTAGGTTTCCCTTTTTCATTTCCTTTGTTGGAATACTGGCTTGGAACATCTGAAGGGAAAATGGTTGCAAACTTGGAAAATTTTTCTCTTTTCAGCAATGATCAAACTAGCAGCCTCTTCCAGCCAGAGTTCTTAATGCCACAGTGCCCCCTGGAGTACCGCCTGGAAGGGACCCCAACTTCCCCTTTACCTTCCCCACTCTTGTTTTTCTTACAATGTGGAGGAGAGGGGAGAGGAAGGGGATTGGAACATTTTAAACAATCGCAGCTCTTTTGAAGGGTTGCCACTGGCCAGGGGAGAGGAGGGTTTTGAGAAATAACTTCCAATTTATTTCGAATAGTTAGGAGAAGGGGGAAGGAGGGAATAAAACCCTTCTCTTCATTTTTTTTCCCTTCCCCCTTACCCACTTAATCCTATTTTAGTTGAGGTCTGACCTTGGAAATTTCCAAAAGACTTTAATCTCTTGTACTCCAAATTGCTAAAGGGAACTGAAAGAGAGTGTGTGCATGAGGGTAAAGGCGGTTTAAAACTGTTTATTTATGAATGGTTTAGACTTTCCCGATAGTAAGAATGTTAACTAGTTCATTAGGTGCTCTTCGTAAATTTAATTTTTTTTTCTTGTCATCCCCCCATTTTTTTTTTTTTTTTAGACAAATGCATTAAAATCATTAAAACTCAGCTGAGGAAAAATGATCTTAAGCCATGCCTTCCGCCTGTGGGCAGATCTGACCCGCTCAAATGCTAATATTCTCAGATAGTTGGGAAATGCCATTTGGTATATTTTTTGTAACTACACCAGCTCATCTCCACCCTCCCAACTCTTCTAGAGAAAACAGATTACCTTCATGTCAAAAGAAGGGGCAGGGGAGAGAAAACAAGAGAAAGAATCATTTCCATAAATATGTTTGAGCTACAAAAGAAACCCAGGCACTAGGCAGATCTCACATTTGGGGAGGTACGAACTCATTGAAATCATTAAGTATTTCATTTTTCAGATGAAAGGCTCTCCTTTTGAATTACCGTGTAGAGTTCTGATGTAATTTGAAGTGTCAGTTTGGAGGGGCTTTGGTGATTAAGTCTTTTTCATTTCTTTCATTAAAGGGCCAATTTTCCTGATGTGGGTTATAACTTCGTTCCGATCTGAAATTTCACCCCCTCCTCTTCCCCCCTTGAAAAGGGTCTATATGTATGACTGATTTTGAAAGAATAACAAATCCAGTTGGATACTGATTTTTTTTAACTGCTTTTGATTTTATTGACCTACGCAACGCAGAAAGCCCTTTACTATCATTGTCAAAGGTCCGTTTTCAATCACAGACTGCGTGAAGGTGCAATCACTCATATTTAAAACATTCTGTAATTAGAGGAAGAAAGAATGGAAAAATGGCCCCCTTTTTTTTTTTTTAAGAAAAGGATTATTGTAAGCAATTGACTCTCCAGAAACGTCTGCCTTTTATAAACTTTATAATTTCCCAGTAAATTCTTTTAAGTTAATAAACAACCTTAAAAGCTACCCCCCACCCCCCAATTTGCCACCACACATACACAAACAGGAAATAAAAAACCTAAAGTCTTTTAAATATGCATTTTTTAAGACCTCAGAGACGGAAATATTTCTCAGGAAATGTCAAACACGAACGTCTACATAATATCTACATGAAATAATAAATCAAAATCAGCTTTTGTTATCTGACAAAACACAATAAACGGGTTCGGAACATTATTTTTGTGCCTGTTTTTGAACTCTCCAAATACCCAATAATAGAGAATGCCCTTTTGGGAAAGATAACGTGTATTTTCTTGTAACTTGGTGGGAAAAGTTTTTTTCGTCTTTGTAAAGGAAATTAGAGATATGGGGGGGGGGGGTATAATGTTTCACTGTGATACATTCCAACAAAAACCCAGGAAATTCGAAGTCCGATTGATGCTCTGCTAAAAATTCACACCATTGTACCCCTTAACTGCCAACAGATTTAAAAGCCCAGAATGTCAGGGTGAACCTCAAATTTCCTGACTCCCACCCTCTCATGTCTAAATTCCAAACTGTTATTTAAACATCAGCTAGCTATAGCAGGGCTGCCATTCGTGGTTCTTCTTTTGTTCCCCCAGGTATATTTTATTCCTTGCCAGCCCTTGTTTTGGGTCACCTGAAATACATATATTGCATTTTAACCTCGGTCAGGGGCTGATGTGCTTGCTGGAGAAACTGAATTCTTTTTCCAATGAGAAGAGGATTTAACAGGAGAGGAAAAGAACCATGGATTCATGGAGTTTCCACGCTGGGAGAAACCAAGGCAATAGAACAAATAACAAGGGGGCAGAGTGAGAAGGGAGGACCCCCAGATTTGTTCATAAAGTAGATCTTTTGGGCTGTGCTTAGAAAAACATTCACTGCCAGGGTGTCACGCCTTTGGGAAAGTTTCAGTTACAAAATCAAATGCTAGAAAAAGCAGCACGCTGTCAGGAGCCCCTTCCGCGTATCTAAGCCCTGCAGTTCCACACCATTTGTGGATTCCAGACCATTAATTTACTACTGGATTGTTAATTACAACGGAGGCATGGAAAACCGGGGCTTGTAGGTTTTATGGACACAGCTTCTGTGCAAGTAACTGTTGCTACAACCAGGGACTAAAAGCTTAAACTTTAACTACATTGTAAGTAGCTGGGACTGGGTGAAGGAGGACTTGTGAGCAAATGCATGGAGCAGGTAAGCAGTTAGTTATTAAAATGGGCTTTGAAGCTCTCTCGCTATATGTCTGCATATTTTAAGGGTCCCAACAAAACAACTTTTTTTAACGCACCTAATTTGGATTTCATTGAATGTTCTGCATGCACCGATGTGAGGATATTTGGGTGAATTTAATTCCCCCAACTCTTCCATACGAAAGAAAAGAAACTCGCTCTTGGAAAGATTTAGAAAGGGAAGGAAAACCCTTTTTTTAAAGGGCTTAAGGGAGAGTGGGGTGGGGAGGCTAAGTAGTAAGGAGGCTTTCTTTTCTAAAGCTCAAATTCCAAAGAAGGACGACTGTCTGTGTAAGAACTGAAACTAATTTACCTGAGTCCTTTGTCACTGCTCGGCTCTTGGCTATCAAATGATTCTTTCTGCTAGCCCATAAAACCGAATCCCAAGTGCGTTTGGGGCGGGTGGTGCCAGGCAGGCCCCCCGCAAATGGAAAGCCAACTTTGCAGGCTGTGTTTGTTTTTATTTCCCCAAGAGGGCTTTCCTAGAGGGAGCTAGGGTTCTTCTTTGATAGGGAAACATGGGGGACTCATTGGCTCTGTGAGCTAAATGCCTCTTCGGTGTTCCCCGGAAAGGAGAGAAAGGACCTGCCTCCCAGCCAGGTCGGCAAACCGGCAGACACGTTTTCTCTTTGTTTCCCTCTCTCAGGCTGTTTCGGGATTGCTGCCAAATGCACGGGGTTGGGGAGTGTTTGTTCCTCCTCAGAAAACAGCTCCGACTTTCCGCACCTCGTTCCCTACCTTTTCAAACCAGCAGCAATGCTCACTGCGCCCGTCCTGGGAGACGCCGACAGGAGGTGTGGGAAAGGCTTGGGGACCCTGAGAAGCACAGAGCTATGTCAAAATACAGACTTTTAAATGCACCTATGATACTTCCCTTTATTCCCTCTTGACATCCTGTTGGTTCGGATGACGAAGAATACATAAGAACTGCACAAAAAGTGCCTGATAATTATTAATAAAGTATGCAAAAGCACCCAGCTCTACAGAGCAGGCATTTGACAGGTAATATTTCACCTTAATAGAGGCAATAGGCTTCCAGACTCTTTCTTCCTGTCTTCGAGCTAGAAAAGATTGTTGTTGTTGTCATTTTTGTTCCTTTTATCACAGCAAGCACAGTGGAGGGACAAAGGAAGGTAAGACTGCTCAGTAGTGACTTCTGGATTTTTCATGCTCGAGCGAGGTGTGGGGAGGCCTTGTTCTCAAGTCTCTCCTCCAGACAATGACCTGCACCCAAATGAAAAAGTGGATGAAGGAAAGCTTTCGACATTCTCCTGTTCCAAATTGGATTGGTTACCCAATTTGACTGAGTGCTTAGAAATTAGTCAATAAGGCAACTAATTAATAATTTGACAGGAGTGGGGGGACACAAGTCAATTTCTCAGCTGCACACGTGTAAGTTGGGGGGCGTCTCGAGGCATCTCATTGCATGGTTCCAGCAATGCCTCGCTGCACTGAAAATGTGCAGTTAAAGCAGGAATTTATTTAGGCTTTTCTTCCCAATGGAATGGTACATTGGAGGGAAATTAAAAAAAAAAAACAACAACTGTGAGAGATAATTAATTTAATACCCAAGATACAGTAGTAACAGATTCTCTGTGACCTATATTTATAAACCATACTGCACAGTAATAATGATAGTCATTATAATCATGATGTAGCAAATGCTTACTATGGCCCAGGGACAGTGCTAAGTAAATACCTTAAATAGATTATCTTCTTTAATCCTCATGATCCCACAATGAGGTAGGCACTATACTCTCCATTTTATAGATAAGGAAACTGCCATCCAGAGAGCTCAGCCACTTCCCAACCAAGATCAGATGACAGGAAATAGTGAAATTTTGAACTCGGACCCGTGGATTTCAAATCTTGCTTTCCTGCTCCTCCTCTCGGACCATGGGCAAAATCAAACCAGTGGCTTGTGACCAACTGTCTTCCTTCCTGCCTTGAGGAAAACTGAGGGGCCTCCAAGAATGGCCCTAATTTGCTATGTGGCCGTGGACGAGGCATGTCCCTGTGGGCCTCAGTTTTCCCTGAACAAGGTCATGGAGGTCCACCAGCAGTGGGTCCACAAAATAACCTTGACCTTCGACACTCCTGGCTCTACCAAGAAACATGTTTTTGAGAAATCACACATTCTATCTGTACTCAGAGATGACAAAACTTGAAAAGACACTAGGATTTTATTTTATTTTTTAAAATCTGGAATGGACCTTAACAGAGCATTTGGAGAGGTTTCATAACTTTGTTGTTAAGAACAAAAGCAGACTGGGTTTCGTTCGGGTTCTGCTGTTCACTCAGAAAGCAGGGTCTCGCCTCCCGGAGCCTTGGTTTCTCAGGTGTAAAGCTGGAATAACAGCAGTATTCATAAAACAGCAGGTCCCTGAATAACATCATTTTGTCCATGAGATGCTACAGGAAACTTAACTCCTGCTGATATCAATGAGACTGTGGTAAAATTGGTTTCATTATACGTCATTTCACTTAAAATTGCAGAATCTGTGGATGATGTTAAGTGAGGGTTTACTGTACAGATGTGCAGACGTGCGTGCCTCATACGGTGGTAGTGAGACTTAGATAAGAAGATACTTCATACAATGAATAGAGAATGCTCAGTACATCATCCTAGAATAAGGACGATGAGGGTAGCAATGGAGTTGATGATGGTGAATGATGATGATGACAATGGTGATGATGGTGATAATGATGGTGGTTATGGTAAAAATGGTGATGAAGATGATGGTGATGGTGACAATGGAGATGAGGGTGATAATGACAGTGATGATGGTGATGATGATGATGGTTATGATGAAAATAATGATGAAGATGATGAGGGTGGGGACAATGGTTTTAATAATAAAGGGAATGATGATGAAAATGTTATTTACCCAGATTACAGCTGAGGAAACTGAGGTTTCCCTCCCCCCCCCACCCCCCGCCCCGGCAAAGTCTTATATATACTAATCACTAGCCGAGCCAAAACTAGAACTCCATCTGCTCAGGCTGGCCACTCTCTTCCATGGCCCCAAGCTAAAAATAACTGGCGGAGGACTTGGCCACAGAAAGCTGGGAGCTGCAGGTCACGGCTGCAGTCAGCAGCTCAGGCCTCCCCTCCACCCCGGCTCACTTTACAACGCCAGAGACATCACTTTGTCCTCACCAGACCTCGTTCACTGCCTTTTGTGGATGATGATGCAACCTCCTGCTGCTTCACTAAGAATGAGAGGCAAGGGAAGAAGGTGGGTTCCACAGACCTGCTTCCACCGAGCAGCTCCTGGGACTCTCCTGCAGCTGGTCTCATGCAGCATTCTGAGAAATTCTCCCTCTGGAAACTGATTTACATTCTGGTTTCAGCCCAAAAAGACAAAAGAAACTACTGAATTTGTCAATTTAGCTTTCCAGATGGGGCTAAGAGGTCCCTCAAGGGGCTCATGATCAAGACTATGAGAAACCAGAGTTGAAGGGAAAGAGAAGAATGAAAAAGGGAAAAATTACTTATATTTCATGCCAAGTAGTAGCAGCAGAATTGATATTTTGCGTCATCCTAATAATGAGAGAGGGCTGGTTTTAGGACTCAGTTGAGTTCTGCCATCTGGAGTCATAGCTAACCAATAGGAATAGGTGATGCTGTTTCCCTTAAGGTATCCATGGCAGACATTGCTAACAGATAGTAGCGTTCTCCACCATGCCCGTAGCAGCCTCTCAAGGCTTCCAAAAGAACTCCTGAAAGGAGTTCTAAAAGGCAGCCATGAGCAATTGATCAGAATGGACACAGGGATTAAAATGATTTTCCACTTGGCATGTGGAAGCAAGATCAGTAAAGGATTCATAAAATCTTGTGCCTTTTCAAAAAGCCATTAAGTAACTATGTCAGGAGAGGGGTGACCCTGCAAAACACCAAGTGGCAAGGGCTGGATTTTGGCCTCCCAACTTAATCACATCCCAAATATTGTGGGTGACATTTCATTCATCCATCCATACATACATATATACACCCATCCATCCATTCATTCATTTACTCATTCACCTACCCATTCATTTACTCAATTAATCATTCATGCTATCATTCATTTTCATTTATTCCCTCACTCATGCATCCCTCAATCATTCATCTACTCATTCCCACTATCATTTTTTTAATTCAACCAATATTTACTTATTGTGCATAAGTGCCAGGCACTGTCCAGGATACTGGAGACATAAAAATGAATGAGAGAGACCCAGCCTTGTCTACATGGAATTTACAGTCGCACAGAAAAAAATTAAACAAATGCACAACTCATCATTTCCTTTGAATTGTGATCATTGGAACAAGGACCAATACTGAAAGCTTTGAAAGCATAGATCAGGGACTTAGTCCAGCAGGAAAAGGTGGAGTAGAAATCCGGGAAAATTACCTAGAGAAAGAAACATTTGAGGGGAATGCTTAAGGATAAGGGGCAAACTTGACAGAGAGGGACGGGTTTCCAGGTGGAAGGAACGGTTTCTGCGAAGGCCTGAGGTGGGTAGCAGCCCAGCACATTGCTGAAAATGAGAGCCGGTCAGGTGGACCAGAGTCCAGAGAGCGCAGACAGGAGTGATGGTGCTACAGAGGTGGGGCAGAGGGCAGTGCCACCAAACAGGAGTCTGAGTGGGACCCTTACCTGCTTTAGTGGCTGTCCTCACCCTCAGAATGAACTCCAAACCCCTCACCATGTTCTGGCCCTGCTCCCATCTCCTTACCCCAGACCACCTTTCTCACTAAAGACCCTCAACCTGACCAGACATCCAGCTGGTCGAATGGGAAACACTAGAAGGCCAACTCACAAGAGCAGATGCTAAATGCGTTTTCTTTCCTGCTGGATCCCCAGGGCCCAGGGCCTTGACATAGGGCCGGACACCTAGATGGACTTGAGAAATATCGTAAATGCACAAATGACCGATTCTTTGATTCACCCTTGGCACAATGCCTAGCGAAAAGCACCGAAGGTTTCGATGCTGGAAGAGAGGAGGGAGGAAAGAGGAAGGGAAGGCAGGAGGAGTGCAGAAGGAGGGGGAAGGAAGGGAGGAAAACACCCTCTGTGAGTATTAGGAAAAGGGCACACCATAAACAAAGGTTTCCAAAAGCTCCAATTCCCTTAAAAGACCCAGTCATTTTAAATCACTTCCAGAATAAATTGTTTTAAATTTTTAAAAAGAGTCAGACTCCCCAGCCTGGCAATGCAGGGTCCAGTGGTGAGAAGGAGGCCTGACTCTAAGCAAGGGGGGTGGGGCCTATTTGGATGCTTCAAGCCAAAAAGCATTTTTTTGGCCTCGTAATTTCTGAAAGCTCTTGGCAAGTGAAATGGCTTCTGGTCCAGGCTCCTGCGAAGACTCCATCTTTGCCTGTGCCTCAGGTTCACCTCGTGTACCTAACACAGGCCACGCTATCTGTTGGGCCTGTTTCCCCATTTGTAAAATCCAGTCACTGGTTAGATGATCTCTAATCCAAACCTAACACTGTGCATCTCTCTTACATTCATTTCTCAGAATTTCTTTCTACCCATCCCCCTTGGTCCCCAATACATTAATGATAACTATTATGATGATGATAACAGCAATTATTATTATACTAGCTACCACATATTGAAGCACTGTTTATTTCATCTTCACAACTGTTACATATGGTAGATTTATGACCTTTATTTTACCTGGAGGAAACTGAAGTTCAGAGAGTTATCTACCTTCCCCAAAGTAACACAGCTAATAAAGGGAAAAGCTGGAATTTGATCTCAGACATGCCTCAGTCCAAAGCCCACACTCCCACCTCTATCCACAACCCTAGCAGGTCCTGGCGGGCCCATGTTTACCAAACACAAACACAGATTCCTCCCTAGTGTGAAAGGCAGGGAGAAAAGAGGAGAGGGAATGTTTGTGGTCGTAACATCCTTATTTGTCTGCCCAGCCTCCTGGTTTCTTGTTTTTTTTGTTTGTTTTCTGATAAAGGTTTCTCTCACACACATACAGCATTTTAGGAGATGCCCCCCGCCCCCACACCAATCCATAGGGACATTGCAATGATCCACATACAGGACAGTGGTCCCATTAGATTACAAAGGAGCTAAGAAATTCCTGTTGCCTGGTAACGCTGTAGCTCTTGTAACAGCGCAATGTATTACTCAGGTGTTTGTGGTGATGCTGGTGAACCCAGACCTACGGCACTGTGGCACTGTCAGTGCCAGGAGAGTACAACACTGAGAATTACAGTACCATCTAGGTTTCTGCAAGCACACTCTGTGATGTACGCTAACGCCCAAGGCCACATTTCTCAGAACATATCCCCTGGCATGACTGTAGTTCTGATGGAATCACCCATCACAGCCCTCCACAGAGGGGTCACATGTGGCCTAAGTTATGTGACTCATGCCCCTGACACTTAATATAGTATACCATAGGCTGGCCACAACCATTAGTGATTGGTTCAAGAGTGGACATGTGACCAAAGAGAGCCAATCAGAGCCCTCCCTTAGTCAGAAGTCCACAAAGAGGAGCTTTCTAGAACTGCTGAGCTGAGATGATAGAAGCGCAGTCTCCTGTGACCTTGCCCCACTGCCACCCCAGGCATGTAAGCTTGCTGCCCTCCTTCCTCCCGGCAGTCTCTGCCACCCCCTGTGCCTTCCTGCCCATCCCCTGGCTGCCTCACTCTTACTCATGCGAAAGCATAGATGTGACCTCTTCAGGCAGCTTCCTTGACACCCTCCCCCAATGGTGTTAGGCCCCGTATATGATATTGTTGCTTTGTCAGTCTCAAGGCTCTTTTCTGGTATCAGAAAACCCTTCCTCCTTGGAAGAACACATTCCATGGAGTTCATGTGGGGGCTACACTGAGCCCCCCCCTAACTCACTCCCTGCCATAGGTGACCCCAGCTACCCCGAGGTGACTGCAGCCACAGGTGACTCCAGCCTGGCTGTCCCTGAGCTGAGCATCACCAAGACCCTACTAGTCTCTAAGAGCCACAGGCCTGTTTGCTTCACTGATCTGACCTCAACACCTGACACAGGTAGATAACCTATGGACTATCAATACATACGTTTTGAATAGCTAAAAGCAGAGAACTTAAAAACTGCTTTCAAATTTGACCAAACAAAAAAATAGTGAAGTTCCTGCCACCCAACATTCTTATTTTGGTCACAGAGGACCAAATTTCAATGTGGAGTGACCGAGGTCGCAACCCTAGCTTTGCAGTGGTCTTGGAAAAGCACTTTACCCTCTTCAAGGCTCAGTTTTCTCATTTGTAAAATAGATTAAAAATGAACCTACCTGCTTGGTTTGGCATGAGGGACAAATGAGATTATATGTGCAAAGTGCTTCGAGCAGGGGCTGGCCCACAGTGTGAATCAGTCAGTACACGTCAGCCACCTCTGAGATCGTATTTAAACTAAAGACAGAGCAAATGGATGGCAGACACTGCAGGGAGCAGGTGGCACCCTCCACAGATTCACCTGCCGAAGAGCTGGACAAGGGGACACTTTGCAGAGGAGCAGACAGGGCTAAGAGAACCAACAAGGTTTGCTGGAACATCCATGAACCAGCCACAGCAGAGAGCTGGTACCACCCGTAGCCCTAACAGGGCAATGGCTGGGAGGTATTAATGGAGCTTGGTAAATGCTGGCTCTGTAGAAGTGAGGCCCCTCACAGGCAGCCATTTTAAGGAGCATGTTGAGGCAGAGCAGGGAGAATAAACGTTTTGGCTTCTGTCTCCTCTCACCCTCAAGCTCCGGCTGCTGCCTCCCACTGGCCAAACCCAACAGTGGGCACTGAGCAGGGCAGAGGAGGATGAATACGGAACAATTAACGAGGTCCATAAACCAGTCTTGGGATGGATTTCAAAGAAGGGCCAGAGGTACTGTGTGTGTCTCTGGATAGTTACTGAGTTATTAGCACTGAAGAGGAGAATTAAGAAGGAAAAATGAAACTGTATTGTAGGGTAGTGATTGGTGAGGATCTCTTAACCAGCACGGGACTGTGATATTTTTTCCATTGGTTTTTAGAGTGGAAGGGGGTGGGGAAGGAGAGAGAAAGAGAAAGGAGAGAGAAGCATCAATGTGAGAGAGGCACATTGATTGGCTACCTCCTACTCACCTCCTGACCGGGTGGGGATGGAACCTACAACCCAAGTACATGCCCTTGACTGGGAATGGAGCCTGCAAGCCTCCAGTGCACAGGCTGACTCTCTAACCACTGAGCCACCAGCCAGAGCACACTTTGTTTTTTTTGTTTTTATAAGTGGGGTATCTGTTGAGGTGGTAGGCGGGCCAGGGCAGCTAACTGCTGGCCACATCTTAACTGTCTGCTATGTTTTACCTGTTTTTTGCTTTGTTCTGTTTTTCGAGTAAGCTGGAAGGATGGGAGCACAGGTGGGCTGGGGGTGTGTTACTCACCCTGGGAAACTGGCAAGCATTCACATCAGCCTCCAACTGAGAATCTCCCTGAATTTTGGATTCAAGTCCTGCCAATTGCCTCCCACCTTCACAAGGTCTGTCCAATTGGAAGGAGTTTCAGAATGTGTCTTTTTCTTCACAGCTGCCTCCACAGCCCTGTGGTCCCTCTTCCTTTTCAGAAGAGTTGACAACTGGACATCTGCTGACCATCAGAAAGTGGACCCTGAGCCCGGTGGGCATGGCTCGGTGGTTGAATGTTGACCTACGAACCAGGAGGTCATGGTTGATTCCCAGTCAGGGCACATGCCCAGGCTGTGGGCTCGATCCCCAGTGTGGAGTGTGCAGGAGACAGCTGATCAATGATTCTTTCTTATTGTTGATGTTTCTCTCTCTCCCTCTTCCTTCCTCTCTGAAAGCAATAAAAAATATTTTTTTTAAAAAAAAGAAAGAAAGGGAACCCCACCAGGCATTGGGAACTAAATAGGCAAGAAAAGATACCGTTTTCAACCTCAATTCAGCTAGCCAGGAATTTCCCATGGTGCCTTAAGGAGCATCATTTGGCCACATCCTCTACCCATTCCGTATCTAAGCATTGACCTGGACTGAAACTGCTACAATGCAAGACAGAGGGGTGCCTGCTAATTATTTCTATTTTGTGGCCTTTGAAATGCTTGCTTCTCCCATACCCTTCCCATGGGATCTGATTTAGTGCTGTGCTTTAATTACCTAGAAATTCTGAACCATTGGTGGTGTTTCTTCAGGTAGTGCTACTTTTAGGAGAGGAAACTGGCTCACTCTCTCCCTGTCAAATCAGATTAGCTTTTTCCACAGACCAAAATGCAGCACTGAACAGACCAGAACCCCGTTGCTCGGTGCCCAACTGGGACCTGAAGTCCTGCTGAGAGAGGATCTCTGCCTGGTGGTTAAGAACATGAACTCTAGAGTCAGAAAGACCAGCTGTGTGACCTTGGGAAGCTTTCCAACCGGTAACACGGGGACCCCTGGTCCTCCTAGTTGGTGTCCTAGATATCCTGGCTGCTATGCTCCTGAAAGCAGAGCCTAAATCATGAACTCACAGCCGGTAACTTACTGGAAAGGAATCCCATTGTGCTAAACATATTTTATCTCAGTCAATTTCTTAACAGGCCTCTGAGGTGCTCCCTGTTCTTATACCCATTTTACAGAAGCAGAAACCGAGGCTTAGAGGAGTTTGATAAGTTGTCTGGCACAACTTAGTCCACCTATAGGTTATCTATGTGTTATGTGCTGAGGTCAGAAGCAGGAGTGAACAAGTGAGGAAGGAAAAAAGTCATTTTTATGAATATATTGAGGTCTCTGCCATAGGGAACAGGGTCTTGATTTTGCAGGGCATCCTGAGAAGTAACCAGAAGCCCTCCTGGAACTGTGTCCCTGGGGATTGGGAAGCTGGATATTTATTCAATGGCTCCCAGGGTCCCTGGCTTAAGTCCCTGCACTTCTAGACAGAGCTTGGGTGCCACCTAGCAGGCTCAAGGTGCATGGGAGAGGAGACAAATGCAGGAATACAGGCAGTGAGGCCTTGAGTCTGTCACCATAAGGCAGGTGAGAGTCCACAGGGAACTGTCCACCACAGCTGAGGCTGAAACCAGAACTGACCAGAGGAGCAGTGAACCGGCGCCACGACACCTATGACATCTACCTGGAATCTTTCTAAAAAAATCAACGAGATGGCAATTTATCCTGGGAGATAACGGCAGCTCCAAGTGGGAGTGTGGAATGACTTGCTAATTCCACAGATACTAACTGGGCAGCTCAAAATAACAAATGAGTTTCCTTTCCTGTGCCAACCCTCATCCACTTGAGCCTGTGTGGCAAAGATTCTGAGACACCATTTGAGCTCAGTGGGAAGGAGTGTGGGGAAGGATTATTGATGTCTGCTGGGAGAACGGAATGGGCTGTAGTAGCACACACAGGCTGCTAATTTTGTATGGCTGTGGTTTAGAATACATTGTTTCCTTCTTCAAGTCTTCCATTTCACACCTAGAGGTTAAATGTCCTCATCTGTAAAATGAGGATAATATTATACTTGACCTTGCCTCACAGGAAGAGGCTGAAATCATAAAGTGCTTTGGAAAGATATGGATATAATACATAAATGGAGGACTTCCCAGCCAACTCCCTGCTTCCCCGGGAGGTGGGAGGAGCTCTTGGGAGTAAGATGGTTCTCTAAGCAGACAAACCTGGTTTTCTCCTTACTATTTAAGTGCACTGAACAAGACTGATTGATGGCTAAGGCAGTGGTCGGCAAACTGTAGCTCGCAAACCGCGGTTTGCTACTCTGTTGACTAATGAGTTTGCCGACCACTGGGTTAGGGGACCCTTATGTGATAATCATAGGCAAAAGTTGTTTGTTTGTTTTTTAAATATATTTTTATTGATTTCAAAGAGGAAGGGAGAGGGAGAGAGAGAGAAACATCAATGATGAGAGCTGCCTCCTGCACACCCCACACTGGGGATCAAGCCCACAACCTGGGCATGTGCCCTGAATGGGAATTGAACTGTGACCTCCTAGATCATAGGTTGACACTCAACCACTGAGCCACACTGTACAGGCAATTAGTTTCTTTTTTCTGCCCATCCAACCTTTAACAGTTTTCATGGTAAAAAATTTCCTGTGGACCCCACACACACTCGGTTCACCCGGTTTGGGTCCATCTCTTTCCAAAGATGGGGCTTTAATTGGTCTAAGCCAGAGTAGTCAGCAAACTACCACCCATGAGTTAGTCTGCTGCTTTTGTAAGTAACGTTTTATTCAAACACAGTTATGCCCATCTATAATAATAAAAGTGTAATGTGCTAATTAGAATGGACGACCTTCCGGAGGAAGCTGGGGCTGCAGCCGCAGGATAAAGGCAGCCCCCCGTGGCTGTGAGGTAGGGATCGAGGCAGCCACCGCAGCTGTGAAGGCCTACTCTTGCACGAATTTCATGCATTGGGCCTCTAGTTCATTTATAGATGGCAAATGACATTTCTCATGCAGTAACAGCAGACTTGATCATTGTAACAGAGATCATATTGTTCGTAGCCTAACATATTTACAATCTTGCCTGCCAAGAAAAGGTTTGCCAATCCTGAGTCTAAGCTAACCTGCCTACCCATCCCCTGGGTACTACAATCAGTTCATAAATAAAATTTGACCCAAATCAAGCCAGTGAAGCTTAAAGCTCTCTTTCCTGCTGGACACGAAGCTGAGAGGATGTGAGGGCTGGAGCCCCTGCAGCCATTTTGCAGTAATGAGAAAAGACTCACATCTCTGACCTCAAAGATCAAGTAGAGGAGGCAAGACATACATAACTGAAAGCATAGAAGAACATAAATATGTAACATAGCAGCCAACCACAGCCTGGAGTTCAAGGGTTTTCCTCAGAGGGGGTGTCACATCCCCTGGCTCGGGGAGTACTGGGGCACATGCTGTGTACCAACCGTTGTGCTAAACATATTTTATCTCAGTTACTTTCCTAACTGTCTTCTGAGGTGATCCCTGTTCTTATAACCATTTTACAGAGGCAGAAACTGAAGCTTAGATGAGTTTGTTGTCAGTCACATGACAGTGATGTGAACTAAGCTCACTGCCACTGACCCTCAACAAGGTCCCTTCCTTTCCCAACCTGGCACCTTTGTTAGGTTGGCCCTTCCTTAATGTGTGAAGGAAGTTGTGGAAATCCCCACCACTCTGTTACTTCTCTTCTGCTCCCTTCTCTGTGCTCTGGGGCTCTTGTTATCATAGGGGGCTGAGTAATGACATTCTGTTTACCTGGACACATCCTGGGCCTTCCGCGGGAATTCCTGCACTTAAGAAGACTGTCTGGTAAGTCCCAGCTGGGAGAGGAGCCAGAGGTATCCCAGCATCCCCAGGGGTTCAGAAGGCACCACCACTGCCCTTTCCTGGGCCATCATACCCAGAACAAAATCAGGTTCCTTACCATGGCCCACCATGACCTTGCTTCTACCCAACTGTCTGGCCCCATCCTACCCTACACTGCCCATCACCCTTGGACAATAGCCACACTGGCCTCCCTTCTCTCCCACACTCCACACATCAGATGAGAGCTGAGCTACACAGCTATTGCTCAGGACTTGCTCCGTTGCTTTGGCTACAAGTAGCTGTTATCCCTTGCCACAGAATTTCCTCTTCAGTTCATCTTTACCTCGAAGTTTCTATTCAACATCTCTGTGAACAGTGCATGAGGATGCTCCACCCCTGGAAGTCAGACCCACGAAACTCTGTCCTGTTTCCCTCCCTCCTGTAGAGTTCCTTCCTCCTTCCCCATCCTGGGTCTTAAGTCCCAGCAGAGGGCTCTGTCCCAGGCTCCCCAGGGAGCAGTGGTCCCCACTCAGAAGCCCAATCAGAGTGGACCAGACCCTTCCTGCCTGGAGATTACTTAGACCCATGCCTTAACTTTTGCTCCAAGTTCATAGTCAATAGAAAGCACCTGTAATTCTGCGGCTTTTCTTATAGGCATATAGCTTCCCATTGGGCAGGCTCACAGCTCCAGCTGATAGAGGTGATTAAGGGGCTGGAGAAGTGAGGAATCACACCCAGAAAGCCCCACCTGATAAAGGAAGCAAGGGAGGGGCTGGCTTTGTTCATTCCCAGTGTCCTCCATGCCTGTCTCTCAAATATGAACATTGTCATTTCTCTCCATAATATATATGACTGTTAACATTTAAATTTAGAGAAAAAGAAAAGGTCCCCTTAATCCCACTTCCCACAGATATCTGTAGTTACCAATGTGATGTATTTTAAAGGCTTTTTATAGAGAAATAAATGTCTAGTACATACGTCATTTTGTTACCTATATTTACCACTTTAGTATAAGACAGGCTCTCTCCCTGAAAATATAAACATACCAAACCTCATTTTTCTGAATAGTTTTGCCCAAATAGTCCATTGTTTGGATATACTATAATTTATCTACCCCATTCCTAGTAAGACATTAAGGTTATTTCCACTGTTTCAATGTTATAAACAACAGAGCAATGAACATCTTGATCCATATGTCTTTGTATCCTTGTCCTGCTTTTTTGTTTGTTGTGTTGCTTTGTTTTGAGTCTGTTCTTGGAAATGTGATTGCTAGGTCAAAGGGGCTCACCTATTTAAGGCTTTGTTATATGTTGTTTAGTCCTCTAAATCTATTTCTCAATTTGTCACCCCACTAGCAGAGCGTGAAAACGCCAGTTTTTCCACACCTTTGGCTTACAAATAAATGAGATTGGTAGATAAACACGAAGTCTACTCTAGACAAGTAGGTGCAAGCATGGACACCCATTCTAGAAGACTCAGGTGCCAGGTCGCCCATTCCAGGGTCAGTAATATGCCAGTCTCATGCATGAGGAAAAAGGCTGGCAAGGAAAGGCTGCATGCGCTCACTCGCTTTCTCTCTCCCCTCTCTGGTCTCCTTTCTCCCCTCCTCCCTCCCTCATGCTCTCTCTTTCCTTTTCTTTCTTCCTACCAAATTACTTCACTCCTCTTGCCTCAGTTTCACCATCTGTAAAATGGAGATAACAGGCGTACCTACCTCAGAGTGTTGTTGGTAGGAATCAATGAGATCATGGCTGTAACGCCTTCCAGCCATCCTCCTCCTCCCCGCCCCCCCCCCCCCCCACACACACACACGGGGAGACTGAGGCTCAGAAGGATGAGTCACCAGTCACAGGCTGTGCTTCAGAAAGCGGGTCAAGCTGGAATGTCAGAAGCCAGCTCCCGCCTGCCTGTTCCCACGCTCGGCATGGAACCTGAAGACGCCCCAGAGGAGGAGCCAGGCTCTGTGCACAGCCAGCCTAAGGCTCTTGTCCCGAGGCCTCCCGTTTCTCCAGTAATGAGGCCACTTGGAAGCCGTTAGCGCAGATGGGAACCAGCCAACAACAGGTGAAAGGCCGTTCAACCTATCAGCACTACCTTCAGCTTTAACACGCTCCTGGCTTCCTCTCCCGGTTTCCAGGGGACCCACATGCACCTGCCAGCAAATGAGCAGCGGCCCAAGGGGTGACTTGGGTCTCCCCCACTCCTATCTGGCTGCCATGTCCTCCCATTTCCTGGAGACCCCTGGGAGAACAGTTTCTCCAGGTTAATATGTGGTGCTAATGAGGGGTAGCCGGTGGGAAAAGGCAAGCTCTACTTGATCCGGGGCTTGGAATGGAGCCAGGGTCTCTCTGGCCGTAGATTCCATCTCTCTCTCTCCAGGTTAGTGTGCCGTGCGGGGAGATTAAGATGTATAGTCTGCAAATGGATTAACCTTTTCCAGGCCTCTTTAATGAGGCCTCCTATAATAGGGCCATTTCTCTTTCTTATGTGTGTGTGTACACATTCACACACATATGCACACACGTATTTCTTAACATAATCCATATGGAAATAAAACTCTCTCCCTTGCTCTATTTTTTTAAGTGGACTCCATAATGGGCAACGCTTTTTTCCTTCAAATGAAAATCCACGGTTCAACAGCATGCATTTCCCATAAATGAAGAAGGTAGTTTCAGCCAACTAGTGAGGCCCCTCTGAAAGCTCAGCTTTATGGGTAGCAAGTAATCCATCCACTGGACCGACAGTTCCCAAGGGTCGGGGGAGCCAGCACGAGGTACAGTAAAGTCCCCAAGACATATACGCAGTCCTGGGACTCTCTCAGGATGAGGCAGCATGAGTCTGGATTCCTGAAGCAAGGGGACATTATGTTCTATACCATTCCAACCTTCATCGTCTTTCTAATACCGCGACCCTTTAATACAGTTTCTCACGTTGTGGTGACCCCCAACCATAACATTATTTTCGTTGCTACTTCATAACTGTAATTTGGCTACTGTTATGAACCGTAATGTAAATATTTGTGTTTTTCGATCGTCTTAGGCAACCCTGCTAGCGGTTCTCAAACTGTAGCAAAATTACAGTTATGAAATAGCAACGAAAATAATTTTATGGTTAGGGGTCACCACAACATGAGGAACTGTATTAAAGGGTTGCGGCATTAGAAAGGTTGAGAACCACTGGTCTAAAGGGAGAAAATTCTAGCCTCTGATACTGCCCTTTATCTTCCAGCTTTAAAATGTACAAGGGGATCCCTAGTCAGTTGCTAAGTGGTTAGAGCATTGGCCCTCAGATCAAAGGGTCGAAGATTCGATTCCCAATCAAGGGCATGCACCTCGGTTGCAGGTTTGATCCACAGCCCCAGTCGGGGATCTGCAGGAGGCAACTAGTCGATGTGTCGCTCTCACATCAATCTTTCTCTCTCTCTCTCTCTCTTCCCCCAATCCTCCTCCCTCCCTCCCATTCTCTCTAAAGATCAATGGAAAAAAATATGCTCTGGTGAAAATTTAAATAAATAATTAAATAAATAAAATGTATATGGGGAAAGAGACAGAGAACAGATTGGCAGTTGCAAGAAGCAGGGGGGTGGGGAGGAGCAGGAGGGGTTGGTGAAAAGAGGTGAAGGTGGTCACAATATACAAAGTTCCAGTTGTAAGATGAGTAAGTCCTGGGGATATAAAGTACAGTGTGGTGACCATAGTTAACAATACTGTATTGTGTATTTGATGAGATCAGGCACCTTCAGGGTAGTATGGTCATAGACTGTATTGTCTATTTCAAAGTTGCTAAGAGAGTAAATCTTAGAAGTCCTCATCACACACAAAAAATTCTATAACTATGTATGGTGATGGCTGTTAACTAGGCGCATTGTGGTAATCACCTGGCAATATATACAAATACCAAATAATTATGTTGTGCACCTGAAACTAATATAATGTTGTATGTCAATTGAAAAAAAAATTTAAGTTGCTTAAACCACACAAGTTGACCTAATTCAGTGGTCGGCAAACTTCGGCTTGCGAGCCGCCGTTTGCCGCTCTGTTGACTAATGAGTTTGCTGACCACTGACCTAATTCAACAAGAAATGAATTCCTTAAAAAAATGTATATGGGGAAGAAAATTTAAAATGATTCCAAAGTTGACCTTCTAGTCTCTGACTTCTCAATCGGCATCACAATAAACCACGTTAGGGCTATGGATAGGAACCCTCTGCAGATAAGCTCTTTCACCTCCATCTGGATCAGTGTTCTTTCTGACTTTAAGTTTCCCAAAGAGTAGAGGCATTCTCAAGCCTACCTCAGGTCCGAGTGTCCTACCTCAAGATGGCCAGTGATGAGCAGTTGCTCAAAATTGAGTTGTGTGACCACAAGATAATAAAACTTGAAATTACTTGAAGTATTTTTAAAAACCTTGACCACTTAAAAATTTAAAGCCATACAACACATTAACTATTTGTACACCATAAGCATCTATAGATGAAAGTGGCGGACCTTTTTTAATTAAATTCAAAATATTGTGGCAGTTAACTGGTTAACTTGAGTCAAACTGAAAATCAAAACCAACAATTACCACAAGGAAAATAACAATAGGAATACTGCATATTTTTTAAATCTCAAGGGAAGTGACCAAAGCTGTAATCAGAAGTGCAGTCATAATATTAATGCTACCATGATTGCATTTAAAAGGGTACAAGTAATGAGCTGAGCATCAACTCAGAAAGTCAGAAACAAACAACCAAAGAAAAATTCAAAGAACTATTAACAAAGAGAAAAGCAAAAATACATGAATTTATATTTCAAAAACCAAAGCAAAGATACAAAACTCTAAAAGATCTAATTGGGGCGGGTTGGTGGGGGGAGAAGATACACATAATTAGGAGGAAGAAGGTTGGTGAAATAATCACAGAGATGGAAATGATTAAAAATAGCAAAGCCTCACCCAGCCGGTGTGTCTCAGTGGTTGAGCATCAACCTATGGTCACGGTTTGATTCCCAGTCAAGGCACATGTCCAGGTTGCAGGCCCGATCACTGTGTGGGGTGTACAGGATGCAGCCAATCAATGATTATCTCTCATCATTGATGTTTCTATCTCTCTCTCCTTCTCCCTTCCTCTCTAAAATTAAAAAAAATATTTTTTATAAATAGCAAAGCTTCTTGATCGTGTGCAAAAATGTCTCAATAATGGATATTAAGAGCTGTGTCCTCCAAAATTCATATGCTGAAGTCTAAGCCCCAGTACCTCAGCATGTGATCGGTGTATGGGGACAGTCTTAAAAAGAGGTGATTACTAGTAAGTTAACATAAGGTAATTAGGGTGGGTTCTAATCCAACATAACTGTTGTCATTATAAGAAGGAATTAAGACAGACACACACAGAGAAAACCATCTGAAGAGACAGGGAGAAGACGGCCATCTACAAACCATGGAGAGAAGCCTCAGAAGAAACCAACCCTGCCGACACCTTGATTTTGCACTTCTAGCCTCCAGAACTGTGAGAAAATAAACGTCTGTTGGGTAAGCCCCCCAAGATGCAGCACTTTATGGCAGCCCTAGAAAATTAATACAGTGGGCATGTTGATAATTTGTTAGGTGAAAAAAATTAAGTTAGAAAGGAGTACATGAGATATAAGTTTTGTGTAATTAAATCATGTATCCAGTATGTATCCAGGGTGTGTGTGTTAGAGAAAGTATACAACTACAAAGGAAAATGTTTGCAACATTAAAGGCCAAAATGTTCACAGTGGCTCTTTCTAGATGGTAGAATTACAGGTGATTGGAGGGAGTGAGGGTATGGTTTATTGTCCTTGCTAGTCAATACTGCTTTTTCCCTAAAATGCTAGATCTACTCGAGCTCATTTAATCCTCACAAGCACCCCACGAGGTGGGAAACCTTATTGTCTCCATCCTTTTCCGGATAAGAAAACCGAAGCACAAAGAGATTCAGTGACTTGCCCAAGATTACGAAGCTTGCACGTGGTGGAACCAGACCTCCAAACCAGGATGGTCTGGCTTCACGTCCATGGCCTTCACCACAAAGCTGCCCTGCTCTCTACAGATGTCTGATCAATTCACTGCTTTACTGAACATTTAACTGAACACATTTGGCTTTGTGAGTGACTTAATACAAGCATACCGGTACACACACACACACACACACACACACACACACACATATTCAGGCCCGTTTAGCTAAGCTTCGTGGTTCAGCAAATTACTTGAGTCCTTTCCACTTGAGGTTCATAATGTAATTGGATTCAAGACCCCCTACCTGGCAGGGTGAACCCCTCCCGTAAATACACAGAGAGAGACCTCAGAAGCTCCACTGGCCGAAGAGAAAGTACACACCTACAAAGGAAAATGTTTGCGACATTCCAAGGGGGTGACTCTGATGTACTTGCCCAAGGGGCAGGGTAAGCAACCCATCCATATTTTATAAGGTTGTTTAATGGAGCCTTCTTTTTGGGGTTATGTATTTTTAAAGACCACAGAGCTTAGATGGATGAGACACTACTCTGATTCTCATCTGAAAGCCAGGGAGCAGGGGGCAGCCAGCTCTTCTGGGGCCAAGGAGGGACAGGGAAGAGTCGCAAATGGACAAGTGCCCATCAGCAGGGAACTGGTCAAATAAATTATGTTCAACCCCATAATGGAATGTGTGCAGCTGTTAGGAAGAAGGAACTAGTGCCAGGGGCCCTGTTGAGGAAGGATGTCCATGACATGCTGGTAAGGAGGTACGGCGAGCCCAGACCACTAGAGAGAGTATGTTCCTATATGGCAAGGCTGGGGAGCCTTTTTTCCACCAAGGGCCATTTGGATATTTATAACATCATTTGTGGGCCATACAAATTATCAACTTAAAAATCACCTGCTATATTTGGTCAAATATTTCATTAACGCACCCCTAATGCCTTGTCAGAGCCAGACCAAATGATTTCTCGGGCTTTATACGACCTGCAGACCGAATGTTCCCCACCCCTGCTATATGGTGACAGAAAATTGTTGGGGGGGAATGCATATGTGTGTGTGTGCCTGTGTGCACATGTAATAACGACTAAGAATATGGGCCCTGGTGGAGCAGAGTTCACATCCCAGCTCCACTAACTACTAGCTGTGTGACCTTGGTTTTCTTAATCTTTCTAGCCTCCAGAACTGTGAGGTTGTTTCGCCTATAAAACAAGGAGAAGCTCTAGTGCCCATCCCATCCACAATGTGAGAGAATGCAGGGACAGCATTTTCTCTTGCTTGACACACCTTAAGCACTCAGAAAGCACTTCTTGTCGTTGTTATACAGGAAAAGTCCATAAGGAAACCTGGCAAAGATGATAAGACAAGATAAGACAGATGCTCATTTCATCTTTCATAGAAATTCTTTAAGGTGAGTACTAATAGATCCCCTTTTTAGAAGTGGCAGCTGAGGCTCAAAGAGGTGAACACACTTGCTCAAGGGCACACAGCTCATAGCAACAAAGCCAAAATTTGATTCTAAGTCTACCTGGCCACAGCAATGACCTGTGTACTCTGGCAGAGTGAAAGAGGGTAGATCCTTACCATGGCAAATTAAATACCTAAATGCCCTCCCCAATCTAAATAATACCAAAGATGAGTGCAAATCATTTCATATTTGTGATCTTCCTTGAAATTTTTGCAAAAGCCCAAGTTCAGTGTTTCCTGAATTGTTTCTGGGATATCATTCTGCTTTATGTGAGGATGATAGGTGCTTTGTAAGAAAAGAGTTTCTAGATATAATAACTTTAGGGAGTTCTAGGTTAAATTAACTTTATTTAGTATGCTCCTTATTGCAAGAGTTGTCAGAGCCTTTGGTATGCCAAGTATATTTGATTCCCCAAGACCATTGAGAACGGCATTGCCCAAACTTATATGATCACAGAACCCTTTTCTTATGAAGCATATCTCAGAACAGAATTCACTTTGGGAAATGCTATACTGAAACAAACATGCCTTCTTTTTCCTTGCTTGCCTTTCCAAGCACATTAAAAAAAAACAATAGGACAGTTAAAATATGTTTAAATCTAAGTCCACAAGAAATCAGGTCTCTCCCGAAATCATCCTTGTGCCTTCCAAAATACCCAGGATCCTTAGATATATAGCTGGAGATAAGACAACTCCAATATAAGATGACCTCACACATAAGGTCAGCCCATGCTTTTCCCAATGGGAAAATCTAAAAATAATATTTAAAAATTATACATTTATATATATATGTGTATGTATATGTACACACACACACATATATAATTGAGTTTACAAAATTTTAGGGACTAGATGAAGGAGTCACATGTTTACTTATCATATATAATTTATTAAGTTTGACATATATTTTAAAATGTAAAATAACATTAATGCAGAAAATCCTCTGCCTCCCACTCACTCACACAGATCATGAAACAACTCCATGCAAACTCTTTGCCTGCATATTTGTCCTAAGAAAGCCACTCTCGGTGCCACCTCACATGGCACTCCAGTGCCTGTCACATCCCCTTCTGCCTCAGTTGTTTGGAAAGGCAGCCATTTTTAACCCGTGCATTGTGCTGGTCACTGGATGGGCTAGCCCAGCACACTCATACCACAGGGCCAGTGGGAACAGTTGTGTCTTTCCCTCATTCACCCTGTAGGTTTCTATTTGTGACCTCCACATCGCGGCTCCAGCGCTGACTCTAAAGTGAGCTTTGGAGGCTTGTGCACACAACCTCGAACATGGGCAGCTCTGAATCACAGCCTCCTAGCATTATGGGTAAGTCTCTTTGGTTCTGACAAGTGAACGCTGGATTCTGCAGAGACCTAGCTTTGAAGTTCAAATCATTCCCAGCTAGAGCTTTGCTAGTCTAAACAAAACAATGACGGGAATGCCTCTAACCTATGGGAGACCTTCCAGGAACCTGAGGATTCCCAACTCTCTCTCCTGCAAGATAAGGGAGGGTCCCCTCGTGTCATAGTTGGGCGTGTGCAGTGTATGTAAAGGAACGACATCTCTTCGCAGAGGATGTCTGTGCTCAGTCGGCAGTGAGTGGGTTAAGCACAGCTTTTCACTTCAGTTCGGGAAGCAGTCAGACCTGGCGTGGCAAAGACCTCCTTATGCCCGAGACCAGGAAGAGTGAGGGCAAGAAAGGAAGAATTATTGACCTAGGAGAGCACTCAATTGCAACCTCATGAGTAAATGGGCCATTTATCCCCGGTCCAGAGCTCCTTGAAAAGGTGACCGTCCATCAATCCCTCCTCTGAGCTGCCCCTTGATGAGCTGTTCTATCAATGGGCTAATTTAGCTGATTACAGAGGAATTTGAGAGGAATGGGCCGCCAGGGCCTGGGTCTCAGCCAGTGATGCATTAAGTTCACCAGTGTCTCCATCACCCCCCACACACACACACACACTTGGGACCGATAGGGGAGTCTTATTCCTGAAAACATGGCCCATCTGATGGGCTTTCGTTAAACTCAGCTCCAGTTTATCAGGTGCTAGGTGGAAAGCCTCCTGCTAAAGGGCATGGACTGTTCTGTCCTCTGAGTCCTTGGTGGGGAAGAATGGCCTCTGGGACCAGTGCCAAGCTATTCTCAGCTGCCAGTCAGCAACATGTCAACGCCCAGCCCCAGTGGATGGGAGGGCAGGAAGAGATTTTGTAGAGGCCCAGGTTGGGCTGCCATTGCTCCTTTGCCCCCATCTGACTTTTTACAGCACGAAAGGCTTGGGAAATGCCCCCACCCTCCTCCAACGAAGCTTACATGTAGCTGAAACAGATGAAAAAAACACGTTGGAGCGCTCCCCACTCCTTCCAAAAGGAATCGCCTTCATGATCACCTCCAATAGCTTCTATAATTCCCATTTTTTGGATCAGAGTACTGCCCTTTCCAGTTATCCCACTTAAAACATTTAGTTGTTAGCCATTCACACTTTAGTATGAATTAGTCTGTTTATTCTACTTAAGGTTCTGGTAACTGGACAATCAAGAATAAATTCAGAGGTCTATACAGAGGAAAGAATGGCTGAAAGATGCTACATCGAAGATGACAGACATTCAATTCTCTGCACAATTGGAACACAGCAAGTTTTAACAGGGAATGTACTAAAAGAGGAAGAAAGAGGGCCCAGGCAACAAACTTGTTACATTCCCAGTTTGACTGAGAGAGATCCCAAAGGCAGAAAAACATGCACCTTCCAGCTCAAAACCCTGTTTAAAGGAATAGGAACACGGGCTTATATAGGTGGTTATCAAGTACCTAGCATATCAGTCATTTCCAATGAGGTGGATCTGAAAACAACCCTACCCCTTCTAGTGGACTTCTCTATTAGGACTGCATTGGTACATAAGTAACCCCACTTGTTTAATTCTCCAGCTTCAAACCCAAGACCATTTGTATTAAGCAAAATATTTTAATTACAAGTGTCAGAAATCAAATTTAAACCAGCCTGAGCAAAAGAGCCACTTTGTTGGCTCATGTAGCTTTAAAATTTAGAAGATGGATTTCAGGCATGGCTAGTTCCAGAGGCTCAAATGATGTCAGCAACTTCTTTCCAGCTTTCAGCTCTTCTCCTCTCCATTCATTGACCTCAGTCCTATACAGGTTCGCCACATGGAGCTTCCACCAGGAGCCCCAGACACACATTCTGCCAGCTTAAAAACTGCTGCAAAGACAATAGCTGAGAGCTCCAGCAAAAGTCCCAGGACTGATTCTCACTGAACCCATTTGTGTATTGTACCCATCCCTCAACCAATCACTGGGGCCCAAGGATGGACTGCCCAATTGGCCAGACTAAGTCCCACGCCTAGCTCTAGATCTGATGGGTTCAGCCCCATCCCAACCACAAGACCTGTGAGTAGAGAGGGGTGATCCTCCAAAGAGAAATCAGGAGACTGCTTCCAGATGAAGAAGGGAGGGATTCTAGGAAGGGAAAAACTGGCTTCCCATAAGGCTCATAAATAGATTAGTACAATAAATCCTTTGGCATTCCCACATGGAAATTGTAGATCCCAGTGGAAATACATACAGACAGGACAAATTTCAATGCCCCCATAAGACCTCATCAAGACAGGTTACTCCCCCCTGTAAGTTTTACCTAATTTCCTAATATTCTGAAATCTGCTGATTTCCAATTTGGTTGGCTCATCAGTGCTTAAATGGCACAGCAATGACCAACTGCTAATGAGAAGAGGCTTGACCTCAGAGGAAACATGTAGAGTTAAGTTGAGAAAGATGGGTTATCTTTCTTCATTTCAAGGAAGAGTAATTTTAGCTAACCAAATGCCCTTTCTAAGCCCCTCACTCAACTCAACCCATCAAGGACCAGCAGGGAAGAACTTCTTCAGAATCAGAGCTGTGTTACCTGGGGCTAGTGAATTAACGTCTCTGAACTTCAGTTTCCTCAACCATAAAAAGAGGCTAAATAACCTCTGCCATAAAGAATGTTCCGAGGGTTAGAATAATCTCACGTTCAACATTAACTGAGCATCCATGCTTGCCTGGCACAGTGCTAGGCACTAAGGATTATAAAAGAAACAAAAATCTCTGCCACAGTGGCGCTTGTACTCTAGCAGGGGAAATAGACATTAAGACATAAATTATTTTGAGTGTAAAAGTTAAGTTCTATGGGGTTGGGGAAGTATAACAAAGTATTATAAACTAGGGAACCAGTGCACGAATTCCTGCACCTTGAAAGAAACTGTGGGCTGCAAGGCTGCGGTGGGCACAGGGGCAGGTCTTAGCCCATCCTCCGCACCCCTGCCCGGCCCCTCTCACCGCAGCCCCCGGTCCCATCTGCCTGCAGCCCCGCTCCCACCACCACCTCTCCCACACACTGACAGCGTGGAGCGATTGGGGCCAGCACTGTCAGTGGGTGTGAGTGGCAGGTGCTGCCCCAATTGCCCCGCAGGAGCAGGGGTAAGTGGAGAAGCCATCAGGGACGATCAGGGTTGGCAGCCACTGCTCACACCCACTGACAGCGCCGAGCAATCAGGGCCAACACTAGGCACCAGCAGCGGGTGCGAGCATCAGCTCCAGCACTGGCAGCAGGTGCTAGCAGGGCTGGCACCAGTAGCAGGTGCAAGCAATGGGCAGGACCATGATGCGCAGAAGCAAAGAGTTTTCAGTAACCACCAGAGGCTCACTCCGATGACAGCAATGGGTGCCCCGCCTTGGTCTGGCGCCCCCGCTCACCTGCTCCACTATCCCGCCATGGCCGATGCCTGCCATGTTCTGCATGTGCCCCCTGGTGGTCAGCACACGTCATAGCAACCACTTGTTCGGCCCTTCGGTCTATTTGCATATTAGGGTTTTATACACATATATATAGATGAGCAGCGGTTATGGAGGAAAGAAACCTTTTAATATTAAATAGGAAGGTCGGGGTGAGTCTCACTGAGAATGAGATAATTGAGCAGAGTCGTGAAGAAGGTGAGTGAGGGAGTGACAGAGAAGGTGGGGAAGAGTGTTCAAGTCAGAAAGGACAGCCAGTACAATGGTCCTGTAGCGGGCATGTGTCTGATATCATCAAACAGCACAGAAGCTACTGTGGCTACAGAAAAGTGGACAAGGAGATGGACCAGAGAAGAAACAGGGTTCAGATCCTATAGGGACTTTTGGGCACTCCAAGGACATGTGCATATCAAGTGGTTAGCGCAGCTTGGCCCCAGAAGATTCTGAGAGGTGGAAGGGGGCAGGAAAGATGATGGTGAACATGGTGCTGCTGACAGTGTTGATGTTAATGGCGATGATGACAGAGATGTGACATGATGGGGTACCCCACACTCCAGCAATAGCATCCAGGCAAGCACAGACACACTCTCGCCTTTCGAAGCTGCTCTGAGGATTTCCAAATTAACACAAGCAATTTGCACTTTGAACCCATGCTGAGAAAATTGCTCTGTAAACACGGGGTGTTTCCTGCCATCACAAGTCTTTATCATGTGCCTGACACCATTATCACCAAGAGGTCACCAGGTGGCACTCATTAGCAGGGCTAACACTTGCTCTGTGCCTGCCTCCCTGTCCTTCACTTCCTCCTGTTATCAGCAGAAATGCCTTGGATCTAACCAACTACCCCACGGATAGTGCGTTCCCCTCTCGTGGCCTCTTGCGCAAATTAAGTGGGCCATAGCTTAGGCCAGTGGTCTGCAAACTCATTAGTCAACAGAGCCAAATATCAACAGTACAACGATCGAAATTTCTTTTAAGAGCCCAATTTTTTAAACTTAAACTTCTTCTAACGCCACTTCTTCAAAATAGACTCACCCAGGCCGTGGTATTTTGTGGAAGGGGCCAAAGAGCTGCGTGTGGTCGGCAAACTGCGGCTCAAGAGCCACATGCGGCTCTTTGGCCCCTTGAGTGTGGCTCTTCCACAAAATACCATGGCCTGGGCGAGTCTATTTTGAAGAAGTGGCGTTAGAAGAAGTTTAAGTTTAAAAACTTGGGCTCTTAAAAGAAATTTCGATCGTTGTACTGTTGATATTTGGCTCTGTTGACTAATGAGTTTGCCGACCACTCGCCTAGGCAATATGTGGGCTGTGGGTCCAAGCTACCTGAATATTAACAGCAACTGACAAGGCTCCAGGTTATCAGTATTGACATCATCAGGCCAGCGCTTGCCCTGTTGGCTCTTGACTCCGGGAAGCTATTCCAAAGTGTAATAATTCTTCTGCCCCAGCTGACTGGTTCTTCCACACCCTATTTCCCGAGGAGCCTCTCGAACACCTCAGCACCTAGACAAACTCATGGAGATAGCCTCTGAGGATGTGCCCTCCCATGACCTCTGATCTGGCTACATGGGCTCCTCCCTTCACCTCAATTCATTTTCCAAATTCCTTGCAGCAGGAAGGTTTTTTCTGGAATTGAAGTCTGACACTACCAAACTATTCAATGTCTTCTGAATAGCCTCAGGAAGGTCCAAACTCCTTAAAACACCAACAAAGCTCAGTCTGCCTGGGCTTCTGCCTCCATCTCCAGTGTTATGTCCCCCTAATCTCCCCAGCCAGATAGTGACCTCGAGAGCTGCTGCACAACCAATTCCCCACTGCCCATGCTGTTCCCTCAGCCGGGCCAGCTCCCAGGTGTCCCTCAACCTAGCCTCCTCCACCTTGTCCAGGCACCCTGTCCATTACCCCACTGCAGCTCTAACGACCCATGTTATGTTGTGCCTTCATGTTGAATGTGATGACTCATTCACCTTGGTCTCTACCTCTGAGGAAGGGTCTACACGTGGCACATGCTCAATAACTGAGAACCAGTTGCGTGTTTAGCCATGTACCATCCCCTCGCCTTATGCTCTGAAGCTGCCGCAGATTGACAGTCCACAGTACACTGCAGCAGATGGTTTGGCATGTCTGGGTTCAGACCTCTGCTCCACCTCTCATCAGCTGTGACCTTAGGTAACTCGACCTTTCTGGTTCCAGTTCTCCCATCTCTAAAAGGGGGTTAGCACTTGCCACTCATTACGGGTAGGGTGAGGATTAAATAAGATATTCTAGTGTGTGGCCAATTAGTGTTTATAATCAATATTCTATGTATTCCACATTCAATTAAGTGGTCCCCATTTCCACAAAGTTAGCAATGTTTGTCTATTTGTTCATTGGTGTATCCCTGGTGACTATGACAGTGCCTGGCTCATAGTAGGTGCTCAAGAAACCTTTGTGAAATTAATGAATAAGCTGGTCTTACTAGACTGAGGGAGACACTCCCTGTGTTCCTAGAATCTTTGGCATCACCACCTATAGGATTCTCAAGATACCATTTTCCCATTCCCAGAGGTACTGATTTGGAGGGTGTGGGGGGCCCAGAACCCTGCATTTGAATGGGCTCTCGGTGATCACCCTGTTATCCATCAGGAACCTCAGCCTTGGATGATTCACGTCTCCATTACCCTCCCCCTTTCCTCTGCTCACCCCCTTTCTAAATGCAGTCATCTGAGAACCCAACCTGAGGATCAGTAAGGATCATCACGCGGGGGCTAATATTATTTTCGTGAGGCTCAGAGACCAGCGGAGGCTTTTAAGTGAATACTTGGTAACAGAACAATCAAGTTAAAAGATCAGTGTGACGCAGCGCATGAAATAGGCAAGTATCGTGGCCAATTGATTTGGACCACACTGATTGGTCTGGGAAATGAATTCCATTTTCGGGACCGAAGGGAAGCCCATGTGATAAATCACTGCCACTCGACGATTAATAAAGGAAACAGGCCTGATTAGGAATTCAGAGCGCTGGACTCACTGTGGATTTATAGACCCAGAGGTCTTGCCAAAGGCGTTTCAAGACGTCCCACCTGTTAATTGTCATTTAAGAAGATGAACCCTGAGCTTCTGGCAGAGACTGCAGGGCAGAGCCCAGCCATGCTCAGGTGGTTCACCAGATGCCACGAAACAGACTCCTCCGAATGTTTCCACCCTCCCCGAAAATGGACCAGCCATGTGACCCGACAAAACACTCTGTGGATGTAGACCTAGATTCCTTCTGCATAAATAAAATAAAAACGAAGCAAAAGCAATGGGGTGGGGATGTGGGTTAATGAAACCCAATGGATGCAAACGAGCCCCATCCACTCTCAGAGGCTGCACGCCTGCCAGGAAAGGCTTCCAGTGACTGCCGAGGCGTGGGTACCCAAGAGCATCTTTTAAAAATTATTTTTATTTTAAATATTCAATATTACATTATTTTCAGGTGTACGACATAGTGGTTGGACATTTATATCACTTATACAGTGCTCTCCCTGGTAAGTCTAGTAGCCATCTGGCACCATACCTAGTTATCACCATTCTATTGACTATATTCCCTGTGCTGTGCTTTACATCCCAGGACTATGTTGTAGCTGCCAATTTGTACTTCTTTCACCCAGCCCCCCAACTTTGGAATTCCTGACCAGTCAAAGGCTGTCTATTCAGGACGAAAAAGACAGTAAACTTGTGAAGCCAGAGGAGAGGACCACGGGACAGTCTGCTGAGACAGAACCAACTCCTGTTATTCGGTGTAATGTCCCACTTTGGGATCGGTATTAGCAAATGTGTGCTCTTCAAATAGGGAGTCATGCTATTTCAGCATTCTGCTTTATAATGGTTTTGATGCTGATGGTTTCAAATTCAGCAAAACCTAGAAGTCAGGATGGCATTGGTAATGAAGAAAAAGATACAAAATTAATATTACAATAGCTAAGATATGGAAACAACCCAATAGGTGAGTGGGTAAAGAAGAGGTGGTGCATATATATAATGGAATACTACTCAGACATTAAAAAGAATGAGATCTTGCTATTTGCAACAACATGGATGAACCTTCAGGATATTATGGTAAGTGAAATAAGCCAGAGAAAGACAAATACCATATGATTTCACTTACATGTGGAATCTAAAGGACAAAACAGAAACCAATTCATAGACACAGAGAACAAACTGGTGGTTGCCAGATGGGAGGGGGGTGGGAGGGATGGGTGAACAAGGTGAAAGGGATTAAGTACAAATTGCCAGGGTGGTTTTTTTTCTTTGCCAGTTATTTTTAAAAAGTCACGGGATGTAAAGTACAGCACAGGGAATATAGTGAGTAATATTGTAATAACTACGTATGGTGCCAGGTGGGTACTGGAAATATCAGGGGGATCACTTCATAAGTTATATAAATGTCTAACCACCAGGAAGTACACCTGAAAGTAATATAATATTGTATGTCAACTGTAATTGAAAAGTAATTTTTAAAAAAAATTTTTTAAATGACAAGGAGGAGGAGCATATGGGAAGTTTTTGAAGCGCAGATATGTTCTGCTTCGTGGTCTCCTTGTGCTCAGTTTGTAAAATGCTATTAAGTTTACACTTAGGCTATGTCTACTATATTTATACTGATACGTATACTTCAATACAACGTTAAACATTGAAAAAACAGCCAAGGCTGCTGGGATCCTGTGAGTGAATTTAATTATTCTGCAGCACCCTGACAGATCACTTACATAAAAATACCAATTAGAAAGCCTTGTGTATAGTTTGTATTCATTCATTCAATAACCCCTTATGCCTACTCTGTTTATTTAAAATCTGCTGTACCTTCTTCAGGGAGCTGATGTGGAAATTCGTTTTGTTGACTGGTGTCTCATCTGTCTCATGCAACCTCATGAGGGCAGGGGCCTTGTCCTTGCCACTGTATTATTCCCAGAGCTAGTAAGTGCCTGGCACATAGTACATGCTCAATGAATATTCGTTGGTTTCCCAAATGAAAGAAATCAAGGTCATGCCCTGAGTTCTGGAGTTTCCAGACGCAATCCTGTATTGCAGCATTTGATCACGTGGCCATTTTAAGCCAGTTAAAAACAAAATTACTGAGCACCTTGAGGTTTTGTGATTGTAGCAATGAGCAAAACTGAAAGAGTCCAGTGCAAACTCCCTGCCTCTGGGAGCTTAGAGTTAAAAAAGTGGACTTGTAAGGGGAGACCAGTATTTATCCAGTTGGACACCATTTATTCACATCTTACGTTATCACTCATGGGTATCAAGTGATAAGACGCGTGAAGGAGGGAAAATAAAGTGCTGCTGGAGACCAGGGAGAATGCAATTAGAAGTGAGACAAAGCACAGGCAACAAAAGCAAAACAGACAGACAAGTGGGACTAAAAGGCCTCTGCACAGCAAAGGAAATAATCAAAAAGTGAAAAGCAACCCAGGGAAGGGGAGGAATTATTTGCAAACCGTGTATCTGATAAAGGTTTACTATCCAAAGTACATAAGGAACTCCTGCCGCTCAATAGCAAAAAACAACCTGATTAGAAAATGGGCAAAGAGCCTGAGTAGACACTTCTCCAAAGAAGGCATACAGATGGCCCACAAGTTTATGAGAAGATACTCAAACATCACTAGTCATCAGGGACATGCAAATCAAAACCACAGTCAGAGATCAGCTCACACCTGTTAGGATGACTATTATTAAAAAGACAAGAGATACGTGTTGGCAAGGATGTGGAGAAAAGGGACCCCTTGTGCACTGTTGGTGGGAATGTAAATTGGTGCAGCCACTATGAATAACAGTACGGAGGGTCCTCAGAAAACTGAAAGTAGAAGCGCCATGTAATCCAGCAATTCCACTTCTGAGTGTGTATCTGAAGGAGATGAAATCGGGATCACAAATAGATAGCTGCCCTCCCACAATCATTGCGTCCTTATTCACAACAGCCAAGACATGGACGAACCTAAACGTCCATCACAGATGAATGGATAAAGAAGAGATGACATATACATACAGTGGGATATATTTAGCCTTAAAAAAAAAAGGAAATCCTGCCATTTGTGACAAGGATGAACCTGGAGGACACTGTGCTAAGTGAACTCAGCCAGACGCAGAGAAACAAATGCCACATGATCTCACTGATGTCAAGAATCTAAAACAGTCAGTCATAGCAGAGAGCAGAATGGAGGCTACAGGGGCTGGAGAGATGGGAAACAAGATGCTGGTGGTCAAAGGGTCCAAAGTTCCCACTATGCAAGAGGACTCAGTCCTAGAGAGCTACTGCACGGCCTAACAACTGTAGTTAACAACACCGCGCTGTATGCTTACAATTCCGCTGAAGGATAGATCTTACGGTAAGGACTCTTATCACAAAAAAATAAATTAAATAAAAGAAATAGTGGCAGAGGAAACATTTGGGAGTAATGGAGATGTTTATGGCACTGAGTATGGTGACAGTTTCATGGGTGCGTATATATCTCCAAACGTATCAAGTTGTACTATAAGTATGCACTTCTTCGTGTATGCCAATTATACTTCAATGAAGTGGGTTTTTTTTTTTTAAAAAAGAGTGAGACAGCCCAGCCAGCATGGCTCAGTAGTTGCGTGTCCACCTATGAACCAGGAGGTCACGGTTCAATTTCCAGTCAGTGCACATGCCCAGGTTGTGGGCTGAATCCCCAGTGTGAAGCATGCAGGAGGCAGCTGATCAATGATTCCCTCTCGTCACTCATGTTTCTCTCTCCCCCTCTCCCTTCCTCTCTGAAATCAATGAAAAAAAAATTAAAAAGAGTGAGAAAAAAGTGGTTGCTCACTGCAGTACTCACCTTGATGATGGAATTAGAATAGACATCACAGACTAGCTTCTGAGAACCAAAGCATCCTTCTACCAAGAAGTTCTCCTGTATTCCTGATGTTCCTATCATAAGCACGTTTACCTGGAGTTAGCCTAAGTCAGAATCTCTTAAAAACAAGCATTATAGACTGAATTGTGTCTCTCTTCTCTGCACCCAAATTCCTATATTGAAACCCGAACCCCCCAATGTATATTTGGAAATGAGGCCTTTAAGGAAGTAATTAAGTTATGTGGGATTGTAAGCATAGGGCTCTAACCCTATAGTGCTAGTGTCTCCAGAGCTCTCTCTCCATGCACTCACACAGAGGAAAGGCCATGTGAGGACACAGTGAGAAGGTGTCACCTGTGCACCAAGGAGAGAGGTCTCACTAGGAACCAACCCTGCTTGTACCTTAATCTTGGACTTCCAGCCTCCAGAACTGGGAGAAAATACGTTGCCATTGTTTACGCCCTCCAATTTTGGGTATTCTGTTATGGCAGCCTGAGCAGATTAATATGCCAATTGTAAGTGGGTCTGTGGCTTTCAATTAATTTCACTGATTAGCTGGGACTCTACTAATACCTATAGACCATAGAGGTCTTCAAGGGAGCAGCTTTATCAGCCCAGCCAGAGTCACTCACCATCAGTATATTAGTAGATGACCTATAATTCCTGCTAGGTCGGGGTGAGCAGAAGGGATTCTGGAAATCGTTCAAACATTGTCCTTGTAAACTTTCTTCTGGGCTGTTCATTCATCTGGCAAACACTGACTGAGCACCAACCATGCACCCAGTGCTTTGCCAGACTCAGGGAAAGCCGCAATAAACAAGACACAAAAGTCCTCTCGTGGGGCTGATGTTCTAGTGTGGAGAGACAGCAAATCAACAAATGAGTAATTTTAAAGAGTGATAAGGTTTCTGAAAGAAGCCAGATGGGGTAACAAGGTACGAACAGTGGAGGGGATGGATGGTCATGGAAAGTCCCTAAGAGGAAGTGACATTTGAGCTGAGCTCTAAAAGGTAAGCAGTGCGTGGCCAAGAGAAGCCTTGGGGAAAGAACATGTCGGGCAGCGGATACGAGCACATACCCCAAGAAAGAAATGAGGACGTGTAAAGGCCCCATTGCCAAAACTTGGAATGGTCACTGGATTTGAAGGGAGGAGTGGGTGCTCATAACTATTGGTTGCCTAAACATAACCACTCACCTGTTTAATCATATGTCACGCTCACCTTGCTGTCTCAAGCCGATGGAGGTATACCAGAAGTCCCTCGAGCACTACAGCAGGCTGGTTCAGCAGACATGGGTTTGCATCCCCACCCCACCTCTTGTCAGTATCAAGGGCTATTGAGGGCCTAGTGGACTTGTAAGGGGAGACCAATATTCATCCAGTTGAACACCATTTATTCAAATCTTGTTATGTTACCCAACCTTGTTATTCAAAGTGTGGTCCTCAAACCAGCAGCATCAGCTGGGAGCTTTTTTGAAGTGCAGACTCCCTGTCCCCGCCCAGATCTACAGAATCAGAACCTGCATTCTAACGATTCATGTAAACACTATAGGTTGGGACCCATTGCTCTTAAAAACACTTTGCACCCATCATTTGATTTCATCCTTGGAAGAAAAACATGAAAAGATGTGGACCCGTATGCAAAATATGACAATATCATCCTCTCCCTCACCTTTGAGTGATGCCAACTTATTTTAATAGCCCCAGAGAAACAAAGTGCCACATGGGCTGTAGAGGCACCATTCGGGGGCAAGACTTGGATCTGGAAAGGGCTCATCACTCAGAAGGGCTGAGAAGGTTTGGAAATGTAGAAATGTTTGGTCTTCATTTTCTGTTCAGCTCATCCGGGAAATCAGAGTTAAGTGAGGACAGACTCCCCCGAGGAAAACCAAGACAGACCAGCCGCACTGAGTCATGACTAGTGTACTTTAATGGCGGGGAGTGGGGGATCCTCTGTAATAAGCTCTTGAAATGCCCCAGACGGGGCGGGGGGGGGGGGAAGGGACAAAGAGGGGTCATTGGTTACACACTGCTTCAGGGTATCCAGGCCTTTAGGACCAGTGGCCTGTCTTCCCAAGGAACAGGATCATGGCCACTCCTGATCAGTGTTATCTTTGGTGGGAAGAAGGCTTCTGCAGTTGATTAGATACAGATGGTGCAGCAAGGGGTTGTTTGCCCAGAAAACTGGGGCTGTCTTGTCCACAAAGCCCTAAGTGGGGAAGGTGCAGGGTCAGTTGAAATGGTTTCAGCATCCATGAAAAGGCAACAAGATATAATCTATAATTCAGGATCCCAACCAGAACAAGATAACTCCATCAAAGGGTAAAACAAGCACGTGTGCTCACACGCACACACACACAACACACATACACAGGATGGGCTCTGTCGCCTGAACATCTTCAGGAAGATGATTATGATTATTTTGCACAGGAAAGAAAAATGTTTCCAGGAATTGATGAAGAACGCTGTTCAGAAACATCGATAAGCAGCGTAAGAGACAGGACAGGAAGGACCTGACTATGTATTTTACAGATCCTTGGAGGGTGCTGATGGCCCAATGAATTCCTTGGGTGATACTCTGGCTTAGGAGCATCATCCTAATGGTGGACTTTTCCATCTTCACCCTCAGATTCCTCCTCCTAGCTGACTCTGCCCACCCTCCAGCAGCAGATGAGGAGAGTCACAAGATGAATCATTCACTAGGGAGGCTCACAGTTCAAAGGCCATCCTTGACCACCTTCCCTCCCCATCCTGGGTTGAGATGGGGATCAATCAGGGAGAAGAATACAAACCCTACCCCCAAGATCACAGGATTGGAAAACCAAGCCCTTGGCAATACAGATTCCCATATGGAATTCAATTGAGAGTCCTCGAAACCAGGAGTTGGCAAACTTTTCCTATCAAGGGCCAGAGAGCAAATATTTTAGACTGCAAATCATAGTATCTCTGTAGCAACTACTCAACTCTGCCAGTGTGGCAAGAAAGCAGCCACAGATGCTATCCAAAAAATTAGTGTAGATTGTCCCAATAAAACTTTATTGACAAAAACAAATAGTGGGCCAGATTTGGCCCACAGGCCAGAGTTTACCAGTACCTTATCTAGAACAATTTAGTCCTATCTTCAAGGCTTAAGGGGGAAATAACTTGCCCAAAGCCACATGCCTCAGTCAAAGCAAAGCTTGGGTAGAAAGTCTAAAATGACTCCATCTTCTAAAGCTCTCTCCACTGCACCACACTACCCCTTTCTGCCTCCCTTCCTGCCTGCCTCCTTTTATTATGTGCTAATATTGGATACCTTATACAAACATAGTCCCTGTATTCCCAAAACTTCAGCCTAGTACTATATTTAGAAACCATTCTTTAAATAAGCTTAAAGAATCAGCATTGTTTGTGTTGGTTAGTAAAAATATTAATATTCTAAAGCAAGTGCAGTTAAAGTATTAGACTAGTACTGACTTGAGATGTGCAATACCTTTGAAAATACATTTTCTCTTTTCATAGATATGTAATTATTTGTTGATTAATTCTACAACTCATCATGGTCATCGAAGGGAATGGTTAATATAACTAACAGGTGAAAAGAAAAATTGCCCATTATCCCATTATTCAAAGATACCTGCCTTATCAATTTGGTGTGTATTCTTCTACTTTGTTTGTAATGCATCTTTACATAGACATGGACAGATATGAGAGAATGTGTGTATGAGGATGAGTGCTGAGGAGGTAACAAAAATGAGATGCTTCTTTGCTTACTACTCTGCACAGGTGTAACAATGCTTCTATGGTAAAATGCATATTCATTCCCATCAACTGACTTAACATGTTTTTGGAACACAGCCTGTTCATGCGTTGGCATTTGCCTGAGTTGTTCAAGAGCCTGTGGGGCATCAGGTGGAATGGTGTTGGTAGTAGGTGGAATGACACATGAAAATCTGCAGAGTCGCTCCTCATTTTACCCAACACTAGGAAAGGTACAGGGAGCAATCAAATCCTTGAGTGCAACTTTTTACCAGGTTGGCCTAATGGGTCCACTTTCTAGGATGACTTTGGAATCTGGAAATAAGCATTCTAGCATTAGTAGAGGGAAACCTTCAAAAAGATCCAGACCAATGACCATCCGAAGATAAATAACCATGGCAGGGAGATATTTGGCGTGAGCCTTCGGGGAGTGGACTGTACGCGCATGCGCACGTGTGTGTGTGTGTGTGTGTGTGTGTGTGTGTGTGTGTGTGTGTGTGTGTTTACTCTTCCATCTCAGATTTATGCCTCTGACAAGCAAGTAAAACATGAGATCCCCTTGGGCAGAGGGACTCCAGTTGTGACATCTAAAACCCCATGAGCTCAGTGGTTCCCTCCTCTTTGCATGGCGCCTAATGTCACGTAAATCATCCACGTCCCCATCCAACTTAAACATGACCACTTTCCGAAGCTGGCAAGGGGAGGTCTTTATGATTCATAATGATTAATTCCACTTATCCATTTCTGAGCTCTGACTATACAAGAGTATTCATTTAGGATTTTCTCAGTTGTAAGCAACAGATGCCAACTCTGGATTACATAAGCAAAGGAGGACATTCCTGGAAGATGATAGGGTAACTTACCAAACCCTAAAGCCTGGACCTGGAAAAGGCAAGACACAGGGCACTGTGGCCAGGAGCTAATGGTGGCAGTCTTCAACACATGACTGTCTGGATGAATCAGAGCCAACCAATTTCAGTCTTCACATCATTTCACTAAGGCTCCCATTTGCACCCAACTTTACTCTCCACACGACAGGGCACTGTTCCTAAAATTCAAATCCAGTCATGTCTGTCCCCTAATTAAAGCCCTTCACTGGTTTCCCATTGTCCCTTATATGGATGCCACATTATGTATTAGTGATGCTGGGGTATGGTGTCCATCTGGACCATCTTCTACCCATTGTCTCCCCTTGTTCCTGGTTCCACATCCTCAAATGTGTCAATTCCCTCCTCCCTCTGAGATTTGGCACGTGCCCATTCTTCTTCCTGGTCTTCTCTTCTTCCACCCTCCTTATTGCTCCCCGCTCCCTCTCCTAGCTAATACCTTCCCTCCTGTATGAGTTTGCTAGGGCTGCCATGAAAAAGCACAATGCAGTCCTGGAATTGTCTCACAATCGTAGATGCTGCACATTCCAGTTCAAGGTGTGGGCAGGGCCATGCTCCTTCTGCAGGGGCCAGGGAAGAACTATTCCAGGCCTCTCTCCTAGCTCATGGAGGTTTGCTACCAATCTCGGGAGTTCCTGAGCTTCTAGGTACCTCACCTCAATTTCTGCCTTTATGTTCACACATCTGTCTCCAAATTTCCCCTTTTCACATACTGGATTAGAGGCCCACCCAACTCCAGTATGACCTCACCTCAACTAATTACATCTACAATAACCTTATTTCCAAATAAAGTCACATTCTGAGGTGCTGGGGGTTAGGACTTCAACATATAAATTGAGAGTGTGTGTGTGTGGGGGGAGGGGTAACACAATTTAACCCAGAATACCATCCCTCAAGTCTGAAATTAAAATGTCACTTACACAAGGCAATCTTCCCTGACTCCACAGACCAAGTAGTCTCCCCAGACTCATTACACCCATGCTTTTCCCTTGCAGTACTTCCCAGGCTCAAGGAAATTATGTCTTGTCATCTTCTACCACCAGATTAAGTTCCATGGAGGCGGGGCCTGTCCTTCCTCCTTGATACAGTTATCTCCTGTGACCGGCACACAGAATCTCCATCCCCAATGGTTCAGTGAATGACTAGCCACACACAGTGTGGTATAAGGTAGACAGGCTCAGGTGTTGGAAGCGGATGAACTGGTTTTGAATCCCATCCCCACTCCTTTCTAGACACAGGAGCTTGGTCCTATTACTCAGCTTCTCCATGACTCAGTTTCCCCCTCTGTAAAGCAAGGATAATGACAGTACCTCCTTCACCAGGATGTCAAGTGAGTTAAGACACACAGAAGGTATAGACACTGGCAGTCAAGAACACAGTGACGTCACTCTTCAGACAGGGAACGCCGGCATAAGGACCCTTGGTGACTTTGCTATGATATAAAACATGCGGCTTTTACTACTGTTCAAGGCAACGCTCTCTCATGTCACAAGGTCACCATCCTCAGTCTCCTTCCATCCCTACATTTTTGTATTTTGGCTGGTCTGGCCATGCTTCTCATGGGAATGCAATTTCACGCAGTTTGGGAAGAAATGATTTTCCTTGAAACTTCCTCCCACTGCTCTCCCGAGAAGCCTCAAAGATAGAAAAAGAGATTTGGCTCCATTCAGAACCTGTTTGAACATTCGCTGCACAAACTTCCAAAACCCAAGCCCTTTGGACTTCTCACCCATTTACTCTTGGCAAAAAGCAGCTTCCTGCTTCTGCGAAGTTGAGCTTTCAAGCTTAGGGGGAAAGGCTTTTTGGACAACAAACGGCCCTTTAAAAACAATATTTTGATGAGTTAAGTGTAAATGAATCAGAAACACATGGATTAAGCCTCTCTTGATGTCCACATGGGTTTAATAATAATTCTAGGTGGGGAAGGGAAATGGGGCTGGAAAAGCTGTGTCTTGGGTTTTATCAAATCTAAAATGTTTGAGAAGTAATTCAAGACATTCCACACACCCCCAAATGTAGCCAGATTTTCCGATTCCGCTTCCAAGGAGCCACACAGGATCTTTCTAGTAACGACTGAGTGCTCCGAAGTGCCAGGTTTCCGTGGCTTCTGATTGGCTGGGCATGGGGCTATGATTTATGAGACCATTCAAAGATTTATATATTGCCATTATAACAAATTCCTTCCCAACTCAATGGTACCCAAATGCAACTTTATAAATATCTTTCCTGTTAGAAGCCTCTTTCTATTCAAACACTCTCCCTCTTTGCCTTTCCCAGCCCCCCTTTAGGCCACAGATCCCCCCATGAGGTCTCAGAGCAATGAAGAGTGAAAGAATTAATTTTACCATGGCTGAAATGTGTTTCACTTTGGATTGAGTTTTAAATGACTTGGGTCTCTATAAGCTGCGGGTCACGAGAAGGTTAGAGTTAAAGGGCTCATAAGTTAGGTGAAGGGTGGAAGCGGTGGATTTTTATAAATGCTTATTGCTTTCATAAAAAGAAAAGCTAAGTTTGTTCGTGCCGAACACAGTCAAACACTCGATCCATCTGGCCATGCTGTTTCCTGGAGGAAATGTCCCATACTGGATTGGCTTCTGTCTTGCTCCATTTCCATGACGTCACTGATGTTGCATAAGTAACTTCTTCCACATGTCCCCCCACCCTGTGTCCTTCCCCCAAATAAATTTGGAGCCACTCAAAGCTCTAAGGTCTCCTAAATTACATGGCTTAATGGGCAGCAGAAAAGCAAAGTGAAAGATGGGGGAAGGTCTTCCTGCTTTTCTAATGCATGATCCCATAGGGCTTGTTTCCAATCACATGCTCACAAGCCCCATCCGTCCTGGAGCACAGAGGTTATCAGGAAAAGCAATAAAAGAGTTAAGTCTGCATGAGGGTCAGGAAGAAGGCACATGATTGCAAAATTGGAATGGGACAGTGGACAGTTTTAGCAAACACAAGGAGTAATGATTCTTGTGCAACAGTGCCACATGGGAAACCATAGTTCAAGTGACTCAAGCCATCTGTATTTGTCAGCTATGCCACACCATGCTGCATAACAAACTATCCCAAAAATTCAATGGATATGGACTTCAGGACCCAGATTCTGACGCTGGGCTCTGGGCTGTAAATTGGGCTCAGATCTGTTTCAAGTATCTTTCATCCTTCTTGTACCAGTGGTTGCCAGGTCGTGTAACCTGCTCCACATGTCACATTTTGGATCCCAGGTCTGCAATATCTTCTCAGCTACAAATGCTGTGACTATAATACATTGCTTTTTGTTATCTATGACTCATGACTTAAGTACTGAACCACCTAGTTGATATATATATATTCCTGGGTCTATGAGGAGAAGACACAGGATAGTAACTAGATCCAAGGAAAGAGAGTTGTGCAGCAAAGTCTTCCTGGATAGAAGTAGTGACCTTGAAGCCAAGACAACCCAGAAGGGAGGGAAACAATGGAGTGAGTAGAGAAATCTCCCTCTCCCTCCTCCCTCTCATCTCCTTCCAAGGACACCATTGGTCAAGTCCAAAGAGAAGACAGAAGACACAGGAACTCATTATTCCATCTGTGTAAGTTGGCTATCTGGATAGAGAAAGATGGAGAGTAGAACCAGAGGAGCAAATAGTAAAGACCCAGAATGAACAATGTGCTCAAAAAAAGAAGGACAAGAGGATTCCCAGTGTTCCTGCAGGTATCAGCAGCTGCCAGTGATGATAGAGCGGACACCACAAAAGAAGTCCAGAGACCTGGATCCCCAACCCTGCTGTTCACATACAAGCTAAGTCACTATATTTCTCTGTCTTACTTTCCTTTTCTGCAGAAGAAAGTAATCCACCCCTGCTCACCTCAGACAGTCGCCTGAAATTCAAATAAGCTCAAATGAGTTAGAAAGCAAATACACTAGATCAGTGGTTCTCAACCTTTTTAATGCCGCAATCCTTTAATACAGTTCCTCATATTGTGGTGACCCCCAACCATAAAATTATTTTCGTTGCTACTTCATAACTGTAATTTTGCTACTGTTATGAATCATAATGTAAATATCTGTGTTTTCCGATGGTCTTAGGCGACCCTGCTAGTGGTTCTCAACCTGTGGGTTGCAAAATTACAGTTATGAAGTAGCAACAAAAATAATTTTATGGTTGGGGGTCACCACAACATGAGGAACTGTATTAAAGGGTCGAGGCATTAAAAAGGCTGAGAACCACTACACTAGATGAAGGTAGGTTTTTGTTCTCTGCTATATTTCCAACCCCTAGAACAGGGTCTAACATGGTAGATGCAAACACATTTTGTATACTATCTAATAAACAGGGAATATGCAAATTAACTGTCACACCATCACAAAGATGGTAGCCCCCATAGCCACAAGATGGCGGTGCCCAGTCCCCTCAGCCCCACCGAGTCCGGCTGCTTGCATGCCGGCCACTGGAGTCCCCCAGTTCTTTCACAGAAAATGGGTTGCCTCAAAAGTTGGTTAAGCTTCTTAGGACAAAAAGCATTCAAAATCTTTGAAAGGGAAATTTCAATATTTATACAAGTTTGGACTAGACAATTCAAGGTTATTTCCACTACAACCTTCTATGATTTTGTGATATTAACATTCTGAATTCACATAGTACCAGCTGTATTGTATGTAAGCAGATATTATTTAAAGGAATGGCCATTATTATTAAAACAATTCATAAAACCACAGTTTGTATGTCAAGGACATTCTGTGTGATTTTCCTAATGGCTGGAGTTAATGCCCCTAAAATGGCATTCGGACATCCCCCAAGGGGTCCCAGACTGGAGAGGGTACAGGCTGGGCTGAGGGACACCCCCTCCCCTGTGCACAAATTTCATGCACTGGGCCTCTAGTAAATAATAATGAAACTGAAACGTGATCAATGGTTTCCAGAATCCTTCTGGGGTGGAGCATAACCCTGTCTGCCTGACAAGGGGGTGGACCACACAGACCGAAACCTCCTTGAGGCTGCAGCCATCTGATCTACCTCCTCAGCAGGCTATGCATTTGGGAGTTGGCCATTTCATCAGTGAAGTGAGTTGTGATGGTGGTAGTGAGTGCCGGTGACAGTGACAGTCTTACCATCAGCTAGAAAGAATAGAATCCCAATGCTAATTGGCTTAACCAAAAAGGGGGATATATTGGTCCATAGGACCAAAAAGTCCCTGTCAGGTCAGGCAGGCTAAAAGAAGGACCAAGAAGTTAAACCAAGCTCCCAGTTGCCCTTTGTCTCTCCATTCTGTCTTGGAGAGTGTTAGCTTTGGAGAGCATTAGCTCACCTTGAGACTTCCACACAAGCCCCTCAGGGCTCCAGGAGCCTCCTTTCTGTTAGCAACATGGTCTTGGCGTGGCTCCTCCCCCATTCTGGGGAGAGAGAGCACCTCCTCTGGTGGAAAGGAAGGGAAAAGAAGCCTGTCTTGGTCAGAAACCATAACAAGTGCCTTCTTGCATTTTACAGACTCTGATTGGTTAAATACTCATCCCTGGGCCAATGGCTGCAGTCTGGGTAGGGGATTCACTCATTGCTTGTACCAGTTGGAACTTGGAGCAATCAACTCAAACCACGTGGTGAAGTAAGATAAATCCCTGCAGAGAAATGCTAGTGGGAAGACTGGATTGAATGCTGAAGCACTCGCTACACGCCTCCAGCTCACATTGGGGTAACCATTGCCAAAGCTCTTTCCCACAGTTTGTCGTTATGGAACTGTTCTCTCTACCAGAGCTCTGTAAGGGATATAATACAATGTTTTGGCTCTGATATCTCCCATCACATTCACCAAGAGGGTGCACATCACTTTCCAACTACACTCTCAGCAACATCATGTTGGTAGCTTGAAAGCGGCCACAGTGGCAGTATTTACACCATGGAAATTGGCAAAAGCTACGAATCACAACCTTTGTTTTGTTTTGTTTTTAATATATTTTTATTGATTTTTTTTTTACAGAGAGGAAGGGAGAGGGATAGAGAGTTAGAAACATCGATGAGAGAGAAACATCAACCAGCTGCCTCCTGCACATCCCCTACTGGAGATGTGCCTGCAACCAAGATACATGCCCTTGACCGGAATCGAACCTGGGACCCTTCAGTCCGCAGGCTAACGCTCTATCCACTGAGCAAACCAGTTAGGGCCCTTTGTTTTGTTTTGTTTTGTTTTTGAGAGAGCCAGCACTCTACTGGATGTGCTTAAGGCCTTCTGGCTCTCAGATTTTCTACCATGTCCACCAAGAAGATCAGAGAAGGCTGTTTACCATCTTCTCCACTCTACCTCCACAGTAGCCTTTAGACAATACAAATATGACTAAGACATTCCATGGAAATCCTTCCATAGCTACCCATCGCCTTCAAATTATCTTTCCAGATCCTGGCCGGTTGGCTCAGCAGGTTAGAGCATTATCCCATATACATAAACGTTGCAAGTTCAATTCCCAGTCAGGGCACATACCTTGGTTGCTAGTTTGATTCCCAGTTGGAGCACATATAGGAGGCAACTGATTGATGTTTCTCTCCCACATCGATGTTTCTCTCTCTGTGTCCCTTCCAATGTCTCTACAAATCAATAAAGAAAAACATATTTTCAGGTGAAGATTTTTTTTAAAAAATCATCTTTCCAGACTCATTCCCTCACTTACCCTTTAAGCTCTGACCATAACATGCCATTTGCTAGTCCCTAAAGCACCTGGCGCTTTCTTACTGCTATGACTCACTCTGCACATGTTGTCCCCTCTCTTGGAACACCCGTGTCACCATCCTCCACCTGATGGATTCCCCTCTCCTATCAAGACCCAACTCAAGTACTTGTATCATGCAACTCCCCCAGGTAGAACTGACCTGTGGTTCTCTGTGGCTCCATCAGACCTCCAGTCCAGGACCTGCTGCAGTGAATTTACTTTATTACAAATGAAGTAAATTCCCCAAGAGACTGCCTGTTTTGTTCAGTTATATCCTCAGAGTCTAGCTCAGAGCCCAGCACAGTTCCAAAAACAATTCTCAAATTTACAAAGAATAAGACAAATATGGATTTATCCGCCCGTTATGTGCCAGGCACTGTGCTGAGCACTGGACTTTGTGACAGGGATCAAACATGGTCCCTGACCTCAAAAAATCTCCAATTATGCAGATAAATAAAACAGACAGACACCTCCCCCAACCATATTTCCATCCCTCCCACCTAGCATTTACTTGCACATCTGTTTGTGGTAAGTATGGGGTCTAAACCTTCCCTTGGCAGCTTCGGAACAGTGGGGGGAGCATTCTTGACTCATCTGTCACTTGTGATACACCATCGTCACCAAACACTCTTAAGCATCCCTGTAGTATAAATACAAAGCAAGTCACCGCGACGCAGACCCTGATGTCGGGCGCCTGCATTAAACTAATGACATCAGCTCTGAGCAAACAGGAAAGAACAAACAAGCAGAGAAAGAGCCGTGTGCTGCTCAGTCTTGGGAGGGAATCGGAGCACAGGGACATGGAGTACCAGGAACTGCCCTGTCTGGGTGGGAGGAGGAGCATGAATCACTACCTTACTCCCACTCTCAGGAGAAATGACATGATGAAGACAGATAAGAAGTGTGCAAGGCAGGGAGATAATAGCAATAGTCATAGCTAACACTTTTGAGTGCTGTCTACACACCAGGCCCACTTTAACTCTACCAGGTCGTTGAAGACTCACAATAAGCCTGATGTCAATATCCGCTTTATACAGATTGCAAACACTGAGGCTCAGAAGTATTGAGTCACTTGCCTATGACTGCATAGCCAGGAAGAGAGAAGGCGGGGTTTCACACTCAGCTCTGATTCCTGAGCCTGATTTGCCATCATCAAATAGCACCATATTTCCTCAGAGAAGTTAGAAAAGAGTCTAAGACAAACTTTGACCCCCTTTTGTCAAGAGGCACCAAGTTTTGGGTAAGTGGGCATAGGAGTCTGAGAATCAGCCAACTTTTAATTTATTCTTGACTCTAAAGACCCTGTTTGACCCCTCACGTGCTCCTGCTCATCTTCCTCACCAATATGTGTTTCTGTCTTCTTTCTGGGCTGTTAGAGAGGTACATTAAAAAAATAAATAAAAGGCCCTGGCAGGGTAGCTCAGTTGGTTAGAGCATCGTCCCAATATGCCAAGCTTACAGGTTCGATCCCCAGTCAGGGCACATACAAGATGCAACCACTGAATGCATGAGTAAGTGGAAGAACAAATTGATGTTGGTGCTCAAGCTTCTGTGCCTATTCCTCATGGACAACCCGGGGGTGTAATGCAAACTGTGCCGATTTTAAGCCTGAGTTTCTATCCTGGAAATTCTGTGAGCTTTCTGGTACCCTCTGCACAATCCTTTAGTGCAAACACTTAGCTAAAGTGAATGCTGTTTCTGGCAACTGTGAGTTCTGACTGATGCACTCCTCTACTTAAGAACCTTCTATAGCTCCCTATTACCACTGAAGAACTAAGTTCCTTCCCAAGATTGTTCAGGACCTGGATCAAACCCAACTTATATTATATTCCAAGCCTGGATGAAATCCTCTCTTCACTCCCACTTCCCCACCCGCCTCCCTCCCATCAGCCCCTGCAAGTGCCTTGCCCTCCAGCTAAAGAAGTCACCATGCTCTTTATCATCTCCATGCCTTTATACGGGTTCCCTGTCTGCCTATACTAGTAGTGCCATTTTCCCTCTTCTTTATCTGAAAATTACAGCCTTTGAGACTGCAGTACAAAGTCACCTCCTCCATGAAGCCTTCCAGTCCTGCCTCTAGGAAGGTTATGTGATCCTTTTTCTGTGCTCCCTCAGTGCTGGGCTGAGTTGTCTATGACAAGTCTTATTACACTTTCAGGTGTTTATGTGTCAATCTTCCCCCCCAGACCCCTGAAATGGATGCAGAATCTGTCTTAAGAGTCGGTATTAGTTTCCTAGAGCTGCCACAATAAATTACCACACGTTGGGTGGCTTAAAACCATAGATACATATTCTCTCCCGGTTCTGGGGGCCAGAAGTCAAGATGCCGGCAGAGTCAGCTCCTTGCCGTGCTCAGGCTTCTCCTGGCTTCCAGTGTCCTTGGCATCCCTTGGCTGTTGGGTGCACGGCTCCCACCTCTGCCTCCACAGCCACCCAGCACTCTCCCTGCGCCTGTCTCATCTCTCTCCTATCTCTTATAAGGACACCAGTTGTTGGATTTAGGGCCCACCCCAAATCCAGGATGGAATCCAGGATGGTCTCATCTTGAGATCCTTGACTTAATTACATGTGCAAAGACCCTATTTCCAAACAAGGTCACAGTCACAGGGACCAGGGGTGAGGACGCAGACTGACAGTGGACCCCTTATTTGAGGGGGCTACACTCCAAGACCCCCAGTGGATACCTAAAAATGCTAATAGTACAGAACCCTGTCGATGCTGTTTTTTCCCTACGATAAGGGTTACCTTATAAACTAGGCACAGTAAGAGATTGACAGCGGTAACTAATAATGAAAAAGAAGGATGATCACGGTAGACTGTAAAGGTTATGTGAATGGGTCTCGCTCTCTGGAAACACCTTATTGTACTGGACTCACCCTTCGTCCCGTGACGGTGGGAGACGACACCGTGGCTTCGTGATGAGCAGGAGCGGGAAGAATGATGCAGGCGCTTCTGCCCAGCCCAGGCTGCCGCTGACCTTCTGACGTCACGCGCCACAAGGATGACGTCCTTCCCTCAGGACTACGTCGCCGCCCGTCTCCACCGCACACTGAGCACGTGGTCTGGCCGGGACTTCTGCAGTTTGAGGTGCGACAGCAAGACCAGCGGGAGTTTCTTTCCTTCCTCACAATTTCACGGGTACAAGGTCCATTCTCACCGCGGGCCTTGCAACCTCAGCATCCCACGGCTTTTCTCTCCCCCTCGAGTCCAGAATGTTCGCCTTGACCCTTAAAGGGGCACGTGTGGGCTTCTCTCGGGCGTGTCCCCTCGGGCCGTAAAATATGGAGTAAAATAAGGTGACTGGACCATCAGCACCGCGGTGCCACCACCACAGCTTGGCTGACTGGACCGGTTGCTGCTGAGAGAAACTCCGGGAAAAGGGGAGGAGTCACGTGCAGCGAGACAACGAAAAACCGCGAGATTTCATCACTGGTCTCCGCACACGATTTCCTGCCTGAGCGCGGTGCTGTACACCTGAAACCAATACAAAGTAATATTGGACGTCAGCTGTGATTGGAAAATAAAATTTAAGAAATAAAAAAAAGTTTCTATATGAATTGTTTACTTCTGGAACTGTCCATGTAATATTTTCGGACCACGGTTGACTGAGGTAGCAAACCACAGAAATCAAAACAGTGTTAGGGAGGATCGCTTATCTTTTTGGAGAAGAGGATGCATGATTCAATCTTCCTCAGACATTTTGGGGGCTGTGAGGCCAGAGCATTCGAAATAGTTTGGCTGAGTGAAAATACTGATATTTGGTTTATTGTGGAATCCCAGCACTAAGAACTGCCTGGTATACAGTGAGTGCTCAATATATGCATGGGCAGGCGTCCAGCCATCACCAAAGATTTTCGGGCGCACAAAGGAGGAGACACGGCGGACAAGCCTATTTTATTTGAGACGGCAAGGGCTGCCCCGAGAAAGGCGTGACAAACACAGGCGCAGAGTGTGCCCGGCACACTGAGCCTTGCTGTTGCCACCTGAGGATTATTCTATTCTTAGCATCATTCAGAAGGATGGGGGCTGACCTCAAGAACTTTCCTCACACAAGAGCCAAAGGTAGTCACGAGACAAGGCATGGGGCCATTTTGGAGAGACTTGAACAAGCAAGCTTTGAAGCAACCACAGAAAATGAATGATCTGCTGAACCACTGGTTAATCCGGGGGAGAGTGTATGTGAACTTAAACCTGTGGAGCAAAGCAGATGTAATATTCCTTCTGCTGGAATATTGTGTGTGGCCCCCTTCTCCCTGCCATAATATCCCAAGGGCACGAGGTCCCCGATGGACATCTGAGCTCCTACAGCTATGTGAAGAAAAATTGGGCTAGCATCATTATTCCCAGTTATCATGCAGTGTTTCCATACACTGGCATGCATTACCTCTCACTGAAGCTTTGTATCAGCTCTCTGTGGCATATATTCTTGTTACCCCCATTGTGTAGATGAAAACACTGAGGTTCCTTAAGCCAAGTTCTGAACCCTGGGGTGTTTGACCCTACACTCTGCGAACATTTTGCTCAACAGCCCACAAGTCACTTTTGAAGCCTTTCCAGCTCTAAAAATTGCACAGTTCTCAAGTGTAGACCCCACCCTTGGCCCTGCTTCCTGGAAACCCTCTTACAACCATTACTCTTTCCCAGGTCAGCCTTGGCAGCCCCAGGCAGGGTTAGGGGCAGCCAGACCAGGGAAGGTGAGTTTCTCGGGCATAAATCCCCAGTCTTCGACACGCCCCTTAATGGCTTATCTTTGGAAAATGTGGCCCGGGATAAGCCAGGGGGATGGCAGACCAGGTCATAAAGCAGCCACCAGGGGACACGGGGTGTCAGGGCTATATTCCTGACATTCCAACTGGTCAATGGCAAAAGACCAGCCTACTCTCCCCGCCCCCCCCCCAACTCCTCAACACCCCCCCCCCCACCATAAAATGCCCTGATCCATTGAGATGCCACAGGGAAACCACATAGGTCTTCTCTCATCTTTCCCTAAGGCATCCATTCTTGCCAGATCCCCCGGAGCCACTGCCCGGGGCTGTCCTTCATCCTCTGATTCGTTGCAGATGTATGAATTTGCTAGGAAAGCTCCGATTTCAAAGCCCCACGGACAGAGCCTCTGGCCTCTTGGGCACTGGCCTCTGCATGAAGGTCCTTCCATGGATGGATGGATGGACGGCTCACACCTCCCTGTGGGGGCCATGCACCCAAGGCCTTTGTCCTCCTCACAGAAAGGACACAGAAACCCCTCATCCCTGAGTGAGGCATGTTTGGGGGTTTAGAGATTTCCCTTTTTCCTTAGGTAACTTACTTGCCTTCTCTGTACCTCATCCATAAAATGGGGATAGTTCCAGTCTCCTAGCAATACTGGGAGAATTAAATGAGAAGGTCTATATAAAATGCTTTGCACATACTAAGTACTCCATAAATTTTAAGGACTCCATAAACTCCCTGGAGTGGGTTGTCCTTTACTTTGAATTAACCACCAGTTTGTCAGCACCCACAGTGCGCAGGTCTCTCAATATTCCACTCTTGCCGCCACCCATGTAGCCTTGGCTCCACAAATAGCTTTCTGTCCCAGAGCATCTTCCGCAAGGAGGAGGAATGATGTCATTTTCATACAGTACAGCTCCCTTTGGGCCACCCACACTGCAAGGGCTCCGTAGCCACAGTGGCTGGTGGCTGCTCCATTGGAAGCACAGCTCACCCTGGATGGGAGCTCCCCTGAGTCACTGACACTGGAGACCAGGAGGCTTCTCTCTCCAGCAAGTCCTTCCCTCTACCTGCAAACCTCCCACCTGTTCACAGTCAGCCGCTGCTCCCTGTCCCTTCAGGGACCCACAGGGGGCAGCGTCCGGCTCTGGCGTGGTCCAGCTGAGCCCAGCCCAGGCTCGCCTCTCCACCAGGTGATGGGGGATGGGAGGCTCTGCCCACTCTGCCTGCACTGCCCCCAACGCTCTGTGCCCATCCTTGTGTGTGTCCTCGCCCTCCTAGTCAGCACCGAGTGGGGAACACAAAGCAATGAGGCAGGCATCTGAGCGCACATGGTGGAGCGGTGAGGACTGCAGCCAACATGCCCCAAGAATGCTCTGCCTCTGCTCACCATCCGCCAGCCGCTGCCAATCAGGACATGCGCCCAATGTGGCTGAATCACTTACCTTCCTAAGCTGAGGAATTGTGACTGTGATATGAAATCTCCTGATTGATAGTTACTTTTGGCTCAATAGATGTTTTTATAACAGACTTTCTTTTCAGAGCACTTTTAAGTCACGGGAAAATTGGGCGGAAGGCATAGAGACTTCCTATATACCTCCTGCCCTCCCCCCTCCTCCGACACACACACACACACACACACAGCCTCCCCCACTATCAACATCCCCCAGCAGAGGGGGACATTTGTTATAATCAGTGAACCTTCATGCTACGTGATTATCACCCAAAGTCCCTGGTTTACACGAGGGTTCACTCTTGGTGCCGTACACTGTAGAGGTTTGGACAGGTGTGTATTGACATTTATCCATCATTACTGTGTCATACAGAATAATTTCTCTGCCCTAAAAATCCTCTGTGCTCTGCCTATTCATCTCCCTTGGCCCCCAACCCCTGCAACCACTGGCCTTTCTACTGTTTCCATAGTTTTGCCTTTTCCAGAATGTCGTATGGTTGGAATCATACAGTATATAGCCTTTTCAGATGGGCTTCTTTCACAGAATATGCGCAACAGAAATCAATATGCACGCATTGACAGTGCGTGTGCAAAAACAAAACAGTTTTGGAAGGGACTTGAAATGACATGTAGTCATGTGACGAGTTAATGGCACAGGTGGGACAAGAACAGATTCTGTTATTTTTTCACCTTAGCCCTCAACTCCAGCTTCTCTATTATCTGTCTGCCACCACCAGAATGTCTGTTTTGTTCATTGTTATGTCCCCAGTTCCTAGATCAAAGCACACTGTAAGTGCTCAATAAACATTTGTTGAATGAATGAACAAATGACAATGCTCTGTATTTAGTACTCTTCTTTTTTTGTTTGTTTGTTTTGTTAATCCTACCCACAGATATGTTTCCATTGATTTTTAGAGAGAGAGGAAGGGAGGAGGGGGAGACAGAGAGAGAGAGAAACATCGATGTGAGAGAGAGACACTGATTGGTTGCCTCCCGCATGCACCCTGACCAGGGCCAGGGGCTGAGCCTGCAGCTGAGGTACGTGCCCTTGACTGGAACCAAACCTGGGACCCTTTCAGGACATGGGCCAATGCTCTATCCACTGAGCCAAACCAGCTAGGGCCTTAGTACTCTTCTTATTCCTGTCTTACTAAAGAGGAAACTGAGGCACAGAGAAAGCAAGTGCATGGTCACAAGACTTAACATGCCAAACACAATCACGTCATCACTAAACGCTGCCAACTGCACCCTTGGCTGTTGCTGGACTTCTTTGGATGAATTCACATAATTAATAGTTATTGAGTGTCTGCATGCAGATTTGAGCAACAATTCAGTCCCTGCCCTCAAAGCAACTCACAGCTTGGTGGATAAGCAGGGTTAGGAAAACCACAATGACAATGGTGAGACTATCTTAGGGTCAACAGGAGGGGCATAAATGAGAGAGACTTGGAGGTTAGGAAGGCCCCCTAGAGGAGGTGACATTCAAGGCAAGACCTAAGGGTGTATGGAAGGAAAAGCATTCCAGGGGAGGTCCGGGGGGGCGGGGCGGGGGGCGCGGGTCAGGGGCATGGGGGGGCACGGAGTGAAACAGATGTGCAGAGTTCTGGAGGCAAGGGAGAGAGAGTGGTTGAGTGAAGGTAGTCTGAACTATACTGATGGCATTTAGCAAAAGGTACTTCCCTCTCCTTTGCTGTGTCGCTCCAACCATTCCCAGCCTCTGTGATGGGAAGAGCCAAAGACATTTTGGCGGTGCTTACACCGTCCCTGACACTTCCAAACGCTGGGGCTCTTTCCGCTTTAATCCAAGGAATTAGCTTCTGGCCCCACCAGTGTCATTCCCTGAATGGCTGGAGAGCAGAGGTCAATGCATTAAGCAGGGCAGATTAATACCCAACCGTAAATCCCAGAAGCAGCGCTTCAGCAGCAGTAATATTTCACGCGGGGCTGTCCAGCCATTGATCGGCCCATCCTGGGGAGGGTGCGTGCTGCGTCCTGGGCCAGCCGTGTTTATGAGCCCCGCCAGGCCCTCCTGGGCAGCGCCCCCCACACGCTGCCCTTTGATCAGGGAAATCCAATACCTGAGGTCTGGGCTTTATAGGCAAGCGAGTCTAGATTAAGGGAATTAACCACAGTAGATCACAACTAATAAAATGGTGCCTGGGCCCCACCACAGCGTGGCCCTGGGGGACAGGAGGGGGTGGGGGGCACAAGGGCTGCCTAGGGTCCCACCTAGGGCCACCACTCCTCCCTGAGCCACGCTGTGCAGGGAGGCTGAGTGTGTGTGTGTGTGTGTGTGTGTGTGTGTGTGTGTGTGCCTGCATGCGCACACAAGGGCATGTGTATGTTCATCTAAACTCTCTCACAAACTTATTTTGCCTTTTCTCCATCCTCCATAGAACATACCAATGTAGATTTAATGTTTCCTAGAGATACGGGGACTCCCAGACCATCCACTTAGTCACCATTTCTCTATGTAGTAATTTATTCATCAAATACTTATATGAGTAGGTGTGGTAGGCACAGTTGTGGGTTGAATTTTATCCCCCCAACAGATGGATCCAAATCCTAATCCCTGATACTTATGAGTATGACCTTATCTGGGAAGGGGATTTTGCAGATATCAGCAAGTTAATAGGAAGACACAGGGGATGACACTGGGCATGCATTCTGTCAGGAGAACTGCAGGGGCCTCCGTATGGTTACCGTAGGTGTCAACTTGGCTAGGCATGGTACCCAGATATTTGGTCAAGCATCAGTCACTGGAAGGTATTTTTATTTTTCTGAGAGTAACATTTCAATCAGTAGACTTTGAGTGAAGCAGATGATACTCCACGGTGGGGTGGGCTCCACCCCAGGAGCATCAGTCGAAGAACCTAAAGAAAGACAGAGGTCCCCCCAGAAAGAGGAAATGCTGTAACAGCAGCTCTTCTCTGGGTCTCCATCCAGCCTGCCCGCTGGCCCTGAAGTTTTTAAACTTGTCACCAGCTCCACTGCATGAACCTATTCCTCGAAATCTCTCTCTCTATATATATACACATATATAAATACACATACACACACTAGAGGCCCAGTGCATGAAATTCGTGCATGGGGGGGGGGGTGTCCCTCAGCCCAGCCTGCACCCTCTCCAATCTGGGACCCCTCGAGGGATGTCCAACTGCCTGTTTAGGCCCAATCCCTAAACAAGCAATCGGACATCCCTCTCACAATCCAGGACTGCTGGCTCCCAAATGCTCACCTGCCTGCCTGCCTGCCTGCCTGCCTGATTGCCCCTAACTGCTTCTTCCTACCAGCATGATCACCCCCTAACCACTCCCCTGCCAGCCTGATCAATGCCTAACAGCTCCCTAGCCAGCCTGTTTGCCCCTAATTGCCCTCCCCTGCAGGCCTGGTCCCCCCCCAACTGCCCTCAACTGCAGGCCTGATTGCCCCCAACTGCCCTCCCCTGCAGGCCTGGTCCCCCCCCCACAACTGTTCTCCTCTGCACGCCTGGTCCCCCCCCAATTGCCCTCCTCTGCTGGCCCAGTCACCCCTAACTGCCCTCCCCTGCAGGCCTGATTGCCCCCAACTGCCCTCCCTTGCAGGCCTGGTCCCTCCCAATTGCCCTGCCCTGCTGGCCTGATCACCCACAACTGCTCTCCCCTGCCGGCCATCTTGTGTCCACATGGGGGCGGCCATCTTTGACCACATGGGGACGGCCATCTTGTGTGTTGGAGTTATGGTCAATTTGCATATTACTCTTTTATTATATAGGATATATATATACACACACACACACACACACACACACATATATTATTTTGTATATTTATGTTATATAAATATAATTCTAAAGTATACATAAATTTTATACATATTTATTATGTATAAAATGATTAATTCATATAATCTCCATTTTTAATATGCATTTTCTTTGTTGAAGGAAACAAGTCAATTTTTTGTTTCCTGTTTCTGCTGTAACAAATGACCACAAATATAGTGGTTTTATTATTTATGCTAGAGGCCCAGTGCATGAAAATTGTGCATTCTGAGGGGGTCCCTCAGCCCGGCCTGCACCCTCTTGCAGTCTGGGAGCACTTGGGGGATGTCCAACTACTGCAGAGGTGGGAGAGGTTCCCTCCACTGCCGCTGCGCTCGCCAGCTGTGAGCCTGGCTTCTGGCTGAGCGGTGCTCCCCCTGTGGGAGCACACTGACCACCAGGGGGCAGCTCCTGTGTCGAGCATCTGACCCCTGGTGGTCAGTGTACATCATAGCGACCGGTCATTTTGCTATTCAGTCTATTTGCACATTAGCCTTTTATTAACAGGATTATATATTTACATATAATATAAGTTATATATACTTTGTGTGTAAATATAAATATGTATATATATATGTATCTATATATGTATCTATATATATGTATAGTTATCTGTATATATATACCTGCTATTTGTTTTGTTTCTCTGGAGAGCCCTGACTCAGCCTCCAAACCAAACCAGACTCCCTTCCTCAAGCCTTTTCTTCTTTCCATTGTAATTTCTGTATCTTTAATCATGACCTTCCCTTGCCTGCAAATTCTCTCCCTCCCAATTACTCTTCCCACGCCCCACACCCGGGTCCTTGGGGTTGTCAGCCCCAGACTGAAGTGACCCCCTGAGATTGGTCAAGATCAGACTGGATCCCTGGTTCATCTGACCCCAAAGTCCATGCTCTTAACTATGGCTGCTCAGTGGTGTGCTCCTAACCTAATGCTAGTGGGCATTTTTGAATTCTGGAAATATCCAATGTACAAAAAAGTAGAAAACAGTATGAGGAACCCCTTTTCCCATCTCCTAGCTTCCAAGTTTTCAGCTTGTGGCTATTCTTGCTTCATCTATATACATACCTCCCCACCCTCAACCCATATATTATTTTGACACAAATCCCAAACATCATGTTTCTGTTCAATTCATTCATAAATATTTCAGAAGGTAGTGCTAAAAGACAAGAACATTTTGTCTTAACATAACCACAATACCATTATCACAACCCCAAATTGAACAATCATCCTATCTAATAAACAGGGAATATGCTAATTGACCAACACACCCTCACAAAGATGGCAGCCCCCACAGCCAATAAGGAGGGAATATGCTAATTGACTGTCACGCCCTCAAAGATGGCGGCACCCACAGCCATACAATGGTGGCGCCCAGTCCCCTCAGCCCTGCCAGGGCAGCAGGTGCACAGCACAGCCTGGCCCACCCCCAGATGAGTCCAGCCGCTCCCCACACTTGCCTCCAGAGTCCCCCAGTCCCCTCAGCCCCCCAGCCACCCAGGGCCACCTGCGGCTCAGGTAACCAGGGCCGGCTGAGGCTTGTGCTGCTGGCAGTGGCAGCAGCAGAGGTGTGATGGGGGTGTCACCTTCCCCTGATCACCCGGTCACCTCCCACCCAAGGGCTCCTGGACTGTGAGAGGGGGAAGGCCTGGTTGAGGGACCCCACCCTCTAGTGCATGAATTTTCATTCACCAGGCCTCTTGTTTCCCAATATTATCAAAGGTTCAGGCTGCTCTTCTGATTTCCAGTCATCTCATACACGTCATTAATATTTTTTTCCATTTTTTAAAATTTGTCAGAATTGGGCTCCAAATAAGATCTGGTGATTCCAGGCAGATTGTGGCCGGGTGACGTGCCTCTGGGTCACTTTTAAACTATAGGTTTCCCTCTGCCTTGGTTTGAGTTCTCCCCCAAAGCAGCCCTGGAAACAAGGATTTGGGCACAAATGGTTGATTTTGCAGGCGATCCCAAGAAGCACAGTGAGGGAATGCATACGTGACCAAGAGCTGGTAAAGTGCATGTTAATAAACAACAGCCATTGGGGCAGCTGGGGCTCAGTGCCCCTGAGCACCCCCTTCAGAGCAACCCCACCAAGGGGACAAAAATGGGAGCGTCTACCCACCAACCCCCATCCTGTCTTGGTCCAGGGATACTCCTGAGACTTTTCACACCAGAGCACTTCCCTCCTGCCCCAGGGGCAGAGCCAGCAGCTTCAGCAGCCAGAGGGGCCCTCAGACACACCAGGAGGCCGTGGTGGGGGGCACTTACAGTATCAGCTACCAACTGATATGCTTTTTTTGTGTGGTGGAAGCCACCGGGTCTTCCTTTTCCTGTTTCTCATGTCATTCTGATACTGCCTCTCCCACTCCCTCTTTCGTTTATAATTATCCTGATTACTCTGCACCCATGCCAATAATTCAGCGGAATCTCCCATCTCAAGGTCAGCTGATTAGCCAACTTAATTCCATCTGCACCCTATTCTGCAGGTTATTTAATATAGTCACAGGTTCCAGGGAATGGGATGTGGACATATTTGGGGGCCATGATTCTGCTGGCCCCTGCTCCTTTTTCGGCATGGTATCCACATACATCCCCACGGTGTGCTTTTAGCGCATTCCTCTGTCCCCTGTATTTTCTGCAAATTTCAGTGGAATTTAGAGACTTCATTGATTCAGGGATGATTTGTTTTTGGCAAGACTATGTCACAGGTGGTGGTGTGAATGTGAAAGCTGTAAAGCATTAGTTGAGGCACACTTACATGTACCAAACAGACTGAAAATTTACGTTGCTTCTAACCACCCCTCCCTGAGCAACTCACAGCGAGTCAAGAATTGGACTGGGAGAAATTTTCAAAGGAAGACAACATCCAGAAATCAAAGATGCACACTGAATGGCCAGATTATTATGATCTCTGAATGCATAATAATCTGGCCACTCAGTGTATATCCTATATAATAAGAGGCTAATATGCAAATTGTCTCCTCGACCAGGAGTTTGACCAGCAGGCAGGTCGGCCAACAACCCATGTCCCCTCCCCCTGGCCAGGCTGGCTGGACCCCACCCATGCACAAATTCAATCACTGGGCCTCTAAAATACACACACACACACACACACACACACACACACACACACACACACACTGAGTGGCCAGATTATTATGCGTTCAGAGATCATAATAATCTGGCCACTCAGTGTATGTGTCTTTTATTCTTTATTCACTAAAAAAAGTCCTCCCCATTACAGCTTTTAGGCAAAAATAATAATAATCAAGAAAGAGAAAAGGTTTTCAAAAACATGTTTAAGTGGTTTAGAAGAGAGAGAATATGAACTTCCTATACAAGGCAAGGAATTTGCACACCCAGTATGCTCTGATCAGCAGTTCCAAGAGTGCATTTTATCTGAACTCCGTTTTCTACGCCTTCCAGGGTCTACCTAAGGTGCCTGAAACCACACCCACAGGAAGAGAGGTCCCAGATTGCATTCAAAACAAAAACAATACAACCCCAAACCAGTGAGATATCACTTCACACTCAGTAGGTTGACTACTATCAAAACCAACCACATAAAAATAAATAAAACAGACATTAGCAAATGTTGGCAGAGGCGTGAAGAAATGGAAACCCTCAAGAAATTAAACATAGAACGACCCTATGACCTGGCAACTCCACCTCTAGATATATACCCAAAAGGATTGAAAGCAGGGACTGGAACATACATTTGTACATCCATGTTTCTAGCAGCCACAAGGTGGAAACCACCCAAAGGTTCATCAAATGATGAGCAGATAAACAACACGTGGTACTTCCATACAATGGAATACTACTCAGCCTTGAAAAAGGAAGGAAATTCTGACAGCTGCTACCACACGGATGAACCTTGCAGCCATTATGCTGAGTTACATGTTACATAAGCCAGGCACCAAAGGACAAATGATGCATGATTCCACTTATATGACCCATAATAGTCAAATTCATGGAGCTAGAAAGTAGCATTGCCAGAGGCTGGGGGCGGGGGGGGGAGGTGGAGAGAGAATGGGAGTTAGGGTTTAAGAAGGATGGAGCTTCAGTTTGGGATGATGAAAAAGGTCTGAAGATGCATGGTGATGATAGCTGCCCAGCACTGTGAATGCACTCCATGCTACTGAACTATAAAATCATTAAAATAGTCCATTTTATGTTATGTACATTCTACCAGAATAATAAAAAGAGAGAGAAATACAATTGTATCTCATTTCCTTGCCACTGGAAAAGCCCTACTCCCGGAATCAAGGAAGAAGAAGAAGAAGAAGCGTTTGCCAAGAGACATATAAAGAAGAAATTGTTCCCGGCAGGAGGAGGCCCACTTTCAACCAAGACAGGGAGTTATTTTCGTTTTCTTCCTTTGTTGCCACTCATGTTTTCAATTTTCTGAAATTGCTACATCTCCGGGTTTTCAAATGTCAGAGGCAGAAGGGTTCTCACCATACAGAATCTCCCAGAACCCTGTCATCAAATTACACACTGGTCAACCGTGCCATAAACATTCATCCATGTCACAGATGAACATCATATTTCACAGCAACTGGTCTTTTTTTTTTTTAAAAAGCAACTTTAGACCAAAGGATGTGAACTTGGCCAGGAGAGTGGAAAAAGAAGCAAGCCGAACGGGGGAAAATGCTTTTCAAAGGCTTTTAAGATGGGAGGAGCAGTCACTGGTGATAAAATGTGGATTCCGTGGGATGAAAGTACCATAATTTAAAAGACAGGGTGGATGTAGCTAGCCATTCTCATACACTGAGGGAAGCATGCCAGAGGATGCAGACTCCAACACAGTTTTATGAGTAAAAAACTTACGGCCATCACATATATTTAAGTCATATCTCATTTTTTCTTTTTGGTTCTTCATATTTATTTGTTTTCTGATTTAAAATATTCAGTCCATATAGATATGCATAAATCAGAAAACGGAAACTTGTCATGATCCTGTCGCATAGAGAAAACACCTTGAACAATAATGTATAAGCTCCTCCCCAATTTTTTTCTATGCAGAGAAATATATAATCACACGTATTCATGTACATGTAAAAATGACTACCTACATTTATAGTTATATATAACATATATAATAAATCATATATTATATATTCCATTTTTGTATGACCAAATTTTTCTCTCAAACAGAGGATACTGTAAAACATTATCTCCCAACTTGCTTCTTTAAGCTATCAAGAAATTATGGATACCTTGGCATACTGACACGTCTAGCCAACTTGATCTTTTGAATGGCTGCCTGGTATTCCGTGAAGAGCAGTGCTCAGCCACATAACTTACTCCCCATTAATGGGCAGTGGGGTTATGACCTTTTTCATGTCCTTCTAGGGGAGAGAGAAGAGTGTATTTAATCCCTGCTGAAATCAAAGCAATGTAAAACACACTTTCTAAAACCCTCTCTCTTCAGCTTGCTTCAGGGAACTCTGAAAATTTCAACACTGTCCCCTCTAAACTTGGGTTCCACATGTCCGTTTTCTAGAACACCATTATTGGTTTTCTGATTATAAATATTCAATCCCTTTAGATACTTAACAGGTGTTGCACAGGATACTAAGTACTGTTCAAAAGAACAAAGCAGCCCTGGCCGGTGTGGCTCGGTTGGTTGGGCCTCGCCCCGGGCACTGGAAAGGTGACCGGCTCCAGTCCAGGTCAGGGCACACACCCAGGTTTCAGGCTGGTCCCCAGTCTGAAAGGTGACCGGCTCCAGTCCAGGTCAGGGCACACACCCAGGTTTCAGGCTGGTCCCCAGTCGGGGCGCATGCGAGAAGCAAGGGATCAATGTTTCTCACATCGATGTTTCTCTCTCTCTTCCTTTTCTTCTCCCTTCTCCTCTCTCTAAAATCAATAAAACATATCCTGGGGTGAGGATTGAAGGGAGAACAACAACAACAACAAAAATTGTCTATACGGATTATAATGAAGTCATCTCCAAGGCTTATTATGAAATGTATAAGAGGTACTGTGTAATGTCATATGCCTTACAACTATATTCAGAGCTATGTAAAGTCTTTGCATGAGTCAGTTGCACAGAATACCTCTGGCAGGAAGTGAAGAAACAGGCGGCTGATTGCTTCCCTGAAAGGGACGTGGGTGGAGGACAGAGCAGAGGCCCCGTGAGGAGCCACACGCAGGTCCCGTGGCCAGCCTTCCCCACCAATGATGGGAGAGGCCTCTGCCACCACCACCAAGCTCCATGCATTGATTCCTGGGAAGTCGGCTGAAATGCCTCAGGCCACACACGTGGCATGGCTCAGTGCTTGAGCAGCGACTTAGGAACCAAGAGGTCACAGGTTCAATTCCCAGTCAGGACACATGCCAGGATGGTGGGCTCGATCCCCGGTTTGGGGTGTGCAGGAGGCAGCTGATGGATGATGCTTCTCTCTCATAGATGTTTCTCTCTCTCTCTTCCTCTCTCTCTAAGAACACATTTTAAAAAATAAAATAAAATGCTTCAGGCCAACACATCATCTGAACGGACTGCTGCCTTAGTCTCTAGTCCCCGAGGCTTGGGGTACAGACAGCCAGGGTGGGAACTCCTGCTCAGTCCCAGCCAGCAGCTTGAAGGGCTTTGGGAGGGTCTGTACTTAACAGAATGAGGCAAAGAATTGGAGGGGGCTGCTCCCCAGAGCACGGCTGCCTTGGGAGCGTGGGCAGCTCACAGCCAGAAAACAGAAGGAAAACTGGAAAGGCCTGCATCTTCTCTACCCCTTTAAGAAAGACACCTCTGGATGCTGGCTGGAGGTCCCAGCAGGAAACCAAACACACACAGAAGGGCTGCCCAGCCAAATAAATAGTCATTTATTAAGGTACTTGTCTCCCAGCAGGAAATCAGCATGGGGGAGGGGTCTCCATGGAGGACAGCCATTTTTAAGAGAGAGGGTAAAAACCTTGATTTGAAACACTTGTCTCCAGATGGGACCAGTAAAAACTCAGGCCCCCAGCCTGGTTCCAAACCTCACAGGCAAAAAATAAAAAAATAGCAAAGAACTTTCTAGAACCTTCTTTCCAGGGCAGGAAGCAAGGCGCTCCACAGGCCACCATGTGGGCTAGTCCACCTCAGCTTCCCCCAGACTTGTGCCTCCACGGCTTCCTCTGCATTTGAGGCTGAGGCGAAGGTGAGCGCCCTGCAGCACCTTTGGTTTCTGCAAAGCAAGGCTATCTGTGGACCGGAGCCAGGACCTGGTCTGAAGAAGGATTTCCCACCTTGACTCTGGGCAGGGCTCCGGGCAGCACGTCCAGGATGGGGCTTCCCCCCAGCCAGGCTGCTCCAGCCTCACGGCTCCCCTCTCTTGAGAGAGCCACGCTCTCTTCTTCCATGGAGCCTGCACAAGGCTTTCCTGCTTAGCCTGGCATGTTCCCTCCCCACCCACCACACCCCACCACCAGCACCAGCACCAGGCGCCTCGCAACGCCTCATCTGCCAGCCCGGGCCACCTGGGAAGGTGTCTCTGATCACCCTGACAAGCCCAGAGGCCTTGCTATGGGCTCTGCTGTACCCACCCTCTCCCCAAATTGCACATTGCCAGGGCACCTCACAGTGGGCATCTCGGTTTATGTAGGGGTGCTGCCAATTGCTATTCTTCTCCGCTGCTCTGTCATTCACCGGGACAGCCATAGAGTATGGCCCAGAGCAATTTAATATGTGTTCAATGAATGAATAAATGAACCTCAAAGAAAATAAGTGATTATTCCTCAGGCTCCTTGGCAAGTGTTCAAACACTTGAATGCATGCATGAAAGAGGGAATGAATGAATGAGTTCATGAGTGGGTAAATGAATGAGTGAATGAATAAGAGTGAGTGATTAAGTAATGAAGGAATAGGTGAATGAATAAGTGAACAAAGGAATGAGTCAATAAGTGAATACCTAAGTGGAATAATAAATGAGAGAATAAGTGAGTGAGTGAATTAATGAATGGGTGAGTGAGTGAGCGGATACATGAGTGGAATAATGAATGAGTGAATAAATGAATGGGTGATTGAATGAGTGAAAGAGTAAGCAAAGGAGTGAGAATGGTAGTGATGGGGCCCAGGGGGTGGCCCTATCAGATAATACCCTTTGTCTGCCTCCGTTTCCCTCTGTGTAGTCAGAGAAAGAGGCAGGAGAAGATGGCATGAATATGACTCCAACACATGGCAAGAGGAGGGCATGGCTCTCAGGGGCACGTGGGGGCAGGGAACTTCCAGGCAGAAGCTGACTCCCAAAGGGGCAGCTCTGTCCCTGACCCTTTCCACCTTCCCTTGTTCTGATCTTTATGGGGCCATCTGCCTTTTAGCATCAAAGGAGACAGCGGGGCCGCGATTTGTCCCACAACAGCTCTATAAAAATGTAATTACCCAATAACCCGCTGTCTGCAAAACAAACCATCTTCCTGTTTCTTCTCCCATAAAAAGCACTTGACAGCCCTGTTCTATCAGCTTATAAAACCTGGAGAGAGTTGACTTAGCCCTCTGTGGAATGGAACCCCTGAGGGGGAGAGGCCGGAGGCCGGAGAAGCACACCTCTGCCCCCCACGCAGTCAGCTGCCACGTCGCCGGAGGTTTCCAGTGAAGGCGAGGGGGGCCGTCATCGCCGTGGGATGCGTCACTGGACAACGCAGGTCACACCTAGAGAGGACAGGGGCTTGGAGACGCTGAGGGCCCTCGCCTCTGCAGCCACGGCAGCATCCTCTCACCTCCAGGAAGGCCGGCCCTTCAGTCAGCCACTCAACAAACACGGGCCAGGCACCGACCACGCACGAGGCCTGCAGCTAGGGTTCAAGTCCGGTCCAGCATGTGCAGGTCCTTCAGGAAACACACATCCACAATATGCATGCACTTATTTTAAATGATGGTGGAACACTTTGATCTGAATTTATTAACATGCAAAAAGTATGTTTAATCCATTATTACATGGATGGGGCAGGTTTATAAAACAGGATAGTATGGCTCCATTTTTATTTATGTTTTAATTAAAAGGAAAAAAATACGGGAATTTGAGGGGGGGGGATGACAGACTTGTTTTATATGTTCATTGTGGAGCTATGCAGTGGGGTGAATTGTGTCCCCTCCCAAAAAAAGCTATGTCCAGGCCCCCACTCACCTGACTACTGGCTGCGACCTTATTTGGAAACAGGGCCTTTGCAGATGTAACCAAGGCAAGGACCACGATGAGGTCATCCTGGGTTAGGGAGGGTCCTGCATCCAATGAGACGGTCCTCTCGGGGCAAGGAAGGGAGATTGGATAGGCTCGCAGGGGGAGAGGCCACGCGGAGACAGGCGGAGCCTGAGGGAGCCGCCACAGCCCAGGAGGCCCTGGAGCTGGAAGAGGCGAAGAAGCCCTCCTTGGAGCCTTTGGAGGGCGCGCGGCCCTGCGGACATTTGGGTTTCAGACTCGGTCCTCAGGGCTGCTGTCGTGTGAGCCACCACGTTGGTGGCGATGGGTACAGAGGCCACAGCGTGAACACATTGAACCGTTCACTAAAATGGGTCGTCCATCGCGCTGGTGGTCCGTGAGGTCCGAAAGGTTGGCGGCCGCTGGTCTATTGTATTTAAATTGTACTTTTTTAAAAAATGTACTTTACTGATTTCTTTTAGAGAGAGAGGAAGGGAGAGGGAGAGTTAGAAACATCCATCAGCTGTCTTCTGCACACCCCCCACAGGGGAGCGAGCCCGCAACTCGGGCACATGCCCTGACCAGGAATCGGACTGTTGGCCTCTTGGTTCCTGGCTCAGAAGCACTCTGCTAAACAGGGAGAGCAAGGACTCAGAACAGACATGTCTTTAAGAAAAACACACAGATGGCTACCAAGCCCATGAAAAGGCGCTCAACGTCATTAGCCATTAGGGAAAGGCCAATCCAAACCGCAGTGAGATGCCGCTTCACACCCACCGGATGGCGATCGCCAAAGACGGAAGAACAAGTGTTGGTGAAGATGTGGAGAGCTGGGAACCCTCAGGCACTGCTGTGGGAATGCAGAACGGCTCTGCCACTGTGGGAAACAGTTCCTCGAAGAGTTCCGTGCAATGACCTATGAGCCAGCAAGCCCGCCTCTCGGTATACACCCAATAGAACTGGCAGCAGGGACCCAAACAGCTATTTATACAACCACATTCTGAACGGCGTTAGTCACAATAGCCAGAGGTGGCAAGTGTCTGTAGACAGATGAATGAACAAAATACGGGAGGTACAGGCATGCCATAATGTTATCCAGCCTTAAACAGAAATGACATGCTGACACACGCTACACAGCATGCATGAACCATGAAGGCATGATGCTGGGTGAAAGAAGCCAGATAGGAAAGGGTACATCTAATAGGATCCCGCTCACAGGAGGTGCCTAGCCCAGGGTGCTCAAGGAGACAGAGTAACAGAGATGACCTGTTGCAGGAGGAGGAGCTGGTGTTTAATGGTACAGGATCCATTTGGGATGACGGAAAGGCTCTGGAAATGGACTGCGGGGAGGGCTGTAGGACACTGTAAATGTACTGTCACTAAACTGCACACTTCAAATGGTAAACTTTGTTGTCTAGTAGATCTATATACTATAAATTTTGTTATTTATTATATAAATCTATATATATGCAACGGAAAACATAAAATTTACCATTTCAACAACTTTATTTTTTAAATATGTTTTTATTGATTTCAGAGAGGAAGGGAGAGAGATAGCTAGGTAGAAACATCCATGATGAGAGTAATCACTGATCGGCTGCCTCCTGCACGCCCCACACCGGGGATGGAGCCTGAAACCCAGGCCTGTGCCCTGACTAGGAATCGAACTGTGACCTCCTGGTTCGTAGGTTTACACTCAACCACTGAGCCACGCCGGCTGGGCTATTTTAACCACTTTGAGTTATGTATACCTAAAATAGGAGAGACGCAGACATATTAGCAGGAACTTAAGGTGCTTTTTGTTTTCGTCTTTACACTTAGCACTTTTGGGGGTTTCTAATACTTGTCTTACTATGAATGTAGGTTGTGTAAAGAACTCACAGTCTGGTAGGGAGTAGAGAAGGAGATCGGCTAGGACAGTATGTGGTAATATACAGACCACGCCGGACCTATGGAAGGGTCCCCAGAGGGAGGATGAGGAGCAGGAATGAGCCAGGCAGAGAGGGAAGGGGAGAGGGCAGGGCGTTCCAGGTGAGAACTTGCACTGAGAGTGCAAAACCACCTGGTTTGATTCTTAGCCTGGCTCCGTACTTGCTGTGTGTCCCCGGCTGAGTTAGTTAACCTCTCTGTGCTTCCCTTTCCTCCTCTGTAAAACGAGGATAACTGCACTTCCTCTTAGGATGTTGTGAACATTAAGCGAGAAAATATATGTGAAGCGAGGACAAAGTGTCTGGCATATGGTAAAGACTATATAAGAATTAGCTTTTTATTTCACCGACTATAAAGGACAGGAAACTTCTGGAAATAGTACAAAGGAGAAATGGAATGGCTACAAGAGCCTGGGCAAAGAGCAATGGAAGAATCATCTTCATTGAAATAAAAAGCGAGTCAAGCCTTCAGAAAAGAACAAAACAAAGGGAAATCGTGACTCTGGTCTTATGATGACGGGATTATGTTTTGGACCCAGATATTTATAGCGAACAAAATTGAGTTCAAATGGGTTTTGACTAAGCAGAAAGATGCTGAAAACGCATAAAGGAGTCAGCCTCTTTGTTAGAGAAAGCGCCACTGTATTCAACATTTGGAATTGATGAGTTGGTTGTTTCCTTTGGGGAGGAAAGTGTCTTGATATTTCCGAGTAAGCCTTCCTTCCCACCCACTCACTCGTGACAATCTTCTACCCCAGCCTAACACCCCTGCTTGACACTGAGCGGGGGTGTCCACAGACAATATCTGGAATATTAGCCATTTGGAGGCTCAGAGCGGGATCTGTCATCTTCATCAAGATGCAAGCAACTCCTCTGCGCAAGCATCTCTATTAGTCCACAAATCGCCATTCAATAAATTCCAGGATTTCAAAGCCGTGGTGTAAATTTCCAAGCCAGAGCATCGTGGAAGCCTTAAGTGCTGGGTTTCAACCCTCTAGACTCCCTGGAACCGCTGTCTGGGGTTCTGGCAGCGTCCACATGGCCCTTTCATCCTTCCAAGGGATATGGATGGTGTGTGAAGCCAACGAGAGACAGCGTGTGGTCTCTGAGTGGAAGCCACAGCTTGCAACCGCTGTGAAATTTTAAACGGCGAATCTCTGCTCCTCATTCCTCTGCATTGTCATCTTCTAAATGGGTACAGCCATTGTTTCTCCTGGCACATAATAAAAGGTCTTAGAGTCTTGAGGGAAGGAGGCCTGGGTCAGTTTAAGCCCAGAAATATTAGGACTTTATTTTGCATTGGAAGGAAAGGTTTAGAAACATTCTTCTTTCCATTAGTAATACGTTCAGCTTCCAGTAATAGCCTAGCTCACTACAGGGCCTTCAATGAATACAGATTCGTTTTCCTCACATGACAAGATTCTGGAGGTGGTCAGCTCTGTGTTCTGGTTCAGCCACCCAACCATGTCTTGACGAGGGCTTTCACAACATAGCTGCTGTGGCTCTGGCCATCAAGACAGAACAAACTGCAAGGGGAGCATGCTGCATCTGCCCCCTTCTTCCAGGAGAGTACTAATAATCCTCCTGCCCCTCCCCCCGAATCTCTTGCAACAGACCTTTTGGACAGAAATGGGTCACAAACCCTCCCAGCTGCAAAGAAAGCTGGGCAGTTAGGGACCAGAACTGAGACCAATGAAGATCCGTAGCCTGGTTCTGGGCTCATCAGGAGACACTGGACCCACTGCCCAGGCTGGTGGAGAGAACAAGATGAAATGACCCATGGGGAGCTGTTGGCACTGTGCCTGGCGTGCAGCACGTATTCAATAGGCGGCAACTATTACCCAAATTCCGGGGTTAGTTTGGTCTTTTTTAGTCATCTGGGCCTGGGCAGTCTTCAAACCCAGCCGTGCCAACCGATTCGTCCTTATAGGTGTTTTGAGATGTCTGAGATCAAAGTACATTTTCCTGTCCACGCAATTCAGGAAGCACCTAGATCAATGTCTAACAAATTCTACAAGAAAAAAATAAATCAAAGAGCGCTGAGGAGTTCAATTCAAAATAAAGACAGAGCAACTCCCAGATCTCTTCAGACCACTAGTGTTCAGGGGAGGTCTCCAAGTTAGTCCCAAAGACACCCTGCCTTTTCTGAGCCATGAAGACACTTCTCAAGTGATGGAACTGGGAACATATGCCTTGATCCATTTGGGGCTCTGTGGCCAATTAAGCCAAGTCAAGAAGAGGAGTTATTTAAGCAAATGGCTAAAATCTGTTTGTTATTTAGCATTTTATATTTGCTCAGGGCTGATCTGTTCTCTAGCCCTACCTGTTCTGGACCCCACATTGCTAATTATTTTCTTCACGGATGGACAGGTGCTTGGAATGAGCAGATGGCCCATTTTACAGATACAGAGAGTGAGGCAAGGAGAAAACTCCTCACATGAGAAGGCTGCTTATCAGCTACAGAGATGAGAACAGGACTGATTGGGAAATTGACCCAAATGTGGGTGAACTTACCCCAGATCAGCCAAGATGGCCACCCACAACTTCTACCCTCCAAGTCCATAGACTCAGATGTCCAGGGATAAGAACTGTGTGAGGCTCAGAGGGCTCTTAATAGCAACGGCAATAGTAAGGATAACAGACACTGCTGCTCCTCCCTGAGGCCTCACTCTGATCCGGGCACTGGGCTGAGTCCTTTGCCTTCCCTGCCTCTTGAATCCTTCAACAACCTTCTGAGGTAGATTCTATAATTAGACCCACTTTACAGATGAAGAAGCACAGAGATGATGTGTCTCGCTCGGCATTCCTCAAAGCAGCCTGTCAGCGTCCTGGCCACAGAGATCAAGGACTCACACTGGACAATTTCAGGAGGGGACAATGTTCAACGCTGTGGGCGGAGCGGGGGTGGGGGTGGGGGTGGGGGGGCGGGGCAACGCAGGGACTGTGCACCCCCCAGAGCCAGCGGCCTGAAGGGCTGGGGAGGGAGTGGCTCCTGGGACCTTGAGAGAAGGCTGTCAGGAGCTGTGACCTTAAGCTGAGGGACATGGCAACTCACAGCAACCCCCACACCAAGGGAACGGGAGCGGGAATAAATGCTCCAATCCCACTGACTCGCTGCTGATGCCCCATTGGCTGAGCCCGCGGAGGAGCCAGAGGGCAGGGGAGCACTGAGGGAGGTCAGCTGCAATGCAGAGGGCTGGATGTAGAAGGGCAAACAGAAGACCCCCAGCTGCTCAGGGACCCTGAAACCTGAGGCTGCCATTCCCCCACTTGTTCTCAGGTTGTGACCAGTAGGGATCGTTCTGATGATGGCAAAAGCGGAGCATGTGAAAGAGAGAGAGAGCTTGTACAGAACATAGGAGCAAAAGCTACTGCCATACAAGGTTCCCGCCCAGAGCTCTGGGTGTCATGGAGGATTCAGATGACAGATGGTGGCAAAGTCACGACAGAGAGACCTAGGCATTGGCAAGGCCACGGGCAAGCTCCCGACTTTGGGCATCAGGACCACTTCCTGGAGAAAGGGAAACCACCTGGGTCAGGAAGACAGAGAGGGTCCTGTGAAGGGACAGGAGACCAGGGTCGATGTCCTGGGGGCAAGACAGAGAGGGCAGAAAATTAACTTGAAAGAGTTCACCTGGCTGGAGGGTGCTATCTGAGGCAGACGTGGGAGAGGTGAGGCTGGAAAGGTAGGCTGGGGCCAGGTCATGCAGAGGGTCCCAGATCCTGGCAATGAACTTGACCAAGAAACCAGGGCAATAGTGAACCCTAGAAGAGATTCAATCAGATGAGTGAGAGAGTGAGGAAGGGAGGAAGGGGGTCCGGGAGGAGGGAGGGAGAGATTGAGCACATGTGTGGCAATAGATCCCGGGAGGAGGATGGAGCTCTGCCTATAAGCAGATAGAAGAGTGGGAGTGTGTCTGGTATCTAATTTCTGCTGGCGTGTGCGGCCGGGGAAGCACATGCGTGCCCTGACCTGGGAGGAGGTCAAAGTGACCCGCGAACAGCTGAACATTCCTGATGGGTCTGTTTCCAATGCCGGGGCTGTTTCCAGGAGCTCAGCGACTTCTCCCGCCTGCAACGTCCACCCACAGCTATCCTCTCCCACATTCCCGCCCCGCCCCGCCGCCCCTCCTGGCTCCCGGGAGGGCTCCCAGCTGCCAAAACGCAGCGGCTGGAGAGGAGCGTGGCTGAGAACACGGGACTCTGAGGAGGACACAGACAGCTTACTCAGAAGAAGAAAGTGATCTGTCCTCCGCGGACAGGCACCACGAGGGGGCCAATGAGCTGTCAGGTATAATTAGACTAAGTCCCAGCAACAGGCGTGGTGCCCCGTTCATGTCAGCACCCTTTTGCCCGCGTCTGTTTCTGGGGCCTGAGCGCCATCACTTGATCTGACCCCTGACCTAGGGAGCCTCCAGGCACACTGGGGCCTGTGGCTTGCTCTCAGAAGGACACGGCTGTGCTCATTACCCTGGAGAAATGAATAATAAACAGTGGTAAGTGGTAGAGAATGGTGACGATAAGAGAAATAATAACGATGCCATCAGAGCGACCACCTTTGGAGGATCCGCTGGGTGCCAGGGGCTTAGCAAGGTTCTGAGCGTACGTGACCTCATTTAACCAACCCCACGGGGGAAATCTTATCCCTGTTTTCCCCACGATGACAGTGAGGCTCGGGGCCTGTAAGTGAGAACAGCAGACATGGAACTCGGGTTTCTGGACTTTCAAGCACAGAGTTGTTTTTTGTTTGTTTGTTTGTTTGTTTTGGTTAATCATCACCTGAGATTATTTTTTCCATTGATTTAGGGAGGGGAGGGAAGGGGAGAGGAGGGAGGGAGAGAGAGAGAGAGAGAGAGAGAGAGAAACGTCAATGTGAGAGAGACACATCAATTGGTTGTCTCCTGCACGAGCCCTGACAGGAGCCAGGATTGAACCTGCAACCCAGGTACGTGCCCTTGACTGGAAATCGACCAGAAATCGAACCCAAGACCCTTTGGTTCACAGGCCGACTGTGCTCTAACCACTGATCACACCAGCCAGGGTCAAGCACAGGTTCTTTTTATTTTTTAAAAAAATATATCTTTATTGATTTCAGAGAGGAAAGGAAAGGGAAAGAGAGATAGAAACATCAATGATGAGAGAGACCCTTCAGTCCGCAGGCTGAAGCTCTAGCCACTGAGCCAAACCGGTTAGGGCACAGGTTCTTTTAATATTTTTATTGATTTCAGAGAGGAAGGAAGGGAGAGATAGAAACGTCAATGATGAGAGAGAATCACTGACCGGCTGCCTCCTGCACGCCCCCCCTCCCCCACTGGGAATCAAGCCTGAAACTCAGGCATGTGCCCTGACCAGGAATCGAACCCTGATCTCCTCAAGCACAGATTCTTAACGGCCATGGCTGATTGGTGGTCCCTACTGACTCAGGGTGGCTTCTAAAATGTGCTGCCCTTGTCCCAGCTCATGAGTGAGTTCCAGACGCTCACCTTGGATTCTGAGAACTGGGGTCGCTGGGCACTGACCCCAAGTGACCAGCTTTATCCTCCGGTTTGAGGAGCCCAGCGTGCGAGGGGGCAAGCAGTCGTGAGAGGAAGCTTGGCCCCGATCTTGGGAGGCACCAACGGGGTTTGAGGGAGACAGTGAAGTACACTGAGCTGGTCTTGCCTGGGACCCATGTGCTCTGAACACCCTTTCCCGAGCTCAGCTTCAATACTGGGCCCCACATGTCAGTGTGCTCACACCCACAAACCATTGAGGCAGCCCCTGCTGGACATGGCCAGCTGTGCAGGAAAGGGCCCAGCGATGACCCTCCAGAAGGTCTAATCACTGACCCAGGCGGGAAACCGTTTCTTCAGATAATGCTACTGAATGCTGCTCCGGGGCAGCTGGCGGGGCCAGGTGAGCTGGAGAAGGCAGGTGTTCCCATCTCCCAGCCTCAGCGTCCCCAGCTTCTGCCCATCCTCAACGATACCCTCTGCCTCTCCTTCCACATCTCTCCACACACCCTCCAGGCGAGGACGCGTTGCCGCCTCTCACTTCAGAAACAGCCATGTCCTCCGGGCGCCGAGCACGTGGAGGCAGACAATCTTTCTGATGGGACCAGCCCAATCCCTCACGTGTCAGACGACTTGTTTACCCATTAGCGGTGCTCTGGCCACTGGGTGCAGACAGGCTGGCTCCAGGGCTTTAAAAGGTCACGAATCAAGTGCCCCAGCAAGACAGGGACTCTGGTCAGCAGAGCCCCAGGGATGAGCGTGGCTTTCTAAACGCACCAGCGAAGAGCATTGTCCTCCAAGAGAATGAAAAGCATGGATCAGAGAGGCTGGAGGCTGCCAATCGCCCTGGAGGCCTGCCCTCGACTGCAAAGATTGCCTGAGGCTTGGGGAAACTGAGGCTGCCTTGGGGCAACTTTCTTGGAAACACTGTCTTGGAGAAAACTGAGGCAGTAATGAAAGGGAATTCTTCGGAAGAGCTGGAACCCACAGGTTCCTTACGAATACTCTCTAATTCCAACCTGGTGGTAGAGTGTGCATGTAAAGTTCACAAGCAGAGCCTTTTAAAATCACTGTCAGCCCTGGCCAGATGGCTTGGTTGGCTGAGCATTGTCCGTGCACCAAAAGGTCACCGGTGTGATGTGTGGTCAGGGTACATACCCAGGGTGCAGGTTCAATCCTCGGTCAGGGTGAGTGCAGGAGGCAACTGATGACTGTTTCTCACACTGATGTTTTTCTCTTCCTCCCTCCCTCCCACCTCCCCTCCCTGCCTCCCTCTCCCGCTCCTCTCCCTCCCCTTTCTCTTTAAAATCATATTAAAAATAAATAAAATCACTTTCAGGCACCACATTCCTGATGAACTCTACACATATTAGCTCATTTAACACAAAACTCCACGGGGTGTTTCCTTGAATCCCCAGGTGACAGGTGAGGGTGAGAGGAGATGTCCCTTGCCCAGAGTTACCAGGCTTATTAAGGGGTGGAACTGGGACTCAGCCCAGGTCTCTGGAGTTCTAGGTAGGCCTGGTGAACTATGCCGGGAGAAAGCACAGCAGGTGAGGAGCGTAGAGGTGTGGGAAGAGAGCTGGATGAAGCCGGATGGGAGGGAAGGGGTATTTTCCTCAGCTGTTTGTTTTTCCCAGCACAGTGCAGGGGAGAAGGAGCCTAGCAGGCCCAGCTGGTCAGACAGAGTGATCCTGGGAAGGACCTGGAAGACAGTGCTGACTCACCACGTGGATGTGTTACAACTAGTAGAAAACACAGAGCAGAGAAACCTGCTGGCGGTGTCTTCACAGGAGAAACTCTCCTCATGTTACAGACGTGGAAGCTGACACGGACGGGAAGTGTCTTCCCCAAACACAGACTCCTTCCAAAAACGCTCCTTTTTCCAGGAAGAGCAACAATAAAAGCAGCCAGCCTTGTCCTGAGTGTGCAGTACATGTCAAGCTCTGTGCTAAGTGTTATCCACACACATTGTTCAACCTTCACAAAAGCCACATGGAGAAGTTCTAAGGCTCAGAGAGGGTGGGTCGACTGCCTAAATCACACAGCAGTCAATGGCAGGAATAAGATTTTAGAACTTAGCCTGGCTCTGGAATCTGAACTCCTAACTCCTGGGCTGTGCTTCTGCTATAGAACAGCGCTTGTTCAGCAAACATTGATTAAGCACCCACAGTGTGCCAGATGCCCCCTCTCCACGAACTCGCTAGATCATCAAGAAACAGACACATACATAGATAATCTCACACAGTGTGAAAATGTTTTAATGGGGGAGGAAGCCAATAACAGCCTGAACTGGACAAAGATTTCCGAGAGGTGTTACATGAGCTGAGTTTTGAGGGATGAATAGGAGTTTGCCAAACAAAGACAGAGGTAGGTATTCCAACAGAGAGAACAGCAAAGCATGAGGCAAGAGATATGAAGGATGCTTCATCCACCTCTAGAGAACAGTGAGAAATTCTAGTTAGCAAGGATATGAAGTGGGAACAGGGACGGATGAGACTGCGGGGCAAGCCCCATGGCCTCCCAAAGCAAATCCATTTTTAAATATCGTGGTGTCGGAGAATCCAAGATGGCAGCGTAGATAAACACCTAAACTGCTGCCTCGCGCAACAATTTCAAAAATTCAACTAAAAGACAAAACATCTATCACCCAGAACCACGGGAAAGCTGGCTGAGTGGAAGTTCTACAACTAGAATGAAAGAGAAAAGAGCATCGAGACGTGCACAAGCGCTGAAAAGCTGAGGTACGGAGGCGCGTGATCTGGGCTGGCGGCGGGCGTTGCTTTTTTCAACCCAAAGGGAGACAAGCCCCCGACTACTCTGAAATCCAGTTTCTGGGGAGACGTGGGGGACCCAAACTCCTACGGGAAAAGCTGGACTGTCTGCCAGTGAGGGTGGCTTACTTGCAGAGCTGCACGCAGGAATAATTGTTTACGGCACTGGGGCACGGGACTCTGGGACGCCCTTGGGGACACAGAGCCGGCTAACTAGCAGCCATTGCTGTTTGCCACGCCCTAGCCTAGTGACACCCTGAGGCCCCGCCCTGCACAACCTACAAACCCACCCAAGCTCCAAGCAGCAGCGTTAGCAGAAGAAAGCCCCGCCCTATCGCAGCTTAACCTAGCAAACTTGCAGCCTGGGTCAGACAGCTCCAAAACCTCCAAACCCCAAGCAAAGAGGAGAAAACTGTAGCTCTCACTGTAGCTCCTGCTGGATGGCCTCAGACAGTAGCTACCTGAACCCCATTGGAGATCCAGAAGCCAGTGTACCTAGTGGTCAGAGTGAGACACCAGATTTCAACTCCTCACATCCATAAGTGACACATTCAAAGGCAGACTCAGTGAATACCAAAGCCCCACTGAAACAAGTCCTGCCCCATAAGTGTGTCTTCAGCGCAGCAGTTCTTCCATTATAGACACAGTGAGTGCTCACAGCTAATTGGCCTGGAGGTCAATTCCTCCCAGTATACCAACAGCAATTAAGGCTTTAACTGCACCAAGTCTTTGCACTCAGCCCACAAAGGGGTGTACCAAGAGTGTCCACATCAGGTGATTGGGGAGGCTGAGCTACTGCCCCCTATAGGTCACCTACCACACAAAGCTACTCCATCAACACAGGGAAGCAGCCAAAATGAGGAGACAAAGAAACATGGCACGAATGAAAGAAACGGAGGAAAGCAAACTACTGGATGACATAGAGTTCAGAGCCACATTTATAAGGTTACTCAAGAATCTTCTTAAAACCGCTGAGAAACTTGATGAGACCTTCAAGGAGCTTAATGAGAATGCCAAAAAAATGGAAAAGGATCAGTCAGAAATGAAGCATACACTGTCTGAAATAAAGAATATACAGAAACTCAACTGTAGATCAACGTACCCCAAGAATCAAACCAAAGATCTGAAATATGTGGAAACAAAAAACATCCAACCAGAAAAACAAAAAGAAAAAAGAATCCAAAAATATGAAGATAGTGTAAGGAGCCTCTGGGACAACTTCAAGCGAACCAACATCCGAATTTTTGGGGTGCCAGAAGAAGGGAGAGAGCAAAATATTGAAAACCTATTAGAAGAAATAATGACAGAAAACTTTCCCTGCCTGGTGAAAGAAATAGATGTACAAGTCCAGGAAGCGCACAGAACCCCATACAAGAGGAATCCAAAGAGGACCACACCAAGACACATCATAATTAAAATGCCAAGGGCAAAAGACAAAGAGAGAATATTAAAAGCAGCAAGAGAAAAACAGTTAATTACCTACAAGGGAGTACCCATACGACTGTCAGCTGATTTCTCAACAGAAACTTTGCAGGCTAGACAGGAGTGGCAAGAAATATTCAAAGTGATGAACAGCAAGAACCTACAACCAAGATTACTCTACCCAGCAAAGCTATCATTCAGAGTTGAAGGTCAGATAAAGAGCTTCACAGACAAGAAAAAGCTAAAGGAGTTCATCACCACCAAACCAGGATTACATGAAATGCTGAAGGGTATTCTTTAAGGAGAGGAAGAAAAAGAAAAAGGTAAAGATAAAAATTATGAACAACAAAATGACATCAAATACATACCTACCAACAAGTGAATCTAAAAATCAAGTGAATAAAAAATCTGAAGAACAGAATGGACTGGTGAATATAATAGAATCAGGGACATAGAAAGGGAGTGGACTGACGATTCTTAGGGGAAGCAGGTGTGAGGGGTGCGGGAAGAGATTGGACAAAAATCTTACTCCTATGGATGAAGACAGTGGCGGGGGTAAGGGCATGGGGTGGGGTGGGGAATCAGGTGGAGGGGAGCTATGGGGGAAAAAATAGAGGAACACCTGTAATAATCTGAACAATAAAGATTTATTTTAAAAAAAATCGTGGTGTCACTAGACAGTGAAATATTACTCTGCAATAAAAAGAAGCGAGTAATCTAAGCAACAATATGGATGAATCTCAAAGCCATTATGCTGAAGGAAAGAAACTAGAACCATACCCAAAAAGACATATGCTGTGTAATTCTATTTAAATAGAAATTCTAGAACAAAAACAGAAAAACACGAAGTGAAACTGATATACATCAAACCCATGCTTGCCTCTTTGTGTTGGGGACGGAGGACGGGGGACGGGGGTCACTAGAAAGGCAATGAAGGAAGCTTCAGGGTGAGAGACAAGGTCCCATATCTTAAGTGCAGTCCTGGTGGCATTGGTGTGCACATTTGTCAGAAATCATCAAGCATAACTTGTAAGATTCGTGACTTTTAGTTTGTGTAAACGACACAGCATTTGGAGAGAGAGAGAGGAGGACACAGACAGAATGAGAAAGAGACCTGAGCCTGTAGGACTAAGGTTGTGAGCTTCAGGTCCCAGCTGGGCATTAGGCAGGAGCCACCCTCAGTTCCTTGGCACCTGGGCCTCCCCAGCATGGCAACTGGCTTCACCAAAGCCGGCACGGCAGAGTCTGCCAGCCAGAGAGGCTGCAATCGTGTATAGTGGAATGAGGGGAATAATATTCATGCCCTTTTCTTTTTGTTTTGTGGTTTTTTTAAATATATATATTTTTAAAATATTTTTTATTGATTTCAGAGAGGAAGGGAGAGGGAGAGAGAGAGAAACATCCATGATGAGAGAGAATCGTGGACCGGCGGCCTCCTGCACGCCCGTTACTGGGGATCGAGCTCACAACCCGGGCATGTGCCCTGACCGGGAATCGAACCAGCGACCTCCTGGTTCATAGGTCGACACTCAACCACTGAGCCACGCCAGCCGGGCTTTTAATATATTTTTATTGATTTCAGAAAGGAAGGGCGAGCCCGCAACCAGGGCATGTGCCCTGACCGGGAATTGAACCCTGACCTCCTGGTTCATAGGTTGATGCTCAATCACTGAGCCATGCCAGCCGGGCCCATTCCCTTTCCATATTCCACTGGTGAGGAGCAAGTTACAGGGCGCCACCTGTAGCGACTGGTGACACCCCTGCAACATGGCAGACCAGGTTGGCCACCGGCTGGGAAACACCAGCAAATGCCCCGCCCTGTCCGTGGACAGGACCAAGCAGAGTCACATCCTGGAACACGAATCCACACATGCTGTCGGATCTAATAAGATGTGTCGTCTCCCCGAGGGGCAGACTGGAGCTTGCTTACCAATGCTTTTATGAAAAGAAGGTGTCCTCACTGAGATCAGGCAGCATCCCATAGAACTCAGGATGCCTTGGAGCCCAGTTCCATTTTTCATCCAGCAAATTTTTATTGAACATCTACTTAGTGCCAGTACTGTTCTAGGCACTGGGGATACTGTTGTTTTTTGTTTTTTTAATTCCCATCTAATAAAAGCCTAATATGCTAAGTGTCCATCGTCCGGTCAACCAATCAAAGCATAATATGCTAATGATATGCTAAGGCTGCTGAACTGCTCGCTATGATGTGCACTGACCACCAGAGGGCAGATGCTCCAACCGGTAGGTTAGCTTGCTGCTGGGGTCCAGCCTAACAGGACTGAGCGAGATGGGCCGGACATACCCTGGAGCCCTCCCGCAGTCCCATCCCAGCTGGCCAACCTCCTATGTCCCTCCTCGGCCCCGATCATGCACCGGTGGGGTCCCTCAGCCTGGCCCACACTCTCGCAATCTGGGACCCCTCGGGGGATGTTGGAGAGCCGGTTTCAGCCGATCCCACAGGCCAAGATGAGAGACCCCAGTAGTAAATGAATAAAAAGATAAAACCTCGTCCTCATAGAACTCCACTGTCTGTTGACAGGGCCAGAGGAGGGGCTAGGGAGAAACAGAAAGTGAAATAAATATGTAACACTTCCTGCAATATCAATAATTCATCATCGGTGACTCCATTATAAATTTAAACATAAAAATTAAAATCCATGGGTTACTTCCAAATATTCGAACTGCTTTAAAACATTTATTGTTAATTCCAGGAACTATTGCCTCAGCAGAACAAAGTTTCTCCAAAATGAAATTAATTTTAAATAACTATGGCAATCTTAATGGAGGTGGTAATTACATGAGCATATATATTATACATTTGTCACAAGTCATTGAAATGTGACATTTAGATATGTTTTATTTTATATAAATTATACCTCAATGCAAAAACAAATAAAAATTCATTTCAGAAAAAACTACCTAAGAATTACCATGACTAAAGAAAGATTTTTCTAATTTAGCAATGTCATTGATAGATCACACATAATCTGAAGATTTTTTTTTAATATATTTTTACTAGTGGCCTGGTGCACAAAATTCGTGCACATTAAAAGGGGATTAATTAGAGGAAATAATTCAATATTGCTATTTGCCCTTTATAATAGAAGTGTCAGAAAAAATTAGAGATGAAAGAAAATTAGTAAATTGTATATGAAAACCTTCCTCCTGTCAGAGTCTGGGGCGCACCTCGGGACCCAGAGTCAAGTCCCTGCCCCCACCCACATGTGCCTCAAAATCACGTGAGACCCAGACCCAGCCAGTGCGGCCCCCCCCCGCCCCCCATTGGGCTAGCTCAAGACCCAGCCAGTCCCACCCTTGTCAAGCCCCGCCGGGCAGGGGACATAGCCTCAGGTCCCTGGTGCCAGGGGAGGGGGGTGTGGCCTGAGGTCTCCCAGCCCAGACCAGGGTGGGGCGGGGGGGGGGCATGCCTTGAGGTCTCCGTCAAGCCCTGCCAGGCGAGGGGGCGCAGCCTCAGGTCCCCTGGCCCGACACCAGGAGGGGGGCACAGCCTCAGGTCCCCCGTCAAGCCCCCCTGGGCAGAAGGCACGGCCTGAGTTCCCCTGACCCAGCACTGGGGGTGTACCTTGAGGACCACCGTCAAGCCCCGCTGGGTGGGGAGCATGGCCTGAGGTCCCCTGTCAAGCCCTGCCAGGCAGGGGGGCACAGCCTCAGGTCCCCTGGCCCGGTGCTGGGGTGGGGGTGCGGCCTGAGGTCCCCTGGCCTGGTGCCAGGGTGGGGGGTGCAGCCTAAAGTCTCCTGTCTAGCCCCAATTGGTGGGGTGCACAGCTTGAGGTCCCCCAGCCTGGCGCTGGGGCGGGGGGAGCAGCCTGAGGTCCCCAGCACTAGGACGGGAAGCGCACCTTGAGGTCCCCTGTCAAGCCCCACAGGGGCGGGGGAGGGCGTAGCCTCAGGTCCCTGCTGATTGCTCATTAAGGCTCCTTATAGGAACTTGGCCTCAGCTGTGGGTGCAGCCATCTTTGTGACGGAGTGATGGTCAATTAGCATAGTCCCTCTTTATTAGATAAGATTGACTTCAGAAAGGAATGGACACCCTCTACTGGGGATGGAGCCCACAACCCAGGCATGTCCCCTTGACTGGAATCGAACCCAGGACCCTTCAGTCCAGAGGCTGACACTCTACCACTGAGCCAAATGAGCTAGGGCTGAATATATTGATTATAATCACATATTTAGTCATTTTGCCAAAAGCAAAGTAAGAAAATATATTTGTACATTATCAATATACAGCAATTTGTGATTTATTTTACTTTATTTTATTGCTCATCCAAACATCATCAACCCACTAACAGGAGACTGAGTCTTGTATGATTACAATAAATAAATTCAGCCATCTGTGATACATTGCTAATTTGTGGTTATTAAAAACCATATTATCACACACACACACACACACACACACAATCTGTATTGTATTGTGAAGAGTTGTATGTGTCAGGATGGGAGCCAAGGACATATTTCATTTAGCAATTCGTTAGTTTGCATTATAACATGTTAAGTTTTAGACACTGAGTGTGGTTCCCCTGTGCCCTCTTGCCCCGGGTCTCACAAATGTCCAGGGCAGGTCCCCCAGGGGGTTCCACCGCCACCTCTGAAGGTAACACAGAGCAGCGGTTGAAAATGAAGCCACGAGAATCACAGGGTTAAATTCAGCTCTGCCGCTGCACACCTGTGTGGCTAAGGCAAGGCACTCACCATGCAGAGCCTCGGTTTCTTCACCTGTGAAATGGAGCTAACAATACAACACACTTGGCAGAGATGGAGAAGTGGATGAGACAGTGGTCTGTAAGCCAGTGTGCACTGGTCCTGACAAGCAGTACCTCCCGCCCCCTCCAAATGAATCAGCACTCCCTCATGTTTTGGTGGAAGCAAGAAAGCCCTAGCCTTTTTTTTTTTTTTTAATTCTTTTTGGGTGTTTGTGGTAGAGCAAGTCTGGGAGGCCAAGAGTTTAGAGAACTGGGAAGGATTATGGGGTAGTAGGTTAAATTAGAACTCAAGGCAGAGGTAGGAAGAACTAGCAGTGAGACCTGAGGGACAGTTGGTTGTGAGCTAACAGGGGCTTAGTTCTGTTATTGTTCTGAGGACACTGATACAATGGGTGATTCCCACAGTATATGCTTGTCTTTACAATTACATGGAATAGCAGGGGACAGAAGTGGTTGTGAACACCACATGGAACAGGAGGTGGCCAACTTCTGTAAAAGACCAAACAGTAATATTTTCAGTTCTGCAGGCCAGTCTCCATGGCATCTATTCAACTCAGGGACAGTGTGAAAAAGCAGCTGTAGGCAATACACAAACAAATGGGCATGGCTGTGTGCCAATAAAACTTTATTTACACAAATAGGCAGAGGGCCACATTTGGCCCTGGGGCTATGAGTTTATGAACCAGTGGATTGGCTGTGAAATCCCAGCCCCACTGTGCTGGATGTCTGCATAAGTCACTTAACTTCTCAAAGCATCAGCCTCCTCATGTGCAGATTCAGAAAAATAATAGTGCCTGCTTAACAGTGTCAGCATGAGAATCCTCCCATTTTTAACACAAAGTATTTTGCATCATTTTTGGAACTCAGTACCAGTATACCATAAAAGCCAGCTGTTAATACTGTCTGTCTAAACTGCCAAGCTTCTACACTAGCTGGTTTGGCTCAGTGGATAGAGTGTCGGCCTGTGGACTGAAGGGTCCCGGGTTCGATTCCGGTCAAGGGCACATGCCTGGGTTGCTGGCTTGATCCCCACTGGGGGCGTGCAGGAGGCAGCCAATTAATGATTCTCTCTCATCACTGATGTTTCTATCTCTCTCTTTCCCTTTCTCTCTGAAATCAATAAAAATTTGTTTTAAAAATAAATAAACTGCCAAGATTCTGACCATGGCTCCACCCCTTTCCAGCTGCGTGACCATGGACTTGGGATGTAACCTCTCTGTACCTCAGTTTCCCATATGTGGGAATTAAATGAGACAATAAGTGCAAAGTGCTTAGAATAATGATGTAAAAGCACTCGAGCATTAGCGTGAGTTATTTTTAACATCATGATTATAAATTATTGTTTTATTATTATTATACTAGAGGCCCAGTGCACGAAATTAGTGTACTGGGTGGGGAGTGTCCCTCAGCCCAGCCTGAATGGTCTCCAATCTGGGACCCCCCGGGGGATGTCCGACTGCCAGTTTAGGCCTGATCCCTGTGGACATCCCTCTCACAATCCAGGAATGCTGGCTCCCAACTGCTTGCCTGCCTGCCTGCCTGATTGCCCCTAATCACTTCTGCCTGCCAGTCGGATCACCCCCTAACCACTCCCTGCCAGCCTGATCAACACCTAACTGCCTAATCCTGCCAGCCCTGTCCCCCACAACTGCCCTCCCCTGCAGGCCCGGTCCCCCCAAACTGCCCTCCCCTGAAGGCCTGGTCACCCCCAACTTCCCTCCCCTGCCAGCCTGGACCCCCCAACTGCCTTCCCTGCAGGCCCAGTCCCCTCCCAACTGCCCTCCCTTGTAGGCCCATTTCCTCCCAACTGCCCTCCCCTGCTGGCCCGGTCTCCCCCACCTGCCCTCCCTTGCAGGCCTGGTCCCCCCCAACTACACTCCCCTGCAGGCCTGATCTCCCCCCCAACTGGCCCTCCCCTGCCGGCCTGGCCGCCCCTAACTGCCCTCCCCTGTAGGCCTGGTTGCCCCCAACTGCCCTCCCCTGCCGGCCCAGTCACCCCTAACTGCCCTCCCTCCCCTGCAGGCCTGGTTGCCCCAACTGCCCTCCCCTGCCGGCCTGGTTGCCCACAACTGCCCTCCCCTGCTGGCCATCATGTGGCAGCCATCTTGTGACCACATGGGGGTGGCCATCTTGTGCGAGGGCGTGACAGTCAATTTGCATATTACCTCTTTATTATATAGGATTGTTTTATTATTATTATACTAGAGGCCCAGTGCACGAAATTCGTACACTCAGGCGGGAGGCAGGGGGGTCCCTCAGCCCGGCCTGCTCCCTCTTGCAGTCCAGAAGCTCTCAAGGGATGTCAGACTGATGGTTTAGGCCCACTCCCCACTTAGGGCCTAAGTCGCAGGGAGCGTGCCTTAGTCGTCAGTCAGACATCCTTAGCCCTGCCGTGGAGGCAAGAGAGGCTCCCGCCACCACTGCTGCACTCGCCAGCCATGAGCCCGGCTTCTGGCTGAGCAGCGCTCCCCCTGTGGGAGCACACTGACCACCAGGGGGCAGATGCTCAATGCAGGAGCTGCCCCCTGGTGGTCAGTGCATGTCATAGTGACCGGGTGTTCCGCCACCAGGCCAAAAGCGGCTCTCCGACGTCCCCGGAGGGGTCCCAGATTGTGAGAGGGCGCAGGCCAGGCCAAGGGACTCCACAGGTGCACGACGGGTCGGGGAGGGATGTGGGTGGTTGGCCAGCTGGGGAGGGACTGTGAGAGGGTTCCAGGGCACGTCCGGCCCATCTCACTCAGTCCTGATCTGCTGGACCCCAACAGCAAGCTAACCTACCAGTTGGAGCATCTGCCCCCTGGTGGTCAGTGCACATCATAGTGAGCAGTTGAGCAGCCTTAGCATATTATTAGCATATTACATTTTGATTGGTTGAACGGCCAGCTGGATGACCCGACACTTAGCATCATTAGGCTTTTATTATTTAGGATCTTATAGTTTCTCATAGGAGCGAATACCTCACAAGCAATGATAATAGCACCAAGAGCTCTGACTTTTCCAGAAGCTCTGAACACTTGAGCCTTTTGCCAAAGTCTGGGATTGTGGAAGCATATTTCTTTGCCCACAGGCCAGTTTGGAGACAGCCACCCTACGGCAAAGGGGCCGCTGCCTAATTATATCATTACACTGAGCTTTGCTTCTGGACTCCTACTAAAGAGGAAACACATCTGGAACCTCCATGGGGGCTTTGAGACCAAGCTCTGAAGTAGGAAAAAAGGGAAGGGGCCTATTTTAATAAATAGATAATTTTTTATCTGGTGGTAACCTTAATTCCACATCAGTGTCATTCTTAATTTTGTCTGCAGAGTTTGCCATCAGCCTGTCCCAAGGCCAGTGATGCCTCAGCAAATAGGTTCTGTTATTTCTGCACCTATGCAGGTCTATTTGGACGGGGGTTCTCCTAACACCCACAGAAGCCAATACAATTAACTTTCATTAAAGGGGATCCCATCGCCTTGGAGAAGATGGTGCTGGAGCCTCTCCTCTGGGTTGTCTCTCTCTCTCTCTCTCTCTCACACACACACACACACACACACACACACACACACACAGTCCAAACAGCGCTAAAGTAATTAAAGTAGCTGGGATTGATTGGGGTCCTGTGTGACCTTTTGGTAACTTACCTACGCTTGCCATTTAGAGGAAGAATAATTTATGATGCGAGTCAAAGTGCAGAAAACCGAGGCAGACAGAGAGAATTCCAATTAGCCTTAGAGGGGCGAACTGTCAGGACAGGCCAGGAGCCCCTTGAGAAAACAGGCGACAAAAGCAGTAAAGGCCCAGGTCCACCCAGACACAGGCGCCTGTGGTTGCCAGGGTGTGTCTGCTCTTCTGATTTGTAGAACCCAAAAATTTGAGGTCTGGGAATGTCTCAAAAGTCTAACTGAGCCCATTCATTTGACAAATGGGGAAACTGAGGCTCGGAGGAGGGGCTGACTGGATTCAATCACAGGTCACCTGTCCCCTGGACGTGATGGTTTTACCAGTCAGGGCACATGCCCAGGTTGCAGGCTAGATCCCCAGTAGGGGACGTGCAGGAGGCAGTGGATCCACGATTCTCTCATCATTCATTTTTCTATCTCTCCCTTCCTCTCTCTGAAATCAATAAAAACATATTTAAAAAAATATGAAAATATCAAATATGTCAGTGTCATAATGAAAGCTAAAGAAGCATGCCAGTTAAATGCAAAACAGGAAGTCCTCGTTGAACGTCATTGTTAGGTACTGTGGCTTTAAGTGAAGTACAATGAAGCCAGTTTTCCCAAATGGATATAAACAAGAGTTAAGTTCCTACAGCAGCTTATCAATATTATGATTAAATGACTTTGACTGAAATGATATTATTCAAGGACCTGCTGTACCTGATACTCGACTAGGTCTTGGTAGAATGCTAAGAAGGACGTTGCTGGGCCCACTGGCAAAGCTGGGCGATGGATGGTCAGTGAAAGTATTGTTCAACGTTAAATTCTCGAAGTTGGTACCTGCGATGTGGTTATACGAGGTTATCTGTATTCTTTGGAAACAGACACTGAAATATTTAGGGGTAAAAGGTGCATATGATATGAGCAACTTACTCTCAACTGTTTCAGAAAATTATATATATGTATATATATACACATATACATATATATACACATACACACACACACACACATATATGTGACAAGGCAAAAAGCAAATGGAGTGAAATGTTAACAATATCTCAATATCTGACCCTGGATAAAGGACATACAGGTGTTCTTTGTGCTATTGTGATAGTTTGAAATTATTTCCAAGTGAGAAGATTTTTGCAAATTGTGGGGTGAATCTGGAGACACCTCGAGCTATGGTCCTGGGTTTTCACATAATTGTTACATCTGAAAAGCAGCCTGGTGCACTACGGGCCGGCAGAGGAGGCCAGCCCACGATTCCCCTCCCTCTTCATGGCAAACAGGACTGATCGTGATGGCATCCTTTCTCAGTCTCTCCAGACACAGCCCCAGAACCCTTCTCAACACGGCTGCTGCCACTCAAACTGCGTCGGCTCCCTGGATGAAAGAGCCGTGGACCTGGCCCCTCTTAGACATGGTTCTGCTCCAGCTGGGGGCTCATCAAGATTCAAAGCCTTGTTGGGCCCACATGGCTCAGTGGTTGAGCATCAACCTATGAACCAGGAGGTCACGGTACAATTCCAGGTCAGGGCACATGCCTGGGCTGTGGGCTCCATCCCCAGTAGGGGGCGTGCAGGAGGCAGCCAATCAATGATTCTCTCTTATCACTAATGCTTTTCTCTCATCATTGATGTTTCTATCGCTCTCTCCCTCTTCCTTCTGCTCTGAAATCACCAGAGGGGTGAGGGTATGAGCAGGGGGAGAGAAGGCAATGGGGGGATAAGGACATATATGTAATACCTTAATCAATAAAGAAAGAAAGAAGACAAAAAGAATATATATATTTTAAAAAAAGATTCAAAGCTTTTCTAATAAAGGCACATCAGCCCCTGGAACACCGAGGTAGATAGTATTCAAATAGCAGCTCAAAGACCTCAATACTGGATCCCTATTGAAACAGACTTGCTTTTACTTTGGTGGAGGGAGCTTCTATAAGGTAGGAAGATTCTAGCAGCCAGACATCTTTGTGTTTGAATACCGTCTCTGTCACCTTCCAACCTGACAAGTTGCTTTAACCTTCCTGTGCCTCCGTTTCCTCATCTACAGAAAGAAGCTAAAGACCCTCAGCTAAGGTCACCCCTATGAGCAGCTTGTACCCTTTCCAGCTCAATTATATGATTATGGTGATTGTGATTACCAACGACGTCATCATCATCATCTTTTCCCTTTGTCTTCTCTCCAATTACCCCCGCTAATGGAGCCCTGGTTCTCTTTAGAGGGTGGGAAGCCGCCTCTGCCCCAAATATTTCCAGCTTCGGTTTTTCAACAACCCACGGAGTTCTCCTGCTTGAACCTGAACCACGCCGGATCTTCGAGAGAACAGTTACATGTCCATTTTCTTCGATTATCAGTGAAAGGTTAAGTGCCCCGGCCCTCAGCCCCGGATGCCCATCTCGGGTTTCCATTATGAGCTGGAGGACCTGGGTCCGTGAGCTCAGCCTCTGGCCCCAGCCCTCTGGCTAATAGAGCCTCAGCCACTTTCCGGAGCATAAAGCTTTCTCCCCGGGCACAGCCGACCAATTTAAATGGCACTCACAGCTCATGCCCGCATGTCATGGGCTCGGAGAGCTCCAAGGAGCCTGAGCAATAGAATCTATTAGGCCTCCTTTGTCCCATCTTGTCGTGAACTTCTAAGAAAAAGGCACTAAGAAGATCAGTACCCAGAAAAAGCTTCCTAATTGTGGCTTCTACACAGCGAATGAGGACAATTACCAAGGCAACCGGCCAGTCGTTCTGGTTAAGGGCAGAGGGAGTGGGAGTCAAGAAGCGGCTGTTGCGAACCTCTATTGTGCTGTAATCAGAGAGTAACCAACATTTTAAAAGGTCCTTGTGTAAAAACAGGAGGGACGGCGGGGGAGGGCAGAGGCAGGGAGGGGAATTAATTTCCTCTCATTTCCTGCCTGCCCCATTGATTGTGGTCTAAAGGCAAAATGATGCTCTGTACCCTTGCACCTGGGGCCACGGGAGCGGCCGCCTGGCCGGGATGCTGTCTGATTGCATGTGTGCGCTTATTTATTTATTTTCACCTCTGGCCCCGACATCTGCAGCGCCCACCCTGTGACAGGTGCAGCGAAGGCATCACTAAGAATCTTTACGGGCAGTAGAGGGCCGCTTCCAGGATCGTCCAGCCCCGGGAGAGTCAGAATAATAACGTCTTCTTCTTCTTTTTTATAAAAATACGTTTTTATTGATTTTTTAGAGAGAAAGGAGGAAGGAAGAGGGAGAGAGATAGAAACATCGATGACAGAGAAACATGGATCAGCTGCTTCCTGCATGCCCCATACTGGGGATCGAACCTGCAACCCGGACATGTGCCCTGACAGGGAATTGAACCATGACTTCCTGGTTCATAGGTCGATGCTCTACCACTGAGCCACACTGGCTGGGCAACACCTTCTTTAACCAGCTTTCGTCGCCTCAGGTGCTGGTTTGGGCAGATCATTTTGTGAGGGAGCCGTCTGTCCCATCAGAGCGTCCCAGATGAATGCAGGTTACGCTGAAATAGAGTGATAACTGGACATCAGGAGTACGCAAAACTCCAGACACTTTTTCTACCCTGGGGACCCCAGAGACTGTGGTTGGGGCTGAAGTGGGGGGCTGCTGTCCCCCTCCTGGGCCTCGTGGGGATCCCGGAGGGTTGATGAAATTAGAATTTGCCTTGGCCACAGACTCCTAGTGCGTGAGACGACATGCAGCCAACCAAGCCACACCCGCTGGGTATTTTCTGTCTTTTTTGTTGGGGGCCGTCCTAACAGGGCTGTCAATTTTAAAGTGTAACATGCCACAGCCGGTTTGGCTCAGTGGATGGAGCATCGGCCTGTGGACTAAGGGGTCCCAGGTTTGATTCCAGTCAGGGACATATGCCTGAGTTGTGGGCTTGACCCTCCGCAGTGGGGGACATGCAGGAGGCAGCCAATCAATGGTTCTCTCTCATCACTGATGTTTCTGTCTCTCTAGCTCTCTCCCTTCCTCTCTTAAATCAATAAAAATATATTTTTGAAAAGTGTATCGTCCTTGCCCAGCTGGCATGGCTCAGTGGTTGGGCATCAACCTATGAACCAGGAGGTCACAGTTTGATTCCTGGTCAGGGCACATGCCCAGGTGGGGCCCGATCTCCAGTGTGGGATGTGCAGGAGGCAGCCGATCAATGATTCTCTCTCATCATTGATGTTTCTATCTCTCTCTCCCTCTGAAAATCAATTTAAAAATATTTTTAAAAAACAAATAAGTGTATCATCCTTAAAACAAAAAGAGATGAACTGCATAAGAGGCATATAAATTCTAACATAATATCATATACCAAGAATGACCTAATTATTCAAGTTTCCTTGACTAACTTAAGAAGTAGAACCACCCAGAAAAGAAGTAAACACGGAACAGATGGGGTTTCGGCAGAATGCACAATCCCTAAAACAGCCATTTCCTGTGAGCCTCAGCTTCTCCATGGCTCTGTTTCTCCTTCACCCTCGTTCCTTGTACTCATTCTCCACAACTTGAGTGATCTTCTCAAAACATACTTTAGATCACATCACCCCCTGCTTAAAGCTGCCCAGTGATTTCCCATCAATCACATTTAGAAAAGAATTCAAACTCCGTCAAGACCCTACATGGGCAGGACCTAGGATGGACACATGTCTATAAAGGGCCACATAAAAATACTTTCAGACTGGCGAGCCACGCAGGGTATGTCGCCACTATTCAACTCTGCTGTGCGTCACAGTAGCAGTCATAGACAATATGTAAATGACTGGGCATAGCACTGTTCCAATAAAACTTTATTTACATACACAAGTGGTGGGCCAGATTGGCCCCACGAGCCATGGTTTGCCAGGCCCTAACCTAGATTCTTGCTATTTACTCAAAGTGAGGTCCACGGACCAGCAGCATCAACACCCCGGGGGCCTGCTGGAAATAGGGCCATCACCTAGACCTACTGAATCAGAATCTGCATTTTAACCAAATCCTGTTACTCATACCCATAGATCCAGACTAATCTCTTCCTCTCTCCCCTTCCTTCCTTCCATCCAGGCCCACTGTCCTCCGTGCCATTTCCCTTTGATTGAGATACATTGGATATATAACAATATATTACTTTCAGGTGTGCAATGTAGTGATTCGATATATGTATCTACTATGAAACCATCACCACAGTGAACCCAGTTAACATCCATCACCACAGTTACACGTTTTCTTTCCTGTGATGAGAACTTTTAAGAGCTACTCTCCTAGCAGCATGCAGGCATGCACATACGGCGTTACTACCTATGGGCACCAGGCTGTCCATTACACTCCCAGGACTTCCTTATTTTACAACTGGAGGTTTGTACCTTTTGGCCACCTTCTCGCTATTTCTGAAATGTTCCAGGCTCTCTCTCACCCCCAGGTCCTTGCACTCGCCTCTAATGTTTTCCCTCCAACTCTCCTGATGGCTCCGTTTCCAGCAGAGCCTTTATCACCTTCTCGAATTATCCTGCTGGCTTTTCTGTTGCCTTGTTTATAGCCTAACTCCCCGGCTAAAACAGAAGCTCCGAGTCCAAGGAATTTGTCTGGGGCCTTCACTGGTTCATCCCTTGAGTCTTAGAACAGTGCCTGACACAGGCTGGTTCTCAAAAAATATTTGTGGAATGAAACATGAAAAACAAGGCCGACCGTCGTGGCTCAGTGGTTGAGTGGTGACCTATGAACCAGGAGGTCACAGTTCGATTCCGGTCAGGGCACATGCCCAGGTGTGGGCTCCATCCCCAGGGGGGACATGAGGAGGCAGCCAATCCATGATTCTCTCTCATCATTGTTGTTTCTCTCTCTCTCTCCCTCTCTGAAATCAATAAAAATATAAAATAAAATAAAAAAGATGAAAAACAGGATACAGATAACTCTTTTTTCCCCTCAAGGTAGGGAGGACAGGGAGAATGAGAAATAGAATTTAATTATAAGAGCTACCTGCAAGCCATCTCACCGAGCCACAGGTTGTGGGTTTTCCTAAAAACATCACCCCACTCACGTCTTCATTCCCACGGAGGACTGGAAATCATGGCAGCTATATCCTGCCACTCTTCCCATTGAGATGCACAGTCCACAGCCTTGTGATTTGCTTGGACTAATAGAAAATGGTAGGAGTGACATTTGGGGGTCCCAGAACTTAGCTTTTAAGATACTTTCAACTTCCATGTTCATCTTCTTGGAACCCAACACCATGCCAGGAAGAAGCTGGCACACGGAGGAAGAGAGGGCACAAGGAGAACTGAGGCCCCCAAGAGCCAGAACCGCCTGCCAGTTGTGTGAAGGAAGCCACCCTGCACATCCCAGCCGGGCACGCTCTCAGAAGGAGCTCCAGCCGACACGATGCAGAGTGGTCCCAGACCAGCCCTGAACAAACAGCAGAAGGGAGAGCCACTAAGCTATTTAAGCCACGGTGTCTTATTTACAGCAAGAGATAACTGAAATAATGCCCTATGAATATTCATCCCAAGGAAGGGCTGTCCAATCATGTATTAGAATCTCAATTATGCAAATTGGTAACTCCCATCCCAGGGTGGGGTAGAGGGGGTGCGGGTGGGAGGAGCCTTCTCCAGAGGGGCTGGAAGGACCCAACCTTTTACCTTTCAGGGTCCTGATGTGCATGAATAGCTGCCTCACATGCCAGTCAAAGCGGCTCACCTGAGTTGCTGGTTTAAAACTGTGGTGAAAGCCACGCAGCGCACACGTCACCATTTTAACCATTTTTAAGTGTACGTTTCAGTGACGTTAGGTCCAGTCACAATATTGTGCGACCACCGCCACCGTCTAATTCCAAAACACGTTCAGCAAACAGAGCCCTGGCCTGTGTGGCTCAGTTGGTTGAGCATCGACCCATGTACCAGGGGGTCTCCGGTTTGATTCTAGGTCAGGGCACGTGCCTGGGTTGCAGGCTTAATCACCAGTGGGGGACTTTCTGGACGTGACTGAAGTTTTTCTCTCACACTGTTGTTTCCCTCTCTCTCCCTTCCTCTCCCTTTCTCTCTCTGAAATCAATGAAACCATATTAAAACAGACACACACACACACACACACACACACCGGAAACCCTATACCCGTTAAACAGTCTCTCCTCCTTACTCGCAGCCTCACGTAACCACTAATCTACTTTCCGACTCCAAGGATTTGCCTTTTCAGGAAAATTCATATCTATGTGTGAATTATACGGCATGTGATCTTTTATGCCTGGTTTTTGCAATTAGCATAATGTTTCTAAGAGTATTCCATGTGGTAGCGTGTGTCAGTACTTTATTTCTTTTTTTAAAAATATATTTTATTGATTTTTTACAGAGAGGAAGGAAGAAGATAGAGAGTTAGAAACACTGATGAGAGAGAAACATCAATCAGCTGCCTGCTGCATACCTCCTACTGGGGATGTGCCCGCAATCAAGGTACATGCCCTTGACCAGAATCGAACCTGGGACGCTTCATTCCACAGGCCAACGCTCTATCCATTGAGCCAAACCGGCTAGGGCACTTTATTCCTTTCTACGGCTAAATAAATATTCCTTTGCCTGGACAGACCACATTTTGTCTGTCCATCCCCCTGCTGACGGACATTCGGGTTGTTCCCACCATTTTGATGGAACCCAGCGATGTTGAACAGGAGGGCCTGTGCGCCCGCCCCAGGAAATCGGACAATGTGTGGAGGCAGCTCTGATTGCTGCAAATGAAGGGAGGTGTCAGCGTCCGGGGACCGCGGCCTGGGGCGCTGCTCAACATCTTACAGTGCAAGGGAGCCCCCCCCACACACACAAGACGCATCCACCCCAAATGTCACTAGTGTTGAGAGCGGGAGGTCCTGCCTCCATGGGGGTGCAGAGATTACCCCAAACTTTCAGAGCCCCCCCCCCCACCCCCCCATAAATTGGACCTGTACCTCCTTCCCATCTCAGGACTCACAGCCTGGTGGCCAGCTGAGACGTCATGTGCGATTCTTTCTCAACACCCACCATCTCCAAGAGGGAAATCAAAACAAAACCCTCCAAATCAATTTGCAGGAAAAATAAAAGGATATTTCTGATGTTTTTCTAAGCTTTTCATCCTTTTTAAAAACGGGGGGGATAAGTGGCAACTGAGGAATAAAAGCGAGTGTTCAAAAGCATCAGCGACCAAAAAGTCTGCAGAAAATTGAAACGAGCCCGGCTCTCAGTGTGCGTAATTACAGGCCAATCAAGTCATGAAAGCTTTATTAGTTTAATGTGATTCCATCAAGTACCAAAAAGTGGGAAGGAGTGGGGGAAGGGGAGAAAATGGATATGAAAGGAGAGGGAGGGAGCAGGGAAGGGACGTGAAGAGCAGAGGGGGTTAAGGGAGGGTCAGGGTGCATCTGTCATTAACTCACTGTCCACGCCGCCCCGTGGGAGCCAGGCAGACCTGAGCTCCTTTCCCGAGACGTGTGCCTCTGCATGCCTTCAACACATCAGTTCAGGTCCTCTGCGGGCTCTGGTGCAGGCGGTGAGAATCCAGCGATGAACAACAACAGAGAGACAAAATCTCTCCCTTTGCCCTGCAGCTTCCATGTCAGTGGGAGAGAGACAGGAAATGAAACCGGCGAAGTGCACCATGCATTGCCCAGAGAAAAATAAAGCATGGAAGGGGGCTAGGCAGTGTCAGGGTGGGGGGTGCGCTGGCACTTCACAGCAGGTGGCCAAGGAGGGGATGACAGGTGAGCAAAGACCTGGAGGAGAAGCCAAGGGTGACGGCCCAGGGAGAGAGCATTCCTGGCAGAGGGTAAAGGACATGCAGATTCTTGGGGTGGGCCTTGCCGTGTGGCTGAAACAGGGCAGGCGGGGGTCTGGGGAGGCCAGCGGGAGGTGAGCGCAGACAGGTAAGGGAGGCCAGAAGGCCTTTGGCTTTCCGAGTGAGAAGGGGGCACTGGGAGGTTGCAGTCGGAGGAGGAACACGGGTCCCTCTAGCTGCTGGGTAGAGAGGAGAGGGAAGCAGGACAGGGACTTGGGGAGGCACCTGAGGCCCAACATGTGAGAAAGACACAGATCTCAGGGTGCCGAGGGCCTCACACCTGTCACCGGGTCCCTGCCCTGGAGCGAAGGGTTACTGAGACCTTTATGTACAGAGTCTGTGGTGCACACCGACCACCCAGCCAAGGAGGCCTTGAATGGGGTGCTGCTGGCAAATGGCCCCCAGGTGTCAGCCTCCACGGTGGCCCGAGATGCCACTGCTGCCTCCTCCAGGGCCGCCCCTTTCCAGGCCGCGCTTGTACATCTAGATTATTCTTCAGGTGTGGGAGGGCTAGCAGGTCAGGAGATGATTGCCGTTGAAAAGACAGCTTGTCATGGTCACAGATCCCAAGAGGAGGGGTTCGCCACACCTGGGGAGCCACACGGGGAAGCACCAGGCTCAGGAGGCAGAGGGAAGGGGGCGGACGTGGACAAGAGCCTTTAGTGTGGTTCCCACAGGAAGGAACCAGTGAGGCACCGTGAGCAGGCTTAGGATTGGCTGGTTTGAGTAATTTCAGGGGGTTCTAGGGGGTAGGAACTGTCTCCAGGCACCTGGTCTCTGGCTTTGGGGTGATGGGGGTGAATGGTGACCCAGTGTGAATGGCCCATTGAAGGAGGTTGATGGGGGTATGGACTCTGGATGCAATGGTTTGAATATAAAAGGCAAGCCTGCAGGGGCCAGTCACTATCCTAGGAATCAGCCAACCCTGGGGAGGGGCAGTCCCTGCAGGGTCAGCAGGGCCCCAGATATCAAAACATGCGAATAAAAACAGGCTTACCACAGGGTGGCCCACATCCACCATGAGGGGTCCGTGCAGGGGTGTAGAGGCCTGGGCCTCCATGTTCACGACTGTACGGTGTTCCCCAGTGCAAACACACCCCATGTTCTATTCCACTATAGTGAACAGCTGGGTCGACAGGCAGGTGGCAAAAGAACGTGTCCAAATGGCCGATAAACGCACAGAAAAGATGCTCAACATTATTAGTGACCAGGGAAATGCCAGTTAAGACCCGAAAGGGAGGTTGCTGCTACCAGAAAGGCTAACCTTAAGGAAAGCGGAAAATACCAAGCGTCGGTGAGGACACCGCACAACCGCCTTGCCCTCTGCAAGCCGAGCCGTGTGATAACCAGGCTCCTGGCTGAGACCCCGGCTGTGTTCTCCAAAACCCAAGGAAGGCAAGAACCGCAGTGACAAATCAGAGACTTCGAATCCACAGAGCAACTCTTCCTTGTCAACACCAGCCAGGCAAATCCACCTGCCCCCGTTCTCCCGCCTGAGCCCCATCCAGTGGGCTTTCCCCGTTAAGGCCATCAGCAGCGCTGAATAGGGGCACACATTTGGGCCGCAGCTCAGCTCCAAAGCCAGGGGCAGAGAATGGACGTGTCCTCTGAGACCCAGCTGCACGCTCTCCCACCCCACCCCCGAGTCTGCGGAGCCGGTGGGTCCGTGGACGGTCACAGCCCTTGGACGTATCGCCTGAGTCAGAACTGCGTAGAGCCCTGCTCGGGTCTGGCTGTGTTGCTACGCATCCAAATGGATTTCAAAAAATAAAAATAATCTAAGAGGTTACAGTGAAGGGTACTGAAATCCAAATCCTAAAAGCCCCCTGACCACGGTGCTCCAGGTGGCGTAGAGATATGGTGCGTTTTTGTTTTTTGTGCGTGTGTTTTTTTTCCCTTTTAATCTAAATCATGTTCCCAGACGGCACAGAGCCTGGTATAAATTGTCTTCTGCACTAATCTTTTATATACTTTTCTGCTTGTCTGAAATGATTGAACATGACTCACTCACGGTTCTGTTTTCAACCACCACTGGGCTCCGCCAGTCGGCAACATCTGGTTTTTTGCAGTTAAAGGTTCCCTTTGTCTATCACGTAAGTCTGCGGTGTTCCTAGGAGAAGGGGCGTCTACACCAGGGGCTGGGCCGCTGCCAGGAACTGCCATGCGCGATAGTAGAGGCCGGAGCATCTGCTCTGTTTATTGATGCTGATATGAAACGGAATGTCAGCCGAATGAAAACCGCCAGCTCTGTGGTGTAGACCAGCGGGTTTCAACCTTTTTTATTGTTTTGGTTGCAACCCCCCCCCCCCCTCGCGCCCCCCTTTTCTTCTCCAAACTAAACTGAAAGAAAAATTTGAAAAGGATTCCTGGTCCGGGGGAAGCACACCCTCCTCTTTCACTCTCGAGAGAATCCCGGCGCACCGTCCCTGACACGCCGGGCTCCTCCGCACAGCGCCTGGAGAGCTACCAGCGCAGACCAAGTTCACGGTCTAGTTCTGGCTCACGCAGGTGATTTTGATTTTTCTTCTGCTTTTGCTGTATTTTAAATTCTCTCTGATGAACATTTATAACTCTGTAATCATAAAATAAATTGAACGACTTAAAGAAAACGAGTATTGTTTGACGTTCCTTAAGCATACCTCATAAAGCATCGAGCCGGTTTCTGGAGACCCGTCCATAAGCATTAACCAAGTGTTAAATGTGTGCCAGGCATCGTTCTTGGCATTGAAGATACGGTGGTGAGCAAGATGGATAGCAGCCGACCTCAGAGATCTGACGTTTTAATGGCAGGAAGACAGGCGTAGGAATGGCTCTGCTCACCGGCACCTCCCAGCAACTTGCTTGAGGAATTTGTGCTTTTCATCCCTGCGACGTGGAGCTCTGTGGGGCTAGAGCCCGGAGGACCCCCAGGGAGGACGCTTCCACCAAGGGACCTGGAATAATCCCAATTAACTGAAGCCCATGCTGCCTCTGGCCCCTTGGGGCAACGCACGCCAGTTGGCGGAAAGGCAAAGTAGTCACCCTCCTGGCAACAATGTACCATCCATTCTTCTGTAGATAAAAATCGGGGCTGTTTCCAAGGCTTAGCTGCAATGAATGAAGCTGCTATAAAAATTCTTGCACAAGGTTTGGGGTGTGTGTGTGTGTGTGTGTGAACATATGTTTTTATTTCTCTTGGGTAAATTCCTAGGAAAGGAATGACTGGGTCATCCGGTGGATGTGAATTTAACAATTGTAAGAAACTTCCAAACATTTTCCAAAGTGGTGGTACCATGTTACACTGGCAAAGTATGAGAGTTCTAGTTGCGCCAAATCCTCGCCAACATTTGGTATTATCAGAGTTTCCATTTTAACCATTCTGGTGGGTGTAACATTATCTTTTCCCTAAAGGCTCAGGATGGGGAGCACCTTTCCGTTTGTTTGCAAGCCATTTCCTGTCTATTTTCTTCTAAAATGTCTTTTCAAGTCTTTTGCCCATTTTATGGAGTTGTTTGTCTTTTTGTTATTGGTTTATGGGTGTTTTTAATGTATACAAGATAAACTATTTCCCTCCTCATCTGTGGCTTGTCTTCTTAATGGGGTCTTTTGGTAAATGGGAGTTTTTTGATGGAGTGCAATTTATCTTGTGCTTTCTTTCATAGTTAGTGCATTGTGTGCCTTTGCTAATATGTCTTTTGCCTACTGCAAAGATTGGAATATATTCTCCAATGTTTTCTTCTAGAAGCTTTATAATTCAGTTCTCCCACTTAGGTCCATGAGCCTTCTCAAATTAGCTTTCGTCTACAATTCGAGGAAGGGATTGAGGTTCATTTTTCAAACGTTTATCTATTTGTCCTCATACAATTGGCTGAGAAGACCTTCCTTTTTTCCTGATTGAATTGGGGTATTGTTTAATAATCACATATGTGTGAATCGATTTCTGGGTTCTAGATTCCGTTCCATTGGCCTACTTGTCCATCTCTGACATCAGAGTCTTGCTTTGCTTTCTGCCTTGTCTTGCCCTGTGTCCTTCACCCCTCCCCTCCTGAGAGAGTTCTCTTCAGTCACTTGGATAACATTATCATGACTGTTTCCAGGGACCTGGGCCTCAGGCAGCCGACTACAGACACGCAAGTTCAATGAGCTGCGTTCATCTCGTGTAGTTAAATGAGATGCGTTTGTGTGCTCACTGGTGACAGGAACGAGATAAATGATGACAACACTGCCTAAAGGAACTGGCTTGGGGAGGAAGCCAGGGAGTGCAGGCAAGGCCTCTGAGAGGAAGTGACTTTGAAGTCAAGCCCTGAGTGGTGACAACGTAATTGGGTGGTCAAGGTGGGTCAAGGAAGATCACCACTTGGGCCAAGAAGCTCTAGGAACTGAGAGGGAAGAGTTTGACTGTGATATCTTCAAGGTCAGGGTTGAAGCCACCGAGGACGATGGTGAGAGGTGATGGAGAGCGGCCGGATACCAGCTGCTAAGCCAGGCGGAGTCTATCGAAAAGCCCTTCAAATTAGCTGGGGGTTTTGAAGGAGGGAGGAGGATCGATGGTTTCCAAGTGTCAGGGGGCACAGAGGACACCCCACCATCCCCAGGTGCTGACATCCTTGGGAGCTGGGAGGGAACCACAACCTCACTGAAGAGGGCTGGAGGGGAACGTGTCCCCAGGGAGCAGTCTGGTTTCATTGGGAGAAGAATTTGGTCAGCGGTTCTCAAACGTGAGCAGGCAGCAGTATCACCTGGAAGGCTTGTTAACACCCAGATTTCTGGCCCCACCCCCAGGGCTTCTGATTCAGAAGGACTAGGGTGGGACCTGAGAATTCACATCTCTAACAACTTCCCAGAGGATGCTGATGCTGGGGGTTCACGGAGCATACTTTGAGGACCACTGACGTAGGCAGGTTCAGTGACTCAGCACTGGCAAGGCCACTGACGGTTTTTGTTAATAAAGTTTTATTGGCACACAGCCATGCCCATTTATTCCCATGTTGTCCGTGGCAGCTTTCCCGATACCATGAAAGAGAGGAGTGGCTGCAACAGAAACCACAGGGCCCGCAAAGCCTAAAACATTTACTATCTGTCCCTTTATAGAAAGAGTTCACCAGCTTCCATTCTCTGTTCCTGCTAGACTTTGGAAACATCTTGATGTTATGTTGAGAGGTAGGAAGTAAGCAAGGAAGTACCCAAGCCAGGAGTCACTGCCTCGTACAAGCTAATCTCTTCTCCCCCATTCTCTCTGAATTTGTAGGTTTGTGCTCTCAAAGTTTATTTTACTGTCTGTTTCCAGTGTCTTTCCAGCAGGAACTGAGATATATACTGTATGTTGTCGATCCACAAGAATAACAATGTTACTTTTTTAAAAATATATTTTTGTTGATTTCAGAGAGGAAAGGAGAGGGAGAGAGAAACATCAATGATGAGAGAGAATCACTGATCAGCTGCCTCCTGCACGCCCCACACTGGGGACTGAGCCCATAACCCGGGCATGTGCCCTGACCAGGAATTGAACCGTGACCTCCTGGTTCATAGGTCCACGCTCAGCCACTGAGCCACGCCGGTCAGGGACGATGTTAATTTTTAATAGAAGTTTCTACGGGTCCATAGAAAGGAGTCCTTACACAATTCTGAGATGGAAAGCAATTTCTACAGAGAGGAAGTTGGACACTCTCTGCTCCAAGGCAGGCGTCTCCCTCCACCCACTCTGGGCCACCAAGTACTGTCAACTCAGAATGATTTGATGTGTCAGGACCAAAATTAGAACAGTGAGAAAAAGTTGACCACCTTATATACTAGTCACCGTAACTTTTAAAAAATTACACTCATCTATAAAATGCCAAAGTCTGGGGACCAATATACTAGGGTTTTATAGTAATCCTGTCGATACGTTTCACTTCCCTTTCCCACACCCTGCAGCACTGGGCTGCGTGGGAATTTGAGGCCCTGTCCGATCTCACAGGAGAGTGTGCAGTGATCGATGAATGATGTCTGCATGGTGTTCGAAGTCAGAGTCGAGCCTCAGCTGCCATGCACCTGCCATCCTTCTTAAAATAGAAATTTTACTTATTTATTTATTTACCTATCTGTTTATTTATTTATTTTGTTAATCCTCACCCACAGATACTTTTCCATTGATTTTTTTTGGCGGGGGGGGAGGGAGTGGAAGAGAGAGGGAAAGACAGAGAGAAACATCAATGTGAGAGAAACACGTCGATTGGCCTCCTACATGAGCCCTGACCAGGCCCCAGGCCAGGGAGGAGCCTGCAACCAAGGTACGTGCCCTTCACTGGAATCCAAGTTGGGACCTTTAGCCACTGACGCCAACGGGTGAGGGCTGGACTCTCCACCTTTAATGACAATTACACAGTACGGGGCCTGCCGCGGGATCCCGGCGGCTCTATGGCCGGAGAGCACACTGCCGACAGTGACCAGCCTGCTCGTAAACATGCCCGAAGGCTACAAGAGAGAGGGAACCAGCCGGTCCAAACACCCCCTGCAGAAAGCCGCCCGTCGAAAGGGCCTCAGAGATGGCGTCAGAGACAGAAGCAATCATGTGACCGTCAGGGCGATCCTGCTTCCCCCACAGAAACAACATGACAACTGGTGTGCCTGGCCAGCGATGGGGCCCCAAGCAAACCAGAGTTTAACAAGGTGACACCAGTCGTACCCGTGTATAATCTAAACAGCTTCTAAGATCTTGTCACCATCCCTCCATAGGACCAATTTTTGCCACATTGGGGACGACAGCCCCTCTTTCCCTGAGAATGCACGGACCAGACCAGGGCGGAGGCTCACAGGAAGCCGATGGCTCACAGATATTGATGACTGAGGGGCAGCGGCAGACGGGGAGTGACGGGGATTTTAATTAACCATTTGCTTTTTAAGCCTTTAAACTGTAGACGTGTATCGCCTATTCAAAAATCGATTTCAAAAACTGAAAACCATCATCCTTATCATTTCAATCATTTCATAAGAGAAAGGGCTTTGCTGATTCCCGAAGGAAAAATAGAAAGGACCCTATCACAGCCTGAGACTATCTTTCCCCACGGAGAAGGGGTAGCAACATTACGCTGGATAGGAAACAAAACACTCAGTCAAGCTGCCATGTCTTTTTAAATGCAAAAAATAAAATAAACTTTCATTGTGTCATATTATGTCCAATGTCATTACTTCCTTAATAGAAGGCTGTTATTTGAGGCAACTCTTACGTGGCGTAGCTTCAAAACTCATCCAATCTATGCCGGCCCCTTATTTTCACCATGTCCCTGCCCACAAATCCTCTTTCCCTGTGAACGTGGCAACACTAGAATCAGCACCTCAGTGCCTGCTCAGCCTGGACTATTCTGGGCAAAGTCCGAAGAACGCAGGCGCCAAAGCTCTAAGCCCCGGCTGCAGCTCTGCGTTCGAGCCAGCCAGTGTTGGGATGAATACATATTGCTTAAGCTAATTTATGTTTCTAAAAATTAACCTATTACTTACTGGGCATTTTAAGGGTTTACTGAGGTCTCAAAACAGCCATGTGAAGTAGCCACCACATCGCGTGTCACAAAGGAGAAAACGAGAGCTCAGAGCAGTTAAGTGACTGGCCCAGGAACACACAGCATGCACGCAGTTGAGCTAGAGTTCAAAGCCGGCTCAGCCAGGGGCAGGCCTAACTCACGCAGAGTGCACGCCCGCGGCAGGTGCCCCCTCAGCACTGTTCCCTTCTCACATCTGCACTCCACTGGGTCCTGCCAGGAGCATGCCAGCCGAGGGACAGGGAGACAGCCCAGAGTCACAGGCCTGACACTGTTCCTGCCTTTAGGGCTGGGAGTGGGTCAGGCCCTGGCCCATCGTTGGACCTGGGGCGGCTTCCAGCACACAGCCCGCGTCCAGCTGGGTTTCCCTGCTAATCCAGACCCCTGCTGGGCGCCCCTGGTCCACGTACAATAAAACCCAGCCTAAAGGAACGACTCGGGGCCACCAGGCCCCCCAGGCTTGACAGGCAGACAGGACCTTTGGATGACACACGTGTGCGTTCAAAACGCAACTAGGCCATGCCTGCCTACCACTCCCCACCCCACTCCGGAGCCTGGAAACCATTTCTTAAACATTGAAGCGTGGGCTCTAAGCGGGGAGATTAAACGAGAGGCTGCCTTCTTATCTCAGGTCGGAGATTCAGAGGCACAAGATCCGTCAGGAGGGGAACTAATTACCCTGAAAGCCTTGGGGCGGAGGGGACGGGGAGCAGTGAGAGCCACAACCAGCCCCGCCTCCCTCCCCGCAGGACCCAGGTAAGAGGGTAAATCTGGTGGAACCTGGGACCAAGGTCTGTGCCCGGCACGTAGTAGGTGCTCAGAGAATTGTCATGGAAGGAAATTGGCCCCACTGTCCTGGGAGGCCATCAGCTCCCTCTAAGCAGCTGTGTCACCAGCCAGCAGCTGGACAGATGTTTCCTCGTGAGGAGCCAGAGAACTGGCATTCAACCTGGGCAGTGCCCTTCAGAAGCAATGGCACCACGGGACCAAAGCCGCCTATCTCATCAACACCTCTGAGAACTGCTCTTAGGGGCCACATAATAATACCCCCGCCCCCCAAAGAAAGGCACACTGCCCCATTTCCCCGCATTTGCCTCAGGCCTTCCTTCACACTAACCCTTCCCCACTCTGGGTGTCCTGCCTGCTGCCCTCCGAAGCTCAGCTCCCTGTCTCCTGCCCAGGGCAACGTCCCTTAGAGAGGAGGGACCCTCCCCTCTGGTTAGGGACAGTCGAATGTTGACAGGTCTACATTCTCTGCTCCAGGCGAAGACACAGGCTCCCACCAGACACACCTGGGTGACCTTGGGCAAAGCATTTGACCTTGCAGAGGCTTGATTTCTTGAAAAATTCCCCAGAGCTGTTGCAAGCATCAAAGGAGGTAAGAGTATGTACTGAGCAGGCCCTTGATCAATGGGGTGGTTATTTTAATTTTATTTTTTCTTGGTTAGTCCTCACCCAAGGATATTTTTTCCATTGGTTTTTTAGAGAGGTTGAAAGGGAGGGAGAGAGGGAAGGAAAAAGAGAGAGGAAGAGGGACAGGGAGAGAGAGAGAGACATCAATGAGAGAAACATAGCGATTGGTTGCCTCCACACAGGATGGAACCTGCATCCCAGGTACATGCCCTTGACCTGGAATCAAACCTGTGACCCTTCAGTGTGTGGGCTGACGCGCTGACCACTGAGCACCACCGGTCAAGGGGGGGTGTTATTTTCACTGAGAACAAGTCCCATTTTCTCTACCACTACCCACTCTTCACCGCTACACACACACACACACACACACACACACCCTGCCTAAAGGAGGGACCCATAACTGCTCCAGGCTGGGCAGTCAGCAGGCCTGGCTGCCCTGGCCCTGCGAGAGGGCAGAGCCCAGCAGGCTGGAGAGGGGAGGGCCTCGGGGGCGGGGCGCAGCTGAGCAGAGGCGGAGAGGAGGTGGTGATCCTAGCCAAGAGCTCTGCCACAGTGAACGCACTTTTTGTTTTTGAATACACGTTTGTTAAGTGTCAGGGTCCCCAGTGCATGCGGGACTGAGAGGGGGCTCCTTGTTCCCATCCTCAGGGAGCTCCCTCGCGGCCGTGCATTTCCACACCCAGCGCATGACAACAGCACCCGTAGGGGGCATCGTTTGCTGTAAGCCTTGCCCAGCGCTAAGCCCCTCACAGGCATAATCTCATTTGATCGGCAGAACAACCCTACCGGTGGGTTCCACCAAGACCCGCGTTTTACGCATGAGGAAACCGAGGCGCGGAGATGGACCCAGGAAGCAGCAGGTGGGCAGGTGTGTCCCTGGAGCGCGCGAACACCGAGCTCCTGTCTTGGCTCCGCCACAAGCATTCTGTGCGATGCTAAGCAAGTCCCCTCCCTTCTCTGGGCCTCAGCTTTCCCGTCTGTAAAAGGGACGCGCAGAGCTCTGTGAGATGCACCTTCTACGCCCCTGGCTCCCAAACACGGCTGCGCACTGGAAACACCCCGGGACTTTGAAAGCTCCGATACTCAGCTCGGATCACAGGCCCAGGAAATCAGGAAGTCTGTCTTGTCTCGTCCTTGTTACAGTCTCCAGGCAATTCCGACAGACAGCCAAGTGGAGGGGCCATGGTTTCTAAGGATTCCAGACGGGTGGTTGCCAGGGGCTGGGAGGGGAGAAGGGGGGTGACTGCTGCGGTGGGTGATGAAAACTCCACCGGGGGTGGCTGCACAGCATTGGGACGTACTGAATGCCACTGGGCTGCACACTTTAAAATGGGGGTGGGGGTGTCAGCCACCACAAAAAATCAAACTCAAACAGTAATACCAATGGGGAAAGAAGGGCTACCTGTAATACTTTCAACGAGATAAATAAATAATTAGATGATACATTTTGTTATGTATATTTTACCACAATAAGACAAATAAGAAAGATATCAATAAATAGGAATCGAGTAATTAAATTAAAACCAAGGTGTTTCTTGGAAGGTCCGAACTCTGTGGTCCCGCGGGCAACAGGAAGGCTCAGAACTTGGCCGTTGGGGGGACCTGAGTTCAAGTCCCCACCGGGCCCTGGTAACTGGTGCTGTGTGCCCCCAAGCCAGTGCCCCCACCTCTCTGTTCCTGGGGCGCGCGCCTCCGGAAAGGGACGGCGCCAGGCTCTCCGTGAGCAGTTCCGAGGCTCAGGCGGAAAAGGCGGCGCCCGGAGGAGGGGAGGTTACTATGACTACAGGAATGCACCTCGGGATGCTAAGGGACCATGACACCTGGGCCCAGAGAGGCAGGGGCCTTGCGCTCACGCGGCAGAGTGGAGGCCCAAGCGGCAGGAGCTGGGGCGGGCCCGCCACCTCCCCCTCCCGCGGGGCGGGCCCTGACTCACCTGGGCCCGGGCGCGGGCGGCGCAGGCGGCCCACAACCGCCACCTGCCTTCCATCTCCCTCCCCAGGGCTCCGGGCGCCGCTTTCCCAATCGCCAGGTGATGTCAGGGCCCGGGCGGCGGCCCGGGGGGTGCGGGGCGGGCGGGTGCGGCCGCCGCCAGGTGGGGCCGCCGCCAGGTGAGGCCGCCGGGCCCGAGGCCCGCCCTCCGCGGCGCGCCGCTTCCTTCCGGTCTGTGGCGACACCTGCTGGCCGTCCGCGGTGGTGCACCCCCAGCTTCCACCAAGGGCTTCAATTGCACAGATTCATGCCTAAACCCCACAGAAAGGGGGGTAACGTCATCCAGGCAGGGGGGCGGCTTGTGCAAAGGCCCCAGGAAGGAAGGAGCCTGGCTGTTGAAATCGCGTGGAAAAGGCAGGCACTGGAACACAGCGGGTGTGGTGTGAAGGGGCATGGGACCCTCTATCTGTGCCCTCACCGTTTCCATGGGAGCAGAGACCTGGAGGGGAAGACCTGGCCCTAAGTTACAGAGTGAGGCAGTGACTGCCACGTGTAGTGGACTCCCGGGTGGGGCCTAGCAATTTGTGTTTTGACACCCACCTCCCAGGTGATTTTTTTTCTTCATTTTCTTTTATTGATTGACTTAAGAGACCGGGGGTGGGGGGAGGCTCAGAGCTCCAAGGGGGCAGGGACCCCAAAACCCAGCCTCAGGCCTGGCACACAGTAGCTGCTCACTGGAAGCTGAAGAACGGGTGGCTGAGCAGAGTGGGCCAGAAGAGCATAAACAGCCTGGGCCGGGCCAGTCCTGGGAATGCGGGCAGGATGGCCCCAAAGGGCCGGCACCCTTGCCTCCACGGGCAGCTCAGGATAGCTTCTGGCCCTGCCCAGGGTGAGGCAGCAAGGTTCGCCTCTGTGGGGGTGTGGGGTGCCCAGAGACTGGTGGGTATCAACTGTGTGCCTGTGGCTAAGGCGACCCCCCTCTCCACCACATCATTTTGCGGGAGCTGCTCCCTGTTCCCTCTGGGGCAAAGCATACTGACCCCAAGAAAAAGGCTCCTGAAGGAAAAACATTTGCCAGGTTCCCCCAAAAGACCCCTCTTTCCTCCAAAAGCTCCAAGGTCCACCCTGTAAGTAATCGCACCCCAGGGAGGATGTCTCTATGCCTGGGTGACCCCCGCTCGCCCCCCAGGCAGTAAGCCCGTCCCCTGTCTGCCCAGACCCACCTGCCCCTCCTGAAACTTGGTCTGTTTCAGTCTTCCCACTCCCCCCACTCCCGGAAGGAGAAGTCCGCGTAGCCTCTAATTGTGGGGCTGGTGTACGTCCATTAGACCTGAGCTGTGAATTGTGCTCTCCCAATCTTCCGTGTTCTTACGCCGTGTACAGCTCTCCGTGGCTGAGAGGGCCATGTTAAAATCTCCCACTGTCATTGTGGGCTGGGGACATGTTAAGTGCGTACAAGTTTAAAATTATTAGAGCTTCCTGTGAATTAAGTCTTCTAACCTTGGGTTGGGAGCCTCTGTTTCTGACAGGGCTCTTTGCCAGAAAGTCTTTTTGGGTGGATAGGCAGAGTCGTGCAAGCTTGCTCTCAGCATTTGCCTGGCTTATATTTTTGTAGCTGTGCATGTCTAATCTTTCTGCGCCCTTGCAGTTGTAGCTGCGTCTTTCCTAAACAATGGATAGGTGGTGATTATTTTTATTTTTGTGCTCGATCCAGTAAGACAATGCTGCTCACTTTAAAATTTTTTTTTTTAATTTACTTCAGAGAGGAAGGGAGAGGGAGAGGGAGATAGAAACATCAATAATGAGAGAGAATCATTGACTGGGCTGCCTCCTGCACACCCCCTACTGGGGATTGAGCCCACAATCCAGGCATGTGCCCTTGACTGGAATCGAACCCAGGACCCTTCAGTCCACAGACTGACGCTCTATCCACTGAGCCAAACCAGCTAGACAATGTTCCTTATTGGTATTACTGTAGACTTTGATTTTTGTGGTTGCTGATATATTTGTGTCTGTGTCTAACTTGTTTTTTACTGTTTATTATGTTTTCTACACAGCCCCCCCCCCTTTTCTTTTTTTTTTTGCCTTGTGCTGGACAGGCTGAGTTCCCTTTATCTCCCCCTTTCACTTTTCTGGGGTTGGAAGCTCTACATTCTGATCTGAGTATTTCACTTACGTTGTCTACTTGTCCCCTGGGTTTCAAGTTAATCGTGGGTGATTGAGTTGGCCAATATTTACACCTGCCTCTCCAGCAACATGAAGCCTAACCACACTTCTGTGCAGGTCACTCTGTGACGAGTATTTAGTTCCACGTGATGGACATCCTCAAAAACACTCAGTGTTATTGTTTCTTCAATACAGTTATTGCATTTCGGTTTGCCAATTTCTTTTTGCCAATTTCCCTGTAGTCCATGCTCCTCCTGCCTTTGGTTACCTTCTTCTGAAATCAGGACATGAGTAGTTGCTTCAGCATGCTGTTGATGAAAAAAAGCTTTATCAGAACTTCAGTTTATTTGAATATGTCTACTTCACCCTCTCTCTTGGCTGAAGGTTTGCTGGGTATAGAATTGTGGGTTGTCAGCTGTCACTGTGGTCTCAGCACTTCTAACACATCCCCAGGCGATAAACTCCCCGCTGCTTCAGGACCCGCTTTGAGGACCACGGGACCAGATTCGGAAGCACAGTGTCTTGGTTCCCATACCACACCTCTCTCAAGTGGAGATGACCTCCATCGCGGCCTGAAATTATTGGTTTAAAGCCCGCCTGCTCCTTCTGTGAGCTGTTCAAAGGCAGCCCTTCCCAGCCCCCAACTGCAGTGCTGGGCGGGGGCGCTGATTTGTAAGCCTCCTTTGGTTGTGATCAATCGGGACTTAGGAGCTGGTTCAGAGTTCATTCTGAACGATGCCCTGGTGACAAATTCTGCAGGACAGTGACCATGAAGAAGAGGCTGGTGGGTGACACGAGCCCCGTCAGCCTGCCCTGGGTGGGCAGTGTGAACTGAGGACTCTCTTGCAAAAGGTAGAGGACACTTTCTCTGGTCTGAGAACTGGGGTGAGCTCTTTTCCAAAGGCACATCCTCTGAGCTTAATCTGCCACCAGGGTTTCTGGCAGCTCAGGTCCCCCACTCAGTTCCTCTGCGACCTAATATTTCACTTCTTCACTAAGGATCTTTTCAACTGACTGCAGTTCTTCCTTAGGTTCTGTGCCACAGGTGTATTAGGACATGGACTTATTTTTACTTGCTCTGCTTGGGGGTAGTTGTCCGTGTTGAATCGGAGGAGTCATCAGTTAGGAAAGCCCCTGCCCAATGGTTTCTAATCTCTCCAGCTAACATTTCCAGTTTATAGCTGCCAGACCGCGTTCTAACGTCAAGGCCTCTGGACCTCTTTTTCACATTTCCTGTCTCCTGCTCTCTCTCTTTGGGTGGCATTCTGGCTATTTCCTCACGTTTGTTTTCTAGTTCACTAGCATATCCTGTTTACTGCAAGGTTATGGTGATTATGAACTCTGTTGGTACATCTTGTTTTATGCCTTATTCTTTTCACGAAAAAGCTCATATATTACTGAATCAGAACTTTGTTTTTAAGACGTCCCTTTTGTTGACACACAGTCATTTGTTTTCTTTGCATTCCTCCGGATGTTATTTAAAGCACCTCAGAATATCTCTCAGAGGAGGGGCTGCTGAGCTTCCGGAGGCTGCCGAAAGGGTGTGGAATAAAGAAAGTTGAAACTCTCACAGAAGGGGGTGGTTCTTACATACGATCCAAAATGTATTTTGTAAGCCGGGGGTTTGGTTTGGTAGTCCACAGCTGGGTTGCCAAAAGAAACAAATAAACAAAGTCCATCTAGGAGATGCTGACCCGTGTTCCCATCACTGCCTGGCCCTGGGCTCATGGGAAAGGTCTGAGGATGGGAACAGAGTCAGGAACACCCTGGACCTTCAGGAACATTAGTCTGGCCTCCAGGCAGCCCCCTGGCTGAGCAGGTCATCGGGGTGAAGAGAGTAGGCACAGACAATGAAGATGACTTGATAGGCCCTCAGAGGTGCTTCCTTTGGGAGGGAACTCTCCGGGACTGGGGCCCAGAGAGGGGGGAGCAGAGCTGCCCTCGGCTGGGAAATGGGACGTACAAGGTGTGGGTCCCACCTTGGGGAAGTTCACAGCCCAACATGGGACAGGGCCCCTTAAACGTCATGGGGAGACTAAGGCTCCCCAGTGCTTGCTTCTGAACCACCACCAAGTGCCAGGCATCTGGAAGGTGTCAAATGAATGAATGAATGACACCTGAATAGAGTCCCCAGAGGTAATATGAGACTCCTATTTAATTTTGAATGTCAGATAAATAATGATTTTTTTTTTTAGTATAAATATGTCCCAAGTATGGCATGAGCTATGCTTACGCTGAAACTCATTGGTTGGTTATCGGAAATCCAAATTTAACTGGACATCTTGTATTTTTATTTGCTAAATCCGACAACCTTATAGCAAAGGCATCTGGAGCGGCCAGGGATAGGAAGAGATGACAGAGGTCAAACTTAAACTCAGGCCTGGGCTTGCTGGGGAGGTGGTCACCCCAGCCAAGGCACAGTAAGAGCCGTGGACTCCAAGGTGTGGCCTGGACATATCTGACCCAGGGCCAGTGGTCAAGGGCCTGAGGCCAACCCGCTGCCTGTGACCTTGGAAAGGGCCAGTCAGGAACACGTAGGGAGGATGCCTGCCGGAGGGAAGGGAAAGGAGTGAGGACCACGCTGGAGAAGGGGATGTTCTCGCCCCAGAGCCTGGCGCTGTCAGGCCTCGCGTGGCACAGTGTCCCCGAGAAAGGTGAGTTCAGCTAAACACACACACACCCTGCGCCCCAGTCTGTCTTCTCCAAACACCAGCTTCCGAGATCAGCGGGGGATGAGACCTCTTGTTTATGACTGGGAGACACAGCTGCCTTCCGACATTTAAAACCAAAAACCACCAAGAAACAAGCAAGAAAAAACAAACCAACCTGCCGGCCCCACCTCTACCAAATTTACGGATTTTCAAATGTGACTCTTTATTACGGAAAGCTTCAAACACCCACACAGAGAGGCACATAGTACACCGCCATGTACCCGTCACGCGGATGAGCGACTATCAGTGTTTGGCCCACCTGGCCGCACCTATGTCTTATTCCCGCCACGCACACGCTTACCTCCCTTTGAGCAAATCTCAGACATCATATCGTTTCATCCAACTTGACAACTTGCCAGGGGCCTGCGCACCCACCAGGCTCTCTCTGAGGTAAGGTAATGGGTGTTATAATCCCATTTACACCTGTGGACACTGAGGCTCAGAGCCAGCAACAGGGGTGAACAGCGGGACTCGCCCCAAGCCCTCAGGACTCCTAGGCCCTCAGCTGCCCTCCCTCCATGAGGTCCCAGGCCAAGCCCATGGGCACAGCTGAGCTGCCCCCCCGCCCGCCCCCAGCCCTTCTCTTCCCAGGGCAGGGCTCCAGGCGGTCAGACTTTGATCTCTGCCAGGGCCGAATTCCAGATGGAGGCCTCGCTAGCCGCTCTGGCCACACGATTGATGGGGTGTTAATGAAGTCAGGGTTTACAGACAAACTCCGGGCTGCTCCGGTGTGGAGGGCCGATTGTCAGCAGTGATGGGAACCAGACACCTCGGCCGGCCCGTGGCTCATGAGGAAGGCACAGTGCGAGCAGGAGGCCAGGGAGTGCCTGAGCTGGAGCAGACAGCGCAGGTTTCCCGGGACCTCAGGCTGGCCCTCCGGGGGCCAGGGGTGTCCTGACCCCTCCACGGAGGCTCTGGCGGGATAGGCTCTGGACTCAGTCTAGTACAGCCACTGACAATGACCTTGCTCTATCTTGCCCTCTCTAGGCCATGGTTTGCTCATCAGTAACGAAAGAATTGGGATTAGCTCAGAGGTCAACAAAGGGCCAGATGGCCAGTACTTCAGGCTTTGCGAGCCCTACGGCCTCTGTTTCAACCACCAGCCTCTGCCCTTGCAGCGTGAAAGCCGCCATAGACCAGATCTAATCAGGGTAGGCATGGCTGTGTTCCAATAAAACTTTATTTACAAAAACAGGTGGTGGGGCCGGATTAGACCCTCCCTTGCAATGTGCTGATCCCTGGATCTAACAGGCACTGAATTCTGAAAAAGGTACCAGTCAGAGATGAGGTCTCACAAGACCTATACCTATCGGGGCCAGGCAGGAGACATGAATGAACAAAGCAAAGGCCACCACAAGGCATTAGGGAGTGGTGAGGCTTGTGGCAAACTGGAGAACCCACCTTGACTGAAAGGGGGTGGGTCTCTACTTGGCTCCAGCTGATAGTTGCCAGATAGACACACAGACCAGTTGGCTCCCAGATAGAAATGGTTGTTCAAGGGAATCTGCTTTTTTTAAAAATGGGAATTACCCAATTTTAAAATGTTGACAACTAACGTCAACTCTGTGTGGCCCAGATCCCATCACACGTGGCCGCAGGCCATCGGAGGCCCCAGGGGCGCCCCTCTGTGCTCTGCCCTCCATGCAGAGCCCCTCCACTGCAGAGAGCATGTTGGAAACCTGTGGGAGCACAGAGCTGTGGAAGCTTACCCTCCGTGTGCTGTTTTTCTCTTCCACATCTGGAAGTCCACGGACTCGTGGAAAGGTCGAGAATGCTGATAAAGGAGGATCCAGCCAGGGACAAGTGTCCTGTCATGCCTCTTCGCCTGAGACAGTGGTCGGCAAACTGCGGCTCACGAGCCACATGTGGCCCGCGAGCCGTGGTTTGCCGCTCTGTTGAATAATGAGTTTGCCGACCACTGGGATAAGGCCTTAATCACAAGGAACAACAACAGCCTGTAATTATTGGAATGGAGAGTCTAGGTCAGTGGTCAGCAAACTCAGTCAACAGAGCGGCAAACTGTGGCTCGTGAGCGGCATGTGGTTCACGAGCCACAGTTTGCCGACCACTGCTGTAAGGCATTACCCTTACCCAGAAGTTTTGACTTCAGGTTAAAGACATTAGTACATTATTAAAATGTTTTCTTAAGTGTTTTTCCCTAAGGCAGTGGTCGGCAAACTCATTAGTCAACAGAGCGGCAAACCGCGGCTCGACCACTGGCCTGGGACTTGGGAGGGAAGAAAGCACGAAGGGTCCTCCGGCCACCTGACATGAAGTCCCCAAGTGGCCAACCAGCTCAGGCCCCTGTCCCCCCTCCCTCTGAGCTGCGCCCCAGGAAGGCCTGTGGTGCTCTTGTAAATCACCTTCTTCCTCCTGGGGGGAGGGGGGGGGGCGCGGGTCTGCTGGGCTTTCGCTGCCAACTGTCTCTGAGGCAACATCCAACCAAGATGCGAAGTTCCAGAAATGGCTGCAAGAGGCAGGAGGCAGATGTGTGGGGCTAGCCTAGGATGGGGATGTTTATTTTTATTTGGGGGGCCTGTAGGCCTGGGAACCATTAAAAATGCCTATTAATCTTCCTGCTGATCTCAGGGGGCAAACTCAGAGCCAGAAATGAGTCTGGAGCTATAAGGATAGGGGGAGGTATTTAAGAACTCTGCCCATGTGAACTGGTGAGGAAGGCGGGACACTGCCCATCCCTACCCAACACATGCTATCAAATGTGTCCTGTTTTTCAACCTTCTTTTAAAATCAGGTTTACTGAGGTATAATTTATTTTCAAGAAATGCACCCATTTCCACTGTGGAAAACAATATGGCCATTCCTTCAAAAATTAAAAGTAGAACTCCCGTAGGATCCAGCACTCCCACTTCTGGGCATATGCCCCACGGGATTGAAAGCAGGGTCTTGAAGAGCTAGTTATATGTCTACGTTTGTAGCAGCAGCATCCATCACAGCCACAGGGTGGGAGCAGGGCAGATGGCCGGGAATGGATGAAGGAATGCGCCTAGCCATACAATGGGACGCTCAGCCTGAAAGGGAAGGAGTGCTGGCCCATGCCACCCCACGGAGGAACTGTGGGGACATTACACTGCGTGAAACAAGCCCGTCACCAGAGGACAAGTACGGGATGGTCTCCCTTACACAAGGTGCACGGAGGAGTCACATTCACGCGTTTAAAGTAGAATGGGGGTCGCCAGGGACTGGGGGCTGGAGGAAGCGAGGGGTGGCTATCTCATGGGCTGAGTTTCCGTTTGGCAACATGAAAAAGGTCTGGCGATCTCTGGCTCAGCAGAGTGCATACACTTAACACCGCGGACTGCACACGCCAGTGGCCAAGATGTCACCTTCTATGGTGTGCGTGTTTTCACCACAACTAAAATTTAATTGGAGTGGTGAACACCCAATACAATATACAGATGATGTATTATAGAACAGTAGAACTGAAACCTATGTAATTTTATTAACCAATATCACCCCAATAAATTCAATAAAAAATAAAAAGAAAATTAAAATGTAAAAGAACGTACCCATTTTAAGTGTAAAGCTCCTTGGACGTTGCCAAATGTAATGTCACCCCAATCAAATGAGAAACAATACCCTCACCCCAGAAAGTCCTCTCGTGCCCCATTGCAGTCGAGGCTGGTTTTAAACATTACACTGAATTAAATTTTAGTTCCACAGCGGGGATATCCCCACTGCCCTGGGGTCTGGGCCAAGCCTGAGTCTCATGGCTGCAGGAGCCGCTGGTTTATACTGGGGGTCCTTTCCTGCCTGGGCCTGTAGGAGGGGGTGGGACAGAAGGAAGGACATTGGCTTTGGCTTCTTAATTTCTAACCGGCTGCCCAGGTATTGAAAAAATAGCATTAACCATCCCCATCCCCACCCCAAACACACACACACACCGTCCCCAGGGCAGCTGCCCAGTCTTTGCTCACTCCGGGACACACTATAAATTTGCTGAGTAAGAGCCGGATTGCTCTTCAAAACCACCCCCATATCTGGCCCCGAAGCCCAGCCTGCAGTCTGTCCCCTGAGGCTGTTCACCCAAGCGAGGGCTCCCCTGGGAGAGTGGACTCAGACAGCGCTCCTGACCTGACCTCCCCCCGCCCGCCCCCCCCGGGCTTGACTTCTTGCTTTCAAAACCCAGGACTTTGGCCCATAAAGATATGTTGGCGAAGGTCGCCCCCTGGTGGAAAATTTGGGACATAACAAAAATAGGCCCGCTTGAGGTGCTTTGTAGAATTCACTGGGGAGTAATGACGTGGCAGTGGGAAAACCTAGAAGACACACCTTAACCAAGCGACCAACGTGGATGTCATCTACAGCAAGACAGAGGGACACGGTGGGCTCCTGCACGTGCTGCACTGAGAAGGGTACCTCACTTCCGTGGGATTCTTGGCCCCAAACGCGTAACCTCGTCTTAACCATGAGAGCACCTCAGACCAGCCCACCGAGAGGCCGGCCTGTAAAATACTAACTGAGCACGCACGAGTGCAGGAGCGCAAGCCGCCAGGGTTTCCAAAGCAAAGGAGGATGAGAGGTGAAAAATATCGGGATTCTTCCGGGCCTGGGGAATGAACACAGGCGGGAGGTCGCAGCCATGATGTCAGGAGAGAATGGGAATGGACTTGGACTGTAGATATGAGAGGGTTTTTTGTTTGTTTGTCTTTTCAGAGAGGAAGGAAGAAGGATAGAGAGAAGGAAAATCAATGATGAGAGAGAATCATTGATCAGCTGCCTTCCTCACACCCCACAGCCTGGGCATGTGCCCTGAATGGGAATCACCCTGACCTCCTTGTTCATGGTAGATGCTCAACCCCTGAGCCATGCTGGCGGGGCTACGAGAGCGTTTTTGTTTTTTTGTTTTTTATCAGAACGGGCACACATGAAACAAAAGGGGTCTGTGGGCCGTTTTAAGGTGACCACTAATGGAATTCAAAAGGGAAGGTTTCTTTCCAAAATGCACACAGCGGAGTCCAGACACAAAAGGTAAAGCTAAAAAGAGGAAGCAAATCAATATGTATGGGCATTTATAAGAATTGGCTGACATGTCCAAGTGTAACACCGAACAGGAAATGCAAAAGGTGAAAGTTACCCTATTGACATGAAGTTAAGATTCTGTCAAAAAATAAAATGCAACAACTCGTATAAAGAACACCTAGCACAAAATGACCAAGGGTGAAAATAAATGGGGGCCAGAGGGAGAACGCAGGAATTCTAGTAAAAGGAAATGGGTGGTAATATTAATCAAAGGATGATTGAAAGCTGAAAGTATTAGGCAGAATAAAGGGTCATTACACAGATAAATCATATCAAAGAGATACAACGGAAACCTTTATGCACCCATTATGTAGCACCAACGAAGAAAGGATGACCCACAGTTGCAGTGGGAAATTTCAGCTCCTGCTATCAGCCTGTGACAGAGCTTGGGGTCCAGAAGGGGGCATAGAAGATATGAAATATGGAATATATAGTCGAAGCAGAATTAATCGCTCTCAGAGTAATTCTAAGATTGCCCTGTGCAACGGGAGAGCTGTGTCTGCTTTGAGATGTGGTGAGCGTGGCTGAGGAACTAATTTTAAAATTTTATTTCATTTTAACTCAAATTAAAATTGAAAAGCTGAAGCCTTTTCTGTGACATGCGACTGGATGGTTTTGGCAGAACTACATTTTGCTTTAACCATTGAAAATTTAGCATCCATATTTAGATGTGCTATAAACATGAAATAAATACTGGATTTTGAGGATTTATTGCAAAAATAAGAGTGCTAAACATCTCATTTTTATATTATTTCATGCTGATTTATTTAATAAGAATTTGGATATACACTGAGTGGCCAGATTATTATGATCTCTGAACGCATAATAATCTGGCCACTCAGTGTGTGTGTGTGTGTGTGTGTGTGTGTGTGTGTGTATTAGAGGCCTGGTGCATGAATTCGTGCATGGGTGGGGTCCGGCCAGCTTGGCCAAGGGGAGGGGACATAGACAATTGGCCAGCACACCTGCTGGTCGAACTCCTGGTTGAGGGGGCAATTTACATATTAGCCTTTTATTATATAGGATATACACTGAGTGGCCAGATTATTATGCATTCAGAGATCATAATAATCTGGCCACTCAGTGTATAGGATTAAATAAAAATGTATTATTAAAATTAATTTCACCTGTTTTTGTTTCTAACTTTTTGAATGTGGCTACTAAAAAATATAAAATTACACTTTATGGCTCACGTTGCATTTCTATTGGGCAGCCCTGCCTAAGAAATAGGACACACCTTGTTAGGAAAGTTTCAGAGAATGGTTTGCAAAAAGCAGTTACTGCCAGATGACATTGTATTAAAAGATATTATATATATATATATATATATATATATATATATATATAATGGCAGGAGAGACTTTAAATCCAGAGAGAACTTTCCCTTATTTATTTTTTAAAGAAAGAACTAAGAGTCTAAAAAAAACTAAACATCAAAATTCTCAGGATGCAATCAGCTTTAACATGGTCCCAAATCAGCCATTTCTCGTTGCTTTCAGGACAGACACCTCTGAGCACCTGATACATCAGGCCCTTCTCCCTGGAAAATGCACAGACAGAAAGCATTTTGCCTAGAATCTGAGGAGGGCCACTTGGGTCCGGAAGCCCCCAGGCTACCAATGCCTGATCAACCAAAGTGAAAATAAATGAACTAAGCAGGCAATTAAGATTCAAGGAAAATGAAAGAAAACCTCAAGGAAACTAGGAAGAAGAACTGCAGGATACAGGCCAGGATGAAAACACCAGAACTGTTCAATCCGTGAGGTGCTTCTTTGGAAAAATCAAACAAGACGGAAAACCAGCAAACTGATGAAAAAAGAAAACACCCAGAAAAAAAGGGCCTAAGTATTGTAAGAAATGAGGAAGACCACGGATTTCCAAACACCAGTTTCGGAATTCAGGGAACACATACTCTGCACAACTGCAGAGCCGTGTGTTGGTAACACAAAATTTCCCATGAAAAAATCTACATCACCCAAGTTGACAAAATAGAAAATCTAAATCAATAAGAACCATGCCTGTCTTTTCTAGAAAGTAAAAAATACGTGTTCTCTGCTCTCCCCACTGGCATCGGGTGTGATGGATGTGCCGGTAAATTACTTCAGGTTTTCCAGGCGCATTCTACTGTCACCGGTCTGTGTCCAACACTCAGGCCATCTCGGCCCAATGTATCATCAGCTCCATGTCCCATCCCTGCCTGGTAAGGTGAACTCTTCTGGGTCACAGGATGGCCGGGAGGTCACTGGTTTATCTTGTGAAGCAAATAATGACATTGATACCTAGTAAGGGAGAGAACTTCCTAAGCCTTGTGGCGACGTGAGTAGAGGGACTGGCCCGAGCGGCTCAGGGTTGAACAGCCTCTGAGCACCAGCAGGCTGCAGGTTCCAGCCCCACGCAGGGGGCTTACGGAAGGCAGCCAAGCAGTGCTTCTCCCTTTCCCTCAGGAGAGGGTCAACAACACCAACAGGGGAAACGGGTGTGTGTGGATATACCTATGTACACATTGTCTCCTCGCCAATTCAGAATTATACTCAAGATGATAAGGAAGCTGACAGGAAGTTATTTATGGGAATGCTGCATGTAAGATCAACATGGCGACTTCTCAGTGAACAAAGTAAGATTTAAGTAAGAGGAGCTCACTGTAAGTGCTCATGGCAAGCATACGGGCTGAAAAGAAGTAAGACGAGTACTACCTTACGGGTTAAATTGTTTAAACTGATTTTCCCTCCCCCAGCAAACATTTCCTGGTGTTAGCCTCTGGGGCTGCATTCATTCAGCGGGTAGATGGCAACAAGCCTAACCTGCGAGCCAGGCAGCCAAGCCGGAGCGGGGAGGAGTGTGCCTTCACCGAGCCTGCCTGTTCGGAGTAGTGGGTCATTTTAATCACTCTCTGCGACAGACGTGCTTTGATGCCTATAAATGAACAAATGCCAGTTTTAGATATTAAAAGAAAACGTGTGCTTGTCTCACATCCCTGCTTGTTTCAAAAGAAAAAGGGAGACCGACCCCAGGGTCTGCCTGCGCCTTCCCACACCTGATAACGAATGCTCCTCGAGGAAATGACCTTTCTGGAGAAAAATCAATCCGTTAGTCTTATCCAAGCTCTTTCCTGGGGATCCAACTTTCTTCCTCACCACCCTCTATTTCTTACCTGCTCCATTCCTTTGGCGTTCTAGCCAGCAGCAGTAAGTGTCAAAGGCATCTTCTTCGAACCTGACCTGAGCATTTCAGGGGAAGTGGTGAGACTGATGGGTCTGGTTCCAGGCGGAGCGCAGCGCCCAGGGCAATTGTTACCACCACGAAATCACCAGGCGCAACAGGATATTCTAATGACGTCTCATTAGGTATTAATGACATGAAATCATTACTGTTAAAGTGACCTACCTCTATGTCAAGGGGATATAAGTGAGCGAACCATTTAACACCAAGAGAACACGGTAATAGACTAAAACCGGGCCTCGCCAGGATTTCAGCGCGCGGAGATGGCGAAGGGGAAAATCTTCTTTATAGAGGGGCTTGTGTTGTATAAATGACCAACCGCAGAGACAATTTGCAGTACGTGGCTCATGCTTGGGCAGTACGTCCTTCATACGAACTCTGCCTTTAAGAACTTCTGTGGACCAACTGCACTTGCTATAAAGGTTTCCCACTGGCTCTTTGAGACCAGCGGGCAACAAAGCCCGGCCACACACTTCCTGGGCAGCAGGACATGCCCGGTGCTGGCATCATTGGGAGGTGGCTTGGGGGTTAGCGGAATCCGAGCAAGGCAAATGGCTAAAGGCTATACGGTTCCTGAGTACCAACTCAGATTTGTTGGCATCTACTTTGCCAACTGTTTAAATGCATTCCACACATAATTTTCCCCACCTCAGAGTTAGCCACTGTTGCCCAATGGGTACAGCTGGCAGTGGGTGCGAAAGCAAAATTCCTAGTATGAATAAAGCCAACACCCACTAATTGCTGGATAAAGACCCACCGATGCCTAGCAAAGCATGCACGCTGACGGATGTTTGTAGAAATACCGCCTAGTGCTGATTATTCAGGGGTCGCAAGGATCATCGGACTGACCTCACTACACAGGACCCAGCCAACGTGTGGAAGTTCGTTAGTGACGCACCGCGTTATTTAATGCGTCTGGCACTGTGGAGTGGTGCTGGGTGAGCCAGAGACCAATATCCTCTTTGAATTGAAAATAGGGCCTCACTCTTCTCAGCCTCTTCGCCGGCACAACTCGGCCAGCAGGGACACCGCCTTGCAGTCGGCGAAGCTTTTCTCAGGGAACCATCTTCATCCTCGTTTGGGGATCAAACAACGGAAGCTGAGCGCTCTCAACAGCGTTGGCTCTAGACTCAGGCAACTGTTGATTCGGAACAATCTTTATTTCTAAATAGATGGAGGCCGACCAACAGCAGCGTCTTTTGACTTATTCTGATTCTGACTGTAAGCGCTCCCAAGTCCTGGGCCCCCGAGGGCATGTGGCTTTTCCTACCCGATGGACTCGCAGAGACAATGCAGCGGGCTCTCCTGCTGTGTGGTGTGGCCGACAGCACGGGACTGTCACCAGCCTGTGAACCGGGGAACATGAACGGGAGATGTGTCTGCTATTTCTAAGGAACAGCGAAAAGAAACTGGCTGGGGAGATGTGTCTGCTATTTCTAAGGAACAGCGAAAAGAAACTGGCTGGGGCTGCCAAGAGAGAGGCAGAATTATGGACTGGTAGCTTGGCCTAGGATTGACCACAAGCCTAGAGTTGGGACGCGATTAAATGTGACCTGCTCCAAACAGCCGAAGAACTGGACACCAGGGCTCCTATTCGATGGTCTGCGTGTGTGTGTGCCCACGCACGAGCACTCTAAAACTTCTAGGCGTGCACTTGCCCCTTGGAGTATGGCAGTGGTCAGCAAACTAGTCAACAGAGCCAAATATCAACAGTACAATGGAAATTTCTTTTGAGAGCCAAATTTTTTAAACTTAAACTTCTTCTAACGGCACTTCTTCAAAATAGACTTGCCCAGGCCGTGGTATTTTGTGGAAGAGCCACACTCAAGGGGCCAAAGAGCCGCATGTGGCTCGTGAGGCGCAGTTTGCCGACCACTGGAGTATGAGAATACTGTTTGGGAACAGCACTAGGTGGGGTAATGGGAGCAGTACACATCTACGTCCTGGCTCCTCGCGAGGACTGTCCAATCCGTAACACAGACACTTTCTGGGTAGGTGTTGACCGTCTTTATTTCAAAGGCAGGATGGGAGGGGGGGAAAAAGCCACTCAAAGTCTCAGTAATTCAATAATTTATTCCTCTAAAAAAGTGTGTAAAAGTATATAGCTCTCATTCACAAGGTATATATGAATGACATTTAAAATGGAGGCCTTTTAGTATTGTTTCTTTTATCAAAGTCTTTTAGTGTACTGTACCAGCGCTATACTGCAGGGTTTTTTCAATGAACTTCACATATTTTTGTATTCTTTCAAATTGTTTGCTATATATAAAAGAAGCTCACTGCAAAATGCTTGAAGGAAAAAAGAAAACAAAAAAAAAATTCAGAACTTCCCAGAAATGTACAGCTTTTACATTTAAAAAAGGCTCTGAGATATACATACAGGCATGCTGGATACCCCCCTCCCGCCCGATTCCCCTTTTTAGTTCAAACCATGGTAAGAGTTCTGATTTCTGCAGGATTGCCAAAATTAAAAATTAAAAAAAAATAAAATAACTTCTCACTCTGTAGCAAATCCAGGGCTTGTACATTTCAGATTAATTCAGTAAAAAACTCACAAGTAAAATAATGCATATTTAAGGGAAATATTATACAGACTTTCACACAGAAGTACATAATAAGATTTTTTAAAATCTATTGCCATTCATTTATTTTTGCACAAAAACGTATAAATATGTCACCAGCTTTTCTTAACTTAAAAAACTTAAATAAAAGACACCAGATGAAATCTACCCTTTGCTGCCTTTTTTTTTTAAATTTTTGTAGGGTTTTTTTGTTTGTTTTTTGTGTTTTTTTTTTCTTTTTCTTTTTTTGCTTAGAATTGGGTTTCTAGGGAAGAAAAGCCCCTGCATTAAAAACAGCCCATTAAAAAAAAAATTCAAAGTTCTGATGAATTCTGGAAAAAAAAGCAACCCCAAAGTGGTAAAAGATTACAAATATCTACTTTACAATTTGTCTTCTCACCAAGATAATTTTATACAAGTTTACAATCTTCATCATCTTATGCTCTTCAAAAGGCCTTGAGAATTTTTCCTTTCTGATTAAGAAAAAATAGCACTGCAATATTTTTAAAGTCAATTTTACACTGTACACATTAGATACAAATGGTTTTGATATATCAGATTTTTTTTAAACCTATACATTGCGAAAGTCAAACCCCCCCTCAATTGGTGGAACAGAGAACAAAATTATCCATTTACAAGTTATTTCTCTGCTTTCACATTCCCACCACACCACTTTTTTTTAATATAATGTTTTAAACGTTAGATTATTTCAAGAAAAATACTTTTACAAAATCCTATTGTTATTACATTTTCCTTTCTGTTAACAACCAGGACATGGCAGTCTCTTGGAAGAACGTTCGTCGTTTGCACGGTTCTCTGCCTGCGCAGAGACGACTAGCGCCCCAGGCCTGGCGAGAGCGGCTCGCGGGCCAGCCCCCCACCACCGCCAGCGAGGGCTGGAACGGAATCTTAAAGACAACCCTCTCGGGCCTGGAATGAGGAGTCATAAAATACTTCAATTAGCCACTAATGCTTTAAAAAGGCATTTTTTTTTAAAAGTCCCACCACGAAGGCTCAACTTCAAGTACTAATTTAATGGTTAAGTTGTAATATTTCTTTGAAATAATATTACTATGGTCCAGAAAAAATTCACCATATTTGTAACCGATTTTATGAGCAAACACTTTCAATTGCAGTATGTACACGAGTCCCCTTTGACCTAATGAGAGGAGAGACCTGGCTTTCAATAAGAATTCACTAGAAAATATGTCCCCCTGGTGACTATATAAAACTAAGGAAGGGGCGTGCCTCCATAGCTCTAGGTTGGGCTTGACTGCCTTCTGAATAAAATGTTATCCTTCATGAAACGCTGGCCACTTTAACAAGGAATAGGCAGAATGCTTACCAATTTGTTCTTAGCAAAACCTACTGCTGGGTGGTTAGAAATATATTACTTTTTAGGCATATCCCCAATTTGTTTTCACTCCTTTTCTGGTTCTTAGGACAGAGGTATGTAGTCAAAAAATCCTATGGTGGGTCTGAGTTGGGTTTCAGCTACTGTACCTGGTCCTCGCAAATTAAAAAAAAATTAAAAGTCACAAAAACCCTATGACAAAACAATTTAAAATAAATAAACAAAATGAAGATGTCTCCAGACTTCTGTATCTACACACAGGTATGGAGTTAGCCACAGCACTCACGCCCTCGCGATGGGCGCACTAGGGAGAGATGCCCACAGTGAAATCATGTACTTGAGCTGGTTCTCATTTGGAAAAAGTCCTAGAATATGGAGTTCAGGTAACCCACAGGCCATACACCAACAACTAGAGGATTTCATCCAAAGGGCTAACCTACCCTTAGTTTTAGACAGAGACTGAAAACACAGGCTCTTGTGTGCAAAAGGATACCGTCTCTTCTGTTTCCTCCTAAAAACCAACACCAGCTGGAACTTCCCATGAGCCAGGGGTCCGGGTGCCCACACCACACCCTGGCTGGAGTCACTGCTGTGGACGTTTCCAGTCCATGAGGAAGTGTCCGTGAGTCACTCTGTAAGGAGCGCTGCAGAGACAACACGTGCCTGCGGAGGAGTCACAGTGCAGGCCTGTGCAGTGGTCTCAGGAAGTGGGCGGGCACCTGCAGAGGGCAGCAGGCTCCGGACTGAGGCTGCAGGAGAAGGAACCGAGCCAGAGGACAAGTGCTGTTCCATTAGAGTATATTCATGATGGCATTGTACAACTGAGTGAGCACCACAAAGTGGACGGGAAGGCAGGAGGTGCGGTCCTGGGTGGCCGGATTGCACGTGAGCCAGGACAGAGCATTGTACTGCTCCAAAACAAACCTGCGGAGAGAAGACTCAGGTCAGGGTACGGGCATGGCAGGTGAGGTGATCGCAAATTCTAGCATCCAGGCGTTGCAGAAAGAGGCCTAACATCCTCCTGAACTTGCCCCAGGCTCTCTACTGTGTTCCTGCCTTTCGCGGCCCCTCTTCCTTCTCCACCTGCCCGTCTCAGAGGGCAGCCACTGGCCACGTGGGAACTCACATATGCTGTAAGCATGAAACGGGCCCCGCTTTGTAAAGACTTGGCATTTAAAAAACATGTAAAATAGCTCCTGAATATTTTTATACTAATTACTGTTGAAAAATTTTGGATATATTTGATGTTAATCCTGATATATTTTTTATATAACTGATGAATTTGCCACTAAAGGTAACCTCACTAATTTTTTAAAAATTATTTAATGTGGCTACTAGAAAAGTTTTCATTAGATATGTGGCCCACAAGGCCAGGGAAACCAAAATCATAATGAGCCGGTTTTTGCTGAACTGTAGTTCCCAAATGATTTAAGAATCCCAAAACATTAGAAAAAGCTTGTATATTTTCTCAACATACATGAAGAATGCTTATGGCCTCTTAAAATGCAAGAAACTTTGTACACACTTCTGAGAGGCATTCCCAACTATGGAATTTACATTATAATTAACTGCATTTATAAAATTGATAGAGGCGAAAGATGTTTGCTTTCGATTCCAGACTGCCTTCTAACTACCCACCCTTCATTCTGACTGCTCTTTATTACCATGAGACGCCTCCTCTAAGCAGGCAGCGAGGCCAGCTGCACTGCAGGCCACTGTCCTGTTAACAAGCCCACCGCCCTGCCTGCCTGTGTCCACGGGGCCTGGCTCCAGCTGGACCCATGCTCCACTGCACAAGGCGGCATCTCTTGCACAAACACTGCACTTCAATGACAGCTCTGGAGAATCAAGAGCCAAGGAAATAACTTCAGATGTGCTGCTGTGTTGCGTGGGTCTGCACCCACCTCAGAACATCAGATGTGGTTTTGGAGTCGAGAGGATGTGGAACCCACTGAGAGTTCCGGGTGGGGAGAAGTTCGTCCGTCTGTGCTACGGAGATGTGGTGATGCAGTGACGCCTGTGGAGGAACAGAGACAGTGACCTTCCTGATCTAGCGGGCCCTGGGAAGAGAAAGGGTCAGCCCAGGCCTGCCAGAAGTAGGCGCTCTTAGGGTCCTTAGAAGTCAGGGCATCTATGAGCCTGTGAATTTTAAGCTGCTCAGTAACCCCAAGGTGAACCCACATAACTCCATATCCTAAAGTTGAACATAAAAGCTGGCATTGTCTATGATTACATCATGTGTCCCTTGAGGTCTTACCCTACTGCCCCACTTGAATATTAGTGGTCATTGGATTCAGTAGGTGCCAGCATGCTCCATCCACTATAAAGTTACCCATCAATTTTTAACTTAATGGTTTTAGCATAGTTTTATTTATTAAACAGCTAAGAAATATAATATGTAAAGGAGAGGCAACAAAGTTGCTGAAACCTTTCTCTTTATTTTTCAATTTTTAGGTTAATGAATTGCTGCTCTGGCAGCTTCAATAGGTGACTGATAACTGTTTTGCTTTTCAGCACCATTATGAACCCATGGACTTATTTCATCTGTTGCTACCATCACTCTTTTTGATGACCAAATGGTACCATCCTTGGGCAATGGAAACCCTCCACCGGGTCCCTTTGATAGGACTCTAATAATCTTAGGCGACTTCCTTGCTTTTAAGGATGACAAGATGTCTCAGGTTCAACTTGAATAATTCTTACTTCAGATCTGGAATCCGTCACCTCTTCAAAGAATTCTGGTTCTTTTGAATGACAAATGGTATTTAGGAACTACGATTATGGCAACAGAGGTGTTTACTGCTACGAAGTTGTCATTCCTCCTAAGCCTTCCCAGTAGACAGAGTTGAAATATGTATATACATTTTTAGAGAGGAAACAATAAATGTAGGGTCATACTGACAATTCTAATTCAAAAATAAAGATTATAAGAACTTTCATATAACTTCTTTGATTTCATGATAATATGTTAAAGTCATTAGAAAAAGAAAATTCCTTCAATTATTTTTGGTTTTAACATTCCAGATGTGTGTGTGTGTCTTATACATTACTAAGTAATCTATACACCACAGATAATTACATAAAAATACTTCTCAATTTGTTATGGACAACTAGTATTCCACTACTATAGTTTATTCAACCAGCCCCTACTGGTGGATATTTCAGCTGTTTCTAATCTTTCACATATGTCATTTTTTGCTTTTGCCAAAGTTTCTTTTGAATAGATTTCTAGAATTGGGACTGCAGCATCAAAAGAGAAATGTGTAGGTCGTAGAATCTGGCTTCTCCCACAGTCCTGCAACAGAGTTCTGTTGTCAAACCTTTGGGTTTTTGCCAGCCTGTGGCTGAGAAATGGATTTCTTTCCAGTTTCTTTCATCCAAACTGCAAGTGGAATTTCTTTTGTATTTAACCTTTAATTTGGATTAAAAGTTTCCAAGAAATACACAGGAAGAGCAAGTGTAAATGTGGAGTTTTTAGCCAACTCCTGCCTTACTCTGATGAAAGCTGACAGCCCATGGCAGGGTGGAAGGACAGCTAGCTGTCACGTCCATGCAGGCCAACTTCACTGACAACAGTGCAATGGGAACCGGGAGAAAGACCACGATACAGAACCCTGTGTCCATCCTAGAAGTACCCTATGGGCTCCACCGAGTCCCCTCCTTGGGTTAACGTAATTCATTTCTTTGTGACATGGTTTTGGGTTCATCGCCTAAATCCTACTCTCCACTTGTAACTGTAATTGAAATATCCTCAGAGTATAAGTAGAATGTGAGAGAAACAGGGAACAGATTAAGACTATGGTGACAGAAATTTCTAACCAAAATTGAACTTCAGCAAAAGTTACTCATTTCCTCCCCTTCCCCCAAAACTTCAAATAAGATACCAAACCAACCTTTAGGAAGAGGGGACACTGGTTCTGAGCCTGGGGACACGATGACCAAAACCACTGGGGGAGATTCTCAGCTTTGGCAGTTGATACGAAATACCCCAGGGCCAGCGGCTGCTGCTTCAGCTCCTCCGGAGCCTCTCGAGAAAGAAGGCGCTCGCCCTGGCTCTATATACAGAACAAGTCCCCAGGCATGATCAGCATTTGTCACCCAATCACACTCTTAGAATCAACTTAAAAAACACACTGAGATGTCACTGACATAACACTTATATGAGCTTCAGGTGTATAATGTAATAATTCATATTTGGATACTTGTATCTATTGCAAAGTGATCACACAGTAAGTGGTTGACATCCATCACCACACAGTTACAAAACATTTTTCTTGTGATGAGAAGGCTTCAGATCTACTTCCTTAGCAACTTTCAAATATGTGACACTATTATTACCCACAGTCACCATATGTACATATGTCCCGTGACTGATTTGTTTTATAATTGGAAGTTTGTACCTTTGACCACCTTCACCCACTTTTTATCAAGTCACCCTGCACACTGTGGTGAGCAATCCCCTTTCTGGCAGCATCTCACCCCAAAATGCCAGGTAACTGAGAAAGGTCAATAGGGGAGGCACTGTCTCTGCTGCACACAGATACCCGAGGAAAAGTACTGCTTTGGCAGAAGGTACCAGCAAAACCAATGACATCAGTCAATTAAGTGCGAATTTACTTTCTTTGGTTTCTTGTCTGCAGAATGTTAACTGTTGCGTGGTGTTATTAGGTATCAAACAAAAAATGCAGAGAGCAAATCTCTGACAGCTAAAGGTATCTCTGCACTCATGTGCCAGCAGCCAACCCCAAATACACAGCGCACCTGGCCGTGTGCTGTCAAGGACACTGCCAGGACGCACAGCCCTTCCCCACTGCCTGCAGGGCGAGACACTGCCGACCTGCCAGCGGTGTGAGCTGCGTCTGAAGAAGCCTGTGTGAATGTCAGCACACCTTTCCTGACAGGCTCTTGTAAGAGACTCCTGTGCATTTCTGAAATCGGCATTTCCTCACCTTTGATTCTTTTAGCTAGCTTCGGGAGTTGAAAATGCTAGTATAGTTTTCATGTAAGCAATAATAACTAATCTGTTTTCACGAGCCTTCTGTTTCAAGGGGGAAAAATTCTCAACTACTAAACCAAGTTTTATATATCTGAGATGGTTAAAGATAAAAACTTACTACAACCTTGAACAATTTCTTTCCCCTGTTGTAATGTCTTAACTGGGTATCAAAGAATGTTAATGGCTCAGAAAGAGGAAATGCTAAAAACCTCCCAGGGGTCACCTGGCTATAGGTGCTCTGGATTGAGAAAGGCCACCTGACTAGCCAGCTCTAAAGCAGTGCAGTTTAAACTGTGGCATTCAATGAAAGACTTTATTTAGGGTTGAGGGCTCCAACAAAGAGAGAAAATACAGCACACCTGTTTCTTATAAAACTAACAACACAATTCAATCACCAACTCTAATGAATAAACTGAATGACAACGATCAGTAGTGGAGGCAGTAGTATTATTTCCATTTCACAGATAAGGTAACTAAGGCTGAGAAAGGTAAAAGCAGCTTGTCCAGGGCCACAGAGCTAGTCAGCCACATAGCTGTAACTCAGAGCTACATTTATCCATATTCAGAGCATGCATTCTTAGCTGATGATATGCTATTTGCCTCTAGAATTCACAGTAATCCTAAATTTAAACTATCCAGTGTAAAATTTGTGTTCCTATCACAAAAATCTCCAGGAAACTAATTGTCATTAACTGACAATTAGTTTAGAATTTAGAATCTCTCCTTCCAGAAGGAGGAGGTGGGGACAGGCAGTATCATGAGGGCAGCTATGGAGTGGACCTTCCCTGGTTTCACTGCTCTGTGACTTAAGTTTCAAATCTTCTTTCTCTTGGTTAAACTCAGGGCTGGCAATAAAAGTCCCACCTGACAGAAACCTAAGTCCTCTAAGCACACCTTTGTGTCTAAATGAGTTGAGCAGGGCTGCTTATACTTGTCCAGTTTAATATATTAGACATAGCAGTTCTTTTGTGTCTTAACCCCTCAGTCTCTTAATATTAAAGTAAAAGTACAATACAGTGATAAGGCATGAGTCCTCAAGCATTTAAACAAAGCATGAGTAATGACCGAGCCTTTTACTTTACAATCCATATCCCTATGACATTTAAAGATGAAACTACTTGTAAGCTCTGGTTTTTTCCTTAATACTCTAGCATCAACCTGAGCATTTCTCCAAAGGCAGCCTCCTGTGGGCTCGTGCCTTTCCTGCGAGCTGGATGCAGAGGAGATGGGGACCACATGCAACAAGGCACCACGGCACTGACACAACAGTCAGGTGCCTTTCAGAATAATTACCCGTCAACAATGTGTACTTCCGTTAACACGGTTACTTTGCATTTAAATAAGCAGGACTGTCGACCTAGCCTCTGGAAAACCACTCTCTGAGCCAAAAATAACTGGGAAGCAGAAGATAACCAAAACTAACTTCTGTTAAGAAAACAGTGATCGCACACAACCCTTCCAGCATTAATAAGACGATTCTTCTGAAAAAACTATTTCTCGGGAATAATATACTTTCAAATTCCTGCCTTTATTCGAAATGGAACAACTACAGAGTCACTTTCCCACTTCTTTCTCTTGTACCAAGGACCAAGACCAGCGAGAAGAAAGGTGCCTGGAGTAAAAAGGTGGTCACGCCTCTGGACTATTTTCCGGAAGACTGAGATGGTTTTACACAGCCCACTTCACACCATCCTTACCCGGCTGTGCTGGAAGTGAGACCCCACACCGATTCCAGAAGGAGAGCCAGGGGAAGGGACCGGGGAGGAGTTGGGGGAGGAATGGAGGTTCCCAGTCATTAATATGCCAATGTCATTGTCCATATCATCTGGGAATGGAAGGTCAACAAACATGTCATCTAGAGGAAAGGGAGAAAAAAAAGCACAAAAATTTAAAAAATCATCCACATCCCCAACTTAAACAATACACTCTTTTTGGGGCACTATGATGATTACAGGCAGGTGTTGTTAACAAATTAGTAAGAGTTAATGTGTGTGTACTGAGTGCAAGGTGCTGCAAATTATTCTTTCACTTTGCACCCTCTCCAGTGATACCCTAATGTGAAGTATTAACAGAATGAAGAAATAAAGAACAAAAAATAAAACTCCACATTCTGTATAGACTCCAAAGGCACATAAAAAGATGGCAAAACAACTAAAGAAGCAATTTAATTATTAAACGAAGTTAACATTGACACCATCTAAGAAAACAATAGACTCCATCTATGCAGCCAATTAGTCTCTAAATCCTGGAGGCTGAATTAATGCATGTTAATAGGTGTGAACTCACCCTGAAACTGGAGGCCTATTCCACAAGCAGATCAAAGCACCACAGTTTCATTAAGAAATCCTCTCCCAGGAGAAACCAAGATGGCGGCATAGGTAAACACCTAAACTGCTGCCTCGCACAATATCAAAACTACAACTAAAAGACAAAATGGACACCATCCAGAACCACAGGAAAGATGGCTGAGTGAAAATTCTACAACTAGAAGAAAAGAGGAAAGCACACTGAGACTCAGAGGAGCTACAAATGCTGAGGTACGTAGGCTTGCATGCGGAGAGGAAAGGCGGCTGTGTGCGCAGGCAGCTGAGTGTGCGGCTGGCTTTCTAAAGCGGGAGGGAGAAGGAAACTCCCAACTGCACTGAACTCCAGTCCTGGGCGAGACACGCTGGGAACCAGACTCATTCAGGGGGGAATCTGGACTGTCAGGAAAAAGAAAGCACCCTGAGACTCGGGAGCTGCGGAAGGCAGAGGTCTGCAGGCACGCGCACACACAAAGAAGACTGACTCCTGAATGCACAGGAGGCTGAGTGCGCGGCTGGCTTTCTAAAGCAGGAGGGAGACAGAAGCTCCCAATTGCGTTGAACTCCAGTTCCGGGCAAGTTTCTGGGAACCCCTACTCATTTGGGGAGAAACTGGACTCTCTAGCAGTGGGCGAAACTCGAGGGCAGCTTTCTCTCAGAGGTGCTTGCAGGAAATACCGAGGGACACTGAGACCCAGGGGCCTCATAGGGCAGGGCTGACGGGAAACCAAGGCTGTCTGCTCCATCCTAAAACTCCGCCCCATCCAAGCTGAGCACAGAGGCTTCTGCAATTTTACAAGTCTTATCTCATAAGGGTATCTCCAGCACAGAAGTTCTCCCAGCGTAGACACAGCTGATCCTCACAGCCAATTGGCCTGGAGGTCAGTTCCTCCCAGTGATACCAACAACAATCAAGGCTTAACTACAACAAGACTGTGCACACAGCCCACAAAGGGGTGCACCAAGAGTGCCCACCTCAGATAACTGGGGAGGCTGAGCCACTGGCCCTAGAGGATACCTAGCACACAAAGCTACTCTAACAACTCAGGGAAGCAGCCAAAATATGGAGACAAAGAAACAGATCACAAATGAAAGAAATGGAGGAGAGCAAACAACTAGATATAGAGTTCAAAACCACAGTTATAAGGTTTTTCAAGAATTTCCTAGAAAAGGCCGATAAATTTAACAAGAACCTTGAGGATATGAAAAAGGACCAACTAGAAATTAAACATACACTGACTGAAATAAAAAATATTATACAGAGATCTAACAGCAGACTAGAAGATCCCAAGAATCAAGTCAAAGATTTGAAATACAAAGAAGCAAAAAACACTCAGCCGGAAAAGAAGAAAGCAAAAAAATTCCAAAAATTTGAAGATAGTGTAAGGAGCCTCTGGGACAACCTCAAGCGTACCAACATCCAAATTATGGGGGTGCCAGAAGAGAGAGAGCAAGATACTGAAAACCTATTTGAAGAAATAATGACCAAAAACTTCCCCCACATGGTGAAAGAAATAGACTTACAAGTCCAGGAAGCGCACAGAACCCCAAACAAAAGGAATCCAAAGAGGACCACACTAAGGCACATCATAATTAAAATACCAAGAGCAAAAGACAAAGAGAGAATATTAAAAGCAGCAAGGGAAAACAGTTAATTACCTACAAGGGAGCACCCATACAACTGTCGGCTGATTTCTCAACAGAAACTATGCAGGCCAGATAGGAGTGGCAAGAAATATTCAAAGTGATGAATAGCAATAACCTACAACCAAGATTACTCTACCCAGCAAAGCTATCATTCAGAATGGAAGGTCAGATAAAGAGCTTCACAGATAAGAAAAAGCTAAAGGAGTTCATCACCACCAAACCACTATTATATGAAATGCTGAAAGGTATTCTTTAAGAAGAGGAAGAAGAAGAAAAAGGTAAAGATGAAAATTATTAACAACTAATACATGTCTATCAACAAGTGCATCTAAAAATCAAGTGAATTAAAAATCTGATGAACAGAATAAACTGGTGACTATAAGAGAATCAGGGGCATAGAAAGGGAGTGGACTGACAATTCTCGGAGGGAAAAGGTTGTGGGAGGTGCGGGAAGAGACTGGACAAAAATCGTACACCTAAGGATGAGGACAGTGGGGGAGAGGTAAGGGCAGAGGGTGGGGTGGGAACCAGGTGGAGGGGAGCTATGGGGGGAAAAAAGAGGAACAACTGTAATAATCTGAATAAAGATTTATTAAATTAAAAAAAATCCTCTCCCATATTATAAAAGATACTCTCACAGAAGAAAATTTGGAAAGAAAAGTACAAAAGAGGAAAGCCATCACCCATAACCCATGAACATTGGTTCTATGATTCTTTTTCTCCTCTTCGTTATTACATTGTGCTCACTCTATATATAGTATATAATGTACATATATAGTGTGGTGTCCTTCTACCTTCCCTCTTTAACAGGAGTAAATGCTGGTAGCTGTAAAAAATTCTTTAAAAAATGCAAATAGCTGCATAATATTGAGCATTTATAGTTATAAATAACCATTTCTTAATGAATGCCTTAATATATTCAATCAAAAAAAACCCTATTAAGAATAATCAAGTAAAAAGTTGTTTTTGAACAAATTCTACTGTGATTAGCTAAAGGCAGTTGCGATCATCATATTGCCTAGTAGTCTTCCTACTTTCAAATCAGATCAAGAAATATTTATTGAAAGAGTAACACCCACATACAGTACACTACCAAGCAGATACTACTTTTTGTCTTTCATGAAAAACAAGAGAAAGTGAATTCCCCAAAAGAGGAAAATATTTATTTGGTATTGGTAACAGAGCAGACAAATTAAATCTTCAAAACCAAACAGATTCTCCAACCTTCGTAAGCCCTTCTTCATACTTCATGTGTTATCACAACACAGAGCAGCCTGCAGCAGCCCCATGACTCCACACTCTAGCTCTGTCTCTTGTGGAAGAAGCTGAGTTCTAAGCAAACATGGTCCCCACTCACCATTGTTGGGGCTAAACCCATCTTCATTGGGATAGTTGGCTGGAGCCACTTGGATGGTTGAAGATGTTGGGAATACCAAGATGTGTGTACAAGAAGCATCTTGAGGGGTGTTAAGCTGAGATGACTGCATATTTAATGCAGTACTTCGGCCAAAAACAGAGCCCATTGTGACAGCATCTTAAAAAAAAAAAAAAGTATCAATTCCTTTGGTGCAGGAGTGAACAACTCCAGAAATGACGTGTTTAAGAGGACCTGAGCCGGAAAGGTAGGAGTCTGACACAACTGCCATGATGAATACACATTTAAAGTTGAGCCCAAGTGTTTAAATATCTTTAAGAAACTGACTCAGAGCATACAGCTACAATAACTCAAGCCTCATTTCATATTGGGAAAGTTAAGATAAAATTGGACTGAGTCTACCAAATATGTTTTAATTACTTATATAAGAAGTATTTCTAAAAATAAATCCCCCACGTTCCTTCCTCTTGTGGTTGCTCACAAATTTTGAGTACTATTCTCCTAAATGATACAATTCTGTAGAAATAGTACCATTCAACTAATAATTATTATAACTAACACTTATGAAATGCTTACTACATCCCAGATTCTGTGCTACATTACTTATTCATGTCACCTCATTCAATCATCATGGCCACCTCAAGGTAAGAACTATTATCCCCATTTTGTGATGAGGACAGAGCACAAATAAAAGTTCTGTAATCTGCTCAAGTGGTGCAGGCAACAATCAATCTAAGGTCTACCGAGCAGGCCCCTGCAGGCCACCTGTCTCACACCCAAAACTACTTACCTTATAGGGAGTGAGAGGAAAGGGTCTCCCATTTGATGAAAAAAACATCTGGGTGGTAAAAACAGTTTTTAAAAGTATAAAATTGCTTTGCCATAAAATTTTAATAGCTTAATTGCTAATTTGTAAAAAACCAAACCAAACAAACAAACAAAAAAAAACACTCTAGCCTGGCCATCGTGGCTCAGTGGTTGATTGTCGACCTATGAACCAGGAGGTCACTGGTTCAATTTCTGGTCAGGGTACATGCCCAGGTTGTAGGCACGATCCCCAGTAGGGGGTGTGCAGGAGGCAGCCGATCAATTATTCTCATCATTGATATTTCTATCTCTCTCTCCATCTCCCTTCCTCTCTGAAATCAATAAAAATATATTAAAAAAAACCCAAAAACACTCTGTGGCCACAATGTTTTGGCTATGCACATACTGGTACTTGCTGAGAATTTACTGTGGTCCAGGCACTAAACTAAATGCTTTACCCGTATGTGCCTCACCATTCATCCTCAACTATGTAAAAGAGACTATAAGTATGCTCTCTCGAGGCTGCTTAGAGATTCTGTCAAACATCTATCTCCAAAAGGATATTCAAATATGTATCATGCTGGTGTCCGTTAATCATTTTTGGAGGGCGGCCCTGATAACCTAACAACAAACTGGGGCAGGCAATAGTAATCAGCCATGACTCTAAGACCTCTCAGTCATAACCAGAGTGTAAGGCTCTCTCCAAGGTGTGGGCAATAAAGGTAAGAAAATCACAAACTACATCCCTTGGAAGAGACCAAGTGGTTTCCATTTTTGAACCTTAAGTACAATTTCCTCTTATAAAAATAAAAAATACACATACATTCTACACTTGTCTATGAACTTAAGTTTGAGTGGACGAACTGATGTGATGCGTCATTAATTAAACTGACAAGAAGAGATTTACCTGGCATCACTACAAAGGACCCCTGGGGCTCCATGGCAACCAGGCAGGCACTAAGGATAGAAGGAGAGTCTGTGGCAGAGATTCCACACATCCGGCACATGTCCTTGAGCCGTTTACTGATTGTCTGCAGTGAACATTCTCCAAGGAGGATACTCCAATCTGAAACCAAGTATCACAGTTAAATGCAGTCTTTAGGAATTCATGTTGCTGTGACGTTTTGAGTGTTTTACCAGTTTTGCCTGGTAAGTAAATTTCCAGGATTCGGCCCTACTGGGAATGCGGCTTCCCACAGGTTCCTCTCCTTGCTACAAAGAACATGTTGCTTGACCTTTATTACACTTCATTAACAAAGAAACAAAGGTCTACTATTCTGTAGATTGCAGCCATGTCTGAAATGACCTGTGAGCCTCCAGCACAGACCCAGGTAGATTTACACACTTCATATGCTCTCTGGTGAGGCCACCAGTCTGTTTTATCCCTCCTCCTCCTTCTCCAGGTCTGGTTTTTTCACAGCCCCTATCAGCACTTTCTTCATAGGTGAGTACCACTGGGGAAACCAGTTTTGTTTGCCACTTGCTGTAGACTGGTTGTTTCCATGAAAGGCAAGCAGCAGCAGAAGCGAGGGGGAGCCTTTCTTAGAAAGCACCAAAGCACTAATAAGCAATGGGTGTGAGTGAAGTGCTCCAAATGAAGCTGCAATAATTACGCACATTAAAAGTTGGCACAAATTTTCTTTCTAATATTTGTGTATTGCCCCCCAAACAAATGGCATTATGTCATCTCAGAGTGCTGTTATGGGTTATGTTAACTCTGGGAAATAAAAATATGTGGTCACACTCCTGCCGCCATGTCAAATGCCACTGATGAAATGCCGCTCCCGCAGGCTTCTCTAGCTCTATATGTTTTCAAACAAGCAGTTCTTTCCTGAAAGAGAAGGTGAAAGGAAAAAAATTTTCCTATTTCATATTCCTAATGAACCTCAAACTGAAGTGGCTGGAATAAAAGTGGCCAGGAACACAAAGCAGTATTTTTTAAAACCACAGAAAAATAAAATAGATTAAGTTTTGTATTTAAAAATCAAATAAGAAGAAAAAGGTGGTATAAGTATTTCTATCACAAAGACTCTGGTGATAAAGAACAGAAATTCACAAAGCTGACTGAAATCTACAGGCTCCTATCTGATACTTCCCCACAGAAACAATGTGTGCAGGCCTCTGATTCCTGAAGGAAGAAACCATAGGTCAGTAACCTGATTTCCTGTGTGCTAGGCTCATATCCGTGTCTTCATTCCTTGAAAGCACATTTTCTCTCGGTCACACTTACACCCTTCCCCGCTCAGAGACAAGAGGAGTGTGCCCTTCTAATAAATCATACAGGGTAGGCAATGGCCTAATAATTTCACAAAACACTAAGTGACTAGGCTACATTTTGATCCCCTCTTCTTCTTCTCTATTACATTCTAACTTTCCCCAAGGGTTAAGAGTAGCTCAAAACCTTTAAGAAATAAGATTGACTAAAAGGCATACTAGAAGAGAAGATAGGAATTCTGACAGAAATAAAATGACGAACCCCCTAATGTAATAGGCCTCCAGGCTACTGATATCAGATTCATTATAAGTACGATAGTCTTTAAAAAATGAAAAGGGTACTATCTTCTAGTCTACAATATAATTTATTACTAAAACAATGTATGTACAATGGGTTCCTAAGAGAACTTATTTAATACATATTATATATTTGTATAATTACTGTTATACCCTAATAACTCACTCAGGCACTTGCTACAATGCAAGTTATATCTGTATCACTTATTTGTGGAATCCCTGAAATAAAATATAAGTTTCATGTAAAAAAAAAAATAACATGTGCAACCTAATGTACATGTCAACAAACCATGGTCCCAATGCCAATTCTGCCAAGTTTCTGTAAATAAAGTTTTATTGAAACACAACCTCGTCTATTTACTAAGGTGTTGCCTATGGCTGCTCTGAAGTTACAATGGCAGAATTGAGTAGTTGTAACAGTGATCAGCTAGCTTGTAAAATACAAAATATTTACTATCTGGCCCTTTATAAAGAAAGTTTGCTTTTCTGCTCTAATACACTTGCAAGCACAAAACCACCTGTTTTTGCTTTTGTGCTGACCTTAGAAAGAAACCACTCCCATCTCTATGCATATATTGAACTTTTTATAAATGTGTCATTAATTAGTAAGGCTTTTAAAAGAAATCTAAGCTTTTAAAACTGTACAAGTAGCTGCACTAGGTTAGTAAATGAGCTGGGCTTAAGGCCTGACAAGACAGCTGCTAGTGGTCAACTGTGTTATGTTAGTTACTTTCAGTATTTTGTGACTGTTGTATTTGCAAGAAATAATAAGCAGTTGGTATCCTAATATATAAAAACCCTGGGTCGTAATGACCAGTAACGACCGAGGCTCAACCAACCGGAAAGTCAGTCCTGCAGTCAGCGCTGACTGCTGAGGAGGCTGCGAATCAGGGACAGAGAGAGGCCTGGAGAGAGAGGCAGAGACTGATCCGTTGCTTCTGAGGCAGCTTTTGAGCAGCACTTGCCTCTCTCTCCCCCAGTCTGGCCAGCAGCCGCGCCTCCATTTCTCTCCAGGCCTTCATCTGGGGCTGCTGATCTGCCCTGCCTTTCTGATCAGGCCCCATTGATAGGCCCAGAGACAGTGACTGGTATAGGAACCAACCAATCAGAACCAAATGTGGGTGCTGTGAAGAACCAATAGCTGCCTAGGAGGCGGAGCTTTTGAGGGTGATTGGCATACACACTGACCAATCAGAACCAAATCTGGGTGCTGTGGGAAGCCAATGGCTGCCTAGGAGGCAGAGCTTTTGATGCTGACTGGCATTGAAACTGATCAATCAGAACTAAATTGGCCAGCAGAGGAGGGCAGTTGGGGGCGAGATCAGTCCTGCAGGGAAGGGTCGTTGGGGGCAAGATCAGGCCAGCAAGGGAAGGCAGTTGGGGGCAACCAGGCTGGGAGGGGAGGACAGTCGGGGGTGAGATCAGGCCAGCAGGGGAGGGCAGTTGGGGGCAACCACGCTGGGAGGGGCAGACAGTTGGGGGCGAGATAAGGCCAGCAGGAAAGGGCCATTGGGGATGAGACCAGGTCAGCAGGGGAGGGCAGTTGGGGGCAACCAGGCCGGCAGGGGTGGGCAGTTAGGGGCGATTAGGAAGGCAGGCAGAGGCAATTAGGGGCAGCCAGGCCGGCAGGGGAGGGCAATTAGGGGTGACCAGGCTAGCAGGCAGAGGCAGTTAGGGGCAATTGGGCAGACAGACAGGTGAGCAGTTAGGAGCCAGTGGTCCCATATTTCGAGAGGGATGTCCGACTGCCGGATGTCCACAGGGATCGGGCCTAAACAGGCAGTCGGACATCCCCCAAGGGGTCTCCAATTGGAGAGGGTGCAGGCTGGCCTGAGGGAACCCACCCCCTACGTACACGAATTTCATGCACCGGGCCTCTAGTGTGTGTGTGTGTGTGTGTGTGTGTGTGTGTGTGTGTGTGTGTGTGTGTATGAATTCAGCTTCCAAACTGAAGAATATCAGACAGTGGCAAGGTGAATAACGACCATTCCAATTTATAACTACTAGTCCTTGTAAATCAGGATTATCTTGCTATTGTGCCGCCAAAGCAAAATCTAGAAATACCAAACTTGTCACTGTCAACCACCAAAACAAAGAAGAAAATAAAACTGAAGGCTGTTCTTAGATATGACTTCTTCTATTATTAATAACCTCTGACATAAAATCTGTGTTAACACTGACTTGTACTTTTCTTTGAATCAATATAAAAAAACATTAGAAATTCTAATATACTGAGTATGATTTTTATATTAATAAAACATTCTCTGTTTTATACAGTGGGGTTCACTATTTAAGATTTTCTTTGATTGAGTACATGGTTTTGTTACCAATGAAAAGTTTAAAAACCACTGGTTTCTTGTACACTTAAAAGAATGTGAAAATATAATCTGCTTTATTCTTACTACCAATTGTACAATGTTCTCCCTCAGCTCAGTTAATGCATCAGCTCAGCCCTTTTCCTCTGTTTCTTGTGCATATTGCCTTCAAGAATTTCTCACCTTTAAGCTCCCCATGGCCAAGACGCCCGAGTCGCCCAATAACAACTCTCCAGGGTAGAGATGTCATTTGGACAATACCTATGCACCATTCCCATAACTTCTGCAGTCCAATTTTACGTGCAGATACTTTACTCTTCCGTGACCTAAAAAAGAAAAAAATGGGGAAAAGGTCCCCAAATGAATCAAAGTTATCACTCGGACAAAACCAACAGGATTCCAAAGAACCCACCCACACGGTACCCAATGCATTTAGAAAGAGAAATGAGAAAGATTTATATCTCAAAAAGGCACAGCATCAATTTACATGCACCACAAACACCAAGGTTGCTCACCTGTTTGGTAAAGCAATATTTACAATGCAGGTTTCTAGTAACTCCCCATGGAGGTCAGTGCAGGAAGCCAAAAGCCAGCGCTGGTCGTGAGACAAACAATAGCCCACAAAGAGCACATTGTATTTCTGGCTCGCTTCACCAAGTATCTCTCCCAGCTCTGTCTGCTTGTCTTTGTTTGGGGCTTCTGTCTGCTTGTCTTTGATTGGGGCCAATATAAAAGGAGGGGAGTAAAGCTGGATGGGGCTGGGCCGCTGAAATAAAAATCAAAATCAATATCAACACAAAGCCACTCAACTTCATGTTTACAACACAATCCAGAGCAGCACTGAATGAAACCAAGAGGGAGTAATGGTAACAGAATGCCCCCCCCACCAACACCATATATATATAAATAGCAATGATAACACAGGCACCAAAAAGACTGTTTAAATGATAGAAGGTAGGGCATCCAACCAAACCAATATTTCCTTATTAAAAGAAATTACAATTTTAGAAAGTAAACTGGCCCAACTTCATTAGTCATTAGAAAAGTAGAAATTAAAACCATAATGAGACACCACCACAAACCCACCAGAATGTCTGAAATAAAAGACAGACAACACCAAGTATTGTTCACAATAGTGTTAATCATATTAGCTGCAAACAGAAAATGACCTAAATACCCATCAACAGCACTAGTAAGATGGATGACACACTGTGATATAGTCGCACAACCAGAATATAAGACAACAAAGGAAATAAAAAAAACTACCACTAAAAGCAACAAAACGGATGAATCTCAACACTGAATAAAAGAAGCCAGATACAAAAGGTTATAAATTATATGATTCAATTTATATAAAAGTAAAAAAACAGACAAAACTATGTTGTTATAAGCCAGAATAGTGATTACTGCTGGACTGACAGAAAGGGACAAGAAGGGAGAGCTTTTGGGGTGCTTGTTACATGGTATTTTTACTTAGTAAAATTCATCAAGCAGTACACTTAGGATTACTTTTCAGTTTGTATATTGTATTTGTGTGTGTGTAATTTAAGAAATCAAAGCAATAGCTGTTACCTAAGACAAACATTTTAGATAAACTGTGACAAAATTTAATCATCGACTTTTCAATATTTAATAAACAACATCTATGCTATGACATGGATAAACCTCAAATATTATGCTAAATGAAAAAAGCCAGACATAAAAGATGATATATTGTATGATTCCATTTACATAAAATGTCCAGAACAGGCAATCCATAGAGACAGAAAGTAGATTAGTTGTTGCCAGGAGCTGGAGGAAGGGCAAAATGAGGAGTGACTGCTAACAGGTATAAAGTTTCTTTCTGGATTGATGAAATGTTCTAAAGTTAGGCAGTGATGATAGTTGCAAACTCTGTGAATAAACTAAAAATCACTGGACTATATAATTTTTAAAAGGTGATTTTTATAATATGTGAATTATGTTTCAATAATTTTAAAAAAAAAGAGTCCAGTCAAGGCTGCCTGAAAAGTTTTGTATGAAACAACAGGTTAAGTGTCAAATATGTGAGGTGCAATAAAAAAAGAAAAGCAAATATCTGAGATGCAACAGACAGCTTGTGATATGACACTAGGTAACACATTCTTCCCAAACTCTGTTTTTAAGATGCTGGATGTTCTATGAAAAACAAAAGTGATACTAGTGTAAGATTTCTTCTAAAACTTGCATGATAAATTCTAAGATACAGTCTTCCTTATGTGGCAACGTGCCTGCATGAGACTGTACCACTGTGGAGAGTTAGACTTTCCAGAAGCAGGGGCCTGGTGGTTTGGTTTCCCACCCACTGCATCCTCATCACCTAGTACAGGGCCTGGTGCACAGCAGACACTCGGCTTTGTTTAATGAATGAAAGGTGGTATTCTAGCTGCAGACTGAGGGAGAGGCAGCATTTGGCAATTCATCATTACTACAATGCAAGTAAAAATGTACAAACCTCAGTAACTATTCATAACGTTTGGTTCTTTTGTTTTTAATAAAATCAGGTGATTTATTTTTCTCTTCCTGTTTCAAAGCAAAAGGGAAAAAAAGCACACTTTTTCACTTATTTTCTTCTAAGCCACACTTGATCTCATGAACTCCTGAGGGTGCTCTGCCACCACGCTATAATCTTTAACAATGGTACACCATGCCTTGGGATAGCCTCTGCTCTCCTCTAGGAAAATGCAGAACACTATTGATTGCTATTTGAGGTTGTGATGAATTCTTATTAAAGCATAAGAAATGACTGCATCTGAACTGTGGAATAACCACAAGAAGTAAAAAATTAAGTTTATAAAGAAAAGCAGTAACTCAATTTCTGAGACAAAATAAGAAACAGAAAAAAAACTGATTTTTTTAATTTTAGAAAAGCTAATAAGAGAAAATAGATGAACTGCTCACAAAAATAAAGATTCAAACTCAAAAGAATAAAACTGCCAAATATAGAAATTTTATATAATCCAGAAAGAATGTAGGTTGTCAGCTAAGCAGCTTCCTCTCCTGGGACCAAGCTGACGTGAACCAAGTTACAACAAATGTATTATTACCTAGAGTTGCATCATTTTTCCATTTCTAAGTTTTTATTTATTGAAGGGAAAGCATTTTATAGGATTTTCAAAAAACCCCAAAACACAAAACACTCTTTCATTACCAACTAAAATCAAAAACCCCAAAACACAAAACACTCTTTCATTACCAACTAAAATCAGCAGTTTTGTTGGCTTTTACTAATGGGTAATCTTCCATGCAATAAATTTGTGGGAACTGCATTCTGAAGGCTTTGAACATGCTAAACTTTGCCCTGTGCATCTACCTTTAGTGTAAGGAGACTAGAAAAACAAAAGAAGTGTACAACTTTGTTTAAAAAAAGTTTGGTTTTGGTGTTTTGGAATTCCCCATGAGGTGCATATCTGTGAGGTGCACAACTGCTGATCAAGGGAGAACTGGAGAAGGTAGAAAGTTAGCGACTGAAGACACAGATTCAGTTCAAAAAATAAAGAACAAGATAAATATAGGAGAGGCGAACATAAGTAACAGTAATAAACATATTGTTGCCTTAGGCCCTAGATAAAAAAATAGCAAGAGTCTCCTTGCCTCTTTCTCAAAAAATCTTACAAGTTCAGAGGAGTATCTCTTCTATTTGACGTAAGGATTTAACTACCTTCTTAAATAAGGAGGAACAATCCAGCTACCGACTTCCCTGGCTTTCTGCAAAGGTCTGCCCTGCTACTACTCACCTCCGGGTTCTTGAGGGTCATCTCAATGCTGGCGGCAGGCCCGAACCCTGTGAGGGACTTGATGTGGATCTGTGTAGGCAGAGGTCGCCTGCACTGGCAGTACACTGAAAATGCCATGGACTTCAAGTATTGAATGTAGAAAACTTGTTCATCCTTCATTGTCTGCAGCATGGACTGGCAAGGCACAATCTACAGACACAAACATAAGTAAAACTAGAAACTGAGATCAAACATGCTAACAAGAAAATTGAAAATGAAATGGCAGGAATTCTTAACTTGAATGGGGAAGAGAATTTTAGTTATAAAATATATGAATGCCAAACATCATATAATTTGATCTTAATTCCTTCCAGTGACATAAAATCCTGTATTCCAAATGTATACCAGCAATTTAAGAAGAGGTGCTATTGTGTTGGTCAAGTTACACTGTCACTTAGAAATAACCCTGTTCCTATTTTAGGGGTAAATTCTTAATGTACTGTATGTCCCCCAATTTTAAAACTTGTTTTTTAATAGATTTATCATTTATATATACACATAGTGTGCATAGCATCTTTGGAATTATTGTCTAGTCATTTGAGAGACAAATGTCAAAACAATAAAAAACTATTAACAATCTATTCTGGTAACTTTAATTTTGACCTTTTAATTCTATAAGATAACTGTATTGAAAGTAACAGTAAAACAAAACCCAGGCAACTAAGACATTGTTTTCTACCAATTAAATTATAAAATTAAAAACAATTTTTATGTCAACAAGCTGTCAAGGGTGTGGTGAAAATGGGCATGCTCACTCATGCTGAAAGAAATGTAAGCAAGTAGAACCTTTTGGGAAAAGAATTTGGCAATGCTTATAATGCTTATCAGAATCTACATCTAGGAATCTACTTTAAGAAATGACCTGAAATGTGAGAAAGATATTATATATGAAGATGCTTGTTATGGTTTTATTATAATAGTGAAAAAGTGGAAGCAATTAAGTAACTGTACAGGCATGATTAGATAAAGAAGATATGCAGTCATTAAAAATGTTGCTTGTGAAAATTTTAAATAACATGAAAAAGTATTCATGAAGAGCACTAATTATAAAAAGAATATCTATATTAATAAAAGAGTAATATACAAATGGTCAGGACACCCTCATGCATAAAGACCGATCAGCAGGCTGCATGCACAGCAGGTGTGGGTGGGCGGGGACTTGCAGCTTCGAGGACTTGCGTCACGCCATCACAATCCATTACCAGGAAGCCTGGGGCCCGGCAGAGGCCTCCGTGTGGCTCTGCCCAGTCTGTAGGCCTCCATGCAGCCCAGCCCAGGAGTGGGCCCCGGCAGAGGCCTCCGCAAACTTGTGCTGGGGGCTCGGGGGTCTCTGCGCAGCCCAGCCCAGGAGCAGGGCCCAGCAGAGGCCTCCATACGCCTGTGCCGGGAGTCCGGGGGCCTCTTCGCAGCCCAGCCTGGAGGGGGGCCTGGTGGAGGCCTCTGCGCAGCAAGGCCTGGGCATCCCATGGCTCCGCGTGGCGAGGCCTGGGGGCCCTGCGGCTCCACGCAGCGTGGAGGCGGGACCCTTGTCTCTGGCCTACCTCTTTGGGGCAATCCATCAAGGAGCCCTGGATGGGTGGGTGGGGCCTACCTCTTTGGGGCAATGGATCACGGGGCTCCCGCACCGTGACAGGGCACAGGCCAGGCTGGGGCCCCCCCCCAAGTGTAAGAATTTCGTGCACCAGGCCACTAGTCCTGTATAATAAAAGGTTAATATACAAATTGACTGAATGGCGGAACAACCAGTCACTCAATGCAGGAGCTGCCCTGTGGTGGTCAGTGCGCTCCCACAGGGGGAGCGCTGCTCAGCCAGAAGCTGGGTTCATGGCTGGCGAGTGCAGTGGTGGTGGCGGAAGACTCTCCTGCCTCTGTGGCAGCACTAAGGCTGTCCAATTGACGGCTTAGGCCCACTCCCCACAAAGCGGTCAGTTAGACATCCCCCAAAGGCTCCCAGACTGCAAGAGGGTGCAGGCCAGGCTGAGGGACCCTCCCCCAAGTGCATGAATTTCATGCACCAGGCCTCTAGTAAGTTATATTAAGTGTGATCTCAACTGGGTAAACAAACATACAGAAAAAAAGGCTAGAAATACACCAAAATGGTAATGAAGGCTGAATCGAAAAGATACAATTATGAATATACTTCCTTTTATATTTTTATGTACTTCCAATTATTTAAAAAATCATGAACTGGTATTTACTTTCATATACTAGTAAACAACAACAAAGGCAAAAAAATAAACTTGCAAATACTTACCTGGAGAATGAAAGAATTTCTCATATGCTCAGGTAAATTATCCAGCATCTCTGTGTAGCAGCGCATCAAACTCAACAGCCAAAAGTTTCCAGAGGTAGAGTCTTCCTCTGCAGTGTAGGTGAAGGGGTCCACCATGTAAATGACAACAGCTGGAGGATAGGCTTGGCTGTCTGCGGAGTCAGGCTCCGTGGGAATTCCTATTCTCTCCCTCTCTGTAACACTGCAGAGAAAGTCACTTATGAGATGCAAAAGTAAACATAAATTATATAAAAATAAAGTCAATTCTAGTGCATACTGACCCCTTGGGCAATGATTACAGATGAAATGTAATATTAACATGTGTCATATTACTGAAATAAAGGCAAACCAAGCCAGTTAGCACCCAAGATAGATATGACAGTAACTGCCTCTAAATGGGAGATCTTTTTTCCCCTGTAGCTGTAGTCTACAAAGATAGTTTATAATACTATTATATTAACAGTAATAACTTACTTTTATCCATACATTATATTCATATAATAACAAATATGTTAATAGTAATAGCTTACTATTAAGCTAATCTATATATATAAAAGTGTAATATGCAAATCAACCAGATGGTGGAACGACTGGTCGCTATGATGTGCACTGACCAGAAGGGGCCAGATGCTCAATGCAGGAACTGCCCCCAGCCCATAGGCCCCGATTGTCTGACTGGGACCTGCCAGACAACCTCTGTTTTTCCCCACCGGCCGGCAGGCTCCAATCACCCAATGGGGAACAGGGAACTGGGGGTGGGTGGCGGAGCCAGCTGCTGGCAGCTAGGGAATATCACTCCTGATCGCAGGCCAGGCCTAGGGACCCTATCCGTGCAAGAATTTTGTGCACCAGGCCTCTAGTAAGTTTAATAATAAACTAAATAGGTAAGTTAGTTTACAAGAAATCTCGTATTTTTTTAAAATATATTTTTATTGATTTCAGAGAGGAAGGAAGAAGGAGAGAGAGATAGAAACATCAATGATGAGAGAATCATTGATCGGCTGCCTCCTGCAAGCCCTCTACTGGGGATTGAGCCCACAACCCGAGCATGTGCCCTTGACCAGAAATGAACCTGGGATCTTTCAGTTCGTAGGCCAATGCTCTATCCACTGAGCCAAACCGATTAGGGTAAGAAGTCTCATATTTCTTAACACTGAAGCTGCTGATTGATAGCTGTTACTTTCTCTTGGGAAGAAGAAAATCAGAGCCCTTTACTGGATTTAGAGACTCTTGAGGTTGACGGGGAGAGAAGGGTATAGAAGAAAAGTAGATAAGAGTCCACACGGAAGCCACCCACCTCAATCAATGAGTAACATACCTTTCTTGTCCATCCTGTGAGGGCTGAGAGGAGCTCTGCCCAGGCTCAGGGTCTCCACCACAGCCTATGTTCCCTTGCGTTCTATCAGCAGAACTGGTCCCAGAGCTGGGGTTCTGTCCTCCAACACTACCACTGAATCCTGACGAAGAGGTAGTGCCTAGCTGGTTAACGATGGGAGCAGAGGCAGACGATGAGACCGGTGGTACGGTGGAACCAGACGCAGAACTACTTGCTGCAGGGTTCGCAGAACTGCCATTGGAGGTGGGATTAAATGCACCGCCAGTGGAGGGAGCTGCAGATCCTGCATTTGAAGCTAAAGGCCCAGTGTTCCCAGGAGTAGCTTGTCCCTGTGCTGCTGCTGGTGGGGTCTGGTACTTAGGTGGTGACAACAGGCTGCTATCAAGCTGCAGAGTGGCTAAATAAGGTGCTGAAAGAATATATGCAGAGAGATGACATTAGTGAGGTTCTGCAGTGTTAGATAATTAGAAATTCAGAATGGTCACTTTTTTTAAAACTATGCTTTCAGGCTGCAATATTCTGGTTACAATACCCAAAATGCTATCTCCACACTTGAACACATGCTTATATATCATGCAAACACAGAAATGGACATGGAAATACTTATAAATACTGAAAAAGAACCTTGCTTGAAAAGAAAGAAAATCATTTATAACATTTTCCTTTCATACTGAATCCATACGTCATCACTGAAAAATGGGAGACCAGCCATTGTGGTATATTATGCTCTCATGCATATAGGGCGTTATAAGCTTCTTAGATTCTCTTGGGAATCTAGGTTAAAATTAAGCAGTTAATCTTAAGTCATGCTGTTAAGTTTTTGAACTCTGGAGTAAATTAGATATGACTTATTTAGGCAACTTTAAATACCTTTTAAAGAACATACATGCACATGAAAGTTAGCATTTAACCAGAATGTAAAAATTAGATCTAAATAAACACAGTAATGGAACATTAGACCAAAGAAATATAATGTTGCATCCTAACAGGTATGTGTGGGGGTGCAATTTGCTATTTTCTCTCTCAAATTGTACTTTTCCAAATAAATTCCCATTTACCTAGGTGATGGCGGCAAACTTGCGCATAAAGTTTGAGTCTGGAATGATTGTCATTCTCCTCGCTGCTCCACGGCTGGTTAAACCACTCACTCACAAGCTCGTCCGTCAGCTTCTGTGCCACTGTCTTCCCCACACGCATGATCCCATCACGTAGCACTTTGCAGATGGGCTTGTGCTGCCCAAGCCTACACATCTGATACCACAAACAAGACCATTACTTATGACAGAATGCATCACCTTGTTCAGCACGGAGTGTTAGTGAGGCACATTCTGTACATACACGTGGAGGCATTTTCCTTTTTCTTTTTAGTGTGACCACATGCAACCACACCAACATTATAAACTGGTCCTATTTGGTAATTACCATGTACCCTGATACTGCTGTATATTTCTCCAAAACCTGGAGTAGCTCCTCTACAGAAAAACAAGTGGTTTCTTCTGAAGAAAAAGAAATGTTTCTGCAGCCCAGCCCATTCATTCTTCCAGCCTGAGGAAGAACTGCAGAGCACTACTGCTAGGGGTCAAAAAGGAACTAACAGGTCCCTGCCTACTAAGGCTGACCGAGACATCTGTCCACTGAAACCTCTTAAGTAATCCTCACTCAAAACATTTTCCCATAAGATAACATTAAAATGTATGGGCCATCTGTTAGATTGTTAGACATTTGGAGATCACTAATAGCGGAGGCCACGGAAGTGCTGATTACTTTTATAAAATAAATGGCTGCTTTAGTGTGAGATGCTGTTGTCAATTTCCAGGATACTAAATGGCAGATAATTAATATACCTGTCAAAAACAAACTACTTAACTACCCGCTCACCAGCAGGAGAGCCCATATTATTATCCCCTGCTAGAGTTAATGAACTGAAGGCTTACAAAGACACTACAAAATCTTAAGCAGGTATGCATTGCTGCCAAATGCAAGTTCTTAAGATCTAAAAAGATCTGGCAAGGCTTTTATGTTTTGTAACTTATGTGTAGGCTTCCTTCAAGAGAATGCCTGGGCTTTGAAATTGCTTAGACAAGTTTTCTGTGTTAGGGTAAGTATGACTTAATATTATTCTGTATCCATGGGCCAGGCACTGTTTAGAAATTACTGTATCCAAGGGTTTCCTTCAGTGGCTTAATTGATGCCATTACCTAATACGTAGCATCGCCTCATTTCTTTGCAGCAACACATACGTCTACTATTTCATGTGTACTCATGTTTATAGAAAGTGGATGTTCCGCTATGGAATATTTTTGAAACTCAACTTGGCATCTTACTTAACAACCACATTTGTAATACTTATAATATGCCTGTCACAGTTCTAAACACTTTACAAAATCTCATTAACCAATGTCACCCCAATAAATGTAATAAAAAAACTTACTTAATTTAATCTTGCCAAATATGATATCAGAAGTATAAAGTACAAAGAACTTAGTGTGTGTGTACTTTGGCAGAAGAAATGTGGTACTTTCTCTTCAAAGACAGACATGATTCTAATTTTTCAAAAGCAACAGGGATTTATGTAGTAAATATATAAAATTATCTACCTGGCTGTTACATTATGATGGTGATTACATTCTTAATGTACATCAAAATTTCAGTAATAAGATGAATGCAGTATTAAACAAAACATAACAGGGGCATGATTCATTAAGTGTATCTTTTGATTTAGAAATTTTCAAGCTGAACATTTTTACTCAGTTCTGCCCTCCCCACAAAAAGGGTAGCCACGCCTTCTTTTTGCACAGCTCATCCTCTGAACTGCCATTTCTCCTGGTGAACAACCCTTTCAAACCTGTACACATCAATGGGGGGAACAGCTAAGAGGATTTTAAGATGTGTGGTAAGGCTGGTAGAGGAGTCTTCTAATTCTAGTGAAATATAAAGCAAGATGGGAACGCATTTTATTTCTAGAAAAACTTCCCAATTTAATTCTTTCCTTCATCTTCCAACTAAGTGCAAGTTTTCTTTAAGATCTACTTTGAAGATATTCTTTAAAATTAAGTCATAACCAGAAACAATCTGAGGACTCATGTCAAAGAAATGGTTCCCAGATCTTCCTCACCTCATATACAGCGCTCAAGTCCCTGAAGAAAGTTTTGGCTCCTTCGAGCAAGGCCTCGTTTTCTGGACACACCACAATATAGGCAACATCACGGTGGCCCCCATATGGGTCCAACAACAGCCTCTCCCAAAATGGCAAGGAGAATGGCGAGATGGTGAGGAAGTCTTTGTCATAGCCTACCAGCAGGGTGGGGATGGGCAACGGCTCAGGAGACTCTTCTGAACCTAAAACAACAGTGCAGTTTAGGAAGGGGCCTGGGAGTCTGATTCCCACAGCCGAACCATTTGGAAGTTCCTGGTACCCTCATCTTAATTCTGGCAGTGGAAATTTCATCGTAGGTTGACATGATACTCTTAAAAGTATTCTCCAAAGCCTCTCATTAAATGGTCCCTGATGAACAACTTAATTAAATGAGTCTGAACATGTTCTAATGGTTCAATCGGAGGGCAGAACAGAAGAAGTTGAAGTTCATTTCCCAGCAGCACTACGTCACTTCCTCTGAGATAAGTGTCATAATCGGGACCTTGACAAAACCAGTTCAGAAGTTCATCCAAATGAAAATGCCACAAAGACAAGGAAGAGGAGACTCTAATAAATGCTCTACTTAGGGATTATTTCCCTCATTGACCCTGATTATGCTTGACTCCAAAATGACTGTAGGAAAACAAAAAGAATATAAACTCAAGACTATTTTGTCAGGGAAGCAAAGACTTGACTAAAGCTGCTTTCCAGGAGACTGAAAGTTAAGAAGGCACGCAGACAGGGAGGAGACTGTACCGTAGGTGCCCCGGCCTGCCATTTTGTGGAACTGCTGCCAGGTGAGCGGTCCCTGCACATGCTGGATGTTCTCCCAGGTCCTGCCCGTGCGCTTCTTCTGGATGGCGTCTTGGAGAAAGGGTTGCAGGGACAACAGCATACGGACCACATCCTGGGAGGAGAGCATGCTGATGTCCAGCACTGGAACGGACAGTAAGTGAACATAAATGGAAATCATAAAGGAGGACTAGATTGGCACTCTCCTCATTCTGGCCATCGTTTTGGACCTCAGTTACACTCCATGACAAAGACATTATTAGTGACAGAGTCTATTTTTAGTAGACTCTAAAATACTTGACTCAGGAGTCAGAAGGAAAGAAATTCTTCTACTGAAGTGGAAAAAGTAATTTATTATTTATTATTGGAAAGAATACAATGGAAAATAGGTTACTCTATGTAAGTAAAGTGGTTAACTATAGAACTGTTTAAGAGTGGAAAGATGCATAGGCCTGGCTTTTTAAATCATATAAACCTGTTTCCAAGTTGCTTACCAGGAAAGAGAGTTGCAAACATTTCTTAATTATTGTATAACTTTAATTTATAAACCTCAATGGTTAGATTATATGATGAGTGGAGAAAAGAAACTTAGAAGGTTTTGAAAACTTTAAAATGCTCTTACTATAAAATATTTTCACAAAATGCATCTTCAGAAAGAAAGCCTTTCCTGCAAGGAGAGGTGCCTGAGAACACAGCAGAAGCAATGATAAGACTGAAAGCCACCTGTACACAGAGGAAGGGAGGGGACTCGTGGCTTCTGACCAAACACTTCCTTCCAAACGAAGCTTTGGAGGTTGTAAAGACCCTTTTGAGACACCCAGGTAAAGGAGGGATCTTACCGGCAATCTGGAAAACTTCTGAAACTCTATGCAAAACTGTGCATGCATATGTGTATTTTTCCCCAGGAGAAAAGGGCCATAATGCTCCTCAAATTCTCAAAAACAATCGGACAAACTAAATAATTTTAAGGTGATCAGCTCTCAATCCGCACAGCTGGGTTCCTGAAGACCTTTCCTTACTCTTACTTTTCTACTATTAGGAAAGGGGCATGGATGAAAATCTAAGATTTACCTACCAAAGAAATCCGAGACACAGAGTGCTGAGGGTTCTTAAGACATTTTTAGATTGTGTCCTTATAGCAAACATAGTTTGCAAATTGGTGGCCATAGTTATTTTTTTTTAATTTTGGAGTAAATCTCTCCAGGAAATTTCATACACAAATCTGGATTTCCAGCTTCTCTTGACAAATTGGGAGACCTGGAAACCCGAGCTGAGAGCCACTCCTGCACAGCCCCCACGGGCTGGAGCCAAGGAGCAGCTGCCCCTTCAGACAGTTCTCCACGGCTCCTCCTTGGCTGCCTGCCTGAGACTGAAGCAATGTTCAAGTCTTTATTTCCAAGCCTGTGCTTCTCATTTTTCTTATAAGTAAAAATAAACAAACAAAAAACCCAGTAAAGTACTTCTTACTCTATCAAAAGCAGGAAAATGAGAGCCTGAGAGAACCAGATTAAAAGCAGACACAGTTCTATGTGAACTCTATTCCTGTGCATATAAAATAGAAAGTGTGCTGTGGAAGGACACACTTCAGGGCATTGCTTTTTGCCAATCTGGCTCCCCGCATCAATCATTTACATGACCTGTCTGCTACATCCAAGCATCTGAATTTGGAACCCACACCTTCCTTACCATAAAAGGTGCTATTCTTCATATGCAAAGATGACACTACTGTTTCTCCCACACAGACTGCTTTTCTGTCTGAAGGCCACTATCTAGTTAAAAGGAACTACCAAGATAATCATCCACATTTCTTTAGGAGAAAGACTGCCCTTTCTTCATAAATTGATCCAACAGACATTAAATAAAGGTCTGATAAGTATAAGGCACTGTGCTTAAACCCAAGCAGTCATAAAAATAAGTATGACTTGAACACTTCCTTAGGAGTTTCCACTTCCAAGAAGTCTCCCTGCTCAGAAAACCTGCTGTTCCCTACTCCACTGATCTCTGTCCTCTGAACACTCTTTTATTATTCCAGAGGTTAATTTAAGAAGCTCATATAACCTTCTCCCTATAGGACTGAGAGTTGTTCAGAAGCAGGGTCCCTGTTTCATCATGTAACCCTGCCAGCCTGGCCTCTGTCCCTCCCCCATTCTACAGAACCAGCTCTCACTATGGGTACATGACTATCCTTACCTTAAAAGCTCAGCTGCATTTTAATGCTTGTTGACCACTCTCTTTCTTGAAATGTGGTGACTTGGCAGATTTCACCAAAGCCTGTCCCAGGCCCTGCCCTCATTCTGTGCTCTCCTCCTCAGGGAGTTTCCCTTCTCCCCTGTGCTCCTGTCATCATTTGTGTGGCCCACTACTCTCTTTTCCTTGAGCTCCAGGCCCATCAACTCCCAAACTCTACTCCACATCTTTAACTCAAATCAATCTTTACAACTTCCAAAACTCAATGTATGAACTTGCTCCTCAGACCTGGTCTTTCTCCAGTCCACCTACCTATCTTTGAATGACACCACTGTCTGTCCAGGTATACAAGTCACAAACCTGGGTATCATCTTTAAGATTTTGCTCTCCCTGAACCCCCAAATTCAACCTAGTACCAAGTCCTGCAGTACTACTTCCTAAACATCTTTTTAATGCTTCCACTTCTGTGTTTTCTTTGCTAGAATGCTAATCAAGCCATTGTTTTTTATCTGGTCTACTACATTACCCTCCTAGTTTCCCCAAATCCATTCTGCCATTTTCTAAACCACAGCCCACAACAGAGTACATATTTTTTCTTTTAAAACACAAATCTGATGTCATACTGCTTCATAAAACCCATTAGTGACTTGTTAGGGTTCTATGAATGAAGACCCAACCCCTAGGATGTTTCTAAAGGCTCATGGTCATCTAGCCCCTGCTGACCTTTGTTCAGCTCTTTAAAGGCCCACACTCTGTAAAACTCTGGGCCTCCACATTCGCCACTCCTGCTGGGACACAATTCCTTGCTTCCTATCCTCTTTGCCCAGTTAATTTATACTCATGGTTGAGATCTCAAGTGTTACTACTTCTTCAAAGAAGTCTTCCTCCAGCCCAGCGTTCCTCTCCTCCATGCTTTCACCACTTGTAATGCTTAGTGATAATACTAATTATTTCATTAATGTCCACTATCCAAAATAGATTAGAAATTTCTGAGGGCAGGTACCTTGTCTCTTTCAGTCAACATTTTATTTCCCAGTATGCACCACATTATTGATAATGAATGCCTAAGGGAAGGAGAGAGCAAGTTGCTTGACACTCTTAAAGCTCAACTCCAAAAATGTTTGTCAACTGGAGCTTTTAATAGAAGAGCCAGTGACATGATCAGTAACCACAGGACAAAGTAAAATATGATCACTGTTACAAGAGAGAAAATACTGAGAAAACAGAGGAAGAAGAAAATGACTTGTAACTGAGTAGAAGACTATATGGAAGAAGCAGCATGAAAACTTGACCTAGAAGAGTGAGTGGGTTTAAACATGAAAGGCTGTGCAAATAATACTCTTGATGACTTTGATACTCAGCAGTCACAGGCTTCCAATATGAAATGCCTCTATGAATTAATAAAGAGGAAATTTCCACAAAGCAAGTATTCCTCTCCGAAGGTGTTTCAATATAAAACATTCCCTTAGTCCTTAAATTCAGGATGATACCAACATAGCGCTCACTTTAGCTATCTTATTTTTTAAGAAATGAAATTTAAAATTTTGTCAGAAAAAGTAAAGAAAGTGTGTAAGCCACCATCACACCAAGCTCATTTCCAAAGGGCATTACTATTCTGGGACACCTACCATTGCTATGAGGCCAAGAGTGCACAGTGGCACTTCTCACCAGAGCTTCGTCCACTTTTCCGCCTGTGGGATTATCCACATACTGCCGCCCCTGCTCCAAGGCATTCAAGCATTCTGTCCAGTAATCGTTATTATCTGCTTGCACCCGGTCGTAACTCCAGCTTACGCAGGGAAGAGTTTGGCGATTGTGAGAGGAAATGTAGTCCAGGAAACTCAGTGAAGCAAAAGGTTGTGTGTGTTGATTCTGGAGGAGGAGGAGAAGGCTTATAGGTGGCTCCGGGGGTTTTCTGGCTGCCTCCATCTGAGGAAGGAAGGTGGTCTGACACATCATTAAGCGCCTCTCTGCAGCCTGACCGATATCAGAATTCTTCCCAAAAATATCCAACTCATCTTCCAGGAAGAGTCCCGAATTGTAACCAAGTTTGCGATTCATAATCGCACTGAACCCACAGGTACAGCGGTACTGGTCCTCGTTGGACGAATCGGGGATATAAAGCCCGACATCTGCCCCTTTGATGTTCATGTTGCAGGCACAGATGCAACAGCTGTCAAAGTTTCTGTCTTTAAAGATATTCATCACAGAATCAGAGAGAATCAGGGTGACATAGAGACTGTGGGCTTCTGGAATTGGTTGCATGGTGGCAGGCTCCACAGAGTTAAGGGGCCGCGTGGTAGAGGGGGTAGAGGCTGGTGACCCCTGATCGGTGCTGTCATATTTAACAGACCCTTGACCACTGGCAGTACCCCCACCTCTGGGAGTTCTTGGGGTCCTGGGGGTTCGTGGCGTGGGGACAGAGAAGCGAGGGGTTGCTGGCGATGGCAGAACTCCTGCTCCACTGTTGCTGGCTGGGGCAGCACTGTTCAGCGTCACTGGTGTGTTCATCTGTGGTGTGTTCAGATAGTCTGGGTCTGCTAGGCTCCCGACGCTAGGCACATTGCTGCAACACACAGACAGTACCAAGTGAGAATCAAAGGCAGGTCGCAGAAGCTGGAATACACACCTATCACCCCTTTTACTCATTCCACATTGAAGCAATCCTCATCTAAATCTTTTGAGGAAACTTTCAGTATTTTTATAGAGAATACGATGCTGGATTTGGTCAATATAATTCTGAAAAACTGTAACTATTAAATGGAACTTGAACATGAGTTCAGGTACTACATTAGCTAGAAGACCATAGGATGGAATTTCCATCTAATTTGCAATTACATTTTTGTCATTTTTTGAAATTGAAAATCTGCCAACATACTTGTTCTCTGAGGCTATAATCTATATATGATTCGAAAGTAGTTATAATCAAATGCACAAGAAAATTTAACATTTTCCTAACTTTCAAAATGCAGTCCTATCTAGGCTTGCATTTTATTAGTAATGTGTGACCATGAGGGAATTCTATTTTAGGAAACCCATTGGCCGAACTACACTACAGTTAATAAAAATATTACATATACTGCTAAGAGGCCTTAGTATTAATTAGGTGATTGCACAGAAGTACACATATTGTATTATAATTCCCAAACTTGTAAGATTTCTGTGGGATGGAAGGCAATTCTAATTCACTTATTAATTTCAAATTGCTATGCATTACCTATAGCACAATTATTTTTAGTTCCCAGAGACTTGAACACATTGCGCTATTTTCTCATAAGCAGTGACTTCTTTTTCGAATAGCCACATAGAAAATAAAATTATATCTGCAATGTTCTACTGTTTTATTACTGCAGAAAATTTTCTTGATGAACATTCTTACAGATATATGTAAAGCAGCATGAGGCGATTCTTTACAATTAGAAAAGAACAGATTTTTTTAGTGCTTAGTATTCTTTTGAAATCTATTAATAATGTACTTAAACTAATGTTCCTCCAATAAACTACATATTCATTCACTTATAATTTGAAAGAAAAATATCATAAAGTAATGGCTCTTCAAATAATTTTCTTGTGATTTTTAATTAGTTATGCCTAGACGACCAGCCTGAAAATCTAAATCAGGCACTGTAAAGATATTTTAAATTAGAGACACACTGATATCTTTGAATACAGATAAAAAAATGACCCAGAAACCTTGATTAGCTATCATTGCTATCTCAGAGACCAAAATAATGTGTGTAATAATGATTTTTACTGTAATTGGACTCCTTTCAAAATTTTCTAGTTCAACTAAACCCTAAAATTATTATGCAGTTCAGATCAGAAAAAAAAAAAAAGCTATGACTACTAACTGAAACCTAAATAATTAAATTGCTCCCTAGGTAGTAAGAATGTATTCTCCTGCATAGTAACCTGATTTCTCCCATCAATAAAAATGAAGTGAGTACCAACCCTATGCTAAATGCTAGATATTTAACAATGAAAAAGAGAAAGAAAAGCTAGCTCACAGCAAGTGACAGGCATCATGCAAATAAGTGCTGGTGTGCTGAGTGTGGCGTGTGTGTGTGTGTGTGTGTGTGGAGGGGGGGGTGGTAATGGGGGATGTCCAGAGTGATGGAGACCACGGCAAGAGGATTTCGCAAAGCTCAGAACTGTGTTGTCCAAAAAGATAGGCACTAGCCCCATGTGCTAAATTTAAATTAACTTAAAATAAAATTAAAAATTCAGTCTTGATCTCAAATAACCACATTTCAAATGGGACATAGCTACAGCATGAGAATGGTAGATGCCATATTAGAAGGAAAGATACAAAACATTTCATCATAGCAAGGTCTATGAACAGCATCAACAGTGCCAAGTCTTTTGCTTTACTAGTCCATTTCACCCCTATATGGCTTACTTGGTACTGATAGAAATGTGAGCTTCTGGCATTTTATTTTATAGCGTTGAAATTACTGTATTATGAAAGTATTCATCCAGGAAACCGATTGTACATTGTTGATTTAAGCACTATTTCCTGGATAGTATGAAACATGCCCAAGCTACAATAAGCACCTCCTTTTCCTTCCCCATACCACATCACCATTCTTTTGCTGCTTTCTCCTATGATTTTGGGTCAATGATAGGGATATTGCCTATGTTAATACTTTGTTTTAAAGGGCCTTAAGTAAACATATTTAAAAATCATCAGTTTACATAAAACAAAGCATCACCACCATCCCTAAAATTATTACTAACCCAGTGTAGTGCTTGATTCTGAGATAAACAATAATTTGACACTGAATGAGCATGAACACCATGATTCTCTATAGCCGTGGTTCCCAACCTTTTTCGGCCATGCCTCACCTCAGCATCTCTAAAATCCTGATGCCTCCCCCGTGACATATAATCCTAATTATTCAAAAAGTGAACTCCTATTCACGTGGAGGAAGCCTAAAAAGCCATTTACTTGGTCTAAAAAAGCTTCCAAAGAACATGGCATCCATGAAAAAGAAAAAGAAAAGATAGCTGAGGTACTGAGGAAGAAATCACTAAAAAATTGTTTAAAAAATAATATGAAGTGATATTAAAAATAGCAAATAAAGTTTCAAAACATATAATAGAGAACTGAAATGCATAAATGTCACAATACATATATTTATATACTTTTTATGAGGCCCCTAGAACCCCAAGAAATGCAAAAAATTCACTGTTAATAACTCATTCTCAAATTACCCCCCTTAAAAATCAAATTGCCTCCCTGTGGGGCATGTGCCCCACATGTTGGGAACCACTGCTCTATACAAGTAACCTTAATTTTGCATGTACATAAAATTTGGTTTAGAAAATAATCTACATTTTCAACACAAAATAATGTGCCCCAAAACATGAATGACCAATAAAAGCTTCAAATCCTATGCTACTGTCATCATTTGAAATATGTATTTAGTTGAGATAAAAATCACATGAAACGTGGCACATACTTGTAGCCATCTCTAACAAAAGTGGCTGCAGGTGGCATGGGCAGTTGTTCAATTTTAGGAGGGATTGCCCACGAAGGCCGAAACAGACAGGCATCAGGTATCTTCAGAGGTAGCAGGCATTGGCTCGGCAACATCTTCAGTGGAGCAAACATGGAGGATCCCACAAAAGGTTGAAAAGTTGGAACTTTGTGCACATATGAGAAGTCCTGCGACGAAAAAGTGAGGTCGGCGATAATGTTGGTAAATGACTTAGTACACAGCACAGTAGTGACAAAAACTTGTAATTCAGTATTTCTCTTGTCTGATCAGTAGAAAATGCTAATACCAAAGTTTTATAAATTAACCAAAAGACACTGTAATTATCTCATGATCCAATTCAGAGGATTGTTAGAAAGTTACATAATTTGGCATAAAGACAGTATTATTTTAAAGATGCAGCGAATCCACTTGAAAACCACTCTGCTTGGTAAGATTAGTACATTGGCAATTACCTTTATTTCCTCTGGCTTGGGGCTTCCTAAGCCATCTTCCACTTCCATTTTGAATTCAGTGAGTTGTGTTGAAACCACACTGACCATAGGACTCTCCATCATGCCTAATGCTGTCACTGTCTCTGAACTGATCCCGTCTTTATAACTCATCACAGGAGAAAATGCAGGGTGCTGTTCCAAAGAAGGAGGGGTGGGGAACATCCTTTGCAGGTCTGCAACTGCTAAAAAACACAACAAAAAGATACAAACCATTTCTTTTAACAGGCAGGACTGAAAAGGCAAATCCAAGTTCATAGCCAGATCAGTTTCACAACAGAATATGAAAAATGGAAGCCTCTGAGAAAAAGGCCATAAGCAGAAAGTTATCCTTTTCTGGAACTTTTCATCACTATCCTCTTGATCCTTCAGGATTTGGCCTCACATTAATTAAGGGAGAAGTCTACAACATTTGTTTCCCCAACAACTGATTCCTTGAGAAGCCTAAGAAGCTGCAAACAATTAGATGGAGTAACCACTTTATTAAAAGTTCTATCGCTAGCCCTAACTGGTTTGGCTCAGTGGACAGAGCGTCAGCCTGCGGACTCAAGGGTCCCAGGTTCGATTCTGGTCAAGGGCATGTACCTTGGTTGCGGGCACAGTAGGGAGTGTGCAAGAGGCAGCTGATCGATGTTTCTCTCTCATTGATATTTCTAACTCTCTATCCCTCTCCCTTCCTCTCTGTAAAAAAAATCAATAAAAATATATTTTTAAAAAGTTCTATCGCTATTGTAAGTATGTATGACATATTTCAGAATTATAATTGTTATGGAGCAAATTTTACATAGAAAAATTCATCAAGCATTTATGTTCGATAAAAGAAAAGTTGCCTAAGCTATAATGATGATTTATATGTAGTAGGGTTACTTAGCTAGTTTTTGACAAATCCACAGCACTCACTGCTCTTTGAGAAAATGATTCCACACTCTTTCCAAATTAACAATAAAATGAAAAAAAAAAAAATAAAAAAAAAATTGACATTAAAATGAAACTTCATATTTAAGATTAACAAACCTACCTAGAACCAAAAGACAATTTATTGAGAATTAACTTTTTAAAAACTATCTTTTAAGAAATGCTTAGAACCATTTAAAACATCATTTTAATATACCTGAGATTAACCATCATCAATAGTGGCTCATTAAGGCACTGTGTTTTTTTTTTTCTTAATATATATTTCCCATTTAGTTGTTCTAATCACTACTTTTCAGTTTACAGTGTTTTCTGTCTTTCCTGATGGTTTCTAAAAGTTTGTCAAAAAATGAGTTTAATAAAAACTATTTTTTCCAAGTACAGAGTAGTTAAAAAAATAAAAGTTACTTAAGAAGTTAAGTAAACAAAATCACAGGAGCAGACCAAGCAGAATTTAGAATTTATCATTATTCTCTGGCATTACTCATATTTAACTTTGATACAATCATCACAAGCAGTAACTTATATATTAAAGTTAAAGTCTTACAAATAATGTATCAAAATACAAATATATGTTTCTAATATGCATTAGTAGAACAAAACAAAAGTAGAAACTTAATTTTTAAAAAAATAAATCTTTATTGTTGAAAGTATTACATATGTCTCTCCTCTCTCTTCTCCTCCACAAGCCTTTTTAAAGTAGGAATAAATGGAATGAAAACACAAGTTGTGGTTGTGAAATCTGGCCACTAGGGGGTGCCATGTACAGCATTCATTTACTGATCTGGAGCCACAAGTTTGATTTGGAATGGCATCTGATACCCCAATTTCCAGTCACATTGCTCTTTCTAGCAACCTCAACATTTTAAGGGGCAAATAGTAGCCACTGAATAAATTAAGATGTGACTTTTAGCTCTGAATAAAAAATTAACAAAGCATAACTGTACCATACTGTCCCCTGGGCTAGAATCTAAGGCACAGCTGTCTAAAGTAGTAGTGGGCTGGGTTCCACAACCCAGGTGCTCCCAGCATAGCACTGGTATGCTCAAGTCACTTCCTTTCTTGGGACCAATGCTCTTTCATCCAAAAAAGAAGGCTTAATTAAATGTGTGATTCTCACCAGGCTTTCTGTCATTCCTGAATGGGGGGAGGGGAAAGCCTCCACCATATGGAGGGAGAAAAAAAGGTGAGAACCTCTGGATTCAATAATCTTTACCATGTTTCCTTGTTAAACAATTATATAATTCTAAATAATTTACCCTTTCTTGGCCTCAGGTACTTAACTTGATATATTAAACTATACCTAGTTGTTACTGTGTGTTGCTTTCCGCATTATTACAATCACAAATAATTATGGACCTATACTTTCTAACACAGGACCTGCTAGCCACATGTGGCCACAGAGCACTCAAAATGGGGCTTGTCCAAACTGAGATGTGCTTGTGTGTCGAACATAACCAGGTTCCAAGAGTTAGTACAAAAAAAAAAGTGAAATAGCTCACTATCTTTTTGCTTGTAACAATGACAATTTTTAGATATTGCCATTATTTAATATATATTATTAAAATTAATTTCACGTGGTGGTTTTTTTTCTGTAACTACCAGAAAATTTAAAATTACTTATGTGGATCTCATTTGTGGTTCACTCTGCATTTCTATTGGATGGTGCTGTTCAAGACATTAAATGTTATGTCTGTCTTTTCACCTCAATCCTCCTATATAATAAAGAGCTAATAAGCTAAATAGACCAGACAGTGGAATGACCTTCCAGAACAACCAGTGGGTGGGGGACGGGGTTGAGGGGCCACGAGGCAGCTGGGGCTGCGAGGGCCTACCCTTGCACCAATTTCATGCATTGGGCCTCTAGTGCATAATAAAGCTACTGCAGAGATGAGAACTTCTTGCCATATCATTTTCATTGTCATGTCCTGGGAGGAAATATTGTGTGTATGTCCACACACACATACTTTGTACACATTAAAACAATCTTCTTGACTCATATACCTGTATTTTCCTGATGCTAATATTTTTGCTACATTTCAAATTCATTAATTTTTGTAAACTGTACTTTTTCATAAAATATTGAGTAGGTAGCTTCCTTTTAAAACAATCCCATTTTGAACAGAAATAAGGGAAGGAAGAGTGTATTCCATATACTTTATTTACTGGGCAAGAGACTAACCAGCAGGATGGTTTGTGAGTGAATAATCTTGGACAAGTTTTTAGACATGTTAACATGTAACATCACTATGTGTCACTTAATGTCAAAAAGGCAGAGGATTAACTGGTTCAACACAAGGGGGAAAATTCACTCATTTGACCTCTTCCATATGTATCTGCTTTAATACTGGTTCTTTTAATCTGTGAGTTCCATGTTTGTAAAATTCTGCAGTGCAGAGTAATAAAAAAAGAAAAATGTTTAATTAAAAAAACCACAGCAACTGGCTGGCTATCATTATTCATTTCCATACATGTCATGCTTGAGAAAGCTTTGCATATTTTAAAAAGCTATGGAACCATTAAAGCTGTCAAAATCCAATATCTGTATACTTCATACTTCTACATTTGAGTAAATCAGTTCTACATTTATAGGTTCATAAAACTTTTTGACTCATCCCTATGACATGGTGGTTTTTCCCTCAATTTGTTCTCATTACGGCTAAAGTTAATGAGAAGGTATTACAGAATGATTTGCAATGGAATTGTGTTTCTGCTGCAGTGTCCACACAGCTACCCTGACTTTCTTTTCTCTTGTAGAGTAATGTGTTTTCTTAGGGCAAAGAATAACTAGAAAAAAGGAAGCTTCTCTTCTAGTCAGCATAGATAATAAAGCTAGTTGATCTCAAAAGGAAGCACAAAACTTCAGTATGAACCAGAGAAAGAACCACAGAAAACAAACAGTATTCATTATCCTCATGTGAATTACATTTCTGAAAATTGAAACATTTTACACAAGTGTTTACAGTTGGGAATTGCTCTGAAAATCACCCTGCGGCATTTATCCTACTAGGAAAAGGCTACTCGAAAAACAAACCTAGAACATGTTTTTCCACATTTTAAACCATAAAAGTTAATTCCTAATTTGAAAACGAGCAAAGGAACTCAAATTACTAGAAAGATGGACTCTTAGCTGCCTGCCATCTTAGGAATGCCAACTTATACAAGTTTAAAGCATAGTTAGTATTTTTTAAATGGAAATAAAAAAGGAGGGGGATCTCAACTAAGGCACTGCTGGGTGTGACAACATGTAAGGTATGAGTAGTAAGCCAAAGCTCAATCTTTTTCTTACTTGGTGCGTAATGAACAGCAGCTCTTCCATCCTTCCCAAGAGGTCGGTCTTCAGTCCCAACCATTGGCATTTTTGATGAACGAAGTGCAGGTGATACAGCCTAAGAACAGAAAAGATGCTTCTTTATTAAGTGTTCAGCACTAGAAATACCAGCAGACAGTGAAACAAAGGAGTGGCTTCAAGCTCAGCAAGTATGAAAAATGGAATGAGAAGTCTTTTCATGGATCTGGTGAGGGCAGATTGTGCCATCAAAGCAGAGCCTGCAGACCTTAAGCAAATCTTCCCTCCCAGGTCATTAGAGACATAGTCTCAGGAACAATAATTACATTAGGGTGGTGCCTCTAGGTAGTAATTGGCTATCAGTCTGGTTTTCCTTCTGTTTGGAAGAAAGCAGCTAAAAGAGATTACCTCAAACCGCCCCACCCCCACCCCCCAACTATTATTCTTTTATTTTTCAACACACACACACACACACAAATATATATACTATTTCTTTTGGTGTGTTTTTTTTAATCCTCACCTGAGGATGTTGTTTTCCATTGATTTTCAGACAGAGTGGAAGGAAGCGGGGGAGGAAAGGAGGGAAAAGAGAGAAAGAGAGAGAGAGAAACATTGACGTGAGAGAGACACATCGATTGGTTGCCTCCCGCACACACCCCGACCAGGGCTGGGCTGGAATCCACAACCGAGGTACATGCCGTTGATTGGGAATCAAACCCGAGACCCTTTGGTCCATAGGCTGACCCTCTTAACTGAGTCAAACCTACCAGGGCAGTTATCTACCTAATCTACCTAATAAAAGAGTAACATGCTAATTGACCATACCTTCAAGATGCCCACCAGCCAATCGGAGTGGGTATGCAAATTAATCCAATAAAGATGGCAGGTTAATTTGCATATGCAGGCGCCCAGTGGCCAGGGATGGGGCGGGATGCTTGCGTCGTTGTCATGGTGATGACACAGGTATTCCACACCACCCCAGCTGCTCCAGGCCTCTGGGCAGCGTGGGAAGGCAGAAAGGTGACTCCGGCCAGAGTGAAGGCAGCACCGGCAGCCAGGGGAAGGAAGGCCCATTCTTGCACAAATCTTTGTGCATCGGGCTTCTAATATTTATACACTGAGTGGCCAGAGTATTATGATCTCTGAATGCATAAAAATCTGGCCACTCAGTGTGTGTGTGTGTGTGTGTGTGTGTGTGTATGTGTGTGTTTGTGTGTGTGTGTGTGTGTGTGTATGTGTGTGTGTGTATGTATATTAAGAGGCCTGGTGCATGAATTCGTGCATGGGTGGGGTCCAGGCCAGAGGGAGGGGACATGGGCGGTTGGCCGACCTGCCTGCTGGTCAAACTCCTGGTCGAGGGGACAATTTTCATATTAGCCTTTTATTATATAGGATATACACTGAGTGGCCAGATTATTATGCATTCAGAGATCATAATAATCTGGCCACTCAGTGTATATTTCAATATCAGAGAGTTGAAGTATAAAATTAAATTCAAAGACATGTGAGGTGAAGACTTAAACAACAGCCTCCCAACTCCAGATACTAGTAAAGTGAATTAGCAAAATGATTCTAAGATAAACTGATGACTTTATTAAATGCCAGGGTAGAAATTAGAGTAAAGTAGAAACAATCATTTCAGAGAAATAAAAATTATATTAAAAATGTCCAGCTCTCCTTTGTATAGTGACATTACTAAGAATATATTTAAGAAACAAAGTGAACATTACTTCACTGAGTTCAACAGTCATTCCTAATTGATACAGAAAATAAGCACAATGGCTCACAATCACTAGGGAAAGTGGCTTCGAACAGTGCTGGGCTATTCCACAATGCTTGCCTTTTTTTCTTTTCTGACTTCTCCCTTTCTACTTCTTTTTTTATTCCTTTTCTTTTCATTCTTCATTCCCACCATCACCAGCAAAGTATTTAACCTAACCCTCAGGATCATTAAAACCAATAGGTAATTCTTGGCTTTAGAGAGATCATCAAGTTAAAAAAGGATCTCCCATGCCTAGGTCAACAATAAGGAAATCTTCTACCAAAGTTTGCCACTCTGCCATGTCCTTTTCCATCATGTACCTGTAGCCTGAATTCTGATTCTCATGTGTTAGGCCTGTAGTCGGCAAACTGCAGCTCGCAAGCCACATGTGGCTCTTTGGCCCCTTGAGTGTGGCTCTTCCACAAAATACGCCTGGAGGAGTCTATTTTGAAGAAGTGGCGTTAGAAGAAGCTTAAAAAATTTGGCTCTCAAAAGAAATTTCAATCGTTGTACTGTTGATATTTGGCTCTACTGACTAATGAGTTTGCAGACCACTGTGTTAGGCTGATGAAAACCAGCACTCACTTCTACCAGGTCAGTTCCACTCTCAGCAGCCTTCAGAGGAACATATTACTGGTAGAGTTCAAAGTCCACAGCACTAAGCATGGCCAAATCCTTCCTAGCCGCATCAATCTTTATCCCATTCAGAAAACAGACCAATGGAATGGCCTGTTCATTATCCCCCAAAGCCCAGATAGTTCATTCCTGTTGTGTAACCAAGGCTCATTCCAGACTCAAACTAATATTCCTCCCCCACCTCCTACTAGCCCAGTCTTTCCACATTTCAAGTTATATCAGTCCTTCAAGGGCATTATAATCTCACTAGACACCTGTTGCACCTGATGGGGGCTGATCAGGGCTGGGCTGGCAAGAGGAAGGGGATGCAGGAGGTTAGCTGGCCGGCCCCACCCCCTGATTGGGGTTGGGAGGTTGATCAGGGCGGGGCCAGCTGGGGGGAGAACATGTGGGTCAATTGGGGTGGGAGGAACCAATCAAGGGTGAGTTGGCCAGGGGGAGGGGCCGCAGGAGGTTGGCTGGCCCCACCCCCGATCATGATTGAGAGGGGTTGAGGGGTAGGGCCAGCCAGGGGAAGGAGCTGCAGGCCAATAGAGGTGTGAGAGTCCAATCAAGAGCGGGATGGGAGGGACCAATCAGGGTTGGGGCCTGCTGAGGGGAGGATGGCCGGCCGGCCCCACCCCCGATCAGGCTGGTTGGCCAGCCACAGTGGGTGTCATAGCGACTGGTTGTTCCCATGTTCTGGTTGCTGGTTTTTATATATATATAGTTAATAAAGAGGGAATATGCTAATTGACCATCACGCCCTCACAAAGATGGTGGCACCCACAGCCAATAAGAAGGAAATATGCTAATTGACTGTCATGCCCTCAAAGATGGCGGCAACCACAGCCACAAGATGGTAGCATCTAGTCCCCTCAGCCCTGCCAGGGCAGCAGGCATGTGGCACGGCCGGGCCCACCTCCAGGCGGTCCAGCTGCTCCGTGTGCCTGCTTCCGGAGTCCCCCAGTCCCCTCAGCCCCCCAGCTGCGCAGGGCTGGCCCGAGGTGCAAGCAAGCCTTGGATGGTGCTGCCCAGCCGCCCAGGGCCACTCAAGGCTCAGGTAACCAGGGTTGGCTGAGGCTTGCGCTATTGGCAGTGGCAGTAGCAGAGTTGGGATGGGGGTGTCACTTGTCCCTGATCGCCAGGTCGCCTCCCATCCCTGAGGGCTCCTGGACTGTGATAGGGGGCAGGATGGGCTGAGGGACCCCCCTCCAGTGCATGTATTTTCATGCACTGGGCCTCTAGTATATAGATAATCTTCAAAGTACTTACAATACTAACTAGAGGCCCGGTGCACGTTGTGCAAGAGGGGTGGGGAAGAGTCCCTCAGCCTGGCTTGCACCCTCTCACAATCCAGGACCCCTCTGGGAGTGTCTGACTGCTGGTTTTGGCCCAATCCCTGCAGTTGGACATCTCTCTTGCAATCCAGGACTGCTCACCCCTAACTGCTCACTTGCCTGCCTGCCTACTCTCCCCTAACCGCTTGCCTGCCTGCTTGCTCACTCCTAACTGCTCACCTGCCTGCCTGCTCAGTGTGTGTCATAGCGACCAGTCATTCTGGTCGTTCTGCCCTTATAGTTGCTTAGGCTTTTATATAGAGAGATGGTGTATAATACCTGTTAATGAGATACATTTTATTTTAAAGTGAGAAAGGGTTTTAGAAATGTGATTCCTACTTAACCTTTAATCCTTCAGTTAAACACTGCTTGCTTGTCACTTTGTACTTGAATGTCCAGCATGTTTAGATTCGGGTTAATTACTCCTCTCATAGCAGTAAGTATAAATTTTATTTATACACTATTTCTCCTGAAGTCTGTGGGTATGTCAAGTATAAGGATGGTAAGTTAATAATATTTGTAACTTCGAGTTGCTGACACAAGGGAAATAACCTTCAAATGATTAACAAATATGTAAAATATATGGATGGGAAGAAAGATAAATACATGAGTGGAAGAATAGTAAACTGATTTCCTTGAAGAGCAAGCCTACCTTACTAATCTCTAGGCACCCCAGAAATAACAGCATTTCTATTTGCCCAAACACACAGAGCTGGTTTGGAGGACAAGGACACAAACTTCCTGACTCAGGTCAGCTATTCTCCAAAGAATTGTAATTCTTATCTGTCACTTTAATCACATAATGCCTGGTATTATTTAACTTCCATGTGCATAAATTCTACTTCCCTACTATGATGCCATCATCTTAAAAAGTATAGACTATTCTTATGTATCAAAATGTAGAGCTAAAGGAACTACATAATACTTTTTTATTAGTCTTATGATATCTAAAAGGATTTTAAAAAACAAATGTAAAAGATTTTAGTATTTACACCAGGGATAACATTAATGAAAAAAACCATCAACAAGCAAAACCCAAGGAATGTTATAGACTAATAACTTTTGGAATCTTTTCAAAGTACACAAGTATTTTTTAAGAACATTCAAGAACCTGAACTAAAAACCCCCAAGTTCAGCAGGCCAATTATAAAGAAATACTGAGACATCCACATAAATCCTTCCATTTAGGGAAATTTTTGTTTGTGTAGCTATGTCAGACTCACCCCAAGTTCGTCATCATCAGAATTATCAAAGATGTTGTCTAAGTCATGCAGGGAAGGTGCCAAATCTGTCACCTGCGTAAGGCTACTGGAGCCAGCTCTGCCAGCAGCATTATCTTGCCGGACATCTATGGGAAAGGAGACAAAATAAACAGAATGACCATCTTCATTAAGGAAGAAGAAATGAGGAGAGGACACGGATCTCAATGAGCAACACCTGCCTGTGAATTTTTCCTTATGTGTTCAGTTAAATTTAGAGACAATTATTTCCTAATATGTTTATCAGTTTTGAAAGGAACTGAAAAACAAACTATGAAAAATATATTACAGATGAGATCAAATTATTGCTATTACTATAAGAATATAATTTGAACGTGAGAAGCATCTCCCTCGCATTTTATTTTAGCAACAATCCAAGTGAGGCAAATAATCATTGTACACACCTGTTTTAGTAGCAGAACTGAAAATAGACATGGCATTTTTCCCATCAGGCACCGGCGTGGAATGACCTGGTGTAGTGACATCCTTGGTACCAAATCCATCCTCTGACTGTATAATAAATTCAGCCAAACAAAACACATGAACACCAACCCAAAGTGTGGAATATGAGGGAGAACACAAAGAATTAGAGGGTAGAATGGAACTTGTTATGAGCACAAGTATGATAAACCATGGTCTATGCAACCAAAAGAAATAAAAGATATGTCCTTTCCCCTGAATTTAAACAGAACCCAAACTCTCACACTTTCCTCTCAATCCTATGGAGTATTCTGAGTCCATCAGGGTTTTATGCCTAAATGGTACTGGTGGCATTTGATTACAGACCTGCCATGGTGTCACAAGCTGCCTTTTATAAATTTTGGATGCTGAATTATGGTTCAAGCTTTCTAGATCTGATACATCTCTGTAAGGAATCTAACAAGCAGTCCCCTGAATTATACTGGCCTCCTTTAATTGTCTTACTTCCTCTATGCTGAAGAATACCTCTTTAAATGGTCTAGTATTTTACAATGTTTTAACATTTAAGGCTAAAGACAGCTGATACACCCAGTACTCATTTTCGTGACAATGAAACAGTATAATCAATACTGACACAGTCCAAGAGTGATGTTAATATTAATTCACAAGAGATATAGGTAAAGCGCTTGGCACAGTAGTCACAGTAAGCGCGTAATAAACAGTAGATATTGTTATCAACGTTTTTTCTTTACATTTGGGTATTTTGGAATCATAATTAAAAGAAATAAGCAGGGAGCATAGGCCAATAAGAATTAGCATATGAGAGGAAACATGCGCTGTACAAGCTATAGCCTGGAAAATATGAGGCTTCATTTATGTTCGGCTGACTTTTCAACAAAGGTGAGCCATGACATAAAAGGGAACAATACGCTGTTCGATACGATAGTACCAAGAGCATGAATATGGGGACAGAGCAATCAGGCAAGACTATCTCAAACATTCTGCCTCAGAAGTTCTCCCACACATGCTGTGCTGACATAGATCAAAACCCACACCACATGGAACTCTCTCCATGTTAAATGGTACCTTATTCTTTTTCAGGGAATCTTTTTCCGTCCCTTGTTTGCATTTCTTGTTTGCTGTAAAGATGTATTTTATGTCACCATCCTCAAAGGTATATGGGTCATTGACTTCTCCCAAACTGTCTCCAGGTTGTTGTGACAGAGGCAATGGGTCAAGGAAGTGGAGTGGCTGCATCTGGGGCTGCTTGTCGTGCCAGATTTTAAACCGTTTATTAGGTTGTGCTAAGAGTCTAAAAAGGGAAAATAAATGACACTTTAGGCTAGGCAAGATAAAGTAAAAAGGATATTTTTAAAAGAAAAGCATTTATTATTTAAAGCATTTGTAAAGCTTAAACTGAACTTAAAATTAATTCATCTTAGTGAATTTCTTTTAGTGACTGTATTCACAATTAAATAAAACTTAGTGGCCTTTGTCAGGAATATATATTTTTGTCTCTGATTCCATGGATTCCACTTAAGAGCACAGGTGGGCTCATGACAGACTAAGTTCAAATTTCAAGTTGTCATTTACTAACTGCATGACCATAGTTTCTTTCTCATCTATGAAGTTAAGGTAGTAACATGAAAATTACGTGAGATAATCTGTGTAAACTGTTAAGATCAAGGGTAGCTCAAAAACACTAGAAATGTTAACCATTATTACTAGACACATGATACATAACTAAATACATACAAATCCTTTCTTAAAAGTGTCAAGAGCCCTGGACAGTTGGCTCTGTTGGTTGGAGTGTCATCCTGTACACTAAATGGTGGTAGGTTCCTTTCCTGGTAAGAGCACATGTGGATGGGATGTGTACGAGAGGCAATTGGTCAAAGTTTCTTTCTCACATCAACGTTTTTCTCTCTCTCAAAAAATCAATAAAAACATATCCTGTCCTAGCCAGTTTGGTTCAGTGGATAGAGTGTCAGCCTGCAGACTGAAGGGTCCTGGGTTCGATTCTGGTCAAGGGCACATGCCCAGGTTGTGGGCTTGATCCCTAGTAGGGGGCGTGCAGGAGGCAGCTGATCAATGATTCTCTCATCATTGATGTTTCTCTCTCTCCCTCTCTGAAATCAATAAAAATATATTTTTAAAAACAACAAACAAAACATCCTTGAGTGAGGATCCTATATAATAAAGATGTAATATGCAAATTGACCCTCATGCCCTCACAAGATGGCTGCCTACAACCAGACTGGCACAGGGATGAGGGACGACCAAACGACTGAACAAAAAGGCTGCGTGCGGCAACCAGGCCAGCGGGGGGGTGTGAGCAGTAAGAGGCGACCAGGCCAGCAGGGGGGGAAGTTGGGGGCAATTAGGCTGGCAGGGGGGTGTCAGTGAGAGGCGACTAGGCCAGCAGGGGAGGCAGTTAGGGGCGACCAGGCTGGCGGGGGGAGGGCAGTAAGGGGTGATCAGGCTGGCACACAGAGGCAGTGAGGGGTGATCAGGCTGGTGGTGGGAGGTGGGGGGGGGCAGTTAGGGGCAACTAGGCAGGCAGGCAAGCAATTAGGGCCAGCAGTCCAGGATTGTGAGAGGGGTGTCCAACTGCCGGTTTAGGCCTGATTCTCGGGATTGGGCCTAAACTGGCAGTCAGACCTCCCCTGAGGGGTTCCTGATTGGAGAGGGTGCAGGCTGGGCTGAGGGAAACCACCCCCCCATGCAAGAATTCCGTGCACCAGACCTCTAGTTTTTTTATAAAGTGTCAAGAAACAAGAAGGTACTGACCATAGTAACACAAGTCTCATAAAGCTATATTCTTTGATTAGTAACAGGACCAAAACAAAGTAATGCTAGTACATTAAATGCCACAATGAGATCTTTATATGACAGCATGTTTACATAGTGACATGTGTGTTAAACCTCACAAATGACTAAGCATTTGACTTTGAAACATTTTCCAAATGCAGAGTCTAAAATGATGAAGCAAAGCCTCTTTCATTTTGGATTTGAAAGTTTGCAGGGAGAGGTGAGGGGGAAAGCCCAATTCATGGGTTCTCTGGCCTTTACCCTTATTTAGGGGGTGATCAGGTGGATAGTTCAGAGAGTCGTCTTACCTTTGCAATGCAGTGCTCTCTGAGTTTACCTCCATTTTGGCATCACACCTCTCACCCTGAAGCTCTGGAGGCCGGAACTCAACATCATCAATGGGTGGGAGACAAAAACTATGCCACCACTTATCTGATGACTCTGGGTTCGAGTGCCTAATCCCACAATATAAGGCTGTCTCGCTGACCTCTGCCATCAGAGGCAGTCTTTGACCTACGAGGACAGTTCTGTCATCCAGAGTAGACAACTGCTGGAGTTCCAGCCCATTTCCATAGAGGGCTGAATTCACAGGGACAGATGGTGGGTCCAGAGTCTCCGTTTCCTGACCTCGTGGCTGAGGGCTGAGTGTTGGCGGCAGAGGGGAAATAGGGGAATGAGGTGAATCCATAGGATTCAGATTCATTTGCTTGCTTGTGTTTCTGGAAGGCACGGCCATTTGCTTATCATACTTCCTACTGCTGGACACCTCTAAGGAGGAGTCTATCCCTGCCAACCCTAGCTTCTGCCCTGGTGTATCCTGTTCCATGCATAACTCTTCGGCCACAGAGGGCCTATGGTGAAATGGTACCAAGGGTCTTTTTTGCAACTTGTCTCCCTTTTCCTGTCTTTCTGTTGTTTTGTGCTTAGAAGAAGCAGGAGGTGGTAAAGATGAAGATGATGATGGTCCTGCATTGAACCCTGGTTGAGATATTGTGGGAGGTCGGTTGGTTCCTACGGCACAACGTTTTAAAAGTTTATGCCTGAAATGAGAATTAAAACAATGTCAACAAATACACAGGTGAGAATGACTGCATCATTATAACATTACCAAAGAGATGCCTCTGATGAGGTTATGTCTTGTTAAGTACTCAGCAGATGCACTAATACACCAAAAAAAGACTCTAAGTGTTAATTGTATTTTTAATGACTAAAAACTGCAAACAACCTGATGAAAAGCAATAAATCAACCACATACAAGTTAAGAAGAGATGGAATTATGAAACATAAACTTATACATTGCTAACCCCTACAAAATTACTGATTTGAAAAAATTTCCAAATCTTTCCAACTTGGTGAGAGTCTCTATTCATATGCCATCTTAAAGTCAAGAGTTTTGAGATCATCTGCCAAAAGAAAACTTTTAATTTCTATTTCACAGCACTTTACTAACTCCAATATAGAATGGTTTATAATGGCTTGCAGTGTTGTAAATCAGGAATAAAATAACTATGCTACTCTCCCTCAAAATGTGAAACTAAGATAATGAGGGTGAACTGTAATACCTAATACCTTAAACATACCTGAAACCTTATATGACACTATTATCTGAGAAAGAAGGGGAAAAGACAACTTTGGATCTTACATAGGGTTAAATGAGACAGACGTAAAAAGGTTGTTGTGAGTGAACACATATCCAAGTGCACATGAAGTATGGAGGCAGGAACAGCAAGTCTGCTCACATTCTTCCTGGTAAGATGGCTGTGAGAACCTGCTCAGGAAGAACCCTAGATGATGCCAAGGTTTAATCTGTGCAACCAAGTTATATTGCAGGTTGGCCAGTTCCTCCCAATATATAAATCCCTCCCAGGGAAAAATGTAAGCTCTCCAGTAACTCTCTGAGGCCACTAGGGTGGCATTAAATTACTGCTGCATTGCACTCAATGATGCCCTAGTGGGCAGTAAAACGGATTTGTGTGGCATAATGGGATGGTTTAGTGGGACAGCAGGATGACCACCCTGCCCCAAAAGGCCATTAAATAGAGTGAGGAGTAGGCCATCCCATAATGGGTCTGGTAATCCTGCAGTAGATAATCTGAAAAGTCTTTGTTCCTCTAAAAAAAAACCAAAAATCCTGACTTTAAAGAAGGTTGTCTAACCATAAAGCTATTGTCAATAAGGCAAAAACTGTGCTTTGAGTCCCAAGGGCACAGTACTACAGTAAGAAATGAATGTCTCATCTGAGACTATCTCAATGATATCTTCTAAGAGTGATTATTTTAAAAGCGAAAGTCTTTTACATAAAACTTCTTGATTTGGATTTTCTCAGAGAGCATTTAACCACATCAGTCCTTTGATAGATATTTTATAGTAGCCTCTTCAAAGTACGGGCTTTTTGCAAAGTGGATAATCTTATAAAGTCATATTTTGTCAATTATATTTAATGGCTCAGCTACATTGTGAAATGGTTAGAATTAGGAATATGCCAGTAAGTAACAGACAAATATTGCAAATTTCTGAACAGAAAGGGACCTCACTGAAGCAGGCAACAGGAAGATCAGCCTCAGAAGGCTAACTATATGGGTGGTCCAGTGGTGGGAAGGAACCAGAGGCAGGGCCAAACAGTGCTGAAACACATGGAGGCTAAAAGAATGAGGAAAGTAGAATGACATTACAATACACATTTCAAAGAAAGTCATTATAAAATGCAATGATAAAAGTGATCTCGAAAATAAGAAAAATAAATAAATGATGAAGTTTCTACACTGAGAAGGGAAAATTGTGATAAAAATGACCACAATAGGGTACCTGATTTGGGAGGAAACAGACATGTCAATATAAAGAATATAAATGGCACCCCCAAAAAATATAAGACTAAAGTACATGTGAGAAGCCAGGTCTGTAAATAAATATTTGGAAATCAATGGGCTGCAATGCATAACTATAAGAAAGACCTGAGTTATTCGAGGTTTGTGTGAGGAAATAGAACAGTAACTTCAGAGGACAAAAAGAAAAGTGTTATTTGTTTATTTGAACTTCAGGTAAAAATAATTCAATGTAGTAAATAAAAATAAGATATAAATCAGTAAAAGGGTTCTTTTTTATAATGAAAGAAATCTAACGTAAGGAAAATAGAAAAAAAAAAACAAGATGAAGGAATAAAGTTAAATATACTAAAATTTACAGCCTACATACTTTCTAAAGGTGAACTAAACCTGGGCTATGAGCTGTTTAAAAACCAATGTTAGGAAAACACTTTTATGTTACACAATTTACAATGGTCTAGAGACAAAAGTATTCAACTGGTATACCACACCTATCCTAAGACTAGAGCTTCTCACATGCTCAGAGAGAGGTCCCTTGATGAGCCAATAACTTCTTAAACACATCCTCCTTGAAAAATCAACCATGGTTTTCATTAGGCTAATATTTAGAGTATCTCTCAACAGAAAGCTCACTACCAAGGCAGAGCTTGATAAAAAGGGGATCAACTTAAGGGGAATTAGGCAGGTGCCAAAATTGTTGCGTAACTGTACATACACACACACACACACAAGCACACCCCTTCCTCCCAAAGCCAATAAGCCAATTCAATTTATGTCACACTAAGAACCCCATCTAAACTAGAGAAATGAATGGCCATGTTCTAAATATACTTATCTCTTCCAAATTTTCTATAAGTATGGAACAATATCAAATGTGAAAATATATACTTTGGAAGCAAAGCTACTCTAAGCTACTCATTAAGTGAATAATCAACAGCATGGGTTCTAATAGTCAGTGAGCTGGGGTGGGGTAGGGAGAGCAGTTAAGGCTTACATACCCTTAATCAAGAACCCTAATGAAAACTCATGACAATAAGGTTCTTTACCACCACAAAAAGTGGTAAGACAAGGAAATATCCAGGAGGAGTGCAAAATCTTTCTACAGAAAACAATTTGGGTTCCTATTCTAATATCTAAATGAATGAACACCTTGGGCAGGTTTTATTACAAATATCTGCCTCAGTCATCAAAAAACACCAGCACCCACAACAAAACAAATTACCTATGGAATGTATATTTAATCCAAATTCTATTAACTCAAGACAACTTGTTTACTATTTATCTCTACTTTAAAATTAAGAGTAGTTAAGTAAATTCATTTAAAGGGCAAGAGACTGTCTTGTCAAATAAATGACTTCTGTTTTGAAACAGCGGCCCTAAGAAATCCATGGGAGCAACTGAGTATCAGGGCCAGTTGTCTAAAAAAACTCTTTTCAAGTCCTGACAATAAAACTGTATCATCTGCATATAAGAAAAGACCTATCCTTTTCTTTCTTACTAGAAGAGGAAGATTTAAAACAAAACAATGGGGAAGAAGGGGTCTGAGAGGACAGGTTAGACGACTGCTCTGCCTTTTCTCCACACACCTAGAGCAAGAACAGCTGACTCTTTGGGTTGGATCCACAAAATCCCAAGTAGCAGGATTGTTAGCAGGCTCTTCTTCAAGAGTTGGAGTTGACACTTGGCTCCTCCTAAAAAAGATTAAAAATGTGAGCTGTGTAAACATAATCTCTGGAGGAAAAAATGTTAAAAATATTTATACATTTTACATATAATGGTATCCTGCAGATAATAGTTCAGAGCAATCTAAGGTGGAGAGATGGACTACTACGTGTTCTTTGCATCAGAAGAAGCAGGATTCAAAATATATCTATTTAAGCTTAATGCACATTTAAAATGGACAGTACACATAGCAATTAAAACACTATCTGGCACTATTCATTGTTACTTTTTAAAAAGTCGCCAAAATTTTGCAGAAATACCCTAAATTTTAAAAAATTATCTTTCCACAGCATCTGTGAATTATATGCCCTCAGATAGGCTGCTGAAATCACCTTTACAACTCCTGTATTTGCTAGCATTAAGGGAAGCACTCCATACTTGGAATGTGAACTAAAGACAAGAAACAAAAATATTTCCTACACATCACTGACAATTGGTAGGAAAAAGGAGATGCTAATTATTACATAGTGAAAAGAAGACTAGGCCAAATTTTTTATCACTGATTTTGCTACAGCTGACACTGCAAAGTGTTTTCATGATGGCTCTGCAAGGAATTCTCTTGCTCTCCACCCTCTCCTGCCTTTCTGGGCGTCTTGCTACCTTGTTCTATGCTACTGATAGAGGGGACACTGTCTGTTAGAGTTGGTGGAGATAAAAGCTTAGTGGTAATAAAAAAGAAAAAAAAGGTAAATGAAAGGAAAAGAAAAAGAAAATGTTAACTTGGAAATGGTCTAGGTATTGCAGATAAAAGGGAAATTATTATTCTATAGGAAAGGATCATTTTTAAATGACTAGAGATAACTTTTTAATTCTAGAATGTGACATATGATTTTTCATGGCAATTATTTTAGTTTATTTACTACATCTTCTTCAGCAGCCTATTCTAGAACCAATTCATTGAGAAATAAATATATAGTATCAAATTAGCTAAACGCTAGGTCCAAAGGACAAGTTTTAAATCTGTCTATAAAGACTGCATAGTAGTCACTAAGAAACATCTAAGTGACTTCTAAATGAATGGAATTCTTAGTTACTGGCAAGAATGTCCATATTTATTCTATTCCAGAGAATCAAGGTTCATTTATTTACTTGTGTCTGTTAAGAAAGTGGACATCTCAATCATATTAAAATAAATATGAAAATAAGCTGAATGATTACCTAAGTCCTGTATAAGTAAAAAAACATTTATTGACTACTATTGTCATTATTATTCATGCAATTAAAATAGTCAACAGTAATCTCTTCTTATAATCAGTTCTTTCTCTTTTCCAAAAATATGTTAAGGGAGGGAGAAATGGAGGGTATAAAAGAAGGGAGGAAAGAAAGAAAAGAAGAAAGGTAAGAAAGTTGCATAGGGGAAAGAAAAGAATATAATTTCCCCAAATGAACAAACAGAAGCACAGAGGCCGGTACACACCCCCGTCATTAATTCAGTTCAGAAATGTATTGTCAATTAAAACATAAGGTCAATATAATTTAGAAAATGTGGCAAAGAAGGTAATTTCTCACTGTAAAAAGAAAACATTCATAAATTGGTATGAGGAGCTTCAAAATTTCCTGAATAATCAAATCAAGTCATCATCTGTATTTTAAGATGTTTATGTTAACTTTTATCCTATTATGTCCTGGCCAGCATGGCTCAGTGGTTGAGGATCAACCCATGAACCAGGAGGTCACGGTTGGTTCCAGATCAGCGCACATGCCCGGATTGCAGGCTTGATCCCCAGTAGGGGCGTGCAGAAGGCAGCTGATTGGCAATTCTCTCTCATCATTGATGTTTTATCTCTCTCCCTCTCTCTCTTCCTCTCTGAAAGCAATAAAAACCTTTTTTAAAAATTTTTATCCATAATATTATTTTCAAAATAAAGAAATACCTATCTAATGACCCCTCAGGCTTTGTCACACAATAGTGTAATACAACTGACCCTCTTTGTACAGTAATCAAAGAGATGGTTACTAAACCACAATCTAGACATAATGCAAAAAAACATACTTGGTCTGCGTTCTGTTGAGGATGCATTCCTTCCAGACTCGATGGACCATATGATTGTGGAGTTTTAGAGGAATCTTCCCCGATCTCTTTGGACTATGCATAGTTATCATCCCCCCATCTTGGGAACCTAAGTGACTGACAGCACTCTGAGCACCTCCACTCTCACCTGGAAAAGACAGATAATTTGCAATGTCACTTTTCTGAAAAGCTAGCTTATATAACATAAACATTTTAATTGTTAAGACTCATATTCATGTTACTTTGCCCCTACCCCCTTGCAATAATAATATTCTCTGTAGCTATGAGTATAATTTGTGACAGTACAGATTTTTGTTGTTATTGTTGGCAATTTTTATGATTCTCTGTGTTCTCCTTAAAATAGTTAATCCCATTAGTACTCACATACTCATACTCCCTCACGGGCATAAATCACACAGAGGCATTCCTGATCAAATGGGGACTAGAGATAATTTACACAGAAGGGTTCATACATCATAATATCAAAGACATAAACATGCATAGACTGTTTTGAATTTTTTAAATCCCAATGCAGTAATAAGTTTCAAGGCAAAACAAAATAGTAGAGGGAACTTTATGCTTCTTTAGCTAAATGGTTGTGTAACGACTGTGTACAATGCCCTCGTAGGAGAAAAAACTTAATGGCACAAAGCTTTAACAAGGTCAAATTTCAAATTTGTGTGTGGGACTGTTTGTCCTAATGTCTGACACTATGAAAGTGTAGTACTAAAACATTGAAAGAGGTTGTCTCGACATTTTAATAAAAGTGGATTAAAAATTCACTGGTTTCTTTCTAACTCCACTTTGTTTCTCCAAATATAGTTAGTATGTCATCCATTTTTTTCTATTATAACCATTATGACTGCTGATAATAGTGATTATTGATTATGTCATGAGTATTTTATTACTTCTATCTCATACAAAACAAATACTGAAGTCAATTTCCAGTATTAAATATCAATTACTTTCATCTATTTGATTTCATAAATATATTGTGGGTTTTATTCTGAACAGAAATAGAATGCAAAACATCCTGACCAAAATAATCTATTTTCAGAACTCTGGAAACCTCCATTCTCATCTGAAAAATAAATCAACAACTTATATCACAAACTAATATTCTTGGCATCAATGCAGCAGATGAGTTGAATGGTTAGGCTCAGCTCTATTTTTTCTTAAAAAAGAAAGAAACCAACCCCAAGTGCGTACTTTCTAAGAAATGGAAGCTTTCTTGTTCCCCAGAAAAGTACTGTTACATTACAAATGAGATAAAGGAGACAAGAAATTTGGTCTTTCATTGCTGCTACCTTTTATCTTACAAGTTCCCTGACTTGGTTCATGATGCAAAAGAATTCATTTCAATTTTACAATTGACTTTCAAATGCCTATTCTAAAACAAAGCAAAGTGAAGAAACAAACAGCAGAAGTAGATAACTCAGTATTTGCAACCAAACACCCTACAATATAGCTAAAGAGATCATATGCCTATGGTATTAAAGGAAGTGAGTATGACCAATAAAGGAGAGGGGTACAGAAAACAAGCCACAGTCTTTTCTGATTAAAGTTGAGTCAATGCTTTTCAGTATCTTTTTATGATTAAGCTAAAACGTAGGTGATATCTTATATGGAACAAAATAAGATTTGAACTCCTGCTAAATGCATGTTGAATGTTATTTCTTATAAGTGTCTTCATAAACAGAAGAGGCAAGCTGATGTGCCTATTCACAAGTGACTTCACCAAAACCAAGGGCCTTCCTAGGTCCCCTGTTACTCTAGGCAACCCTGGCCACTTTAGGTAACCCATTTCATCCTGTATCTAGAAAACCATGGCAATGCTCAATGTTAGTCAACTGCAGAATGACAAGGCTGAGCAGGACTCTTTCTGATGGAGCAGTAAGAATTTTAAGCTGTAATTCACATATCATGATGTACACATTTGGACAAGTTCATTTTACAACAAAGATTCCAGTAAATTTTATTTCATTGTGTTTGGTGTTCTTTTTTTTTTTTTTTTTTTTTTTTTTTTTGCCTGCTTGCTTTAGGGAGGAAGCATCAGGGGACTTATTTACCCAGGACCTAGCACAATGATATACACAGAGTAAGAGGGGAAGGAGCTGTAAGATCTATAGCCATGAACTCCATACTGAAACCCACCATAAACAGAACCTCTCAGTTTTGAGTTATGACATTTAGAGTTCTGAACTTATCCATCAGAGGTCAAGGCCTTATTTATGCACACAGTTAAGTCTTCAATTTTAAGTTGAATACAAATTTCACTAAATACTGGGCAAAATAAAACAAAAAGGAATGACAACTTACAGAGTGCAATTGTTAAAAATACAAACCTTTATATGAAATGTGATTAAAACTTCAAAATACTGATAGTTCTAATCTTTCCTTAAAAGACTATAAAAGTAGTTTTTCTTTTTCATTTTAAAGTAGTTTTAATAAAAATTGTTTGAGCAAATCCTTTCAAAAGGAATCATCCAAACTCTCTGTTCTACCAAGTTAGAGCCAGATGCTTATTTTTCCACCATCTTAGCAATTACACAGCCTTTAGAAACAGAGGCCACATGTTGTCCATTTCTATGTCTCCCACACAGTATCAGAGTAATTCATGCATATACTGTGAAACTGTTTACACAACTCTGTCAAGTATAATACATATAACAATTTTGTAAAGAATGGAGTATTTGTGCCCAGCGGTGTGGCTCAGTGGCTGAGTGTTGACCTATGAACCCGGAAGTCACGGTTCGATTCCCAGTCAGAGCACATGCCCCGGTTGTGGGCTCGATCCCTAGTGTGGGGCATGCAGGAGGCAGCAATCAATGATATCCTCTCACCATTGATGTTTCTATCTCTCTCTCCCTCTTCCTTCCTCTCTGAAATCAATAAAAATACATTTTTTTAAAAAAAGAAGAACGAAGTATTTGACAGAGAAGGAAACTGAGGTTCAGAACAAGTATGAGAATTAAATAAGGTCACCTAAAAAGCTACAGACAGCCTTTAAAAATAGGGGTGTTCAATCACAAAATCTATACTTTTCCCAACATACTGTTTAACCATGAACTTCTACTGAAGGCCCACTATGTGGCAAGCAGTATGCTAGAAACTGAAATATCTAATCCTCATGAAAATTACCACGTTGGTGTGTAGCATATTTGAGAGTGTTTTCAAAGTTTAGCAGCTAAGACTTTATTTATTTTGATGTTCCTGCCAACATGGTCCACATTAAATGCCTATAAATAATCCCATTGAGTTCAAGTACAATGAATATCTTTTCCTTAGTGACTAGATTTCCAATGAAAGTCAACTACCACAACATTTAATATATAAAATATACTGTTCAACAAAAAGGCAAAATCCTCTCAATTTAAACAATTTCTGAATTTTTCCATGAAGGAAAACTGTCAAAATTTTCACATTTTGGATAATATCATTAATGGACAAAGATTACTGACAAGGCAAAGCATTTTTTCAGAGCTCCTGGATGCTTGCCTAACTTTATCAAAGTAGAAAAAGAACTGTCCAAGACACATCCCTGTCTGGCAATAGTCAACTGAGCAAAAGTTCCCAGCCACTGTCTGATGTAGTGTTTCCCATTTGTTTACAATAAAGAAGCAGCCTTCATCTTGTTTCCTGAAAGTATGTAAGCACATGCATGCACATGTGTTAAAAGGGTCAGATGTGTGTATAGAACTTAAGAGAAACAACTAAGTTATTTAACTGGAGAATTTAGAGACTAAAATTCTGAAACATATAAATTCTGTTTCAATTTTTCCTTTTCCATTTTGTAAAATCCCCATGTTACCCTACTTCCATCTCTTTCACCAGGAATTTTTCAAGATGAGTTTTCTCCCTGTTATATAGCAAGGGAACTATATGATTTTCTGGGATCTCGTCCACCCACAACATACCTGGATTGTACTCACCTGTGGCAGCCTGTTCTGGAGAGGTGGGCGGGGTAAGAGGCATCCCACAGTTACTTGGGTCCTTCACACTACCAAGTCCCTGCTGCCCAGCTGAAATATGGCCTCCAGCACTTGCAATGCTCTGAGGAACCGGGATGTCATTCTGAGAAATCAGAACAAAAGCTGAAGGATAAACCATCCGGACACCACCTGTAAGGAAAGAGCAAGGAGAAAATCAGGGCTGAGAGAAAGTTCACACTAGACTGCCAACTTTATTATTCCAGTGGTCAGAGTCAAAGCTCTGGTGAGCATGGGATATCATTAGGTCCTGCAAAAAGTGATATGTTTCATTCTTCCATAAGTTAATAGCTGCTTAACCATGTGTTCCAAAATTATAATAATAGCATTTGGAATCCAGGGACCATTGGTGCTTCAGGCAAGATAACTATTCAGAATAACCACTGTGTCAAGAGAATTTTAAAAATGGGAAAATTATGGAGATTGTTTTTGATGAATCTGAGTGATTATCTTTTTAAATTAAGGAAGAGGAAGAGAGAATAAAGTTCTTCAGGCAAAATATTTTCTCTTACCAACAATTACTTCGACTGCCACGGGGAAATCATTGTCATATCCCAACTCCTCTTCTTTCAACTCTTCTTTCTTTTTCAGCACCATTGGGTAGAAATACTGCCATTCCTCGATCAACTTACGGGTGGCTGGGTCGGACATCTTGTATGCTTGGCCTGTTAGCGTGCCATTTAATCCATAAGGACTTACCAGTACTAAGGCAGGGAGGAGAAACATATGTTACAGATCACAGTAATAACTCCTACTAAAGTGTTGTGGTATTTTTAGGTTAAAGTATAGCATCACTTAATGTATATCGCTCTTTATTTGCTAACTCCTTTCAAAGTGTGATTTTTTTTTAAGTTTTTCATTTTACCACTTCTTATTTATATGCCTCTCAACTCACATCAATTTTTGAAGGAAATAAAATGGGGGAAATATAGTACTATCAGACAGCTATATCGACACATAGTATATAAATTATCTCTATGTTAAAGCTTATACTTATCAATTTGATAATAGTTCACACAACATAAACACTGAGTCTTCCATAATAGAATAAAACCATTCAATACAAACCCAAAACTTGCCAAAAACTTGAACACTCTTCCTATGGTTCCTGATACTTCCTAAAGGCTGTGGTAACCAAAATATTATGCATAAATAAAACTTCTAATAGCAGAAAAGCCTTAATTTACCTACTATAAAATATGATGCTTCATTATTCAGGTATATCTCTACTGTTTTAGAGATCTGTTCATAAAACGACTCCAAATAAAATTTATTTTACTAAAGTAAAGAACTCAAAATCCTTCTATCTTTCTCTTTCAGTAATTGACCTTGATGTCATTTTCACTGAGCTAGACACAAAAAATGTAGTTAACATAGTGCTGTGTGTAACCCAGGCAGTTCTTAGCCTCAGGTTGAGTATTTCAACCTTCCGAATAACACTTTTCTAGGATAAAGAGGTCACTTTTTCTTACTCCTAATTAAAAAAAAAAAAAATCTCAGCATAGTTATTAAATGGGATGTTCTTTTTCTTCTTGATGGCTTTATTTAACAGCTGGATGGTATACCACATCAATCAAGACAGAGATAGCTGTAGACATCACATATTTCTTGGTGCCTTTCTGCTGCTCCTCCCTGATTCAAATGGGATAAAATTACTGACTCCAAACAGTTAATCAAGGGCAATTTTCCTATATTAACACTTCTAGGAAATTCCTACATCACTGTCTTGTTCACTGTAGTTATCTATAGGCCAGCACCTGCCCTAAGAATGCACCTCATACTAATCTAGGGAAATAAGCAGGATAATGTCCCACAAAGGTTTTCTCTATGATTTGAAGCATTAGCAACAAACCAGTAAGGTTTAAAATAAGTGGTCTATAGGGGCCTGGTATTCCTAAAAGTATCCTTATCAGCTTAGGTTAGTTACCTTCCCTCCCTTATGACTAGTAATTCCTTTCTTAACCATAAAAAAATGCTGTTCTTTTGAGTGATAACGTCTAGAATGAAGTCAGATGGTCCTCAGCACCTTCACAGTCAAGGAAACACAGTATTTAAATAATTTTGACAATCCATAATATGTACATAATGTATAACTCTCAAGTGTACAGTGTGAGAATGGGGCTGTTTTTTATAGCAGCTCATACATAAAACACCCCAAATTACAGAATAATAATGAACACAGTTTGAAGTATGTTGCAAGTGGGAGGTAGGGGGAAAGTAGGTAATACTTTACGGCAATAAACAGATGCTTTTATCAAATTAAATCAGAATCACCTATAGAAAACCAAAAAGGCAATCATAAATAATATGGAAGATAAACATTTACATTTATCTAATATAACAGGTGGTTATATCAATAAAAATACTTCAGTCATATCTGTTAAAATATCAGCGTTTTAAAAATTATATTGTGTACCATACTAAGACTATTTTAATCAGACATCTCTAGCAAAGACAAATTGGACTGATAAAAAAAGGATTTTTCCATATGGTTCAATCTAATATTAAAATATTTTGAAATTTATTCATAGAAAATTCTGAATTCCAAGACAAAACCAACGATATATAGAATGCACAATTAGAGAAAAGGGACATGGAGTTATTTTGGTGATATTTTGGTGATAAGCTGAGAATTAATAAAAATATGAATGTCTATTAAATTACAACCAAATGCCTATAATCAATGTAGCCTATAATTAAGAGAAAATAATAAAGTTATTACTGTCATTGAAGAAATTATATATTACACAACTCTAGAAATTTGATTTTGATTAAAATTTCAAATACTAAGTCTAATAGTAATTATCTGCAAATGATGGCATTCTTGAAACAGTGGAACAAACAATAAAAACCTTTAATTTATAAGGATTATGTTTTTCAAATACTTATTCATCTTTTTTTCTGAAGGAATTCTCTACACATTTTATTTCTCAAATCAACTTCACAGAAGACCACCTTGTATATGTGATAAACTTTCAGCAAAAACAAACCAACAAAAAAACCAGCAAGCTATTATAATTTAACTAGAGGCCTGGTTCACAAATCCGTGCACAGGGGCGGGGGGGGGGGGGGCGTCAGCCTAGCCTGCACCCTCTCTAATCCAGGACCCCTCGGGGGATTATCCAACTGCCGGTTTAGGCCTGATCCAAACTGGCAGTTGGACATCCCTTTCACAATGTGGGACCACTGGCTCTTAACTGCTCACCTGCTTGCCTGCCTGATCGCCCCTAATTGCCCCCTCTGCTGGCCTAGTCACTTCCAACTGCCCCCCCTGCCAGCCTAGTTGCCCCCAACTGCCCCCCCCCCACCAGCTGGGTTGCCCCTAACTGCACGCCCCCACACACTGGCCTGACTGCCCCGCTGCCAGCCTGGTCGCCCCCAACTGCCCCCACTGCAGGCCTGGTTGCCCCACACAGCCTGCTATTCGGTCGTTTGATTGCCCCTCACTAACCCCCCTTCCAGCCTGGTCTCCCCACACAGCAGCCTGCTGCTCAGTCATTTCGTCGCCCCTCAGTAACCCCTCTGCCGGCCTGGTCACCCCACGCAGCCTATTTGGTTGTCCATTCAGTTGCGATGGTCACTTAGGCTTTTATATATATAGACTGGAGGCCCAATGCACAAATTCATGCACTAGCAGGGTCCCTCAACCTGGCCTGTGGTATCAGTCTGAAACCAGTTCTCTGACAACCCCCAAAGGGTCCCGGATTGCGAGAGGGTGCAGGCCTGGCTGAGGGACCCCACTGGTGCACGATCAGGGCAGGGAAGGGACACGGGAGGTTGGCCAGCCAAAGAGGGACTGCAGGAGGGCTCCAGAGCCTGTCCGGCCTGTCTCCCTCAGTCCCAATCGAGCAAGCTAACCTCCTGGTCAGAGTGTCTGCCCCATGGTGGTCAGTGCACATCATAGTTACTGGTCTACCAGTCGACTATCAGTGCACGTCATAGCAAGTGGGAGAGCAGCCTTAGCATATCATTAGCATATTATTCTTTGATTGGTTGAACAGCCAACCGGATGACTGGACACTTAGTATATTAGGTTTGTATTATATAGGAGGATTGTGAAATGTTGTTCATTCTTCTTCAGAAACTGACCCTTATGCTTATCTTTAAAATGTCCATCCTATCTAATAAAAGAGTAATATGCAAATTTACCGTCATTCCAACACAAGATGGCTGACCCCATGTGGACACAAGATGGCAGCCACAAGATGGCTGGCAGGGGAGGGCAGTTGTGGGTGATCAGGCCAGCAGGGAAGGGCAGTTGAGGAGGACCAGGTCTGCAGGGGAGGGCAGTTGTGGGCAACCAGGCCAGCAGGAGAGGGTAGTTAAGGGTGACCAGGCCAGCAGGGGAGGATAGTTGGGGGGGACCAGACCTGCAGGAGAGGGCAGTTGGGGGAGACCAGGCCAGCAGGGGAGGGCAGCTGGGTGGGACCCAGGCCTGCAGGGGAGGGCAGTTGGACGGGACCAGGCCTGCAGGGGAGAGCAATTGGGGGCAACCAGGCCAGCAGGGGAGGGCAGTTGGGTGGGACCCAGGCCTGTAGGGGAGGGCAGTTGGAGGGAACCAGGCCTGCAGGGGAGGGCAATTGGGGGCGACCAGGCCAGCAGAGGAGGGCAGTTAGGGGTTACCAGGCCAGTAGTGGAGGGCAGTTGTGGGCAATCAGGCCAGCAGGGAAGGGCAGTTGAGGAGGACCAGGTCTGCAGGGGAGGGCAGTTGTGGGCAACCAGGCCAGCAGGAGAGGGTAGTTAAGGGTGGCCAGGCCAGCAGGGGAGGATAGTTGGGGGGACCAGACCTGCAGGAGAGGGCAGTTGGGGGAGACCAGGCCAGCAGGGGAGGGCAGTTGGGTGGGACCCAGGCCTGCAGGGGAGGGCAGTTGGAGGGGACCAGGCCTGCAGGGGAGGGCAATTAGGGGCAACCAAGCCAGCAGGGGAGGGCAGTTGGGTGGGACCCAGGCCAGCAGGGGAGGGCAGTTGGGGGCGACCAGGCCAGCAGGGGAGGGCAGTTAGGGGTTACCAGGCCAGCAGTGGAGAGCAGTTGGGGGTGACCAGGCCAGCAGAGGAGGGCAGTTTGGGGTGACCAGGCTGGCAAGGGAGGGCAATTAGGGGTTACTGGGCCAGCAGGGGAGGGCAGTTGGGGGTGACCAGGCCTGCAAGGGAGGGCAGTTGGGGGCAATCTGGCTGGCAGGGGAGCAATTAGGCGTTGATCAGGCTGGCAGGGGAGTGGTTAGGGGTGATCAGGCTGGCAGGGAGAAGTGGTTAGGGGCAAGGAGGCAGGCAGGCAGTCGAGCGGTTGGGAGCCAGCAGTCCTGGATTGTGAGAGGGATGTCCAACTGCCTGTCTAAATGGGCAGTCAGATATCCCTCGAGGGGTTCCAGATTGGAAAGGGTGCAGGCTGAGCTGAGGGACACTCTCCCACCCCATGCACGAACTTCGTGCACTAGGCCTCTAGTTAAAGATAACATCTCATTCTGCAAAACCTAAATAGGCAGATGGCTGGCTAGCCAGTAAGGTGGAGGGAGAGGACAAAGAGGGAGAGCAGAGAATCACCATTTACTTACCTTGAAATGGTGCAGGTGAAGACTGAGCCATGTGTATATGCTCCTCATTGATCAAATAAATTGGCTGGTGTTGGGCAATCTCCACACTCGTGCATACATTGCTTTCCCCATGAAGAAAGAATGTGAAAGCACAGGACAAATGTTCACTGGAAAAGAAACAATGAGAAACTCAACTCTACATTTTGATATAAAATGAATGCTAGATACAAGAACTACAAATGGGCAATAGCTTCACTTTATCAACCATTCAGCAAAACTTGTCTCTGATGATATTAACAGCATACATTTCCAGTTGATTGTGGATAAGTCATATGACAATAACTTGTTGGCAACTAACTAAATTGAAGCTGCCAGGTAAGTCTGAAAAATTAGTTATGTAGCATTGTGAAATTTTGAAAGCTGTTGTGAAGAATGCTTCCTGTTTCATTTGCAAAATGTGCTGACTTATACATTCCTGGGAACAGAAAAAGAATGACATTTTTCTACCTTCCAATGTACTAGTATATGAACTGGCTTTTAATTGAGTCTAGGGACAATGACAAAACAGTTTTGTTTAGGTTTGGTATGTTATAACAATAACACCAAACTTACAAGCTTACAGCATTACAGTAAGGTTAACACTGTTGACTTTAAAATAGCAATTAAAGACAGCACTGTATATAAATTTGCAACATACAGCTGATAAGGTAAAACAAGTGTCTAAATGAGCTGGTAATCTATTACATTTATTTTTACAATTTACTTCTGATCACAAAATTCTATTAAAGCATTCAACACATCCCTCATTTTCCACACAATTAGCTAAAAAATTCACCAAAAATCACGTGTCTTGGAAAAAATAATTTCAAAATTCCTACAGTGGCACATTATTTCAAAGTTGTTAACTTTGGCCCTAAGCCAGCCATAACATCTCCACTTCTCAAGACAGCTCACAAGAGTATGTGCCTGATGAACCAAATCACTACAGGCGCCAGGCAATCATGTAAAAACTCATCGCCAAAATTTGCTTCTTTTAAAAAGTTCTTTAAAATATTATAAAGTGCATTTTGAGTATCAGTCAAAACATTAAATTTTATGAAAGTATAAAATTATAAGGCTTTAAGGAAAAATAAAAATAAAAGTGATAAAATGTCCATTCCATCACATAGCAAAGCATATATATTCTTTCTTGGCAAGTATCTTAAGATAACCTGAGAAAATTTTGTGTTTTACTAGAATGTGAAGTTTCATCAGTAGGAAACACCTAGTCTTGGCATGTGGGTATTTAGCACAACACAGTAAACAAGACAGTAACTATAATCTTGTAAGGATTTAAAAAAATTTAAACATCCTCTTGATGCCATACTTCCTACGTTTCAAGTTTACAATAAGAAAAAATTAACAATACACTGTCCTTTCTGTATGGAAATTACACTAGAAACAGGTCATTTTCAACAAACAGCATTATGCCTGGCATATAAGAGGATCAAAATATAAGTTAATCTGGTTAAATTTCCATCCGTAAAATTCAAGGAAGAGGTTGATATAAAATGGATGCTTATTTGTACCTACGATCCCAGGTAATCAATAGCATTTTACAAACAACTAGGGTTAGAGATATTGAGGGTAGTACAGAATACGTTCTCTTTTCCACTGGTTCTCAACTATGCATAAGAACAATGCTAACCAACATTTATCCACCAACTAGTAAGTGCAAAGATTGGTGCAAGGAGCCTGAAGTGACACTGAATAAAGCATGACCCTTGCCCTCAAGGAGCACATAAGCTAATAAGACTGATATGAACACACATCAATAAAATAAAGCCAGGAGAATACAGAAACAGGATGGAAAACCAAAATGCTTTAGGGATGCTAAGCCATACTGATTTGTTCAATCTCAAAGACCCAAATACTTCAAGAAGACAAGAACCAGTAAAAATAGGGTTTTAGTAGTACAGAGAAAAGAAAAGGTAAGAGAGACAACATGTGGCAAGGAGTAGAGTAGCTAAGAGCAGAATATAGCTTGGAAATTCTAAAGGAGGAATGGCGTGACAGGATGGGAAAGGAGAGACAACAAAGAGACTTGTATGTGAAAAATAGCAGGGAGCCAATTTAAGGTTTGGTTTTTAAAAGTTAGCTGAATCTAAAGAATCATGATGAAACTTCAAAACAGTATTCATTTGAATTTGCTGTGTCCCAAAAAACACAGCAGAGAAGCACAATTGAAAAAAAGTAGGAATTGAATCAATGAACTATTTTTCATATTGATAACTTTAAAAAGAAAATGTCTTTTTAAATTAAAACAACATAAGAAAAACAGCAAGTTATAGATGAAATTTAACAGAGGCCACCAATCTATATATATAAAAGGCTAATATGCAAAGTGTCTCCTCGGGAGTGCGATCAGGAGACTGGGAGTTCGAATGCTATGATGCTATGATGTACACTGACCACCAGGGGGCGACATGAAATGAAGGAAGCTGGAGAAGCTAGGCAGCTGGGGAAGGAAGGCTCCAGCCAGCAGCTGGAAGGCCCTAATTGGCCCTGATTGCCTGCCAGACCTAGGGACCCTACACATGCATGAATATCGGTGCACCGCACCTCTAGTAATTATATAATTTTTGGTTAAGTTACTTCACCTTTCTGATTATAGTTTCCTTATATGTAAAATCAGCTGTTGGCACAAATTGCTAGGCCCCCCAGACGTTCTGATTCAGGAGGTCTAGAGTGTGCCCCACAAATTTGCATTTGTATCAAGTTCCAAGTGATGCTGCTGCTACTCCTAATCCAAGGACCACACTTTGAGAACCACTGAATTTGATGGTACCTAAATCCCTTTCCAGCTATAAAACTCTACTTTTTCTAACATTATGTAAAGCAGGGGTCCTCAAACTATGGCCCACGGGCAAAATGCAGCCCGCCGAGGACATTTATCCGGCCCGCCAGGTGCCGCTGCCTGTCCTGCTTAGCAGCCGACTCATCCCTGGCCTGCAGTGCGCATAGGAATTTGTTCATAGTTTGTTTTTTTTTCAAACTATAGTCCAGCCTTCCCAACGGTCTGAGGGACAGTGAACTGGCCCCATTTAAAAAGTTTGAGGACCCCTGATGTAAAGCAAGAGGGCAAGAATGACAATACTGAGACTGGAAAGTGAAATTCCCCTTTGACCTAGCATTATCACTTCTGAGACTTTATTCCACAGAAAAAAACTATTATACAGTACTGCTTATAGCACAGCTTATAAATGTTAAAGACTAAAACAGCCATTATGTCCATTAGTAAAGGACTGGTTAACTACACTATGACATATCCCTACAAAGTAATACTGTGCAACCATTTAAAAGAAAATGATCACACTGATATGAGACAATCCCAACATACACTCAAAAGTCCAGTTTGCTAATGACATTCTTAAGAGGCACAACTGCAACGAGACCTAAAATTTAATGTTCATTCCTCTAGGTAGCTTACTATAAATGGGGATATTAACTATTATCCCTATCACCATATATTTTTATATAAGTAAAATGAGATCACATTTGTGAATGAATATTAAAAACAAAGGGCTCTACAAGTACAATTACAGATATAATGTTAGAGGGTGTTATGAGGAAGTTAGGAGGTAAAAGCTATTATAAGCTCCATACTTGTTCTTTCTTCTCACCTATAAACCATTTTTATCTGAACCCTTAAACACTCAACTTTATCTATTTCATACGATCTCATCATTTGACAAATGAAAAGGGATTTACAGATGATATAGCTCAACCCCTTTCTAATTCATGGTGAAGGCAGGTCTGGGCCCTAAGTTACACAAGCAGTTCAGAGGACAGTTAGAATAAGAATTCAGGTCCTGCTTCTTAACATAGTGTTCATAGCACATTCATAACGTTCTACCTTAGACCAGCGGTCGGCAAACTGCGGCTCGCGAGCCACATGCAGCTCACGAGCCGTGGTTTGCCACTCTGTTGCCGACCACTGCCTTAGACCAATGCTACATTCACCCCTATAGAATACATGCACTCATCAACATGATCACACATGTAACTTAAACCAGTCCCTGCACCATTTCTAATAGCATCCTACTACTATAGACCAGAAGGTACTATCAAATGAATACACAGAACCAAAAACATTGTAATTTCATTCAATCAAACTAAAATTGGAGCCTCACCCCTATTCCTTTAGGGCACTCCACTTGATAAATATTCCGAGCCTTCTCAACTCCACTTATTCTTGGTAAATCATGTCTGATTCAGGTAATTCTTTATTTTTAACATCTTTTGCACCTTAAAAACGTCAGTAGTTTAACTTATCTCACCCTTCCCCAGAGTCCTAGAAGACTACATATTTTCTTTTCTCTATAAAGATACTCCCATACTTATTCTCTTTCACTCATGAAAAGTCTATTTCCAACCCTGAAATACCTTCTGTTTACCATGTCACTCCCTTTAGGGCTATTGTCATATCTTTCTCTCTGTACCAATATTAAATAACCAACATGTAAGTAAACTGATTAGTATAATATAGTATTAACTAGAGGCCCAGTGCACGAAATTCGTGCATGGGGGTAGGGGGGAGGTCCCTCAGCCTGGCCTGCACCCTCTCCAATCCGGGACCCCTTGGGGGATGTCCAACATCCCTCTCCCAATCTGGGACCGCTGGCTCCTAACAACTCACCTACCTGCCTGCCTGATCACCCCTAACTGCCTCTGCCTGCCAGCCTGATCACCCCTGACTGCTCGCCCCTGATGGCCTGATCGCCCCTAACCACTCTGCCCTGATGGCCTAATTGCCCCTACACCACTCTGCCTGCCTGCCTGCCTGATCACCCCTAACCACCTCTGCCTCAGTTCCCGCCACCATGGCTTTGTCCGAAAGACATATCTGGTCTAATTGGTATATTACCCGTTTATTAGTATAGTTACTACTATCACTAAATAATCTATCCCTAAATAACTTTTGTGTTATAAAAGAAACAAATAGGTATTAAGGTAGAAAATAATGGGAAACTCTAATGTTTTAGAAAGAGTTCAGTCAGAGACAAGCTTCTCTGAAAAAAAGGGGGAACTCTGAAATTGAGTCTTGAATCTTAAAAAAGTGGTAAGTGGTAAGTTTTTTCCAAGAAGAGAAAATTGTATGTGCAAAAGCATTGCATTAGAGAGTGTTTGCCATTTTAAAGGAAATTTTTGAAAAGAGGCAACGTGGCTATATCATTGTGAAATGAAGATGAATATAAGTCATTCATTCTCTGCCTATGGAAAAGACAAAGATCAGCAGATTGGCTGAAAAATTTTAAGAAATCCATCTACATATTGCTTGCAAAAGACAAAGTAAAATCACACCAAAAGAATGAAAATAAAGGTTGAAATGATATACATGGCAAATCCGAATAAAAGTAAACCTGGTATATAAATAACAATAAAAACTATTTTTTTAAAACTTAGGTTCATCAGTACATTATAATAAAGGAATTCAACAAGAAATTTAAATAATCTTGAACATAGGGCATGCAATATAACAAATATATTTTAAAATTTGGGAGAACTATAAAAATAAAGTGACAAATTCGCAATTAATAAAGATTTTAACATACTTTTCTCAGATTAAGAATACAAAAAACAGAAATGACAAAAATATATAAACTTGAGTATATACACTGAGTGGCATATTATTATAATCTCTGAACGCATAATAATCTGGCCACTCAGTGTGTGTGTGTGTGTGTGTTTATTAGAGGGCCAGTGGGGTCCGGCCAGCCAGGCCAGGGAGAGGGAACATGGGGGGTTGGCCAGCCTGCCTGCTGGTTGAACTCCTGGTCAAGGGGACAATTTGCATATTAGCCTTTTATTATATAGAATATACACTGAGTGGCCAGATTATTATGCGATCAGAGATCATAATAATCTGACCAATCAGTGTGTGTGTGTGTGTGTGTGTGTGTGTGTGTGTGTATGATTTCCAGTAATAAAACATCTATTCTCTTTCAAAAACACATAGAACATGTGCAAGAAAGAGCTGAGTACTAGGACACAAGACCAGAATTGATATCACACACACTAAAAATTCTCTAGTCACAGTGCAATTTAGCTAAAAATCAAGTTTTATAAGGAGGTTGAAATAAAATCCCTTTATTTGGAAACTTAAACATACACTCCCTAAATAAATCATGGGTTACAGAGGAAATCACGAAATATTTAAAATTAATGACAACAGAATAATGTCAAAATCTGGTAAAAAACAACAACAGTATTTAGAGAGTAATTTACTAGTTGTACCAGTTAATAATGCGGATTTTTTTCAATAGATGGAGTTACACATAGGTTGATATATATGCGAATTGATATGTATGCTATTTGGTTGTATTGACAGCAAGCTGCAAAACTTCGTATGTCAAGTTTGCTGAAGGTATTAACATCATAGATATTTTTACGCTTAAAAATGTCGAATTTTGTGCCAAAAAAAGAGCATTTGCAGGAAGTTTTAATTCATTACTTTATTTTGAAGAAAGAGTTATTGTATACTTCAGGAAGCTTATGGTGAACATGTTCCATTTTAAATACTTGTGAACGCTGGTTTAAACACTTTAAAAGTGATCATTTCAATGTGAAAGGCAAAGAACGTCCAGGTCAACTAAAAAAGTTTGCAGACCAACAATTACAAGCATTATTGGAGGAAGATGCGTGTCAAATTCAAAAACAACTTGCAGAAAGATTGAACGTTGCCCAGCCAACCATTTCCCTTCGTTTACAAGCAATGGGAGAGATTTTAAAGGGAGGAAATGGGTGCCACATTAACTGAATGAAAGACAAATGGAAAACCAAAATATCAGTAAAATGTTGCTTCAATGGCACGAAAGAAAGTCTTTTTTGCATTAAATTGTGACTGGCAATGAAAAGTGGATTTATTTTGAGAATCCCAAATGCACAAAATCATAGGTTGATCCAGGTCAACCATCAACATCGACTGCAAGGCCAAATAGCTACGGAAAGAAGACAATGTTCTGTGTTTGGTGGGATCAGGAATGTGTGGTGTATTTATAAGCTTCTAAAACCAGGTGAAACCGTTAATACTGTTTGATACCGACAACAAATAATTTGAACCATGCTTTGATCGTGAAACGACCAGAATGTTCCAGAAGAAACGGCAAAGTAATTTTGCTTCATGATAACGCACCATCACACACTTCAAAACCAGTTAAAGACAAGTTAAAAGATCTTGCCTGGGAAGTGTTAACCCACCCGCTGTATTCACCAGACCTTGCTCCTTCAGATCACCACTTGCTCCGATCGACGCACATTCTGAGCAGCACTTCAAAACGTATGAAGAAGTGGAAAATTGGGTCTCTGAATGGTTTGCCTCAAAACAAGAAAAGTTCTATTGGGATGTATCCACAAATTACCTGAAAGATGGGGGAAATGTGTAGCTAGCGATGGACATTACTTTGAATAAAGCAGGTTTGATGTTTCTCTTGAAATTATCGTGTTTTCTTTGATTACAAAATCCGCCATTATTAACTGGTACACCTAGTTTACTCTTATATGCCTAAAAGAAAATTTTAAAATAAATGAGATTAACTAGTCAAATAAAGACGTTGGAGTTAAAAACAAAACAAAAAAGTAAACTCAATAAAAACAGAAATGTGAAAATGGCAAAAACATAAAATCATAAAATTAAAAAAAAAAAGAAAAGCAATAGAAAGGATTAACAAAATCAATACTTGTTCTTGAAGCAGTCTAAGACAGACCACTGAACTGATTGATTTGCGGAAGAGATGTAGGGAAGATGCCTGGGCAAGGAGGAAGGGGGCATAAACAAACAATCCTGGGAACCAAAAATAGGAAGTACCCACAGATAGTACCCACAGATAAAAAGGAATGTTTTAGTGATAAAAATGCTGTAAGTCACTTTATGTCAATAAATCTGAGATATATGAAATGAATAATTTTCTATAGAAACAGAAAATTTTAAAAATAACTAAGAAATCTACCCACCAGCTTAGGAGGTTTTACAAAACTTTCAAAGAACAATCTCTAGTCAAATTGTTTCAACAAATGATAAACAAGGGAGTGCCTCCTAACCCTTTCCATTAGGCCTATACAGCTTTGACAGCAAAACTAGACATGGTTACAAAAAAAGGTAAGTCATCACCTAACAATTCACTTGCTAACACAAATGCCAAAACACTATTGATGAGATAAGGAATCAGTATAGCAGTTTATTAAACCATTTTCAAAATATGAAAGAAATTCTTACTTCAAGCATATAACATAATTTAGGTAGCTTATTCAAGTTTAAAATCCTTTTAGGCTACATCTCCCTCTTCTTTTCCCTTCTCTCATCTCCTCCCTCTCTCCCACCCCTCTTCTGATCACTCCCACTCTCCCTCGGCGTGCTTTATTGTTTCACCTATGCTACAAGTATATCTCAAAATATTTCACAGATGTTTCTAACACTATATTACAAGCTTCAAAGACCTTTGTCTTTCAGAACGAAACTAAGAATGAAACCACCAAAATATTGTTTCACAATAAACCTCTGGGTAAAGATGGCAATGTCAGTTTTGAGCAGTCAAAATAAATGACTCCTATCTCACCCTGGAGCTTCCCTAGAACCAGGGTTTTAGGCCACATATTTATATTTCTTTAAACTAGAAATCATGAGGGATATCTATAATAATAAAAGTGTTATATGCTAATTAGAATAGACATCCTTCTGGATGACCTTCCAAGCGAAGCTGGTACTGCGAGGGAAGCCTGGATCCCGGGTGCCGAGGGAAGCCAATGCCGGCAGCCGGGGGAAGGAAGGCCTACTCTTTCACGAATTTCATGCATCGGGCCTCCAGTATATAGATATATGCCCTGGGTAATGAGAAAGCTCTTTTACCCTATAAGTGCTGAATAGCTAAATATAATATAAACGTATTCCTTCCTGGCGATCATGATGTGCAAGAAAAACGCTAAAAAGGAAATCCTCACTACTAGCACAATCCGCCACCCGCCACTCCTCTAGCTCATCCGACCAGTCTAATTTAAGATGTATGACATGTAGCTTCACCTGTCCATGTCTGTATTCCTGTTGTCCTTTTGTCTAGATAAACTACTCCTATCCTTCATCTAACTCCTACTCATCTTTTCCAAGAAACCATCTTTAAGTCTTGGAATAGACTCAATGCTCTCATACTTCTTTATGTATATCTCAAGTCAAAGCACTTCAATGTTCATAAGTTTTATGTCTAGTCCATGTGACTGCATTTTGTGAGGACAGAAATCATGTTTTATCTACCATTTTGGACCCCTGTACACAGCATGGTATAGGTAGATGCTGAATTAATACTTAATGAGTTTGTGATACTTTATATAGTTCCTCTAAAATTTTCTGGCACTACACTGAGAGACTCAGAAATAAGCCTGGAATCCTGAGTCATGAGACAGAGGAGAACACAAGTGTAAACTGTGATATTCCATCCAGGAATACACTGGGGGATACCTACCCCTGCTCTTGAGAATTTCTGATGATCTTGCTAACTATTCTGGAGGGAGCCTGCCTGGAGCATATCACTAACAGCCGTGAAGTATATAGTGTGACTCTCTTTGGACACAAGATAGTTTATATCTCTGAACAAGAAAGGAGACTAGTACAGAATAAATAAGGACTAGACATAAAGATTAGTAGGATATTTTCTTCAGTAAATGCCATTAAGGAATTCTGAGCCTTTATTCTATTACCCACCCTAAGGAGTATGGTTAAATCAATCCTCCTAAAATCAATCGTAATCAAAATCTATAGTACTCAATCCCATGCCACAGTCCCCCACTGCACAGAGGGGAAAAATCTAAACCAGGCTTTCTGTACTCTGGTGCAAGCCCCTGTTACTTCCCTGTACAAACTCTCAAAGACAGCCAGTTTGGAATGGCTAATATATTGTGTATACCCCACCTACACTGCTGTCGTTCCACACAATTTCCCACTCCTCCATTCATTTTCCTTAAATCCCATCTTTCAAAGTCCAGCATCACTTCTACTTTCTCCATAGAGATTTTTCCTATTATCTCTTTCCAAAGAGGCTTATTTCTCCTCTCCTACCCAGAGCATTTCTTTGGCACCCATAATACTAGAACTCATTTAATCAATGAGTATTTACTAAGCATATCTACCTACCTTGTGCTAGACACTCTGCTAGATTTAGGCATACAGAAATAAACAAGACCAGAATCAGCCTTTGAGTATTTTATAGTTTCCTAGACAAAGTACCTAAAAGCTTTAAAAGAAACACAAATCTAACATGGAACTATGATACTCACTGATATGCACAGCAAGATCCCAAAGAATTTAAAATAGATAAAAACATGAAGATGAAAAATTCTGGTCCCTCAGTCAAAATTTTTGTACTTTAATATTAAATCTTTTTTAAAAACCCATATAATTATAATATAATATCTTCTTTGGTTTGTATCCTATGCAATCATAAAGCATTATCAATTGGTAAGGAATAACATAAACCCATGGGAATAAGAGGAGGTCTGTAGTTTTCCTATTAGTTTTTAAATATCCTATGTTCCATCTTATTATCATAAGTGGCTCAATAAAATTCTATATTCTCAGAGGTCCAATAAGTAAAATTATGTTCTAATAAGAAAGAAATGTGGTTTCATTCTATCTTTCCAACATCATCTTTTGCTACATTAATTCATACATCCAATGCTTCCAAAACCCAAATTTTTTTTTTTTTTTGCCTTCACAGGTCTTGTCATAATTTGCAATCATTTATTTTGATGTTTTTTTCCACCAAAATGTAAGTTCCCTGAAAGGAATAACCATGTCTATCCCACTGCCCTCTGTATCCCCAGCACCTAGCACAGCTCATGACACACAAAACTTAATAGTCACTGAATGAGTAATTGCAGTTTTAGTCACAACCAAAGAGCAAACTACTCTTCTTTAGAAAGGTCCATCACCAGGAGAACAAGAATAGTTGATGTGGCCCTGGCAGGTGTGGGTATGTAGTTAGAGCATCGGCCCAGGAAAAAAAAAAGTCTCAGGTTAAATTCCCAGTCAAGGGCATGTACCTGGGTTGTGGGTTTGCTCCTCACCCCTGACTGGGGCGAGTTCAGGAGGCAACTAGTCAATGTGTCTCTCTCACATGAATGTCTCTCTCTCTCTTCCCCACCCCCTTCCACACACTGAAAAAGCAATAGAAAAAATATCCTCTGATAAGGATTAACAAAACAAACAACACACACACACACACACACACACACACACACACACACACACAGCAATTGACGTGCACAATGAAAACAGTGAATATTTTTAAAGTGGGAAGAAGTTTAATTATTAATAGGAGGAGGTAGTATGCAATTTCCAGTGATAGAAGAAAGGGCAACTTTTAAAACTGTTTACTTAGGAAACAAGGGTTGGTGTGGGTTGTACCTGTGTAGTTAGGCAAGGACTTGCAGAAATACAATACAGGAACTAGTATGCCAGACCATTTTATTCTCTTACAATATTCTAAATTTTAAAAAAGGGTGGGTTTCATTTCATTTCTTACACTGAGTTTACAGAATGCAATGCACTTTCAAATGCATTATGAATATTAACAAACTCCTGTTCTTTTCATGGTGTGTTTGATAACAAATTCACAATACATAAAGTATTTTATCTAAATACTTTCTGTGTTATGAACTTATTATCTAAAAATTTTCCAAGTTGTCATGCACCAAATCTCGTAAGAAGCAACTTGCCTGACTTTACAGATCCTCATCTGGGACTATTTTGGTAATGTTATTTTATCATCTCCTCTCTTTAAAGATATACCATTTACTTTGGTAGCATTCACAGACTATGTCTAGATCGTTTGCTCACTAGCCTATTGACCTTTCTTTTAGTGGATAGGCCTTCACTTTAAAAGAAGATGGTATATAGTATTCAAATAGTAAGAGTTGGTTAAGTTATTTTATAAAACTCTGAGATGTTTTCACTATTTCATATATCTTCCCTTTAAATTATAAGTTAAACCTGATTACAAGGGCAATGAAAATGCCCAGGAAAGTTAATGGCAAATACAGTTTTTTAAATGAAGGATACTGTTAAATTAACATTACCATTCTATGAATCATCACTCTTCTGAGAAATAAGTTACCAATTACATTGTTACAATACAAAATTGCCTTAGTGGTCAATTTTCTTCATATATAAATACTACAGGCCCAGTGCATGAAATTCGTGCACAGGTAGGGTCCCCAGGCCTGGCCGGCAATCAGGGCTGATCAGGGTCTTCTGGCTGGGGCCTTCCTTCCCCTGGCTGCCGGCTGCTGGCCGGGGCCTTCCTTCATTCCACACTGCCCCCTGGTGGTCAGCGCACGTCTCAGCAAGCGGTTGAACTCCCAAGGGGACAATTTGCATATTAGCCTTTAATTATATAGGATATACAAGTGTTACACACACATACACATATATATGTATATAAGAGAAATTAAATAGGCAAGCCCTATGACTGCTCCCTTCTACCCTTCCAGCCTCATAGCTAAATTGTTCTCCAGCAGAAAATGTGGCACTGGGGCGGTGCATTAATTGCTCCCAATCACAAGGGGGCTATGGCTAGCACTGGATGGAGTGCTAACAGAGCAGCAACACATCTTGCATTAATGCACAACAGTGCCCTAGTGGCCTAAAGGACTTAAGGTTTCTGCCTGGGTAACTCACTTACTAGAAGCAAGAGACAGCAAGGAGGCTCTGGCTCTGTATGCCCTCAATGCTAAGGCTGGCAGCATGTGAGGGTTCCCATCCTGACAGTACAAATTATGTCAGATCATTTTTAAGATGCCAAAATAGACCTAAGAGCTGCTCTAGTCAGTGACGTGTGCTTGCAAATAAGAAGCCAACACACACAAAATTTGAGGAGGGTTATGAAAGTCATCTTATTAAAATCTCTCTTGAGGTTAACTAAACTAGGCCAGATTATTTAGTCACAGTTTCTGGACAGCCCTTTGAAAATTCAATGGGAATGTGCCTGGCAGAGAATACTGATTCAAGTGACATTTATATTAGGCAACTCATAACCACCAAAGTCCTTTTATTGCTTACTTTAAGACATGCTTGGATTCTTTTTTTTTTTTTTTTAAGTATAGAACAAAACCTTTCATCATTTTGGGGGGCCTAGGGGGAAGAGTACTTTAAAAGATAGTAATAAAGCAGAGGGTAGTGAAATGGAGAGGGAGTAATGGAGAACCACATAAAATTTTCTACCACTTTTCTCATTAAATACTACACTAAGGCATTATATGTTACTAAGAAGCAAAAGACAAAAACAAAAACAAAAACTGCCACTAAAGCAGCTAAGACTTGATCTATCCTTACTTCTCTGCCTGTGAGCACACACTAGGTTTCTCCATTGCTGCTTACTGCTAAAGTGAAACACTATCTTCCCAGATCACAAAATATGTATGTACAGTCCATCTTAAACTCATGAATGCTTACTTATACTTCACACTAACATGCAACCACTATGACCGATTTCCAAGGAGGAGCCTGAGTGGCAGATGTGGTGGAACTCTTGCCAGCTTGAAAGACACCTAGGGACAGACCTCTGACATCTGCCTAGGTTCCCACCCCCAGCTCACAGGGGGAGAAGTGACCATCTGGGAATTCCAATGTGCTGCTATTCATCAGGTGAACAACAACAAGGAGGTCACTTCACTTACCCAGTCAAACAAACAATGGCAAAAAAAGGGAAATCTGTTCAATTCTGGTGCTAGGTATGCAGCATTTACTTCATAGTTTTGTTTCTCCGTACTCCTCTACTGCACTTTCCATCACAAATGAGTATCATTATATTTATTATATGTACACTACCTTAAATAGTTCTGGAATGAGCGAGGCAGGAAAAAGAGAGGGGGACCCATGCTGAGATGTTCCCTTTTATACTCCAATTCTATTTAAGGAAATGATGGTGTATAGTGTTATTTTATAGTACATATTTAATGGAAGCAGATACATAAACAGTAAACATCAGACAATTATTTTATGATCCTATCCACAGTAAAGGTTCCAGCTATATTAAGAGACACTGCCTACAATGAACAAACAGGAAAAAGTCTACCTTTTTACGTTGCTCCATTTCAGATTTAGCAGCTGACACTCAATGTGGCCTGGCAAGTCCTTTAAAGGCTTTCCACCATTTGGCATTCACCTACCAGAGAGCAGGGCCCTTTACATTGAGCACTGTTGCAAATTGTCTCACTCACCAACACTCAAAAGAGGTTACAGTTTTCCCAGCAAAAGGAAAATAAAATTGGAACTGACACTTAGTTGGTAGAATGCTGTTATCAGCAAGTGTTTATCTTCCATACTCTTCTCATACTACGGGCCTATACCAAGAGCTAGGTTTTCTTTTTCTTTTTAAAATATATGTTACTGATTTTTTACAGAGAGGAATGGAGAGGGATAGAGAGTTAGAAACATTGATGAAAGAGAAGCATCGATCAGCTGCCTCCTGCACTCTCCCTACTGGGTATCTACCCGCAACCAAGGTACATGCCCTTGACCGGAATCAAACCTGGGACCCTTGAGTCTGCAGGCTGATGCTCTATCCACTGAGCCAAACCGGTCAGGGCTTTTTCTTTAAACAAAACAGCGTAGCTTTTAATCAGTAGCACTGCTTGTGATTCCCCACTCCCCTATCCTTAACGTAAGAAAATAAATCTGATGGCTGAAACCAACAGAAAAATAAACATAAGATACTTCCATACTTATCTTATGGTCTACTTAAAATTATGAACTCAAGATAGCTACATACATGTTTTGCAATAAGCTATACAAATTCTAAAAACAGAATTTTAATTCTTAACAGTTAAAAGCAGTTTCTCCTAATGAGGCAAGATTCAACTGAGAGGATATAAAAGAAAAAAGGAGATATTGAAACTAACAAAGAATCATTAGGTACTGAAATATGAGGGCGAGTATTTAATATAATAATGGCATTAGCATTTCATTAAAGGGACAAACAGAAAACACGAGGTCCTTCAGGTGATGGAGCAGTGAAAAAGTCAGTACCTGCTCTTCAACTATTCTCATGTGTATAGTAGTTATGTAGCTATTTACTTAATGCAAACACTGTTCCCTTCCTCCCCCTTCTCTCTCTTTCATTTGGAGTTTAATAAATTTAACTAAATCAAACAAACCCATTCATATTTTCTCCCTTCAAAACTATCTTTTTAAAAAGTAGAATTCACTAAGTTTAGTAGCAAGACACACTGAAAACAAATGAAGTTATAAAATGCTATTTGAATCAAATTATCTCTGAATAAATAAGTTTTTCTAATTAGTAATCACACCTATGAATTTGATTAATGTCACAAATGAAGCAATCACACATCTATTTTACATTAAATTCAGAGATTTCCACTTAAAATAATTTTGCTCTTTCATACTGCTAATAAATGTGAAGAAAAATGTGTTAGCTGCTTTTCTCTGGATTAAGCTGAGTCATTTACTCAAGTATAAGAGACTTCATCAGATCTACCACTTTCTCACTGAATGACACTGGCAAAGTATTACTTACTAATTTTCAACATTTATCAAGACTGGAAACTACCCAAACTCCCATTAATAGTAGAATGGATAAACTGAGGTATAGTCACACAATGGAGTGCTGTTATACAGTAATCAAAACAAATGATCTACAACTACACACACTTTGAATGACTACCACAAACAACATTAAACAAGACAAAAAGAATAACTACTGAATTATTATATTTATATAAAATGCCAAAACAAATTAAACTGTTAGAACTCAGAACATTGGTTATGCTCAGGAGGGGATGGCAGTGACTTGAAAGGAGAATGTAGGTTTCTGAGGTACTGGTAAATTTCTATTTCTTTTTTATTGGTTTTATCAATTTGCTTTCATATCTATATTAATAAATGGGTAATATGCTAATTAGACCAGATAGACCAGACGTCTTCCAGACATCCTTCCAGGACAAAGCCACGGTGGTGGGGGCTGAGACAGAGGTGGTTAGGGGCAATCAGGCCTGCAGGAGAGAGAGGTTAGGGGTGATCAGGATGGCAGGGGAGAGCGATTAGAGGCAATCAGGCCAGCAGGGTAGAGCAGTTAGGGGTGATCAGGCAGGCAGGCAGGCAGGCAAACCGAGGCGGTTAGGGGCAATCAGGCAGGCAGGCATAGGGGTTAGGGGTGATCAGGCAGGCAGGCAGGTGAGCGATTAGGAGCCAGTGGTCCCAGACTGTGAGAGGGTGCAGGCCTAAACTGGCAGTCAGACATCCCCCCACAAGGGGACCCGGATTGGTGAGGGTGCAGACCGGGAGATAGATAGATAGATAGATAGATAGATAGATAGATAGACAGACAGACAGATAGATAGATAGATCTATCTTAGAAGCCTAGTGCACGAAATTCATGCACGGGGATGTGTGTGTCCCTCAGCCCAGCCTGCACCCTCTCCAATCTGGGACTCCTAGAGGGATGTCTGCCTGCCCGTTTAGGCCCGATCCCACTGGGCACTCAGACATCCCTCTCACAATCCCGAACTGCTGTCTCCCAACCGCTTGCCTGTGTGCCACCCCCTAACCACTCCCTGCCAGCCTGATCAACACCTAACTGCTCCCCTGCCGGCCTGATTGCCCCTAACTGCCCTCCTCTGCCAGCCTGGGCACCCCTAACTGTCCTCTCCTGCTGGCCTGGTTGCCCCCAACTGCCCTCCCCTGCAGGCCTGGTCTCCCCCTCCCAACTGCCCTCCCTTGCCAGCCTGGTCACCCCTAACTTCCCTCCTCTGCAGGCCTGTCACCCCCAACTGCCCTCCCCTGCAGGCCTGGTCACCCCTGCCCTTCTCTGCTGTCCTGATCACCCACAACTGCCCTCCTCTGCCAGCCATCTTGTGGCAGCCATCCTGTGTCCACATGGGGGCGGCCGTCTTTAACCACATGGGGATGGCCATCTTGTATGTTGGAGTGATAGTCAATTTGCATATTACCTCTTTATTATATAGGATATATGTATATATACACTATTGATTTCAGAGAGGAAGGGAGAGGGAGATAGAAACAGGAATAATGAGAATCATTGATAAGCTGCCTCCCGCATGCCCCTTACCAGAGATCGAGCCCATAACCCAGACATTAGCCCTGGCCAGGAATAGAACTGCAACCTCCTGATTCATAGGTCGACACTCAACCACTGACCCACACTGGCTGGACAAATTTCGATTTCTTGATCTAAGTGCAGGTTACATAAATGTGCTCAACTAGGGAAAGCTCACTGAGCTATATATATTTGTGATCTATGTATATTAAATGCAGATGGAGTTACCTAAGATTCCACCATGGCTTGTGTAAGTTCAGGGGTTTCCAAAGAACAATTAGAGAGGGTTTTAACTGATAACAGGAGGGAATCTAAATGTAACTGGCAAAAAGCTGCAGCAATCATAGAATGCAACAATAGAACTAGATGTAGCATATGCACAACATCAGTGTTGGGAAGTGGATGGCAACTAGAATCCCCATGGGAGGTGGCTTTTCAAATCAGAAAAGCCCATCCCTCCTAAAAACTACTGGCCTAGTGAGGAGCCACTATTACTGAGCATTTGTCTTGTGCATCAGATAGGCTGGGGCGAAAATGTTAAAAATCACTGGGTAAAAACAAGGGAGCTAATGATCTACACTGCTCGAGCTCTAAGCTAGTCGGAGCATGCTTAGAGTGTTTAGTTTAATTCTGTATGCCACACTTAAAAGGATATGAAGCAAACTGGAACACGTTCAAAAGAACTTAACAACATAGAAGTACAGATATTTAACCAAGAGATGAGACAACTTAGGGAAGAAAATAAACAATATTTGATGCACAAGCTACTCTCAATTACACCATGACATAAAACCTATTTTGCTCAGCATGGTATTTTACTATCATTGTTGGAATAGTATATGCTGCTCTTACTGTAAATATCAATTGTACATACTGATCAAACTGTAGCAACATACTGGTCGATACTTCATGGTACACCTGAACCATGTACACCAGGTATACAAAACCCAGGCACAAGGGTCAAACACCACTGATGTAAGATAAATGCTACAGAAAATATATTTCAATTCATTATAACATGCAGACTTTCTAACCAGGCTGTTTAAAGAAAAAATGGACTCACGAGAACGGTGATTTATTTGCTATCCCTGAAGGTATGGCAGAGGAAATTCAAGTGCATTGAGAGGGGTGAGGGACAGGATGACCTTTAATGGTGCCTTCGATTCTGAGATTCTAATGATTCTGTATCACAATTCTCCGATAAGCTGTGCCTATTTTAAAATATCCCACCCCAACTGATTACTCAGAAGCAGAGAGAACACTGAAAGGCAAAGCACATTAAATCATAAGACGTACTGCAACAGGTAAAGGGAAGTATCTTGAAAACACTGATCTAAAAGTGGGAATGTGTAAAGCCTCAAATACATGAATTCTTAAATCAGTCCGATGAGCCGAAAGTCTTCTGCTCTCCCTTTATTACCAGGATTACTATATGAAAGCAGAACTTACATGAATACCTATATTTATAAAAGCAACAAGTGACAGAAGTGACTAAACCTACATTTATTCTCCATGAAAAGGAGACATGAGGCTGATAGCCTTCAAGAGCAGCATCCTGTCAGACTGAATTATCAGTCTGAGAGATGGAATGAGAAAAATCAATATTGTTTGAATAGAAAGTTATAAAAGAAGAAAATTGTCCCTGAGTATGGTGCCATTACACTATTTACCCTCAAGAGCTGAAGTCTCAATTAAATTCTTTCGAGGATAAAGGGCTGTATTTACCCATTGTTAGCTGATGTTCATCTTGAACTATGAATTCACAGAATGTAAGATTTTACATTTCTTATTCAGTAACACTTAACTTTTGCACCTGGGGTCACCACTGGTAAGAGTTCCTAGAAATATTCCTTCTCTGGAGATATTTTCAGCTACCCTGGAAGAACTGCCATCTCAGTTCAATGGCTGCTTCTATGCTTCTATCCTATTTAGTCATTATACACAGAATACCCTTTACATCAGTTAAGCATACAATACAGTGCAGTACATAAAACCATAATAAGCAACACAGGAAAAAAAGGATTAAAGCCATGAAAATGCATTAATTCACTCTATGCAACGCACTTGTGATTCTTCCACTTTCAGTCAGGATCACAGTACACTTTAATAGTCTGGTTCAGGGACCAATTAATCCTTTTATATTTAAATCAATCACTGATTCCTCTTCGAATAGAATAATTTAGCTTCTACTTGCAGCCTCCCATTTGATGTCTTTGAGGAAACAGCACAGTTAACCCTATATGGCACATTAATTATGTTTGATAATAGCAAAAGAAATGCATTATTAGAGAAATCTCAAACTGAAAACAGGGTATGCTCTAAAACATGTTAGCATAATCAGTGCATGTCATCATTTTCTTAATTAAAAAGGTAAGCTAAACTGGAGACAAGAGTGTACCCTTCACCTGGCTTTTCACAATATGTGAGCATGCATGCACATATTTATTTTGATTATGTATAAAACACATATCCAGGAATAAAACCACTCTACACAACCCCTCTCCTCACTACTGTCTGAGTCCTCTTTCCCATCCCAACTGAGAGCAGAATGACTTGATGATGCTGAAACAGCAGGAAAGGGGGTAAGTAACAGAAAAACATGTATTTTATTCAAACTGGCATGTGTTTGGCACCTTGCCACAAAGCTGTGTCCTCTTCCTTGAATAACTCTAAAGCCTAATTAATAGGGTCAATTCAATGCAATATCATGTGTAGTCTAAAGATTTTTAGCAATGCATGTAAAGCAGGTGTCCGTGTTTTAAGAATATTTCTTCTAAAAAAAAAAATGTGACAAGAAAGCATTAAGAGTTCATGTGACTAAGAATGACAACATTGTACTCAATGCTACTTTTTACTTTGACCAATAGCAAGAGAAAGAGAACCGTCCTCCTTTTCGTTCCTGGATCTAATTCACCACAAGAATAAGTCAACTTTGTATTCTGGGGGCCACACCATGTATTACAAATGAAGTATTTAGCTTCAGAAATTTCAAAGCAAACATCAGCACTTTTCAAATGGTCCATAAGTAAGTGTTTTCAAAAAAAGTTAACCGATTAACTTTGGATGTAGATCCAGCACTGAAAAAAGTGGAGTCTGTATGTGGCATAACACAAACCCACTGCTGACTCAGGAGCTCTGCCAGTTCAAACAATTCCTGAGGGAGGAAAGCTCACAGTGAATGTTAGCTCTGTATTCACTTCACACTAACACAAAGAAATCAAACGGTAAAATTTAAGATCAGTTCTGTGATACTTAGTGGGAAGAAGAGTTTTAAAAAGGCCGTGCAATAGGCAGTAATCAAAACTCGTAAGACCACATAGCATCTAAAGACAGAAATTCAAAAGCCTAACTACATTAACTGTCACACTGAAGCAATCTCTCTAGGCATGTGAATTGTGACAACCTTTGAGAATCCTCTTAACTACTATGACCTACAAATAATTATCAGGTGGAAAATATTGAGTGTCATTTCTCTCTAATCCCCAGAATAGTCACATCAAAGAGACATCTGGAAAGAACACAGTCTTTTGTCTGTGTGGTGGGTGTGTGTGTGTGTGTGTGTGTGTGTGTGTGTGTGTGTGTGTGTGTGTGTGTGTGTGTTGTTTTTTTTTACCTCAAAGTAGAACAGAACACTACTACTCAAGATTAAACAAGTGAACCAAAGCACATGATCAAAATTCATCATCTTGGCCAACTGGCGTGGCTCAGTGGTTGAGCGTCAACATATGATTCCCAGTCAGGGCACATGCCCGAGATGTGGGCTCACCCTCAGTCAGGGACATGCAGGAAGCAACTGATCAATGATTCTTAATCAATGATGATTCTATCTCGTTTTCTCCCTTCCTCTCTGAAATCAATAAAATATCTTTAAAACATTCATCATCTTTTCCCTAGAATATGAAGTCACACCAGCTAGCAAGCTACCATCAGCAAGATGTGTCTGTCTTATGTCGATTGCATGGTGGTTTGAGTAAGTGGGTGTGGGTTCGATCATACTCCCCTACCTAGTTTTCCTTCCCTAAGCGATAATCTGAAGTGCCACACATAGACACAAAGATGTTAATAGACTCTACAGTTCACACAAAACACAAAAATAAATGCCAGCAATTAAATGCAGGGGAGCTGGTTTGTATGTTTGGGTAAAATGAACTCTTACTTCAGTGACTGTACCTCTCAGATGGTGAATTCCAAGAGGAAAACGCTACATGCTCTTTCTGGATTCAGTTTAGGATAGTGTTCAAAACCAGATCATAAAATGCTAGAAATCGTCCTTTTGAACACTGCCATTATCTTTTCTTTTTTTCTCTTCTCTGCTTTTAAGCTAGCTGTCCCAATTCTGGGCTGAGAGGGCACTGATTCCCCTGGCTGAGACAACCACCAAAAGCCTCAGTACAGGCCCAAAGTACTCCTTGTAGGCTCAATTCCCATCTGAGCTGTTCTGGACAATTCCCTCCCATCATCCTGCAACAGAGATGCACTCAGCTCCTAGATGGAATCTTGGGAGTTTCTTTTTTAAAAAGGGAGTAAGGGAGATGTGAGAGAGAAACATCAATCAGTTGCCTCCCATTTGTGTCCCGACTAGGGATCAATTCGAACCCACAACCTTCTGGTGCATGGGACGACCCGCCAACTAACTGAGCTATACCAACCAGGGCTCAGAGCCCCTGACCTGGTATGTTCTCTCTTTCTTTACTAGCTGCGTGGACTTATGACTGCCTCTTTTTATATCTAAGGCAAAAGCCTATGAAGAGACTAATGCTTAGCAATTCAACAGTCTGTTCCATGCTCCTATGTCTCTGGATCTATTTTGTCCATCAGTTTATTTTGTTCATTAGATTCCACATATGGGAAGGCAGGGGTGGGAAAAGATCAACCAAAAGTTTCAGCATAGCAAAAACAAACAAACCAAAAAAACAAATGGCGCACGCACACACACACACAGTGATACAAGAATCATTTGCAGAGTTAAAAAAAAGTGAGTACAATATGGAGACTGCTTTTTCACAATCACTGTCAAAAACCTCTCATTTATACTCATAAATAAATGTTTTTGTTAAGGGTTTACAAATATTCAAACATGAATGGACATTATATTTTGCCCCAAATAATCAAGTGACAAAGATAGGCTGTCTAACTGAAAATTCAGCCTCATTAAGCACTACACTTGAAGTAATTAAAAATAAATATTGAGTAAGAAAATACCTGGGAAGTAAAATTCTAAACAGGGCTTTTCAAATGGTAGGGGGGTCATGAAATCAATTAGTGGATTTCAACCAATATTTTTTATTTAATCAGAATAAAATAAAATAGAAAACAGCCCTAGCTGGTTTGGCTCAGTGGAGAGAGTGTCAGCCTGGGGACTGAAGGGTCCCATATTCGATCCCAATCAAGGGCACATGCCCAGATTGCAGGTTTGATCCCCAGTAAGGTGTGCAGGAGGCAGCTGATCAATGATTCTCTCTCATCATTGATGTTTCTCTAGCTCCCTTTCTCTCTACAATCAATAAAAATATATTTTAAAAAATAGAAAACAGAATTTTTGGCTTAAAAAAGTGAGAGAGAGACACACACACACAAACACATATGCTGGGTTGCAATGTAAGGCCCATTTCTTTCTTTTTTTAAAAATATATTTTACTGATTTTTTACGGAGAGGAAGGGAGATGGATAGAGAGTTAGAAACATCGATGAGAGAGAAACATTGATCAGCTGCCTCCTGCTGGGGATGTGCCCGCAACCAAGATACATGCCCTTGACCGGAATCAAACCTGGGACCTTTCAGTCAGTAGACCGACGCTCTATCCACTGAGCCAAACCAGTTAGGGCAAGACCCATTTCTTTTAATGTACTCAAGAAAAATTTGAAAGGCCTTTGAAATACCAAATATTGTGATAAACCTCAATTCTGTATCTCAATAACAAAGATTTTTCATTATACTAGCCTTTTAAAATGTCCTGTTAAAACACCAAAATATAATTCACAACTATATTCGTTCAGGTACAACTCCATGAAGTTAAAATTTTGACTCATGGAGTTCAATTAACTCCTTCAGAATACAAGATATACCACGGCTTTCTTAACACTGGTACTCTACTATGTCAGGATGGTATGTGAGTTACAAAATAACTGGGAAGATGCACAAAATCTGAAAATTGAAATGACAATTTCACCAAAACTTTATTAGACAAGTTGCATGCTATAAAATTTCTTTGTGTACTCATGGAAACAGGCCCCATCAATACTAAAACTCTATCTGTAAACTAAATGTATCATCTGCACGGGAAATTAAGAACGAACACCACTGTGACATTCTAATAACCAGTGGCAGGAAGTCACACCTAATACAAAAGCAATAAAATTAACTAAAGACTTCTCCTTCTAAATTAAAAGCACATCCTACTTAGAAGATGCTATTTTTTTATTCAATAGTTATGTCAGCTTCATTTTAAATATCAAAATTAATTTAAGTTTATAGGTCAAGAAATATATATTCTTCAAACTTAATGAAACTGCTCATTTTTCAAATAGTTAACAACAAACTTTAAAAATATATTGTATCGGTCCTAGCAGGTTTAGCTCAGTAGATCGAGCATCCGCCTGTGGACCAAAGGTTCCTGGGTTCGATTCTGGTCAAGGGCACATGCCTGGGTTGCGGGCTCAATCCCCAGTGGTTGGCGTGCAGGTGGCAGCCAATCAGTGATTCTCTCTCATCATTGATGTTTCTATCTCTCCCTCACTCTCCCTTCCTCTCTGAAATCAATAAAAATATTATATATATATATATATATATATATATATATATATATATATAGTATCAAACTGTATGCATCAAACATATTACCTCTGTCATTGTGGAGTAAAAGCTGGCTATAAGATCATACGCAAAGAATAATGATAGCAGCAACAATTATAGCAAAAGACAGAGCCACTGAGGAGACACATTCACTGATATGAAGGAATAAGGTGAACCAAAGCCACATTTCAGCATTCAAAGAGATGTACATTAAGAAATCACATGCCAAAAAGCCACAATCAAATTCTTGCTTACCCTTCAATTTAATAGCAGCAGTAGCCAACCAGTTTTCTGTCTTTTAAGTCTAAAGTTAACTAACTTTCAAAAGCAAAGTTCATATGGCTGAAAAGCAGAGAGACAGTTTCTTGGGGTGAACATCTTGCACAATGCAATCGAGTCATTAGGGGGCAAGAATTAGAATTCAAAGCTATGAGTGACTTGTCCTTTGTTAGCTCAAAGACATGACCTGATGACAGGACAGAGAAACAAAAAGGTCAGCATAAAGGATGATGAAAGTCACTGAAAACAAAAGATTGAAAGGGAATGTCAGTAGGTCTGGTATTACTGGAACTGGGTCTTACTGGGCTAAGACCTCAATTTTGGGTGCCTAAAGGCATCTGGTTCTGCAGGAGGCAGAACCTAAAGGCATAATAAGAAAACTCCAAGATTTCACTGAGCTATGCTATAGAAATTAATGCTTCATCATAATCGAGAAAAACATCTTGGTGTCATTCAAAAAGTGATAAATCAATTGTGATTTTTTTTTTTAGGAGAAGAACTGGAAAGCATCATTCATTTTTAAATGTCAGCCAGTAAAGAACAAAAATTACTAATCATGTGTTGGACTCTGGTTTGCATTACATGGTTTTGACAAATGAACCATTCCAATCTTGTTTTGCTTAAGCTAATATTACAACTGCTTATATACTCAGACTGGGAAGATGGGGCAGTGGAGCAGGGTGTTGGGTGCATAGGAGAAGCTAAGCAGGTATGAAAGATGAATAGGAAGAATTTACAAGAATAATCCATACATGAATAATTGAGATTTTAGTGTATTTTGATTAAATGAGGAAATCAAATACATTTTAATAAAACAATAGGCAATGCAGTAAGTAATATAAGGTAAGCTTCATGATTAATTATCTTGCAATAGCACTGAAAAAGTCTAAGACATTTTCTAGGAAATAAAATACATTACCCATTATTCATTTTTTATGTAAAAGTCTATGTTTCTGAAAGATTTACAGAAAACATTTTCTCCACATGTATGATCTATATAAGAAATCAAGAAAACCACAGTACTAATTTTAGAGTTTCTTATTAAAGTATAAAATTTATTTTTTATTGGGTAACTTCTAAATTCTTGGAACGATATCACGTAATTAGGGAGTTAATAACATGAATAAAACATAAAATCTATTCTCAAGGAACTTATACTATAGGACAAAATATAAAATATAGCCACAGATAAATATAATAACTTCAAACTGTCAATAAACAAATGTCAATCAACAGAATACATAAATTAATTGTGGTACATTCATACAATGGATTATATAGCAACAGAATGAACAAATTGGAACTGCATACAACATAGGTGAAGTTCATAAAAACAATGTTGGGAAAAAGAAGCCAGACACAAAACAGTATAAACTGACTAGGATTTCACCTAAATAAAATTCAGTGACATGTAAAATAATCTATAGTGTTATTGGGATACAAGGTCCTCTAAAGGGAGGTGACACAGAAGAGGCACAAAGGGGGCTTCTAAGGATAATGGTAATGATCCATTTCTTGATCTGAATGCTAGACATAAGGGTGTGCTCATTTTATAAAAGCGGATGGGGCTAAACAATTATGATGTGCAAACACACCTTGTATAACTATTTCAATAAAGTATTTAAAATTCCACTAGGAATATAACTACTTATAGAAGGCCCACTGCAAGTAGGATAATTAAAATACGTGCCACTGAAAAGAATATATTAACATGTAAATCTATGATCTCTACTTTCAGTGAGACTAAGTGAAGAAGCAAAAGCATGTTCACATGAGTAGTTCTTTAGAAAAAATTTTTTTCCAAAAAAAACCCCACAACATTCCAGCCCTGGCTGGGTAACTCAGTTGGTTAGAACATGGTCCCAAATCACACCACGGTTTCAGGTTTAAGCCCTGACCAAGTCTCTCTCTCTCTCTCTCTCTCTCTCTCTCTCTCTCTCATCAATAAAAAAATATATATATTTTTTAAATTTCCCTCCTGTGCAGGCCAAAATTTTAATAATGTTTGCAGTTGGCCTTCCAACAGAAAATCACAGAACTAATGATTTTTAGCACTTGAATGTCCTTAGAAAATGCGACTATTACCCCTGAAAGAGTTAATTTACCAACTCTAATAAGCTTCATTTAATACTTGAGATGCTAATCATGAGCCCCATGAGCAGACAACCATTGGAAAGGTAATTAAAAACAAGATCTGATGGGCAGTATAGTGAGCTGTTGGTAGCCAAAGGATAAGCTTTGTTAGGATAGGACCCTGACCACACCACCAGCAACATTCTGAGGAAGAGAGGAAAGTAGTAGAGTATAGCAATCACAAGCAAGTGTATTAGAATCAGACCTAAATTTCAGATCATAGTGGCTTTGTCACTAACTAACTGTGTCATTTTGCATAAACTACTTTTTATTCTTACTTGTCCAATTAGTACAATGAGACCTACATGCTAGGTTATAACCTAGGATTATTGTTAGCTTTAAAGGAGAGGGCATATGTAAGTATTTTTACAGAATACACAGTGGCTACAATGGTGATGATGAGAATGATACATAAAGATGCAGTCAGTAGCAGTAGTGTTCTGGATATAAGATACAAGAGAACTGGATCTCGGTCAAAGTACCTAATTCCTGAAGTGGCTTTCTGGTGTCAGAGAGGGCATGAAAACAGGTAAGCGAGCATGGCTGAAACAGCTCTAAGGGCTCTCATCAAGAGAGAACAATCATCTGGCTGTATTACACCACAGTTGACTAAATAATTTTTACCTACAAGCGCATGCACTTCCTAACTGATTGATAAATAAAACTGCGTTACTAATAATGTCTATCTAGAACTGTAGGACCTTCATTAAGACCCTATTAAGTATGAGAATCAGTTCCATCTATTGTTGGTGATGATAAACTTACAATCTAACTATATTTGTTTTCTTTGAATTCTCCAAATAGCAAGGAAAGGAATATAATTCTCTAAGATAAAGAAACTACTTTTTATCTTATCTTAATAATTGCATACAGGCAGTCTTCGGTTATGTGGGGCTCGATGTCAGTCTTGTCGTGGTTACGTCGCCATTTCCCATTTATTTATTTATTTTTTTTTTTAAGTTCCGTCAGTTCGACATTTGTACATATGTGCTTTATGTTTTTTATTATTTACTGTATTTACCACAAGTAAAGGTCAGGAATTATTATCTTTCTTTTAAACTTTTTTTACTGTTTCACTTCATTACTGCTGTATATGTGCTCCATGCGAGTGACATAGGTGCTTACGTTACACATCACGCTGTGGGAAGGGATCTCCGACGTAATCTGAGGACCTACTGTAATTATAGGATAAAATATATATTTTGGGCACTAATTCAAATTGTACTTAATGGTCCTAAGAATTTGAATATAGATAAGAAAATAAAATTTTCTTTGACTTCTGATCTTTCTTTCCTTAAAACTTAGTAAAACCTCTTTCTTACTTTCTAGATTTATTGAAATTTGGTTATATACTGCAGTTACTTATATGTATTTGGTTACTGTATTTCCCCTACAACTGACATAGACAGTTCTTGTAAAGGAATACTGTAGAGAGCACACAGGAAGGCACATAGGCATTTCTTTAATTATTGTCAGCTGAATCCAGTGGCGTCGGCAAAGCCATGTCCTGGAAACACACTTTGCCAAAAGGCAAAGAGTGTTGTCAGCTTGACCTTCAGCCCAGGTGCCAGGAGGTAGGTTTCGTTATTTAAATCTAGCCAAGCATCAGGAATGAATACGACTTGGGCCCACCCAAGAATGCATATAAATCTCCTTTGTCTTGACTTTTAGGACAACTTCCTGTTTTTTTGCTGTATAAAATAAACACGCTGTACTGGCTCTGGGTCATTGTCGCTGTCCATGTCAGAGGATAGTGGTCCCACCCGGCCCCAGCTTTTTCCTTCTATCTCTGTGTCTGTCTCTTTCTTTCATTTTCTCAATCCCCAGCCGCCCCTACTCAGGAATTGGACCACTCTCCAGCCGTGCTGAACGTGGAAAAAAGAGAAATATTTACAGAATACAAATTGTCTTTTTCCCTCACAGATAAATATATACTTGTGTGAAATGAAGTTACTAGTAAGTTAGAAGTAAAAGAGAACAGCAACAGAACCCTGGAGAAAATCAGTGGAGTCCTTTAACAGAAAATGAAGTTGACTAATAACTGAAGGAATAATCGTACAAGATTATTCCAAGTTTGCCCAAACTATACCCTATAAAATAAAGCCCTATAAGGCAGACAAAGTCTCAAGGAGATTACATTTTAATAATCCTGAAATGGCAAAGGCACATTCCACGTGAAGGTAGGTACAAAATATTCTTAAAGGATAACAAAGACAGTAGCAGTAAACTTGAGAAGAGATGCCAAATATCCAGCATCCAAACTCCAAAGTTCTATCTAATAGATCACATCTTTTGTTTAGGGGTAGAACTAATTAGCTGCATTATAAGTGGCTCAGTATCCACATGACATGCAGAGTTGCATACCATGTGACTAATGCCAGAATACTCTGTCATCAGCACTTATATTCCAGAGAGAGCTTTCTAGGCAATCTATCTATATAATAGAGGAATATGCAAATTATCCAGGATGCAGTAACGTCACGACCGAACAGCAGGGACCTGAGGCTGCATGGCACCTGGCTGGGGTGAGGGACCTCAGGCCACACACCCCCACCCAGGGGGGCTTGACAGAGAACCTCAGGCCATGCCTCCCTAGCGCCGGGCCAGGGGACCTGAAGCTGCACCCCCCCACATCCAGAGGGGTTTGACAGGGGTGGGGCTGGCCAGGTCTGGGTCTCACCCAATGGGGGCGGGCCCAGCCGGGTCTGGATCTCCTACATTCTCAAAGCATGTGTGGATGGTGGGCAGGGGCTTGACTCTAGGTCCTGTGGCATGAGGGACATTTTCATATACATTTTACTAATATTCTTTCATCTTCTATTATAGAGAAAGGGCAAATAGCAATATTAAAATATTTTCTCTAATACCCTTTTAATGTGCACGAATTTCATGCACCAGGCCACTAGTGATCTAATAAATGAAGATAAAGCATTCTATGTATGAGAGACTGGTGACTAATTTTCTCTTGCTGGACAAGCCTAGTCTAACCCAAATTCAAACTAGTGATCTTTATTATGGTCTCTGAAACCAAGTTTATACACAGAGATAGACAGTCTAGAAGTCAATTTCAATAACTTTATATCCATCTGGCAAAATGTGACTATTTCCTTCAACTTTAAAGTTGACTCTCAGCAGTCAAAAATATGCCCTGATTGCAAATTTTGGTATTCAAAATACTTTAATTAAGAAAAGAGACTTAGTAATTTTTTTTTTAAAAAAAAGCTCTTATGGTTACAAAAGTAAACTTTGAAGGCTTGTTTTAAAATCAATGACCTATCTATATCTAGTATTTTTATAAATAGCATTCAGTTCATTAAAATGTATTACATCATGTTTTTGGAGTCAACATCTTATGTACTCTGAGATAGCATTATAATTTAGTCAAGGACTCAAACAAAAAAAAAAAATCCATTTATTTTTATTACTTATTTCTGGAAAGAAATATACTAGAAAAGGTTTTTAACTCCTTAAAGTACTAAGAGGAATCACAAAAGACATGAAATATACTTTCTTTCTGACCAAGGAAAGGAATCAGCTAAAAAGTGGCCATTATTTCCTATTTAACAAGTTCTAAAAGAAGTGCATCAGACTAAAAATAAGAATGCTAAGACTGGCTATTCCATTTGAGGCACACATCCTTCTCAGCTGATCTGATTTCTCATTTTAAGACATGGACAAGTACACAAGGAAAATATACCATTATTCATTAATTTTCAACCTAAGTAATATTAAACTTCTAAAATTCAAAAACAGTATTTCCCTCATATGTATCTGGAAATAAATCTCAGTATTGAACTCATAAGTCCATACATGTAAACAAATGTTGAGATTAAAAGTAAAAAAGAAGTTTAAAAGATGACAAAAACAGTCACAGTAAACTTGAGAAGATAGGCCAAATCTCCAGCATCCAAACTCCCAAGTTTTATCTAATAGATCACATAATGAGCTGCATTATAAATGGCTCAGTATCCACATGACATGCAGAGCTGCATACCGTCTGACTGACTGATGCCAGAATAAACCAACAATAAGACCTTTCACTTTGTGATCATTATCCCTAGTGGAAGAGAAACCAACCATGGGTTAATCTACTGGTACTAACGTTTTAATCATTTATGTAATTATTTTTAACTCCCAACTTATTTTTTTAAGATTATCAAAGGATGAAATGAGAAAGCTTTCTTTTAGAGATAAGTTCCTAATAACCGTTCTTAATCGATGTTGCTGGAAAAAAAGAATGCCATCCAATAGGAAAAGATGAATTTAAAACAATTTAGCCAGCTCTGACTGGTTTGGCCCTGCGGATTGAAGGGTCCCGGGTTCAATTCCAGTTAAGGCCATGTACCTTGGTTGTGGGCACATCCCCAGTAGGGGGTGTGCAGGAGGAGGCTGATCAATGTTTCTCTCTCATTGATGTTTCTAACTCTCTATCCCTCCTCCTTCCTCTTTGTAAAAAATAAATTAAAATATATTTTAAAAAATTTTAAAAAATTTAGCCAAATGCAAAACAATGACAGAATACCAGTAATAGAGTACAGCCCAGCTGGCATGGCTCAGTGGTTAAGCATCAACCTATGAACCAGGAGGTCATGGTTCGATTCCCCATAAGGGCACAATGCCCAGGTTGTGGGCTTGATCCCCAGTGAGGGGGGAGGAAGGGACATGCAAGAGGCAGCTGATCAATGATTCTCTCTCATCATTGATGTTTCCATCTCTCTCCCCTCTCCCTTCCCCCTGAAATCAATAAAAATATATTTTTTAAAAAGAATAATAGAGCCAAAACCGGTATGGCTCAGTGGATAGAGCATCGGCCTGTGGTCTGAGGGGTCCCGGGTTCGATTCCGGTCAAGGGCATGTACCTTGGTTGCGGGCACATCCCCAGTGGGGGGTGTGCAAGAGGCAGCTGATCGATGTTTCTCTCTCATCGATGTTTCTAGCTCTCTATCCCTCTTCCTTCCTCTCTGTAAAAAAATCAATAAAATATACCAAAAAAATAATAATAATAGAGTACATGTTTATGGACTTCCATATTTAGCATTTATGTATTCTCAAATTCCTCTATCCCCCTGAATAATGTTCTAAAACAGTTTTTCATGCCTTTTAGTAGATAAGACTCATAACCACAAATGTAAAATACATTAATTAAAGATCATAACATGATACAAGTATATACAGATGTTACAATAAAGTAGTAAGCTACCAGAACGCTGTAATGACCAGAATGACAGGTCGCTATGTTCACTGCAGCCAGCGCATTGACCCGATTGGGGGTGGGGCTGGCTGGCCAACCTCCCTGGGTCCCTCCCTCCAGCCAGCCCCACCACTGATCGGCCTCTCCCACCCCAATGGAGGGTGGGTCGGCCGGCCAACAACTCCAAGGCCCTTCCCCCAGGCCAGCCCCACCCGCAATGGCCCGCCATCGGCCTGCAGCCCCTCACCCCAGTCGGCCCCACCCTTGATTGGCCCCCCACACCTATAGGGGCGGGGCCGCCGGCCAACCCTGCCCCCAAAAGGCCCCCCTACCCCAATCGGCCTGCAGCCCCTCCCCTCGGCCAGCCCCACCCCTGATTGGCCCCTAATCGGGCAGCCTGGCTGGCCAACCTCCCACCATCTCCTCCTCCCGACAGGTCTGACCCTGATCCGCCCTGATCAGGGCCAGGCTGGCCAGACCCCACCCATGCACGAATTCATGCACTGGGCCTCTAGTTATAAAAAGCACATGAAATAACCGTTTCCATTTATACGTTTATATTAAATACAGAAGACTGTCTCCACCTTATGATTTTTCAATTTTATGATGTATGAAAGCAATATACATTCAGTAGAAACCATACTTCAAATTTTAGTCTTTCCCCAGACCAGCAATATGCAGCATGCTACTCTCGTAGCAGCAAGCCTCAGCTCCCAGTCCACCACAGGATCAACCAATACTCTACAACAGTGATTTCGACCCAGGATGACCTCCCCTTCTCCGAATTTGGAGTCTTTCTCTGTGTATCACTAAAAGTATCTGACCTGATGCCAACTCTAATCCAATTAGGCACATTTCTAATGTTTCAAATTTTTATTTTTTTAAATGTTCATTGATTTCACAGAGAGGAAGGGAGAGGGAGAAAGAGATAGAAACATCGATGAGAGAGAATCATCTATCAGCTGCCTCCTGCTCACCCCTACTGGGGATTGAGCCCACAATTTGGGCATGTGCTCTGACTGGGAATTGAATTGTGACCTCCTGTTTCATGACTGATGCTCAACCATTGAGCCACGCCAGCTGGGCAAGTCTCAAATTTTTAAATTAATTTAACTTTGAAAAGTTCAATAAAATACGTTTTTTGCAGGTCAAGATTAAGCAGCCAGGAGAGCTGCTTTCTCTAGCCAATCAAGTCTGTCTACATGATGTCCCACACAGAAAGTGGGTACACTTTCTGCCTTTCCTACCTTCTTCTAAAATACTGGCTTCTCCTCCTTTTATCTACTTTATTCCTCAAATAAGTTCAGAATTGTTCCTGTAGGCTGCAATTATAAGGGCCAGAACAATACTGAACTCAATGAGTACTCTTTCTGTTTCACTCATCTACACTCAGGCCATTTCTTGTGTTCTGTCCATACCCAGGAGACCAATGTATGTGTTAGTCCCTAGGCAGCCCTGAAGAGGACCTAGAAGACCACTTTTTTGTATCAGTAGTAGGCACAAAATAGTGATTTTGATTAAGCATTGTTTGGAATTATCTAAGCTACTGCTTCGTTCAAACAGTATAAATTATCTAGTTTTATATACCTAAGAAACAGACTCTCATTCAGCCAGATGAATTTAACAGCAGCAGGGCCTAAGACTAATAAGGCAAAAGTCTTTTTTCAACCACTACAACAATAACAAATTTTAATTGAAATTCACAACTTTAAAATTGTGCTATATATGTAATTAGTGCCATTAATTATGATACTGCTATGATATTGCAAACACAAAAATATAAACAGTAGTTAGTATTTATTATGGAGAGAGGTTAATTTGATTCAACTTCTCTGCTCTTACAAACTTCAGAATCTGGTGCCCCAGATGTCTGGAGTATGACTGCCTGGGAAGAAAGCCTGAGTGGGAAAGCAGGATGCTTTGACAACACCCAGCTTAGCTCCGTCGTAGAGTGTGAAGGGTGTTCCCAGGGTCTCATTAATACTCCCAATGTCTCGAGGGCTGCTCTGGCAAAGGCAGACAGGAAGGCTGCTTAAACACACAACGAAGAAAGTGAGAGAGACTTCTACAGCACTAAGCTGCCAAAAAAGCATATTCCTCTCCTTAGCGCTCTTCCGACACCCTTCCAGTACTAAGACCTGACACTCACTACATGGTCCATCTCCACTCTGTGACTACTGATCAATCATAAATGGCAGGAGGGCAGGGACCACATCAACTTTGTTCGCTGCTATATATCATTGCATCTAGGACAATATCTGGTATATAGTAGGCTCTTTTTAAAGAAAGAGAAAAAAGTGTGTGTGTGCGTGTGATCCCAGAGTATAATAAATGGACAGCAAGTATAAAGAAAAGCATTTTCACTCTCACCATGTCATATTAATTTTTTACATGACCTGAAGATAGTGTTAAAATCATGTTAATTTTATCACATTAATAAATTTTTCAACAAGGCAGGATTACATGTAGAATATTTGATATTATCTCTGACCAGATCTGAGTTTTACTTATAAACAGTTCAGAATTATCTGAAGAAAATACGACTGCAATACAGTAAAATCTCCTGCATTCTGGCAGCACATCAAAAAACCTGCCCCAACTGGCCTAATGCTGCATGGTCAGCGAAGAGGAAAAGTGAAAGAGTCTTCTACTTTGCTGCTTCTCTGAAAAGGAAATCACATTAGGCCACTAAGTAGTCAGATACATTATTTTATTGCTTGAAAAACCCTTGGGTAATAAAGAATGAGTACAAATTGCCACAGGCAGTTTTGGAGGAAAAACAGAACTGTGCAAAACAATGACAGCTGCTCGACTGCAGCACTGGACAACTGCAGTAAACAGTGCGTCAGTTGTAGTTTTTCTGCTCAAGTAGAGCACTCGGCCATGTGTGAGAAGGACTACACAAGCACATAATTCTGCAGATCTAGGGTAAAGGCAACGTAGGAGAAAGGTAAGAGGACAGTGTAAATGCATTTTATAAAATCTGCCATGAGTCAGATTCAGTTCCATCCTATTCTAAATAAGGAAGACTTATGGGCAGCTACAGTGAAAAGCACATGCCCCTGGGGAACACATAAGAAAAAAAGCAAATACTTTGAATTGAGGGTAACATTAAAGCTTTTCAATGAAAATGCAAGACATAAAAATAAAAAATGATATTTATTTAACATGGTCTATAAGAAAACAATGTATTCTCTATGCAAAGAAAACTAATTTGTGTCACATCTTATACAGATAAATAGCAAGAATGCATGCTTTATTTTTATGGGATTCAGAGAATAAAATTAGACTAACATCTTTAACCTTGTTTAAAGGGAGTTGTAAAATGTCGTATTTTCTTCTAGAGGCCAACTGCTTTACCCTCTTTATTGTGCTACTTTAAAGTACTATGTGAGGACTTATTTAATATACTGCAATACTGTTAATTTTTTAAAGTATGAGTCCTTTAACATTATGTTTATAAACTATGTAAAAGCTTTACTTTCAATTGCATACAGAATCTCATTATAAAATCATGTAAGAGTTTTATCTATGACAAAATACAGAAAACCCTTTTTTCAGAATTTCCAACTTTCAAATTTTCATCATAAAGAAGGAAGAAAAACCTCTAGAGCCAAAGAAGGAAGAAAAACCTCTAGAGCCACTCTACTAGCTTCCAACAGATGGCGTCAGTGGTCACAGGCAGCCACTCCAGTACTTGCTATTTCATCCTCTACAGTCATGCTTAGTTTTATGCAGCTACAGTGAAAAGCACATGCCCCTGGGGGACACATAAGACCCTATCATCTTTACAAACACCAAAGTAATACAAATAAGAAATGTATAACCAACAGAAATAAAACTAAAAGTGATGAGAAAATAATGTTTGTCAGCAGAATTAATTGTGGAGGACAAAGTAAACCCTGCAGTATTGGAAATAATCAACAAGAGATGAGGAAGTTACAAGATGGGAAGATATTATAGTATGAAGATCAGCATCAATCAGTGTTTGAATGCTTACTGGCCTAATAATATTAATCCAGGAGAATACAGAAGATCAACAGGGTCAAAATGTTATAGAGGAAGAGTTCAATGAATGGGTTCAAGGCCAAATGAAATCTGCACAACACTGAAATGAGTGCTAAAGCAACACTACTCTCTCTGACACCTTTGTTAATCATGAGATGGCAGGTGATCATCCCCTGCCTCAGCAATTCTAGCATGGGCCACAGTAGTATGCCTTGGGAAAAAGCACGTGATAGTACGTATACTGGAAAGAATGCACTTGTTAACATAGATGATGGGAGGAATTCTAAGCAGGGGAGATAAATTTTTTTTAAAAAACCACACATTTTGATTATAGATATTACTATCTATAAAAAAATAAGCACACATCCCTAATATGTATCTGTTAGTTTTCGAATTTTCTACATGTATCTCTATATTTAATTGAATCTAAGACATCATCATTTTAGACACAGTCATTTTATTAACCACTAGGAAAAAATACTCATAATAATTCTTAGATAGGAAACATCATGATCTGATGTTAAAATGTGGAGGGAAAATACATTTTAGAAGCAATGAAGTACCGTACCTGACTAATACCAATGTATTTGCATGTTCTAAAACACACACAAATTTGGAATTCTTAACAGGAAGAGGAAAACAGACCAAGTAACATTTTTTTCTAGCACTGTAAGAGACTATCTTTTGTACATCAGACTGGAGATCTACTATCAGGATGAAAGAATGACCTGGTAGAAGATAATGATAGATTTCAATAAATACTTAGTTCAAAAAAATAGGGAGATGCTTTATCTCTTCTATGAATATGATCTATGACAAACTCAATGAGGAGAAAAACCAGACAATAAATATTTATCATAAAGTGCCCCCCCCTCAAGTTCTTCATTTTGGAAAATGATGAAAAACACTACTTCAGTGTTCTAATCTATGAAATGAAGATAATGTTCTTACTGCACAGGATAAATATGGGGGATTAAGTGAGCAAATGCACTGAAAGCTTTCAGCAAATGCTCAAAACACAGCAAGATTCAATAAATGGCAACAAAGGTATCATTTGTGAGATTTTATTTCAACTATTAAATTACTTTAGATTATCTGAGGTATTAGATGGAAAGATGACATTTGAAAATATTTGACTTAACGCCAGTTTTATTCACCAAGGTCACTCTTAGACATCACAATCACTGAATGTGATACACAAATATGTAAGGGATGAACCCTCAGATCAAAATCCATTTTTGCTGATAAATTTTAGTGAAGATCAATTAAGGGAGTCACCAAAAATTACATGTTGCCTTCTTTATCTGCCCCAGGTTCAGGTGGTGGGGTGCTTTGTTAATGCAGCTCTGGGGAGTTAGTTCTCTGGGCCTCAGATGCCTCTGGCAGTGGACAATGCTAATGGGACAGCAAAGCACACTGTCGACAACATAAAGCCAAGAGAATCTCCAAAACAGCAAGGCTCATTTTAACAGGACACTTTTCTTAGCCAGTGCTTTTAAAATAAATACCAGTGTATTTTTTATTAATAATCTGTTCTCTAAGACTGTATTCTGCTGACTGCCCCTTTTCAAATACTAACATTGTTCACTAACATTTTTCAAATACAAACATTTCTGATAAATTGTTATGATTTCCAAAATGATCAACTAGAGCAGTGGTTGGCAAACTCATTAGTCAACAGAGTCAAATATCAACAGTACAACGATTGAAATTTCTTTTGAGAGCCAAATTTTTTAAACTTAAACTTCTTCTAACGCCACTTCTTCAAAATAGACTCACCCAGGCCGTGGTATTTTGTGGAAGAGCCACACTCAAGGGGCCAAAGAGCCGCATGTGGCTCGCGAGCTACAGTTTGCTGACCACGGAACTAGAGCATTCCACCGTGGCATAAACCCCAATGTGGATGGCAAAATATTGACAATATTTGTGGTAAACAGGATAGCAGAATCAGGATACAAGATGAAAGAATGGCTTATAAATTTGTTTCCTGGCCCCTGCCTACCTCTGTTTATTGCCTTAGGATTGGAAATAGCTATTTTCAGAATATGAAATCTGAATTCTATCTACTACCTTGAATTGAGTTTTCACGTATGCTTTCTCGGAATGTCAGTATTTTGGATTTGAACTGTTAATTTAAATTTTAAAGACTCTCAGACTGTGTTTTCTCTGGAACTGTTAAGATTCTAACCTGAATAATACCTGTCTATTATTGTTGTGCACAGCCATATGCCAGCTCTGGCATCACCCTTTATGTACTCATGGTGGCCCACATTAAAAGAGTGTGTCTTTAAACTATAAAAACCTAAGGGGGGGGGGGACAATGCTAATGCTGTCCCCATTAGCACTGTTCACTGGCAGAGGCATTTGAGGGTCACAATCTGAGCACTCTGGGTTCTCACCTAGGGAATGATCTGGATACAAGAGCCAAGGTACTCAAGAGAATGCAGCACTGAGGTCATGACCTAGCCCACAAGAAAGATAAAGGCTCTGCCTCCCAATAGTGACTGAGAAAAGCTCAAGGCCCAAGGAATAGAGAGGCAGGCTCTACCTCATTTGACTCAGACATCCTCTCCCTGCAACAGCCCATACGCTAGATGCTTTCTAAGCCAGAAACTTAGTGGTGGAAATGGAAAATAATGCCAAAGGAATCCTGAACAACCTATTAAGGATGGTAATTGGAAACAAGACCTATTGGCTGAACTCATCCCCCATTTAGAACAATCCTAGCTTTTGTCTTTTTCCCTAAAAGATGCTTTTTAGCCTAGCTTCCTTCATTCTTCAAGTCCTGATGAATTTTTCCAGCTAGCTTGGGTAACCCATCTTCAACCAGCATGTGAACTACCTGGTATGGTGGCAAACACTCTCTGACCCACATTCTTGCCCAGGTCACCCAATCTCAGCACATGGCTGTCAGACCCCAAGCAAGTCTAGGGAACTGAGGCCTGAGAGGCTGTGGCAAAGTGGTAGGGATAAGGGCAGCTTCCAGAGCCATACTTCCTTATTAATGAACTTTCTCCAGAATAATTATTATGTTTCCTTTACCAATGATATTACTTCACCCAAAGAGGTATTTGTTACACTCACATAAAGTTGACTCTAAAATATGTGTCTTATTTAACTGTATTGGAGGTGGCGGAGGTGTGGGGGAAGAGAATATTATACATTTTAGACAACTTTCACTTTCTAATATTAGAAATAGGTAAGGCAATCCCACATGTATCCTTTTTACCCATTAGAACCATGTCAAATTATTTTTCCACACCTACTTGACTATAGTTATGTCAAGCTTTATAAAACATAAGCCTCACTCACTCTTGACATGATGCATTAAGGCCTAGAATAAAATGACTGCCAGGGACATGTTGAAGTGCAAGGACTATTATAAGACAGGCACTTATAATCCCAACACATTTTAGAGACTGACAGCCCAGAATTTAAATTCCAGATCTACATTACTAGCTGTGTGACCTTTAGCAAATTACATAATCTCTCTGTGCTTAACTTTTAACATCTATAAAATGTGAGTGCTAGTATCTCTCTCTGGAGTTCTTATGAGGATTAAATATTTATTTGACTAATAATCACACATAAACTATGTCAGGCACTCTGCTTCTAAGCACTTTGTAAATATTAACTCATTTAATTTTCATAATAATTCTATGAAGCAGGGACAATAATTGCCTCTTTTACAGATAAACTGAAACGATGAGATTAATTTTTAGTAAGTGGCAAAGCCAGGATTTGAATCCAGGCAGTTTGACCTCAAAAGTCCATGCTCTAAAGCACCACACTAAAGGGCCTCTCACAGTACCTAAAGCACATGCCTGGCACACAGCATAATGATAAGGATGATGGTAAAATACACAGTGCTCAGCCTCACACAGGAGTATGCAGCACCCTAGAGGCCCAAAGATGTGACTCTCATTTTATCAAAATGTGTTTAAATTGTTTTCTAAAAACGTTTTGGGGACCACAATGTTAATTAAGATGATACATAAAATGTAAGTACTTCCAGATTAAGTTTACATAGTATAGAAATCTCTAAAAATACAAATTAATACTACCGCTTTAGGAATTTTTAAGTAAGCACTAATAAATTAGTTTTAATCACTCTCCCAGCACTGAGAGCCTGGGTTTTCTCCTAATATTGTTAAATAAATCTTGCAAGTAATTAGCAGTTAATACTTTGGCCCTATCCACATTTAGCACTTGATTTATAAACTAGGTGCTCATTTTTATTCTCTCTTTTTGTTTTTGTTTGTTTGTTTCATTAATTCTCACCTGAGGGTATTTTTCCATTGATTTTTAGAGAGAGTAGAAGAGAGAGGGAAAGACAGAGAGAAACAGTCATGTGAGAGAAAAATATCGATTAGTTGTCTCCTGCATGTGCCTGACCAGGGCCCAGGCTGGGGAGGAGACTGCAACCAAGGTATGTGCCCTTGACCGGAATTGAAACCAGGACCCTTTGGTCCGCAGGCCGATGCTCTATCCACTGAGCAAAACCGGCTAGGGCAGAGGTGCTAATTTTTAAAAGAAAGTACTCAAATGTACTGAATATTAAATGTATTATATTTACTTTTTATAAAAAGTAGTATTATTTTCTCTGATTAATCCTATATAATAAAAGGGTAATATACAAATAGACTGAACAGCGGAATGACTGGTCTTTATGACATGCACTGACCACCAGGGGGCAGATGCTCAGTGCAGGAGCTGCCCCCAGCCTGCAAGCCCCAATCACCCGATGGGGCCTGATGACCAACCTGTTGGCCCCTTCCTCCATGGTCTTCCCCCGGCCAGCAGGCTCCGATTACCTGATGGGGAACAGAGAGCCAGGAGGGGCTGGCAGCGGGGGTTGGAGGGTGCGTGCAGGACCGGCTGCTGGGAAGATGGCCCTGATCACAGGCCAGGCCTAGGGACTGTACCCATGCATGAATTTTATGCACCAGGCCTCTAGTAATGTAATACATGCTCATTGTAGAAAACTGAGGACTACAGGGGTATAGAGGGAGTATAGAGAAGAAAACAAGAATCACTAGTAATTCAACATTATCTTTACTTTTCAATGTAGTTTTGGACATTTAATTTTCAGATGATGACAGCTTCTTTCTTTCAATTCTAAAAACACATGAAATTTCATGAACTGAAGTAATTATTGTCAAGGTGCCTCAAGAAAGAAATGTTATTCTAATAGCTGAGAAACATTAGCTCCACTGATCATTGTTTTAAATAATGAATGCTTTCTCCACTTCTTATGCTTAATGAAAACTAAGCCCAGTTCACAGACATGATTGACTGAATTCAAATAAAACATTTCTAAAAGACAATTTAAACACATTTTGATAAAATGAGAGTCATATGTTTAAAAACCGATTACTAATTAATGACAAACTTTGGAATTAAAATTCGTTCTCTTCCATAGCACAAATAAAGCCAATTCACTCAATTGATACCACTCAAGTATAACATGTTTTAGCTTGGTTCCAGATAGCTAACAAATAGAAACAAAAAAAATAACTTTTGTTCTTCTAAATGTAGAAGAACAAAATAAACTTTCAGTCAAAACCAAGACTATTTAGATAAATACCTATTTGGAAGGCATTTACATTTTTAGCATATTAACATCAATAGCCAAAGGCCAATGGCAAAATTAATAAAAAACAAAGAAGCCCAGCCAACATGGCTCAGTGGTAGAGCATCACCCTATGAATCAGGAAGTCACAGTTTGATTCCTGATCAGGAAACATGACTGGATTGCGGGCCCGATCCCCAGTGTGGGGCATGCAGGAGGCAGCCGATCAATAATTCCCTGGGATCATTGATCTATCTCTTTCTTCCTCTCTGAAATCAATAAAAATGTATTTTTTTAAAAAGCAAGGAAAATAATAATAAAAAGTAGTTAAGTAAATTGCCCCTCTCCCCTCCTCTGTAATCTAACAGTCTTGTGGAATCTTTCTGGGTTTCTACCATAAATAAACCTAAAGACTATTTAATATGATTTCATTTTGCTCTAATTTACAGGGCAGATAAGACTCTTTATGCACCTTTCAATTTTCTAAACAGGCAAAAATACTTAATGTTTAAAATGATCCTCGTAAGTATCTTTTGTCATTTTGAATCTGTTAATCAAATCAGTGAGCTCACAAATCAATTTAGTAAAAGCACTCTAATACTGTGGTAATTCAGTAGTCACATCAGTTTTGGGAAGTGACTCCTTCCACCTCAGAAAATTTAACTTGCAAAAATTTTCAGTTACTACACCTTATTTGATTTAATGTTAATCAAGCTAGCATGGGTTTTTATTACATGCTCAAATGGGTTTCAAAGCAAGTTGCTGATTTGCTATTTGAAGAATAAGCAGGTCTGTCGTTCTGCAGATACTCTTAATGGCCCTCTATGCCCTTTTTATTGCAGTGGTTAAGCACTAAAAATATTTTCATCATATTTCATTAATAGTGAAGAAACAAAGCAAGAATTATTTAGCTGAATTTTATAAAACCTAGAGTTCCCATAAACTTCACATACGTTTGGGTTCCCAGGCTGATTAGCACACTCAATATATTGTACTATGTCAAGGTAACGAGTAGATAGATTCCTGATTTTGATTAGTGAACATTACTTTACATGGGCCATGTTCTTTATCCCTCACACTACACCACCACCAGCATCACCACTTAAATTCCAGTCAGCTTTCTGCCCCAAACTTCATGCCCCATTACCAGCCATCCCCCCTGGTGTAAGAGGCACTCCTGGCTTATAAATTAGCTCACCCAAGTATGCTAATCAAAGCAGGGATCTGATCTGAAATATGTGGAATTAGATTTTTCTTCACACTGGATGTTGCCTAACCAATCCTGACTCCATTTTGCAACTTTCCACATTTGTAAACTTTCCTTTTAATTGGAACCAGAAACTGAAGGAAAAGGATGACTAGGAAATCTGGCACTAGAGTGCAGCAAACCCTGCAGAAAACAAGCAGACTCATGCCTGCTGGGAAATGTAGTCAGGACTAGTCTCTGAACACAACTGCTTTGAGTCTAAAGAAACAGCTTGATTCCCTGAGGACAGAATAAAACTAAAATCATAGCCCTTTGTTGTGAAAAGATCATTAAAAATGACCTGGCCAAACCCTCCCCCACCCCCATTTTCTTGATGAACTGTGGTGAAGCATTAGTTTAAATTACTGTAATCCAAATATTCAAGTGTCTGCTATGTTCTGGGTATTAGCTCATGGTTTCTTCAGTACAAAAGCCAGACTAAGCTTTCAACAACAAAAAATTATCCACTGGACTTTTTTTACTGGGATACATAAAAGATAAAGTTTATGGTACAAAACCGGCAACAGTCGATGAATTGAGGGCACACAAATACCAAATATGAAATGGTTCTTGATGCTTGGGATTCCATTGCTTTGCATTATCAGTAGTGCCTGGACCAGGATGGTCATCAATTTGAAAACAGGTATTGACAAAAAAATTATTCATTTCTGTAGATTCTTTTAAATTTTGAAAATAAACTATATGGGAATAAACACTAACTTTATATTCATTCCAAGTGTGTATACATTTTTTGGGAACACCCTATATATTCAGACTTTGATCTGAAAGTTTTATTAGAATGCTTTCCAAACATATGTCAGTAATTAAATAAAAATTATTCTCAATCACATAAATTACAACTCTGAATGAGGTAGGATATTATCTTCTGTTTCTTAACTGATTAATGGGTCATACTTCCTGTCTCTAAATACTAACTCAATTACTGATCTCTCTAATGATGGATCTGAATGCCTGAAATTATTCTTTGTAGCTTAACATTCATCCTACATCAGAGAAAAACAAATTTTGCTACTGTGTTTTTATTCCCAGCCTTAAGCAGTCAATAACAGGGTCATGTGGTTATCAAAACAAATTTCTAATAATTTGTTATTAATATTTATCTATTATATCACATATCTTGAAGATATTGTTAAATATTAAATTCAATGTTTTCCTAAGCATTTAATAAAGTATGACCGATTTTTGAGCTTTAAAATAATGCTCTTTTCTTACACATCACCTAAAGAATAAAATGAATAAAAGAAAGGAAAAAAACAGTTTTTTCCCCTTCATAATTCTAAGTTTGGTTAAATGCCACAAATGAATTGTGTCTTCTAATTTACTAATAAGCACCAGTCACTGATTTTTTAGGTATACCTTCAAGAGGCAGACTGAAAACCCCACCTCTCTCTACCCCTGATCTCTATTCCTCTGACCCACAGATTCAAACCTGAGATACCTGAACTACAGATTTCATGCTTGACAGCTCTAGGGGAAATGCAAACCATGTGATTACCACAAGGGAACCCTTGACAGAGCAACTTCCAGCTTAGCCCCTTAGGGCAAGTGCCAAGACCATTGCCTATTAATTGAGGGAATGTGCAAGGATGGAAACCTCTTTCTTCCTTTAAATATCCTACTTGGGGCTTCATGGTGCCAGCAAGGCTCATACGCTACTGGTCTTCACAAAGTTTTTCCCATTATTTGCAGTTAGATTTTCTAGCATAGAAGCTGAAAAGTGAATCATCCTTGCCCTAGCCTTTTTGGCTCAGTGGATAGAGCATCGGCCTGCGGACTGAAGGGTACCGGGTTCAATTCTGGTCAAGGGCACATACCCAGGTTATGGGCTCCATCCCCACTAGGGGATTATGCAGGAGGCAGCCGATCAATGATTCTCTTGCATCATTGATATTCCTCTCTCTCTTCCTCTCCCTTCCTCTCAAAAATCAATAAAGTTATTTTAAAAAGTGAATCATCCTGTTTCTTTGTTTGTTCTTTATTATTTCACTTAACATTAAGCCTCTACAATTTACCCTTCTCTGACTTTTTCATTTTTTGAGAATAAGGGCAAGAACCTTGGAAGCAACTCAAACTTCGCTCTGCCCACAGCAGCAGTGTGACCTAGGGCAAGTTACTTATCTCTCTGTATCTTAATTCCTTCTACTAAAATTAGTAGTACTACTACTACTACCACCACCACTAATTTCACAGGGCTGCTGTGAGGAATAATAAGACACAAAGTACCTAACAAGCAGTATGCATAAAGGCCCTGCCCTTCTAGAAAATACGTTCTTGGCTCTAGCACTTTCTAACTCTTGTTACTGAAACTGTCTAGGTCTCCATTATTGAATCTGTAAAACCAAAGAAAATAACACAAAGCCCCAGGTATGTAGTGAAGACTAGAAATAATTTATATAAACCAGTTAGCATAGTATCTCAACAAATGTTAGTCTTAAGTTAAAAATATTAGCTCCCTCCCCCCCCAAAAAAAACAAACGAGCTCCCTTCCTTCCAACTTTAAGTTGTGTTGCTGAGTGTCCCTAAATTGGTTGCTTTTCACTCGACCATTTTGATTTATCCGTCAGTATATATCTAAGCCTGTACTGTGGATTCTAGGAAGCAGGACTGCCTATCTGCTGGTGCCTTCCCTTCAAGTTTGAAGTAGACACCAACTGATTAAACACATATAGAGAAGCAAGAGAGGCTATAGCGGCACCAGTGAGCACTATAAAGAAATTTTGTTTAATGCTGTAATAGGGTTTAGGTGCTTCTCAAGTGCAATAATGTGCGCTATACTCCAGCTTTAAATAAATTAACGTGAGCGATAGGAGCCTATAGACAGTAAATACTTAAATTCTTGGCAGAAGATCAAGAAAGACAATACAAAAGGCACTAACTAAAAACAGTCCCAAAACTCCAGAAGCAAGGAGTCAAAAGCAATAGAGAAAAGTTATACATGTAGCCATAATTTAGTGGCGAGTCTGAACTGAGCCCTCAAAAGCAGCTTTTGTTTTTCTGAGTTTTTATTTTTTATTTTTAAGATTTTAAATAATAATCTTTAACACTCAAGACCATGTTTATCTCTGGCTGTGGAATTTTGCAATTCTTAGATTCTAACAAGCAACTATTCTGATTTGTCAGTCATTCTGATTTGTTAGAACAATGTAAGTCGATCACAATTCATCTAAGTTTCAAGACTTTAGAACTTTATCATGGTTCTAAGCTTATGGATGTTACATGGATCCCAAAGAGTATATTCATTCACCAAAATACCTAAACAAAAACATCAATTATCTAGCATTATGGCATACAGCAGTATAATGCCTAGGGGCAAAGTTCACTCACAGCAGCTCTCTACCATAAATGAACACCCAGTCTGTAGGCGATTCATAGTACAAGCTTATGACTTCAGTCATATACAAATCCTATAAAGCAATTCATCATCTTTTAATATCTTGGACCCATAGGAGAGAGGAAAAAAATAAAAAGAATTTCTTTATAACTCTCTGGATCACTCAAGGAGTTCTGTTAGACATTATCTGTTTTTGTCTTCCATTGCTGCTAAGCATGCACTTTCCTCTCTACTTAACCAAATCTTTCCTTAAGAGAAACCATGGTGATGTCTTTGTTATGCTGTTTCCCTCACTTTGATTCTAACCCAAGCCATCTAAACCTTAGAGTTGTCAAAACCCATTTAACTTCATGAATCTCTGCTCTTCACTAGAACGAACCCACACCAAGATCTCCCAATTTTCACATTCAGTGATTATTTATTGCTTCATGTCTTTCTTTCCTAATCATACTAAATTATGTGACAGAACTCTGTCAAGTTATATTACTCATGTGCACCAAAAAACAAAGCAAGATCATTTTAAAAAACTGCTAGAAAAGATACTCATGGAATGTAAATAACAAAAACAAATTCTAAAATTAGTAAGTCTGATAAAACAAATATTCAGAGTGAATATAAAGCATGTTTTTCTTTCAAATAGTTAATAGTTCTACATGCATATACTTGGGATTGATCTTCAACATACCATCACTATCTATCTAGTAAGTAAAATAAAGCCATGGAACAATGGGTAGAGTATGTATACCAAGTTATACAGATATACTATCTGTATGAAAGAGAAATGTATAGATGCATGCTGGTGTATAAACTAGTCTCTGGAAAGATAAAAGGAAACTGGTAATAGGAATTAACACTAAGAAATTGGCTGACTGGGAAGTGAGTGGGGAAGAGACTTACTTTTTCACCTACCCATTTTGTGCCATTTAAGTTGTATACTATATACATGTATTTACCCCTCCAAATAATATTTTAAATAGAATAAAACAATTACTTAGAGAGTTTGTTTGTTGAAAACATTTTTAGATATGTGCGTTTTAGTGATTAACACAAGAATTAAAATGTTCCACAGTGCATGATTCATTGTGATAGAGACCCTTACCCAATCATTTATTGGGTAACTAGGCAGACTATATATATCCTCACCCCATACAACGTTAAACTGATACATTTTTATCCTAAAAAGTTATCTATAACAAATAATCAATAATCCCATCTACATTAAATTTGTAATCATTAACCTTTTTAGTGAAGACAGCATGAAGAAATGAGATAGTGGTTGTGAAACTAGAAACACATGGAATTCAATACTCTACTTTCTAGCTGTATGACTCTCAGCTAATCATTTAATTTATTTGAACAGCAATTTCCCTCTTAAGGGCAGAGGCCAGGGCCAATTATTTTTTGTAAAGTTTTATTGGGGCAAGCTATGCCCATTTGCTTGCATATTGTCTATGGCTGCTTTTGCAGTAGAATGTCAGACTTGACTGGTTTTGGCAAAGACCATATACCCTGCAAAGCTGAGAATATTCACTATCTGGCCCTTTACAGAAGTTTATCTGCCCCTGCCTAAGAGGAATGCAGACAGGCCACGTCTATATTGAAATTCTTTGTAAGCATTAAGAATGTAAAGCTCCACTCTGAGCAGGCAGCAGTCAAAACTATTTTCAGAATAACATAAAGACATTATTCATCTTTTTCATCTGATTTCCCCCCAAGTACACAATGGAGTTTCCCAGAGGCTACATGATGTGTGATGTCACAACAGACTACATGCAGGAGCAGACACGAGATACAGCTGTGTTCCCTTAAGCCAGACATTAAAGAGATTTGAAAAAACTGTTGCTCTTCTGACTAAATATTTTTCTCTTTTAGAGAATTGTTCTTTTATTTAAAAATGGGCTATGTGCTTTAACATGAAATGGGTTTATTATTGCTATTTTTAGTTTTTTTCAGTTTTAGCTCTTTGGAGTAAATATTGGTAAGTTTAATCCACATAAATAAAATCTCTCTTGAGTGCTCAGTAAGGTTTATAGGTGTTTTGAGAACAAAAAGTTTGAGAATCCACTATACCAGTGGTCGGCAAACTGCAGCAGTTTGCCGCTCTGTTGATTAATGAGTTTGCCGACCACTGGGATAGGGGCTTAATCACAAGGAACAACAACAGCCTGTAATTATTGGAATCGAGAGTCTAGCTCAGTGGTCAGCAAACTCATTAGTCAACAGAGCAGCAAACCGCAGCTTGCAAGCCACAGTTTGCCGACCACTGCACTATACTATAGCTCTAATGCATCAGAATGATTAACTGGCTTACAGAACAGCCTATAGACATGGCATGATTTGGATTTAGAGTCTACCACGACATCAATAACACCACCACCATCCAACAGGCAGTTTAAGGAGAGAAATTTAGTAATTCTAATTAGAGGCTCCCTGGAGTACTTGTGAAACTTTTTACTCAAAACTTTGAAATAAGACAACTTGTCCTTTCAATGTTATGCAGGAGAAATGCCCATCCAAGAATTACCTACTGCCTCCTTTACCCACTGTGACCACAGCACCCCAGAACACTGCAGCAAATTCACAAGGGTGTGGTGGGATATTTTTAATTTGGGAGTAAAGAAAACAGCATTTGTCAGAGACTATACAAACTACTAGCTCAAGCTACTACAGTGTCAACATTAAACTGTGCTATAATCCCTGCAATCAAGTCAAGTGTTTGTGAAACTGGATTTTCAGCGTTGTGATAGAAAGTAAAATCTACATGGACAGGAAATAAAAGTAGAGGTGTCCAATCTGATTCCAAGATTTGAGATGTTGTACAGTGCCCAGCAGGTATGCATGTTCTAATTAATAAGCAACTGTGGTTATTTAAGACTAAAATAAATTTTCCCGGGCTGTTATGCGTTAGGTAGTTGGAGAGGCGACCTGTACATCAAAAGGTGGGGGGTTCAATTCCCTCTCAGGACATATACCCAGGCTGTGGGTCCAATCCCCAGTCAGGGCCAAGTAGAAAGCAGCTGACTGATGTTTTTCTCTCACACATTAATGTTTCTCTCTCCCTCCTCTCCTCTAAAATAAATTTTTAAAAAATAATGAATTTATATGCATTATTTGCTCAAATAGCTACTACATTAAAGGGGCACAAACACCTATTAATTTTCTATAAAATTTAGCTGCTCAAATGCTCTCTGACCTGGTTTTTACATCTGACCTGTTCCTTCACTAATTAATGAGTTGATTAAAATGTTTGGCATTTGTTCATTTTATATTTGCATCAAAGTCCCAATTTTATCTTGTTGTAAATTATACTTTAGTATACTGAAGTTGTCCTTTTCCAGTGTACCTAGGAATAACTATTTTAAAGAGCTAAATTCTTAAAGATTTCACTAACTCATCATCAAGCACTGTGGATATATAGGAATACAAAAAGGATCAAAAAGACTTCATATATACTATGTGTAACAGTTAATAATGCAGATTTTGTAATCAAAGAAAACACGATAATTTCAAGAGAAACATCAAACCTGCTTTATTCAAAGTAATGCCCATCACTAACTACACATGTCCCCCATCTTTCAGGTAATTTGTGGATACTGTCCCAATAGAACTTTTCTTGTTTTGAGGCAAACCAGACACCTAATTTTCTACTTCTTCGTACGTTTTGAAGTGCTGCTCAGAAAGTGTGTGCACCATCAATCGGAACAAGTGGTAATCTGAAGGAGCAAGGTCTGGTGAATACAGTGGGTGGGTTAATACTTCCCAGGCAAGATCTTTTAACGTGTCTTCAACTGGTTTTGAAGTGTGTTATGGTGCGTTATCATGAAGCAAAATTACTTTGCCGTGTCTTCTGGCACATTCTGGTCGTTTCACGATCAAAGTGCAGTTCAAATTGATTATCTGTTGTCAGTAGTGATCAGTATTAACGGTTTCACCTGGTTTTAGAAGCTCATAATATATCATACCTTCCTGATCCCACTAAACACAGAACATTGTCTTCTTTCTGAAGCGATTTGGCCTTGTAGTTGATGTTGATGGTTGACCTGGATCAACCCATGATTTTGTGCATTTTCATCCAATAATGTTTGTAATTGTTGGTCTTCAAACTTTTTCAGTTGACCTGGACATTCTTTGTCTTTCACATCAAAATCATCACTTTTAAAGCATTTAAGCCAGCGTTCACAAGATGGAGCATGTTCACCATAAGCTTTCCGAAGTATACGATAACTCTCAGCAGCACTTTTCTTCAAAATAAAGTAATGAATTAAAAATTCCCACAAATGCTCTTTTTTGGCACAAAATTCGACATTTTTAAGCGTAAAAATATCTATGACGTTAACACCTTCAGCAAATTTGACATATGAAGTTTTGAAGCTTGTTGTCAATACAACAAAACAGCATACATATTGCATACATATCAACATATGTGTAACTCCATCTATTGAAAAAAATCCGCATTATTAACTGGTATACCTAGTACTCTCGAGTTCAAATAAAGGACATATATATGTGTTAGAATAAAATTATACCGTCTCATAATTCTACTTGGTTTTAAGCATTTTCCAATTTATAATAAATATATTAATCCTTTCGTAATCAGAAAAATACACTCTACTGTTCGTTTTTTATAATGTTTGGGATGATTTACGAACACATTCTCCAAAAAAGCATCATTAATGAAAGTTTTAAAAAGTGAATAAGTAGTATTAAATTAAATTCCTTCAAATAAAACATTTTTGTATTTTTTATTAAACTAAGAACACAAAGAAACAAATGGATATATTTGTACAATTAGCACCTTTTAATGCCAGTAAACTGAAAATATAGATAATTCAGTTTACCCTCAACCTTTCACCTATTTCTTGTATATATTTTTATTTCATGTCAAGCATTCTTATCTAGACCATTCTCACTTTAAGCTATAGAAGTGATAACTGTGTTTAAGAAGTTAAAAAGAATAGAAAACACATCCTCCTTTCTGATGCTCTTATGAGGAATGGGTAGGGAAAAACACAAAGTAAGTGCAGAAATATGTTTCTAGATCTGTTGAATGATGCCCATCCAAAAAAAAAGAAAATTCTTCAAGTGTTGGTGATTTGTAAGCAGCTTCCTTCTTTTTTCATCTGACAAATGTGAATACTGGATCCATTTCTGTCTGGATCATTTTTCAGCTATGCTATCTCCTTTATTACCCAGAGTAGTTATCTCATCTTACTACTAAAGATACTTGGTCTAACACTATTTAGAGCTCTCTTTAATACATGAAATATCAAAAATAGACTATCACACTTGATGTGAACCTTAATAGTCAAAGGAACCTCTTTATAACATCATATGTATCTAAGACCAAAATCAAATCTATGAAAATACTTGGTATAAAATTGGTGAATTTTATGGAAATTTCACCATCTTCTATTAATGCATAGTTTAGAGAAAACATTCTATATAATAAAAGACTAATATGCTAAGTGTCTGCTGACACCAATCAAAGGGTAATATGCTAATGGTATGCTAAGGCCACTCAACTGCTCGTTATGATGTGCACTGACCACAGGGAGACAGACAGTCGACCAGTTGACCAGTTGCTATGACATGCACTGACCACGAGGAGGCAGACAGTTGACTGGTCAACCTCGCTATGACGTGCACTGACTACCAGGGGGCAGCTGCTCTGACTGGTAGGTTAGCCTACTGCTGGGGTCCGGCCGATTGGGACTGAATGAGATGGGCTGGACATGCCCTGGAGCCCTCCCGCAGTCCCTCCCTGGCTGGCCAACCTCCTGCGTCCCTCCCCAGGCCCAACTGTGCACCAGTGGGGTCCCTCAGCCTGGCCTGTGCCCTCTCGCAATCTGGAACCCCTTGGGGGATGTCAGAGAGCCAGTTTCGGCCCAATCCTGCAGGCCAGGCCGAGGGAACCCACTGGTGCATGAATTCGTGCACCAGGCCTCTGGTAAGATTTAAATATAAAAACAATATCAAATGATTTAAAGGAGTAAAAATGAAATTGTTCACAATGCTATTCCTGACTTATGATCACTTAATTTTGAAAAGTTTATCAGTTTCATTCATAATATAGTGACTAGTATATAAAGTATATAAAATGTCATGGAACTAGAAAGAAATGTTTGGAACAGGCTTTAAATAATTTGTCTAGTCATTCATTCAGCCACTTACAACCTATACAAAGTAGACATCATTATTATTACCTTTATTATTATTATTCTGCTCAGTTTAGAAAACAAAAATCACAGGAACAGAAACTTAAGATACAGTGAGTAGACTGCTATGACTAAGCACACGAAGAGCTTAATTAGGATAGGAGTTATATTAAAAGTCCCAAACTTCAATCATTTATTTCCAAAGAAGCAGCCTAGTGGATGGCAGATTCTGGCTCATCAGTAATCTGTGTAATAACGTGTATGTGCATCACTTTCTTAAAAAAGTCACATGTACAAAAAGTTCTAATTCCTGAATGCAACATTTACTAGCACAATCCTCAATACTTCTATGTGCTCATCTGCCTTATCCTATCTGGTGTCACCCTAGCCTCAGCTCCAAGTTGGCTCCTCAGTAAACTTGGAAATACCTGATTTGTTCAAAGGAGTTACAGGATGCACTGCATTCTTCCTTAAAAGAGATCAAAAATACAAGCTTGTCAATGTCACAACTGAAGGCTTTTCCATGATGTACTCAGCAGAATTAAAAGAGCTCTGAAACTTGGAAAGCGTAGTTTACAGAAAATCAAAGCACAAACACAGAATTCTTTGTCCTATGGCATCTATAGAACATACCCTGTATTGTACTTCATTCCCCGAGCCATGTTCCAATGTGCCAGTGCTATCCCTCAACTGAAGAATCTTCTGGTGTGAAATGTACTAACAAGGATTTTATTGCGTATTCACTGTGTGTGTTTAGCACCATGTGCTTGTAAGAAAAAAGGAGGCCTTGCCTGCAGTGTCCCGTATTAACTTACTTTTATTAACTCATAAAACATGATTAAACTAATGATGATAATCTCTGTTTGGTTATTAAGAAAAAAAGAAAAGAAAAAGGTTACAAAACTACCTGAAAAGCATCCAATTTTTTAACTATTATCACCTCTGAGTGAACCGATCTTTCAATTTAACATTTTTTTCTATGCATAATGTTTGTGAAAATACAGAGCAGAGTGCCTCGTACATGAAACATACTTAAACACCACAGACACGCCCTAGCCGGTTAGGCTCAGTGGACAGAGTATTGGCCTGCGGACTGAAGGGTTCCAGGTTCAATTCCGGTCAAGGGCATATGCCCAGGATGTGGGCTCGATCCCCACTGGGGGCCATGCATAAGGCAGCCCATTAATGATTCTCTCTCATCATTGATGTTTCTATCTCTCTCCCCCTCTCCCTTCCTTTCTGAAATCAATAAAAATATGTTTAAAACAAAACCAAAAAAAACCATAGACAGTATCACTTAGTTTCATCGTGGGCTCTTATTAAATGTTTATCTCCTCCCTTCCTAGATCCAAGTTTTCACCTTGCAGCTACTTGTAACAAATAAAGCAAGAACTCCACAATCAATATCTTTATCTTCCACTCCCTCTGAAAGTTAACTACTACCTGAACTTCACCACTACACTGAAACGCTAGTTATGTTCACCAAGTCTACATAACTGCCTAATCTAGTCTTCTTAAACTGGATTTTACAAGGCCTCCATGGCAGTCACAGCTGATTAATTTGAAACTTTAAAAACCCTGGGTTTGGTGACACCAATACTCCTTGTTCTCATCTTTCATTGACCTTTCTTAGTCTCCTTTACATGTTCCTCTTTTCTAGCCATCCTGTAAATGCTGATGCTCTCCAAGACTTGAACCTCATCTCTCTTCTCACTTTTCACACAATTCTCAAGTATAGTCAAGTGACAAAATACATAGTATTTTTATATATCTTTCATCAGATAAACTAGCAGAAAATGACTACATATTTTATAGACCCTTGGAAAAAAAGAAGCTGCAAAACTATGACACATGATGAGATAAATCCAAATTGTCCCATTAATATTCTTTTATGGATTGCCCATCAGCTAGCTCTTGTTCACAGATAAGTGCACAAAGCACCACATGTACCAAGTAAATTTATGAGAGAAACTGAAAAAATGATCACTAGTGATCTTATTTTTCTGAACATTGGGAGAAGATTCCCTTTACCTTTCACACTGTAAGTATCTGTTTACATGTCTGCTTACCCTCTAGATAAGAGATCCCTTTCCCTGCCTTTTCATCTTTACAGCTCTAGAAGGAAACACAGATGACTGGCCTATAACAAGGAGAGAAAAAGGAAAGAGGAGGATGGGTAGAAGAGTGAGCAGTGGCTTGGCTGGCACAGCTCAGTGGCTGAGCCTCGGCCTATGAGCCAGGAGGTCACCGTTCAATTCCCCATCGGGCACATGCCTGGGTTTCGGGCTCGATCCCCAGTGAGGTGCGTGACATAAAAAACATAATTAGAATATTTGAAAGTATATGAGGCTATTTGAACTATCATCTAAGAGCAGGGCAGCTTTGCAAATGAAGAAGAGACAGCTAATTAATTCAGAAAATGCACTAGCAAGTTGGTTATTTGTGTTTACCAATATTTATATTAGCCCAACTACTATAAACCTGATTCCTAGAAAAGATCAAAGGTGCAAACTGTCATTTGGGGCAATCAATTATTTTGCTAAAAATGGCATTCAAAGACTAAAATTAATAGCCTGAAAATTGCAATAATCAAATGTGGGCTGGAATTAGACTAAATTAGAAAATGAATAGCTCTCTAAAAGAAAGAGATTCTATGACTGGAATGATTTCTAAATCATTTTTAAAATATTTATTTCCACTGGTTTGTTTTTAAGCAGCTTGTTAAAGGCTTTTTCAAGTTCAACATACTTTCAAAACCATAATTTTTTAATGTTTGATGTTAGTTGTCTTAACTCTTCAGGACAAAGCCAAAGTTTTCTTTCCTACTTATTACATTCCCAAGGATATGAACAACCAAACATATGTCACTATAGAGAAAAAATGACATGAATATATTTATTTTATCTTTTTGGACCTGCCTGGTCAAATTTATTATACATACACACACACATATATATATAATTTTTCTAAAATTATCCTGAGCATTATCTCATATCAAACATTGAGAACTCTATTTTATAGTCCACAGTAAATGATTTAGTTTTGCTATCAATATGGAATTTATAGCTCAAGAAATTATATGCTATTAATCCAACAGGGGGAACCCTGTTCATCAGTATAGTCATTTCTTCCCACTATTAGAATTATTTTAGCTACATAAAATGTCATGTTTTCAATCGTATTTTTAACCTATTGAACAAAATTAAATGTTAGTATTACTATACTTTATACATAAGAGTACTATTCTTTAAAATATATTCCTTATATTTGTATCTAAAGGCATCAAATGAGAGTATTCCTACAAATAATAATTTGTGCATACAATTTGTTTAGCACTGGGCAGCAAATTCTCCTAAGATAGTAACTCCTACTCAATAACAGCAAAAAACAAATGTTGCCCAGGAAAAACTCAACACCTTATCCGAAGGCAAATAACTTGTAAAGAAAGGTATGGAATGTGATCCCAAATCTTATCATTCTAAATGTCCTTCTCCACAGTGTCACTCTCTCCACCTAAAATGACAACCACTGAGATCTTCTGTCAGCATCCACCAAGAAGCTCTTTTAGCACTCAGCAAATAAAAGTGGAAAAGTAGTTACAGTTAATAAAGCTTTATAACAGCAAATGCCAAATTCAATCTTCAGTTTTAAATTTTTCTGTTAATGTGTTTTAAAATGTGTTTGTTTTTTTCAAAATCATTAACACTTAGGGGAGTAGAGGGGGGCAAAATGGGTAAAGGGGGCCAAATGTAGGATAACAGAAACTAGACTTTCAGTGGTGAACATGCAATAGAGTAAACAGATATACAATTGTAATGTACACCTGAAATTTATGCAATTTTATTAATATTATCCCAATAAAAATATTATTAACATTTCTACACTACCAAAAAAAATCCGTATTCAATCATGAGCATAGAATCTAAATATAATAAAATAATTCCATTACATTGCTCAGAATTATTTACATCTATTGGTTGGCTAAAGTAGGAAGACTTTTGGGATCTAAATTAAGTGTGAAGGTATATAAACTCTATATAAAATAGATTCATAACTACATTTGACTTTTATACATTATTTCTTAAATATTAAAATACAAATTGCTGCCTAGGCGGTGTGCTCAGTGGTTGAGCATGGACCTATGAGCCAGGAGATCACGGTTCAATTCCTGATAGGGCATATGCCTGGATTTCGACTTGATCCCCAGTGTGGGGTGTGCAGGTAGCAGCCAATGATTCTCTCTCATCATTGATGGTTCTCTCTCTCCCTTCCTTTCTGAAAGCACTAAAAAAAAAATTTTAAATATATATTTTTGAATTGCTCCTCTTTCAATCATTATTTTATTTCTACTTTTCCTCTTCATCCCTCAAATTCCTGTCACATCATCACACATTTAGGACCGGCTCAGTTAACTCACCAGCGAGCAGCTGTGGGAATGCACACTAGGCATAGCAAGCCATACTAAGAATGGTATGGAGATCCTTATGCTAAAGCAATTCCATAGTTAACCATTTAGACTCACCAACATTAAAAGCCACAACTTTAACCATTCAGAAAGTTGAGGGAAAATGCAAAGACTAATTATGTCCTAAGAACATATGCATTGGTCAGACCAAATCAAAATAAATAAAAGAAAAAATTCCTCTTCCTCAATCAAAGCATCTGTAAATAGAATCACACCTTTACACACCCATACATACTGGCACCTTTCTAAAAGTATCATTATCCTTGTCCAGACAAACTCTGATATACATAATACCTACTATGTTCTATTTAAATAAGTCCTAAAGAATTTTAAATGTACTAAAGGAGGAAAAATATTTCAAGGAACTTCATGGTGATTTGAGGAAATGCTGGGGGGGGGGGGGGGCGCAGAGCGCCAGTCCCTATTTTATCAGATTTGAAGAAACCAAACTTTCATAAATTAGATTTGGTTAATGAGCAGATTCCACAACCACTTCATCAAAGCTTTAGACATAAAGCCTGCTAATTGAATCTCTGGTAGGAAATTAAGAAAGTAAAGGTTCCAAAAGAGGCAAGAGTTGATAGCCAAAATTCTGGCAAACTACCCAAAAGATCTAACCTTAGAGCTTCCATAAAAGGCTTCAAGGGGCTCTTAGCTTAGGACAAGTATGATAGTAAAAAAATAAAATAAAAAAGAATAAAGATTGTGTACCCTGCTCTTCAGAAATGAAATAATCACCATCAACTTATGATTCTAATTAAACCTATCCTGTGCTCAGAGGTAAGTGGGTAAATATTTGATTTTGAGTGTTTTGTTTATTGGTTCTGGTTTGATTAATCTAAGCCTCCATTTTTGTTTAGTATCAAGGACTGCCTTTGATAGTTAAAGGTTTAGCACTGTTTAGAAGTAATTCACAGTCCTCGTCTGACAATTATCAAGGATGTGTTGATTGAGGGGCATCAATCCTATAAATATTGTCACCATTTGAATTCATCTATTTTTAAAGGTTATGCCATATTATACTTTAAAGAAGAAAAATAAAGAATAATAAAAATAACAAAATATTTCAATTCTAAATAGTGTGGTAATAAGGAGCTTACATATATATAGGCAATAGTGATAATCAACTTTCTAGTTCAATTTTTAATATTCCACAGAAATTTTGTAATGCAGTGTTTAATAAAATATGATCCAGAAATCTATTGTAGTACATATAAACTACTAGCATTATTAGAAAGTAAACAAATAAGCTGCTTCTCCCACCCACCTCTTCCCCAAATAGTTGTAGTCAAGCAAAAGCAACCAAAAACCAAGAGCATTCTAAACACTTACCTTTTGTTGACTGGCTTTTCATCCTTTTCATATGGTCGAACAAACCATTTCCCAATCCTAACGAAGTTCTTATCCATTAGGCACCTATGATAATTACATCAAGAATTATTTTTATAGTTTCAATAATAAACTAGGAAGTCATTGCATCAATAATCACAAATGGCATACATCATTGGAAATAAAAAACATCAGCAATTAAACTGTCAAAATGTTTCCTTATCACTGAGATTTTCAAAATTTCCTCACTGTGAAGATATGACAAAATTCTGTAAGGTAGGATAATATTATCTTGCAAGATCACTTGCAAGATTTATAAAGTGTTCTTCAATCAACAGTCCTAGGAAAGCATTTCACTTTAGAAATAAATCCTAGTTCCTTACTACCACTCAAAATTCACTGTTTCACGAAGAAAAAAAAAACACAGCTGCTAAAAATGAAAATGATATCAGGGTGGGGTGTGTGTGTGTGTGAGTGAGTGTGTGCGTGTGCGTGCGCGCGCCTTGCCATATGGTTCCAAATAATTAACTACACAAGCAACTTGACTCCAAAGTTGGCATGCCCCAAGCTCTAATCTTAAAGCCATGAGCAGACCACATATTGGAATACAGGTGCCACAGCAGCGGCACAGCCTAACGCCACAAGCCATTTCCCAGATGGGACAATTAGGAGGGTTAGAAGGGAGCCACCACAAACTTTGGGTTCTTTTGTGTCCCTCAAATTATGAAATTATAAGTATGACAGTTTTCATAAATTAAAAAGTCCAAATATCGTTTTCCTCTACCACACTCTCAAACAAACTGCACTTTAGGTTATCAAGAAGTGATAGTGCCTGGCTAGCGTGGCTCAGTGGTTAAGCATGAGGTCACAGTTCGATTCCCAGTCAGGGCATATGCCTGGGTTGGGGACTTGATCCCCAGTAGGGGGTGTGCACGAAGCAGCTAATCAATGATTCTCTCTCATCATTGATGTTTCTATCTCTCTCCCTCTCTCTTCCTCTCCGAAATCAATAAAAATATATATATATTTTTAAAAAGTTATAGAGCTGCGCAGATTCACTAAATTTTATATAACTTCATAACAGAGTAACTTCACCAGTATCAAAGCCTTTACCTTACCACTCTAATCTATGCCAAACACATAGGCAAAGAAGTCTCCTTTTTCTAGAAACGGCAGTGCTTCCAAGTCCCAACCAGATAACAGAAACCCATATAATTTAAGGGCTCAAGAAAGTTTTTCAGCTGATTTCCTTCTATTAGGAACTCCATTACATTGGGTTTCTACTATGCCCTAGTGCAGTGGTCGGCAAACCGTGGCTCGCGAGCCATTTGCGGCTCTTTGGCCCCTGGAGTGTGGCTCTTCCACAAAATACCATATGCGGGCGCGCACGAACAGTGCGAATGAAGGAGTACCCTAATTAAGTTAATAACAATGTACCTACCTACATAGTTTAAAAAATTTGGCTCTCAAAAGAAATTTCAATCGTTGTACTGTTGATATTTTGCTCTGTTGACTAATGAGTTTGCCAACCACTGCCTTAGTGGATGCTCCCTCCTCTAGCCAAGCACACTCTATTATTCCTCTCCTCTCCAAAATCTCTTTAAGGTAGGCTCTTTTGTAGGCCTACTCTCTCCTCAAACATCCATTCTAGTGCAATTACAAAAACCAACAAAAAATTTTTACTTTTTAAGAATTTTAAAGTCTTAATTTTTCCATCCTAAAAATATTAAATACATAGATTATCTTAAGGTGAACATGTTTCTCTGTTCATTCACAATTAGACATGTGCTTTCATTCACTTGTGTCTATAGTGTCTAGTGTCTCTTCCTTTAAAGCAGTGGTCACCAACCTTTTGGACCTCACGGACTACCAGTGGTCTGCGGACCACCAGTTGGCAACCGCTGCTTTAAAGCACATACCACTTAGGTCTACAGACTCATTTTCCTACTGTCCTTTAGAGAATTGCACACAGTTACAATTCAGGAAAATGGGAATTTACTGATTAATCATGTCCTGCTCCTGTTACTATATTATACTTCAATGTTGCCATGTTATATCACCATTTCTTCACTTGGGGCTGAACCTACATTGTGCTCTGGTGCAGTGGTCGGCAAACTCATTAGTCAACAGAGCGGCAAACCGCGGCTCACGAGCCGCATGTGGCTCACGAGCCGCAGTTTGCCAACCACTGCTCTAGTGAATACAGGGGTGGGCAAAAATGAAGTTTACAGTTGTAAATATGCAAAACACAGCTTATTCTTGTATTATTATTCACTAATTATTGTATTATTTAGTTGTATTGCAACTGCAAACATACTTTGCCCACCCCATATATTTACTATTTTGAAATCCTTGACCCAACACGTCCAAGGACAATGCTCATTTACCCTCTGATGATCACCTCATTGAATCACAATACCACAGGATATTAAAACAGTAATTTAAAAATGTCATCATAATTATAATTCCAATTTTCATGTATTTCTAACTGTACTTTTCCAAATGTATATCTTCACTCTAAAAAACAACTCTGGCAAATCAAGAGGCTCTGAGCCAAAGGCAATTTTACAGCTATGTTTTAAACTACTGAGGGGTGAATATGCTGACAATCCATTAGGAAAGCAGCACCAGTGGACTACCCTGAAGAGCCATTATATTTAGAAACGTCAAATACCCACAGATTAAAGTCTCCCTAAGTAAGTATGGACAGGATAGAGCAAAACATCTTCAAAAGACCCATGTAATCTTCTGTTGTATGCAAAGCATAAAATACCTTTCCATCAAAATCAGCTTATGTTTCATTCTAAAAACTTAGGAAGCAAGAAGAAGGAGAATCAAGTCAAATTAGCAGAGATTCTATATAAGTAAAAACCAAATTAATGATCTTTTATCATTCTGGGCATTTTGCCAAAAAGGGATAATCGATCATTAAGAAAATAGGAAGCACAGTTACTTTCTCAGAAGAAAGAAAAAATAAGCATGATCTAAAATTATAAAAGTTGGAAGGCCTAAATATTCAAATATTGAAATTCTAAATCACAAGTGAAGAAAATACCTTAGGTGGTTCTAAGATATAAAAAATACCTTAGGTGGTTCTAAGATATAAAAAATACAAGAAGGCACTATGGCTCAGTTTTTAAAAACATGTATAAATACATCCATAATTGTGTTTTAGAAACATATCTGTGTTTAAATAATATAACCAGCACCTGATTGGAATATAGATTATTAGAAGGGAGAAGACCTCAACTGACAGGTATGGTAGGTAGATCGTATCCTCTTCCCAAAAGTGTGCTATCCCGCCTTCTCTCACTGACAGCAAGTTTGGCCATGTGACTTTAGCACCCCCTACTAATGGATTTTACTTTCTCATCCATTTGACTTTGGTGGTAAATATCTTGATCAGTAAAATGTGAGCAGAAATGACATATCCCACTTTTGAACAGAGCCTTTGATGGGCTATTATGTATTTTACCAATGCCTTCTGCAAACAGCCCAGCAAGTCTTTGAAAGGGCTGTCTCATCAGCAGATTCCTGCCTGCAAGAGAGTACTGCAGTAAAGTACTCACAGTGGACAACAGCACAAGCAAGAAATAAACTTCGTCTAGCCAATGTGGCTCAGTGGTTGAGAGTCAACCCTTGAACCAGGAGGTCACGGTTCAATTCCTGGTCAGGGCACATGCACAGGTTGTAGACACATCCCCAGTAGGGAGCATGCAGGAGGAAGACAATCAATGATTCTCTCTCATTGATATTTCTATGTCTCTCTCCTTCTCCCTCCCTTCCTCTCTGAAATCAATAGAAGTATGTTTTTAAAAAAGAGAAAAAGAAAGAAACCTCAATTGTTATAAAGGTAAGATCTTTCATGTCTTTTATTACTGAAGCATAACTGAGCCTAACATGGTTGGTAAAAGAGATCACTGCAATATTTCATGAAACACATGATATCTTAAAAGTAGGCCAGTGGCAACCAAAATGAAGAGAATGGAACTGACTAGAGAAATACCTGGAAGGCTGAAGGAAAGGTGGAGGATTCAATTGTTGTAGAATAAGGACCACATGGAAGCAGAATTGGATGAATTATATATGATCACCAAAGAAAAGAATTAAGATAAAGAAATAAAAGTTACAGGAAGACAGATTTTTGCTGATCTTAAGAAAGACTTTCTAACAATGAGTGCTCTCTAAAGATGAAAAGCCCTTCTTTGGGAAACTGTGCTCACATAACCAGAAGTATTCAAGAAAAGAACAGATGACCACACAGAAAGGATATTATAGAATGAGATTCCAAAATTACCTGTGTAAACAGGTTGGCTTTTAATGTTGTGCCCAACTCTAAAAATAGTGTTATCAATACTTCTATCAGCTGATACTAACAGCAGTTAATATTGACCCTTAGAACAAAGATCATAGTTAATAAGTACTTACTAATTTACAGTGGAGAAAACTACAAAATGCCACCTCAAACAAGTGATCAACAATATTAATATTAAAAATAGAATACTGAAATCATGGACCTCCTACACTGAGACGAACACAATATCACTTGTATGATATTCCTACTCAATAGCATAACATAATCATCAGGAAACTATCTCAAATTGAGGAACTTTATATGAAACATATGGCCTGTATATATTTAAAATTTCAATGTGAAGAAAGGCTAACGAACTCTTCTAGATTTAAAGAGGCATGTAAACCAAATATAATGTATGATTATGGATTGGACCTTGGGGGAACGGGGGTTAAGCTATATAGAACGTAACTGGGACAACTGGTAACATCTGAATTGAACTACAGGTTAAATAATGGCATTTTATCAATGTTAAATTTCTCAATTTTCATAATTGTACTGTGCTTGTACGAGAGGATATCCTTGTTCCTAGGAAATGTACACCTAAATACTTAGAACCACCTAAGGTATACAAAGGGCTTGAAAGTGGTTCAGAGAAAAATGTTTAAATACATACACATGGGCAGGGATGGGGGGTTATTTAGGACAAGCAACCACATTAATTATCAAGCAAACTGGGCAAACAAAAACTGGTGAATCTGTGTAAGAAGATATATGGGAATTATTTGTGTCTTGAAAATTCTCTAACTTTGAAATTATATCAGTATAAAAAAACCACACAAGAGAGTTATATAATTTTATTTTTATAAAACTGTGCATGAAAGCATTTTGAGAACTACAGGAAACCCTCTAAGTATCTAGCATTATACTTGGGTTTCTCAAAATCACCTTGATGCTGTTCCTTCTCTTACCTTTCTAACAGATTGTGGATTGCTTTGAAGAGTAGCGTCCGACATTCATAGGAAAGGCCATTTTCCCAGAGTCCTTCTTCCACAACTGGAAAAAAAAAAAAAGAACCAGTAAGCAGGGCATCCAAATAAAAACAAACTTTAAAACCATTTTTCTAAAGCAAAAGTGAATAAGTAAATATAAATAAACTCCTCTCACACTTAAACAGAGAAAGGAAGTACTTAAGCAAAGTCATAAAATACAAAATACAGAAGAAAATATATGTTTAGATTTTAAAGTCTTTGAAATAGAGGCATGGTACAATCCCTCTTCCATAAAAGTCTTTCAAACCTGCTTATTCCGCCCTACCCAGTTTGGCTCAGTGGATAGAGCATTGGCCTGTGGACTGAAAGGTCCCAGTTTCGATTCCAGTCAAGGGCACATACCAGGGTTGCAGGCTCAATCCCTAGTAGGGGGTGTGCAGGAAGCAGCTGATTAATTATTCTCTCTCATCACTGATGTTTCTCTCTCTCTCCCCCTCTCCCTTCCTCTCTGAAATCAATAAAAGTATATATTTTCAAAAAACCTGTTTATCCCCAGTTTAAAATCGTTTGTAATTCTCAAATCAATCTTTCTACTTTATAGTGTCAAAAAGACTAATTTTGTTAGAGTTCCATTTAAAGTTATTTAAATGAAATGAATACTGAATATATTATATGTATTTTCACAGGAAAAATCAAAAGGAAAAAATACCCATTAATGTCAGAGTTACATAAAAATTTTAAATGTTTTGAAGGCAGTATCTGAATAGGATTTTAAGAACATGATTTTAGGGAGAATGTCAGAAAATTAAATCTTAATACAACATCAATTTATTTCCTGAACTCATAATTTCTTTTTTAAAGATTTTATTTTTTTAATCTTAATTGTTGAAAGTATTACAAATGTCCCTCTTTTTTCTCCATTGACCCCTCCAGTCTGCATCCATCCCCCATCCCAGACCCTCACTACACTGAACTCCTAACTGCAAGAATGTTTGACATTTGGAGAAATAATACTTGCCTTTGAAATATATTATAACACTGAGCCACAAGTAACTCTAACACCAAGAGAATCAAACAGATTAACATTGCCTATGCATTCTTAACATCTTTCCATATATAAAAATATATACGCCCTAACTGGTATGGCTCAGTGGATAGAGTGTCAGCCTTCGGACTGAAGAGTCCCAGGTTTGATTCCAGTCAAGGGCATGACCTTGGTTGCGGGCACATCCCCAGTAGGGGGTGTGCAGGAGGCAGCTCATCGATGTTTCTAACTCTCTATCCCTCTCCCTTCCTCTCTGTTAAAAAAAAAAAATTCAATAAAATATATTTTATATGTGTGTGTGTGTGTATCCTATCTAATAAAGAGGGAATATGCTAACTGACCATCACTCCATCACAAAGATGGCTGCACCCACAGCTGAGGCCAAGTTCCCATAAGGAGCCTTAACAAGCAATCAGGAGGGACCTGAGGCTCTGCCCTCCCCGCTCCTGTGGGGCTTGACAGGGGACCTCAGGCCATGTCCCCCACCTGGCAGGGCTTAACAGGGGACCTCAGGCTGTGCCCCCCACCCGGAAGGACTTGACAGGGGACCTCAGGCCATGTCCCGGACCTGGCAGGGCTTAACAGGGGATCTCAGGCCTTGCCCCCCACCTGGCAGGGCTTGACAGGGGACCTCAAGGTGTGCTTCCATCCTGGTGCTGGACTAGAGGACCTCAGGCTGCTCCCCCCACCCCAGCGCCAGGCTGGGGGACCTCAGGCTACGCCCCCCCACCCGACAGGGCTTGACGGGGGACTTCAGGCCTGAACCCCCACCCTGGCACGAGGCCGGGGGACCTCAGACCTCACGCCCCGCCCAGTGAGGCTTGACAGGGGACATCAGGCCACGCCTACTGCCTTGGCCCCAGGCCCCGGGGACCTCAGGCCATGCCCTAAACCCAGCGGGGCTTGACAGGGACCTCAGGCCTCGCCCCCTTCCCCGGCGCCAGGCCGGGGGACCTGAGACCATGCCCCCCCACCCAGCGGGGCTTGATCGGGGACCTCAACGTGCGCTTCCTGTCCTGGTACTGGGGTAGGCGACCTCAGGCTGCTCCCCCCGCCCCAGCACGCCGGGAGACCTCAGGTTGAGCCCCCCACCAGGTGGGGGACCTCAGGCCACACTCCTACCCCAGCACCGGGTCAGGGGACCTGAGGCTGTGCCCCCCTGCCTGGCAGGGCTTGACAGGGGACCTCAGGCCATGCTCCCCACCCAGCGGGGCTTGACGGGGGTCCGTAAGGTGCACCCCCAGTGCTGGGTCGGGGGAACTCAGGCTGTGCCTCCCGCCCAGGGGGGCTTGATGGGGGACCTGAGGCTGCACCCTCCTGCCAGGGGGACCTGAGGCTGTGCCCCCCCTCCCAGTGTCGGGCCGGGGGACATGAAGCTGCGCCCCCTCGCCTGGCAGGGCTTGACAGGGGACCTCAGGTCATGTTCCACACCTGGTGGCACTTGACAGAGGACCTCAAGGCACCCCCCGGCCCTGGTCTGGGCTGGGGGATCTCAGGCCACACCCCTGTCCTGGTGCCGGACCAGAGGACCTGAGGCTACAGCCCCTGCCCGGCAGGGCTTGACAAGGGTGGGACTGGCCATGTCTGGATCTAGCCCAATGGCGGGGGCGGGGGAGGAGTAGGGGTGCTGGCCGGGTCTGGGTCTCACGTGATTTTGAGGTGCATGTGGGTGGGCGGGGACTTGACTCTGGGTCCCAAGGTGCACCCCAGACTGACAGGAGGAAGGTTTTCATATACATTTTACTAATTTTCTTTCATCTCTGACACTTCTATTATAGAGAAAGGGCAAATAGCAATATTGAATTATTTCCTCTAGTAAATCCCCTTTTAATGTGCACAAATTTTGTGCACCAGGCCACCAGTATATATATAAAACGCCCTAGAGAAGACAGCTAATTTTCTTCCAAATTGTATTAGCTCAAGATTGCAAAAAATTGGAAGGATGAAAACGACATTTGTAGAAGAAAATTTTCTGTTTCTTTTTGTTGTTATCTTGACAAAGCATTCACCAGTGAAAATTCTGACAGAATTAAAACACAGTTTAAATCCACAATACATCTTTAATGCTTTTATCACACTAATTGGCATCTTAAAATGCATCTCCATATTCTCCAATCCGGTAGAATTTGAAGAAGTGTATTTACATTCATGGGTTTTATTTATAGGACTTTTTTTTTTAATGATAAAACTGCATAAATACTTTTTGTCCTCATATGTCAGATAACTATTTTCCTGCCTATATGATATGGGTCATCATGATTTACCAAATTTTCCCAAAACAACCTCTGGCGGAAACGTTTTCTCTTATGTATAACTACAGAAATGAAAATAAAATACAACAAACAAACATTCCTGCTAGCAACAGATTGTCTCTGTTCAAGACAAAGCATCCCAAAGTTTTTTTACAATTCTCTGAAGGGGTCATGAATCTGTTCTCATACATTTAGCTTTTGGGTAAAGCTTTTCCTAAGTAAGAAAGATAACTAACATTTCAATAAAAGAAACATCCCATAGTAATGGCTTTTCTTTGCTTTCCCAATGTGTTTCACTGATTCTGAAACATCATCAATTTTAAGAAGTATCATTATTTTATAGGTCACTAGGGGTAGAAGGGTGTAATGAAGCTACCAATTAAACTATAATATGGTACTTAACACTTAGAATTTTTAATTTGTAATTATTTAAAGAGCTTTACGTTGAGATATATTTTAATTATTGTTGTACATAAAACATATAATATATTCAAAGAAATAAGTTTAAAATTCCCAATACTTCATCAACATTCAAAGTCCAGCTCTTATGAATCACTCAACTTAGTCACTGGTGTCCGTGTTTCTCTACGTAATAGTCTTTTGTGCCAAAGAAAGTATTGGTGATGCAGCATTTGTAAAATGAGTGCCCATTTTGTTTCCAAGTTGGTAACACCCATTCTGCACATTTTTAAAAAACCTTCTAAAGTTAAAATAGTCGAACATACTTTAAAATAGAATAATAAGCCAGGAGGCTCAGTTGGTTGGAGCATTGACCCATGCACCTTTAGTCAGGGTACATGTCTAGGTTGTGGGTTCGATCCTGGGTCCAAGCAAGGATGTCTGCTTTCATCACTCCTATTCCACTTACAGTGGAAATTTTAGCCAATATACTAGTAATAAGGCAAGAAAAAATGACACCGGGTACAGTGATTGGAATGGAAGAAATAAAACTTTCTATGCACAGAAGACATGACTATCAGAAAATCCTAAAGAATCAACAAAAGAAGCTATTAAACTTAAAACTGAGTTTAGCTAGATCACAAAATACTAGATCAATAGACGCAAAACAATTTATTTCTATATACCGAAATAAATGATTAGAAGTTAACAAATTTTAAGTACCATTTACAACAGCACCAAAAAAAAACAAGAAATTCCTAGATATAAACCTTACAAATAATGTTCAAGATCTATATGCTGAAAACTGTAATATTAATGAAAAAATAAAAGACAAATAAATGCAGAGGCATGTATTCATCATGGTATAGAAAAAATCATTACTGTTGTGATGTCAATTTTTCCCAAAACAATCTAGAGTCAACTGAATTCCAATCAAATTCTCTGCAGGATATTTTATAAAAATAGACAAGCTTAGTCTACATATTTAAGTGAAAGGAAAAAAAAGGCAAAGAAACTATGTTATAAAAACAATGTTATAAAATATAGTTGAAGGACTCATACCACCTGATTTCCAGATTTACTATAAAGCTAGAATAGATAAGGCAGTGTGGTATAAGAGAAAGGATATATAGATCAACAGAACAAAATAGAGAGTCCAGGAACAGACCCACAAGTATATGGTCATTGATTTTCAACAAAGGTGCAAAGGCAGTTCAGTGGTTGGAAAAAGTCTTTTCAACAAATGGTACTGGAATTAGTAAATATCCCTATACCAAAAAAAAAAAAAAAAAAAGCCTCAAACCCTACTGCACACTATATATAAATTTAACTCATAATGGATCATAAAGAGAAATGCAAAATGTGAAACTATAACATTTTGAAAATATAGAAGAAACTTTTTAAGTTTAGTTTAAGCAAAGATTTCTTAGACGTGACACCAAAACATGATCCATAAGGCAAAAACAATTAAATAGGGCTTCATCAACTGGAGAACTCTGCTCTTCAAAAAAAACATGAATAAGTTATGTTACTTTAAAGGATCTGTATTCATAATATGCTATTTTTGATATTTTTTTTAAATCTCAAAATTCAACACTAAGAAAAAAAAAGGCAGTTTTAGAAAATGGTCCAGAGATTTGAACACTTGGCCATAGAACATATATAAATGGCAAATAAAAACATGAAAAGATGCTCAAAACATCACTAGTCATCATGGAAATGCAAATTGAAATCACAATGAGTTATCACCCATTAAACTGGCTTAAAAGAAAAAACTGAAAATACCAGTGAGCATACAAAATAACTGGAACTGGCATATACTTCTGATGGGAATACAAAAATAGTACAACCACTTTGGAAAGGCTGACTTTGCCAGTTTTTCTAAACTTAAATATACACTTGCCCATACAGCCCAGCAATATCCCTCTTAGGTACATATTTAAGTAGAATAAGAACTTACGTTCACATGAAACACTAACATATATTTATCATTATTGTTATCATAACTGCCCAAAACTGGAAACCATCCAAATATCCCTCAATTGAAGAAAGAATGAACAGTAGAAAATCCATACAATGGAATACTATATACGAAAAGGAACTAATGATACAACCAAACATTGTATGCTCAGTGAAAAAAAAGCCTTACTCAAAAAGCCACATGCTATGTGAATCATTCATATGACATTCTTGCAAGCACAAACTTAAAAGTCATATAAACTGCTCACAAAGGTATCCAGGTATTGGAATGGTGGGAGGGGTTGATAACAAAGGGACATGGGAAATCTATGGGACAATACTTTTCACCACAACACTATGAGTCAGAGTGAAGGACATGTGACATTCACTTTAGCTACCCAGCATCTGACTTGTTCCTGTCACTGGGAATTAGCTACTTCATGAATTCTGGTTGGAGTCACCCCTAACAGGAGATGAAGATACTGATTCTGTCTGTTCCACACCTTCCTGCAATGTGGACAAGGATATACATCCTCAATTTCACTAGCTGCTACTGCACACATCTCTGACACTGGATCTAGTGACACAAAGGGAGTGGAAGGACAGAGGTCTTTTTCTGTGTGCTGCTAAAGTAGCGTAGGTACACAGCATCTTGTGCTTGGTGATAGCACAAGTTTCTCATCAAGCCAATTATGCAGCACTGACCCTAGAAGTGCCAAAGAGTTCTGTGAACAATTCTTTTAAGCAACTCCTTTTGTTAGTTTGCAACTAAGAATTCTGACCAATACAGCGCATTCTAAACTCCATTATATAAATGAGAAAACTAAGGCTTAAAAATCTTAAACTTGCCCAAAGTTACACAACTCAGTTCAAGAATATAGTCGCCCTGGCCAGTTTGGCTCAGTGGATAGAGCGTTGGCCTGTGTACTGAAGGGTCCCAGGTTTGATTCTGGTCAAGGGCACATGCCTGGATTTCGGGCTCGATCCCCAGTAGGGGGCGTGCAGGAGGGAGCCGATCAATGATTCTTTCTCATCACCGATGTTTCTCTCTTGCTCCCTTCTCCTTTCCTCTCTGAAATCAATAAAAATATTTTTTAAAAGAATCTATAGTTAAACATAGCTACTACACTCAACAGCTAAATGGATTTTATATCTACTTTTAGAAATAGTAAACATATGAATTATTCCATTATTTAAACTCATCAAGGGAGTTTATTTTCATAACTACAGTGATTAGGACATTTCAAATACTCATAACATGTATTGAGTTGATCCGCTATTAAGTGTACACATACTTTTCAAATTTCATTTGTATTAGCTTCAACCTAAAAAATCCTTATATCTAGTTAAGTGGATTCATGGCAAAGAAGAGATTCCAACCCAAGTTTTCTGACTCTAACACCCATGTTCCTTCCATGAAACCATACATCTCCATAGGGTTAGTGTTAACTCACCTCACCCCCCTCCTTTTACTCTTATTACTGACTAGAAAAGCAGCTTTCAACACTGAGGTCAAATTACCCTTTGGATCCACCATTTGCACTTTAAATTACTGTTTTCTAATAGCTGCAAGTAACCTTTTCAAAAGTTAAACAAAATTGAAATTGCTTCTGCAATCTATTTGTACACCTCCATAGGAAAGTCAGAGAAAATTCACATAATAGCTTTTAAAACTAATTTATTTGAGACACCTTACTCCCAAGGTAAAATTTAAGCCAGCACTTCATTTATTTGATATGAGATTCTTCAGAAAGTATCCTTTAGGATTAGGGGAGAGAGTGGGGAGGTCCAGAAAGTAGTTAGTCTAGGTTAAGGGTTGTTTCTACAAATGACATAAGATGCACTTACTCCTTAATCCCCTATTTCCCTTCCAAGGTGGACTGAGCAGAAAAGCAACTGACAAAAAGGTGATGAGACAGACCAGCAGGTGCTGGCACCTGTCTTTATGAAACCTACAATCTCCCCAGGGTATATACTATCTCCATTTTTTTAAGCCTTTCTAATTCTTTTGATCTTCCAAGTTTCAACTTAAATCCTTATTACTTTAGAATATAAAGTTGCAAAAGACTATCTCTATAGACTATATTCATAAATCTATTTACATACAACAGAAGATAATTCTTCTAAAATTTTGTTAATAGGCTCAGAAGAAAAAGCAATAAGAGACCTAAAATGTGTGTACCATAAATGAGTGGCAAGAATCAGCTAAAGCAAAGAATTCCTAAGTTAAAACCTTCTCCTACTGTTTGTTGTCTATGATGGCCCCACTGAAACTGAAAAATGAAACTAAGCACTGTGACAGCTGCCTATTTACAAAGAGAAATGTTATCTCATTTATATTGTAAAAGCTATAATCATAATATGTTAAATTGCTGTTATTCAATCTTTTTAAAAATAGTAATCCAAAATCAAATATTTAAATTGCAAAAGTACGACATAAAAGTTTTAGCAGAAGAAATGAAAATTTAAATAGCAGTAATTATTGCTCGGTGCCCAAATTATTTTTCCAAGTCCTCACAAACCATAATACAAAACTATCAACTTTGCAAAGCATGCTCCTTGCAGAATAAACGTTCTGAAAGAAAAACCATATGAAAGTGTCAGGAAAAAAGTCAATATGGCAAAATATCAAAGTAGCATATACTTCAATGATTTTTGTGTTTCCCAGCAGAGATCTTGGAAAGATATCCCTTCCAATTGGGCAAATGAAACTGGCACACTTTACTTAAAGGGGAAAAATGGGAGGAAGGAGAATGGAATAGGGTGGGAAGGAGCATAACGATTGTGAAACCTTGAAGAAATTCAAGCTCATCCTTTTAGAATTCAGGTCACCCTGACTTACACAGTTTAAAAGTAGAATTACTTTCAAAGAATACATATTTCCTCTGAGCTATGATACATATTTCCTTTTAATGTATCATATTGCAGCAACAGCTGAAATGAAGGTCTAGACATCAAAAACATTTCTTACTCCCACCTACTGCTTTTTTACCTCAGGCATCAAAACTAATGAAACCTATTATCCAGAACATTGAGTTCAGTAACCGCATTGGCTATTGCAAATATGGGGTGGGGGGGGGGGGGGCGGGGGGGGGAGCACTTTCAGGGATGGCACTCCTTATTCAGCTATTAAAATTACTGAAAATCAAATTTTGCTCCAAACTCCAGAATTACAAATAAAGCAAGGCCCATGAAACAATATTATTTTCCAGTTAAATTTCAGTGACAAACTGCTAAAGACAGAGCAGCCCTGACACCAATTTGCTCCGCTGCCTTTGTTTTCACCTTTATCTGCAATATATAAACAGACCAGTTTTTTAAAACAGTTTTTAATTATTAAATGTACTACCTAGGAATTACTCTATGAAGACATTATGATAAGAAAACATTATCAATTTATTTTATGGGTTGCATCAAATGAAATAAAGATAAATATATAAAGAATTTTTAAGTATCTGTTTTCTTAAAATTGACTTACAAAAAATATAACAAAGTAGCATAATGCTATATTAATTCTGAAAAATAGCATTATACCCATAAAAAATCCAATTACATACAACACTATTGATTAATCACAGTTACACCACCATCGATTGGCTTGCAAAATCTATATTTGAAGTCATTAATAACTAAATGGGCTTATTATTTATATCAAATTCAACCCACTTAGAGCGCTGACTTCCTTGAATAGCTGTGGGTATAGAATATTTGGCATCACTTCACAAATCTATGTTGAAAGTGGATTTTAATTTTCCCAATGTCAGTTCATCAAATGAGAAGATGTATATCCAGATGCTTCATTTGTTTTGACCTATTTGCAACTTTAAATGATTATGAACACTAATAATATTCATCATATAGAAAGAGAGTTGTGATTCAAGTCTTAACAGTATAATATCTTCCTCAGGAATCCGACAGCATGAGTTCTCTGCCAGTTACAAGATAACCAGAATTTTAATGATGGTTTCCAGGCAGCATTGTAACAGTTGAGACATGACCCAAGTTAGCATTTCAATGGATCATAGGACTCCATGTAAAGCCACTAAACTTTAAATTGAAGGAGACCATAAAACTAAATTTCTAGATAAATGAAACAAGACCTTCAAAAGACAAGTGCCACAGAAAAATGTCAGGCTACAAAGTTACTTTAATAGCTACACAATGAAAAAGAAAACTTGCACAATGGCTGTTACTGACTTCTAAGGAAGAAATTTGCCCCATTTGCTACTGCTTTTAAAGATTTTTTAGATAATTATTATTTTTTTACACTTTAAAGCTATTAATATGCTCTTAATTTTGTTATATAGTAAGCACAAACAAATAAAGACCTAGACGAACAGCCATCAAAATGAACAGTTTCTTAGGTTGTTGGAACAATTACTTTTCTTTACCCATGTATTTTCCAGGTATTCTTCAATGAACATGCATTTCCTCTATAAGCATGCATCATATTGGAAAGATTTTTAAAATAAGGCTACTATTATTTATTAAACAACTATATGCTTTAAAACTATATGTGACATGCAAAACGATAAGAAAGAAAGATTAGGACAGGAATCCCAAGATAAAATTAAATTAACAAAAAGAAAACCAAGTATGTGATTCAGTTAGAACAGTTATACTTAAGTCCATCAATTCTACAAAATAAACATTTTATAAACTTCCTCTAAGACAATGACTTTCATCAGGATAACTCACTACTGATTTCAACATTGACACAATTGAGCAATAAAAATAAAAAATATTTCCTTTCCACTCTTCAGACACAACCTGATTTGAAATATACACACGTGTCCACACGTGCGTGTGCACATACACACACGTCCCCAGACTGCTACTAAAATTCTGACAGGACAAGTCCCCAAATTGCCTTTTACACTAAAGCTCAAACAGTTGTCTGTCACTGCTATTATAGTGAGTAATCCTTGCAGCTGTAACTGTTTGAAATGCAGCTGTCTTGTTGGTATTCTCTCCCCAGCCCCACTCATCCAGCATTTCTGTTCTTGCTACAATAATCTAAAAGGCCATTTTACAGGAGGCTTAGCCCTGGCTGAGGGCACTCTACGGCGTGACCGAGAGAACATAGAAACACGATTCATTAGACACGCCTGGAGTGGTAACAATGGTGCTGCTTCTTGCTGCCTTTCATTTCGTACATCAGTCTGAGACTAATGCATTCTCGTTACACAACAAGCACATTTATAGACAGGAAAAAACTGTAATCACCTTTGATTAAGAGACAACATATTTTTCCTATATGAGCTGCCAGTCATACTGACACAGTAATTATTTTTTTAACTGCAGGTTAGAATAGCAAATGTAGCAGAAATAACATATGCGAGCGAGAGAAAGATGACTACAGTACTATGAGGATTTCATACACAAAGGTTTCTCTAGACGAGGCTCAGTGCCATGTCCTTGAGACCTAATAGGTACCTCAGCCTGCATTTAGGCTAGACTATCTATGGCAAATAGACTAGATCCTTATTAAGTAAATCTCATTCTATACATCCAATTCTTAGGAGGTAAAAATTACAGAATGTTTTTATCTTAATTTTAACCATAATTTTTAATGACCTACCCTTTCTCCACTTCTTTCTCCACGGGACTACAAATTCAATCCCCTCCTCTTTTTCTATTATCTTACTTTAACTACAAAATAATTTATCCTCTCCACTTTTTCCATTATCTGCCTTTCCTACAAAATTTGTTTCCCTTTACATAAAATGCTAGTTCAAAACAGAAGACCCACTTTCTATCTTAAATAAAACAGTAAAAAATGTAATTTTGATTAAAAAGAGAAATATACAATTATTTTATATCAGTCTATCATTTAACCCAACTTCCATCAATCACTATACCTGGCAAAGGTTTCATTTGTAAATATAAAAGCTCTAACTTAAACTGGGGGGAGGGGAAGAGGGGAAGCACAAGACACATTATATTGACAACATATAGAGTTAATTTTCTTACGAGATTCTGAAAAGTACACCACTTCTCCATACACCCATGCAGTTGCAGTCTTTTGTGGCTTCATGCATATGTGTTACTAGAGGTGTGGTGCATGACATTGGTGCATTTGAGGGGGGGTCGCATATGTCCCCCCTCAGCCCAGCCTGCTCCCTCTCACAGTCCGGAACCCCTTGGGGGATGTCTACAGGTGGACATCCTCCGAGGGGTCCTTAGTGCTGCCATGGAGGCGGGAAAGGCTCCCGCCACCAACGCTGTACTCACCAGCGTGAGCCTGGCTTCTGGCTAAGTGGTGCTCCCCCTGTGGGAGCGCACTGAACATCAGGGGGTCAGCTCCTGCGTTGAGTGTCTGCCCCCTGGTGGTCAGTGTGCATCACAGCAACCAGTTGTTCCACCATTAGATCTATTTGCATATTAGGGTTTTATTATATAGGTTTTTGGTGGTTGTTTATGGTGAGTTTGGTAGTCAACAGGAAAATAAATGTGCATAAATACATATATACTAGAGGCCCGATGCACAAAGATTCGTGCAAGAACGGGCCTTCCTTTCCCTGGTTGCCAGCACCACCTTCGCTCTGACCAGAGCCGCCGCCTTTCCACCTTCCCATGCTGCCCAGACGCGTGGAGCAGCTGTGGTGGTGCGGAATGCCTGCGTCCCACCCCCGGCTGCTTGGCGCCTCCTTATGCAAAATAGCCTTCCATCTTTGTTGGATTAATTTGCATACTCATGCCTGATTGGCTGGTCGGCATCACAAAGGTACAGTCAATTAGCATGTTACTCTTTTATTAGGTAGATGAATGCCAGGAATTGAAAGATTATAGTTAAGCCAAAAATAACTGAAAGTATTTTTGAAGGTTAGCAGACTGTATAGTTAAACATTTTTTAAAATGGTGAGTGTCTTTCTTTAAACTTTCTATATAATATTATTATATTTTATACTAAGAATATGCTACAAAACTAGCAAAACAATTTGCACATGTGAAATTCTGTTAAATTAGTAAAGGACCAAATAAACAAATAATAGAAAAAGGTTAGGTCTGGCTCACAAACTCTGAGACCTAAAATAGCTTTTTTTAAAAAATGGTTATGTAGAGGGAACAAGAGATGATAACCAGAAAATTGCTTGGGCAAGTTTTACTAGTAGCTGTTGGGTATTAAGAGTTTTCTGACCTGTGCTACCATACCAGGTTAGAAATTAGGAAACCTACAACCTAGCTTTCATGTGTCTACAGGTGCACCAGTGAGCTCTCATGTGCATTCAATCAAATACAGTGTGCTTTGAGGGGAAGTTAGACATGCACCACACTACATTAGTATTACACTAATTTAAAATTTTGTCATTTAGATTAAAGTAACTAGTCTTATTACAGAGGATAACATCTATACTTTCTACTCTAAAAGTGCCTGGGTCTCCCTCTCTTATTTTGGTCTTTTGTACTGTATAAAAAGCATGACTCCCCAAAACTAATCAAAAGTTACTTCTATAAGCTTTCCCTGCTGTCTGTATGAAAAATACAAAATCGATATCAAACATGTCATTACAAAAATTGTTGTTAAAAATTTAACTGAAATGAATTCATAGTAATAAATGACTACTTGGTTCACACATGAATTTCTATTATATTAATCTGATTCTCAGAAGAATCACAAATTTATTACTCTTTACTTTTTAAAGCCAGAATGTCTAATTCTCCCTTCAAGTCTTCAAAAATAATTTGTCTATTTGTTTGTTTTGTTTTTTTTAAACGACATATTGGAAAGCAATAAATTATTCTCAATACTTTAAATTGAAACATTTCCAGGAAAAAAGTTGTCTTTATCCAAAACTTTTAACAATCTAAGCAGTTTCCAACTCAAAGCAAAAAATTTACAAATGACCTAAATGTTCCAACACTGCCAACATTTTTAGTTCATATAGGTAGGTCAGTGGTCGGCAAACCGCGGCTTGCGCCACATGCAGCTCTTTTGCCCCTTGAGTGTAGCTCTTCCACAAAATACCACGTGCGGATGCGCAAGTACAGTGCGATTGAAGGAGTTACCCTAATTAAGTAAATAAAAATGTACCTACCTATACAGTTTAAGTTTAAAAAATTTGACTCTCAAAAGAAATTTCAATCGTTGTACTATTGATATTTGGCTCTGTTGACTAATGAATTTGCTGACCACTGATATAGGTGTGTTTCAAAACTACTAGATTCCTCTGCATTAACACAATTCAATTTTGAAAACTCTAAATACTCTGGGAAATGACAATCAGTTATTTACATAGACACAACCTGATTTGATACACACACACACACACACAGTTTCAGCAGCATTGGCCTTATTTCTGTTTCTCCAACAAATTGAGCTCAAGGCTTTTGCCCTTGTTTCCCTGCATCTGGCTGGATTATTATTCTCAGGTCTCAATTCAAATGGCATCTCCTCCCAAAGGCTTTCCCTAACTAAAGTAGCCCTTTCCCAGTCACTTACTTTATTATCAATTGCTTTGGAGCACAGGACCATATCAAAGTATTTGTTTACTACCTGTCTTTTCACCCACTCTGAAAAACGCCACCTCCAGATGCAGGAGGAGAATGGCAATACTTGTGTGCTTACTATACTACAGAGAGCCTTCCACAAGGCAAAACATTCAAAGTGGAGCAAAAAGCAACCTACCATGTAAAGACAATTTAATGTTAAACTTTTAAGACAAGAGATTTATACAGCACATGGTAGCATGATATAGCATGAGTCTAAGAATTCTGACACAATGCAAAATAGACACTTCTATAAAAGACATAGTTTTTTCCCTACTGATAACATATGGAAAGTTGTACACTTTGTCAGAGTTGTGATTTGATATTGTTTCCAAGGAAACCAAATAGGGTCATAATTAAAGCACAAAAACATTTCTGTAGAAACAAGTACAGATGAAAGATGTCATGAAAATAGATCTTATTTGAACCTATGATAATTAGCAAGATTAGAATGACTAATGAGGAAAATTCTTGAGGGAAAGATCAAGAAAAATATATCAAATTAAAATGCCTTACAATAATGACAATAAACTATCACAATTTAAAGCAGTTACTGTCATAAAGTGAGCCATGGGCTTTGCGTGTTAAAATCAGACAATTCTAAATTATAAAACTTCCACCCCAATAAACAACATTTAAAAACTGAATTAACTCTTTATCTTACATAGTATAACTGTTCTAGTTATCAATTCTACAGCATGTTGTTATTATTACTGATGAGGCCTTTCCATTGCTTTAAATTCATAATGTACTCTAATTTTTAATGACTACTAGTCATGTTCATCAGATTTGGAATAACAAAATAAAGTTGCATAATTATGGAGTAACATTAAGTGGTTAAATTCCCATTTTACATTGATATATAATGTGTATAAACAAATAATAAGATATGGTAAATGTGTTATTTGTTCCATTCTATTAGGTAAAATTAGCCAAAGTCTCTATGTAGTTATCTGAAGCCACATCTACAAAGGCCCAGGAAACCTATTTTCTTTAGGTGTTGAGGAAGGCAGAGCAAAACATTAAAGAAAACATTTTGTAGAAAAATATCGTAGAGAGAAACCAAGATGGCGGCATAGGAAAGCACCTAAACTGCTGCCTCGCACAACAATTTCAAAACAACAACTAAAAGACAGAACAGACATAATCCAGAACCACAGGAAGGCTGGCTGAGTGGAAATTCTACAACTAGAAGGAAAGAGAAAAGCTCACGGAGAATCAGAGGAGCAGCAAAGGGCTGAGGTACTGAGACATGGCGCAGAGAAGAAGGGCAGCTGAGTGCCTGGCTGACTTTCTCTGGCGGGAGGGGGAAGGAAGCCCCTGACTGCACTGAACCCCAGTTCCGACTGCAATGAACCCCAGTTCCGGGCGAAACCCCGTGGACCCAGGCTCATACAGGGGGAGTCTGGACTGTCAGTTAGAGAGAAAGGCACATGGAGACTCGGAGACTCAGGGGAGCTGCGGCGGGCAGGAGTCTGGAGGTGCACACACACAAGTGTGCACACAGGAGACTTAAAGCGGAGGTTGCCACAGGCTTTCCCTAGTGGAAAGGAGTCAGAAGCTCCTGACTGCACTGAACCCCCATTCCGACTGCACTGAACCCCAGTTCCAGGTGAGCCCCTAGGAACCCACGCTCTTATGGGGGGAATCTGGACTGTCAGGAGGAAACTCAGGGGAGCCGCGGAAGGCAGAGGTCTGGAGGCGCCCGCGCAAGGGCAGGGGTGTCTGCTCCGCCCTGAGACTCCGCCCCATCCAAGCTGAGCACAGAGGCTTTCTAATTTTGCAAGTCTGATCCTATAAGGCTGTGTCCAGCACTGAACTTCACCCAGCGTGGACACAGCTGATCCTCACAGCCAACTGGCCTGGAGGTCAATTCCTCCCAGTGATACCAACAACAATCAAGACTTAACTACAACAAGGCTGTGCACACAGTCCACAAAGGTGTCCACCTCAGGTTAACTGGGAGGCCGACCCACTGGGCCATATAGGAAACCTAGCACACAAAGCTACCCTACCAACTCAGGGAAGCAGCGAAAATGTGGAGACAAAGAAACAGATCACAAACGAAAGAAATGGAGGAAAGCAAATGACTGGATATAGAATTCAAAACTATGGTTATAAGGTTTTTCAAGAATATCCTAGAAAAGGCCGATAAATTTAGCGAGACCCTCGAAGATATGAAAAAGGACCAACTAGAAATTAAACATACACTGACTGAAATAAAAAATATTATACAGAGACCTAACAGCAGACTAGAGGACCGCAAGAATCAAGTCAAAGAGTTGAAATACCAAGAAGCAAAAAACACTCAGCCAGAAAAGAAAAAAGAAAAAAAAATCCAAAAAGTTGAAGATACTGTAAGAAGCCTCTGGGACAACTTCAAGCATACCAACATCAGAATTATGGGGGTGCCAGGAGAAGAGAGAGAGCAAGATACTGAAAACCTATTTAAAGAAATAATGACTGAAAACTTCCCCCACCTGGTGAAAGAAATAGACTTACAAGTCCAGGAAGCACAGAGAACCCCAAACAAAAGGAATCTAAAGAGGACCACACCAAGACACATCATAATTAAAATGCCAAGAGCAAAAGACCAAGAGAAAATATTAAAAGCAGCAAGGAAAACAGTTAATTACCTACAAGGGAGCACCCATACAACTGTCAGCTGATTTCTCAACAGAAACTATGCAGGCCAGATGGGAGTGGCAAGAAATATTCAAAGTGATGAACAGCAAGAACCTACAACCAAGATTACTCTACCCAGCAAAGTTATCATTCAAAATGGAAGGTCAGATAGAGAGCTTCACAGATAAGAAAAAGCTAAAGGAGTTCATCATCACCAAACCAGTATCATATGAAATGCTGAAAGGTATTCTTTAAGAAGAGGAAGAAGAAAAAAGATAAAAATTATGAACAACAAATACATATCTATCAACAAGTGAACCTAAAAATCAAGTGAATTAAAAATCTGAGGAACAGAATAAACTGGTGAATATAATAGAATCAGGGGCATAGAAAGGGAGTGGACTGATAATTCTCAGGGGGAAAAGGGTATGGGGGGTACAGGAAGAGACTGGACAAAAATCGTACACCTATGGATGAGGACAGTGCAGGGGAGGTAAGGGCAGAGGGTGGGGTGGGAACCGGGTAGAGGGGAGCTATGGGGGGGAGGGGGGAAGGAGAAACAATTGTAATAATCTGAACAATAAAGATTTATTAAATTAAAAAAATACATTCTGAGATGTTGAAAATCAAAAAAAAATATTGTAGAATCATTTCTATGTAGGTTTTAGCTATTTTATATTGTTTACTTCCTACAGTATCAGCTTCGATATAATTATTCTCAACTATCTCTGGCCTATTCATGGACACCCAATTTTTGTGACTCTCAAAAAATTTTTAAAAGGAATTGATTTTTAAATCAAGTATACCTAGTTATATGAAAATCAGTGATAAGTTCTTAATTTGAGAGGCAAATTTAAAAGATGTATTTTATCTAATTGGGGATAACCCAAATAGTATATGTACTCTGTACTAAATTACTAAAAATCCTATTTTCATCAGCAATGCTTAAAAATTAAGGTAAATAGAGAAGAAAAAGAAACAATGGCTCTTTTGAATTGATTAAGCAACTATTCACTATTCATATTCATTTTATATCTTCAGTCTGGAAAAAACAAGGCCCCTTCTTTCAATTAGTCATACACTGTCCTGTTTAATTTTTTCTCTAACTATTTTGCCCTTTTGAAGGTGAACTTAAATTAAGTCAAAGACATATTATACACAGACAGTAATTTGGAAGTGAATTTTTGCCTCCCCAAACCAGACATTATGCCTTGCCAAGGGAAACCCTGTATAAATAAGACTATTCACAAGATAGGATGCATCAGCAATTCCCCACTTACCTCCAGGGCAGCGGCCAAAACTTCAAAGCACCACTGAACACAGCATCAATGCTTTTGTCTGAAAGATCTCAGAGACTCTAAGTGATCTTGGTATCATTAAATATCTCAGACTTTCCAGCAAACAAATGGGTTACTTAAACTCACAAGCAACTACCTAGGCATTTCGTATAAACTATGAAAATCACAGCCTCCTTCTTTGAAATTGATCACACTGTTCAAGTTTGAAGGGGAAAAAACGAAAAACTCTTTGCCACATTGGAATAATATAAAAATGTTTCATACTTGTTTCACTATAGTTCCAGTTAAGAACTATTTTAAAAATAAAACTCCCCAGATTGTGCAGTTTCAATTTTCCACTGCTCATTTCTATGACAATCTGACCAAGAATATCCCTGGGGAGGAGGGGAAATGATATTCTGAAACCTCATTCTCAGAAAAATAAGTATCTTTGATAATATGTCTAGGTTTTCTGAAAATATTAATAAAAATGTAAAAATAGCTAAACTGAGAGCCAGTTTTAGAAATGAGCAAGTCAATCTCATCAAAAGGCCAGAAAGGACTTTCTGGAAAGAATGATAAGCATCTTGGAATCTTACTACTTCTCTCACACACTGAGCTCCAATCTGCAGCCGTTTCCCTCTGAGCCAATGCACTTGATGGGTGTGATAACAGATGGATCATTGTATCTGCCAACTTCCTGTGATGTCCTGTATGGGGACTGATAATTTAGTGACTACAGAAGTCCTACAACAGACAATGCAGGCAATCCTGGCATTCAGTAAGTAGCTGCATGCAGTCCTTTAACAATTCTGTGGGTGTTGAACATGTGGATTATTGTACAACGTAAGCTCTCTGAAAGTATCTATGCCACTGTAAAAAAAGAAAAAGAAAAAACTGGGCAAGCTAAGAACCGAACAGAAGAACAGGAAAAGAACAAATATGTTTAAAGTGGCATTTTTCACTTAAAACACATGACAAATAAATACTGCTCAAAGGTCTTATTAGAGTTTCATGACCAGTTTAACTAGAAAAATCCAGGTACATAGAAAAAGTATCAATTGTGGGTTTGGTTTTAAGGTCTTACAAGTTGGGCAATACTGACATTTTGAGCAAAATAATTCTTTGTTGTAAGGGAGTGATTTGTGTATTATACGATATTTAGCAGCATCTCTGGCCTACCAATTAGATGCGAGCAGCACCCTACCCTGAGGAGTGACAACCAACAATGCATCCAAACACTGCCAAATGTCCCGAGGGGGACAAAACCCTCCTTATTCTCCATTCCCCTCTTACACCCCGTATTGTGAACCACTGGAAAAGAGAATCTAGAATTGTATGCCTCCAATTCTAACATTTATTTTGGAAGAGACAGAGTATATAAGTAAAGGGAGTGATTACTTATGAAAATTATACACAAAATAATCAAACACCTTCTATAGAGTGTGGACCAGCGAAGCACATATCACTAAAAAGAGAAAAGACCATTTAAAGATTCAGAATTAAGAGGGCCTGGCCCGGTAGCTCAGTTGATTAGAGCATCATCCATCCTGATATGCCAAGATTGCAAGTCCAATTTCTGGTCAGGGCACATACAAGAATCAACAAATGAATGCATCAACAAGTGGAACAAAAAAAATTAATTACTTCTTTCTCAAAAAAAAAAAAAAAAACCACAACTAATCAATAAATAATTTTAAGATTCAGAATTAGAAAGGCAGCTTACATTAACATAGTGTGTTTAATTCTTTCTGCAAAACAGAAAAAAAAATCATAATTTTGCTACAATACTATGTACAAATTATACTGGTGATCCTTCCTTCACAAATCCTCACCAAATAAACTGCATTATGCTGGACTGATTTACTGAATTGTCAATTTTAACAGATGCTTAGAGATAAAACTCCAGGTTTTAGGTTCTGGTTTTTTTTTAAGATCTTCATATTTATGCATATGCATATAAGTGTGTGTGCATGTGTATACATTCAAAATTCCAATGCAATCACATTTTAGAAATATCAGCACCAAGTTAAGTATGGCCATGTTATTTTACTTGCATATCTCTGGAACCTGCCAAATTTACTCAAGTTATTGGGAAGAGGATTAGTTTGTCATTTTTGCAACAACTCTAATGTAATACTATTCTTAGTGTAAAGCACAAAATCTCTTTTAAAATATTGTTTTAGGATACCACACAATATTAACACTTGGAGTAAATGTCTTATAATCAAATTAAGTATGCTATTTGTACATGGAAATGAGGTTCTCTTTCTGCTCAGTTCTTTCTGCCTGGTCCCTTTACAATTTCACTACTTGCCAATCCTGAGCTACAAGGTGGGTGAGAAGGTGGGGGGAGGACACTAACTGGGGGAAATGAATTCAACAGTACCTGCTGCATAGTACCAATTTTCTAATTAGGAAAAATAAGAACTAGAAATTCTGGACAACCATGAGTAAATCTGCTTTACTAATAGTGATAAAGGCATAAACAGACAAATCCTTGGTAATTTGATAGAAGGAACATAAGTGAAGAGGCAAAATTTCCAACTAGTAGAGGCCATTATCACAGCTGAACAAAACTAGATCTGACTTCTGGTAGGTCCTACAGTTTTTCTTCACTTCTTCCCACACTTCTCTATTTTACTACATGAGCAGCCTGTTTCCAAATTCCCAAGGTGCATCTATAAAACATAGCACTTTAACCTGCAACACTCACCCTTTCTGTCAGCACTGCCACAACTGGAATCCAAATCTAAGCCTCCCCCCTCTCCTCCTGCCTGTAGGACTCTTAATGCAAAGGTTCAATTTAAATAACAGTATAAATAGGATGCCCTGGCCAGGCACTCAGTTAGAGTGTCATCCCAATACTCCAAGATTGTGGGTTCCATCCCCGGTCAGGGTCAGGGCACATGAAAGAATCAGCCAACGAATGTATAAATATGTGCACCAACAAACTGATGTCTCCTTCTCTCTCTTCCTCCTTCCCTCCCCCACCCCTCTCTCATTTTAAATAAAACTTTGGAAGAGCTCCTAACAATCTGGGACTCCCTATGTGTGGAGAAGAGCTAGAACCAGCATGGCTATACTAGTAGATCAAGCTGATACTACAACTCTACTTTAAAACAAACAAACAACAAAAAAAAAAAACTGGCCTTAAGGGGCTCCAGGATCACAGTGACTAATTTGAGGCCTCTGGATACAGACAGGCTCTCAACTTTACAGCTCACCAGTTTGACACAGTCTTTGTCTTTTTTTTTTTGGGGGGGGGGGGGAGGCGTGGGGGGGCACAAATGTTTTAATTCTCTACAATGAACATTTTTAAAAAGAGTTATCTGTAGTTCAAAGCTCATTTCTATGAGGTGTCATATCCATCACCCTGTTACGAGACATAAAATTAAGAAAGGACACCTCCAGAAGCTACCTAAGGGTGTTTTCACACAGAAATCCAAAGAGGATAATGAGAATGAAACAAGTTCCATGTGGTAATTCAAATCTTGGTAAAGGAACTAGAGTGGAAGCCCAAGCTGGTGAACAAGTGGAAAAAGGAAAGAAAACATGGTTCAAACAGATCACATGAGGAAACCCAGTACAAATGCTGGCTTTGCATTATCTAGGTAACCCTATTTTTTTTTGGGGGGGGTCACAGATGACTCTAATAATAGTGCTATTGTGGTAAAACCAGTCCAAATCCTATCAAACTAAAAAGAAGTCCCTCAAAGACTTGTTGGGTGTAGGTGGTAATCCATGTCCTCCCACACCAAGAGACATCAGTTCTGGCAAGAAAGTTCCAACGTGCCCTCATGGTGCTGTTGATAGGATGCCTTAGGCCAGGCAAGAACCAGTGATGTTCTGAAGGCTGAGATACAAGGTGGGAGGAGAGTAGGCCTTATTACTCAGTCAACTTCTTAGCCCTGAAGAAGTGTCGAAGGTAGAAGACCTGCCAAAAGGCTAGTCCAATGAGACGGAAGATGAAAAAGATGCTGAAGCCCTAACCAGTTTGGCTCAGTGGATAGAGCGTCGGCCTGCGGACTCAAGGGTCCCAGGTTCGATTAGGGTCAAGGGCATGTACCTTGGTTGCAGGCACATACCCGGTGGGGAGTGTGCAAGAGGCAGCTGATCGATGTTTCTAACTCTCTATCCCTCTCCCTTCCTCTCTGTAAAAAATCAATAAAATATATTTTTTTTAAAAAAGGAAAAGATGCTGAAGTATAGGACCGAGTGTTTGCTGATTCACTGGTATGGCGCATCTCCTCCTCTAGATTCTGACAGGTCTTCTAGGCATCGTAGCCTCACCTCTAAAGGTTTGAGCTTCTCAACTTTTGCTATCTCTTCATAATTTTTCGCCTCCACTCCATGCTTCTTGTCTAGGATCACGAGTTGATCAGGTAACCGCCCTGTTCCCTTGCTCTCAAAAGACACTTTGAACATATCATAATGTTCAATGGTAAAGGCAGATTTCCCCTTGGTTGCATCCTCCTTGGAGTACAGAATATGACCAAACAGATCTGTGATCTTGAGGTGGGTGCGCAGGCTGCCAGCGCCCCCAGATTGGTCGGTGATCTTGTATGCGCCGGTCATTAGCAGGTCCTTGTGGATCGCCTCGCCGCCGAGGCACTTGTGGGAGTTGATGGGCAGATGGGAGGAAATGGTGGGCCCACATGACTCACCTCTGCCTACTGATGGCACAGGCGCCGTTTTGGAGACCGACACAGCCTACTTTGCATAGATGGCTGTCACAACATATCTTATCTTACGTGATCTTTTTACACTGTAATATTGTCAGTCTCCTCTCAAGTGGTAGGGTCTATGTTCCCTCTCTTGAATCCAGGTGGCTCTTTGGAACTGCCTCAACAAACAAAATTTGGCCAATGTGACGGTGTCAAAGCTTCAGACACTGTCAGTCTCCATATCCTGCCTCTTGGAAGACTCATTTTTGGAATACAACCACTGAGCCGGAGATGCCCCATGTGGTTGTTCTTTCTGGCCAACTGTCTCAGCTGAGGTCCCAGCCAACAGCCAGCATCAATGACCAGCTATGGGAGTAAAACGACCAGCTCCCAAGGAGATCAGGCCTAGCCACAGAGTCCCTCCCAGGTGTGGAGTCTTTCTAGGGGAGCCCCTATACTTCTGGAGCACAAACAGGTAGTCCCTCTTGCTGCTGTGCCTGAAGTTCTGACACCCCTACACACAAGTCTATGGGCATGATAAAAAAGCTTTTTTTTGCAACTAAGGAACTCATCCAGTACCACCACTGTCTCAGACAGAACAGACTCAGTACCTCATTCACAAAACAAAACCATTATACTACTTCACACTAATTTTGCTATAACACAATCTGAATGATTCATCTTTGGGTGATAAACCATTAAGTTAGAAATCCAGTAAAAAAGACTGAATTATAAAGTTAATGATTTCATTACTAAGCACAATATAAAAAAGATAGAGATTCAGTGAAACTAAATAATTTATAATTTACAACATACATATCAATATAGGAAATTTCATGAAAATATAACAGAAAGGCTATTAGGATGGTATCTGCTCTAATACAAACTGGATATGTGGCTTTAATTCACATAGTATTTATTCATCCTGCTGAGTGTCTATGATGAGCTAGGCCAGTGGTGGGCAAACTGCAACTCTGTTGACTAATGAGTTTGCTGACCACTGACCTAGACTCTCGATTCCAATAATTACAGGCTGTTTTTGTTCCTTGTGATTAAGCCCCTATCCCAGTGGTTGGCAAACTCATTAGTCAACAGAGTGGCAAACTGTGGCTCGCGAGCCACAGCTGCAGTTTGCAGACCACTGAGCTAGGCACTACTCTAGAACTAAAAATTTAGCAGTGAAGGAAAGAGGTCCCTATTTTCATAAAACTTGCATTCCAATTGAGGGGCAGATAAAAAACAATTTTATTTTATAAAATTATCCCAATCCATGGTAGATGCTATGAAGTCAATAAAACTATTGCTTGACGGTCAATGGAGGCATATTGTGATGTTACTTTATGTAACATAATATGAGAATTTTAAAACATGACCCTAAATTTTTTGGCACTCCTCCCATTGAGAGGTAGTGTCTGTCTGTTTCAACCAATGAGTAGGGTGAAAGTGAAGTCATGTGATCTCTAAGGGAGATAAAATACAATCATGCAGCTTCCACTATGTTCACTGGTACACCTGCTCTAGGAGTCCTGATGTATTGAGTCTGACTACCCTGAGGCCACTATGCTGAAAGGAAGCCCAAACAACATAGAAAGGCTACTTACAGGGACTCTAATCAGCAGTCCCAGCTGAGCCCAGCCCTCGGCCATCTGAGCCCTGAAGTCAGATTAGTCAGCTTCCAGGTGAGTCTAGTACTCAGCCATTCAACTGTTCTAGTTCCCCCAGCTGAGGCTTCAGAAATCATGGTGCAGAGACAAACAATATCAGTAAGCATTAAAAAAAAATGGTTATCGCCCTAGCTGGTTTGGCTCAATGGATAGAGCATCGGCCTGCGGACTGAAGGGTCCCAGGTTGGATTCCGGTCAAGGGCACATGCCTGGGGTTGCAGGCTCGATCCCCAGTAGGCCGATCAATGATTTCTCTTTCATCATTGATCTCTCTCTCTCTCTCTCTCTCTCTCCCCCCCTCTCTCTTCTTCTCTAAAATCAATAAAAATATATTTTTAAAAATGGTTATCATTTATGCCACCAAGAGTGGGGTGGGGTGTTATATAGCAGGTGATAACATGAAGACCACTACAAGGAGGTAGCATTTGTTCTGAGACCTAATGCTATCCAACAGCCAGGCTCAGGAGGACATGAGAGGAAAGCTGACCAAAAAGGGAGAAGAGCAAATACAGTCCTTAAAGCAGGAAGGGACATGGAGGTATGAGGTAAGTCAATCAGATGGCTAAAGCTAGATGATGCAGAGTTTCGTATGCCTTCCTTGATGAGTCACTTAGAAATTATTTTCATTGTACAAGAAAGCCCCTGTAATGCTTTAAGTAGGGCAGTTTTTCAAAGATCCCTTTGGCTGCAGTGTGCTTCTTGATGTTAAATGAGGAAACAGAACTGAATGCTATGGTTCCTTTTTATCAGTGCAAAGACTCAGTGTTCCTCAAACTGGGTCTCTAGAAAATCCTTAAGCTATCCACAATACTTGCATCCCACATCGTCACAAAAATAAGTATTTTTTAAAATTAAAGCTTATTTGGGTTCATCAGAATGACCTTAAAACTGAAAGCCACTGCAAATTTCAGTGTGTTTCCCCCACAGACTTGGGGTGTGTGTGTGTGTATGCATATATATGATAAATTCCCATATATGTATATATATATGATAAATTCCCACCAAATGAGGGCCAAATGAAGCTACAGTAAGCTGTGTAAAGGAGTTTTACAACAGTTCAAACAGGAGAAAATGGTGGAAGAACTGAGTCATTACACTGTCCACAGTAGAGCAGGCAGGGCAAAATTAAACAAATCTGATTCAAAGCAGACAGGACCAAATTCTTGCTATGAGCAGAAAGTTTCATTCAAGTAAATATCAGGTAGCATAAAATACAACACTGTAAATCTGCATTTTTATTGCTTATATCATTTTGACAGTTACATTTCACCTACAAAATTGCTTGTTTTATAATTATTTATGCTATAAGTATAAGGCATTTATTCCAAATTAGTAGTGTCCAAGTCTCTAAAATCTATCTATCTATCTATCTATCTATCTATCTATCTATCTATCTATCTATCTATCTATCGAAAAGCCTAGTGACCGGAACAGCATAACAACCAGAACAACCAGAATGACCGGTGGCTATGACGTGCACTGCAGCAGCCAACCAGCCTGACCCAGGCCTAGATGGGCCTTCCCACCCCTGATCAGTCCCTCGACCCCCATCTGGGGCAGGGATGGCCAGCCAACTGCGCGTGGCCCCTCTCCCCAGATGAGGCCCCATCGGGGTGGGCCAGCCGGACCCCACCTGTGCACAAGTTCATGCACCAGGCCTCTAGTGTTTATGTAATAAAATTTTTTCATTAACAGTGGTGAATATAAATTGGTGACTTTCACATTATACAGTTTTAACACATTATATGTACATTTTCATCAACATTTTATTTTCTTTAGTAAACTTAAGATACCAACTGAACTATGTCAATTACTTTAAATTAGCATAAACAGACTATAGCTGAGGTAAATAACCAAAAGTAAGTTATTTTGAAACAATTCTGTATTTTACGAAATAGTCTTCACCTTCCAACTTTGTCTTTAGTTGTGGAATCTTGTTCACTCTTTAAAATCTAATTCGAGTGCCATCTCTATAAATGAGTACCCCAAACCATTAGAGCCCAAATTCCTTTGAGAATCTCATACTGCCAGATATTGTCTCCACCATTTCTAGGCAAGCTGGCTGACTTCTTGTCACAAAGATGGCTGGTGATGAGATGACAATGGTGATGGTGACAATGGCAACAGCTATCATTTACCTAGTGATGATTCAAGTTCCAAGTACAAAATGTACTCTCCATAACAATTTCCATTTTACAGATACAGAAATTGAGGTAATGAGTTTAATGTAATTTTTCAAGGCCTAAAAGCTAACAAATGAGCTATATATTAAAAAAAAAAAAAAACTCTGGTATTTTTTTATAATACTAGTGTTAATAAAAGCATGGGCCTTTGAAAACTCTTAAGAATCACAGGAGGTATAAAAGTTAGATAGAAATTCTCAGGCATGCCAAATTACATTAAAATATGAAGGAGATGGGCTTGAAATTTTACTGACAAGCTTCCCAAGTATATTCTTATTATGTATGTTGAAGACTGAGAAACAACACACTGCACCCAATGCTATTCTGACTCCATCTAGATTGTATTTTTGGAGAATAAGAACAATCTAATTTATATAGCTCTTCTTTATCTAAAGAATACAGTATTATACCTTGAAAAATAATAAGAGCTTAAAATAGGTTGCCATGCTTTCATCCTGACAAAATGAAAAATTAGCCATTTAAATTTTATAGTAGTTAAAATCTTAAAAGGTTTAATTACTCCACAAAAATAAATTTTATAAAACATAGTCCCCATTCTCTAGGTATTTACAGCTTAGCCAGAGGAAACAATGATAATTTCCGTGGTTTTCAAGGGTTATTTTATATACCCATATCAGAGTTTGTTGATGTTGTTAGGGATAGAGCTGACAATGCTGATGGTGGTGTGATGGTGATTACACCTTGTATCCTGGAGGACAGGATAGAGAATGGGATGGTAACAACATGGAAGGCTGGAAGGGAAAAGACTATAAAGAAAGTGAAAGAACCAAAGGCCTCTTGGGTGGTCCCTGGAATTCTCTCTCAGTGCTCTATTCTGCAAGAGAAGCAGAGGCTAAGCTGGAATGCTCCCGAAGCTACAGCATCTTGTCACTGGTTGCACCTAGCATTAGAGTTTCATGACTCAGTGAGGTGGGTGGTGAATTACATTACGATCTTCCCATACCAGATATTTTGTCTGTGGCCATCAGGATAAATCTGGGGAAGCTCAATTAACACGTATCTAAACCTTGGGCAAGTCATAATACCTTAAAAAAACATCTGCCATACTGTGAACTACCAGGTAATTGTAAGCAAAGGTTACAAACTGGCAGTGAAAGGTGTGAAAGCTTTATTCTGTAGCATTTTTTTTAATTCTGTGGGGGTTTTTTAATCAAAGTAGTTCTGAGGCACTACAGTTCAAGGTATTTTAAGATAACTAATATCTCTGCCTTGGGATTTTTTTAGTATCTAAAATAAAAAGAAAGTGCTGTGTTTTCAAATCAAACCACATTTAAATGCCTATTTTACAAGAAAATGCTGAAATTCAGAGCAATTAACACATTTGGTTAATGAAAGACATGACAAAACCATAATATCACTGAAGAATATTTCTGGATTCTCTGAATCCACAATGATTCCCACCTTAGTTGTAACAAAGGGATAAGGAAAAGGATGGACTGTAGATGAGACACTGAGTTTTCATAAAACACACACACACAACAAACAAAACCCCCAGAAAATGGAATGATATGCCAAGCCTTCACACTGCTAACCAAAGGCCTTTTGAATCAAGGGGTCCTCAAACTTTTTAAACAGGGGGCCAGTTCACTGTCCCTCAGACCTTTGGAGGGACAGTGAACAAATTCCTATGCACACTGCGGGCCCGGGACGAGTCGGCTGCTAAGTAGGACAGGCAGCAGCACCCTGTGGGCCGAATAAATGTCCTTGGTGGGCTGCATGTGGCCCGCGGGCTGCAGTTTGAGGACCCCTGAAGAGCATCTCATAAAGCATGTTTCTCAAATGTTAACTATGCCAATATTTCAAACTTTGAAGGGACTTTATGTAGTGCCCAATATCTTAGTGATTGTGTACTAGTAAACTAAAAGATAAAGCCAATAGTGATTCAATGAAGATTAATAATAACTTGGTAGGTTCTCCAAATTACAGTGAGCAGGAAATAATGCATCATAATGCAGATTCTTTCCCCCTCCCCCAAGAAAGATATCACAATCTCCACAGAAAATACTGCTTTTTTCAGTGGTATTATAATTCCACCAAGGAGGTCCCAGTTTGCAAGTGAAATAGTTTATCATTTGAAGTCAAAGCTAAAATGTTTTGTTATACTTATCTTTTTCCAAGAAAAAAATTTTTTAAAAGTGATAAATGACTCTTCTACAATTTCCATAAAATGTTATTTTGCTTAATATATTCCCAATCTAATTTAAGGCTCCTTAAGGGTAGAGACATGTCTTTTATTTCTTTTATTTCATCCAGTACTTAGCACAAGACAATATGCTTGCTGAATATTTACTAGATGAATAGATGCGTGTGAATTGTTCCAGTTTCAAAGCAGACAAGACCTTTAAAACAATTTTTATAACTCAGATAAGAACAAAAATACCATAAAAAAAGCCTGTGTGAAATAAAAAGCAAACTCACTTCCATTTTTCAGCATGCTCTATCCTCCTTTATTTTCCTCCAAGCGCTTACCACCATCTGACATACTACATATTTGTCTATCTCTCCTCACTCCTTCCCCCACTAGAATGTAAGCTTAATGAAGGCAAAGATTTGCCTGCTTTGTTTGAAGACTACATCCCCAGTACCCACAACATTCCCTGGGACACATTAAACATTCATTAAGTATCTGTTACAACCATCTTCAGAATTTATTAACGATGCTCTTGTTTCTTCTAGCATCATCTTCAGAGCTCTAGTTTCACATTAACAAATGAGGAAATCTTACAAATATATGTGCATATAAACAAAAAATCATTTCATCCCTCACAAATATTGCTATCTTGGAAGTGAAGAAGGGCATGTTTGAGAGAGCAAGCCATCACAGTCATGTCTAATCACAAAATAGAATCCGGAAGAGCAGGTAATTACTAAAACTGGTCTGAAACCATAATCCTCAATAACAGGTGACTATCGCTAAAGTTAAATGTCTTGCAATAGCAGATATCTGACTCAGCACTGACTTGGAAACTATCATATTACTAACACTATTCCTGCAACATTTTAATTTACTTTGGATAGGTTTTTAACTACTGTTATTCATATGCAGCAAAGAAAAAAGGAGCTAAAATGATAGTCATCACATTTTAATCAAATTACTTTTCAAATGTTCACCTTCCTTGTTCAACTCTAAATTTCATATCCATAGGGTCTGTATTGTTGTCTTGTTTTGTTATCTCAAACTACTACATATTTCATTATTTGCTTACTTTCTTAAAACCTGTCCCATACTCATTAGAACATAACCATAAGGGCAGAGAGATGAAGGGACTGAGCACAATAAATAAATATTTGTTGAACCGAATTCAATACAGAGATCAAGATACCAATAAAAGTAAATCTTCAATCTACAACCTTATTTCTAGACAATTCAATTACCATATTAAATATCCATACTAGAAACCTAATATGAAGGCAATTAAATAAGCCTTAATTAACCTGTTAACAGTTTCAAACCAATATTAAAGCTATGCATAACCAGTTATTGTAATTATATAAATGATGGCTATAAACATTAGGTGGCAGTAGCAGTACACTGCATTATAATCCTAAACTTGATTTTGTCTACACATATATAGAAATCTGATACATAAGTGGAGTTACACAAATTATCTCACATATAAAATGTGCAAAAGGAGCCCTAACCAGTTTGGCTCACTGGATAGAGCGTCGGCCTGTGGACTGAAGGGTCCCAGGTTCGATTCCAGTCAAAGGCATGTACCTTGATTGCGGGCACATCCCCAGTAGAGCGTGTGCAGGAGGCAGCTGATCGATGTTTCTCTCTCATTGATGTTTCTAATTCTCTATCCCTCTCCCTTCCTCTCTGTAAAAATCAATAAAATATATTTTTTAAATAATAAAAATAATATAAAATGTGCAAAAGGAATTGATAATATAACAATACATAAAAGTAGCTATTCCTTTGAATCCAGATTTTTCAAATTATTTCTATAATAAAATAACTGAGCACTATCAAAGAGCTATGGCAATTCCTATAAACATTCAAATTTTTTCCTTATACTTACAATCTCACATACCACACATCCAAGTTGCCAGTTCTTACCTTCAAAATAGTATCTACAATATGACCACTTCTTACCATCCTCACCACTCCCACCACCACCAGGGTTTACCTGGATCACTATAACAACAGCTTCCCTCGTTCTGGGCCTTCCCTACTCCTTGCCACTCCCAACATAGTCTACCCTCCACACAGTAGCTAGGATGAGCCTTTAAAAAAGTTATGTCACCTCATTCCTTTGTTCAGAACCCTTCAATGCTTCCCAACTCAGAGAAAAGTTCTGTCTTTAACACCCTTTGTGAACTGACTCCCATATATCTTACCCCAACTTCACCCATACTCATCCCCACACTCACTCCATTCCATAGTCCACCACCAGGTCAACAAGCACTCTCCGCCTCAAGGGCCTTTGCGTTTGCTGTTCTCTCTTTCTGGTATGCTCTTCTGAAAATTATCCATCTACATGATTTCCCCCCTATCTTCTTCAGGTCTCTGCTCAAATGCCACCTTGCTTCATTTTTCTCCCTGACACTAAGCAACATCTGACATACTTGATTTTATGTGTCTATTTCTTTACTATCTCCCCTATCCCCTACTAGAAATTAAAGTCCACAACAACTAAGAGTTTAGTATCTTTTCTTCACTATTTTATTCCCAGTGCCTGGTAAGTAGTGGCAGTTAAATATTTGTCAGTAAATGACTGTATTATCAAACAAGCACACAGCAATAGTTTTATAGCTATTTCATACTCAAAATAAAAGACTACATTAAAAGTTCAAGAATACTGGTGATGTCTTGACTTTTTAAATTCAAGTATGCACAATTCATATGTGTGTATGTGTGTATACAAATAACGTGATACTTTTATAATACCTACATTTTAAAGCAATGTGAATTGAAGTCAAATGTGTTACACTGGTCATCATGTTAGAATTACATATTTTTTAAATTAGAACTATTTTTACAGTATCTTTACATAATAGAATTGCAAGTAGTCAAGCTCTTCCTTATGCTTAGATCAAACAAGTACATTCAAAACTGCGTATATTTTATCTTATCTACTGACAAGCTTTGTGGGTTCAGGCTCTGTTGGCTTCAGAGTAAAAAAGAATTACAGGTTTGCTCTCCGCCAAATGACTCTATAATCGGTGCTGATTGCTTAATTCTGAACTACATAAGTAGCTAACCACTGATTATGAAATGCTCAGATTTATTTTATTTTCTTTACTGTTTACACACTGTAGAAGAAACATTTGGGCAAAAGATGGAAATACCAAAGAACCTCAGGAAACTTTCCAAATATAGTATGTCTCTAAAATTCTCACATGTCCTCTGTCAGGATGATCAGTATTATGATTAACCTCCGAGAAAGTGATTTAATATCTAAACTAAACACACGTGTGATTAAGCCATCTCTGATCACTGACACACCTTTTTTTTTAAGTCTCACCAGGGATATGTTTATAGATTTTAAAGATGGAGGAAGGGAGAAAGGGAGGAAGAGAGGGAGGGAAGAAAAACAATCAACTGGTTGGCTCCTGTTGGCACCCAATGGCAGATGGAACCCGCAACCTAGGTATGTGCCCTGACCAGGATTCAAACCTGCAACCTTTCTAGTGTATGGACGATGCTCCAACTAAGCCACCAGGCTAGAGCAACTGTCACTTCTTAATTGTAAAATGTGGCAAGAGCATTTTTTTCACATAGCACACTTGTACATGTTCTCCCCAAAAAAGTGACAAAATTGCTTGGAAAAGGTTCTTGTTTCTATTTTGCCTGTATTGTCTGTTTTTATTCTTGAAGTAGGGGAGCAGAACACAAAGAGAAATTTTAGAATTTACCTAACGCTGAGTATTTTTCTTCCTCTCTTGGTGTCAAATTAAATGAGGCCATATGCTACTTTGCCACATCAATGTATACAGAAAATTATACCACATTTAATGCATATAACAAATGAAATACAACACAATATTGTTTCTTGGTCACAAATTAACTAAAAAGAAGCAATGATCACCAGAGCCATGGAAATTTAGGCATACTCTTGCTTCTTTAAAGTTGGCTTAGACAGATCTCAACTACAAATGGGTTGTGTTCCAAAATTATTTGTAAATCACTGACTTGGAATTCAAAACTCTGTTCTCTTACAGAAACATTAAATACACCAGTTAGATTTCCATCTTGCCCATAACAGTTGATAGTACCTTAATTTACACTTCCATTTGGAGCTAACTCACCTCCATTCTTATCTGAGACCTCCTTTCTTCTAAAATGTTTCAATTAAATTGTGCATTAATTGATTTTGTGGTCTAAGCTAGAGATATATAACCACCATGCTTGCTATATATTGCTATAAAAACAAGCAAACTGCAGGGGTTTGAAGAGGCAAGAGAAACCGAGAATACTTTCTTTTCTTCATGTCTCTGAACCCTGATGCGTTCATAAACAACATATTAGAAGTTGGACAAATATTAAAGTTACAAATACTAAAAAATGTAAAATGAGTATACAAAACCTATTTCCAAGCACAAAGAAAATCATAGCAATATTTACCTTTATAAAAACAGCTTATGGATTACCTAAAAGAGACCACACACATACATACGCCTCCTTCAAATTCCCAATTATTTAGCCAGTGCTACAGAACTTAATAAAAGCCAGGTGGCTACACAGAGCCACAGAATAGGCACACATGCAGTGTATCTTTGCTTGCCTTTTTCTTCTCCCCTGGGTTCCATATGCCACACACAAGAAAGGGTCCTGACTAAGATGAGAAATTCTTGCTATTCCACTGTCCCAAATGTTTAACTCACCACTTATGAAGTACTCACACCATGATTCATTTAAATTAATGTCTGACAATAAACATTCGTATTTCTTAAATCTAACTCAGCATCAACAAGGCCACATCCTCACCTAGGGTGAGAAAGAAAAGTTGGTGCTCAGGTATTCCTGAAAAACCCTGTCTCCAGCCCTCAGCTCCCAACATCCAACACTAAGAGTAATTTCAGATTCCTTTTCTGAAATTCTTCATGTTTCCAACACTGAGATTGGTTTGAGGATCTTTAACCAAAACCTATTTTCACACACAAACACACACAAAAAATCTTTTAATGAGAGAACTTACCCCAAAACACGGAATTTTTGCTCAAAGCATTCTCAATATATATTCTCCATGTTAATGGTTAATCAATTTGGCTAATATAACTAACTAGAGGCCCAGTGCATGGATTCCTGCACTGGTGGGGTCCCTCGCCTGGCCTGTGCCCTCTCACAATCCAGGGATGTCGGATAGTCGGTTTCGGCCTGATCCCTGAGGCCCAATCCAGACAGTAGGGAGTCCGATCCTGTGCATTGAGCGTCTGTCCCCTGGTGGTCAGTGCACATCACAGCGACTGATCGACCAGTCGTTTGGTCACTTAGGCTTTTATATATATAGATAACTCACCTGCTGTACTTTTTACTATGAATTCACTATGAGTAGCCACTAGAAATGAATCATCTTTAAAGCTCCAACTATTTCATGGAGAGACATTTAAGGATTAACTGAGATAATATCTAAAGGTACCTAAAACAGTGAGAGTAAATGTTCCATAAAAGATTCTGATAGTCTGTGCACATAAGCAGTCAGCCTGTGGCATACTAATAAATCTCAGATATTTAATTATTTGCTCTCTAATAGTCTACAGCTATGCTATACCACTTCAAACTGCACTTCACGGCATCACTGCAGTGTTTCTGCCATGTAGTTGCCCCACTTAATTCATCCCATTACACTTATGAAGGTCATTACATGAATCTGTGTCTAACAACATAGCATGGCAGAGCACTCTGTTGTCAGTACACTAACTTCATATTATGATCCCGTTATCTTCCTATGGTCATTTAAATAAAATTGGTTTATCAACCTCATGTACAGATCAACAAATTAATACCTGTCTGATACAAGGACTCCTGACACTTAATCACTAAGTATCCTTTAAGAAAGGGACACCATGGTATACATACAAAGATTTCCTTATCACAGGCTGAAAACAACTTAAGGTGGATTTTCTGAAGCTGAGTCCCAAGGCAGCTGTATGCTTGGCCTAGCTCACCTTTTGAGTTCCCTTTCAGTCCTGAGATTCTTCTGTTCTCTCCTGCTGCTACTTGGTTTTCAGAGTAAATAGCACATAGTAGTTCCTAAGTAACTGCTTAGAATACTTTATCAATTGTTGAGGGAAAGTTTTTATATTCCCAACACAATAGTAACAAGTTTTAACAGCAGGTTCCAGATTCTCTGCAATATCTAAACAATTCAACAAATAAGAAAAAATGAACTCTTTCCTATTTGTGACAAGATTAGTTTTTTAAATGCCTGCAAGAAAATTACTTTAAATTTTGAAACTTTCTCTCAAATATTTATGGTGTACCTACTATGTGCAAGAAGGTGTTTCTAGAGAAATAAAAAAAATAATACACCCTGGATCCATGCTATCAGAGACAATAAGACATATATCCATTTAACTAATATTCAACAACTATTTACTATACAAACTGTGCTTATTTTGAAAGCTTGTACTATAAAAAACAGAGTGGCTAATGCAACATAATATAGCCAGGTTTTGACAAAAACGAAATGGTAGTGAATCAAAAAGTTATCAAAAACAGCTTTTTCTTTTCCTACTACAAATGTAAAGAATAGTCTGTTTCCAAAGCCACTATATCATGTATCATTTCACATACTAAAAGCAGCACCTCATTTCACTATAGTTCTCAAATATGGCAACATTTAGTGTTAAAAGTCATTTGTTTTCATTCATGCATACGTATGCATATACCTATACACACGTATTCATTTATTTAATTACATGAAATTTCAGGAGAGAAAGAAAATAGTATTTTAAAAACTCAAGTTTATTTCTTTAATTTCAGTGTACTAGTAACTCTCAACTCTCCCCTTAACAATTATCCTGTATAATAAAAGCATAATATGCAAATCAACCAAACGGCAGAAAAGCGCAATGATCACCTGGACAACCATCCAGAATCACAGTATAACACCCACAGGCACCAGGCCAGCCAAGGTGGGTGCAATGCAATTGGTTGGGGGCCCAGTTATCGCCCAATGATTGCCCCACAAAGGGAGGCCCAGGCCACCAACTGGGTGCCTGCCTGAGGCTGGAGGGAAGCCCAGGTCCCAGGTGCCAGAGGGAAGCCAGTGCCGGCAGCTGGAGGAAGGAAGGCCTACCCTTGCACAAATTTCGTGCATCAGGCCTCTAGTATCTGTTTCATAAAAGAACCACTAAATATGTTTTTATGGAACTATGCAATAAAGTTATTTACATAATTTGTTGCTGGTGAAGCTTTATAAGTGGAATACATTTCTCTCCTATAAAATGAGGAGAGCTATTACAGGAAACTCACAAAAGAAAAAGAGGGAATAAAGTCTGAAAAACTCTTATGCCAAAAGCAAAGAAATACTTTATATGGTAATCAAATAAAGATAAAATTAGCAAAGAAGTGATGTAACAGATTGACAATCTATACCAAAAAATTATTTGCTTATTTATGTCTGCCCACTAACTTGTTCAGCATTTCTAACTAAAACCACCCTGGATTTTAAAAAAAATAATAAAAGTAGCTTCTTTTTATTTTGTTATCTTGGGGAGAGGAGAGTAAAAGGAAGAGGAAGTACTAGAATTAAATGCACCTTCTGGAGAAAATAGAGAAGTGGATACAGTGTCTACCCAATCATTACCACATTTTGAAATTTTTTACTCCTCTTCAGTATCCCATATAAATTTGTTCCCTATTACTGTCTTTGACCCATTCTTCTCACCATTTCCCAAGTTATCTTACTAAAAAACACAACTCTGATCATGTTATTCCTTTGCTTAAAAACTTTTACTGCCTAAAAATGAAGTTCATCGATCTTAGAACTGTTGTGTTTTTTGCCTCACTTATTTAAGTCTTCTGTGTGTACTTCCTTCTGTCTATACATTCCCACCCACCAGTAATTCATTTTAGAGACTTTGAATATACTCTATACATTCATATCTTTGCTCATACACTGTACCATGTACATGAACTAGAACATCCTGCTCTCGTCTTTGCTCACTAATATGCCATGTGTTCAATAAAATTTACCTCATATCCCTCCAAGTGAAATTCATTTCTCTTTCCTGACTTCTCAAGACATTCTTGATTATGTTTGTATACAAAACCTGTCACATTTTGTCATATATGATAGTCAACTATATACAATAAGTGTTACACCCCAATAGATCAAAGGCTTATCAAAAAGAGCTGCGTAGAGTTCCACAATCATGTCTCGTTCAATACACCTCCCATACACAACCCTAAAAAAAAAAATTCCACAGTATTTAGATAATAAATACGTTTGATTCACCTGTGATTCTATCTGTGCTACATGCTTCCATGTTTTAGCTTTTTAACTATCATTTGACAAAGATCTTTATAATGAAGAGCCAAGGCTATGTCCAAAAAGTCAAACGGTTTGTGACTGAACAAATAAGCAACTTAAAGATCAATACCTGGTATTTGTGATAGAAGTTTCAATATGCCAAATCTTCCAACAATATGGAAGAACAAAGATGACCCCAGCAGAGGATACAACATGAATAAAGGCACAGAGAAAACAGCAGCGAGAATGGCTTGGCTAAGAGATGAGTGAATGGGAAATGTGAAGTTGCTTTCCTATGCCTCCTGAGAGCCTGAAATTAGTTGGCAATAAAAAAAAATTGGTAAATAGATGATAAAATACCATTCAAAGGAGCAAGGGTGCAGGGGAAGGGAGGGGAGAAAGGCAGAAGAGGTAGGAGACGGAAGGAAGGAGGGGAGGGAGGGAGGACAGTTCTTTCATTTTGGACTCTGATCATTACATTTTTAAAACGGACTGTAGTAGTGACAAAAATAGATATACTCATTTCCCGTGGATTATGTACCCCCCCGCCCAAAAAAAAAAAACCCACACCCTGTTTGTATTTAATAAACTAGAGGCCCGGTGCACAAAATTCGTGCCCGGGGGGGAGGGTATGTTCCTCAGCCCAGCCTGCACCCTCTCCAATCTGGGACCCCTCAAGGGATGTCCCTCTCACAATCCAGGACTGCTGGCTCCCAACTGCTCACCTGCTTGCCTTCCTGATTGCCCCTAACCGCTTCTGCCTGCCAGCCTGATCACTCCCTAACCACTCCCTTGCCAGCCTAATTGATGCCTAACTGCTCCCCTGCCAACGTGTTTGCCCCTAACTGCCTTCCCCTGCAGGCCTGGTCATCCCTAATTGCCCTCCCCTGCAGTCCTGGTCACCCCTAAATGCCCTCCCCTGCAGGCCTAGGTTTCCCCCCAACTGCCCTTCCCTGCTGGCCTGATCGCCCACAACTGCCCTCCCTTGCAGGCCTGGTCCCTCCCAACTGCCCTCCCCTGCTGGACTGATCGCCCACAACTGCCCTCGCTTGCAGGCCAGGTCCCTCCCACCTACCCTCCCCTGCTGGCCATCTTGTCACGGCCATCTTGTGTCCACATGGGGGCAGGATCTTTGACTACATCTTGTGTGTTGGAGTGATGGTCAATCTGCATATTACTCTTTTATTAGATAGGATAGAGGCCTGGTGCATGGGTGGAGGCAAGCTGGTTTGCCCTGAAGGGTGTACCGGATCAGGGTGGGGGTTCCCTTGCGGCGTGGGGTGGCCTGGGCGAGGGGCCTGTGGTGGTTTGCAGGCCGGCCACGCCCCCTGGCAACCCAAGCAGAGGCCCTGGGATCTGTGATTTATTTATCTTCTACAATTTATTTATCTTCTACAATTGAAACTTCATAGCCTGGATTGGAGCCAAGCCTTCTGTTCACTCCGTGGCCACAGCCATTTCTGTTGGGATTTACGTATCTTCTATAATTGAAACTTTGTAGCCTTAAGCGGAGGCCAAAGCAGACCAGGGCTGCAGAAGCTTGGCTTCCTCCATTGCCACGGGCAACCCTAGCCTCCTGCTCTCTCCAGCTCCGTGGATGCCACCATTTCTGTTGGGCTTTATTTATCTTCTATAATTGAACCTTTGTAGCACTGAGTGGAGGCCTGGGCCAGCAAGGGCAGGCAGAAAGCTTGGCTTCCTCCATTGCCAGGGAAACCCAAGCCTCCCTCCTGCTCTCCGTGGCTGCAGCCCTCTTGGTTGGGTTTATTTGCATATTCTCTCCTGATTGGCTGGTGGGCGTGGCTTGTGGGTGTAGTGGAGGCACAGTCAATTTGCATATTACTCTTTTATTAGATAGGATGTCCCTGTGGAGAGAGTTAGCTGTTATAAAAGGGGGGGGGGGGGCCCTCAAACTGCTAATGTCTTTGCAAAGATTTAATTGGAATCAGAGCTGACATTGAGATCGCTGCTGTACCAGTATGGCCCTAAGCCAAAACTCTTTTTCTGGCTGACCTTGCAGGCTGTGTCACCGGGCATTAACCACACCACATGCAACAAGCCTCCAAGTGTCTAGTCCTCTTGTGTCTGCCTAAGGCCAGATCCTACCTTCACTAAAGTAGAGCCCACTTATCAACATACTCAAATTATTACGACAAAGTCTTGGAAAGAAATCCAAAAAGGCAAAAATAAGGTGATTTCTAGTCTTCTTATTAACATCTAGATATTGTCTTCATTTAGTAAGCCACACTTGTATAGTGAGTGAGGTGAGAAAGCCTGAATTCACCAGGCTGGCATTTCAGCTAAATTTCACTGACTGCTCCCCACAGAAGCTTCACTGATGCTCAGAATCGTGTATTATTTCTCTGACCTTCCACAGAACTAAAGCACACTGCTCTCACATTCAGCATTTCCTACCTTTTACTGTTAACTGTTTACAGGACTCTAACGCCAGGAAGATAGTAAAAACGTACTTTATATATGGGCACTTAAAGAATAGTGGAAATACATAAGCTTGGAAATTAGATAGGTCTGGATGTGAAACCCAGACCTGTTGTTCCCAGGCTGTATACTCTTAGGCAGGTCTTTTACTCTCTTAATCCAAGTTTCTTCTTTTGTAAATGTAATTCATATCACTATGAATTGCTCTGAGGATTAGAGCTAGTACATGTAAAGCATCCGGTACTACCCTACGCCAATAGTAGAAACTCAATGTATGGTAGTCATTATTGTCTTTCAACTTTATTCCACCTTCACCCCATTCCTCACAGGTCCATTATATCACCTTACTGTTTAAAAAAGAGAGAGAGAAAACTAAAGTTATGGAGAATAAAGCAGGCTCATAATTTAAATTTCATCTTAAATAGGCTTACTGCAGCCAGAATCAGTGGGTTGGGGGAAATTAGTTATATAACATTGTTTGTTATTCAAAAGAAATATGTATGAAGAAGTCTTCATGAAGAAGCCACTTTTCATTTATAATTGGTTAAGATGTCAGGAATGTCTGCCCTGGCCAGTGTGGCTCAGAGGCTGGACATCACCTTGTAGTAGTACATCAAATGGTCAGGGCATATGCCCAGATTACAGGTTCCCTCTCCCTCTTTCTCTCCCTAAAAATTAATTAAAATATTTTTAAAAGAGATCAAAATATCTTGTTACTACAGAAATATCAGAATTGTTAAATGCTTTAAATGAAAATGTTTTTTCACAACCTGTCTATAAACTGCGTCTTCAATTTAAAAAATATACATGTTTTTTAAAAGGTATCATGAAGAGACTACATTAGCAAGGGGTTAAACCTGAGATTTCACAATAAACATACACAATGGAATTCCTTCATTACATAGATTTTGGAATAAAATACAATGAAACTATATTATATTTGGCCTTTAGGAAAATGTGGGTGTGATATACCCTATTGAGTGGCTGAACCTGAGCAACAAGAAGCCACATTACAACATACCAATTGCAGGAATAAATGTACAACAAGTTTTGGAAAATCAGAATTAACCATAATGTCAGAAAGCAAAATGGCTTCTGCCTCTAGTGACTATGGGAGCCATGCAAACCCATGTAGGGCTATTGTTAACATTCCCAAGGGTAAAAGTCAGTAAAGACAAAAACAGAGACAGGGAAGAAAAAGGTAGTGTAGGTCTTTTAGAAAGACATTTCTTAAATCTAAGGACATTCAAGTGAATTAACACTCAATTTCTACTCCTTATGCTTTCTCAACTCTACTGCTGTATGCTTTCTTCAGTTTGCCCAAGATGTCTGAATGCCAAATTCTCTTTATTTGGACTATTCAAATACCATCTCTTCCCACTCCCCTACACACTTAATTAGAAGTAGTTCCTCTCCCTTCACTATCTCCTAAGCATTTTCACCTCCCCTGATTGGTGATATTTCTACCTCCATTTCACATGGAAACATATTTTGTCTCATGAAGGTTCTCTCTCCCCTTCTGGATATATATACTTGCTATGGATACAACATTCTTATAAAGCCCCAAAAGGGTTGTAAAAATAGTAAATACTCAGTAAATGTCTGCGCCAAATGAAAGGGAAACAAAAAAGTAATTTTTGCAAACTCTGAAATTATTGCTAGTATAATTATGTTCTAGTATGGTTACATTTGTTTCCATATCTAAACAAACTTTAATAGCAATTATGATTCATACACTACTAACGTGAGGGAGGTAATAAAAAGACACCTGTGTGTGCGTGCATGCATGCGTGCGTTTTGCTTTATTTGGAAATAGGTGATTAAACTGTCAAAATTTTGTCCGCAGGTAAAGTTTCTTCAACTTACAGCATATGTCTACCATTCATAGAATGCATGTCACATTTTATACTGTACCTCAGGGGCTGCCTACTTTCTTGCCCTGTACTTGCCACTTCCCTTTCCTGATCCTCAGAAAGCAGAAGGGTGTTCTAGGTAGGAATTTGGAGTCACAGGACCCAATCTTTAAAAGAAAAACCCAATGGTATGGGAAAAAGAGGGGCAGGGAAGAAGGGTTATTCAACATCAGAAAACAAATTTAAGAGCAATCCTTCCTATCCTATCCTATATATAAAAAAAGGGTAATATGCAAATCAACCAACCGGCAGAACAACCGGTTGCTATGATGTGCACTGACCACCAGGGGGCAGACACTCAATACAGGAGCTGCCCCCTGTGGTCAGTGCACTCCCACAGGGGGAGCGCCACTCAGCCAGAAGCCATGAGCCAGGCGCACCGCAGGCCGGGCTGAGGAACGCCCCCTCCCCCCACGTACATAAATTTCGTGAACCAGGCCTCTAGTAACTAAATAAAATGTGTGATCAGAGCAGTGTGGTTAGATAAGAAAATGCCCTAATTTTTTAAAGATGCATACAGAAATAAAAAATGATAGGACTTGTTTTAAAACTTTTAAGAAAAAAATTTATAAGGCAAACATGGCAAAACATTTTTTTTGTTTGTAATTTTTTATTTTAGAAAGAGGGATAAAAGGAAAGAGACACTAATCAGTTGCCTCCAGCATGAGCCCCAACCAAGCCCCAACCAGGGATCAAACCTGCAACCTGGGTATGTGCCCATAGGATGACGCTCCAACCAGCTGAGTCACACTGGCCAGGACAACACATTAACTTTTAAATATAAGTGAACAGTGTGTTGGTGTCCAGCATAATTTCTATCCAGCTTTTCATATATTTCAAATTTTTTTATTAGAAAAGATAAAAAGGCCCAGCCAGCATGGCTCAGTGGCCTATGAACCAGGAGGTCACAGTTCGATTCCCAGTTAGGGTACATGCAGGGGGTTGTGGGCTTGATCCCCAGTGGGGAGCTTGCTAAAGGCAGTCTATCTATGATTCTCTCTCATCACTGATGTTTCTCTCTCTCTCCCTTCCTCTGAAATCAATAAAGGGGGAAGGCAGAGGGGGCGATGAGAAGTAATCAACCAAGAACCTTGTATGCATATAAGCATGGCCCATGGCCACGACAATGGGGCAGTGAGGGCCTGGGGCAGGGGGGAGGGGAGGTGGTAGAGGGTTGGCTAAGAGGGGGTCAATGGGGGGAAAGAGGGATATATGTAATACTTTCAACAATAAAAAATTATTTAAAAAAATTTTTTTTCAGATAAAAAGAGCCCTAGCCATTTTGGTTCAGTGGATACGTCATCAACCTGCAGAGTGAAGAGTCCTGGGTTCGATTCCAGTCAAGGGCACATACCTCCATTGCAAGCTCGATCCCTGGACCTAGTCGGGTGCATGTGGGAGGCAACCAATCAATGTGTCTCACTCACATCAATGTTTCTCTGTCTCTCCCCCTCCCTTCCACTCTCTCTAAAAAATCAATGGAAAAATATCCTCAGGTGAGGATTAATTGGAAAAAAAAAAGATAAAAAGAATTCTTAAAAAACTGAAAAAAACTTGAGTCTGTGAGACTTGAATTACAGTCCCAGTTAGGTCCTGTATTGTATAGACATAGATAAGTTACTAAACAACTGTGAACCTGAGCTCTTAATTTGTTTTAAAAAAATAACAATAATACAAAGATCAAAGAGTTGTTCAAAGATTACATTGGTATAGAACACAATTAGGACAGTGATATCACACAGTAATATTAATATTCCTGCTGAAAGAAGGAATAACCTGGTTAAAGAGTATTATGTTCTCTCTGTACAAAGAGCTTACTGCTGTGGGGAGAGGAGGTACCTGGAAGAAAAGATCAACCAACCATCTTTCTCCAATACCACATTTGCCAAGAGACTATGGTAGCACTGAAAGCCACAAAATGGAACAAAGGAAGGAGGAAGCTAAAGTGTCATCTCTATCAGCAAGAGAAGTCCCAGCATATTCTGTGAAAGGTAGCTACCACAAATATCCATCTCCACCACCATCATCTCCACCACCACAAATAAGTGACAGAAAAGAGCAATTTCTATAATAACAATAATTTGTTATGTCATTAATAACAAAAATCTGTTATTAATAACAATCTAGTGTATTAATACAATAAAGAATTAAAGCTAAGAGTTATGAACACTTAAAGGCCAAAAGCAAGTTAAATCCACTCTCCCAGAAGAAATAATGGTCAGTATTCCAAGGAGAAGCAAATGTTTCTTCTTAAAAGAAACAGACTAGAAACAGAAAACATCTGCTACTATTTTAACCCATTTCCCATACTGCAAGAAATTTTGTAACTAAACAAAAACTTTCTAACAAATATCCAGAGGATATTTAGCTTAACTCTTCCCTTTGTGCTTAGAATACATTGAAGGCTTACTTACACCATGGCCTCACAGGTTCTTCCCTTCCCCAAGGTTGAGAACATTCAGATAAAAAGTAACAACCCCTTCATTAAAAATAGAAAACAGAAAACCTAATAGGTATACATATATCAATCGCAGTGAAAGGGAAATTAAATAATAGTAGACATAACAACAAGAAGAAAAGTAGTAACTGCCCAACTGCTCTTGTAGCAGTTGCAGAAATAGTGATGATATTTAACAACAGCTTGTACTTAAGAGTTTTCTATGAACTAAATGCTGTGCTAAGTGATTTCTATGTGTTAACTCAAGTAATCCTCAATTCAATAAAGCATTATGACTCTAATTCCTTAGTTTTCAAACAAAGAAAATGAAATTTGGTGGTTTGCCAAAAGTCATACAGCTAGCACCCAGAAGAGATGGAATCTGAACCCAAGTCTGACTCCAAAACCCACGCTGTTAATTACTAACCTACAACCCTCTCTCAAGTGGATCCCTACAGCGGCTTATAGGCCTGGATCTAGGATTTTGGTATTACCAAAGCCAACTAGTGGCATTAACAATAATAAAAAAACTATCAAATGCTAATTCTAGTCAGTATACTTTTAGGAGAAAACTTTTTTTTTTAATTTGTTTTTCCAGTGTCGTCAGTTCAAACTCACCTTATTGAATTGACTCACTCTGAGGGTTTCAGATAATTAAAATTTACTATACTGAGGAATGGAAAATTTGTGCAATACTACTAGTTCAATAAAATTATGTAAAAGTACCAACACTGCATAAAAATACACACTCTTAACTTTTACATTTTAAAATCTATTTAAAAATAGACATGTAATTACAACCAAAGAAAATAAGTACTCAACTTTTACAAGTAATATTTTTGGGGAAAAATACTTTTCCAGGCTCTGAATACTTCCAAATCCCATGTTTATTTTAAATTAATTAAATGTAATGAAGGAAGGCCAATATGCTAGATAGAACAAATATACCACAGTTCAGTCACAATATGTACATTTCATATTTGCTCATGAAAATGTTCACAGCCTGAAAAAGTATTTTTTTTTTTTTAAGGAGAAATCTTCTTTGATCAGAGCCTACTAATACTGTGGGCAGTGCTAAGGCTCATTTAACCGTAAGAGTAGCATTTTGACACACAATGTCTTAAACCAGTATCTGGTTCACAATTATGTATATCCAAAATTTATCAAAAAAAAATCAAACTTGAAACTGTTGATAAATTATCCTTTACTGCTTCTAATCATAGAATTTTTTTGTCCTTCAAAACACTAAAACATAAATTTATTGATTCTCAGTTTCAAGTATTCATTCTTTGATTTTAATGAATGACCACAGATATGCAATAATTATGTATTTTATTATTAAAATAGTATGGTAATAAGTGGAAATTAAAATATCATTTTCATCATTGTACATATAAATTTATATTCCAATTTTTTTATTCAACTGAATAGAGGAAAATTTTCTGCACATCAATTATTCCATGTTTCTACAGACAATTCACTTTAAAGGGGTTTTCCTTAAATCTTTTACTTATAAGCATTTTTCATCAATTTTTTATTGCAAATAATTGTCATGATTTTATTTCTCAAAAAAAGTGAAATTCTTTAAGTTTGTATTACTATTAGCAATATGTTAAAGTTCACGTTCATCAACTTTAATTACTTTTGCAGTGGTCCGATATGATAAACATTATCCAGCAAAAGTATAACTTACAATTTTTCACTGAAGCATATATTATACATAATACATGAGTACATCCATTAAGATAACTTTTTTTTACTCCAAATTACCAAATGAAAGAATACTGAATTAAAGACAGCGCAATATAAATGCTGAAGAGCCTCCAATTACTGAGAAAAAGTTTCAACAGTCCAAAATTAAGTTCAAAACATCTGACGAGGGAGAAATGATGTTCATTCCAAGTCAAACATAAATGATAAGATAAGGAAAGGATGCTAGCAATGCAGCCCAGGTTTCGAAGCACCAGCCTTCCCCCTTATACATGAGTATAAAAACATGGAAAGTATAAAGAACAATTACATGTGTATGCATAAGAAATAATAGGCCAAGTAAGTCAGATATGATGTATTTAAACAAATGCATATTAACTCTTGAGAATCTGAAAGGAATAACGATAATATATGATACACTCTAAAAGAGTATGTTCATAAAAGATTTAACATTTGCAAATACAAAGGAACATTTAACACTAACAAAATGGTGATATACACTGAATGGCCAAATTATTATGACCACCCCACCCAATCAGTGCTTCGTTGGGCCACCTTTTGCCTTCAATACTGCAGCGATTCTTCTTGGCATTGACTCCACGAGATGTTTGAAAGGTGATGCGAGGAATCTGACACCATGCCTGATGAATAGCACCATCCAGTTCTGTGAGATTTGATGGTTGTGGAACCAGCTGCCTGATGGCTCTTTTAACTTTGTCCCACAATGCTCAATTGGATTGAGATCTGGTGATTGTGGGGCCCACCTAAGCAAGGTAAAGTCTCCCTCATGTTCTTGAAACCACTCCTGCACAATACGAGCACCGTGGCATGGTGCACTGTCTTGTTGGAAGAAGCCATCTCCATTGGGATAGGCCATCAACATGATAGGATGAACTTAATCAGCAACGATACTTAGGTATGTTGTGCTATTCAGACATTGTTCCACACCAATTAAAGGGCCCAAATCATGCCAGGAAAACATGCCCCAAACCATAACACTGCCTCCACCAGCTTGAAGGGTTGTACTCATGCATGTGGGGTGCATGCTTTCATGCTGTTTCTGCGAAATTCTCACTCTGCCATCTGCATGATGCAACTGGAAACGTGATTCATTGGACCACATGACTTTTTTCCAATGCTCGACTGTCCAATCCTTGTGTTCCTGTGCAAATTGGAGACGTTTTATCTTGGTAACTGCAGACAGCAAAGGTGTTCAAACAGGCCTTCAGCTTCCATATCTCATACGATGCAGTGTACGGCTAATTTGCCTACAAACGTCAGGTGGACATAATAATCTGGCCACTCAGAGTATATTAGCGAAATGGTACAATGACAAGAGGAATTGTCATGTGACTAGCATTTTGAAAATATTGATTACTAGATATTGATAACTAATGGCGTCCTTTGGCCTGGCTTGCACCCTCCAGCAATCCGGGAACCCTCGGGGGATGTCAGAGAGCTGGTTTTGGCCTGATACCCACAGGCCAGGCCGAGGGGCCCCACCATTTCACAAATCCGTGCACCAGGCCTCTAGTATGCATATAAGATCTTTGGTTAATCTCTTCCCACCTTCCACCCTCACCTCTTCCCTCTGAGATTCATCAGTCTGTTCCATGTTTCCATGCCTACAGTTTCCACTCCTGCATTGAACGTCTGCCCCCTGGTGGTCAGTGCGCATCATAGCGACCAGTCATTCCACCATTTGGTCAATTTGCATATTAGCCTTTTATTATGTAAGACTAGAGGCCTGGTGCATGGGGCGCGGGGTGGTCCCCTCAGCCCAACCTGCACCCTCTCCAATCCAGGACCCCTCGGGGGATGTCCGACAGGATTGGGCCTAAACTGGCAGTCAGACATCTCTCTCACAATCTGGGACCGCTGGCTCCTAACTGCTCACCTGCCTGCCTGCCTGCCTGATCACCCCCAATTGCCCCCCCTGCTGGCCTAGTCACCCCCAACTGCCCCCCCCCCCCCTGCTGGCCTGGTCACCCCTCATTGTCACCCTCTGCCTGCCTGGTCGCCCCCCCCCCTCCCGCCGGCCTGCTGTTCAGTTGTTTGGCTGACCCTCACTAAGACCCCTGCCAGCCTGGTCACCCCATGCAGCCTGATGTTCGGTCGTTACTGTGAGGGCATCCTGACCAATTTGCATATTACCCTTTTATTAGTGTAGACAGATAATTAACAACTACTAGACATTTACTATGTAAGTCATTTTTAAATATATTATCTCATTTAATAATTTTTATAACCCTATGAGGTATTATTAATATACCCAACTTATAAATAAGGGCAGAGGCACAGAAAGCTAAAGTAATATCTCCAAGATTACATGGCTAGTGAGTGGCTCATTTGGATTCTATAACAAAGCAAGAGATTTAAGAAGAAATATCCATCATCAACAGATAGCTCTTAACATCTTATTTCTCTAGGGCAGTGGTCGGCAAACTGCGGCTCCGTTGACTAATGAGTTTGCCGACCACTGACCTAGACTCTCGATTCCAATAATTATAGGCTGTTGTTGTTCCTTGTGATTAAGCCCCTATCCCAGTGGTCAGCAAACTCATTAATCAACAGAGCCCCAGTTTGCCGACCACTGCTCTAGGGAAACCAAATAACACAATCATTGCCATGTTCCTTCAATTACAAAATAACCCACCATCATTAGTACTTACTAGGAAAGGATTTTCTTTCTTTTTTTTGGTAAGAGTTTAGATATGTTTTTTACTTGTTTTTAGAGAAAGAAAGGGGGAGAGAGACAGAAACATTGATGAGAGAGAGAGAAGCATCACCAATCGGCTGTCCCTTGCAAGCCCTCCACCAGAGATCGAGCCCGTAACCCAGGGATGTGCCCTAACCAGGAATCAAACTATGACCTCCTGGTTCCTGGGTCAATGTTCAACCGCTGACCCACATAGCTGGACAGGAAAGGATTTTCTTAATTGAGTTTTACTAAATTTTAAAACACAGACAATGTGTAAGAGTTAAAAATCCATAATATGATACTTATTTGGAAGCTTCTTAAAACAAATGAATTCTCTTTTCTGTGTCACTGAATATAATAGGGTCAAAGTAGAAGCTTTGAAATTATTATGTCCAACAAATGAAGGTCCCAATCTCTGAGCTTATGTAGACATTACAAAAACTGTTTCAATAGTAAGCGTTTATTTTAGTATTGGCAGTCTGCCCAGCGAATGCCAGAATAATTTTAACCAAGTGGATAGAAAATGAAGCAGGATGAATATGAACTCAACTTTAAATTTACTAAAGTCTATATAACGCCACAATACAATTTCCTCCCTCATTACTTTATATACAAGTAGACTTAGGAGGTGAACAGGTAAATTTTTTACATCCCATAATTCATTTACTATTATTTAAACTTACAATTCACTTATTTGTATATTTTAAATGCGTATTTTAATTGAATTTTAGAGATTTAAAGAAAAAAAGCAGTAAGCCACCAATCTGATATCCTGTTTTATAAGATGACATCTGTGAAAAGGATATAATATTAAAAGCATATATACAAGTATAATTAACTGTCTGGAAAGAATTATAAAGATTGTTCTGTGCTTGTGAACACATATAAATATATAGTTATTTATAAATCATATGTGCAGCATCTCTATATTTAATTTGATAATAAGCACTCCTCTTGCTTTGTAAAGTAAATGTTGAACTTTATACTAACTGCTTCTCAAGAGGAAAGAATTATAAATGTGCCACATCCTGTTCTTTATGTAAAAGCATCAGTGTGAAATTATAAAGAGCTAATGTGGTCCTGACGATTATTGTAAGTATGGAATCAGTTACGCAAACTCTGTGATTTCCTCTCCATAAACATTACTTCACTACTTGCACAAGAACAAAAATAACTAAAAAAATAATTTACACCATTTTCATAGCTGAGTTTTCCAATAATTCCATTATAATTCAAATCATCAATATCTCATCAGGTAAAATTTCATTACAGTGAAGTTGACAGAAGTTTTACATTTTTCGCAAAAGAATATAGAAGTCCCAAATAAGTGTTCATTAACTTAGTTTAAAAAAAATGGTGACAAGTAATTTTTAAGCAGTAGGGTTTTTCAATTGCCCTGCTTTATTTAAACATACATTCCAATGCTACTGCATGAAACAAACTTAGTCAACGTGAAACAATGTATATGAACCATGAAGCATCACAATAGTGGCCAACTCTCACTGTTCAAAAGGTTTCTGGGTGTTGCAAAAGTCTCCCCAGAAGCACCACGTAGCAGGAATAGCACAGAGCTAAGTAATGGGAGCCTAGATCTACCTCCCCTACTATTACTTGATTGTATGAAACTGGACAAGTCATTTAGCCCCTTGGGGTCTAGGCTTTCATCTGTAGGAGCAAACTGAACTAGATCCTTAGTCTGCAAATTTTTTTTAACATATTTTTATTGATTTCAGAGAAGGGAGAGGGAGAGAAACATCAATGATGAGAGAGAATCATTCATTGATCAGCTGCCTCCTGCCCCACACTGAGGATTGAGCCCGCAACCTGGGCATGAGCCCTGACGGGGAATCAACCCATGACCTCCTGGTTCATAGGTTGACACTCAACCATTGAGTCACGCAGTCTGGACTGTCTTGGAACTTTTAAAGCAGAATCCTGGCTACTTTCAAGCCCCCAGAATAAAATGGATAAAAATAGACCTGCACTCAGTGCAGTTCTGGGCAGCACCTAGGGCCTCAATAGAGGGCAATCTGATGCCCTGGTAGTTTGAAAATACATATCAGCGCTCAAGCACCCTCCAGTACTAACCCCCAAATTCTTTGTGCTGTAATTAATTTAACATGAGCACACATATTACTGCTTCCAAAAATATCAGAGACTAAAGCAATTACATTCAATAAATACTTACTGAATATCATACTAGATGCTAGATCCTGAGCATTAATGATAAATAAGACGTAGACCCTTCCTTAAAAGGAGCCTATAAGCCATAAGGAAAACAGATACAACCAATTACAATACAAACAAGTAAAAGCTACTGTGGAACCAGCAGAAGGTGCTACTAAGACACATACTAGGGGCAGGTTACTCAAACTGGAGGTGTCACATCATTCATGATGAGCTGTCTCCACCTGTCTACAAACAATTCAATTCCTCAACCAAAATCGTAAGTCTACAAAAGAAAACAACCAACAACAAGAGGGGTACTTAGGAATAGATCAATAAAATATGAAAGAGAAACACTTCTTGTCTGTTTATTTAAGCAAAAGAGAGGTGGCTGCCACTGCAAGGGCCTCTTCTGACTGATGTGACATAAGCTGCTACATTTAAATTCAGACACTTGAAACAGATGCTCTTCAGCTAAAGGCTTCAGGCATGATCCCCACTTTCAGGCACATGTTCCAAGGAAAAGGGCACTAGTGTTCTGCTACAGCGTTAGTACAGATACACGGACAATTATACCCAGGACCACAGACCGGTGACAAAAACTGCTAACCAATGTCTCTCTCTGCCTACCATACTTCACATTTTTAAGATGGTGCGAGTTACAAAGAAACACCAAGAAGCAGAATTTAAAGCCTAGGTAAGGAATTGATTATAATGCTTTAAATATAGGCTATGGCTAATATACAATACAAAGACTGCCCTGTGCCAATAAATATTTCAAGTTATGTTTTCTTTTGGTCATTTGTTCATGTCGGAAATTTTCACTGTTTAAAAAATGACTATACTTCCAGGCATTCTCTCCAGGAGAGCCACACTGGTCTTCTTTCAGTCCTGCAATCTACCAACCCTCCTGCCACCAAGAAATGTTCTCTTCTCAGTCATAGAATATCGTCATTCCTCTCTTCATCTACTTCAATTCTGCATCTGCATCTATTCTACTTTCATATCACAGTTCAAATCACTTCCTCAGGTAACTCTGATTTCCTTTTATTAAGTCCCATATTAACTGTATGGCACCATACAGTTCACAACTGCTGTACTTACCTTAGTTGCAATTTTTTTCATTTACTTGTGATTTTTTTTTTAATGTCTAACTCCTCCTTCCACAACCTAAATTCAAAATTTGAAAATCCACATTTGTACTCACCACTATATTTCCCAGTGCCTGGAGCACAGTGACTGGCACAAACTGTGCCCTTAATAAATATCTGTTGAATGAATGAGTGAAGAGGGGTATTAAAAAAATCAATATGTACCAGTATCATTCAGTAGGAAAATTTATTACCATTTTCAATGGCAATCCCACAACAATTTATTTTCATTGAATGGGAAATTTATGAAAAGTACTCTTTAGGGATCAAATTTTTCATGCTTTGACTTCAAGCGTTAAGATAAATTTTTCATACAAGACCCCATGAATTTACATCACAAAAATAATTGGTTATTCTAGATAGACTTAAATTTTTAAAACCCAGGCTGTGCTTTAAAGAGACGAAAGATTAAGGATGAGTTTGTAAAAATAAAGAAGTTGGCAAGAAAATGGATTAAAAAGAAAACTCAGACAATAAAGAAACTCCCTGAAGAAAATAATGATTTACATAAAACAATATATTTCAATTTACTGTTAAAAAAAGATACAAGGTATAAAATTATTGGCAAGATAAGATTATGATTTCTATATATATGGAAAGCATTTCCACATATACTAGTAAAGGCAGATTAAATAATTGATTTTTAAAAATTTGGAAGCAGATTAGATGCCGGCCTGTTAAGATGGTAACACTTTTTTATACAAATGTCATTCATAATCAACAGCCCAGAAGATACTGCATATCATTCATTTTTCCTTGTTAGAGTTATGCTGACTTAAAGGTTTGGAGGTTTACTAGTAATTTTTTTTCCCCATAATGCAGGCACTTCTAAAAATCTTGTTCTTTAAATAAGAGCCATATAAGTACTTACTTTATATAGAGATCAAGCTCAGATATAAAGAGATCAATTCATCCTAGTCTGAATATTCCATTACAACACAATTTACGGTAGAGAGATCTAAAGTTATAGTATTAAATGGTAACCATTTAAATGTAGCTAACTTTAAAAAAACAAACCTGTGTATCACTATGTATATCTGCCAGTGTTCTTTCATCACCTATATTTTTATTTTCTTGACTTTCTTGTTCATTATTGCTTCATTGCCAACATTTCCTTTTGACATATATTGATCATGCTAATAGCTATAATGCTGCTTTTCATGCCTGGAATTGATGGAGTGTATTTTATAAAAATCCATATGAATTGACAAATTAGTTTATTTAATGATGTTTATTCAATGACATTTTCTAGACATTTTCACCACATTTGAAATATTCAAGCTAAAATGTTAACTCTTTTTTAAAAATAACTTAGAGAATCATTTTAATAGTTTATAATAATTCACATGTCATTTTTACAGGCTATTAAAATAGATGTACCAAGTCTATCAGCATTGCCTATTAAACCAACTTAATCTTGGGCTCTGTACCTGTTTGAAGTACAAAACAAACAGCTATATGTGAATGTAGTTCTCAAAGTTCAAAATGAAGCAATTTTTATTCCTAAATATAAAATCCTGAATGTTACAAGGATTTAACAAAATTAGCCATGAGGACAAGTAAGAGTGCAGTAGTAACATGCCTCTTCACTTAACTCCAGTAGCACCTGGTGCTTACTAACCATGTTTCTGACTGAATGAACAAATGAATTGGCACAAATCTTTGTGATGAGACGCTATTAGGCTCTTTCCTCACTTATTCCCTGGCCTCCAATCAGAAGGAAGATGAGAAAACTGAACATGCCTTAAATGTGGGCAACCCATAAGCCTCCAACTAATTCTACATATAAAAGTATTTAATCCTACCAGATATCTTAGAAGTCTTACTGTTTTATAAAGTCCTGTAATCTTAGTTGGAACTTAGGGGTGATTCAAGGAAAGATGCAAACTAAAATAAGAATTCTCTTCTTCAACATCCCTGAAAAGACAGTGCTCTGTTTAAATAATTCCAACAACGGTCATATGAGAGAGGAAAAAACAAGTGTCGGGCATATATTATAGATACTCAAATACTCTCCCCATCCTGAGATCTTGGTCATTATTCAAGAAACACCCTTTTTAGAAAGTCTCCTCCCTCCACCACCTCCTACCCCCAAAGTTTCTGCAGGGCACTTTTAGGGTACTTTGATCACTCTGCTAACATGCTGCTTGCTCTTCAAGTACTACAGAAAGATATGTATGTTTACCTCCCTTCTTGAGATGTTAAACTCCTTGAGATTAAAGACTGTGTTTTAGTAACTACACCACCTGGCACAGAGCAGGCAGGCAGCAAACGTTCATTAAAGGAAGGAAGGAATGTTTTTCTGCATGGATTTCCTGTAGTTTACAAATTTGAAAAAAGTAACCAAAAATTTGTTGGGAGAAAAGCTTTTAAATGTATTATAATCACCTTTTTAAATGATCAGAGAAGGATATGAAAATAACAGAAACCTACAACTGACGAAAGTTTAAACAGCTACTTGCTTGGGTATAAATATTGGGAAATAAATTCATAGTGAGTAAAGCAGCTCTGAAGATTATAACTGTGTTAAAATTTCTGAGATTTTCACAAATCATACTAAGCAAAAGTATATTTTAATAGTTTTTAAATGAAACATCACCTATGATCAACTTCTTCAGCTTAGTGATACTTAAATACTATTAAGAATTGTAGCTACATCTTAAAATGCCAATTTTTAAATCTCACCCTGTAAAAACTGAGTTAATATATAAAGCACACCAAATAAAACAACCAAGTGGCACCAAAAATGACATTTGATTTTAAAATCCAAGTTTCAAATTTCTGAACACAGCCTTATAAATTCATGAACTGCCAAATCTTAGTTTTTATAAACAAGTATGTCTTCTGCTACTAAGACCTTTTAAGTCAATTTTGTAATACAAGCAAAACACCCATTAATATAAAAATGTTATTTTTCAACTATAAGATAAATATTCCAATATGATCACAATTTCTCAAAGTTTACTTTGTTTAAAAATTCATATGACTCAATTAAACTAGACAGCTCTACCTTTTTAGTGCAAAGAAAAAGGGGGGGGGTCAATATCAGATTCTTTCCCTAAAGAAGTTAGAAATTCTCCTTGTACAGAAAAAAGTGTGTGTGTGTGTGTGTGTGTGTGAAGATGAACAACAAAAACAAATGGCTGCTCGACAAATAAATGAGAGAGCTGTCTTTGAGATAACTGGGTTAGAACAACACTCCAAGGTTTGTAACATCACACTGCAGAAGAGCCAGCAAAGCTCCAAATACAGTTTACAAACCACCATGCTAACCCCCCTTAAACCTCATTTAAGAAGGATTACTGCCTACAATCTAACTTCACTGAGCCACTGCTTCAGTGGTGAATCAAAGAACTGATTAAACAAACATGGATTTCAGCAAATGTACTCTTCATCAGCTAGAGACACACTGAAGGTGGCTAGTCAAGGTTGGAAAATCAGACCCCCTCTGGTAAGGTGGCCACAATCTTTAGTTAAACCTTAAATGTTTAGGATAATTACAATCATTCTGCAGTAAATGTGCTGGATGATATTCTGTTGCAATATTAAATGATAAAAATGGACAGAAGTAAATTAGCAGTTACAGAACATACAAAGTAGTTTTTTAAAGTACATAAATGGAAACTGTATACTCTCAGGAAATGTGAAGTTTGTATAACAAAGGAAAGAGGGATGTTTTCAGCTAAGTGGCAACTAGCCAATGCCTCACTTCGAATCAAATATGTCACTAAAATGAGATTTTCCAGGAAGCAATAAGAATAATAAAACTCTAGGCTTCAAAAAAATAGTTTAAGAAAAAATTCTGGGGCAAGTACTCAAAATGTCAGCAAAGTGAAAATAAGTCATTTATCCAACCTAAACTCTGAACACTATCTAGAGATGTCAGCTACACCAGGCCTCTATCTAAGCTACAGGTTTGAACCTCTTTCCTGATGTCAAATATTCCCCCATTCACACAAAATCAATAAAAGCCATTATTCTGATTTAAGTCACATATCTAAAAACCATTAACTATTTATCACTTGGATTGGCATTCTGAGTTTTACAGAAGAACTAAAAGTCATTCCTATTAAAGCTTCAATACTATGTAAGGCTTATTTGACAATCACTACCAAATATTTATGAGCCATGCCTGTTAGAAATAGTATTGTGCATGATGGAGGGATTTTTCACAATACAATGTTTATACGTTTCAAAAAACATATTTAGAAATATCATCATAGTGTCTCCAGTGTTAGTGAATCACAAAAGACCTAAGAAAAGCCAGCACATCCAAAAGACTTGTTTTGTATTATCAGCAGGCAGCTACTAACATAAATTTTATCAAAAACATACATCAAGAAATTTTAACATACAAACATTTTTATTCTTGAAATATCTCATTTGGTTAAAAAAAAATCTTAACTAGCCCTGGTCCATGTTGTTCAGTTATGAGCGCATCAGACCAAACAATGCAGGGTCGAGGGTTCCATTCCCAGTCAAGGGCATGTACCTGGGTTGCAGGTTTGATCCCTGGCCCCGGTTGGGGCACATATGGAAGGCAACCTAACAATGTGTCTCTCTCACATGGATGTTTCTCTCTCTTTCCCCAATCCCTCCCCTCTCTCTGTAAAAAAAAAAAAGAAAAGAAAAGAAAAAAAATATCCTCCAGTGAGGATTAACAACAACAAAACAAAAAAACACACAGAAAAATTTCATAGCTGGTGAAGACTGGGATTCAATTTAATAAAACTATGAAAAACTACAAAAATTTTACTTTCCTACAAGTCGTCAGCAGGAAGCAATATTATTGAATAATCAAAAAGAACATATAAAGGCAACACATACTTATTTGTAAAACACAGGAAAACTATTTAGTAATTGGAACATGAATAATAAGACTCATTTGATCACTGTAACATAAGTTCATTCCTGAAGTGTTATTTCCAAAACAAATTTTCCAAGGGTGTTTCAAAGATCTTTGTAAGTGTAAAACTGCTCTTAAGTAATACCTTAGGAAAAGCAACAGGATTGCTGATCATGACATTTATTTCTTTTTTAAGATATTTTAATTGATTTCTGAGAGGAAGGGAGAGGAAGAAATAAAAACATCAATTTTAAGTCATTGATCGGCTGCCTCCTGCACAACCCACAATGGTATTAAGCCCACAACCCGGGCATATGCCCTGACAGGAAATCAAACCATGGCCTCCTGATTCATAGGTCAACCCACAACCATTAAGCCATGCCAGCCGGGCACTGAACATGACATTTAATAACATGCCGCAGGGAACCTTCAGCTGGAAACCCTAAGGCATGTTCTCAGGCCCAGAGCCACACAGATCCGGGGTCCTTCGTTTGTTGATTGGATTTTCAAGGGGGTACAGCCCTTTAGTCAGCGGCCTCTCCCCAGGATTGCTCACCCAACTCTTGGCACAGGATGGGCGCTCAATAAACATTTGTTTTAGGATTTGTGTTTATGAATGAGCATGTGAGTGCGTGAACTATATTTAAGCTTAGCCCCAGAGTCCTTGGTGCTTCCAGTCTTCTCCGCAAGCTCTGGGCTATTGCCATAAAGGCCTCGCTCTGGCACCTTCGGAACTCTCCGGAAATGCTCTTTGGAGAGAGTGGCCGCCTTTCTTATTGGGCTCTGCTGGGTTCGGGTCTGTTTGGGCACATTGGGAAATGTTCAGAAGCCTGGCAGCCCCCTCCTTTCCCCTCCATTTATTCCTTTGGGAATAAATCCTTTTATGTGTTAAAAATAAATAAACAAACAAATAACATGCAGCATCAAAAATTCCTTAGTATACCAATCTAATTGGCCCTTGATAATCTAATTTCAACCTACATTTTTTTACCTATTTCCTGTTACTCCTGGCCCTGCCCACGTATGACAAAAACACCAATTTTTCTGGTCCCACACTCTTCTTTCTCCATGCCTTTATTCATTATATTCCCTACCCCTGAAGTAAATAAAATTTCTTCATTTCAGTATCTCATCACACCTTTCTTTCAAAGCCCATCACTTGCAAATACTAAGTCCTCCACAAAGCCTTCCCCTTTCTCCCAAGCAGCAATAATCTCTTCTGAATTACCACAGCACAATTATAACTATTTCATGAAACATCATGTCGTACATAACATTATACTTAGTTCCATGTCAAAGCAGTTTTCCTACTCACGGGGGGGGGGGGGGGGGGGGCAGGGGGGGAGGAGCTTCAATTCCTATACCTGCATATTTATTCCCATTTATAGGCTTTATTGGATAGCATATTATTTTTTCAGGAATACTTTATATGAATTCAATAAATTAAAAGCCTTAGAATATCTCACTTAATTGTCACAGAAATCCTTAGTTAGGCACGTGACACTAAGCCTATTATACATCCAAGGAAATTAAATCTCAAGTGATTAATAACCCATTACAAGGTCATTACAGCAAGAAAGTGGAAAATGCTGACACTAGAATCTAAGCTTTTGTCACCACACTATCCTGCCTCTAGATAATCAGTAGCAAAACTAAAATACAAAACTTAGGGTAAGGCAGACAGACTAACAAGCAAAGATAAGGCGATAATAGTGTTCTCTAGTTCTAAGACTTGACACTTAATGCATCTTTGGTTGTTGTTCCTCTAAACCAGCAGTCGCCAACTGGTGGTCAGTGAGGTTTGCAAGGTTGGAGACCGCTGCTCTGAACAGCAACTTAGAAAATGTGCTCCGAAGTCCACACTTTGCAATCCCAATTTCTTACCCTAACTAATCTAACCCATCTTTTCTGCTGTTCTCCCAAACTTTCAGCTCCCAACTGCTGCTTACTGCTATGCCACATACCCAATGCTTTGTGCTCAGGCTGCTATCACTCTGCTACCTACACTTGTCCTAATTTTGTGTGTTCTCCAGACAAACTGCCTTAATGACTCCAGCCCACAGATTTCAGCCTCCTATTACCTATGAAATCACATTCTGTGCGTTTTATTATGGGGGCTCTCACTTCTCTGCAGAAGTCAATATAAAGTAGTGGTTAAACAAAACCCTGGAGCCAGATGCCCTTCTCTACCACTTATGTGCCCTTTGGGAGATTACTTAATTTCTCCATGCCTCAGTTTCCCCATCTATAAAGGAAATTATAGGACAGTCCCTTCCCACTATAATGATCCTACATAATAAAACCCTAATATGCAAACCAACCGTAGGGTGGAACAACAGTCGGAACTGGTTGCTATGATGAACACTGATCAGCAGGGGGCAGTTCCTGCATTGAGCGTCTGCCCACAAGAGGGAGGCAACGTGTGGTGGCAATCGGGAGGTGGGGCTGGCTGGCCAGTGGTGCCAGGCCGCCAGGCAAGGTGAGTGCCAGCGGGGGTTCCCCTGATCACCACGCCCGCCAATTGCCCCAGAGATGACCTTGATCACCAGCCAAGCCTAGGGACCTTACCCTATACATTGGGAACAGTATCTTAGATTTAAAAATTAAAACCTGGCAATAACACTGAAAAAAAACAAAAGGATGAAGCAGCGATGACATGCATGGACTCTGGTTTGCACATTTTGTGGTCAACCCTGATTCTGACACTTGTAACTGTGTGGCAAAGCCAATTAACTTTTCTCTGCTTCAGTTTTTTCACCCATTAGATGGGGAAAATGGTACTACTGCCTCAGAAGGATCACCTTATGTACTACTTTTTATAATCAGAGCAAAAAAATGTAGCTGCCCATACAACAGCAAGATGCCTTTCATCTGTATGAAAAGTATGGTCACTGGTGCATGCAGCATCCCAGATTGCGAGAGGGATGTTTGACTGCCAGTTTAGGCCCGACATCCCGAGGGGGTCCCAGATTGTGAGAGGACGAAGGCCAGGCTGAGGGACCCCTTTCTCTGCCCACCACCCCATGCATGAATTTCATGCACCAGGCCTCTAGTATCATGATAAAATTAGTTAATGTAAAAAAGTGCTTTGAACAAGGCCTGACATAAATAATGCCCCCATGTTAGAGCCATCATTGTCATTTCTGCCAGTGTTAGGGTTAGTTTTGTCTCCACAGAACTATTAACTATCCCATAATATTGGACACATACTGTTTTAATGTTCTATTTTAATGATAAGCTTTTAAGTCTTTCCAAAAAGGTCAATTTATCGAGTTTTCTCAAACATATCTCCTTTATTTTATAATGCAAAACAGTATATGCTAAAATTTCATTTCTATGATACAGAAAATATAACTATGCTAATCATAGGGGATGCGAGAGGTGAATATCTGCTCCATTGAATCTGGAATCGGAACCAATCCAACTGTTCCATTTAATCAAACACCATGCAAACTATTAAAGAGTTCCTTCTGACTTTAACAGCCAATTTCCCAAGAAAGAGCAAGTGCCTGCTAAAAGATCTTAATAATCCACTGGGCCTGGAGAGCACTGCCTTTTTTCTTTTTCTTTTTTAAGTTAAAAAAGGCTTTTCCTCTCAACAGAAATCAATGAAAAGCCTCTTGAACACAGCAAGAAGATAAGCTTGATTTTAGCTACAATGTAAGTCCCTGCAGAATTTCAGATTGCCAACAATAGTGTCACTTTTCTCATTCATTGGATTTATTCCTATTTTTTCTGGACCACAATAATCTGTGCAATGTTCTTATGCCTCACTAGTATTATATTTTACATAACATAATTAACAAATTATAAAATCACTGTCATATCACAGTTGTTGTTATTAGTCCTACGAAGAAATTATAAACATGAAGGAAATTAATTATATTATGTCCAACAGGACCTACTTTACATTTCTAAAACCATGTTTTTTGAGTAGCTAAGTATTCATATAAAAAGGGGGAAATATCTATGCTCAGATTAAAGGATATATTATTCAAAGATCCTCAATTTTCAAACAACTAAAAAAGGATGGGAACAGTCACGGAAATAGATATTGATTGGAGTTCAAATTTTATATAGCCAGCAAACTATACAGATGCAAACAAGCTAAGTAAAACAGAAAATAAGTCCTTATGTAATGAAAAATAATTAATTCCTTTATATTAGTTTTAAATTAAGCATTGCATTTTGAGATAATATTCACATGCAATTATAAAAAATAATACCAAAGACCTCACGTATGCTTTATCCAGTGTCCCCCCAATGCTCAGTGCTTGCCAAACTATAGTACAGCCCTAGCCAGTTTGGTTCAGTGGCTGGAGCCTCACTGCAGTGGCTACCACTCCAACATTATCTATATACTAGAGGCCCAGTGTACACATTCATGAACCAGTAGGGTCCCTCGACCTGGGCTGCGGGGATCGGGCCAAAACCAGCTCTCCAACATTCTCCGAGGGGTCCCGGATTATGAGAGAGCAGTTCTGCATCCCAGAATCGGGCTCCCTCCTCTCTGGTTCTGGGTGCATTAACTGAGAACCGCAGCTACCAAGTCACAGTAGCTCAGCAGCTCTTGCATTGAGCCTCTACCCCCTGGCGGTCACTGAGCATCATAGCTACTGGTCGGACAGTCACTTAGCCTTTTATATCTGTCTATGTAAGTGACCGTCCGGTAGCTATGACGTGCACTGACCACCAGCGGGCAGATGTTCAACACAGGAGCTGCGCACTGGCCATCCTATCCTATATAATAAAAGCCTAATATGCTAAGTGCCCGATTGTTCGTTCGACCAGTCCCTGACACGCACTGATCACCAGGGGGCAGATACTCCTACCGGTAGGTTAGCTTGCTGCTGGGGTCCGGCCAATCAAGACTGAGTGAGATGGGCCAGACATGCCCTGGAGCCCTCCCACAGTCCCTTCTGGGCCCCAATCAGGACTGGGTGAGCCCACCCTCCCACAGTCCCTTCCCAGCCCCAACTGTGCACCAGTGGGGTCCCTCAACCTGGCCTGTGCCCTCTTGCAACCCAGGCCCCCTCAGGGGATGTTGGAGACCCAGTTTCAGCCCAATCCCTGCAGGCCAGGCCGAGGGACCCCACCGGTGCACAAATCTGTGCACTGGACCTATAGTTTAAAAATAAAACAGCACCACAGATCTGGCACCGACAAACCAACACTTGGCTTCTCCCAAGTGGGACACAGGCCCCGCCACCCTGGAGCGACACCCCACCAAATCGTAGCCAAAGTTGCCAGACCCCATGGTGCAAAATGCAACCCATAGCCCAGCCCAGCCCAGCCCAGCAACAACTGCTGTGGGCGCCAGGTAACGATGTCACATAGCAACACTTGGCTTCCTCTCCCTAGCAACTAGCCTCCTTGGAGTTTCTTCAGCCCAGGAACATGACTTGCTTTATGCCAGGTGCAAACTTTAACCAAATATTTACACTTTAACCAAATATTTGTGAAGCATTTTCACATGCCTCATCTCATTTGATCCTCACTGAAGTCCTGGAGTAGATAGATAGGAGACTTGGTAGAATTGTATTTTCTTTTTATTAGCCAGAAAACAGAGTTTTAGAAAGTTTAGAAACTTAACCTGACTGAAAAGAAGAAATGATAGAACTTGAAAATGACTTCAGGTTTTCTCACTGCACAGAATATAGTCAAACACTGCTACAGTTAAGTATTTTACCCTTTGTTCTTCTGCATGACCTACAATAATAATGTGCTTCATGTTGATACTTAACTGCTGTGTTGCTGACAATTACCTGAAAGAGAAGTTAGGGTGCTTCACTGGGCTGGAAAAGGTTTGGCTAAATCAGAAAGCAGGTCTAACTAAGCAAGTTTATATATATATATATGTATGTATGCATATATATGTATATATATATACGTGTGTGTGTATAAAAGGCTAAGTTGACTCGCACACGCATGATACATATAAAGCTCTCGCTGGCGTCAATTGCATGCGTGTGTTTTGATCTGTCATTGTCAATTGTGAATTTGGTTGACACTTGTATTATAGAGAAAGGGCAAATAGCGATATTAAAAGGTTTATTCTAATTAATTTCCTTTCAATGTGCACGAATCCGAGCACTAGGACACTAGCATTGAATAAAAACTATGAAAGTATACATCCTTGCCTTGTTCCTGATCTTAAGGGAAAAGTATTGTTTTTTATTATTAAATCTGTTAACTGTAGGGTTTTGCAGGTGTTCTTTATCAAGTTGAGGAAATTCCCATTGCTATTTTTCAAAGAATTTTTATCATGAATGGATAATTTTTTAACTTGAGTTTGTCACAATTTGCAAAGGGAATTCATGAAAAAGTTTTGCTTTGAAATAGTTTTCAATTTTGTTCATTTTTGTTAAATTGAAGCTTGTGAATACAGGAATATTGCTCGCTACATAAATTCTAAATTCAACTTTACTATACAACATATGCTTTATATCAACAGCTTCAAGTCCTATTTTTGTCAGGAAGCAATTCAAAACATGATCATTTGGGCAACACGGCAAATAATCTATTTTTTTGTTACTTCAATTCATCAAAACTAAGTGCTCCTTTTGCAGTCCATGCTTTTCCAAGTTCACTTGTTATAATTTCCCTGTAAATCGTGATGTAATATTGTAGTATTCTAAACAACAAAATTTGACCTTGTCAGTGAAAATATAAGAGACTTTCCTATCATGGAATATTTCTGCTGCTACCTTGAAAATCACAGCTTAGTTCAATCAAGAAACAATCATTTCCTATCAAAAACCCCAAATAAAATCCTATGCTCTAATCACTATTTATCTAGTGTTTAAAAACTGCAAGGATCCAGTTTTTAAACTCACAAGGATCCAGTGGTGAAACAATAATCAAACTCTGAATTTAAACATGCATCTATTTTTAACTCTCAAGTTTAAAACTGAGAATTTTAAGGGCACAGAAATCTAAGTTTGATTTAAATGTACTATATAGCATCAAAATTAAAAAGTCCAATTACTTCACATCACTAGGGGCTATGGAAGGTAACATAAAGGAGAGAATATACTCAAAATATGAATAATTCTTTTCCTATCTAAAATGGTATCCATTTTCTTAGATAATAAAGGCAATAAATTTTTAAAAAGCAGTAAAATCAGGTATGCTAAAATGGTTAATATTCAAATGCTAAAAAGGCAGATTAAATGATTACGGTAATATTTTTTTAAAGGTTTAATACCCACTAAAACAATTCATGAAACCAAAAAGCAATAATAATAAACTTTCAGGGCTATGGAATGGTTGTAGCTATTGCCCTTATAGGCCCACCTTCCTCCACATCCTTCTTTCAGTGAAGAGACCACACCCCTGGATCTTATTTATGCATTATGTAACCACTCTTGTCTCCCAAATAACAGAGCATAATAATAAAATACTTTTTTAATCTAGCATATCAAAATTTGAAAACTGCTAGCATAATTGGAGAAAATCTAACTGTCTAATATCTATATTAGTTATGTTTGCTTAAAGATAAATGAAATAGGGTTTCTACCTGCTCAGTAAAAAAACAGAAATACAAATTTAAAAAAACTCAAAAGAATAACAGAGATGAAAATTAGAAGTTAATTCCATTTAAACACATTTTCAAAAATTAAAATCTTAGCAGAATATAGCACTAATAAAAAGGTTTTATTGTCTGTGACTTCAGAGAACTTATTCCAGGAACACAGGACTATTCTTCCTTAAGTTAACTGTAGATACATGTATTGGTGAACTGAATACAACAGTGTTAAACTTACGTTACAAACCTACTTGGGAAATTGGACAGTTCAAGACACTTCAATTTCTAGAACAGTGACAAGAACAAGTAAAGGGAATAAGAAAAACTGATTCATTTCTATACTTCAACACTAAATTAATAATCTTAAAACTAATTTCTTTTAAAAATAATCAAAAGTATTTTTCAATGTAACAAATGTATTATATTGTCAGTATTTTCCCAGCATGGCTCAGTGGTTGAGCGTCGACCTGTGAACCAGGAGGTCATGGTCCAGTTCCCGGTCAGGTCCCAATTTGCAAGCTCAATCCCCAGTGTAGGGTGTGCAGGAGGCAGCTGATCAATGATTCTCTCTCATCATTAATGTTTCTATCTCTCTCTCACTCTTCCTTCCTCTTTGAAATCAATACAAATATACACACACACACACACACACACACACACACACACACACACATTTTTTTTTTTTAAAGAGTATGTTCTTTGCTGGGTGATAAACAGCATATATTCACTTTAGTCTAAATCTCCACCCAGGTGATCCATAAAGTTACACTGAGTTCCAGTGGATGGAAGGCCAGCAGCAGTCATGCAGCCTAACGACAGAAATGAAACTGTGTACATAGCAGAGGGTGAGCCTTGTTAACCTGCACAGCTCAGGCAGCATCTATCTGACAGTACATGAAGCATACCACGTGCTCTTCCTGTTATCTGTAAATGTCACTAGGCCTTTGGCTTGCTGCCATAAGGAACTCTTATCTCTGTTCTCTGCTTTATCTCTTTGTCCATTCTTCAGTCATTTAGCACAACCACTACTCTATTTTCATCAATAAGATGTTCTTCTGAGACAAAAATGGGAGCTCATCTTCAAAAGCAGTTACTCACCAGCTGCTAGCTAAAATCATAAAAATTAGAAAGCAACACTTTATGATTTTTTAATCAAAGGAGCATAACATTTCAAATTGGCATTTACCACCCAGTAATCCATCCTCTTTTATAGAAAGCCAAAGGGGAAAAAAGTTAACATGTTCACATAAAAGCAACCACTTTAGTAAGAATTTTTTACATAAGAGAACACTTACTTAGAAAATGCCTATGAAATCACAAACTCATTAACCATAAGAAATACCATCAATGGTATTTATGTAAGTATGACAGATAACTAAAACATGAGCTGTTATTCATTACTTTCCTCCCACACACCAAGAACCCAATAATTTTTTACTGATCATTAAAAAAATAAAAATAATTTAAAAGGAGTACTAAACTAAAATGTACAAATATAAATTTAAGTATTTCATCTTTTCTCTTAATTAGATCTGAACTGTACACTCAACCTTACATCACAACTGACTTCAACCTGTCCCTTCCTTCCCTGCTAACATAAAACTCTATGTTCAAGTGACCCAAAAGTATTCAATGTATCTTGTGCACATACACACATGCACACACACAAAAGGAAGCATGTCTTTCTTACATTGTCTGCCTTGAGTAGCTTTTCCTTCTTCCTCTCCTAGTGAAATCCTACTCTTAAAGGCAGTAGTAGTTCTGCTAGTTTTGCAGTTTTCATCAATAACCAAATAGAATAAATTATCTCCATATAGAAGTTTAGGACTGCCTCTTCACATTGAGACTTGTCTGACAACTTCACTCACAGAATGGAGGGAACTGTGTTTCAACTGGAAAATATCCTGAATATTAGTTACTATTGCCATAATTTACGGTGTTACAGTTTCTTAAGTGTCCAGCATCCTGCCTCTAGACTAAAAGCTCTTTAAAGATAGGGCCTCAAGAAATGCCTCTTACAGTCAGAGTTCTCACCACTTACAGCTCTCCACATGGTGAGCATGCAAATACTGTTTGATGAATAATAAATGAATATAGAAACACACTTTGAGAAAATCAGTATAAGGAACATAAGGCTTTAAAAGTACAATTACACAGCGTTAACACCTACTACCTCCCTTTAAGTCCCATTTCCCACCTCTCTGCCCCTAGGAATCACTAAAATTTATGTATCTATAGTTTGACAGATTGATTAGAGACTATATAGGTTTATATCTGATCCACTCAGAGAAAAAGCCACCATTTTCTTATTTGCTGTTCTTTCTCTCTGCTATAAGCATCTGATATTGTCCAGCTCCATGATTCCTTTCCTCCTGGTCACATCTGTCTCTCTCATCTCTTCTATCTTCTTTCCTATATCAACTTTACATCAGAGGGCTGACCCACTTTATGCCATACTAGCCAACCAGAGAAACACATTTTATTCTAAGCAGTAAAGCAAGCTTTAATTTTAATAAACTTTGTAAACATAACCTCAGCCATTTCTGCCTAAGAAAATCAAGAAGACAGTTTACATTAAAGTGATACAAGCTTCATGCATGCTTTATTTTTATGTCATATAGCTTTCTATAAGCAATATCCTCATCTGCAGAAAACACTAAAGTCCTATTTTAGGAGTACTAAATTGTGTCACTCTTTAGGATTGCGGAAACTTATGTGACTTTTAAATATTCTCTATTAGAAAATACTTTAATCAAATGCCTAAATTTCTACTTTCAGTAAGTATGTAAAGACATTAGCACTGATTGCCCTAAAGCACTTTCAGGAAATAGTTCCCAGTTGGTTAAACAGTCATCAAATTTTAAGATTTGGATGCCATACTTATTGAATGCTACTTTTTAAAATTTACACCTGCACCAGGTGTAAATCCAAAGCTTTCTACCAGGAGAAATAATATTTTGGTCCATTATCGAATCCCATTTTCTACCACATCCCCCAAAATAAACAAATGTATCTTCCTAATATCATACTTCCAACAATGAAGAAGATAATCAAATAAAACTAATACCTTTATACAGTAAAGGGCATCTATTAGAAGGACAAATTATTTTATCTGGAAAATATTTTCAAGTTGAAAGTGCTATAGTACTTCCTATCCCAGATTGGGTTTTCTAGGTAATATAATCTAAATCAGCAGATACAGGGTGGGTGGGGCAAAAGTTGTGTGAAAAATATAACTACTAATAAATAATAGAAGAATAAACTCTGTTTCATTCACAATTGTAAACCTACCCTGTCCTTTATTATGGAAAAGCAAGCATGTTCTAAGTAACTTATTTAAAGAAATCATATGTGATTAAGTTCACTTAGCAATGTTAAGATTTGTTTGATAAAGTGACACCAATCCGCTACCTTTTTTAAGTGTCTAGTTTTCTTTCTAGTTCAGGGAAAAAGTAATAATGGCCACGTGACACTCATCCAACATTTTCAAAGCACTTCTGTAGTTTTTATAATGTTAACAACTTAATATACTTTAGCCACTTTTCTCATTACACATTACAAATGATGCTAAACCAAGACATCAATTATATTCACATAAAAATTATCACATTTATTAGTAAAACATCATTTGCAGTTCAAAATAATTTGAAACATCAAGAGAAATAGGTGGAGAAAATCATTCCTATGAGGTCTAAATTATAAAACTCTTGGGAATACATCCAACTAGCAATTGTTCCACGACTGTTGAATTATTTAGCAGGCACTATATTAGTAGTGCTAAGAATACCACTATGAGCCTATGGCTCACTGGAGGGGGGCAAATTGCAAATTGTTTTAATTGATGAAATTAGAGAGTACAGAAGATATTTATTAAATATCCTATCTAATAAAGATAGAATATACAAATTGACCGTAACTCCATGACAAAGATTGTGGCGCCCACAGCCAATAAAGAGGGAATATGCAAATTGACGTGACAAGGCGAGAGGCGGAAGGCGGCTCTGGCTAGAGTGAAGGCGGTGCCGGAAGCCAGGGAAAGGAAGGCCTATTCTTGCACAAATCTTCGTGCATCGGGCCTCTAGTTTGAAATAAAGGGCTGGAGATAGAGAATATTATAAAAGTTCCTGTCACATAGTAGATATGACAGCTGTTGTTGCTGTTATAACTTAAAGGGAGGGGCACAGAAATGAGTCCATCCTCTGAGTTTAAAAGAGATCCTATTCAAAGAGAGAAGGTTATAACGTAAGAACAGCCATTCACAAAATTAGTAAATACGCATGCTAGTCTTAAAGCCATTGGCAAGATTCCAAACTGTAAAAGAAAACTGGCTATACAATGACTACTGAATCAACTAAATATAATAATACACATCCACTAGTATGATAACCAAGCCCCCATGGCTTATCACAGGAAAGTATCTATATCACCCTAAGTCTCAATTTTCTCTTAAGTACTCTATCCCAAATTCAAAATGTCATTTAGAAATATTAACACAAAAAGCATAATGGAAAGAACCTCCACAATACAAAACCAGATATGTGCATTTTTATTTTAATACCATACAAATTTTGTTCAGGTGTATTCAAATAAGGGCCGCGATATTAAATTTAAAAAACCTGAGATGGTATGTTTCCTTACTGAAAAAAATTGTAAAGATAAAGAATAAAATAGACAATAACATGGGAAATAAAAATGGTACATATGAAGATCAACACCATAAACTATTTTTAAATAGTGACTTAAATATTCTATAAATCTAAAATCTGTCTATTAAAAAGGTAACTCTGGTTCATAGTCACTAGCATTATCCATATACTTAATAACACATGTGAAACAAAGGTCATCAACCAGGAGAGAATGGACTTCAGGGGATCTGCCCAGGGGAGCTCTATCTCCCTACACCTAACTGTACAGTTTCAGGAGCATGTCCATAGATGCCTTTTATCCAAAGCTTTCTACAAATTTCAAATGGATAAATAACATAGTTAAGAGCCACTCATGTAAGACGGTAAGTTCCCATCATTCCTAATGTAAATTTCCCTTGAAAATGAACAATACAGTAAGAAATGAACAAAACAAGTCACAATAATAATTAGATTAAGATTAAGATTAAATAAACTATCATCAAAAATTCAGTGAAATTCTTTCTATGGAGTGAAAGAAATATACTTTATTCTATTTGTAAGCTGTAAATTTGAAAATTTGAAGTTTTAGGAAACTAAACTAGTTTACAAAACAGATGTTGTTGGCTGTGCCATTTAATCAATTCAAGTCACATTCCTAGAAACAATATAGCCATCTGATGAGTTCAGCGTCAATGGAATGAGCCAAATCCACACAACAGCATTTTACAAAAATAATCAGTGGTTTAAAGCAGGGCATGTGCAAGATTCCTGAAATAACACATACATAATTCACTGCCAAACTCAGATCAATTCAAAATCTGCAGAAGCAAAAAGCATTATTATAGTTCTGAAATCCATATTCAATGCGGCTGTGTTCAGAAAGTTTCATTTCAATTTCAAGAAAATAGATGACTAGAGAAGTGTGATAATGACTTTGGCAGATATCAGTACCTTTCTTTCAAAGCAGAATCATTTTACACAGCTTAAAATGTTTTTAAAGATAAAGAAAAACTCCAATTTATATGACCTAAGTCTTGAATTTAAGGATGAAATGTCACCTACTGAGAAATATAACACTGTATCTTCTCAAATACTATAGCTCTCGAGACAATAGTTGAGGCAAAAAAAAAAAAATACAATGGAAAAGGAATGGTACAGCCTTATTAGAGATCAGGTTGTGATTCTGGATCTACCACTAACAAACTGTATGACTTTGAGCAAATTATGTCACCCCTTTGTGCCTTGGCTTATTCATTTCTAAACTGCCGGGGCCGTGATGCACATGGATCCCTTACTTTCCCCACAAACAACCAACAACCCCTAACCAGCCCACAGCTTCCTGTGTTCTTCATAGCCAGCATCTTCCCACAGTCCTACTGCAGTCCTCCTTACTAAAGTAATTTTAATGCTTTAGGAAAGTTAAAGTTCCTTCTCACGAAAGCCAAAGATTGAAGATTCTCAAAAATGTAAGGACACCTTGCAAAAGAAGGATAAGAGAAAGAGAAATTACAGAGCTACACAAAAGCACTGCTGTTCTTTCCAGGAACCAATGCTAAATAAGTACCTGGAAACTAGAAGGATTGGCTTTGTGAAAACTTTTCAGATTTATCTCACGATTGCTTTCTACAGAAATCTAAGTAGGACCTTTAGTTTGAGTTTCCGCACCTGCCAGAATGGGAGGGCTGGACTAAAATCAGTGGTGTTCCAACCACATTCCTCTGAACTCTCAAGTTCTGTGCAAGTGCCTCACAGGTCTCAAGACAAATGTTTTCACAACACCTACCAGCGTAATAATTGTATTGTTTTATGTATGGTCTGTTTTACAAATAAGCTAAAGATATGAAAGGGTTCCATACAAGATGCGGTTTTATAAGTTGTACTTATGTTTGCAAATGATGCATAAAAAAAATTAGTCCTTAAAGTTCTGACATTCTATAAGTTTAAGACCATCATTTTGAAATGGAATTTTACAGTAAAGTGATATTTGTTTCACAGAAACTTGCTTTGCAGTGCACACACTGATAGGCTATGTTTATTTTTATACTGCAAGAGATACCATTACTTTTCAAGTAATATCATGGTGTGATGCTACCTATAAAAGTTAATTAACAACCTCAAAACAATTCAAAGAGTAAGATAAAGATGCATTTCTTTATTAAATGTTGAAACTCAATAATTCTTTTAATCAGAACTGAGAAAAATAAAAGTATAAATTCCAGAAACTTGAAACCTTGATCTTACAACTAACGGGGGCCTCCACTAAACTGTACATTACGGTATTACAGGTATCCAAAACAAACAAACACCAAGTGATGGATGGGTGGAAATAGTAAGTCCCAATAACTACAGCATCAAGACATTTAGCATGATGTCTTGCAAATTTAAAACCAAATTTTGAAAGAAACGTTATAACTTGAAAATTACAGACATATTAAACTATTGGATAGCAAAAGTCAAAAGGGGGGAAGAAGAGAGATAAAGTCCTGGTATTTAATTATTTTATGAACATAATTTTATTTTGCCAAAAGAATTTCTAAATGACTGAATTCTTTGAACAAAATATGTAATAATGTAAATTTCAAAATGCTTCTACATCAAAAAACCATTTTCAATCATACAGTTAGAATATTAAATACATATAACTATGGTTTTCAAATTGATCTAAATATTCTCAAAGACAAATAACGTAAGAGATTCCCTACACTTTTAAAGGTGTGTAAATAAACATTTAGCCTTTCCTCAATAACAGGTCCAAACAATAGCATTTACTTTCTTACTCCTACAAGCAGGAATTTAATTCATTGTTTCTAACTGACAGTGCTTATGAAAAAAGGTGACGGTATGATGGGAGTAGAAAACCTGGTGACGGTATGATGGGAGTAGAAAACCTGGGTAACAGAAGGTGTACACTTACATATGACAACAGTGATAGTTATTTATAAACTGACTAAATTTCCAAATAGGAAAAAAATTAATTAGCCAAAGGAATCAAATATATGTTCCCATCTAAGTAGGATGTCATAGATTACACCACTAAATTTATCCCCAGAACTAAATGCCCACCTTGAATAAAAGTAACATCTAAAATGTTATTTTTCATGAAGCACTAATGGGAAATCATACTAAAAAAAAAAAAAAACTGACACGGAAGTTATAGAAATATATGCTGTTTAATTCCTCTATGCCTCTTTTTTTATTTTTAAATATATTTTTATTGATTTTTTTTTTACAGAGAGGAAGGGAAAAGGATAGAGAGTTAGAAACATCGATGAGAGAGAAACATCAATCAGCTGCCTTCTGCACACTCCCTACTGGATATGTGCCCGCAACCAAGGTACATGCCCTTGACCGGAATCGAACCTGGGACCCTTGAGTCTGCAGGCCGACGCTCTATCCACTGAGCCAAACCAGTTAGGGCCCTCTATGCCTCTTTTAAGACCTTTATTTAAATATGGTTAGAATTTAAAAATTCCCTGAAACCCAATTATTGCTAGTTAGTGTTAATTTACAAATTAATTGCTTTAAATTTTAAAAGAAATCCATATATGAAAGGGAGGACATATAGAAGATTCTTGGCATTGATAGATGTAAAGATTTCAGTTTCAACTATTTAAGATGCAAAGAAAGGGCATGAAATGTAGTAACCTGCACTTTCCCAGAGGCTAGAATAGGAGCTGCTGCACAGTGAGGCTGGAGAAAGGGAGTGGTCATTTCACTTGCAAATGAGCTCCACATATGGGCTGTATGTGACTTCTGTTTTTGTTTGTTTCCATACTTGTTGCCAGAAACACAGTAACTTTCCTGAAGCTATAGTTTAAAAAAAAACAACTGTTTTAATCAGAAATAGACATAAATATAAAAATCCAGCCAATTGCTAGAGCTGGTGTGGCGATAAAAGTGAAGAGGCTTAGGAATGACCTGTATTAGCCAAAAATATAGGGAGGAAAGTCACTGGGGATAACTCAGACTTATGAACTAAACCAGTGAACCATATGCTTAGTCAAAAACAAGAGAAAGGATCTGCAAAAATATTTTTTGGTGAGTGGACCAGAGCAAAAATTTATTTTATGGGGGAAAATTACATGTCATAATGGTATTTGCAAAAATGGGACTTTTGGAAGGCTTCAAGAAGCATCTCTCAAATGCCAACAATGTGCTACCAGTATATCACAATAATAGTGTTCTGCTTCCAAAAGTCAATCTAACTCCAACAGATTAAGATTTTATGGGCCATGATCTAGAAATCTGTCTACTTTGAAAGAGAGAAAATGTTAACAGAATCTAACTTACCATAAAACTCCAATGATTTAGACCAGCTGCTCAAGAGTCATGAGCTAACAGATGGAAAGTGAATGCTGCATACTCTGCTGTCACCTGGGAGGAGCAGCAACTGCCCAGGAAGAACATGTAAGAACTTTGAAGGAGAGGAAAGACTGCTGTCTCAGTAGCCATGCTGCAGGCAGTTCACACCAGTTCTCCCCATAGTCCTATTTTCAGTGTAAATATTCTGATTCCTAAAATATAGACCTTTACCTCAGTACCTTGCCTCTAGTATGTGTCCTGGGTTGCTTTTAATACAGAATCCTGCCTCATTTCCGACTAGAAGCTCTCCTAGTTGCTACCTCATTATTCTTTATCTTGCTTTCCATTGTAGATGTCTTCCTTTAGTCTACTCCTACTTTGTTTCAATCCACTGTACTCCCTACACCTAGCTCCTGCTTTTAATCCTAAACTTTCCTTGTCTTATGTGTGAATCTCAGTTTGCTACCTTATTTTCATGAACTAACCCAGCCAGAGTCCAAGATGATTAGCAGAGGACAGGAATACATAAAATGTATTCAGAATACATAAAGGCTAAGATAGGAATAATATGGTTGCCAATCAGTGCATTACTGGTGGTGATCACAATTGGCACTCACTCACAAATACCACTTGTTTACCATCTCCTCTCAATGCTACCAAGGACATAATCAATGAGGAGAGAGAAAGAGCCCTTTCCTCCAACTGCACATGGCCTCCTACAATTACCCAATTACACATGTGGTTTGTCTTCTGGGATACCGGAGCTGGTTTTCACAACGATGCCAAAGCATAACTAGAACTGAGAAAGCAGTGATGGAAATGGCAAAGGTATCAGTAAAAGAAGGGAGAAGTCAGATTTTTATCTTCATCTGTTTGTTCTAAAATTCTGGCCTCACTAGCACTTCAAAATGCCAGGTAAATGTGTACTGCAATAATAATGCATGAAAAATTAGATGGCATTTCAAAAAGATATACTGTAAAAATTTTTCCATGTCATTTTTTACCTCTTTTTTCCTAGTTTCTTTTCACTCAGAGATACTCAAATAGGAATAGGACTCTTCTCAACAGTTACTTGGGACCAAAGATATGGTTTATTACTAGATTCCTTCCTTGCCACCCATGAATGGTCACTCCTCCTCCTCCCCCAGAAAAATCACCTTTTCAACTGTTTTATAGAAAAAAAGGAAGGGTCTTTTAAAAAGAAGAGCTAACCCCCAGCCAGAGTGGCTCAGTTAGTTGAGAGTCATACTGTACACTGAAAGATGGCCTGCTTGATTCCCAGTCAGGGCACATACCTTGTTGTGGGTTCTATCCACAGTCATGATAAGTATAGAAGGCAACCAATTGATATTTCTGTCTCTCATGGATGTGTCTCTCTCTCTCTGTCTCTCTCTCTCTCTCAGCATGTCCTTGGGGGAGTGGGGGAGGAGGGGTAGGGGGCAGAGGAGTGTGTCAATGACTACTTAAGTCATGTCAACTGGATTCCAAAGCCATCTTGAATAGGCTTGTACTAGCCAAAGATATTAACAATCTGAACATCAAGAAGGATAACTGCAATCAACTGAAACTATGCTTAAGCCATCAGTTTATAATATAATTCAAAAATACAAACTCACAGTTCATCTTTGGAGAAACAATTAACTATCACTACATACAGTAAAGTGAATATATAAAAACGCCTTTGGAAAGTTTTCTTCAAATACCACTCACATCAAACCTGTCAATTCAATAATAACTCATAAGAGTCAAATGTTCCAATCATAGGTAAAAGGAGCAAAACTAATTCATATATTCTCTATGAAGACTAAAGCATCAGGAAAAAAATGAAATAGTGTTACTTGGTCACACGTGATATAAAAAAATGGAAATGTTAATCCCCCTCCCAAAAGAGTCATCACATCTACTCTGTGCATTCCAATTTACATGTCTACATATATGTGTCTTGGTAAAGTAAAATGCTCCTTTGTAAGAATTATCAATGATTACAGGGAGTGCTAAGAGTCTAATGGCTTTTTCAATTGTCAAGACTTTAGGTACCCATTACCGGTGGACTTCAAGTATTACAAGTGTTTTACAGAGAGGGTAGGCTTTGAAGTTTCTGGTTCTGGAGGAATAATTAAAACCCAAAGATGCACACCTCAATGTATAACTTTTAAGAACTTCTACTTTGGATTAAATGAGAACTCTAAGGCCACAGTGAGGAAATATTTATAAATTTTTCTCAGAAAAAGCACATAGGCTAGACATTATTCCCTTAAAAAATTCATGGCTTTCTTTAAAACAAAATACCCGGCACTACTATGCTGTGCCACTTTACTAGTCTCTGGCCCTTTCTGATGTCCGTCCAGCTACCCATTACTAAGCAATGCTTTTTGGAAACGCTAACTCAAAAATCACTGCTTTTCCCCTACTTTACATAATTTAGCCCAACTATCCTCTACTATGCTTTCCTTCATTAGTGTGTTTCTTTGGAGGGGTGAGGGCAATTATTTTTTATTGAATACACTGGGATGACATTGGTTCCTAAAACCATACAGGTTTCAAGTGTATACAACTCAACAAAACATCATCTGCACACTGAATCATGTGCCCAAAGCAAAGTTTCTTTCTGTCCCCATTTATCTCCCCTTTGCCCACCTCCACTTATCCCCATCCTCCCTTTCCCTCTGGCTATCACCAGACTGCTATGTTTTATATATATATATATTTTTTTTTTTCCTTAATCCCTTCACCTTCTTTCATCAAGGCCCCCCCCCCCCCCCACACACACACACACACACGTATGTTTCTTACTATTCCTCATTGTTTCCTACCAACTGCTGAGGGAGTGGTCAGATAACTATTAGGGCCCAACCTCCTACCACAATGAGATTTGTTCCAGACCTACTCACACAGTGCCAAGGCCAAAATGAGACCAAGATGATACTTCCTCAAATGATAGAGAGTCCTCAAGCTGTGGTAAGCCCACAATATTTCCAAGTCATTCTACTATAATCTGGGCCCTTAATACTATAACACTGAACCATGGTTTAACCAAAATTAGGCTTCCTCCTGAAATACTCCTAAAAACTCTAAAAGAGTTAACCATTTCCCCCCTAAATTTTTCTAATGTTGTGGGCAGTCAATTGCCACGAACTACACTAAGCCAATGTAAGTGAAGCTAAATCCAAAGGTCTTCCCGTCCTGTTGCAACTTACACATTGCATGAAATACAGTGTTGTGGGAAGGAAGACAGGTAGGCTTAGTCTAAAGAATAAGTCTCATAAGTATAGTTAGCAGAGGCACCTTGAAATGATTGCCAATTGCCACAATAGCACACAGACATCCTCTAGACTACATTCAAAGGATCAGAATCTTCAGTGAAATCATTTCAGGACAGAGTACAAGTTGGATTGCACATCTGGGTCTTCAACTATATTCAAAGAAAGTAGACTGCTTTGAAATGCTGCCACATTTATATTCCTAAAGGAAATCACAAGAACTGCTAAGCAAATGGTATAAATAATATCCTTACTTCTCCCAATACTCTGAAAGCATTTAATAAATGTTTATTGAATAGCCATACTTCATAAAATGTCACATTTCTTTTCAACATCTCCCCAAAATAAATAGACCAAAATCAATTTTAGAAGGTAACCAACATATATGTGCATATGATGTTTCTATAATGGTATCTATCACAGGGTCCTCAGGAAACATGCCTATGTCTAAACAGCACCTAATATTTATTGCACAAATATACTACAAAAAGCCACCAAGGACTCTAAAACCCTAAACGGGCACAATTAATATATCACATTTATTTTCGCACACTGGCAGAAATGGACCAAAATAAGCCTCCACAAATCCTGCCTGAGTTTAGGAAAAATGTAGGTATTAAACTGGCAGATCATGAATAAATAAACTTCTAAATAAAGCTAATGGAAATTGAGTGGCATTTATAAATGAAAGCTCATTGGGTGATCAAGGAAAATCAGTGAAAAGTGGATGCTGAAAAGCACTCTCAGCTTTCCACCTAAAGTTGTAAACTTGAAAAGTCTAGGATGCTTTTCATTAAAAAAAAAAACTAGTTCTCTACCCTATAAGTTTATCATCTTAGGAAGGAAGAAAGAAAGGGGGGGGGAGGTAGGGATAAGGGAGGAAAGACAAAAGGGAAGAGGCAAAGGGAGGACTTAGGGAAAACTTCCTGATACTCTTATGGAACTGGGCCCCAGCCAGGTGATGAAAACTTAGAGCCGTGGTCCACAAACTGCGGCTCGCGAGCCACATGAGGCTCTTTGGCCCCTTGAGTGTGGCTCTTCCACAAAATACCACAGCCTGGGCAAGTCTATTTTGAAGAAGTGGCGTTAGAAGTTTAAAAAATTTGGCTCTCAAAAGAAATTTCAATCACTGTACTATTGATATTTGGCTCTGTTCACTAATGAGTTTGCTGACCACTGACTTAGAGCATACGTGGCTCAACAATGTTCTGTTAGAAAACTTTTAGTGTCTCTTTCTTAAGATGGCATCAAAAATGGCCTTTTTGCCATTTCCAACCATTGTTAGTCTGCCCCCTAGACCAGCACACTCTGTCCAACAGAATTTTGTGATAATAGAAATGTTTTGAGTCTGCACTGTCAAACAGAGTAGCCTCTAGCCACATGTGGCTATTTTGAGCACCTGAAATATGCGTGTGATTTAGGATCTGAATTTTTCACTTTAATTTTAATTAACTTATATTAAATAGCCTTACATGGTAAGTGGCTGCCATATTAAATAGTGAACCTCTAGAGTCAAAATGAGTAAGTCAGATATCCTATTATTGAAGGCAGTTTTACTAACAAAATATGCCTTTAAGATAGAAGGGCAGCTAATTGACTTAGGCATGAACTCACAGAAAAGAAAAAAAAATTCCTCTAAATATCAGCCATGTAGGCTCCTAAATACTAAGAGCATACCCCAAAACTGCTTTTTTTGTACTTTAAGACAGCTGAATTTGGGGGTTAGAAATTATTTTTTATGATACACAGGAAAGATAAGTGACAAAAGAATAGAATAGAAAAATATATAAATTTAGAAATTGCCAAGATTTTGCTTAACTAAATCTTTAAAAATAAAGTAAAAAGTAACTACTCATCACAGGTCCCAAACTGCCAATCTCTATATTCCTAGTTTTAAAAGTTCCCTTCTCAATTACTGCCTATATCACATTTTAATTTTTCATTACATTCAGTTTAAAAACTATGTTTTACATGCCTCTGTTAAGTCACATGTATTTTCAAACAGTACTGAGACATAATCTTAAGAAGACTATAAAGCAACATGAATACAAAACTAGTAGTACTTCTGTAAATAACTATTGAGATAATGAAAAAAAGCTTTTTAAAAATGCTTATTAAATTACATATATATAAGGCTTTCTCTGAAGCCAAATCTACCACATATTATAGCTCTGAACTTAAATTTTTTTAAAATATATTTTATTGATTTTTTTACAGAGAGGAAGGGAGAGGGAGAGAGTTAGAAACATCGATGAGAGAGAAACATCGATCAGCCGCCTCCTGCACGCCCCCTACTGGGGATGTGCCCACAACCCAGCTACATGCCCTTGACCGGAATCGAACCTGGGACCTTTCAGTCTGCAGGCTGATGCTCTATCCACTGAGCCAAACCAGTTTCGGCTGAAATTAAATTTTAAAATTTACAAATAGCTGCCTCTTAGAAGCCCATGAGATTAAGATGTTAATTGGTCAATAATGATAACTAAGTTAACTTTTATAAAGTTGGCGCTATTGTTTTTTTTCTATTTAAACAAATATAACTCAATAATAATAGATTCTCTCACATAAAACCATCAAAACTTCCGAGTATCAGATTATTCAATCCCACAAATTTTTTGATATTTTTATCCAAGTTGGCCTTTTTACTAGAAAGATGTTTTTAAAAGCCAATTACAGTCAGTTAAAATTATTCCATAAGAGTGCATATGGAACATCCTATATAATAAGAGAGGAATATGCTAATTATCCGTTACGCCTTGAGGTATAACGACCAACCGCATAACAACCAGATCACGGATCTGCAGGAGGGTGGTCCAGCAAACTACAAGCAGGCGAAGAAAAGCTACAGGAGGGGGCACGGCAGCAAGCTATGATGAGGGAGAGGGGAGAGGGGGCGGGAGGAGCTACAGGAGGGTGGTAGAGAGCTACTGGTGCACAGATTCGTGCACAGGGCTACTAGTGTTAAATAAAATCCATTTCTCCAACCTACCGTGATATTCAAATTTAATCTCCTGCAGCTCATATAATAACCAAAACCAAAATAAAATAAGCCCCAGCAAGTCTGGCTAGGTGGACAGAGCTTCAGTCTACAGACTGGAGCGTCCTGGGTTCGATTCTGGTCAAAGGCACATGCCCAGGTTGCAGGCTCCATCCCCAGTAAGGGGCATGCAGGAGGCAGCCAATCCATGATTCTCTCTCATCACTGGTGTTTCTCTCTCTCTCTCTCTCCCCCTCTCCCTTCCTCTCTGAAATCAATAAAAAATGAAATAAAAACAAACCAAAAAAAAACTTTAAACTATAGTATAAGCAAAACACATGTAAAGAAAACAAAATCAGTTATGTTTTGTGCTAATAATCGAATTATACAAAACAAGCTTTAAATAATATAAGGAATCTCAAGTGATTCCTAAAATTACATAGGCCTTACAAACAACAAAACTACAGCAGAAAGGAGGGAAAGGATTGTAATATACATTATCACTTTCCTTCTGAAACCAAAATTCCCAGTACAATCTAAGTAAGTCAAGAGTTGTGCTCAAGGCAACCCCTTGACATGCTTCCATTAGATCAAGTAGAATAATGTCTACTGGTATGTTGCTATGGCAATCAGAGATGGCTATCCTAAAAAGAAAAATACAATTACTACTGTCAATTATATTCTCAATACTAGCACCTAAAAACAAATCCAGTTCTGGAAGAAATGCCATTTCATAAATTAAATATAAAACCTACTGACTACTCCTATAATTTGCATTGTCGGATTTTACAGTTTTAAACTTCAGTTCTCACTCTCCTTCAATAAACCTACCAGGTTTCCTTTCCACCAATTCCCTTTCACAAAGATCAAGGGACCAATGGACTGAAGTGGACAGAAGGAGGGGGGCAGGGGAGGGGGAAGCCCTCCCAGCTATATTAAAAACTAGAGGCCGGGTGCACAAATTCATGCACAGGTGGGAGAAGGGGCATGGGGTGATCGGCCAGCAGGCCCCACCCGCAATCAGGGGTCAGCATCCGTGGAAGGGGCCATGGGAGGTGCACTGGCCAGCCCCACCCCCAATTGGTGTGTGTGGGGGGGGCAATCAGGGGCAGAGCTGGCTGGGGAGGGGCTGCAGGGAGGCTGGCCAGTTGGCCACGCCCCCTATTGGTGTAGGATGGGGGATCAGGGGCGTGATTGGCCAGGGGGGGCTGCGGGCCGATTGGGGTGGTGGGGGCCCATCAGGGGCAGGGCAGAGCAGGCTGGTGGGAGGGGCCACAAGCATTTGGCTGGCTGGCCCTGCCCCTGATCAGGGAGGGGGGGGGCAATATGGGGTGGGGAGGAATAGCAGGGGTTGGTTGGCCAGCCCCGCCCCCTATTTGTATGGGGGGGGCAATCAGCGCTGGGCTGACCTGGGGGAGGGGCTGCAAAAGGTTGGCAGGCCGGCCCCTCCCTCTATTTGTGTGTGGGGCTTCTATTTGTGTGTGGGGGGGGGGGGCAGTCAGGGGTGGGGCTGCAGTGGGTGTCATAGCAACTGGTCGTTCTGGTCGTTACAGTGTTCCAGTCTCTGGCTTTTTACATATATAGACAAGCCAGGGGTTTTTAACTTTGAACTACTTCCAAATCAAAGGCAAAGGCAAGTATAGAGGGACAAATAATTAAGAGTTAAAATAGTAACACTAAAATTATTTGCAAGTTTCTTCTGAAATGCATAAATTACATGTTTTTAACATTTTATAATTTATTCTTCCTAATTCCTTAATTTGATGCTTCAAATTTACCTGTGCATAATAAACAGTACCAAGTAAGAGTTCCTTTTATTTCAAGGGGCATATTTCTGGTGTAGAATTAATATTTTTTTCTTTCCTTTTTTAACATATGTCCCCTTTCTCCTCCCCTCCTTAATGACCACCCCCCCTCTAGCCTGTCCCGCCCTCTGCCCCAGGCCTTCACCACCCTATTGTCTATGTCCATGGGTTATGCATATATGCATACCAGTTCTTTGGCTGATCTCTTCCCACCCACCCCGACCTTCCCTCTGAGATTTGACAGTCTGTTCCATGACATATGTAACACTTTAAGCAATAAAGATTTTTAATGGGAAAAAAATCATCTTCAAAGATAAGTATCACATGATCTCACTTATATATGGAATCTAATGAACAAAATAAACTGATGAGTAAAGTAGTAGCATGGATCAGAGAATTAATTAATTACAAGTTAGAAAAGAAAAGCCAGAAATGCTTTCTGAAATCATTGCTCATAAACCCAGAATTTAAAGTTCATATCTAGCAGACACAGCATTCATCTATCTTACACAGATTGTCTTTATAACCCACCAAAACATACACACACACCTAGAGGGAAAACTCTGAGCTATCTTTAAAAGTACTATTAAGTCACATAGTAAAAGTATAGAATTCCTTAGTGATGTAAACTATTCCAATGGATACAAAGTTATCAAACTATTTTTTTTTAAATTAGTAGGTCAAATAACAACTACAAAACATAAAATTATCCTGCCAATATGTTGTAGTCATGGTAACAACAACAAAAAAAATTAAACTGTTTTCTGAACCATCTGACTCATCTAGTTATGCAATAAGTCAGTTTTGAGAGTTGAGTCATTTAATAAAACTAGAATTACTCACAAGAAACCATCTTTCTTCCCTTAGACTGTCAAAAAGTTTTTTTTAAAAAAAGAAAAAAAATGTGTTGCAACACCTACAAGGATATGAGGTTGGATAAAATATTTTCAAAGTATTAACTAAAAGCCTAGTTAATACAAAATCAAAATTTCAAGATTATATTTATGTACTTCTAAAATCTGGATGAAATATAAGTAACACTAAAATTTCTTTCTATTTAGAGACCAACAATATCTATGGAAAATATTATTTTCAGTAATAGCTAGTTTCTCTTGGTCTCCTTCAAATAACTTAAGCAGAAATGACTAAAAGTGGTTGGCTCAAAATCACTTCATTCAACATGCTTGAAAGAAAATGAAACAGCGCAGTCCACATCTTACCTAATAATAGACAAACATGTAAATTGACCGTACCTCCTCTACGCCCACAGCCAATCAGGAGTATGCAAATTAACACAACAAAGATGGTGGGTTAATTTGCCTATGCAGGCACAGAGCAGCCGGGCGAGGCGGGACACCTGCTATGAGGGGAGGAGATGGAGGGAGCTACAGGAGCAGTGCTCCAGCAGGAAGCGGGGACTTCACGGCTCCCAGGCAGCCTGGGAGTGGGGACTTGAAGGCTCCTGGGCAGCCGGGAACGAAGCCAGGGGAAGGAAGGCCTATTCTTGCATGAATCTTCATGGATGGGCTTCCACCCTATATAATCCTATATAATAAAGAGGCAGTATGCTAATTAGACTGAACAGCAGAACAACCATCTGGACAACCTTCCAGATGAAGGCAAGGTTGTGAGGGCCAGCTGAGGCAGCTGGGGCTGCAAGGGCCGAGCCCCTTGCACGAACTTCATGCATCGGGCCTCTAGTAATAAATAAAAACCTTTTATCTACCATTGTAATGTATATCAAGTGGCCAACAGTATATTTGGTTAGCTCTGTACTACTTTATCACTAAAAAGAAAAAAAAACCCACCTTATACACATAATCTTAGCTGCCCCACAAACATCCTTTTATTGGACTGATAAACTAAATTCAGGCTATCTTATTTGCAAATGTAAGCCCACCAATATGGCCTAACATAACTACTATGAAATAGTGTATCCTAATGTTTTCAGGGCACCCTAATGATACAAATTATCAAAGTCTACATAAACATTTCAAAGGGTATCATTATGTATCCTAAATGAAGCCTAAAAAAACAAAGTGCCTTGCATCATTAAAAAAATAATAGTAAATCCTCATGACCTCTAAATTAGTATATAGAACAATGAAAAATTTTTAGCATTTTCCTGTAATTTTTTTAAACCCATAAATTAGTTTAAACTCAAAGTCTGAGGCTTGAAGAAACTTCAGTAAATGATTTTGAAATATTTACCCCTTTATTTTATATTGTCCTAATAATTCTTTGAGGTGGTTCTGGCTAGGAGCAAAACTTTTCTTTGAAGATGCATTTATTGGGGAAAGTGATTTGTGGGAGACTTAGGGTATTTTAAATTTGTTTATTAATCAGTTCTTTATATTGAATTAATCCAAATTTGCCCTATAATTTGCATTAGCAAAGTCACTTTATGGATCCTATTTCTCCGTTTATATATATACTAGAGGCCGGGTGCATGAAAATTCATGCACTGGGGGGCGGGGGGGGCGTTCCTCAGCCCAGCCTGCCCCCTCTCACAGTCTGGGAGCCTTCAGGGGCAGGAGGCAACCCAGCAACTGGGGGAAAGTGACACTCCTTCACACCTCTGCTGCTGCCACTGCTGGCAGCGCAAGCCTCGGCTGGCCCTGGTTACCTGAGCAGCCGCCATCTGAGGCTTGCCTGTGCCTCAGGCTGGCGCCCTGGGCAGATGGGCAGCCGCCATCTAAGGCTTGCCTGCACCTCGGGCCAGCCCTGGGCAACTGGGGGGCTGAGGGGACTGGAGGACACCGGAAGCAGGCGCGCAGTGCAGGCCCAGCCTTGCCATGCACCTGCCACCCCAGTGGGGCTGAGGAGACTGGGCACTACCATCTTGTGCTTCTGTGGGTGCTGCCATCTTTGAGGGCGTGGCAGTCATTTAGCCTATCCCCTCCTTATTGACTGTGGGTGGCACCATATTTGAGGGCGGAGCAGTCAATTAGCATATTCCCTCCTTATTGGCTGTGGGCGCCACCATCTTTGTGATGGCGTGAGGGTCAATTAGCATATTCCCTCTTATTAGATTTATATATATATATATATATATATAGTTAAGAAAAACGTTTTTGCTATTTTAAGTATGAAGTGAGGGAGGCGATTGGGCTGGGCCAACCAGGGGGAGGGACTGCAGGTGGTTGACCGGCCAGCCTTGCCCGCTAATCGAACTCCGGGTTGAACTCCAGTCCAACTCCTGGTCAAGGGGACAATTTACATATTAGCTTTTTATTATATAGGATGATTTGGGTTAGCACCAACAAAACTTTCTATCTCACTTTTCTCAGTCCTCTCTTGAGGTGCTTTATGGATAGGAATTATTTGCATAAATTCCCTTGGTACCAAGAGGTACTATGCAAGGCAAAATTATACCAAGTTACCTGCTAGGCTTTCTTCCATAAAATGTAATAATACAGTAAAAGCTTTGTTTTATCCAGCATAGGAGAAGAAATTAATTAAAATTGTTAATCCCTGTTGGTTGACCCAGGTGGTATTCCTCTTCTGACTTTCCTTCCCTTTCTCTATTTTATGACCCTGAAAACAACATAATGTTAATTCCATTGTGGTCTGTATTTTGTTGTGTAATTATGTCATTTAGTGTGGTTGGCTAGTTGAGTCAAGATTTGCACTGAGTGTTCAGAATAAAGTGCCAGATAACACAGCTTTCCTGTAAGTAGATCACTATTGGATAAGTCAGTAAAGATCTCTCTTGTAATAATATAAGATGCTTCATTCAACAGAAAGTCTGCTCAAAAGAATCTTCATTGTAGTCCATTTAGGTTTTTAAAATGAGGTAAAGATTTTTAAAATTAGTTTCTCATTCAAAATATAAGGTTTCTAACTGTCTTATTAGTTTCTACATATCCTCTTTTAATAGTTGGGCCAAAAAATACTGATTTGGTTATTTGTTAATTTATAGCGGATAATTTTCTATTTTTTCTAACCACTATAATTTTTATGTTCTCACTAAAGTGCCTGCCCATTAAAGACTATCACAACACTAGAAAAAGGAACTGTCATGAGTACAATATTAATGTGGACAAAACGATGTTTATTCTTTCTTTCATAAAGAACACTGCAAGTTCGTTTTACCTTGGATCCAATTCTTCCACCTAATGTTCAATGAGCTCTGGTAGCTCTTCCAGCCTTCCTTCTATTTGGTTCCATTTCTGTAATTTCTTTATTTCCACTGATGTTTTATGATAGTTAACTACAATACCAATCATGATTTATTTTCTAGAATATTTAAATAATGCGTAAGTGGCATAGTACCCAATTTCAAACATTAAATATGTAATCTGGGCACACAATTTAAAGTGAAATTGCATTAAAACATTATTGTCCATTTTGAAAGTGAGAAACTTAAATATTGAAAATTATCAAACTGGAATGGCAGCATTAATTGCTAATTGGTTTGTATTATTTTATCTATTAGATATTTTAAACAGCAGTTACTTTTGTTTATTTGTATCTACTCTATGGTGTAAATGTTAGAAATTGTGATAGCTTTTGCTACGAACTCTGAGCCACTTAATTTTTAGAGCAGAATATGTATTTCAGAGGGATTTTGTTTCACCTGAATTTAGAAGTAATGTCAGAAAATGTTAAACATGTCCTTTTTTAGAAAATATAAGGTTTCTAACTGTCTTATTACCATGGTAATTCAAGTGATTTAGAAGTATTCAACTGCAATCTTGAATTATAAAGTTGGGTTGCATATATATATCAGAGTCTCAACTGATGTAAAGTAAATGAGCAGTTAGTTACCTGGAGGATTTTTTTTCTCCCCAATAACTGGCTTAACTCACACTTCCACAACAAACTTAGCTTCACTTCAGCATTTACTTCGTTGTCCATTCAACAATGCTCCAAAAAAGAAATGTTAGGAAATAGGTGAAAATTATTAAAAGATTTTATTTTCTTTTTTTGGTCAGAAAAATGTTTCCAGAATCTCTGAATGCTGGATTTTATTTTTGTCTTACCCATCTATGCCAGCTTAAAAAAAAAAAAAAGCACTCAAAATATTCAGGCTTACATGTTAGCTCTCTTTAGAGGGAGTTGCCATACTTCACAATTCAAAGTGCATTCTATAGATCAGTAATATTATACTGACATATAATTACAATTTTATTATGCAGCAAAAATTCAAGAAAAGTAACCTTACTTTGTATAGGCAATTGCTTAAGTTACTCTGCTTTTAACATTTGTACTTAGACAAAATGCTTATGTATGTATAGGAATGTCACAGTGCGAGATGCCGCTAGCCCAGATACAAAGTATTAAAATTATTTTGTGAAGATTAGTGGTTGTTTAAAACTATTGTGCCATTATACCTCAAAAAAAAACAAAACAAAGGGTATCATTATCATCTATGTACAAATTGCACTAACATAATAGGTTAATTCCTTTTCAATGTTCCAATAAAAAGGTTTCAGGGGGAAGGTGGTTAAAAATATTTTATTTTTGTTTTAGTTATTATCAATAATCTATAATATTGACTATATGTTTAACATATTTGTATATGATTAATATATTAATACTATAAGAATGAAACTATCTAAATGATAATAAATACTTTCCTTAAGTAAAAATTGCCTAGTATCTTCCTTTCAGAAATGAGAAAAACATATTTACAGGCAATTTTTCTCAGGAATGTTGGAGAAATGTGACATTCCCTGTAACTTTCAAAGTCTTTGTCCACTGTCTAATGGTTAAAACTAAGGAAGTCTTAGACAATAGATTCCTATTTACATATCTATGCATACTCAACCACCTTTCCCTATATTCTGTCTCCTCTTCTACCACATATCCTATAAGCCCTGAACACATGGAGTTACTCAGCTTGAATCCAATTCAATTTTGCCTCTCCTATTAAAAATATAAAAACCTAAAATTGCTGGAATCATCTCTTTCTTTTAGGTCCACGATGCCTACCACAGTATTTAGGAAAGAATATTTGTCCAATGTATGTTTAATAGATAAATTGTGAATCCAGCCTCTTTCCCTACACTTCAGGTTAATTTTAATATCGATATCAAATTAAAACTCACACAAAAGTTCAATATTTAAGAAGAAAAAAAACTAGATGATCCCAACGGCCTGACAGCCAGCCCAGTCCTCCTGCCACCTACCCCGATTCCCCCGTTCACCATCGCGGATCCATTGGAGCCTGCGGGCCAGGGACAGGGACCAAGAGGTCAGCCGTTCAGCCCGCTCGCCAGCCCCAACTTCTGGGGCAGGGGAAGGGGGAGGAAAGAGGGGGATTGAGAGGTGCTCAATGCCACCTCATGGTGACCGGTCATTTGGTTGTCACAGTTGTCACAGACACTGGCTTTATATATATAGAAACTATAGGCCCAGTGCACAAAACTTGTGCATGAGGGGGAGGAGGGGTGTCTGTCAGCCCAGCCTGCACCCTCTCCAATCTAGGACCCCTAGAGGGATGTCCGACTGCCTGTTTAGGCCAGATCCCAGTAGGAAGGGGCCTAAACGAGCAGTTGGACATGCCTCTCACAATCCAGGACTGCTGGCTCCCAAATGCACACCTGCCTGCCTTCCTGATTGCCCCTAACCACTTCTGCCTGCCAGCCTGATTACCCCCTAACCACTCCCCTGCCAGCCTGATGCCTAACTGCTCCTCTGCCAGCCTGCTTGCTCCTAATTGCCCTCCCCTGCAGGCCTGGTCCCCCCCAATTGCTCTCCCCTGCAGGCCTGGGTCCCCCCCCCAACTGCCCTTCCCTGAAGGCCTGGTCACCCCCAACTTCCCTCCTCTGCCAGCTTGGTCACCCCTAACTGCCCTCCCCTGCAGGCTTGATCACCCCCAACTGCCCTCCCTTACAGGCATGGTCCCTCCAAGTGCCCTCCCCTGCTGGCCATCTTGTGGTGGCCATCTTGTGTCCACATAGGGGCAGCCATTTTGTGTGTTGGAGTGACAGTCAATTTGCATATTGCTCTTTTATTAGATAGGATAGAGGCTTGGTGCATGGGTGGGGGCAGCTGATTTGCCCTAAAGGGTGTCCCAGATCAGGGTGGGGGTTCCCGTGGGGTGTGGGGCAGACTGAACGAGGGGCCTGTGGTGGTTTGCAGGCCAGCCACACCCCCTGGCAACCCAAGCGGAGGCCCTGGTATCTGGGATTTATTTATCTTCTATAATTGAAACTTTGTAGCCTGGAGCAGAGCCAAGTCTCCTGCTCACTCTATGGCCACAGCCATTTTTGTTGGGATTTATTTATCTTCTATAATTGAAACTTTGTAGCCTTGAGTGGCAGCCTGGGCCCAGTAGGGTGTGTGGAAAGCTTGGCTTCCCCCATTGCCGGGGGCAACTCAAGCCTCCTGCTCTCTTCAGTCTGTGGCTGCCGCCATTTTTGTTGGAATTTATTTATCTTCTATAATTGAAATTTTGTAGCCTGCAGCGGAGCCAAGCCTCCTGCTCGCTCCATGGCACCAGTCATTTTTGTTGGGATTTACTTATCTTCTATAATTGAAACTTTGTAGCCTTGAGTGGAGGCCTGGGCCTGCCACGGTGTGTGGAAAGCTTGGCTTCCTCCATTGCTGGTGAGACCCAAGCCTCCATCTTGCTCCCTTGGTTAGGGTTAATTTGCATACTTGCTCCTGATTGGCTGGTGGGTGTGGTTTGTGGGTGTAGCAGGGTGGTGTTAATTTGCATATTACTCTTTTATTAGATAGGATTGCAATCCAGATTGACCTTTCTAACTGTTCAAGACTCTCAAAAGATCCTATTAATGGTCTACTGAATGATAGTAATGCTTTAAACCCAATAGTCATGATCTAATCTGAACTTTCTTTACAAAAAAGTCTTTTTTTAAGTATATTTTAATTAGTTTCAGAGAGGAAGGAAAAGGGAGAGAAAAACATCAATGATGAGAGAGAATCATTGATCAGCTACCTCCTGTATGTCCCACACTGGGGATTGAGCCTGCAACCCGGGCAAGCACCCCAACGGGAATCGAACTGTAACCTCCTGGTTCATAGGTCAACACACAACTATTGACCACACCAGCCAGGCCTAAACTATCTTTCTAAACTTATTTCTTCCTCTTCTCTTTACCACAACCCTCTCAATAGCCAAGCTGAAATTCTATCTATGACCAACACTTCTCTATTGTGCCTTTATATTTGTTAGTCAGTTACTAGACTACTTTTTCTTCTTTCTGTCCCTGAAACCTACATGTCCCAATTCAACTCTCTAAAGCATCATTTTAAATGTCACTTCCTCCAAACATTTGCTTAATATCTGGGTAACTTCAGGTCACCTCCACTCTTCCAAATTTCCAGGCACTTTTTCTGTACCTCCAGGTTCCTACTACATACATACATGACAAAGTGCATTGTTACTGTTGATAGCCATCACTCCTACCAGCATCTAAACGTCAAGAATCAATGTTTGTCTCAGGAAAGAAGGGGACAGAGATGCTTCTGGATGCTATGTAAAGCAGGTGGAAAGAGGGAAAACCACGGCAAAGATTGCTCAAGAATACCCAAGTTTAGTTTAAAAGTGTACTGATTAGTGACATAAATACTGGGAGATTATTAAAGGTCACTTTACTGGTCAATATAAGAAGCATGCAGCCAGGCTGAGATTTGAGTCCATCCTCTTTTGTTCCATACTCACAAATATCCTATTCAAGGTAAAGGATACAAGCTGGTCAAGAGAAATTTGGTGGTGTAAGAGCTGATAATTGTAGCAAAGACCAATATGCAGTTGCTATGCTTGACTTAAACACTGAAAATACCCAATAAAGATGTATCTAACTACAAGAAAGATCTGATATGTGTGATATATAAAAAAAAAAATCATAATAATATATGTGAATATATAGTAAAGTTGTATTAAGAAGAGAAAATTTTGAGTAAAATCCATTGTTTTTCACTGGAAGAAAACTTTAATTCTTTAACATTTTTATATACATCATCTGTATATTGTATTGTGTTCACCACCCCAAGTCAATTCTCTTTCCAACACCACTTATTCCCCCTTTATCCTATGCCTCCCCCCCCCTCCTTCAACAACAAGATTAGTAAAGTCCGATCGTCATCTTCCTCCCACCAAAAAAAGTTCATGTCTAGCTCAACTTTCAAGCATCCCAAGGTAATGGCATCTTAAAAAAGACAAAATAAAACTTAGTTGACTGAACATTTTAAATTCAAGACACAAATCCCTGATGTCATAGCAGGAACAACTTAGAGGATAAAACATGCACAGAGCAGTACTACCACTATCAGAGCATTTATCCCATTGTATTGTGTACTTATCTGTCCTACTATCAACTCCAAAAGATCCAAGAACTGAGTTGTCCATTTACCAATGAATGCCAAATACCTAGCACATATCTGGCCTATTTTCAAAGTACAACAGTACCTGAAGACTGAATTAAAAAAAAAAGACACAGAGAAAAGAAAACCCACTTAAAACCTCACAAGCATCCTGAGAATTGTTCAAAAATAAGGTGCACTAAATTAAATTGCCATTAATTAAATTTCTGGGGAAAATAAAATAATTATATATTTCAAACTTCTAGAAAGCAGTGACCATGTTTTCCCAGCCCACTGCACAGTGCCTAATTAATACTCAATAAATGCTTGTTGAATTGAATTCTATACTTCCCTCCTCCTCCAAATATAAAAGATTTGGTAAAATGTCTATCTAATTAGCCTCTTTTTTAAGTTTTTGCCAGGTCGTTTTAGGAACTACTGAATTATATTTTAACCCAGAGAAATTCAGAGATCAAATTTATCTCACATAATACGTTTTTGAAAAGCTAAGACACAGAATAAAAAATGGGATTTACATTTTCACAAATTTTCCTAAATGGTATGCTTAATCTTAACCTTAATCTAGTTCTGTAAGTAAAAAACAACAAAACTCTGTATATCTATCATTTAATACATTAGGCAATTATTACCCACTGCCCCTAAATATAATGAAGTCAGGATCTGTTTTTACTCTGTTCAAAACAACAGGCACTTGAAGACAATCTCTGAAATGCCAACAATTATAATTATGTCACCTAGCCAACATTTACAACAACAACAAAAACATGGTTTTTATTTCCCACATGCCTTTATCCTAACTTTGGAATTCAGTTCAGTACTCCATGTACTTTTTGGCATTTTGCAGAAACTCAATCTTCAGAAAACAGCTTCATACTTCACACACCAACATTTTTTCTTATGACATTAAGACCATACTTTTGAGAAAAGGATAATCAAGTTGTAAAATATTCTCCAATATCAAATTTCTCCTCCAAAATAACCCAAGACAAATTCTGTAATTTAATAGAGTACTTATCAGCATTATGTAAAGCACTTAAGACTAGCACTAAAATATTCTCAGCGCTGGTTTTTCCAAAGAAAAGACTACATTTAAAATTCAATAGTAATTTATATTTTCCTCACTATTTTCATAAATGCAAAAGCCCACAAAGGATGGCTTTAAAGACTTTTTCAATTATATAAGTAACACCAATGAATTTTTCAATGACCTAAACAAATATATACCTTAAGAAGTTATATCTTACAAGTTAGAATGAAAGGTGTCAATGAATATTTAAGGTATAAAAGCCAATTATAGCCCAGCCAGTGTGACTCAGTGGTTGAGCATCAACCTATGAACCATGTCACAGTTCAATTCCGGATCAGGGCACATGCCTGCTTGCAGGCTCCATCCCCAGTAGGGGACATGCTAGCAGTTCTATAAGTAAAAAACTTCTTCAGGAGGCAGAAGATCAATGATTCTCTGTCATCATTGATGTTTTTATCTCTCTCTCCCTGTTCCTTCCTTTCTGAAATCAAGGCCAAATCCATGGATCATTTTAGTCAGTCAAAATTGTTGAGAGCAGATAGAATAGCAATAATAAAGAGATGGGCATTTTAATTTTATTTTTCCCATACATAACTGGACTTATTTTCAATTTATACAGTACTAACTTGTTGTACATAAAAATGAACTAAAGAGGAAGGTGATTATTCATAAACATAAAGAATTAAACTTTAGATCAGAAAACAAATATAAAAATGAAGAAATAAATTTATTTCAGAAGAAAATAAAGATTTCTATACCTGACTCATTCATGTTATGAATCTTTAAGTGATCTTTGGGACTTCTTTACAAAGGAACATCCTATATAATAATCCTATATAATAAAAGGGTAATATGCAAATAGACCAAACGGCAGAACAAACAATCAAAGTATAAAAGACTAATGTTATGCTAAGGCTGCTCAACTGCTCACCTTGATGTGCACTGACCACCAGGGGTAAATGCTCCCACAGGTAGGTTAGCTTGCTGCTGGGGTCCAGCTGATCGGTACTGAGCAAGATGAGTTGGACACGCCCTGGAGCCCTCCCGCAGTCCCTCCCTGGCCTGATCATGCACCATTGAGGTCCCTCAGCCTGGCCTGTGCCCTCTCGTAATCTGGGACCCCTTGGGGAATGTCGGAGAGCCACTCCCCTTGGGAGGGCTCCAGACGCAGAGCTCATGACTGGCAAGCGCTGCTGCAGCAGCATAAGCCTCTCCCAATGAGGACTGATTGGGCCCGAGCCCAAGGCAGGCACAGTGGGGCTGGGATGAGTGGGAGCAACAGGTAGAAGCTACAGACGACGTTGGAGTGGGGGTTTCGGCCCGATCCCTGCAGGCCAACCAAAGGAACCCCATCCGTGAACGAATTCATGCACTGGGCCTCTAGTATGAATATAAAGTTGGATTCATTTTTTTATGTTCATAATGTGACCTGCCCTAGCCAGTCTGGCTCAGGGGATAGAGCGTCAGCCTACAGACCAAAGGGTCATGGGTTCAATTCTGGTCATGGGCACGTACCTTGGCTGCAGGCTCCTCCCAGGCCAGGGCCCTGGTTAGGGCGCATGCAGGAGGCAACCAATCGATGTTTCTCTCTGTCTTTCCCTCTCTCTTCCACTTTCTCTAAAAGATCAATGGAAAAATATCCTTGGGTGACAAAACAAACAAACAAATAAAAATAATGTGACCTGTGTTAAAATCCCTGGATAACCAAACCTTCAAACCAAACTTTCAGAGCATTCATCTATTGCATAGATATAACTTTAAATTTTTATGGTTAAAGCTTATATCATTTCCAAGGCAAAATTATTTTTAGAGTCCAATGTTAATACCAAAATTGAACTACAGTTCTTTTTCAAGAAGTGTTCAAACTTTTAATGCTTAAAGACTAAATTCCAGAAAGCTGCTCTAAAATTACCTTCAGCTGCCAAATAGCTTTTCATGTGAAATAGCAAAAATATAAATAAAGCTACCTACAAGGACTAAAACTACAATATGTAGATTACCTTAGTTGTTAGTGCTATTATAAACTGATAAATCTTTTCACAAAATACATATCCAATAATCATAATTTTTAATTTCTATAAAATAATAATTTGAATTATTGTTCCAACGACAATATGCTTTTCCCAAACTCTTTTTATTTCCACTCAGAGACCTAAAAAACAAACTATAAACTGACGCCTGGTGCATGAAATTCGTGTACGGGGGAGGAGGGTTGACCCTCAGCCCAGCATGCACTCTCTCCAATCTGGGACTCCTCGAGGGATGTCCGACTGCCCATTTAGGCCCGATCCCGGTGGGCAGTCAGACATCCCTCTCACAATCCAGGACTGCTGGCTCCCAAATGCTCGCCTGCCTGCCTTCCTGATTGCCCCTAACTGCTTCTGCCTGCCAGCTTGATCACCCCCTAACCACTCACCTGCCAGTCTGATTGATGCCTAACTGCTCCCCTGCCAGCCTGTTTTCCCCTAACTACCCTCCCCTGCAGGCCAGGTCATCCCTAACTGCCCTCCCCTGCAGGCCTGCCCCCCCCCAACTGCTCTCCCCTGCAGGCCTGGGTCCCTCCCAACTGCCTTTCCCTGCAGGCCTGGTTGCGCCCAACTTCCCTCCTCTGCTGGCTTGGTCACCCCTAACTGCCCTCCCCAGCAGGCTTGATCGCTCCCAACTGCCCTCCCTTGTTGGCCATCTTGTGGTGGCCATCTTGTGTTCACATGGGGGCAGCCATCTTGTGTGTTGGAGTGATGGTCAATTTGCATATTACTCTTTTATTAGATAGGATAGCGGCCTGGTGCACAGGTGGGGGCCAGCTGGTTTGCCCTGAAGGGTGTCCTGGATCAGGGTGGGGGTTCCCTTGGGGCGTGGGGGGGCCTGGGCGAGGGGCCTGTGGTGGTTTGCAGGCCAGCCACACCCCCTGGAAACCCAAGCAGAGGCCCTGGTATCTGGGGTTTATTTATCTTCTACAATTGAAACTTTGTAGCCTTCTGCTTGCTCCATGGCAGCAGCCATTTCTGTTGGGATTTATGTATCTTCTATAATTGAAACTTTGTAGCCTTAAGCGGAGGCCTGGGCTGGCAAGGGTAGGCAGAAAGCTTGGCTTCCTCCATTGCCAGGGAAACCCAAGCCTCCCTCCTGCTCTCTGTGGCTGTAGACATCTTGGTTGGGTTTATTTGCATATTCGCTCCTGATTGGCTGGTGGGCGTGACTTGTGGGTGTAGTGGAGTGATGATTAATTTGCATATTACTCATTTATTAGGTAGGATTATTTATATAGCCAACATTCAGATTTTCCCTCTTTCAGCAGGCTATCTAAATACATAGACTGAGTTTTAGAAGAGGCTATAACCAGTCAAGGCCTTTTTGCTTTGATATACCAAAATTGGCAAAGATTAAATTTTGTAGTCCATATACTTGAAAGTTAATTAAATAAATAAGTTAGGTAATTTTTTAGGCACAATACTTAACCTTGAGAAAACTAAAAAGCTGGAAAATGCTGTTTCTGCTCTTTGAATAAAGCATCTCAATGAATATATTATTACTAAAGTCAGTGATTACTTTGAAGTCCCTCTAGTGTTCAACTAGTTAAATTAACAGTCTTAGTATGGTAAAGACTGCTACTTACTAAATCTATCCCACCTATTACATAAAAATGAATTTCATAAACACAAAAGGTGTAAAAACAAATCAGCAAATCTTAAATTTCTCCGTGTAAATCATTTAAGATTCAGAAAGAAAAAATATATTCAAAACTACTTTACACTCCAAGACTGATCATCAAGCACCCAGCATGATGCCATGATGCCTAGCACACAAGAAGTGAATTATAAATATTTGATGATTGTCTGGTTTCTAGTTTCAACATGTAAGTATTTCAAACCATCATGTATTCTTGTTTTGTTTTACTATAAAATTAGGTATGATAAGCATAAATAAAACTATTCTGCACATAAAAAAAACAAATGTAGTAAGGAAAATAGCCTTAATATGGCATGGGAGATGAATTTGGAATAGTAACCTTTGCTAATCAAATATCCCTGCTAAATCTGAAATATGTAATAATAAAAAAAAACTCTGGTCAATTGATAATTAACATATATCACATACAGAGTATAATTTTCAAGGATCAAATCATAATTCCCTATTTGAAACAATATTGAGACATAATTTTAATTTTTTACTCTAAAAATCCATTCAGGAGCAATGGCATAGATATCAATTATCCTTGCACAGTTAAAGCCAGGTAATGATCAATTATAAGAACATTTTTTTTACATCAAATGCCTACATATAATTTAATTAAGACTATACTGATGTCAGGTGAAAAAAGAAGTCAAATTTTATCTACAGTCAGAAATTATTACCAAAACTATGAATTGTAAAATAAACTGATGACGATTTAAATATTTTGACAGTGTGGAGTTCATTAAAGGAAAAGTGACTATGAAGTGCATTTATACAGCATTTAAATTTATGAGCTTTTCATATTCACTGCATGTTATAAAATAAAGCTGTAATCCCCATACTATAGATAAGAACAAAAGATGGGCTAATCTAAATGACTTCTCTATGAGAACACATTGCAGGAAGAGGCACAGTATGAACACTCGGTCTTATTTTGTTTACTTACCATACACTTATTGTATCAAGCTCTTCAAAGGTAAACGATAACCAAAGAATGACAAATTTCTTCCTGGCCTCTGTCCCATTTTGGACATATGTGTGTGGATAGGAGGGAGTAATCCACAATCCATGACCTATGATTCTGCTGAAAGCCAGCTGAGGTAAGGTCACCAGTGGAAAAAAAGAATGGTAGATGGTTCCTGGTCACAAAGGTGTGATTCACTAATGATGGGAGGATTCATCAAACATTCTCTGGGAGATTCCATGTGTTACCAAACCAAAATTACACCCTCATACAGGAAATGTGAGCTACTGTGGGTATATGTGCAAGCGTGTTTGCAAACATCTTTGGAGGGAACAGATCAACTTTGCTAACAGTCTTTTAAAAATGCCATTTTAAAATTACAGAACTTGCAAAGTACTACCTTCTATTGTAAATATTTAGAAAGTAGATGAAACCAAAAGGCTATTTTTATAAAATAGAAAAAGTATACTAACACTAAAAAGTATCTATTAAGGATTTCATTGAAAATGCTTGCCTAAATCATATACTAACTCATTCTATCATGTAGTGCAGTGGTCGGCAAACTGCGGCTCTGTTGACTAATGAGTTTGCCGACCACTGACCTAGACTCTCGATTCCAATAATTACAGGCTGTTGTTTTTCCTTGTGATTAAGCCTCTATCCCAGTGGTCGGCAAACTCATTAGTCAACAGAGAGGCAAACTGCAGCTCGCAAGCCGCAGTTTGCCGACCACTGATGTAGCATATTTAGCCATGATATTTAAATTAGGTGGTAATTAATTTGGGATTTCAGGGTCAGAGGGCGAAAGCTGTCTTTGAAATAGTAACCTTTGCTAATCAAATATCCCAGAGAGCCTCAGCAAAGCAATCATAATCATTTATACATAGCAAATATCAACTCTAGTATTGAGCTGCCAATTTATAACATAAGTAGGAAAGCCAAGGTCATTCAATCCATGATGTATTTACAAGTTAATAAGGCTTCTGGCATATAAATATCATTACACACTTTTACCCAATAAATAACACTGTTCCATAACCCTGTTCTACAGGACAATTAGAACACAAACTTTTTGCCAATTGCTCAATCTACCTGTTACCTACAACACTAATAAAAATAATTTATGAAAAATAATTTAATAGAACTTTTAAATTAAATTCTAGTCTATTAGAAAATAAGCAACTGCAAAGAAGGAAGAAAACTATATTACTTCTTTTCAATTATGTGGTTAAAGGAAATCAATTCATCAAGAACTGAAGTCAGATACTCCATTTAGAACAGTCTCCTATAACAACAGCATGTTTTTCTATGTGATCCAGAAAGTACTGAGAGGAATTCACAGTATGCAACAGTGCTAGAATGATGATCTTTACACAAACTTGTATTGCACTCATTCATTTACTAATTAATGTATTCAACAAATATGTGTGATACAATGACAGGCAAAAGTCACATGCAGGTCCTGCCCATTCAGGCTGTTTATAGTCTGCAGGGCGCTTCCCACCTAGACCTATTCAAAAACTCTCAAAACCTCCAATTACCTATTAAATACAAATGTCTTAGCACAAATACGCATTTTCAATCATCTTCCCATCTTTAACTCTCACTCCAATAAATATTCCAAACTTTCCTATGCTGTATCCTTACAGATGAAATTCCATATATGTAAAATGTCCTTGCCCTGACACAGCCATATTTCCAAATAGCTAAATCTACCCATTCTTTAAAGGCTCAGTTCAAGAATCACCGTTTCCTCAAAGCTCTGCCTACTTCCATAGAACTTCAATCATTTTGTGTGGCTCTCTTAAGACATCTGTAATAATGCTCTATGTACATATGCTATCTCCCCTATGAGACTGTCAGCTTCTGAAAAACAGAGTATGTTTTTGATTCATTTCGCTTCTGAAAAGCAGAGTATGTTTTTGATTCATTTCTCTATTCTGCATAGCACCTAACACAATGTAGACTCAATAAATATCTGTTGAATAAAGTGTTAATTATAAATATATGAAAGATCAAAAAACAGTGGTAACACTTTATAAAGCTCAAAAAAAGTCTTTCAAAACATCCTTCTTAGCCTTCTTTTATCATTGTTACACAATACTATAAATTTAAATGTGTGGGCAACTGAGCCGAATCACTGGTGATGCCAGGACATCAAATGAGAATGTTTTTGTCGCCCTGACTGGTTTGGCTCAGTGGATAGAGTGTCAGCCTGCGGACTGAAGGGTCCCAGGTTCGATCCCAGTCAAGGGCATGTACCTTGGTTGCAAGCACATCCCCAGTAGGGGGTGTGCAGGAGACAGCTGATTAATGTTTCTTTCTCTCTCTCTCTCTCTCTCTCTCATCGATGTTTCTAACTCTCTCCCTCTCCCTTCCTCTCTGTAAAAGATCAATAAAATATATTTTAAAAAATAAAGAAAAGAAAATGTTTTGTCCCCGCTTAATATCTTCTAGCTCACTGCCCCAACCATACTGAGATGCAAATTGATATCTGTGCATGTCTGGACTAATAACTGACAATGGTGTATTTCAGTCATTTAACCTTTTTTTGTAAATTGGTATGTGCATAAGGAGGATGGGTTAGAGGACTGGGGAGATGTACATTTAAATCTGTTTGCGGGCTCAAACTGAGTTCTGGTTAATGAAGCTTTTACTGGAGTAATGGCAATAATTGCCCCAGCCACATTTGCTACTCAAGTCAGGAGCCCCTCGTTCTTTGTTGCACTCTTCGTGAAACCAATAAATGGCATGATAAATTTTTCCTTAATAGAGTCATTGTCAACAAATATGATTTCCTCCCTAAGCAATCAGTTGTGTGCAATTTGTCCAAGGATACCAAGGCAGACATCCTTTCCATTATTAATACCTGCTAGACTACTTTTTAAAAAATTTTAAAATATACTGCCTGAAAATGAACTAAGAGTAACTAATTTTTCTTTTAGACTAAATATATTTCATGTGAATAACATGTCCTCTAAAAACAGCACACATCACCCTGGCCGGTTTTTCTCAGTGTTTAGAGCAACGGCCTGCGGATTGAATTCGATTCTGGTCAAGAGCACATGTCCAGGTTGCAGGCTGGATCCCCAGTAGGGGGCGTGCAGGAGGCAGCCATTCAATGATTCTCTCTCATCATTGATGTTTCTCTCTCTCTTTCCCTCTCCCTTCCTCTCTGAAATCAATAAAAATATATATTTTTTAAAAAACTAGCAAAAAAGTCTTGCCTCCCCCCAACCAAGGCTAGCAAAGTCATAAATAAAAGTAATTTGTAAAATAGAAGATATTTTACATATGGCATTACATGAAACAGGAGGAAGAAATTATAATAGATGTGTGATCGCTCTAACCTTCATTTTACCAATGTACACAAAATCTTTTTCCAACACAAAAACACATCATCTTTACCCAATTTTTATCTTATTCTTAATTTTTTTTTTAACCAAACTAATTCTGCTGTATGATTAACTACAAACTGCAGGGTATTATTCTATCACAACAAGCTGGCAACCAGCTCATATTCAGTTGCACTATCACAGCACACACAAAAAAGAAGTAATTGTGATCATGTGGATATTGTGGAAACCCTTTAGTTCAATCCTAGATGGGCCTCAAGAGGATAATGCTTATTCTGTTGAACTCACAGACAAATCACAATCTGAAAGAGCCAGGATCAAAACAAGATCCAATTACAGAAAGAATCTATTTTATCAATGTCAAGCTTATAAGAAATAGGTATGTGGCCCAGTACTTGTGGAAAATTGTTCAAAAATATTTACATAGATAGAGCTTTAAAGAAAATTACTGAACACTTACTTGCCATAATGATATTCAATGAAAATCTCTTCAGGTAACATCAGGACAGAAGCTCAGTCATGAAATACTTAAAAGTAACAGAATCCAATTTTCATAATTCTCTAGTGATTAAAACAGATTTCTAAATTGTTGGGATCTTTTGGGAGAGGGGAGAAGAACCATACTTATGTGTTTCTAGCATTAAAATATTTTTTAAAAAGAATTTAAGCCCAGCTGGTATAACTCCGTGATTGAGCATCCACCCAGAAACCAAGAGGTCAAGGTTAAATTCCTGGTCAGGGCACTGAGTTTACATGGTCTTTTCCTAAGCTTCCGTTTCCCTTTGGCTATGCTAATGACAACAGTACAAATGGGAGAGGACACTCACTGAGTCCTTTCAATGACAGCCCACGGAGAGCATTCCAATCTTCTTCCTTTCTTAAAAAATCCAAGTTTTATTTTAGGGACTTTTTATTTCACCTCCTATATTAAAAAAAACTCTAAACAGTAAGACTGATCTGATGCCATCTGAGTGTGTCAGCAATAAACTTGCTTGTAAATTTTGAAGCAAAACGTGTTTTTCTCTGTATATGCAAATTTATATCGCTACCACATTCACTTTTAATGTTCAAACATATCTTTTCTAGGATTAATTAGGCCCTTAAATTTTACTAATACCTAAAGGTTTTCTCCTATTTACCATATTCAGATTCTTACATCAACCTCCCTGAATGAGATAAAACAAAGAAATTGTTTTACTGGGCAAAGAAATCTTTATACCACTTTTATGTACAGGAATCTCTTCTAAATCTTAAAGTGATCTATTAAAGAACAAGATTTGGAAATAAAATATACACAAACAAAGGAAGAAACAGGCTAATTGCTTAGGCTAAGTACGTAGATTTCAGTTACAATGTTTCTCACTAACATTTTATTTAAATATCAAGGGGGGGGAAAAACAAATAGCTGATTACCTAGTTTTAATTTTCAACACTATTTATTCCATTACTGGGGGTTTTACTCAGGTTTACTTTACACATGTAGGTGACTTTATATCAATGCAAAAATATTAAACCATAATACCTATACATACCAAAACATAAATGCCTCCCACCAATCAGCTGATTAGGTTTAACACTTCCCTAAAGCAACAACCTTTAAATTATAATTTTTTACCAACTGTTTAATTTTCATTTTATTAGATCATAAGCCCTTTACATGCTATTTCACCACAATCTCAATATAAATGTCTCATTTTTCATACAAAAAACTAATTACATGGTTCAGTAAGCTGCCTGTAGTAGTAACACATCAATTTTATTTACATTCAAAAGTTAAGACATTAGCTTGTTCTCTCTATTTCAAGCACTTTTAGCTTAATTATTCCATCTAATCCATTAGATCTTTTTCCTAGGTATTATTTTTTATTGAATTTATTGGGGTAACATTGGTTAATAAGTAATCCATTAGATCTTTTTTTATTCTTCATATGAAAAAATTCTGAAATCACTATGATCTTAGCATAATTTCACAATATAAATTTACTGCTTACCAAAGTCTTAGTATTTATTTCATTTTCTCCTTTAAGGGTATAATTTATAATTTTCTACTAAATCTAATATTTCAGTACAATGCACTACAATCATTTGGGTAACCATCATACTAATTGTATAAATTTAGCAAAATAATTCTTTCAAACTAAACACAGGAAATAGAACATAAAAGTTACTTTAAAAATCAGAAATTCTGTATCAAGACTTGAATAATTTAGATCCCAGTAAAAAGAAGGAACACTTACTTCATAAACTATTTTGACCTAGCTACCATTTACCACTGGGCATTTTGCCCCTACACTGACAGCAAAGCTGATTCCTAAGATTTCTAATACTAATATTGGACAATCAGTCTTTATAAGTGGATAGATTATCTTCCCATTATAATTTTCAGTTGTTTTAATCAAAATGAAAAGGGAACCTGGCTGGGTAGCTTAGTTGGTTGGAGCATCATCCCTGTATGCCAAGGTTTCAGGTTCGATTTCTGGTCAGGGTACATACAAGCATTAACCAATGAATGCATAAAAAAATGGAACCAATCAATGTTTGTTCCTCTTTCTCTCTCTCTCTTTCCCCCCCTCAAATAAATAATTTCTTTTAAAATGAAAAGGAACAGCACATAATTTTAAAATAAAATTGCACATTTGTAGCTGATTTTCTTTACAGAACATACTCAAAATAAAATGGATTTTTTTTACCTCCTTGGGAATTAAAAGCAAAAATAATAATGCCAATTTTAACTAAGTTCCAATCTTCTCACATTATCAGATCATTTAAAATGTTAAGTACTTTTATAAGTCAAACTCTAGGAGTTACATTATATTAGAACTATATAAGACAGGTTTCATTCATTCAACAAACATTACTAAGTACATACTAGACTCTATAGGATACTCTCCTTCTAGGCTGGGAACTCTTAATGATTTGAGTCAAGCCATTGCCAGTCCCTAGAAGTCTGTACTTGCTCTTTGTAATATTTTGGGATTTCAAAATTGCATATCTTTCCTACCACTGACTAATAGGCAATGAAATGGCCAGAAGATTGTATTTATAAAATGATTTTGTTTGGTTGATGAGAAGTCAATTTAGCGTACTATATTAATCTCTAAAATTCAAATTGAAAATGTGGAGAAGAATTTAGTCAAGAAAGAAGTAAAATAAAATTGCAAAGATTATTCAGTACATAATCACTGGTATTTTTAAATTTAAACTAAATAGGATATTTAACTTCATAGTTCAATTTAGAATAAAATAATTTATTACAATACTAAGGTCTTCCTGCTCATACTCATCTTGTGTATGATCCACCTAATTCTTTATTTTTCTGATCAGAGACGTACAATTCCTCAAAATTTATCAAATCAAGTCCAAATTCCTCACCCTTGCTTCAGTGTACTCCACACTGTGCCCCCCACCCCTTCCCAGGCTTTCAGTCTCCCTGATTATTTCAGTCATACCCCAAGCTCTGAGCAAACCTGTTCTCCCCACAATGTTTACTGCCCACAGGCTCTTTGTAAGGTGACTTCCCCTGACTAGGAGGAGTTCTATCCCAACCTAGATAACTTCTACCTAACCTGTAAGCCTCACCAACTCTGGGCTTCCCAATCATCTCCCTACCCTTTGTTCCCCAAGGTTGAATCTCATGATTATGCAGAATCCATGCTTAATGATTTATAGCTTACTCCACTGCATCACAATTAAGGATTCATTTAGCTATATACCAGTAAGACTGTGAGCTCCTTAAAGATAAGGACTCATTTTACATAACCAGAACTTATCACAGCTGTTGCCTAATAGAGGTTAAATAGGCAACCCAGAAACCAAAAAGGTTATCAACTTTGGCACTAAGACTCACGGTATTCTTGTTATAAGTTTATGGAACATTTACGCATTAGATCTGGAATTGAGTGCCTGCCCACTTGGAAAGTAGTCAATCTACTATATTTCGCTTTGCTGTATGAATTACAGTGTTCTCTGCATTATAGATATTTGTGTGCTTGTCTTATACCATTTTTATATTATCAGCTTATCAAGAGAAGAGATTACATCAAACCAATTGGAGCCATTGATAGATACTCATGGATGACACAAGGAAGAACATGTTCAGCCAATTCCCTGCTTCAGTACTACTATGTGGAGAAGGCAGGAAACTTAAAAATCTACCTTACAGGTAACCAAGAAAATCAAATCTTAAGTTCTGACCTCTTTGTAACACAACTTAAGATTTATTAGACTTTATTTATAGTTTTTAAATCTAGACAAATTTCATATGAGCGGGGTTATCTTCAATGCCTTAGATACTTTACTATTTCCAGTTATTCCACCCAAACAGTAAAATTCAAAACTCAAAAATGATTACTTCAACCTAAAAGTATACTTTAAAAATCAATATTTGACAAACATTGAATGTTATACAGAACAGACCAATTGTATAAAAAAAACCAAAATGTTTTAATTTTGATGTATGAGTCAATAGTCATTGTAGTACCAGCAGTAATGTTACAATTACTGATTATTCTCTGTGCTACTTTAAGTACTTTAACTTTTTTATCCTTATAACCCAACTTACAGTGAGGAAGCTACCACACTGCTAAGTTAAATAACCTGGCCAAGAATACACAGCTAGCAATGATTCAAACCCAAGCCCATTCTATATACCACTAGGCCATCTATATAATAAAAGCCTAATGTGCTAAGTGTCCACCGTTTGACCAGTCACTATGACATGCACTGACCACCAGGGGGCAGGTGCTCCGACCAGTAGGTTAGCTTGCTACTGGGGTAAAGCTGATTGGGACTGGGTGAGACGGCCAGACACACCCTGGAGCCCTCTGCAGTCCCTCCTCGGCCTCGATTGTGCACTGGTGGGGTCCCTCGGCCTGGCCTGTGCCTTCCCGCATTCCAGGACCCCTCGGGGGATGTCCGCAGATTAGGCCGAGGGACCCCACCAGTGCACGAATCCGTGCACCAGGCCTCTAGTACAATATAAACAGCAGGGATAGGCTATAAATGTGTTTGTCTTCTCTCAGACTATTTTATGTAGGTATTTCAAGCATTTAAACAAAAACTCTAATATTATAAAACCAACTCATTTGTGTATCCTTAGGATTATTCTCTATAGGGCTTCTTTATATATTTAACATTTAAGATGACTGCTTTGGTATTATATTTTACCGTCAGGTTTCTTAGTGGTATCCTAATATGGGTACACCATAAAGACAAAATGAAATGCCTAATAACACAGTCAAAACACATTTTAAGAAACAGTAAGAAAGAAAGCCCTATAAAAAGAAAATGTTACAAATATAATAGTACTATCATGTTTAATGTTAACAGGGTTCTGCCAAAAGTTATTTTACGCAAAATGAAATGACTCATATATATTAGTAGAGAATGAAATAGATGCCCAAAATCCTCAATTTTATGAATAGCATTTAAAATATTCCCTTCATATCCTTCATTATTTTTCATGATTGCTCTAGTTGTCATATTCTCCCTCACTTAAAACAAGGTTGTCTTATGCCATTAATTTTTCTAATTAAGTTTCAAATATTTTCTAATATTATGTTGAACCATTTAAAATTACCCTTTTAAACCACTTTATCTACAAAATTAGACGCTTCATATGCTTCAATCAAATAACTTTCACAAATTCAACATTAAAAAGAGTAGATGTACTTAACAAAGTTATGACTATTCCATCACTGTAATACTTTTCTGGTGGCTCAGAAAGGAATAAACATTTTACACAGTTTTTGGACTCAATAGGAAAGAAGATGGAAAAGAACTGAATTACAAAACAGTATGATACCAATTTCATTTATACATAAAAACACCAAATATTAAAACTGGTCTAGACTTTAGGTTTTGTTCCTTTGTTCTCTTCATTTGGCAGTTCTATTTCCCTAATTCCCTAATTAAAATGTATTATTTCTGTAATTTATAAAAAAAAAACTTAAAGTTAATCTTTGCTTAATTCTTTACCACAAAGATACTTAATACATTAACAAATCTACATATGTAATATAAGGCAACTATAAAAATTTTAAATAACCTACATCTTTTTGTTAACTCAGTAACATACAAAGTCCATGAGAAATAACACAATAAGTTATTTCTAAGAATGGTGATCATGTGCTTTGTTGGTATGAATAAGTAACTTTATACATCAACTAAATATGCCTAATAGACAGTTGGGTTTTGTTTCATCATCATTATAAAATGATAATACGTGCTGCTTAACAAATAGAGACCAGACCAAAAAGTTAAAACATAAAGGACCAGTGTAGAGTGGAGAAATGGAAGGAGATTGCGTCAGAAAAAAATCATAAAAAATAAAGGTGAGAAAAACTAAAACAAATGTTTTATGGCTCTACCACATGTATAAAAAATATTTAAGCAACAAAAATATATGTTTTGATACTTAAATGAACAGATATAAGTTTTAGAAGTATCTTCTAGGAGGTTTCTTATTTTTAAAATTCTGATCAATGAAATCAGAATTTTAAAAAAGTAATTTTACCTGAGTTCACTGCTAACTACATGAAATAGCTCTGAGATGTATATTAGTTCTGAGATTTTGCTGAGTAAGCATCTAAGTTAGCAATCTTACTCAGAAAGATTTATATGCCAAGTACTCTAAAAAATATGGAAAGGTTTGAGTTGAATAGACAAATGGACCATAAGGTAATCAGCTCAATTAGTCCTCTGTGGTTTACTGCCCTCTGGCTGTTGTGGCAGGAGATATCACAGATAAGAGTGACTGCATTAAAAAGCTAGGAAGGTATCAAGCAAAAGTTAGCAGGAAATCAATCATTCAGGCAACTTTAGAAACTTTAGGATAGACTCTCAATATACATTAAAGTTAGTTTTACTCATTTCTTTTAAAAAAAATAAACATGTCAACTAACAAAACATTTCATTCTCTATCTAAAATTTTTCAACCACAAATTACTAAAATATAGAGTAGTTTGTACATAAAAGGTGGCCCTAAGAGAGTAAGGCAAAAAGAGTTAATGCCCTACCCTAACTAAAGATCAGAATCAGTTTTGATTTAGAAAAATTCCTTAGCGCACTAGATAGAAACATTTGGGTAGAGGCAAAAACTTTTATCAGAAATTCAAAAATATTGATAAAATTTCCTCTAATTATAAATCTGTGGTAGATACAAAATGCAGAGCTTAGAATAATGAAACTCTTACAATAATCCAGTTTCTAGGTATCAGATGTAATCTGAAGTTAAAAATTAGGAAACATTGAGAGAAATATTTCCTGGAGTCACCTAATTACATAAAATGCAGGAGCAAAACAAATGAAAACTTGCTAGACCAAAAGCAGACCAGATCCTTTATATTAATATTTTTTCAAAATACTTCTCATAATTTTGTCCAATAAGGCCTGCACGAAGTTTCTATTATCATTTCATAATTTTCCACCAGAGTTCTGCTGGCAATAACCACACAGCTACAGTCCAAAAAAAAACAACTGTTCTTTTCACTGACTTGCCAATTATAATTCACTGTCTTTGTAGAACAGTTGATTTTGCCCACTTGGGCAGGATCAGAGGTTGATCATCGACCTATGAACCAAGAGGTCACAGTTTGATTCCCAGTTGTGGGCTCAATCCCTGTGGAGGCAAATAAGAGGCAGATGATCCCTGATTCTCATCATTGATGTTTCTATTTCTCTCTCCCCCTCCTTTCCTCTCTGAAATCAATAAAAATATTTTTTACACAGTGGATTTCCAACCCAACACACCCAGGAGACACAAAACTCTTCTTTAATAATAGTGGCTCACAAGCTTCTGATTTCCAGCAAAACTGGGAAAGAATTTGAAAAATAAAGAAAAATGGGAGTGAGAAGAAGACCGTGAGAGTGAGGATTTTCCTTTGAGAGACACACCCATTAAACATTAGGATTTTTCTTCTCAGCAATATTAATAACCTCTTTGGAATTTACCACTTTTCAAAAAAGATATGATGCATCTAATTTTTAAGAAAACAAAAACCTTACCTTGCAGTTCATGATGTATTACGCCCACTAAGTTGGGTTCATCTCCCCACCAGAATATCCATAATTCTTTGCAATCTGGTTTGACATCACGACGCCATACACATAGCAAGTTGGCTTGCAGACAGCGGATGAAACTTAACAGGATTGGATCATCTTGGGCTGGGGCTGAAATTATGGGTCCACAGTCCCCATGCCCTCCAAAATTGTACCTACGCCATTTGATTCCCGTGAGTTCAGCCTGCAAAAAGACAAGACAATTAATTACAACAGTTTAGATTTTTCTTTTAGTTGCAAAACACTAAAAACAGGCTTCTATACAGATAAGCAAATTTGGTAAATACTTACACTGCACTTAATCATAATATTTTCCCACTGAAAAATGTATGTCAATCCTTTAAAAAGGGAAAACTTTTCACTTCTTCCTATCAAGATTTCTACCTAGTCCTTTATATTAAAAGCAAAATATAACCAACGGATAATTATTATTTTCTGTTAAGCCATCTTTACCTAAACTATAAAGTCTCTCTATATAAAACCACTTTCTACATTATTCTTCCTTAGTTGATTTATTAATTATATTTCTAAATCAGGTAAGAAATTGAAAAATAGGAGGGCCGGAGAAACCAAGATGGCGGCATAGGTAAACACCTAAACCGCTGCCTCGCAGGACAATTTCAAAACTACAACTAAAAGACAAAACGGACATTATCCAGAACCACAGGAAGGCTGGCGGAGTGGAAACTCTACAACTAGAAGGAAAGAGAAAAAGCACACTGAGACTCAGAGGAGCTGCAGGAGGCAGAGGTACTGAGACGCACACGCGCGCGAAGAGGACTGGCAACTGAGTGCACAGCTGGCTTTCTCAAGCGGGAGGGAGACAAAAGCTCCTGACTACGCTGAACTCCAATTCCGGGCAAGACTCTGAGGACCCAGACTCATTCGGGGAGAAAATGGACTGTTTGGCAGCGGGTGGAATTCAAGGGTGGCTTTCTCTCAGAGCTGCTTGCAGCGATTACCACGTGACACTGAGACACAGGGGCCTATTAGGGCAGGACTGACAGGAAACCAATGCTGTCTGCTCGGCCCTGAGACTCTGCAGCATCCAAGCTGAGCACAGAAGCTTTTGCAAGTCTTATCTCATAAGGGTGTCTCCAGCACAGAAGTTCTCCCAAAGTAAACACAGCTGATCCTCACAACCAATTGGTCTGGAGGTCAATTCCTCCCAGTGATACCAACAACAATCAAGGCTTAACTACAACAAGACTGTGCACACAGCCCACAAAGGGGTGCACCAAGAGTGTCCACCTCAGGTAACTGGGGAGGCTGAGCCACTGGGCCCTATGGGACACCTAGCACACAAAGCCACTCTATCAACTCAGGGAAGCAGCCAAAATGCGGAGACAAAGAAACAGGTCACAAATGAAAGAAATGGAGGAGAGCAAACGACTGCATACAGAGTTCAAAACCACGGTTATAAGGTTTTTCAAGAATTTTCTAGAAAAGGCCAATAAATTTAAGCAAGACCCTTGAGGATATGAAAAAGGACCAACTAGAAATTAAGCATACACTGACTGAAATAAAAAGTATTATACAGAAATCTAACAGCAGACTAGAGGACCCCAAGAATCAAGTCAAAGATTTGAAATACAAAGAAGCAAAAAACACTCAATCGGAAAAGCAAAAAAAAAAAAAAGAATCCAAAAATATGAAGATAGTGTAAGGAGCCTCTGGGACAACCTCAAGCGTACCAACATCTGAATTATGGGGTGCCAGAAGAAAAGAGAGAGCAAGATACTGAAAACCTATTTGAAGAAATAATGACTGAAAACTTCCCCCACCTGGTGAGAGAAACAGACTTACAAGTCCAGGAAGCACACAGAACCCCAAACAAAAGGAATCCAAAGAGGACCACACCAAGACACATCATAAGTAAAATGCCAAGAGCAAAAGACAGAGAGAGAATATTAAGAGCAGCAAGAGAAAAACAGTTACCTACAAGGGAGCACCCATACGACTGTCAGCTGATTTCTCAACAGAAACTATGCAGGCCAGACAGGAGTGGCAAGAAATACTCAAAGTGATGAACAGCAAGAACCTACAACCAAGATTACTCTACCCAGCAAAGCTATCATTCAGAATTGAGGGGCAGATAAAGAATTTCACAGTTAAGAAAAAGCTAAAGGAGTTCATCCCCACCAAACCAGTATTATATGAAATGCTGAAAGGTATTCTTTAAGAAGAGGAAGAAGAAGAAAAAGGTAAAGATAACAATTATGAACAACAAATACATATCTACCAACAAGTGAATCTAAAAATCAAGTGAATAAAAAAATCTGATGAACAGAATAAACTGGTGAATATAATAGAATCAGGGGCATAGAAAGGGAGTGGACTGACAATTCTTGTGGGGGAAGGGGTGGGAGGAGTGGGGGAAGAGACTGGACAAAAACCATACACCTATGGATGAGGATTGGGGGTGGGGGGAGGCGCGTAAGGGCAGAGGGTGGGATGGGAACCAGGTGGAGGGGAGCTATGGGGGGAAAAAAGAGGAACAATTGTAATAATCTGAACAATAAAGATTTATTAAATTAAAAAAAAGAAAAAACACTGACAGTAAAATTAATTCATCATTCTATACCAAACAGTCCATGTGCCCCTTGCACTCAATTCTTACCTCTCCCCAACCACCACCACCACCAAGCCAATAACTTTTGTCAACAAGTTGTTATTCAAAAGACAAGTACCACAGGGCAGAATAATAACCATTTCTTCTGCTAACATAACCGAAACAAATTTAGTGCTGAAACAATCTATCACTATAATGAATATTAAGAAAAAAATTTCAATTTTCTTTGATACAAAAAACCTCCACTTCAAAAACAAGCATGGTTCCAAAAATAATAATTCCAAACTAAAACTAACTGAAGCTCAGAAACCTATCCTTTTACACTATGAGACATGCAAATCTAATCTTTAATGAATATTTTCAGTAAAAGCTGGTATTGGCATACGTTAGGCATTCATTTATGCCACTTGGTTTCCTTTGACTATAAAAGTACTACATGGCCAATGCAGAAAGTTCACTAAAAAAATAAATAATATAAATAGCCCGGCCAGCATGGCTCAGCGGCTGAGTGTCTACCTATGAACGAGGAGGTTACTGGTTCGATTCCTGTTCAGAGCACATGCCTTGGTCGTGGGCTAGATCCCCAGTGTGAGGCATGCAGGAGGCAGCCGATCAATGACTCTCTCTTAATCATTGATGTTTCTATCTCTTTCTCCCTCTCCCTTCATCTCTGAAATCAATAAAATACATTAAAAATAAAAAAATAATAATATCAACAAAAAGGAAACTAATTGTACCAGAAACAAATGTTTTCCATAATCACATTAGAAATAATTATAAGCATCCTATTCTATGTTCTACCTGGTTTGGGGTTGTTTTTTTTTGCATACATACATTTTTTAAATGTGTACCATACTGCATGGTTTGATATCATGCTTTTCCACTTATTATAAATATTTTTATATATTATGAATTATTCTTCAAAAACAATTTGAATGTTTGTATAATATTCTAGTCAGTTTTTTGGAAAAAAGTAATTTATTCCATAACAACTGGACAATCTTTCATTTTTTCCACTATTATAATTATTATTAGAAGCCCGGTGCATGAGATTCATGCACTCGGAAGGGTCCCTCAGCCCAGCCTGCACCCTCTCACAGTCCGGGAGCCCTCAGGGGATGTCCCACTGCCTCGGAGGCTCCTGCCACCACCACTGCGCGCTCACCAGCCATGAGCCTGGCTTCTGACTGAGTGGTGCTCCCCCTGTGGGAGCGCACTGACCACCAGGGGGCAGCTCCTGCACTGGCGGTCTGTCTCCTAGTGGTCAGTGCACTTCATCGTGACCAGTCATTTCATTGTTCAGTCGTTTTGCATATTAGCCTTTTATTATATAGGATAATTGGTGAACATCTTTGAACACTGTTATTTGATAGCTAGATGCAGAAATACCAGTCAATGAATACGAATATTTTAAGGCTCATAGATGAGTGCTACCATATTGCTTTTCAATTAATAGTCCCACCAATACAAATGACCTGCTCCAAAATTGCATATATTTTTAAATAACAGCCAACTTAATAGAATGATATACCCTTGTACTAATTTGTAGTCCTAGTTGTGCTTATAAGAAATCATTATTAATTTATTTGATCAAAAGCATAACTCTGGACCAGCCTTCCATGGTTTGAATCCCAGCTCTGTACTTATGAGCTATCTATAAGTAGCAAGGGCCTAGCAAGTTACGTAACCGCTGTCTCTCAGTTGCCTCACTAGAAAAATGAGGGTATAGCATTTACAGTTTATTAAATGAGTTAGTAAGCATATAAAGCACTTGGGGACAGTACCTGGCACATGGCAAAAAAATATAAATGATACTATTATAATAGGACTACTTCTCCTTGAGTCAACTATTCATATCCTTTGTGTGTTTTTCTGTCTTTTAAGATCCTTTGTTTCTTCAAGTAAAAGCTGTGTATGTGTGTGTGTCTGTGTGTGTGTGCTTATATCAGAAACCTAGTATCAATTTTAAATGTAAAAAAAAACAAAACTAAAGAAAACGACTAAAAAGGGGCAGCTGAAATCAGAAGTTAAGTAAAAGGCTAATTTTTCTTATTATTACCTAGGTTAGTGTTCTGTGCCTAAGGATAGGGGAAGTAAAGGGGGAGGAAAGAAGAGAAAGAATAAAAGGATACCAACGAATAAGAATTACTAATACTTACATTAACCATATTCAAAAGGCTAGAAAATTAAGATATAGCAGAGCCCTGACCAGGTGGCTCAGTTGGTTAGAGCCAAAAGGCTGCAGATTTCCATTTCCAGTCTGGGCACATACCTAAGTTGTAGTTTGGATCTCCAGTGGGGGTACATACAGGAGGCAACAGATAGATGTCTCTCTCTCTCTGTCTTCTCTCCCTCCCTCTCCCTTCCCCCACCCCCCCCGTTCCCCCACCCTTCCCTTCTCTCTAAAATCAATAAACCTATCCACTGGTGAGATTTAAAAAAAAAAAAAAGATTTATCAGAGATTTAAATATCAGGTGAGTCAGCCCCCAAGAAAATCTATGAACAGCAATTTACTAACTAGAATACTTTCATCTGTAAAATCCGGCATGGTTCAACAAACAAAATATTTGACCTTGATTCAGAAGAATGGTGTCCTAATCCTATAGCACTTCCACTAACTTCCTATCAGTGCTTCTGTGGTCTCAGTGGCAGAGGAAAGCTGCTGCCACCTGCTCTATACTCTTTGTGGAGTTGTACTAGCAAGTGATAGAACACAAATGCAACTGACATAACAGCAAGGCTACAAACTTAACTACTTCCTAACTAATTCAGACAAAATAACCAAAAAATGCCCGATTATTTTTAAACAATTAGTTCCTTTAACTTAAAGCTAAAATTAAATATGATTATTCTAGTGTTCATTGGAAAACATAACAATGAACTGCCATTCAAGCCTAACAGAGATAACTTAGATATAAAATGAATGTCCAAAGACTTATCTTTTAACTTTGAATTAATGTTGATAAAAGGAGAGACAATTTAGTGCTATTGAAATTTATCCAAGAAAAAAGTTCCTATGATAGATATATACATTCAATTTAACTAAAGTATGTTCTCATATACCAGTGGTCCGCAAACTGCGGCTCTGTTGACTAATGAGTTTGCCGACCGCTGGGATAGGGGCTTAATCACAAGGAACAACAGCCTGTAATTATTGGAATCAAGAGTCTAGGTCAGTGGTCAGCAAACTCTTTAGTCAACAGAGCGGCAAACCGCGGCTCGTGAGCCGCATGTGGCTCGCGAGCCGCAGTTTGTCGACCACTGTCATATACTATGATCATGTTTACACTTAAAAATCAATTCGCCCTAGCTGTTTTGGCTCAGTGGACAGAGCATCGACCTGCAAACTGAAGGGTCCCAGGTTTGATTCCAGTCAGGGCACATGCCTGGGTTGCAGGCTAGATCCCCAGTAGGGGACCTGCAGGAGGCAGCCGATCAATGATTCTCTCTCATCATTGATGTTTCTATCTCTCTCTCTCTCTCCCTTCCTCTCTGAAATCAAAAACATATATTTTTAAAAAATATCAATTCAACACAAAATTCTGTTGACCCAATTTCTGACAAATGTATATCTCCAAGACTCAAAATTCTTTGATAATTTCAAAATTATAAAGCAACCCTTTAAAATATTTCTAGATGCAGATTATCCCAAAAATGCAATATTTATCATTGTCAAAGGTGAACAACCCATAATTATATTTTAAGTTTAAAATTACATGGTGTTTAAAATGTAAAATCAAGGAACAAAACAGTGTGTGTGCATACGTATATGTATACACATATATACATATATGTACACATATATTAATAACCATAACCATCACTTATTCATTGCCAACTTAACACACTGTGGACCAGTAGTTTTATTGCTAGCTTTGCCCAGTTTCTATTGAACGAGTACAAAAAACCTTTTTACATAATAAAGGCATGCTTTAAAATTAAATACTCATTGCATTTTGAAGTTATTTATTACATGTTCTTGCAAGCTAATATCTTTTTAAAGTATGATACTTTGTAAAACACTGTGTAATATGAAGTGAGAATTCTCGTGATCTGTCCGCAATGTGTTAATAACAGGCACCATATTATGATCTTCACAAATAATTCCTAATATGAGTTACCATATGAGGGTCTTCATATATAGTTTATAAAACTTCACAAACTGACTACTACAGAAATGAGGACTCAAAAAGGTTAAATAATTCTCCCATAACCACACAAGTAGCAAATGGCAGATCCCAAATATAGCTGGATTTAAAGCATAACTGAATTTAAAGCATACATTCTTTCCACTCTACCAACCTGCTTCATGGGGCTAATGGCAAAAATTAACTCTAGAGGATTATAAAATAGTACAAAGAAGCTGTCATCAACTCAATTTAGCAATGACAAGAGCTCATGGCCATATTTTCTAATTAAAGAAAGTTCATAAATCTTTCTTTAGTCTTCCTGAGGTATTAAGAAAACTAGTATGAGGGTGCCCACACACCATCCCATGAATAGAAGAGGTATTTTTATTTCGCTGAGATAATTATATGCCTTCTTTTACATGATACCACTCTAAGACTATATCTACACAAGCTAATTCTTAGAGGATATGTATAACAAGCCAAGAAAATAACTATTCTAATAGCAAGAGAGACTAGAGGAAAATTTCCTCAGCAATGGCTGGTATCTGTTGTACAGGTAGGTAGACGAGGGCCTCAGAAAATTAAACTTAATTGGCAGGGACTCCCCTAGCCTAAACAGAAGGCCACTACAGTCAGTTCAGAATAGTTCAAATTAAATAGATTACAACAGAGTCAGGATAAATGCACCTTCTAATAGCATGAGTGTGTTTAAAGAAAATTTACATTGATTCTTAATATCCTCTTCTTTTGTTATTACACATAGGAAATGAGTTGATAAATTCTCCCAACGGAGGTCATTTATTTGCACTGACCCATTGCAATCAGATCCCTCATGACCAACAGCATATATTATTCTTGCAATGTGGCTCCCCATAGACAAAATTGTATTCAGAGGTCACGAAACAGAGTCAAACTAACAGACCTTGATAACAATGAACCCAGGGTATAATTCCGATGGAAAGAACACTGGCTGGAGGTCAGATCTAGATTCCAGTCCTGCATTTTCAACCATTTAGCTATATAATATTAGGAAATCTACTCCATCTCAGGGCACCTCAGCTTCCCGACTAGTAAAGTGATATGGTTGACCTAGATACTATAATGAGTCAAGTCTCCTGGCCCAGGCTAATCACATCCCACTCACAAAGGCAACCTGTAAATGAGAGTGAGCCCTTAGAATAAACAGCAGGAATAGAAGGGTCACCAGAAGACATCTGAATTTACAAGAAAGCTTAAAGAAAGATTTCTCAAACTACGGAGCAATTAGCTTAATATCAATCCTGGGCAGGATTCTAGATGGTGTGTAGAAAAGGCAGATTTGATCATTTGAGGCTCACCAGAGTGTGCTAGGAAATTCCAAGTAAGCCTCACCTCACTTCTTCCTGTGATAGTATTACAGTTCTAGTAGGTCAGAGAAAACATACACTAAACATATTAAGCCACCTCTCAACTCAATTCATAGGAGGGGGGAAAAGTCAGGATAATAGAAAACTTCTGTTAAAACATAACTAATCAGCTCTAGGTAAAGAGAGCAGAGTCAACACATACATGTGCTTTTACTGTCACTTAAATCCCTCTAAAAAACATCAGTAAAAAGTTTGGGTTTTTTTTTCTTCCTTAAATTATAAAATCACAATGGCAGGTAGGAAAGGAAATAGGAGCATCAAACATTTCAAGATTTTGAAAGCTAAGAAACAGATACTCAAGCAGTATAAGACAGAATACTTAGGAAAGCTGAATCCTCTCTGTAGAGAAAGGAGAGAAATGACCTTATTTACACAAAATCCCCTCAGCCTCAGGAATTATAAATACAGGTACCTGTGGAGGTAGAGTTGAAATGCAGAGAGGAGATAAAATAAGGAAAACTGGTTGAAATTCTGCTTAGAAGGCACACAGAACTGTGGTACCCTGCCCACTGCCTGTCTTTACCCCAGCAAATAATTTAATATTCTTAAAGAGATAAAATAGGGCAACCATTAAAAAAGAGGGTTCTCTGGGTCCAGAAGAACAGAGGGTGTCTGGACTGGGAGGCACAGGCATAACTGAAGGCAGGGAACCAGAGTAAAAACAGTGCATTAGGTTAGCATGTACAGAATGAAGGTCAAAAACCACCCTTTCCCCCCATTTCCCTCTAAGCAACCTGAAAGCTGGCAGCCAATCTTTCATTCCCCAGAAAGGAGTCTGGAGAAGTCTTCTCTGGGGTATCCGACCAGCTCAAGAGAAAGGACCTCAAGATATTGATATCAGAGGTTCCCCAAGTAAAGAGCCCTCGCAGATCAAAGTGCATAGTAAACAAATGCCACTCACTTACTCAGAACTTCCAAGTAGTTTTTAGTGCACCATTCCTAAACATGAACAGACAAGCAGGAACTATTAAATAGTTAAGGGAAACCACTGAGGAATTATAGAGACAATAACAAATAGAAAAGTAACCTGAAGGAAACAGACTACATTGGGAAAAGAAAAATATATCGTTTTTATTCTTTAAAAAATAAAAGAGGAAAAGGAAGAAGAGGAGGAGGAGGAGGAGGAGGAGGAGGAGGAGGAGGAGGAGGAGGAGGAGGAGGAGGGAGGAGACCACCTTCAAGTAACAGAAACATTGAAAAATTACTATATAACCATTTTGGTAAAACAGAAGAATGGAAAAGGTTTATCTGCTTTGTAGGAGACAGAGTAATCAACAAAAGGGTGAGTGTTTGTGTCTGGAGGAGGTATAATAGCTGGCCAGGAGCAAGGGAATGCTATTAATAATAAACCTTGTAGGAAGAACTATATGATTCTTTACTTAAGAGTACAACTCTGATTTTGAAAAAGAAAACTAATCAAAATGTGGTAACAAAATACATTAAATACATTTAATACATACAAAAAGATATTACTAACATGGAGAACTCACACCCTTTTATATAGACTGGTTCTAGACAAATTCCTAAGGTTAAGAATAACTTAGTATCCCATAAATTGTGTTACAAAAGCCAAAAGGTTATTTACCATGTGTTAAAATAGTGTGTTGCTGTTGTCTGGTTTCCTTTCTCCCTTTTTGGACTATTAAAACTCCAGCTGCATGCTCCCTCCCACTGAGCTCTTCTCAAACTCTTCCACAGCTAAGAGGTTTGTTTGCCAGGGATTCTCTCTGCAGAGGGACTGAGGAGGTTTTATTTGACAGCAAAAGTAAACAAAATGAAGTGACTATTAAAAAAGTGACTGCCATCTTATGCTACATTAATAAAAATTCAGTATCTAGATCCTACACAACAGATCTTACTTATCAAGTTATTAGACAATATGGTTTTCAGCTCCGAGCTCCATACTTAGAAAGGAATCTAGTTCAAGTGCAACACTTAAACAGATGAAAGACTAGGTAAGGAAACCTGAACAAAGCATATGGCTAGAGACTATAATGGCTTCATGTTCAAATCCTTTCAAGAAAAGAAACATGGCAGCAAAAATTAAATAAAAGCATAAAGCCAAGTTGAATTAAGTCAGATGAATTTAATGTAGAGTTAAGAAGACTCAAGTAATTTGAAAAGTCTTCAATTATATGAAAGACTGGTATGTGGATGATGAAATTTATTTGCTCAGCCCAGACCCAAGTGGTAGCAGAGAATCAAATGGAAAAACTGATCATTAAAACAATAGCTCCCTCAAAAAAGAATCCTTGATTAAGATTCCTGAAAATCACAGATACAGAGGGTTGTGGAGAAGCTGGTCACTACCAGATGTAACTTCAAACATCAAAGGGTTGAACAATATGATTTAGTAGTATAAGGTTTCTTTCAAAACTGAAATATGAATCTCAAAAGTTCTTCTTGCAACCATAGTATTTCATAATTCTAATAACATTTGTATCTGTCAACTAGCTCAGGAGTTGGTAAACTACGGCCTGCAGGCTGGCCACTTGCTTTTGTAAATAAAGTTTTATTAGTACACAGCTATGCCTATTATTTACATATTATCTGTGGCTGCTTCCATGCTATGACCACAGAGTTAAGTAGCTGCAACTAAAGCTGTATGACCCACAAGCCTGAAATAATTACTCCTGGTTCCATAAGAAAAAGTTTTCTGGCCCCTGAACTAGATAGGATAACGAACACAGGCAAATACGAGATTTAAAATATAAATTAAAAGTAGTATCAGAATTGTCTTTCCACCATATACTAGGAAACTAGACAAAAAATATATATATATAAAACTACTGTTTTCAGATATTAGACAACTGTAGTAATGACCTAGGGTCTGTGACACAGCTGAATTTTGTGAGAGCATATCACCAGAAAGAAGAGAGTTATGCAGAAAAAGAGTTCCAGAGGTCTGATAGGGGTTCTTTTTTAAGACTGTTCTTAAATACTAAGCTGCACATTCAAACAATAAAATTCAATGGGGCCAGGCAAAGAATGGTAGAGAGACACTGTTCTAAAAGCTTACACAAAGCTGAAAGACAAATCTAGTTCTGAACAGTCTGAGTGGAAAAAAAAATCATTAAATAGAGATCACAGAAAAATCATGGCTCAAAGGTAGGAAACTAGGCCTAGCAATAAAGACTGCTCTAACCCACCCTAATAACTGAGCCTTGAAAACTATAATATCATCTACAAGTAATTTAACTACCAGCCAAAACAAAATTCAACTCTTAATTTTTTATTTTTTATATTTTTTTTATTGATTGTTTTAGAAAGAGAGAAAGAGGGAGAGAAAAGAAAGAGAAACATGGATCTGCATGCCCCGTCAGCCCCACAGGGACCAAGCCTGCAACCTGGGCATGTGCCCTGACCAGGAAATCACACAGGTGACCTTTTGGCACATGGGCCTACACCCAACCAACTGAGCCACACCAGGCAGGGGAAAATTCAACCCATACAGAAATAAGATGCAGATGTTCAACAACATAATATTTACCATGTCCAGCATCCAATAAAAGAATACCAGATACTCAAAGAAGCAGCAAAAGAAGACCCTTGACCAGAAGAAAAATCATTAAAGAAAAACCTAGAAATGATAGTCAAAATTCAAAACCACTTTAAAACAGCTAATGTAAGTATGGTCAAGGAAAACACAAAACTGAACAAGGACAAAAATGAAAGATTTAAAAAAGAAAACCCACACCAAAAAAAACATGTAATTAGTGTCCCAGAATGTAAAGGGGAAAAGGGGAGGACCAAAAAAAACATTTTTTGAATAATGGCCAAAGTGTCTCCAAAGAACAATAAATCTCAGAACCAAGGAGTTCAGTGGACTCAAATCAAAGCAGCATAAACAACAAACCACACCAATACATGAATTTAAATTTCTGAGAACTGGGGACAAGGGAAAACTTTAAAAGCTGTCAAAAGGAAAAAAAGACATTATATAAGGGGAAACAAAGACAATATTTACAACAAACTTCTCATCAGAAAATATGCAAGCTAGAAAACAATGGCACATTTGAAAGAAAAGTATCTCCATATCTAAAACTCTAGATCAAGTATAAATGTCCTTCAAAATGAAGATAAAACATAGATTTTAAAAAGATGAACAGAAGGCAATGGAACTTCACTATAATAAATTTGACTAGAATAAATGCTTTAAGAACATTTCTAGCACAAGGAAAATATCAGATGGAAACCTCGATCTATGCAGAATAACAAGTACTAGAAACAGCTAATATAAAAGTAAGTATAAAACATGTTTTCTCATTTTCTTACATTTCTTTAAATGCTAATTATCTTATTACAGGAAAAATAATGAAGTAGAGATAGAAGAAAAATGTCTAACAATACTAGCACAAAGGCCAAAAGGAGAAAACAGAAGTATACTCTTCTAAGGGGTTTTTTTTACCTTATAAATGAAGAAATGTAATACTATTTGGAGGTAAACTGTGATAATTTAAAGATACATATTACAAATCCTTGACCAGTCCTTAAGAAGTAACACTAAGAAATATATCTAATAAGCCAATTTTGAACATAAAATGGAGTCATAAGATAATACTCCAATAATCCAAAAGCAACCAGGAAAACAGAAAAAAAGGAATAAAAGTTAGATGGGACAGGTAAGGGAAAAAGCCAAGATAGCAGACTTAAATCCAATCTTATCGATATCATTAGGTTAAATATAGTATAACTATTATAATTAAAAGACATTGATTTTCAGAATGGATAAAATTTTAAAAGACCCATAAGAATGCTCTTTAAATATAAAGACAAGTTAAGTTAAAGGTAAAAATATGATTTTTAAAAAGATATATCATGTAACAAACTACAAGAGAGCTTAAGTGTCTAGATTAACATCAAAGTTGACTCTAAGAGACTATTACTAGGGATAAAGAAAAAGGTTTTGTAATGATAAAAATGTCATTTCTTCCAGATGACATAAATCGTAAATGTGTAGGCACCTAATAACAAAACTTCAAGATATATGAAGCAAAACTGATATATCTAAAAGGAGAAATCGACAAACCCTGAATTATAATTAGAGATTTCAATAGGCCTCCTCTCAGCAACTGATAGAACAAGAGGACAGAAAATCAATAAGAATATAGAAAACATGAACAACACTGTCAACCAACATAACTGTTTATAAAACACTAGAGGCCCGGTGCACAAAACACGTGCACTGGGGGTGGGGGATTGTCCCTCAGGCCAGCCTGCACCCTCTCCAATCTGGGATCCTCGGTGGATGTCCGACTGCCGGTTTAGGCAGGATCGGGCCTAAACCAGCAGTCAACATCCCTCTTACAATCTGCGACTGCTGACTCCTAACAACTCTGCCTGCCTGCCTGCCTGATTTCCCATAACCACTTCTGCCTGCCAGCCTGATAGCCTCCTACCCGCTCCACTGCCAACCTGATTGATGCCTAACTGTTCCCCTGCTGGCCCAATCGCCCCCAACTGCCCTCCCCTGCAGGCCTGGTCACCCCCAACTGCCCTCCCCTGCCGGCCATCTTGTGACAATGTGGGGGTGGCCATCGGGCAGCCATCTTGTGGTGGCCATTTTGTGACATGAGGGTAGCCATCTTGCGATGTGAGGGTCAATTTGCATATTACCTCTTTATTATGTAGGATTACACTCAACAATAAAATACACATTTTTTTCAAGTGCCCATGGAACATTCACCAAGAGAAACCCATATGCTGGGCAGTAAAACAATATATTTTCAAAATTTGAAACTTCTGAAAAGAATTAAATTTGAAATTAACAAAATACTGAAAATACCAAACACACAGAAAATCTGGAAATTAAAGACTTCTAAATAATGCATAGGACCAAAATGTGTGTGTGTGTGTGTGTGTGTGTGTGTGTCTCACAAGGGAAACTAAGAAATATTTTGAACTGAATGATTATGAAAATAATATATATCAAAATGTATGGAACACAAGTAAAGCAGTGCTCAAAGAGAAATATATAATTTTACATAAGTATATTAGAAAGTAAGAGAAATAAATATTGCTCTAAGATTCTTCCTTCAGAAGCGAGAAAGTGTAAACTAAGCTAAATGTAAAATTGAGCAAAAGAAATAATTAAGAACAGAGAAACAATAAATGAAACATAAAAAAACTAACACTAGAAAAAACCAACAAAATGAAAAACTGGTTTATTTTAAAAGATCAATAAAATTGATAAGCTTTTCACTAAGTTAATCAACACAGAAAAAAAAGACAAATTACCAGAAATGATTGATAAGGAATTGCTTCACATCATAAAGAGACAATAGAATTATTATAAACAACTTTATGTCAAAATTACAACTACTCAGATTAAATGGACAAATTCTTTGATTTCACACACACACTACTAAATTTCAGTAATCACGATAGCAAGGTATTGTCATAAGAGACATGTAGATCAAATGAACGGAATTATAGCATTTAGAAATAAACCCATGCATACACATACACATATACATTGACACATTCAATTAATTTTTAACAAAGGTATCAAGATAATTCAATGGGTAAAGCATAATCTTTTCAACAAATGATGCTGGAAAAACAAGATACCCACATGCAGAAAGAACTTCAACCCTTACCTCACATCACAAAACAAAACAAAACCTAAAATTAAAAATGGATCACTTAATAACAGACCAAAAAACCTAATAATTACCATAATAAAACTTCTTAAAGAAATCATACGAGAAAATTCTTCACTACCTTGTAATAGCAATTAGAACTCATATATAGCCTGGGGGGAGGGGAGTATGGTACAACCATTTTTTTTAAGTTTAGCAGAGCTTTATAAATGGAAACCTCTATTTCCCACATGACTCAGCAAGTGCACTCCTATATTTACAGAAATAAAAACATATGCCACACATAAAAACCAGTACATGCTAGTTCATAATCATCACACTAAAAGGATAGATAGGCAAATTGTGGTATATCAGTATAAGGAACTACTACTTAGCAATAAAAAGGAATGACCTATTTAAAGAAAATATGAAGCCAGATAAAGACCACTGTAGACTATAATTCCAATTATAAAAAATTATAGAAAAAGCATAATGAATCTATTGTAACTGCATGGTTACCTGGAGATGCAGCAGTTTCACAAACATATATTTGTTAAGATAGGAAAATGTACTTATTTACTCTTAAAGGGTACATTTTATTGTATATAAATTATACTTCAATAAAGATAATAAAAATTTAAGTAGTAATGAAAGAATCCATATAAAGATATCTCAAAGAAAAAATATATATTTAATACAGCTAAAGTACCTTCTTGCACATATTCAAGGTAAGTGCTAATCTCATATAAAGTATACAATATTTTCAAAGAAAGTATTTTCACACCTAACTACATCAGGACACGAGTTAATGATTTACACTTATTAATCTTAACTGAAAGAGAATTCTTGTGAAATTTCTGGACACTGAACTATTTAATGAAGCTCATTAGTGACATTAAGATGATTTCTTGCTCAAATGCAATAGCAGACTATAAACAGAAAATTTTATCATTTTCTCTTCACAGCAGACACTGTTAGCTGCTCACCCAAACATGAATGGCTCCTTCCTCCACGTAACATACTAGTATACTCTATGTTGCTAGAAATAGCAACAAGTTCACTTAACTACATTTTTCGGCCTCCCTGAAGCTAAGCATAACCACATGTGTTTTAAGGAATTTCCTGGAAGTTTCCTTTAAAAGGAGAGGTGTGGCCTGCCTCCATTTCCTCCTCCTTCCTATCTAGACTACCACCAAGATGACTAGGTTTTGAATAGCCATCTTGGACAACATGCTACTTGTGATAAACTCAAGATGACGGAGTAACAAGAAAGAGCAAGTCCCTTGGTAATAGAGAAGTAACCAAACCAGTCATGAAATGCTTCCCTCCAAGTTGATTGCATATAAAATATAAATTTCTATCTTGTTTAAGCTATTTGTCTATTTTTTAATAAGCACATAATTGTTACTATAATAAATCATTTTTTAAAAGCATTTTGGCAACTGGCATTTTATTTTTAAAAATGAAAAGACTTTTAGTGGAGGTGATGAATTAAACAAAAATAAAACTATGCAGTTACTCAGGCTTTTTTTATCTTGCCCCAGTCACTGATCAAAAAATTAACTACCCTGATTTTTCATTTCCAAATGATTCCTCAATTTGGAATGAAGTAGTCTAAGAGAAAAAAAACACAACTATCTGCCTATCTGTGGGAAGAAATTTTAAGCTGCATTATTGCTCTATTAATCTCTGATGAAACTTAAAAAAAAATGTAAGCTGTATTATCACTCCATTAATCTCAGGCACATCTATATGCTCCAGTGATTTCTACCTTCATGCTTGCGCTAAATTATATGGTCTACACAGTTAATTTTTAAAAGGCTCAGGAAAAAAGAGACCAATGTTTGGAATAGCGAGGGGGAGCTTCACAGAAGCCCCCTAAATTAGAAGAAAGAACAGCATACAATACAATGTACTGGTTAAGGTTCGGGCTCTGAAGTCAGTGACTTAGTTCCATCACTTGCTGGCTACGCGAACTTGGACAAGTTACTTAAATTTCTTTAGCTTTCTTATCTGAAAAATGGATGGGATCAGGGCTTTGATGAAAAAATACACATAGCTGGCAATGAGTGAAGTAGTTCCAGGCATTCAGTAAGCACTCTTAGAAAAAGCAAAAGTTCTGAGGTAAGACTGTGCATTCAGAACATATAAAAGGCTGACTTGTAATAAAAATTCATATAAGTGAGTAGCTGGAAATTTTAAATAGAAACAGAAAACTTACTAGAGATTAAATACTTTTGGGAAAAATAAGGAAACTTACAGTATGAAAAGATGCTCATAACCTCATTACAAATAAAGAAACTACAAATTAAAATTTGGGGGTTTTTTGCTCAGATGAAAAAATATTAAAATAAATAAATTTCACTATAGCCAAGTATAGAAGAAATACCAATTCATGTATTGCCCATAGGAATGTTAGCTGATATAACTTTTAAAGCATTTATGGCTATAACTATCAAATTTTAATATATAATTCTATTACAGAAAAAAACTGAATCTTAATGTAAATAAAAGTTCATCCCATCCCATTAAACAGGATTCAACTGTTAAATAATAACAATAATAATAATAATGAATAAGGTATATCGAAGTATACTGACTTGAAAATATCTTAAAAACGTTAAACAGGAAGAGCATATTTCCAGAAAAGTTGGAGAATGCACCTCTATCTATAATTTTTTAACAAACATATATGTTCACCATCTTGTTGAGTGTCGACCTATGAACCAGGAGGTCAAGGTTCAACTCCTGTTCAGGGCACATGTCTGGGTCCCAGGGCATGCAGGAGGCAGCCAATCAATGATTCTCTCTCATCATTAATGTTTCCATCTCTCTCTCCTTCCTTCCTCTCTGAAATCAATAAAAATGTATTTTAAAAATAAAAGTAAACTGTGGTGTAAGAGTGAATTACAACTGCACATTGTTTAAACATTAATACTTAACCAAAAAAAACAAGTTGCAAAAAAATGATATATCCCATTTTAAAAAGTTCAAAAATTTAATATATATGCATATACACACACATACACTAAACATTCATGATTAAAAGTATTGTTAGGATGGAATGAAAAACATACAATTCTGGATAACAGTTCCCTCTGAAGGGAGAAGAAAGAAAATGGAAAGGGAAGGACACCATACGATTTCATAAAAGGCCCGGTGCATGACTTCATGCACCAGTGGGGTCCCTCGGCCTGGACCACGGGATCGGGCTGAAATCAGCTCTCTGACATCCCCCAAGGGTCCTGGATTGCGAGAGGGACCCCACCGGTGCATGATCAGGGCCGGGGAGAGACGCAGGAGGTTGGCCGGGGAGGGGCCGTGGGAGGGCTCCAGGGCATGTCCGGCCCATCTCGCTCAGTCCCGATCGGCTGGACCCCAGCAGCAAGCTAACCTTCTGGTCAGAGTGTCTGCCCCCTAGTGGTCAGTGCACATCATAGCGACTGGTCAACCAGTCAACTGTATACCCCCTAGTGGTCAGTGCACATTATAGCGAGCAGTTGAGCAGCTTAGCATATCATTAGCATACTATGCTTTGATTGGTTGAACAGCTGACCAGAAGACAGGACATTTAGAATATTAGCCTTTTATTATATAGGATAACATTCTTTTTCTTACTCTGGGTATTAGGTACATGGGTGTTCATTACATTGTGATTCTTTCTACTTTATGATTTATACATGCTACTTTTATCTACTCCATATCTAATAAAAACAATTTCAAACTACGTATGTGCATAGGCAAATATACTGAAAAGCAAGAAATAAACCTAGAATGATAAAGATTAAACTACTGGTAGTTACCTCCCCTGGGGGAGGGAACAAACCTTCATTCTTCAATATTGTTTGAATTTGAAAATAATTATGTAATGTTTTATTAAATGTATGAAAATTTAGACTTTTCTCTTAATGTTATAATTTTGAAAAGTATAATCACATGGAAAATGTTAGTGTTATGTTTATACTGTGATTACATCTATGTACAATAAACAAGCACATTAATAAGAATAGCAGAGTTGTAATTCTGATCCAATGGTGTAGCTGGGTAATATTTTTATAGTTTCGGTTTCTTAGAAGTTTTATTTCTTAGAAATATTTTGCATTTCATTAGTACTAACTCACTTGGAGAGAAATTAAAGAAAAAAATGACAACTGCAAGAAAGCCAACTCTACCTTCAGTATAGCCAAGTGAAAAATCCACCCACATGGGAAGGCTGAATGAATTACAGCCAATTTACAATAAATGGCACAGGCTGTGCCAGTAAGTGCACTCAAAACAACTGGAGAGGATCCCCAACACACCAAGGACATTATATCAAAGGTTCTAAAGTGCATATGTACATTTTAGCTCTGAACTGAGAACTGGCACTGCCAAGAAAAGCTACAATAGGGGCAAGGAAGGCTCCTTGTGCACAGGGAGCCCAGGAATGTGCTAGAAAAGAATAGGGGCATGGAAGCATGAGCAGAGAGGGAGGAAAGAAGGAAGGGAAAACTTTTCCTTAATACCTGAGGAAAAATATGACATGACATAACAATTACACTCAATACCTATAAAAATAACGTACAATCGGAAAGCTAAGTGCCAGGGGAACAAAGAATAGGGCAGGAATGAAAATTTAAAGGAATCCAAAATCAGCCCAGCTGGCATGGCTCAGGGGTTGAATGTCAACCTATGAACCAGGAGGTCACAGTTTGATTCCCAGTCAGAGCACAGGCCCAGGTTGTGGAGTGTGCAGGAGGCAGCCCATCAATGAATCTCTCATCATTGATGTTTCTATTTCTCTCTTCCTCTCCCTTCCTCTCGGAATCAATAAAAATATATTTTAAAAATTAAAAAATAAAGGAATCCAAAATCCAAATGAAAACCGGGCCAAAGATATGCACTATTTTGTAGTCTTTACAAATGTCCTTTCTATTCTATACATTATGTCAATTCCTAAAAATTGGCAATTTCCACAAAGGTAACAGGAGAAACAGGGGTAAAAGTCTATTTCATCCTCCTACCAAAAATAACACCAATATTAAAGTAATATAAACCAAACTTTAAAAAAATAACTAAATTAAAATATCCCAAAGCAGATTTGTAGAGAAAAATGTACTCTGCTTTCTGAGCTTACCACTGGTACAAACTTAGGCTCTATGTAACCAAGGCTGAAAGAGCCAACTGCTGTTAGGGGACCTCCCCCATTTTCTTTCTCCAAATCTGGGTTTTCCACTCCCATTTCTAATAATCAAAATTTCATTACCTCTTCCCCTGCCAATATATTCTGATTCCCATCACTCACACCACCATCAGCACCCCACCAGTATTGCGATCTTTCTTCCCAATCTTTTTTCTCCACTCCTCCATTCTCTTACAAATCTTTCTCAAGTTGAGAAAAATCTTATTCTCAGTACCTGAAGTGTTTTCTTAAAATAGGCAAGCTACAAACCCTAATTTTTGGTTTAACTTTTTCACTACCTCCTGTCTTTCTGCCCCCAGCTCCCATATATGTTTAAAATTAAAACTGACTTTTGTAGGGCTTAATTTAACAGAAAGAACCCAGGCTCAGTGAATACTTTCATATATGTACACACTGGTAATCAAAATGTAAGTCTTCTACTAACTATAACTCATACATGTTGTCAACTGTTCTCCTTGTTTTACATACACGAGAATGTAAATGCCATAAAAACCAAGAACACGTTTGGCATTTGATTCCTCCCCTATGATATACACTGAGTGGCCAGATTATTATGATCTCTGAACGCATAATAATCTGGCCACTCAGTGTATATCCTATATAATAAAAGGCTAATATGCAAATTGTCCCCTCGACCAGGAGTTTGACCAGCAGGCAGGCCGGCCAACCGCCCATGTACCCTCCTCCTGGCCAGGCTGGCCGGACCCCACCCATGCACGATATATATATATATATATATATACACTATAATTATATATAGTAAACTGAGTGGCCAGATTATGCGTTCGGAGATCATAATAATCTGGCCACTCAGTGTATATAATTGCTCATCAAGTCCTGTTAATTCAACCTCCAAAATACTACTTGAGTCCATTTCTTTCTCTCCATTCCTACTGGCCCTGCATAATTTCTTACATCTAAACTACTCCAAGAGCCTTCTCTCCACCTTTGGTTTCTCTGCTATTACCAATACACACTCCACAGAGCCCATATGAGTTTTCTCTCTTAATCATAAATCTGATCACATCATTATCCTCCTTAAAACCCTTCAGGCATTCCCCTGTACATACAGAATAAACTTCCAGCTCCTTGTCGTCCAATCTAGCATCAAACATCACCTTTCAGTCTTGTCTCCAATCTACTAAAGACTAGGCACTAAATAAAGGTAAGTAAATTTTTTTAAAAAGAAAATAATTTCCCAGGATGTCTAGAAATGTTGTAGTATTATTTATTAGTGTATTTTTATGTAATTACTTATGTAATTGACAAATTTATGGATCCTAACCATACAATATTATCACCAAATTAAAACTTTTACAAAATAGCTAAGCCAAGTTCTATCTACATACTGTAATGTATTAAAACTGGATTGGGCTGTTTAAAATATTTTTATTTTCAATTCCAATATTAAATTGTAAGGTAGATCACAAGGAATCTAAATCAGTTTTTTTCTAAAACGAGTGTTAGTTAACATGTATCACCAAATTTCTCAGTTTTCTGGAAATGGTAGTCAGTTCTCTGGGTTCTTAAAAGTGCATCACACTATTATATGAGAAAATCTTGGCAAAAAATCAAAGTTACATTGGAAAATAAATGCCTATGTAGGTGAGGTTTTCCATCTAGAATATTCCTTGAGTTTATCATACAAACTACCAAAACAAGCTATTCATCTTAACAGAATCATTAGAAAAATTTCCTAAGAACAAGTAAACACTTCTTTTTCAAATCAAATTTGTAAATGTTACTAAAGAAGCCAGTTTACTAGCTTACATATATCAAATTATAAGTCCTCACGAGAATCATTCCACTGTTTAATTAAATGTTATAGGATCTTGCCGACAGCCTCAAGAATAGCACCATCTGTCTGAGTTTAAAATCTCAATTTCACCAGGATATTACCAAACAGCAACAAAAACATCACTTTCATAGATATCTCTTTCAACTAATTTATAGACAACTAATTAATTTAGTCTACTTGGGATCACAACAATTGAGTCAATCCACGCAGATGATTACACTTTGTATGTAAACCAATATACTTTGAGAAATGTTTTTAATAACTTAAACTTCAGTTAAGAACTTGTATTTAGAAGACAAATATTTATGATCTTCAGTAGCTAACATGTAGATTTATGCTCTGGTATAAATTCTAAATGTTAAACTGCTCAAGTGTTATATATAAATCTATAAAATTAAAACGGGCCTGTTATTATTTGTTTAGAATAATCATGTAAGTAAATTTTCCTAAAACATCTATAGGTATAGAATTATATTACCAAACTTTTAATAGTATTTCAACTCTCTTTTTTAAAATGAGTACTTCTAAAGGAAAAAATTATAAAATCACCCATGTAATCTGAATCTGAAGAATATAGAAACAAAGGTGATTGAAGAAAACGCCATTATATTCCTGAATTCAAAAACAGAAAATAATACTTGCCACTGCAACTTGTAATCTAAACAACTAATACCTAGGCATGCTTTCTGTAGGTAAAACATCCTCTGCATCTCTCCTAACATTGAATATTAAGGCAAACCACAATAAAGTCAACCCTAAATATATGAGTGCTATTGTCCTAACCTTCAACTGTGGGAGAAATTGCTGAAAGAACATGAATGGGATAGATACCAGATGGCTTACTGGGCTTCTCAAATGAATAAAAAGCAACATTAAGTAGGCAAAGGTAAGAACTTTGGTCTCACAGACCAAACTTTCTGTAAAAACTTAAAAAGTTCTCAACAGGATACTTTTTTTTATTTATCCCAATGCTTCTCTCTCTCCCCCTCCCCTCCAGAGGGGAAGGGAGAGGGGGAGAGAGAGAGAAAGATCAATGATGAGAGAGAATCATCAATGGGATGCCTCCTTGCATGCCCACACTGGGGATCTAGCCCACAACCCAGGCATGTGCCCTGACCGGGAATCAAACCGTGACCTCATGGTTCATAGGTGGAAGCTCAACCACTGAGCCATTCCAGCTGGGCCCCAAGGCTTTTCTTAATGATTACTTCTGCCTCACCAAAAATGGGCATCAGGATATCTTAGGTTTGCTAGACTTACAGTTTCACTGCCCCCTTATAATTTGCCTCGATCTCCAGAAAGCAAAAATTCCACTCCCATTTAATTTGTCGCAATATCTAGTCTTATCAATTAATGGATCACTAAATCCACCTCCATTGAAACTGTACGAAAAAAAAAGTACCTTGAAGTATAGTTGACTACACCCAGGACCTGGGAGGCAGCTGTGCAAGCAGGCAGAAATTCTTGGTACACATCTACAATGTATGTATACCAATATATCCAAAAGTAGAGTTCTTCTCAGGGTTTTTGCTCATCATATGTAAGACCCCCATCAGAAGGTACTAACTTGCTGACTTAGGCAACAATTTAGAGTAAAAAAAAAAAATGGAACTAAGATAATATATTTGCAAAGACAGACATGACATCCTTTAAAATGAGATTTCTGGGGTGGTGACTAAAAGCAATTCCAAAGGAAAAGGACCAAAAAATATTATGAACAATGGCCTTGGTATCTGCTCCATTCTCAAGGGGGCTTACTTTGAAAAATACTTCTCATTTGGGCAGTTTTGTGTCTTTTTTTGGTATAACCAGCTCAAAATCAGTTTTATAACTGAAAGTGTACCAGGATAACATGTGACCTACTTAAAATGACCATTAGAAGAAAATAAAGATGTTTGAGTGCAACAGCACATCAAGTAAAATGTGAAATTTTTAGCTAAAGATATTTTTAAATGTTTATTCTGGCTCAAACTCAGTATCTTTAATCTTTGCATTTAAAAAGTACTCAGGCTACAACTGAGATTGTCCCCACTTCCTTCACACTTATTCATTTCTTACATCCTCTCATCTTTTATTTCTAAAAGGTTATCTTACTCTTTTTCACTGCTAACCCCATCACCTGGGTGCTTAATACCATCTCCAGTCAGACCTGTTTAAGCAACAACTTTTCTTATATCTTCCATCTTTCTGTCTGTCTCGCCAACATTGATATTCATAAGCCCACAAACACAAATGAGGTTCGGGTCTGTGAAAAATTTTCCTTCAATCTATTTTTCCATCTTTAACCCTCCACTCCCCCCCACTCCCATGTCCCTGCTTGCTTCACAGTCAACATTCTTCAACTGAAAAGTACCATTCATTCGTTCCACAATCCACTATGATCTAGAGTTTACCCTCAACAGTCAAATGTAAGGACTTCAACTAAGTACCAAGCTGTCCAAATAGCAAACTTCCTCATATTTCACGCGTTATTTCTCCCATTCAATGTCCATCACAACTGCCTTTGAAAATCACGATTATTCTCTTTATTTGGCAGAGAAAGCAAAATTATATTGCCTACTTACAGCACATATAACATATACAATCGTGACTTAAATGCCTAGACTTCATGAAAAATAATCCTGGATCAAAATTTAGTTTGTTTTAAATACACAAAATTTTTTAAATGATGGGTTACACAGTTCAACAATTCTAATTTGTCTATGTAAGAGAGTAATCCTAGAAAGGCTTTTTAAACACATTATGAAATGTAATAGCATTTAACACACTTCTTTTTCCTCAATTCATTTCTCATAATAGTTTCTATATCATCTTGGATTAGCTCCCACTTTGAGTTTCATGTCCCATCTGCTCATTTAAGATTCACGTCTGTCCAGTTTCTGGAATATTTGTCACTTTAGTCATTAGCATTTTGGATAATATAGCACTGGTTTGGGTTTTTTAGTTCAGAACTGAATTATTTTAGAAAACTGATGATTTTAACATCACCCTTTCTCAATCTAAATTGGCCTATCCCTGCTTCAAATTTTCCACCTAACAAAAATTAGATTTCAGTAAGTTTGTGTACTATTTTTTAAAAGGAAACTAAGACCATAAATTAAAAGTGCTCTCCTTTATACCACTTCAGTACATGTTCTCAAGGACAGACTCAGAGTTGTCAAATGAGCTTCCAAATAATTCCCTTTCCAGTACTCTCTAGCAAGCCACATCCATCCATTCCTTCAAGACCCAATTTAAAACTCCCCTTCTGAGTTTTTCTGGCTACGACATACTATATTATCTGTCCATGTTGCTTTTTCTCCCTCTGCACTTACAATATAGCATCTTAGAAGTTAAATAGGTTTTTTTTTCACAGAAGACCCTTATCCCCTTTGTAAGCCTAAGCCCATTTTAACCATTTCTGATGTATGTACATTATTCGAAAATGAATTATATATCCTATGTTTCTCAAACATAACATAAAAAATTAATATTTCTAAATAATAGTTCATTCATTACCCCATCCAATCTCAAGCCCCACCACCATCTCCTTTTTTATTTCACTGGTGCTCAGAAGTCCTCATTTACCACACAAAATTGGAGGTAGAAAGCTTGTCTATAGTGTAAGAAAGAGCTAAAGGACAAAGAAATACAAAATCTTTTCCTGATGACATCAGAGGACCTGCCACTATTCTCAACATTTTAATAAAATATCAATCAGCAAAGAGGAAGCGATAGAGTCCTTCAGGAAAGGTAAAAACTGCCTCAATCCTTACTCCAAAACTGCTGCACTTCACACAGGGAGCCAGCCTTGACTCGCACAACTCTTCAAGCCTCTCCTTCAAATAGCAATCCTCTCCCAGGCCTAGAAGACGGCTGAGCCTGGGCAGCCCTCACTCCCAATGCCTGGAGCCAAAATAGGTTTTAGGAGTGCGTGCTGTGACTGCCAGCACTGCACAGTCAGAGGAAAGGTACTCCCCTAACATTCTAAACAGGAAAAATAAATATAAGTTTGATCCCATAAAAAATGCTGTCATAAATAGCATCTTAGTTCTCTAACACAACTATTTAAGTACCATACGCTGTAAATAGGCTAACCATTTGTAGCAATAGAAGAGTAGGTTTTTATGTGGAAACCAACTTACAAACTAACTTGTTCTAATATTTTATAATGCTAAAGACCACCTCCATGTAAAATTCTACATCTCTAGATAAAAACTTAGGATACTATTCCTATTCAACAGGACTAATACAAAAACTACAGATTTGTCGGGGTGTCTGGATGGGGGGCCCTTTTCTTCCTTCAATAAGGTCTAAAAAATATTTTTAGATGTTGCGACATTACTAAATGAAAAATAGAAATTAGCCAGTAGTTGAGGATACATACTTTGTTCAAAATGTAGTAAGGGTTTAATACATACACATATATATTACATTTTATAAACAATCTATAATTTTTGGCTTTGTTTTTGTGGTTGTTTTATCATATGTAAAAAAAAACATAGTAAGGGTTGTTACATGTATGTCATACTAAAAAGTGACTTAGTCTTTACGAAGAAAAATATTTATTAAGTACTATTTCTGACATTCACTGAGACAAATCTCAAAATGTTAATAAAACAGCTATTTAAAATTCAAAGAGCACTCCAGAGCTGCCAAAGAATTAATAGCTTAAACTACCAAATAAGAGTCACAGTTCAGTTTCCAATGTCAGCCAGTCATAGCTCAGAATTGGTAGAGCAAAATCACTCAGCATATTAAAGACACCATGCATCTATGAATCATATACAAATGAAAAGTTGTAACATCTAAAGGTGAATTTCAAGTTTTTCTTCTCAATCACTGTTTATTTATGAGGACAGACACAAGAACAATTTAATCTTCTGCTTACCCGAAAAAAAGAATAAATACTACTTAACTACTATATTTAACACAAGTAATTTTGCCACTCCAACTTCCTGGTTAACTGCCTAAGGCTACTCTAAGCTTTAGATGTAATTTGCTAGAAGTTTCTTCCTATTAAAGAACATTATCAAGTCTTCCAAAGTGCTTTCCTTAAAAGGTACTCAAAGTGATTTTTCACACTTCCTGCCTTCCATATTTCTGTCAAGTTTACAGAAGCAGAAACTGAGGCAAAAAATAAAAATAAAAACATTATGCGACCACCCTGATCTGAATAGTCACTTGTAAAATAACTGAATGCCATTCAATTTTCCTTATTACCAGTTCACTGCCCATATTACTGGGCTCATGGAAAATAATCTTGTAACTGAAGGTTGAGCAAAAGCCCTCCCTCTTATACAGTTTTAAAAAAATGGAAATGAGGGAATTCTGTATCAAAATCCAAACAAAATTTCCAACAGGCTCCAATATGTATAGGTTGCCTAACATATAGAAAATCTAAATACTAACTGAATTCCTATTCCTTTGAGGTATGATAAGCATACCTCATCTCTTGATCAGCTGGATTCTCTTTAATAAAGATTTTCTAGAACTTATGTAAAATATTACCAAGCCACAGTACATAAATCCTAGATAATATATATTCAGAACACAGAGCTAAACATCTAAATAAGTTCAAAGAAAAATAATTATGATCAGGACCTAAATGGGCAATGAAAACTCTCTTAGGGAGTAAGATGAAGAAAACAAAAATAGTTGTTCAGCAAATAATTAATTTAACAAACAGTTAATGAGCACCTAACTATGAAGAGAATGCAAAGATGATTTAGACAGGGTCACTGCCCTACAGAAGCTCATCTACTTATCAGAGGCATATAGAAGGAGATACACATAAGGAGCAAGAGTGACTAGTTCTACCTGTGGGAGTCAGGGAAAGCTTCACGGAGGAGGTGATATTTGACCTACTTAAAAGATGAGCAGGATTGTGCCAGGCATATACAACATGTTAAAAAACAAAAACTATGAGGTGGTTCCTGAGTTAGATAATATATGTTTCCCTTATCTCACTCTAGGACATTAAAATTCAATCATGAGAATTGCCAACACAAAATGTTTTTACACACCAATTATACTCTTTTGAATACCTTACTTATTAGCTCTCAAATTAAGCCCAGATGGATTTAATCAGTTTTGCTATTTAATGAAATGAACTAATGTGAAACTATGTGAGGAAGCTTCATGTGTCTTATGTAAAAAATACTTCCTCGGGAATTTATCAATGTTCTTTGGGGTAAAAAAAAAGTCACACCTTTTTAGAAGATCAGTCTTTGAAATTTTCACTCAATATTATAAAATTCCTGTTCACAATTAATTATATTTTATTTTAAACAAATCATTACCTCAAATTTCATTTTAATATCAAATGTCTTAAATGGCCCTGGCCAGTTTGGCTCAATGGATAGAACATGTACTGGTCAAGGGCATATACCTCAGTTACAGGCTCCTCCCAGGCCTGGCCCTGGTTGAGGAGTGTGCAGGAGGCAGCCAGTGGATGTGAAAATCAATGGAAAAGTGTCAAAAAAAAGTCTTAAATGTAACCAATTAATGCAATAATTTAATACAAATTAAGACTTATTACAGTTAAAAGGTCTAGAAAAGACTGAGAAAAAGCTATTTACCTGCAAATATACCTAATTTTCTTTATCTTCCCCTTTTCATTTTTAAGTTGACATTGCAAAGTTAAACTATGCAAAATAAAGACACAAATGAAATTTCAATATAATCAACTCAGGAGGTTCCGTTAACAGTAATGGAATTTCTCTGTACTAGAAAAAGTACAAAATGTAGAGAGCTGTCAACCAGGGCTCTGTGCTGTTTCACAGTAGTAGAAATACAGTTTTAATAAGATTCTAACACAATTCACCTAGAATGAGAAATAAACATTCATGAATACACATAATAAACCAGAGTGTAGAAATGCCAATGGCAAAACATTTTCCTTTTAACACAACTGATTCTCCTAAATCTCATCCAGAAACAAAAGGAAAAAAGTCATCTTTCTCCTTTTTTCAGACTGAAACCTAAATGTACTCTAAAAGTTATATAATTAGCTTAAAAAAGGAAAATAACTTTACTCCAACAAAAATAACTAAAACATGCTAATATAAATGTGAGTAAACCAGGAGTTCCTATAAGAGAAGACTACTATAGCCAATTTATGAGGATAGAATCTATTCCATACTACAGATGATTTTAAAAATCTAATAACAAAATAATATAGTGGAGAATTGTCTCTGAAATAAACACCAATCACAACATTTTTACAGACGTTAAAGCTATGTTTATATCAACTAATGCAAATACAGAAAACTATGCTGATGTACATAGTGACTTTATACTAAACAAAAATTGGGCAAGCATACATATTTCATTCATGCAAATGAGTTGAATTTACAATTCCTCATTTATGTTAATATTTACCAAGATTAATGGAAAATCATCTCCCCTAGGTTATGAAGTGAATTCCCTCAACAGAACAAAGCTGACACCTTCAAATCTTTTGAATAAACAATGAAAGGACATACTATAAAAAGAAATACCTGAACAGGATTAGAAAGAAGTTAAATGATACAAGAAAGTTTAAAAAAAAAAAAAGCCCTGAATTCCAAGAACACATTACAAATATTGATTCTTTAATTCCAAAACTCTAAGCAAGTCCTATGAAGCAAATGTGCATGTGTGTGAATTCTTTTTTAAACTATTCCCCACAGCACATTTTGAGACTACCCAGTTACCTCACTTTGCAATGCATTAAATGTAATTTCTCGAAATAGTAAAGTTTATAAAATGACAAGATTGAAATTCTGGTAGCTAACACTACCCAACACATAGTTTGGAAAGCAGATTGGCACAAAGTGCATTTTAAATAAATGACACTAATAGCAATGTTGCAGAAATCATTGTTCTCCACTTCTAACAAGTGGTTGCAATGTACAGTTCAGTAATAATAAAACCTAATATTCAACTATATTACTATTTCTCATAAACTTTGTCTAATCTCCCTCACTGGCTAGCATCTGTGAAAAAAGATGTATCACCCACTTTCAGGAAGAAAAAAACACACTTCCTACTACTAATTTAAAGAAGGAGAACATTGTTTTCTTCTTCTATGAAAAATAACTCAAATCATTTGAAAAAAATATCCAGTCTATCTTTGAATCAAACTTGAAGAGATAGTTGAATTGACTGTTACAGAAACAAAAATCCAAATCAATAATCTAATTACTATTTACATTGAGTTTCATCTTAATTTTAAATAACTTGACAAATAGAACTATAGAATGTACTTATCTTCTGCAAATGGTTATAATTTATAGCATATAGTATAAACTAGTGACAGTGTATCTTTTTACTAATCTCAAGAATAGAGGAGATCTATGAAAATGTTTGATGAATACAATTAACTCACAATTAAGGAGGCTAAATTAGCCAGTGAACAAAAAAGATTAATCAATTTTTCCATAAGTAATTAATATAATCCACACTATACTTTAATGTTACTCAAAGGAATGTCTGAAGAGACTTTTCTTTCCTAATAAATACCTAACACAATCATGAAAAATACGACCAAAACATTCCCAAGAAAATGCGTAAGTTATCTAAGCACCTGGCAAAAACTCAATAAACACTTATTGTCCTAAAGGCACCCCTCCCCACCTTTATTCTCACAAAGAACAGACCCAACCTAACTTCCTCTCAATAAGCACTTCAAGCAATAACACAGCAACATATTGTATAGCATAGAAATCTTGGGTACATTATTTTCTCTTTAAAATTATGAACCCATCACACGTACAAATGGCTCTTTAAAATGGTCCAGTAAACTGCTACACTATGCCTTAAATTGCTGTCTATTATGTACTTAAAAATATTTACTAGCAATTGGAGGTTATATGGCAACTATTATTACTGTATGGCAATTATTGCTATTAAAAATATATAAATACTGTAACACCATGTGCTACTAACAACAAAAGGCTAAACAGAAAACACACATTAGCAAGTTATAAACATTTTCATTTAAAAAAATGAACCATCATGGGGGGAGAAAAGATGCTTTAAAAGTAAATACTAAAATTGGAAATTAGGATGAAAAAAATAGCCTGTGTATATATTTTAGCACTTGAGAAGATTAGAGAAATCATTCCCTTTTCCTCATTTTCAATTGACAGTCCTCCCCATTTGGTTCTAACTCAAAAGAATAGATCTCAAAGTTTACAACTATTTTCTCTTTTTGCAAAAAAAATAAATCTCTTAAGGAAAACAGTAACCAGGTCACCAACAACTTAAAATATAGAATTAATGATCCTTGATAGGAATTAATTACTAATGTGTTTATGTGCGTTTCAATCCAAGGAGGAAGAATTTGATATTACCCAATTACCCCAGAGTCAGGGAGATTCTAAGCAAATAAAATAACATGAATGTGGAATATACATACCTAAGAATTAGATGCCTCATGTCAAAGAGTATATATTTAAATCTAGTTAAACGACACAAAATTGCTTTTCTCCATATCATCTCAATAGAGAAACATAACTAAAGAAACAAAATTAAAGATATACTTACATCTGGAAATTATGTGTCTTCCCACAAGGGTGGCTTAACATATCATAGGGTGCACTGTTGCTACACTTTCCAAAAAGACAGATTTAACACACTTAACTGAATTATAACTGAGTGACTATATAACAAGAGTCTCCCAGAAATGTGATGGACAGCATGAGAAAACAGTTTTGAGTCACAAAGGCACAGCCATGCATGTATTTAATGCAGTAGCTACAAATCTCACAACAGTAAGAATAAGAAACACACACAATGACCCATATCATGTATACATAATGGCATTTTCACATTAGGAAAAGGGGGCAGGGGTTGACAGAGAATTTAGGAAATCTGACACCACAGAAACTGATGCAGTAGAAAAATCCAAAAGCAAAGTAAGTAAAGGACTAACAAAAATCTTAAGGCACCCGATTGCAAAATCATTGTTTGCTAAACCATAATGAACAATTCAAGGTAAATAGAAAGTGGGTGGGTGATTAGTATGGTACAGACCTTTAATCTCTAGTTTATATTTCAATTCACATTAATATGAATGTCTAGTTAAATTCCCTATAAACAATACTTTGTTCAAAAAGCTGCAGGCCAAAAAGAAAAATATATGCTATTAATAAGTACATAGAGTTCTTACAATGCATGCTTTATTTTGACCAGGTGATGATTTATCCTTTTAGAATTAACTATTCTATACAATGTACTTTAGGCAACATATTTTTAATATTCCAGGTTGCTGCTGTATGTAATTTTCAAGAAAAATTCTCAATTTAGAATGAGAAAAATTTATATTTATCAGCAGCTTTCTAACAGACTAGTATTTTTTTAATTAGCATCTTATTCATTCCACATCCAAGAAAATGTAGATATTTTAGTCTTTTCAAAAAATTCACCCCATGCAGCCCTGCAGTTCTGCATTTCCAAGTTGCTACCTAAAGAGTAATTCTGTTAAAAAAAAAATCAATTCCTGGTTTAAAGAGGTTCAGGAGAGGAATACCCAAAGCTCTTAAAGCAAAGAATCCTTCTCCCACAAAACTGTTTCTCCAAAAGAATCTCAAGCATCATATCTCATAACATTATAATCCTCACCTAAGGCTTTAAAAAAAGGAGATAAAAAAAGACATTTCCTAAAGAATGGCTACACATGTAATAAATATACTTTCATTCATCTACAAAACCTACTGTATATAAATCAATCACATATACACGAGCCATTACCAGTCAGCATGATATATGGTAATTTGGAGGATCTCTCTTCACTAATATTGGTCTACTTGGTTATTTTAATTACCTGTTAAAGTGTCAATGTGGTCACCAGACGCCAAACAAAAACCATTTTAAATACCACTTAATCAATACATTTGCTAATCTATGAAAGTCCCAGAACCTGACTGATACTAAATGATAGACTGAGAGGGAGAAAAGAGGAAGCAAAATGCGTTTTATTCCCATATATCAAAAGATTAAGGGAAAACCATCACAGCACTGAAAGAATCACAACTTATAATTGAATTTTAAGATTAAAAGTCTTAATAAAAATGTTGGGGGGAAAACTGACCTGATCTCACTATAATGAAAGCAAGGATACTGTATCACTCAGTCTTTGTGGATAAAAATCGCATGTTTTGATTTTTTATCTGCATAATGAAACATATTTAATAAAACACATTTGAAAAGTTGGCAATAATTTGTATTTCTCCACTAGTCTTAAAGAAAAAAAAGCATCTATGCTACCCATAATTAAATGTAGCTAATTACAATTTGAACACTAAATTATTTATCCAGTGCAAATAACGATTAAGAAGAAACAATGTTTTTATCTACGGCAGAGGTTACAAAAAACAATTTCCAAAATGCATGCTGTCCAAAAGACAGTCCCCCAAAAAAGGGTACACAACTTAAAATAAGTTGTTTTTTTAAGGCTAAATTAAACAAACCGTTTCAGCCAATTTTCCAATTATATTCTACGCTTGAAACGTAATTGCCTTACATCTGTTTACAAATCTTTGCTCAATATTTAAACAAATTCGTAGTGTCTCGGGCACATAACTATACATACAGTAACTCATGCACAAAGCACATGTTTAAAGACCACGCACTGCAATTATTAGCCTAAACGCCAGGTTTAACAACGTGAATGTTTTCAGAGCTAGGTAATACGACCCAATAAAAAGCAAAGATGGCATTTACCACCAAATGTCACTGCCACCGCCAGGGAAGAGTTGCGGGAGCCCCATACATTTTTAATTTCCGTGAACCTAGATGCCGTCGTTGGGTGCCAAGGCTTCCAGGAGAACAATTGACACCCTAACTGCTTCAAGATTAAGGCAGGCGATTCAAATCCGAAGGAAAAGTTGTCAATTATCAGAGAGAGAGCGCGAGAGAGGCGAAGGCAGATAAAAGCGATGTTATCAAACCGCCCAGCTTGTTGCTTTTTTGTGTGTGTGTGGATTCCTTGTTAGGATAGAGAAAACAGTTTTTAAAAGACACAGGAGGAGAGAAAGAAGAAAAAAGCTTTCTCCACCTTCCGTCGGCTCCGGGTAATGGCTTTACGGCTCTCCAGCGTAGTAAGCCTGAGAGGCAGGCGGCTGTCGATGTTTACAATCGAGGGAGCTTCGGGTGCAAGAGTCCTTTACTGACACAATCGCATTCAATCAACTGTTTTCGGGCGAAATTGCAGGTGTCATTATGGAATTTGTTTAAAAATTCAAAAGGCGGGCGGCCAGCCGCCCGACCGGGGATGGGGGAGCTGCGGGGGGGGGGGGGGGGGCGGAGAGAAGGCTGCTTATCGCAGACGCGGGCAGCACAGGGCAAAGCTTTTCACATTTCGGGGACGAAACGGGGGGTAAGGGGAGGGGATGGGGTGTGTGATTGCAACGGAGGGTGGGCGTTCGAAGTGCGACCCAGAATCAGCAGCTTTGAGACTTCCACATGCAAATTCCACGCCGAGCGCCGCGCTCACAAATGATTTTTAAAGAGCCAAATAAACACTGGATGGGATCCAAGGCGAGGGAGAGACGATCCAAAAGGGGGAGAATCGGCGAGAGGCGAACGGCGGGGAGAGGCGAGGGAGGGGCGAAGTCCCGGCGGCGGGAGGAGAAAGTTGGTCGGCGGCGGAGGTCGGGGACCCCCTCCCCCCGACACGGCCCCCCTCCCCGCCGCCCCGCTACTCACCAGCGAGAAGAGGTTGGAGTGACAATCCTCCAGGCTCGCCCCGTTCGCCACCCAGTTCGCTGCCGCAGTCATGATCCTCCGCGAGCCCGGCTGCCAGAGCGGGGCATGTCGGAGCGAGGCGTCCGAGGCGAGGCCGGGCCGGGTGGCGGCGCCTCGCCGGGGAGCGCGGGGCGGCCGGGCCGCCGCCGCCGCCGGGGAAGGGCGCGAGGGCCGGCGGCCGGGCGGGAGGCGCCGCGGCGACGCCGCGCCGGGGGCGGCGGGCCCGGGCCGGCGGGGGGGTCCGCGGCGGCCGCGCGGCTCCTTCCTGCTCGGGCGGCGGCGGCGGCTCCCGCGACTCCGGCGGCGGCGGGGGGGCGCTGTCCGCGCGGCCCGGCGCCCTCCCCGCCTCTCAGGGCCGCCGCTGACTCTCGGGCTGGCGCTGCGGGCCGGCCGCCGCCTCCGCCTTCCCTGTTCCTCAGCCGCCGCCGCCGCCGCCGCCGCCTTGTTTATCTCCAGTCACCGACTCCCCCTCGGCCCCCGCCGGCGCGTGAGGGGAGGCAAGCCCCGAAGCCGCCGCCGCCGCCGCCGCCGCCTCGGAGCCGCCGCCGCTGCGGAGCGCGAACTCGCGAAGGGGGGGGTGCGGACGAAGCCAGCGGGCGACCCCGGCAGCCGAGCGACGTCCCCTCCTTCCTCTTCCTCCCCCACCCCCCCCCTCCTCCCCAGTCAGCCTCGCTTCTCCCTCCCCGGGCTCGCTCGCTCTGACAGCAATGGCGGCCGCCGACCGCGGCTCGGCCCGCCATTGGCTGGTGGCGCGTCACGTGACGGGCGCCGGCCGCGCGGGGGGGCGAGGGGCGGGAGGGGGTGGGGCCGGAGCGGCGGCGGCGCGGCGGCGGCTCGAGGGCGGCGCTGCTGAGCCGCTCGCGGCCAGATTCTCGGGCTGTGAGAGGGATGGAGACCGAGAGGGAGAGAAAGAAGTGCGGGCGGCGCGGCTCCCTGGCGGGCGGCGGCCGACCGACCCGAGGCTACCGTGAGCTGCCCTGCGCCCTGCCCCCTCAGAGGACACAGATCTTTCGAGGACACGACCTGCGCCCCAGGAACGCCGGTGGCGACTGCAGCGAAAGGTTCGGGTCCCCTTGCGTGTGCCCCCGACCAACGCAGGCGGGCTGGCGTGGCGGGGGCTCCCTGTGGGCCAGGCAGCCGGTCCCAGTGCTCGGGGGAGTGTCTCGTGGAGGTCGCACTACGTGGACCGCGTTTTGCAGATGAGAAAACTGAAGCACAAAGAGATTAAGCCACTTGCGGAGGTCACACGCTGGGAAGAGGAGAAGGCGTAATTCGAACCCCTGCACAGTGAAGCCTCGCTAGCCCTTGCACTAGGTTTTATCAGCCTTGCCCAGCGATATTTATAGTGAGCGCTTACTGTGTACGAGGCACTATGCGCTGAATACAGAAATTCAAGCCCTTACTCCAGAGTGTGCATTCATTCATTCATTCACCGCATAAATCTTCCCCGAGCTCCTGATATGTGCCAGAATGTGCTATAACTGCCAGGCACTGCACCAGCCCCTCCTTCTTGGCTCCATTCATTCAATAACAAACATTTCCTGAGAGCATAAGGTCTGGGAGTCCAGGGGAGTGCCGGTAGGAAGAGGCTTTCCCAGCACTCAGGGCTTCTGCTCCCTGCCAAGGTGGAGAGGACACAACAACTTCATTAACAAGCCTCCAACACGGAAAAGCCAGCTGTTTCATGTGGGTTGGACTAAAAGAGAGAAGAGTAGAAAACAGGAAAAAGATGGAGTGTAACAAAAGAAAAGTCTTACCCCTGTTAATTGAGCTTTGGCACTACCACAGATAACTGCTAAAGCAGAACGCATGAGCAATTTGTTATCGTGTATTATCATCATGGCCGATACTATGTTACAACCCGCTGACTCTGTTATAACGAGTATCCATACATTATTTCACATAACCTTCAGAGCAACCACATAAAAAAGATACTGTTACTGTGCTTAGACTATAATACCTCGAGTCTCAGAAGTGCAGTGACATCTCCAAGCTCTCTGGTGAGCAGCTCAAACTGGGTCTAGCTAGCTCCAAAGCCCAAGCCTGAACCCAGAAGGTTCCAAGAGCAGATGCCTGTAGTTTTCTTGGGCAACTCTGGTTTTGTTACCTGGACCCATACAGCAGTCCCTCCTGATCTGCAGCCTCACTTTCTGTGGTCTCAGTTACCCGCGGTCAACCACAACCCAAAACTAATTAAACGGAAAAATTCCAAAAGTAAACAATTCAAAAGTTTTGTTTTTATTTATTTGTTTATTTCTGTAAATCCTCACCCGAGGATATTTTCCCATTGCTTTTTAGGGAGAGTGGAAGAGAGAGGGAAAGACAGAAACATCGTTGTGAGAGAAACACATCCATGGGTTGCCTCCTGCACAAACCCCTACCAGGGCCCAGGCGGGGAGGACCCTGCAACCAAGGTACCTGGAATCGAACCCAGTACCCTTTGGTCCTCAAGCCGACGCTCTATCTATCCAGAGCCAAACCGGCAACAACTCATGAGTTTTAAATTGCACACTGCACCAATCTTGAGTAGTATGATGAAATCTCTTGTCCCCCATTCTGCCCTGCCCCTAACAGGAATCATCCCATTATCCATAGTGTCCATGCTGTAGACTTGGTTTTCAAACCAATTATCAGAGAGAGACCACATTCACATAACTTGAATTACAGTATATTGTTATAGTTGCTCAAAATTATTAATTACTAGAGGTCCGGTACATGACATTCATACACTGGGGAGAGGGGGAGGGAGGCCCTCAGCCTGGCCTGCGCCCTTTCGAAATCTGCAGTTGGACATCCTTAGTTCTGCTGCCAAGGTGAGAGAGGGCTCCTGCCGCTGCCACTGCACTCGCCAGCCTTGAGCTGGCTTCTGGCTGAGTGGCGCTCCCCCTGTGGGAGTGCGCTGACTACCAGGGGGCAGCTTCTGCATTGAGCGTCTGCCCCCTGGTGGTCAGTGCGCATCATAGCGACCAGCCAGTCCTCCGTTTGGTCCATTTGCATATTACCCTTTTATTATATAGGATTATTGTTAATGTCTTACTGTGCTTAATTTCTAAAATAAACTTTACCCTAAGTATGCGTGTTTAGGAAAAACATAGTATCTATAGGGTTCAATACTTCCTGTGATTTCAGGCATCCACTGGGGGTCCTGGAATGTATCCCCAGTGGATGGGAGTGAGAGGGAATACTGTTGCTTAATTCTCTGAGCCTCACTTCCTACTCTGTGAAAATAGGGATCCCAACTGCTGACCCACTGACCCCAATGTTGTACATTTTTATTAAGAGATGCTACTGGTGACGGTGTTTAGAAAAAAAGCCAAAGCACTCTATCAACATGCATAGTGTTATACTTAGTCCTGAACAATGAGATAGTGTGATAGTCCATCATATGTAGGTGTATTGACATCACTGAAGGCCTTCATCCTACACTAAAAATCTCCCAGAGCAACCTAATAGAAAAATGAGCAAAGGACCTGGACAATTCAGAGAACAGGAAAGACATGTGACTTTTATGTATGTGAAAAGACGCTCAGTGCCACTCATTGCTATGGACCGAATGTTTGTGTGCCCCTCAAATTCATGTTGAGCCCATAATTCCCAATGTGGCCCTAGACAGTTGCTCAGTGGTTAGAGCATCAGCCCACAGACTGAAGGGTCTTGGGTTCAATTCCAGTCAAGGGCACGTACCTCCACCTCAGTGGTGGGCTCCATCTCCAGCCTCAGTTGGGGCAAATGCAAGAGACAACTAATCAATGTGTCTCTCTGACTGGATGTTCCTCTGTCTCTCTCCCTCCCTTCTGCTCTCTCTGAAAATCAATGGGAAAAAATACCCTGGAATGGGAATTAGCATAATCCCCAGTGTGATGGTATTTGGAGATAGGGCCTTTGCTGGTAATCAGGTCATGAGGGTGGAGCCCTCATGTTGAGATTAGTGCCCCTATAAAAAGAGAGGAGACGAGAGAGATTGCTTTCACTCACCCCCTAAGCAAAGACATAACCAGGAAAAGGGCCCTTACCAGGAACCAAGTCAGCCAGCCCCGTGGTCTTAGATTTCCCAGCCTCTAGAACTGTGAGAAATACCTGTCTGTTGTTTAAGCCACCCAGTCTAAGGTCATTTGTTATAGCAGCCCAAGAACACTAAGACTCTCATCATATGAAAAACAGAAGCTACAACTATAAGCATTGGCAATATTTTAAAAGCTTAGGCAAATGTGGAGGGAAGCAGAACTCTCACACAGTCAGTGGAAATATAAATTAATGCCACCACTTTGGGTGTCCATTTGGAGAATATCAAAATTTATAATGCACAGACCTCATGCCCCAGCAATTCTGCTTGTAGAGATATATAAAGTCAAAGCACTTTATCAACAACAATAATAACTAATAATTTTGAGCAACTCCACAAACACTTGCACAGAGGAATAAAGACCTGTAAGAGCATGAACTATAGCCCTGTTTGCAGGGCACACACTGGAAGCAGCCTACATGTTCATCATTTGGGGAGTACTTAACAATCAGATTTAATCCCATGTAGCCATTAAAAATAATGAGTTAGCACTGTGTGTACCAAGTAATATAGGATAATCTCAAAAATGGATTATTGATTGAGATATCCCTGGAAGTTAAGGAGACACTAGAAACATCAGTTGCCTCTACAGACAGGAGTCAGGGTGGGGAGAGGAATTATTTCTCTCTATATATATATATAATGTTTTTCTTGATTTTTAGAGAGAGAGGAAGCAAGAGGAACAAAGAGGCAGAAACATCGATGAGAGAGGAACATCAATGATCAGCTGTCTCTTGCGCACCCCACACAGGGAATCAAGCCTGCAATCCAGGCACGTGCCCCAACTGGGAATCGAACCAGCAAACTCCTGGTTCCTGAGTCAATGCTCAACCACTGTCCCACACAGGCCGAGGCTATTTGTCACTATACCGTCTTCTTCTTTCCTTCCTTCCCTCCTTTCTTCCTCCCTCCCTCCCTCCCTTCCTTCCTTCTTTCCTCCCTCCTTCCTTCCTTCCTTCCTTCCTTCCTTCCTTCCTTCCTTCCTTCCCTCCTTCCTTTCTTCCTCCCTCCCTTCCTTCCTCCCTCCCTTCCTTCCTTCCTTCCTTCCTTCCTTCCCTCCCTCCTTCCTTTCTTCCTTCCTTCCCTCCTTCCTTCCTTCCTTCCTTCCTTCCCTCCTTCCTTTCTTCCTCCCTCCCTTCCTTCCTCCCTCCCTTCCTTCCTTCCTTCCTTCCTTCCCTCCCTCCTCCCTTTCTTCCTTCCTTCCCTCCTTCCTTCCTTCCTTCCTTCCTTCCCTCCTTCCTTTCTTCCTTCCCTCCCTCCTCCCTTCCTTCCTTCCTTCCTTCCTTCCTTCCTTCCTTCCTCCCTCCCTCCCTCCCTCCCTCCCTCCCTCCCTCCCTCCCTTCCTTTCTTCCTCCCTTCCTTCCTTCCTCCCTTCCCTCCTTCCTCCCTCCCTCCCTCCCTCCCTTCCCTCCCTCCCCTCCCTCCCTTTCTCCCTCCCTTCCCTCCTTCCCTCCCTCCCTCCCTCCCTCCCTTCCTTCCTTCCTTCCTTCCTCCCTCCCTCCCTCCCTCCCTCCCTCCCTCCCTCCCTCCCTTTCGTCCTTCCTTTCTTCTTTCCTTCCTTCTACTTTCCCTGCCTCCCTCCCTTTCTTTCTTACCAAATGTGTATATTATGTAATGAGTTATGAACAACACAAATCAATACAATTGAAAACAAAATAGTCAAATGGCAGCATAAAATTAAGTTGACCAGCAAATAAACAAAAGACAAACGAAAAAACCCTCATCTGAGGAGATTTCCTTGGCCGGCAAGCCAAGCCCCGAGTAGAAGAGAAAGGGCCAGAAGTGTGGTGGGCGATTGCCCTGGCCGGGGAGCACAGACTGAGCGCCCGGGAACGGCCGGTTATCTTACACAAGCCGCTCTGCCTCTGTGGCCTCAGTTTCCTCCCGTGTGAAAAGGGCAGCCGGGCCACCCTTCAGTCATTTCTAGCAACGAAACTCATTGACTCTGCACAGTTGAGATGACTGATAAAGATCCACAGAGTTCTTACTCAATAGAGAAAGCAAAGGGAGTTGATGGGAGGCCTCAGGAGATAAGATGAAAGGCAAACAAAACAAAAACCATCAACCGACTACCAGGAAACAGCCAGGCCCCAGCTCGGCGGAATCCGGGTCCCTGGGGGGAGAAACGGGGGTGGGGGGGGTGGGGGGAGGTGGGGGGGTGGGGTGGGGGGAGGTGGGGGTGGGGGAGGGGGGCATGAGAGGCAGCCTCATGCCTTAGTGTCTCCCCTTCTCTCAATGCCTCCTGCTCACACCGGAAGCTCTGCACAAGCCTCAGATCTCCTCTGAGAATGACAGGTCAGTTCCCTTTCACAGTCCCCAAATGTAATGGCAGAGAGAAATGGAAGCAAAAAATAGGCCCAGAGGGGAACCACCGGAAGCCGGCCCAGCTGCAGGGCGGGCAAGGACTTCAGGAGTTGAGAGTGCGGCTTCAGAGTGAGACACACCTGGATCCCGACCCCTGCTCGGTCCCCCACGAGCTGTGCAGGCTTGCGCAGGCAACGCAAACCCAGGCCACCCCCATGCCTCGCTGTGCAGCGACCTCCCAGAGCCATAGCACAGGGAAAGCTCTTAGCTCAGAGCCTGGCCCCAGAGGCAGCCTTCAAGACGTTAAAACCCTCACGTCACCTGTCCATCCTCGTACAACAGAAAAACACCACCCGGTCACATCAGGTGGAGGTGTGTCCCCTTTGTCCTAAGCTTGCCTGAATTTCTTTTTTCTTTTCTTTTCTCTTTTCTTTTCTTTTCTTTTCTTTTTTTTGCAGATAACTGAAGTAACAAGATGCTAGTGGCAGCAAGTCAAACAATATGCCAAGAAAATACCAAGACATCTAGGAAGATACCAAGAAAAGGGAGTTTGCTTCTCTCTGCCCCATGGACATCACCAAAGTTAACAAATTGCTGTGGACCCGTACTCCCCCCTTCCACCCCCCCCCCACCCCCCCCCACCCCTGCCGTGTTCATCCCCATAAAACAATTCAAACACATTTCTCAGGGAAGTTTTTAAACACTTTATGAAAATGAGATCATGTCACATATTTTGCAATCTGATTTTTTTTCACCTACCAGTTTATCACAAAAATACCTACCAATAGGCTATAGATCTAGATTGAACTCTTTCTTTTATTCGTTGTATAATGTTTCATAGAACACCTGTGCCATAATTTATCCAATTATTTCCTTCTTCCTGAACATTTGGGTGGTTTCTAGTACTTTTCTCCTCTAAACAAGGATTCAGTCAATATCCTTATTCATATATCCTTACGTCCTGACACTTCTATTTATGTAAAATAAAGCCCCCGAAATAGGCTTGCTTTTTTGTTGTTAATAAATGTGAATAAACACAGCCTGAAGACTGTCCCCAAAGATGTAGCAATTTGCACTGCCTCCAGCAGTATGGGTCACTGTCCACTTCCTCACCGCCATGCCAGCATTTGGATGTTGCCAAATCTTTTGCAATCTGTTGCCAGCCGGATGGGGAAAAACGATACACCCTTGTCATTTGAATTTGCTTTCCCCGAACTCTAGGATGGTAGCTCTTCGCCCCCGTGTCCTGACACCTGCGTCTCTCCCTGCGTAGTTCACTTCCCACATCAGCAGCGTAGAAAGACAGAGCGCTAAAGGCCGTTTCAATGGCACCCGTGGGGCCTGGCACCGTGACAAACTCTGACTGGTCTTCGGCCGCTCTCACCTGGTGTGGACAAGCAATGCAGCCCACAACCCCAGAGCGATTATTCCAGGCGCTTCCGTGCGGCAGGCCTTTCTTCTTTCCGGTCCTGCGTTTTCTTAACTCAGTTTTTAAGGTGATGTTTTAAGTTCCTTCTGAGAGCACGGTCTTATCCCAAACAAGCTGCACTGCCTTGGGCAATTACAGCTTTGCTCATAACCACCACGGATTTCCTAATTGCTCCAACCTCTCCCCGAAGAGTGCCGAGTGTGAAGTGAGAACAATAGCAGTTGTTGCTGGCTTGGATCATGGCGTGAAGTCTGGGCGAGGGCCGGAGTTTTAGAGTTGGGCAAAACCCGGTTCAAATCCCAACTCGGCCACTTGCCCTCCTGACCTCTGGGGGCTGTGATTTAACCTCTCGGCTGTGCCTCCGTTTCCTAAAGCAGGGACATCTTTGCACCTGCCTCCTAGACCTATGGGGGCGTTCCATGACTTACTGTACACACAGCACTCAGCACCCCGCCAGGCACTTCACAGGTGTTCAGTAAATGTCAGCTCCTCTTGTTAACACCAGAGCTCTTTTCATAAAATCTAGGAGGAGACCAAACTCCAGGGAACACCGCCGAAGAGATAATTTAAGCAATAGAGTCGCCAAAAATGCCAATGAGCTGGAGATAACTGCATCCAGCGGCATTTACCTGTACCTTCTGCACACGTAGAAAGGGCTCTCTTGCTTCTGGTAATGTCGAGTTGAGAATAAACTTAGCAGCCCACGATAAAATGCTTTCAAATAACCAATAATAACCAAGTATGTGACTGATGTCCCCTGATAGTTTTCTGTGACTACGCTGCTGCTCGACCCAATACAGGTGACTGTATTCATTACCTTCCTGCCTCCACTAAGTTTACATATTGCAGGCTGTGCCCATGGCAGGTGGTGAAATGTATAAAAGTATCACATGAAATGAAATTCTGTTTCCTCTGGGTAGACGCGCGCACACACACACACACACACACACACACACACTCATACACACACACTGAAACCTGATTGGCCTCAGCATTCAGAGCGCTGGCCTTTGGACTGAAAGGTCCCAGGTTTGATGCCAGTCAAGGGCACATGCCTCCGTTGCAGGCTCGATCCCTCGCCCTACCTAGTCAGGGTATGTATGGGAGGCATTCAATCGATGTGTCTCTCTCTGTCTCTCCCCTCCCTTCCACTCTCTCTAAAAAAAAATAATAACAATCAGTGGGAAAATATACTTGGGTGAGGATTTAAAAAGGAAAAAGAGAGTGCGGATTCTCTAACTTCCTCTCCAGGGGTGTGCAAGTGTGAATTCCATGCTCATGGAAGAAACAGCCTCCTCAGGTGGCCCAGGGCCAGGCTGTGCTCTGAGAGGGGGATGCCAGCTTCTCTGGCAATTCTGCCAACACACATCGCCCTTTCTGTTTTATGCTACAGGCCAGGCCCAAGCATCTAGGGTTTTTGTAAAAAAAAAAAAAAAAAAAAAAAAAAAAGACAAATGCCTTTTCACCAGTGGCCTAAATCAGGAACTTGAGCCAAGGTCTAGAGAGGTGAGAAGCAGTGGATCCAGCCACCTACCTCTGTGATACACTCTTTGAGAAGTGACATCCAGGTCCTGGCATGTTAGACAAAGGCTGCCATCCCCCAGGGATGGTACCTAGGCCCTCCAAGCTGTCTGGCACTTTAAATTAGAAGTCTGAGAGGTCACTTTCCTGCTCCCACGCACATGCGTCCTGTCTCCTGCTGGCTGGATCCCCGCCCGGCCCCAGACCTTGCCCTGTGCAACAGATCATGTTATTTAAAAGTGACCCGCCCTCGCCGGTTTGGCTCCGTGGATAGAGCATCGGCCTGAAGGGTCTCGGGGTCGATTCCAGTCAAGGGCACATGCTTGGTTTGCAGACTGGATCCCCAGTGTGGGGCATGCAGGAGGCAGCCAATCAATGAATCTCTCACATCATTGAGATTTCTATCTCTCTCTCCCCCTCCCTTCTTCTCTGAAGTCAATAAAAATATATTTAAAAATAAAATAAAATAAAAGCAACCCTTTGGAAAGAGCATCATCCTTACTCAGGCAACTATTTGAAGGCAATAAAACACGCCCCGTGTGAGACTTGAGTCATCCCTCTGTCTTCATTTGCTCCCGTACCAGGTTCACTGGGCGCTTCCGGGTCAGTCAGCTGGGTGATGGGTTCTCAGCAAAGATGCAGCAAGCGACCCATCTCTGCTGCCTCAGTCTCAGTTTTTCCTTTTTTAAAATGGGCTGCCAACCTCCTCGGCTGCTGGTGAGTTACAATCAATTGGTGTTTCAAATTGCAGACACGATTTCTCAATTTCCAAATGAGCAATCGTCGATCATGGATGGAAATGGAGTCACTCGCGTTGCCGTCGGTACAGATCGCTTCCCCAAGGAAATAAATTACATTTCATTCTCTCTGTATTGTTTACTTTATAGTCTCTTGATCTTACTTTGCTGACTTCTTGTTGTAGATTTTTCCGTAGCTTGGTTCCCACTTAATCACAACAGCTTCTGTAAATGTTATCATGTTGTGTTATGGGGATTGGCCACCAGCATGTTCGCCGCGGTTACAGAACACAGAAGCCCCTTCTTTATTCTACCAAAAGGCCTCCGTAAATATTCCCCTCACTTGAAGACAATAATAGACCCTGAAAGTGATTTCCAAACAGCCGGCTTTATTCCGCGTTAACCACACAATAACTCAAAGCACATTGCGCGTTGTTCTTTATTTGTGGTTTTATGGAGAGGTCACTGTGTACGTAGCATGCGCACCCCGACGAGACTGCTCGTTATAATCTAATCAGTCACTTCTCAACATCCCAGCAGAAAGATGCTTTCTTCCCCCACCTCCTAGCAGAGCTGTGTGGGGTAACCCACAGGAGGCCAGCTAAGACATGCCCCCAACCACACACCCAGTCACACCTCCCCGAATTGTACCATCTTTTTTTGGGGGGGGGGGAAGGGGCTGTTTTCTGAGTGTGCTTATGAAGCTCATTTTATGCCAGGCATTTAATTGTTGCAACTATCTGATGAGATTGGTCCTATCCCAGTTCCCATTTTACAGATGAGACAAGGGAGGTCATCCAGCGTGGACGGACAAGGCAGGATTTGAACCTTGGCCAGGCCTGCCTCCTGTACTAAGATGATGCCAGAGAGTACCCTCTTCCCCATGCGCTTGAGACACCCTCTGGCCCTTGTTCTGAGCCCCGCACATGTCCCACGGGTGCCTGGAGCAATACAGCTCTGCCACTGACCAGCCATCTACTCTTGGATAAGCAGCCTCACCCCCTCTGAACCTCAGTCTTCTCATCCATAATGTGGACATAATTATACCGGCCTCACAGGAGGTGGGTAATAGTAACAACAAGCACGGGCATATTTATCCAGCTCTTCCTATGTGCCAGGCACAGGGCCAGGTACTTTACACCATGACCTTGTTTAATCCTCCCAGCAAGCTTACAAGGGAGGTACTATTATTGCCCCATTTTGCAGATGGGGAAAATGAAGGACAAAATGGAAATACCCAAAACGTGCCCCCCCTCCCCGAGCCTAAGCCACTGTCCTCTTATTGCTCTCACTCCTTCTGCTCAGCCCAGCCCCAATATGTTTTCCTTCCCACACTCCAGTCAGAGGACTCCTATTCCAACCTCAGTCAGACCATGTCACGCCTCCGCTCTAAAGCCTTCCATGGCTCCCATCTCATTCAAAGGAGACGCCAAACACTTCACCTCGGCCTGTAGGGCCCTGTGTGATCCGCCTCTTTGCTCTCTTGCCAGTGTCCCCATGCACACTCCGCTGCAGGCCCATGACCTCACCGAGGCTCTGCTCACATGCCCTTGCAGAGCCTTCTCACACTAGGATCAGATGTCCCCAGATTGGAAATGCCCTCTGAGACCACTGCACCGAAAATATCATGCCCCATCCCTCCTTCTCACACCCCTCACTCTGTTCAGTTTCCCCCTAGCATCTAAAGTCACCAGGCAGATACTTGTTTTTATATATTATTGCCTGGCTTCTCTCCCCCTATCTATAATAATAAAAGTGTAATATGCTAATTAGACCAGACAGCCGAGTGACCTTCTGGACATCATTTTGGATGTCTTTCCAGATGAAGCCGCTGTGGCAGGGGCTGAGGCAGAGGCAGTTAGGGGCTATCAGGCAGGCAGGTAGAGTGGTTAGGGGCAATCAGGCAGGCAGGTAAGTGGTTAGGGGCAGACAGGCAGAATGGTTATGGGCAATCAGGCAGGCAGGAGAGCAGTTAGGGGCATCAGGCAGGCAGGCAGAGTGGTCAGGGTTCATCAGGCAGGCAGACAGAGGCAGTCAGGGGCGATCGTGCAGGCAGGTGAGCAGTCAGGAGCCAGCAGTCCCGGATTGTGAAAGGGATGTCTGACAGTCGGACATCCCTCAAGGGGTCCCGGATTGCGAGAGGGTGCAGGCCAGGCTGAGGAACTCCCCACCACCCATGCACGAATTTCATGCACCGAGCTTCTAGTTAGACTATAAGCCCCATGAGGACAGGGTTGTTGGTTATTTTGCCACTACAGTATCTCCAATGCCTAGAACATAGCTGTTGTTCAACAAAGTGTTTGTTAAATGGAGGAATTTCAAAATAACACTAAGGTGTTAAGTCCCTGACCAGTGCCTGGCCAAAGCAAATGTCAATAAAGACTGGCTGCTATTATCAGAGGCATTCAACCACCTTGGCCACAGGTGGCTCCTCTTATCAGGAGGACAAGGGTCAATCAGCTCTGAGTCTCACTCTGCTTCCACCCAGAAAAATCGGTCCTGTGGGAGGGACCTGGAGGGACAGTTCCCCCCCAGCAGCAGCCTAGAGGGGACTGCAATATTCCCTGGCCTGGAGAGAGGAGGCGGTCCCAAGCCAAAGAGGAGGGGTTTCTGGGCTTCTAGAAGGATCTGCAAAGTCACAGTGCATCGTCAACAGCGTGAGTGGACAAATGCCTTCCGGAGCCAGAATTGGGGTCAAATTGTATAGTCTGAGCATCTCATGGGAGTGCTGCACCCTCACAGCGGCCTGGGCAGTACCGAGGATTCAATTCTGTACCATTCGATTCCCCCCTAATATGGAAGGTACCACATGTCCTATAAAGTATTGACACATCAAAGAAAGGTGGACTCTAGTAAAAGAAACACCCCTTCCCCCACCCAAGATAATTTACTGCTAATGTGGCATACTGTGTATTCATTGGGAATTTTTTTCCTAAGCAGACATACGCTACCATTTATTCTTGTTCTTATTGTTTACAAAAATGGAATCATACCATATATAGCTTTTGTACCTTGCTCTTTCCCTTAATTGGGTTATTGAGGTATAATTTACACAGAGTACAATTCAATGGTTTCAGTGTAGGGTTCTGTGAGTTATGACAAAACATTTACTTGTATAAGCATCACCACAACAAAGGGTTAGTACAGTCCAATTACCCTCCCAAATTCCCTCGTGCTCCTTGGTAACCAACCTCTTCCTTCACCCCCAGCTCATGGCAAAGACTCGTCTGTTCTCTGTCGCTATGCTTTTACTTTTCCAGAAAGCCCTTTAATAAACACATAGGCCCTAACTGGTTTGGCTCAGTGGATAGAGCGTCGACCTGCGGACTGAGGGGTCCCAGGTTCGATTCTGATCAAGGGCATGCACCTTGGTTGTGGGCACATCTCCAGTGGCGGGTGTGCAGGAGGCAGCTGATCGATGTTTCTCTCTCATCGATGTTTCTATCTCTCTATTCCTCTCTGTAAAAAAATCAATAAAGTATATTTTTAAAAAATTAATAAAATACATAGAAGCACAGGATACACACCCTTCATTTCTGGTTTCCTTCACTCTTCCTCGTAATGACAGGAATCAGTGGTTCATTCCTTTTTGTTGCTGCATAATATTCCATTGTATGGATGTACCACAGTTTGTTTACCCATCACCAGTTGAAGGACATTAGGGTTATTTCCAGCATGGAGGCAATTACAAATAAACCCACTTTAAGCATTCCCGTACATGTTTTGTTGTGTGTGTGAGTGTTCACTTCTCTTGGGTAAAGACCCAGGAGTGGCATTTCTGGGTCATATGGTAAGTCTCTATCTCACTTGATAAGAAACTGTCAAACTGTTTTCCAAAATGGCTTTTTCATGCGTCTTGCTTTTTAAAATAAACACTGAAGCCCTGGTCGGCATGGTTCAGTTGGTTGGAGCCTCCTCTCAGGAACCAAAGGGCCACGGGTTCGATTCCCAGTCGGGGCACATATCCAAGTTGTGGTTTGATCCCGATTGGGGCATGTACAGGGGGCAACTGATCAATCTCTTTCTCTCTCTCTCTCTCTCTCTCTCTCTCTCTCTCTCTCTCTCTCAAAACAATGAAAACATAGCCTCAGGCAAGGATTAAAAAAAATTCTGCAAGTAGAATTACTGGGTCAAAGGATATGAAAAATCACAAGGTTCATAGATATCAGAAAAGGTTAGACTTCCTCCCAAAGTGGAGGAGAGCCTGCTCTAGGAGACTGCTTGGCTCACCACAGACCTTACCTGCACTGAGTAGGACCAATTGGGATAAGTGTTAAATCCACAGCTGGGGTCAGATCAGCAGGTCCCGTGCCTCTCCGGTTTTTAAGTTTCATACATGGATACAATCTCCAGAAAGAATGGTGGAAACTGACACAGGGCTGCCAACTCCATGTTTTGCTAAGAAAGGACTGAAATAAGAAGACTAAAACCAATCCGCCATCTACAAAGCATAATACCTCGTATGGTCTTATACCTAAAAGGACATTTCACTCCGTGGAAAAAAGTGAAAGGCAAAGGCTGAGAATAAAGTCAATCTAATTGTAATACATTTAGACTTGGTTTTTCTGTTTCACCGTGAATTGGGGGGAAATGCCACTGTGGGCTCGGGGTGGCTTTGGATGGGCACCTGGTGATGACCAGCCTGCCTGTGGAGGTGAGCCTGCGAGGGCTCCACATGAGAACAACAGAAGGGAGTTGGGAAAAAATAAAACTGAACCGGGGAGGTGGGGGAGGAAATGAAAGTGTTACAATTAGGTAATTGGGCTGAGTTCTTCTGTATGTAGCTGTATCCTCCCCACTGTGCACGGAGTTCGTCTCCACATCAAAGACCGCTGCATGCCTGGAGAATTGAAACCGATGTTTATGGAGTGCTTTGAAGATGGGAAGTACTGTTTATATGATAAGTATTATTATTATTATCATCATCACCTTAAATGTGAAATACCTTTTGAGGGGGTGGGAATTTTTAATATGTTTGCAATTCTTTTTTTTTTTAAATATATATTTAAATATATATTTGTATTGAGAGGAAGGAAGAGGCAGAGAGAGATAGAAACATCCATGATGAGAGAGAATGACTGATCACCTGCCTCCTGCACGCCTCCTACTGGGGATGAAGACCACAACCCAGGCTTGTGCCCTTGACTGGGAATAGAACCCAGACCTCTTGGCTCATAGGCCGACGCTCAACCACTGAGCCACGCCAGCCTGCCGGGCAAGTTGGCCATTTTTATGTAACAGTAGAAGTGAGCCTGTGGGCACAATGGCCCCTGCTTTCAGGCTGGGGTGAGGCAAGAAGCCTAACATCCCAGTGTACCTTCGGAATCCCGCACCCAATCAACCACTCGGTCCCTGTAAATTGTGTTTTCTGGGAAGATGAACACTGTCAATCCGCTGCTGTCAGTTTATGTGAGAACATGTCTCAAGATCTAATTGAAATACGGTATCTTTCCAGGCGGAGTTGATAGAGTTATCACGTTACAGATTTTATTTGACTCCGCATCTCAATTCATTCCTTTGTATAGTTTCCAGATTTCTTCATAAAACAGAAATTAGACACAGTCTTGACATTAGAATTTCACGAAGAAGCAATCAAATCCAAATTACTTCGAAGAAGGAAAGGACTATAAAAGTGACTAAACAAAAATGAAAGAAACAAAGATTCCGGAGGGCCCTCGTTCATGAATTAATTTTCTTATTTGGTCCTTGGGATAAATCCAACCTAATTTAGGAGGCTGCCAGATATAAAATACAAGGAAAAACGTTTGCATATGTGGCTACTAAGAGCTTAAAGACAAATATTGTAAAGTTTGAAAGTTATGTTGACTTTTCATCTTTTTTTTTTTTTGGCATAGAACTTAGACAATGAACTTGACTCGCCAATATCCCTTTCCTGTGCTCACCGTGTACTAATAGATTTTTTTTTTTAGCATTGGTGGGGGATTTTTTAAATTAAAAAAGCACCAGAGCTTAAATGAATCACCCGACGTAAAACTTGGATCCAAAATGGAACACGGTCATCAGGCCTTTGCAATTTCCTATGGAAACCAAAGACCAAACTGTGTTTTAAAAACTCTTCGAGTAATGAGATTCACAAGAGGTCTCAAGTTACTAAGTGGCCTTGAGCCTCTTTTGAAAGCAAAGTAAAGGGAAATCTCATTAATTTGAACTGTGCTAATAGTGGAATTTGTTATAATTCAACCTGGCCTAAGCTTACCTCTCGTCTACCTGCGAAGCAAAGTTTACCAGCGTCATGGTGTAAAGATTGTGTGAGGCATGTTACACGTCTTCCAAAGAATAAACTGTGTGAAGGCTCTTAGCCCCTCACTCTTACCCAAATAAATTCCTGCCAGACCCAGATGAGTTTTAAATGTTGATTAGAGCAGACAGGAAGTAATGCTACTTGGGAGCCCTTTCTTTGTCAAATTCTCCTCTGTTCTCAAAAGAAATAAAGGTTCGTTTTGTGTAAGGATTCTAAACAGTCCCTTTAATGCAGACGGATCTCTTAACCTGCCTTTCATGCCAATTGTCATGAATGAATGAGGTTTTATTGAAGCAGAGGCAGAGATCTGTAATTACAACCACTAACAAAGGAAGAAACTCAAAATAATGTATTTTTTTCCATGACACACATGCGTGAGGCTGTGTGCTAAGCACTTTCTGATTTCTTTATAGTGAGCTTGGAAACCAATAGGTTCTCAGTAGATGGTCGCATTTAAATATTAATCTGTGGTCCTTCCAGCTATAGGAGGACATTACCATCTCTTGGCCTTGTTGGCATGCGTGGACAGATAAAGGAAAAGGAGGAAAATATACATAAAGAAATAGACAATAGCTGATAGTTGGATGGATAGATAAATGTGGATAGATGGATGGATGGATGAAAAAAGTACACACACACCCACAAAAAGAAAAGAAAAAAAGTACACAGAGCAAAGACACAGGGAGAGGCAGCACTTGGACATACTAGCCAGATGTTGCGGAATGGTTTTCTCTCCATCCAATCGAACACTGTGAACCAGGAGGTCACGGTTTGATTCCCGGGCAGGGCATATGCCTGGGTTGCAGGCTCTATTCCCAGTGTGGGGCTTATAGGAGGCAGCTGATCAGTGGTTCTCTCTCGCCCTAGTCGGTTTGGCTCAATGGGTAGAGTGTGGCCTGTGGACCAGAGGGTCCTGAGTTTGATTCTGGTCAAGGGCACGTACCTTGGTTGCAGGCTACTCCCTAGCCCAGGCCCTGGTCAGGACTCATGCAGGAGGCAACCAATCGATGTTTCTCTAAATCAATGTTTCTCTCTTTCTCTCTCTCTAAAAATCAATGGAAAAATATCCTTGGGTAAGGATTAACAAAAAATAAATCAATTTAAAAGAATGATTCTCATCATTGATATTTCTCTCTCTCTCTCTCTCTCTCTCTCTCTCTCTCTCTCTCTCTCTCTCTCTCTCTCTCTCTCTCTCTCTCTCCCTCTTTCCCTTCTACCCTCCCTCCCTCCCTTCCTCTTTGAAATCAATGAAAATACATATAAGAAGAAAAAACTGTGGCAGGGCACATTAGAAAGTTAGCTGTGAACCAAGAACACAGCCCTCCTGGAGATCACAGCAAGCTGGCTTAGGATTCTGTATTTGCTGCTCCTCCGACAAGGCCCCAAGGCTGTAGGGAACCAGCGGGAGGAACCAAGCAGCCTGGACCCCAATCGGTTGAGGAGGCTATAGGAAGGCTCAGTGGGGCAGCTGTGTGTGCCAGGTAAAAGGTCCTGGTTTGATCCCATGATGCTTGAGTTTGGTTTTCCTACCACAGTATTCCTTAATGGATGTCACTTAATGGGTACCAAATTCCTCCTCCGTACCAGAAGGAAATGCCTCAAATCCATACCATTCTATTCACACTAAAAAAATAAATTAAACTTTTATGCTTTATCTGATTATAAAAATAATACCAAAAAATTAAATAAGTGAGATAAAATAAGAGAAAAAAGTACACTCAGCTCTTCATTTAAAAAATCAAACAATATAGAAAGATACTAATGAGCAAGTGAAATGATCTATGATCCCATCAGTCAGTGATAGCCACTGCTAACATGTTGGCCAATATCTAATTAAGCAATAAAAACAATATATTTAAAGAAGCGTTATCATGTACCAGGCAATGGAGATACAGGGGACAAAATACAGTCACAGTCTCTGGGCCTGAGGACTTCATAATCTGCTAGAGGAAACAAAGTAAACGAGCTATTACAAGTGTGATGAGTATTTTGCAATTTGCTTTTTGCACTCAACAATGCATCATAGGCATCTTCCCATGTCCAAATATTTCTGACGTATTTATCATCCTTTTCCCTTACTCTTTTTTCTAAGGGGACTCACCTTTGCCTGCCCAACCCTTGATGGGGCTCATCGAGGACTGGAAAAAGCTACACGGGATATATTGATTGCATTAGAAGCTCCCTGGGATAGAACAAAGGAGACCAAAGTGGGAGAGTAAAGGGATTAAAAAGGAAGAATACCTGAGGCCAAAAGAAAGAAAAGAAAAGAAAAAAGAACCCAGGCTGCAGTTGGGAGGAAGTAAGGAGAAGCATTTGCCAAAGTAGCTGCTGTGATGAGGGAGACTTAAAATCTTAAAGATATGTATATATATACACATATATATGTATATATACACACACTAGAGGCCCAGTGCACGAAATTTGTGCACTGGGGAGTGGGGGGTACCCTCAGCCCGGCCTGCACCCTCTCATAGTACAGGGCCCCTTGGGGGATGTCCGCAACCCCTCACTCCTTACTGCCTGCCTGCTCGCTGCTCCTCAGCGCTGCCACAGAGGCAGGAGAGGCTCCTGCCACCGCCACTGAGCTTGCCAGCCGTGAGCCCAGCTTCTGGCTAAGCAGCACTCCCCCTGTGGGAGCGCACTGACCACCAGGGCGCAGCTCCAGCATTGAGCATCTGCCTCCTGGGGGTCAGTGTGCATCATAGCAACCGCTTGTTCCACCATTCAGTCAATTTGCATACTAGGGTTTTATTATATAGGACAATTTATTTCAGAGAAGGAGCAAGAGATAGAAACATCGATGATGAGAGAGAATCATTGATGGGCTGCCTCCCACACCACCCCCCCACTGGGGATGGAACCCAACCCAGGGCACATGCCCTGACTTGGAATCGCACGGTGATCTCCTGGTTCATAGATCGATGCTCAACCACCACTGAGCAACACAGGCTGGCCAGGCTAGAGATTTCTTAGTGAGAGGTCAATTAAGTTGTCAATTCCCCAGTGCTTTGGACATCGGGACTGGTGATTCTTTGGAATGTGACAGCATGCTGAGACTGGCCACAAAACAGTCAGTTGTAGTTTGATACCACATAGAATGGCCTCAACCTTTTGACTGGCTGTGTCGTGTTCCACTGTGGGGGTGTCCCCAACTTTCTGTAATTCTTTCCTTATAGGCAGATGTCCAGGTTGTTGTAAGTGCTTTTGCTGTTCAATATAAATGCTGTGATGAACATATTACAAATAGGTTCACTTTTACAGGAAGTGAAGAGATGAATGACTGATATAGAGAGGGAGTTAGAAAGATGGTTGGATGGAAGGAAGGCAGGCAGAAGGGAAGGGAGGGAGGGAGAAAGGAAGGAAGGGAAAAATGAATGAACCAATTGTGGTATATTTGTACAATAGAACACTATTCAGCAATACAAAGCAATGGTGTATTGAGATATACAACATGAGTAAATGTAAAATTAGTGTGCTGAGTGGAAGAAGCCAGACCTCTGTACATTTCCATTCATATGAAATTCAAGTCAGAAGGCAGATGGGCCATTGCCTGGGTCCTGGGATACGGGACAGGAAGGAAGGACGACAAAGGTGGATGAGCAAACTTTCAGGAGGGACAGTATATTCATTATCTTGATTGTGGTGATAGTTTCGCGGGTGTACGTGTGTGTCAAAGCTTATGAAATTGTGCCGTTTAACTAGGTGCTGGTGATTGTATGTCCATTATAAACTTAGCAAAGCCATAGTGTAGATGATGATAATAGACAGGCAGTTGGAGGGGGTCATTTTAAGGTGAACAAGAGGAAAGGTTTCCAGCAGAGACTGGTTTAGGTGCCACTGGGCTGGAGACAGAGGGAGAGAGGCGGAGCCCATTATAATATAAACTCCAGAGGAACCCCACAGCGTGGAGATGTAGCCCTGATAACAGGGCTCCCAGGACTGAGGAGATGGGCAGGACAAAGGGCCTCACCCCTGAGCCCCAAACCATACTAGTTTCCCATCCACAGGATGGGCCTGTTCTTGGCCCTCTGCCTCAATAAAGATTGCCCCAGAACCCAGCACTGTGCCAGGCGCACAGTAGGCACCCAGTGAATGTTAGTCAACATGAACAGACGCCCCCTAAGCCCCACCCAGGCAGCACTAACTCACGGGTGTCCCAGGGACGCCAGCCCTCCTTCTGGCAAAGGCCTGAACCACCTTCGTACTCCGTCTCCATTCCCACAACCCCTCTGCCCCTGGCTCTGCCTTCCACCCGCTATGCAAGCTTGTCTCTGGGACCTAACGAACAAATCTGCTTCTCCAGCCCTCCCCTGGGGCCTCATCTTTGCACGTGAATCCATTCTCTTTCTGGCTTCTGTGGGTGCCCCAGCTCCTGTGGAAGGCAGGTTATCAGAGGTGGTGAGGAGACTAGGACAGCCCTGGGTTCGTGCCTCAACTCTGCCTCTCTTTAACTTCACGACTGTGGGCAGGTGAGTGCCCCTTTCTGAGCCTGTTTGCTCATCTGTAAAATGGGGACAGTACATATTAACAGTAGTGTCAGGATTCCTGTAATAAAGGCACAAAGTATTTGGCATACTGCGTGGCACACAGCAGGCACCGAGTAAAAGCTTATTTTGTTTTGTTTTATTTATTTTTTGTTAATACTCACCTGAGGATATTTTTCCCATTGATTTTTTTTAGAGAGAGTGAAAGGGAGGGGAAGAGACAGAGTGAGAGAAACATCAATGTGAGAGAGACACCTCAATTGGTTGCCTCCCGCACATGCCCCAACCAGGGCTGGGGATGGAGCCCTTGACCGGATTTGAGCCCAGGATCCTTCAGTCCATGAACGAACGCTCTTACCACTGAGCCAAACCGGCTAGGGCTATTTTGTTTCTTTTATATCGTAGTTAAGAGGTTAAGAGCTTGGACTCTGGAGCCAGGCTGAGCCAAATTCAAATTCCAGATAATTGCCCCTGGGCAAGTGACTTAAATTCTCTGAGCTTCAGTTTCCTCCTCTATAAACCGGGAATGATAACAAATGCATCGGTTAGAGGCTGGCAGGAAACAGAGGACACATTCAAACTGGGTAATCTGAAGAGAGTTAATAAAGAGATTATTTGCACAGGTGTGGGCAGGGCTTAGGAAGATCAACAGGGGAGCGTGCGATACCTGACTCTAGCTAAGGGGGGCGCTGTTCCCGCCCTGGGACTGCAGCAGCCAGGGGAAGGGTTGCTTCCAGTTCGTGCACAGGGGGCTGTAGGAAGACACTCACTCCCTAGGAGCTGTGGCTTCTGGAGGCGGCACAGCCAGCCCATGCCAACACAGCAAGGAGGAGCCTGGGGGATTAATGGGCCTGTCATTGCCTTCCTTCCTCTGATCCCCTCTCTTCTTGGACGATCCCAACCAGGGGCCACGGATGCTGTGCACCCAGGTCAGTCTCCTGGGCTCAGAGCGCCGGGAGTTAGCAGTGAGTGAACCTGGAGGGGCAAAGAGATGAAATCCAATATGCAAAGGTCCCACCTCAGAGGATCAGTAGGATTAACTGAGATCCCTTCCAAAGCCATTTAGTACAGAGTAAGGCTCTGCAAAGCGTAGCCCATGGTTACCCCAGAACCCGCCCTAGCCCCGCTTCTCCAGGTTGGTACCAGGCCAGCCTTGACCCAACCTACAGGGCTGGGAGTGGAACGGAGCTGACCTGCTGCATTCCGTGTTTACTCAGAGAAAACTTGGCTGCTGGGAGCAAGAAGAGGTTGGCTGTGGTTTTCTGCAACAGCTGGGGGTGGAGGGGAGGCAGAGAGAGGGGGGCTGGAACATTCTAGGGCTCCTGAAAGCCAAGGAACCCCAAGAGCCCAGGAATCTGAGAAGAGCCCACGTTGAGGGCAGTGTGTGCCTGCATTCTCTCCGCCAAGTGACTGTGGGTTTCGGGGAGGCAGGGCCACGGGCAGCACCCTGCACGGGCCACGTGGAATGTGCTGCTCTGGGAACCCAGGCTCTTGCTTTTTCAAGCTGGCTTGTAAATCTCCATATAATTTTCAGGGTTTAGGAATTTTATTTTATCTGGATTAAAGTCATGTTCAGCTCTGGCATGGGAAGGCGTTTATGACTGTTAAAACAAGAAATGAAAAATATAGGCCTGGAGTCAGGGAGGCTCTCTCCTGCCAGACTCATCGGGGTGTGTCCTGGGGGCCCGGCTGAAGGTCTCCTGCCTCCTCCCCCTGACTGCTCAGGACGAAATTGGAGCAGCGAGCACCATGGCGGTGTGGGGGGAGGGGGGAGGAAGGTGGGGGGGTGAGGGGTGGGGGGAGGGAAGGCCTTAGGGAGCAAACCTTTATCTTCCCAGAGGTGAGTTCCATGGCTTCCCCTCATTCCACGTTCCCCCTCTGATTTGGAAAGAATGCTGCACACTCTCCAGGGCCCTGCTTAAAGGGCTTTCTCACAGACATTGTCATGTGGCTGCTCTTGGTCTAGGGGCCAATGGCTTCAGACTTTCGATTCATCATTCTGGGCTGACTTTGAACTCCCCAAATTGCAATTTTGGGCAGGATTTAAATAACTGAAATTCCAGCTTCCTTGACCTAGTTTGCCACTTCCTCTATTCCCTCTTGCTTTTAAAGTGTGTGTGTGTGTGTGTGTGTGTGTGTGTGTGTGTGTGTGTGAGTGCCCGCGTACGCACACACCTCTTTCCTAAAGGCAAGTCTTACATGCTTCATAAAATACTTGGAAAGGGCCCTGGCTGGATAGATCAGTTGGTTAGAGCATCATCCCAATACATCAAGGTTACGGGCTCAATCTCTGGTCAGGGCACATACAAGAATCAACCAATGAATGCATGAATATAGGAACAACAAATCAAAGTCTCTCTCTCTCTCTTCCTCCCCTTTCTTCCTATTTCTCTCTTAAATCAATACAATTTTTAAAAGAGTATCTCAGCCCTAACCGATTCGGCTCAGTGGATAGAGCATCAGCCTTCAGATTGAAGGGTCCCAGGTTTGATTCCAGTTAAGGGCATGTATCTTGATTACGGACTTGATCCCTAGTAGGGGGCAAGCAGGAAGCAGCTAATCAATGTTTCTCTCTGATCAATGTTTCTAACTTTCTATCCTTCTCCCTTCCTCTCTGTAAAAATCAATAAAATGTCCTATCTAATAAAGAGGGAATATGCTAATTGACCCTCATGGCGTCACAAAGATGGTAGCACCCACAGCCAATAAGGAGGGGATATGCTAATTGACTGCCTTGCCCTCAAAGATAGTGGTGCCCACAGCCACAAGATAGCAGTGCCCAGTCCCCTCAGCCTTGCTGGGTGCCTGCCTCTGGAGTCCCCCAGTCCCCTCAGCCCCTGAGCCCCCCAGGGCCAGCCCAGGCTTGCACTGCCGGCAATGACAGCTGCAGAGGTGTGATGGGGGCATCAACTTCCCCTGATTACCAGGTCACCTCCCGCCCCTGAGGGCTCCCAGACTGTGAGAGGGGGCAGGCCAGGCTGAGGGAATCCCATGAATTTTCATGCACTGGGCCTCTAGTAAAAGAAATAAATGAAAATAAAGGGTATCCATCATTCACTTTTTAAAATTGATTTCAGAGAGGAAGGGAGAGGGGGAGAGAGATAGAAACATCAATGATGAGAGAGAATCACTGATCGGCTGCCTCCTACAAGCCCCACAGTAGGAATCCAGCCTGCAACCCAGGCATGTGCCCTGACCGAGAATCGAACCTTGAGCTCCTAGTTCATAGGTCAACACTCAACCACTGAACCATACCAGCCGGGCAATAAATTTTTAAAAAATTTAACAAAAACTTGGAAAGCAAAGGAAAGCACCAGGGGGAGAGGGGAGTAGCAAAAAAATAATGAGAGCCCTGGCTGGTGTGCTCAGTGGTTAGAATGTCAGCCCATGCACCGAAGGGTCAAGGGCATATACCTGTGTTGCAGGTTTGATCCCCAACCCTCTTCGGGGAGCATGCAGAAGGCAACCAGTTGATGTGTCTTTCTCACATCAATGTTTCTCTCTCTCTCTCTCTCCTCTCCCTCCCTCTCTTCCACTCTGTCTGAAAAGCAATGGCAAAAATATCCTCTTGTGAGGAGTAACAAACAAACAAAAACAAAAAGCATGAGAGAAAATCACTCAAATGTTTGTCGAAGACTCCTCTAAGTATTCTTCCTTCTACCTACTGATCTATTATTTATCTACCCTTTTTAGCAGCATCAGACTATGTGTAATCTTGTTGCTTGTATTTCTATTTCTACATTGTGGGCACCTGTCCATTCCTACAGATAATGCATTACATCCATTTTATGACACTAACAATAATGACTTCCGCTTATTAAGTGCTGAGGTTACAAATTCAGCCTTGGCCATCACAGAGATCTGGGTTTGAATCCTAGCTCAAGTTTTAGCTGCATCCTTGGGCAAGGTACTTAATCTTGCTGGGCCCGATCTGTAAAATGAGGACACAATTTTATCGAGCTCAGAGGGAGGGTTGAAGTGAGGACATAAAGTCCTGTCAAACCCAAGCGTGGGGACTGCCTACATCCCCAGTAGGTGCTCCCTACCTGTCAGTCCCTGTTCTTCCTGCTGCGTTCAGCAGTGATCGGTATAGACCGTTGGGCTGTATTTCTCTTTCACGCCCGTGCATGTGCAGCCTTCTCTCTAAGTCAGAACTTTGGGTTCCACGGCATTTGATTCACGGGAAGCAGCGAGATGATTTTAAACTTCTATTCCCGCCCCCCCCCCCCCCAAGAACACGCCACAAAATTGGCAGTGTGCACTATGCAAAAATTCACCCAGAAATGGAAGAGAGGACATTTGCACAAGCTGGGTTGTGTCTACAGAATTAGAAGGCGCAGTTGGACTAATTTTAGTGCCTAAAAATTGGAAACATTTGAACACATGCTTCCAGGGAAAGGCAAGTTCTTGAAAGTGACAGAAAGGGACCCTCGGGATTGGTTGAAATTGGGGACCGTCCCCTCCGGGATTGGGCCCTGCCCCAGTCTGTGCAGTCTCCCGGTGGCTGGAAGTTAAAAGGCTGGGGAGCGGGAAAGGGTTAAGCGCCCTTCCCGTCTGCAGGTCCGAAATGACTGGGATGGCTGGGATCCGTTCTCGGCCGCCTCCTGGTCGCGCCTTCCCCAGCTGTCTGCCTGCCTTTGTCCTGCCAGAGATCCTTGTGATCCTGTGGCCGCTCAGTCACCGTGCTGGGACGCTGGCATTTTGTCCCTGGGGATTCCTAAGCGCCTCGGGCCCCTGGGATTGGCCTCACGTGGGCAAACTGCACACAACTCACTTTGTATCTGAGGAGCCAGCGGGGGCCTGGCTGCTTTTGGTCGCAGCCAATCAGGCCGGGCCTGAGAATTTATGAGATGAAGGCGAACCACTTTGAAGAAAGGCGCCCTTGTCTGCCGCCTCGCCATTGCTCGGTGCTGCGAGTGGGGCGGTGGGGAGGGGTGGGCATGGCCAGAGGGCCGGCGCCCTGGGGATGGATGAGGGGAAGAAAAGAATCTGAGAAACCAGGGTCAAAAGTCTTTCTGTGAACAGGAAAGAAAAATGAGCAGGTTTTCTTCCTGCGCGCAGGTGCGCTCTCACAATGGGGAGCACCGTCCTCCGCAAGGGGCGGGAGGCAGGGACGCATCACGACCCCCTCTCCCCCCCGCCTGCTTTGGCCCCCAGCCCCCACCTCTCCGCTCCAAGCAGAACCAGAGAGGGTGAGACCCGAAACATTTCTAGAAGCATCCATGGCAGCCAAGACTCTAGGAGCAGTAGTAACATCTCCACTGAGGCGGAGAGGTGCAGCCTCAGCCTTTGCCTTCCTATCTCCCAGCCTCGGTTTCCTCGTCTGTGAACAGAGGCGGTTCATAGCAGCGCCTTGCGCCTAGGGCTGTTGGGAGGAATGTGTGTGAAGCTCTTAGCGCAGCCACGGGGCATGCAGCAAGCGCTGAAGAAGCAGAAGCTGCTGTTACCCGTGGCAATCGTATCTGGTTTCCAGAGAGGCCGTCTGCTTTCCTGAAAGCCAAAAATCAAGTCCATTCCGTTCATTCTTCCACTCACTCCATCAGGCAATCAACAAACATTCAACTGGCCCTACTACGTGCTGGCTAGTTTACTGGAGAGGGGGATGATAATAGCTATCACTGGTTTGGGGCTTTGCTATGCATCGGGCTGTGTTTTAAGCCCTTCGTGTGTATTAACGTACATAAGCTTCACGACCACACTGCGGTGTAGGCATCAAGGCCTTGGTCTTGGCCACGGTCACACAGCAAGTGAGATTGGGAGCTGGAATTTGACCTCAGCACTCTGCTAGCTCTAAACTAATAAGCCACCTGTGACTCTCCCCCCTCCCCCTGGGCAGTTCCGCCCGCTAGAACGTTCTACAAAGATAGAAATAGTCCATATCTACGCTGTCCGTGTGGTACCCGCTGGCGGCCAGAGGACTGAGAATGTGGCTAGTGCAACTGAGGAACTGGTTTTAAATTTTATTTCATTTGCGTTCATTTCTTTGCAGACTGAAATAGCCACACGTGGCGAGTGGCTGTTGTGTTAAGGTATCGCCTTAAGGAGCACAGTTCTAGGAACCCAGAATCCAGGGGGAGAAGTTCACCTTGGCCTAGGCAGTAAGTGTTAGGCTGTGGCTCTGCCCCGGAGGTGAGAACACAGCCCCGGGGGGAGGGGGGAGGGGGGGGGGGAGGGGGGCCTGGCTCCAGGTCCTGGGAGGCGTCCTTCCCAGAGAAGGTCTCTGAGCCAGGTCCTGAGGAAGGAGGAGTTGGCAGGAGGGAAGGTCATGTTAAATATACCCACATACGCTGGGTTTCACACCAGGGCCTGGGCTCGGCCAGTTCTTTGGTGGAGGCTGAAACCTGTAATCAAGGCCCCGGGTCTCCGTTGAGCTGCGGGATAACCAAGCTCAGCGCCGAAAGAAGGAAGAAAGAATATTGGACTCAGGAATGTGTCCATTGCTCATTTTGGCTGCAGGTAGCGGCTTGTGCTTGGCTGCCTGGCTGCGAACCATCCCCTCTCTGAGGATGTGAAAACACCTGAAAAACAAATGTGACAAATTCAGTGGCTCATCAGGAAGCTTCATTAATATCGCGTGAAACTAAACATCCAGGAACTCTGAGCCAGCTCCAGGCAGACAAAAGAGTAGTAGTAATAATAAGGATAATGATAATAATAATGAAAACCAGTTACCACTTATTAAGACACTTACTTCGTGCCAGACCCCATGTTAAGTGCTTTTGTGTATTGATCGGCTCACACAGTCCTGCAATCCATTCTCCACGTGGCAGCAAAGTGGCCTTTTTAAGACATAAACTCTAAATCAGATCGTGCTAGTCTGTGGCTAAAAACCCTTTCGATGGCTTCCCATTATACTTAGTAGAAAATCAAAGTCTCTTGCCCTTGCCTGCTAGGTCTGGTCCATGCCTACCTTTCTGCATCTGCTCTCACTCTCTACCTATTCACTAAGCTCCAGACACATAAGACCCCTCTCTGGTGTAAAGTACCAAGCTTTAGCCTGCCCCAGGACCTTTGCACTTGCCATTCCCCCACGAAGCAACTCAACTCCCCACTTTAACCCTCCATGAGAATGAATGTGCTGGAGGATAGGGACCTCATCTCTTTGATCACTGCTGAATCTCCAGCCCAAAGGACAATAGGCACTAAATAACAATTTATTATATGAGCCCTAGCTGGTTTGGCTCAGTGGATAGAGCTTCAGCCTGTGGACTGAAGAGTCCTGGGTTCGATTCCCATCAAGGGCCCATGCCTGGAATGAGGGCCGATCCCCAGGACGGGGAATACAGGAGGCAGCCAATCAATAATTATCTCTCATCATTGATGTTTCTATCTCTCTTTCTCCCTTTGTCTCTGAAATTTAAAAAAATTTTGTTATATGATTAAAAGGTTTTTAACCATATGTACTCTGCATTATTGCCCTCATGTAACAGATGAAGAAACTGAAGGTCAGAGTGGTTAATTTGCTCAAAGCCACGCAGCTTGTGAATTTCCAGCTGCATATCGGAGGATTCCGTCCATTTTCGGCCTTGTCAGCCAGCTGTGCTGAGGCTGCACAGCCTCCTCAGCAGGAGAAGCATCCTTCAAAATGTGGTTTTCATCCCTTCCCTCTGCAAAGGGCCCTGGTTTGCCTCACTCCGTGCTTTATTGCCAGGATCTGTCTATATAATAAGAAACTCTAGCCTGCAAAACTACCCAGTCTTCCCCTGGCTTTTTCTTGGTTTCTCTTTGATCATAAAAATGAGTATTGTAGAAAGACTGGAAAGTGTAGAAAGAATAAAGAAGCTGGGAAAAAACACACACATGACCTTACTACCCAGAGGCAACTCGGCTAATGCTTTGGTTTCTTTACTGCCAATCTTTTCTATCATAAAACAGGGTTGATATCATAACTGTATATAATTCTGGGTCCCACTTTTATCCCTCCACACTGTATCTTCAGAGTGCTCTCCAGGCATTTGATTTTTTCCTGCTGTAAGTGAATGGTGGCATAATATTTCATCCCTTGAGTCCACCTGGGTTAATCAACCAAATTTCTTCTGTCTGGAGGAGAATCCCTTTTTATACCTTGCAGGTCAGTAAACCAAAATAAGACTTAAATGTAAGGAGGCATGCATACACTTAAGACTTACATGCTTGGACTTAGATGCATGGACAATTACGTTTTCCTTTCAAGATCAGAAAAAGGCATGTCGGGGTTCCATATGAATAATTATTGCTATTATTTTAACGTTTCCTGAGATTTCATAATATGTGAAAGTTGTGGGTAGTCCAGGGAAAATCCTGAATTATATCTAAATGTTTTCACCCAAAGCACAGGTCTTAGGGCTGAGCCGACTCTCAGCAAAACCCGCTTGGCTACGTTGTCATCTACACCTCCTCGGCCGCCACCTCTTCCTGTGAGGCAGCAGCCAGCACTGCAACCAGGATGTGGGGTGGGAGAGAGACAGGAATCCAGAGGCCAGAGACCGAGGTCCAAGGTCCAGCTTCGGGGCTTCATTATCTGCCCCTGGACACATCACTTCTCCTCTTCGAGGAGGATAAGGATGGCAGTCCTCGCCTCGGGGAACTGTGAAGGTCAAATGAGGGATCGGGCTGGGAAGGTGTGTCATAAACTCAATAGTGCCATAAAGTTGCTTGGAATTCTTACGATCCAATGAGTTTTGACCATAGTGGCTGTTTAAAAGGGCTTAAAGGTGTTGGTTTGGCTCAGTGGGCTGGCCCTTGGACTGAAGGGGCCCGGGTTTGATTCTACTTAAGGGTGTGTACCTGGATTCCAGGCTGGATCCCTGACCCTGGTTTGGGTGCATGTGGGAGGCAACCAATAGATGTTTCTCTCTCTCTCCCCCCTCTCTAAAAATCAATGGAAAAACATTAACAACAACAACTAAAGAATAAATCTCATTAAATAAATAAATAAATAAATAAATAGGCTTAAAGGTGAGCAGAGCCAGTGTTTTCCACCCAAAATCTTTAAAAGGCTGGCTTTTGATAGAAGCTGATAAATAAAAACTGGATCAATGGGTCCCCTGCTTGTGATAAACTCATGGGGATTTGAGAGAATGGGCATAGGCTTTGCTGCTTGCCTACCCAGGATCCATGATCGACTCCCCCTGGTCCTAACAGGAGCCCTGTTTGGCTCAGGCATTCACCCAGTCCCCCCATTCAGCAGGTGACTCAGGACAAATTGACTCCACCCCCAGCTCCAGGGGTGGGCCTGATTGGTCAAAGGATAATCCCTCCCCTTGCCAGCGATTAGTTCCGCAGAGGGCTTGTGACCCCATTGGGACCACTGACACGTGGATCATGTGAAATGATGAAAGATCTCCTGGCACATAACAAAGTACCCTAGAAGGAGAGATTTTTCCTTTCCTTTCTGGGTGCCCCACCTTGATTTGTAGCAGCCATCTTACTGCCAGACTGGAGGGGGGAGGAGTGGAGAGAGGATGATGGTAGATGGTAGTAACACCACCGCCAAAGCCAACATGTATTGAGCACTTACCGGTTGCTAGGTACTGTCCTAAAATGTATCATATGCTTTAGCTCAGGGGGGTGGTCCAAACTATTTTGGTGGCCTGTGAACTAAGAATGGTCTTCACATTTTTAAATGAGGGAATAAAAATCCAAAATACAATAATATTTTATGACACATGAAAATAATCTGAAATTCACTTACCTGTTGTCTATGGTGCTTTCCTGCTACAACAGCACATCTGAATAGTTAGACAGGGGCTGCCAACTGCTTTGCGAAGAGCAAAACCTTGCTCTCTGGCCCTTTATAGAGAGGGTTTGCCCACCCTTGCTTTAGTGCTCACAACAGCCTTATAAATTAGTGTAGCATTATCATCCTGTTTCTCACAGAGGAGAAGACTGAGGCCCAGAGAAGCGAAGTCATTTATCCAAGGTCACACAGCTATTATGAGGTAGACCTGAGATTCACTCCCAAGCAGTCTGGCTCTGGAGCCAGCGCTCTTAACCACTTTGGGAAAGAACCTGGATCCCCGATGTCATAGTTGAGATACCGAGTCAGCCACCCCTAACCCTGCCTCACCTTGGGACTTCCAGGTGTCAGAGGTATCTGACATTACTGGCTGACCGAAGCCGTGACTGCCTTTCTGTTCTTTGCAGGTGAGAGCATCCCAGCTGAAGCCATGAGAGAGCACCTTAGAAAGGTGAAAACAGGAAGAAAAAATGAGTTATCACCTTCTTGGACCAACTGCTTTTTGTCCCTGCTCAGGAGAATAAAAGCTTTCTCTCTCCAGACACAGGTCTCCACAAGTTCTCCTTTTACAAGGGATTATGAAGGAAATCCTATTTTAGAATTGCTGCTGCTTTTGGCAATCCGCAATATTAGCCTGATGAGGAATTATGCTCACTAATAAAATATCGCAAGTTGGGTTGAGTCTAATTGTTGCAAATGCTAGTAGTAATAGCCTGTCGCCGGGACTATGGTGCCGGCGCATCCCTCGCTTGGCTACAGCCCATGTGGAAAATCAATTTCCTCTAAATGTTTGAAGAATGGCATAGAAAGACCTGATTTCTTTTCCCTCTGCTGGAGTCAATCTGGAGACAGCGAGCCTATAAAATGAATGAAAATAGCTAAGGTTGCAAGATGCAGGGAGGGACGCCAAGTAAGCAAAGCCCAATCCCAAGCTCTAAGTTCTAGCTCTTTTGTCCTAAAGCCAGAAACGATATATGCGTGTACCCCAAGTTGACGTACTCGTAAGAAGTCACAGAACAGAAAGGATTTGACTTCAACTCAGCAATTTTGCTTCTAGGAATCTCTCCCACAGAAAAACTCCCACAAGGATGCAAGAACATATGAGCAGGGTGTTCCTTGCAACCCGCTTAGTGAGGGTGAAAAATTGGAGGCGAGATAATTGTCTGACAAGAAGAGACTGGCCCTGGCAGAGTGGGTCAGTTGGTTGGAGCATCATCCCCTATACCAAAAAGATTGTGGGTTTGATTCCTGGTCAGAACACATGTCTAGGTTGAAGGTTCAATCCCTGGTTGGGGCATGTACAGAAGGCACCTGATCCATGTTTTTTTCTCTTTCTTCCTCTCTCGCCTTTCCTCTCTAAAAACTCAACAAACATAAACAAATAATAATAATTCAAAACACACACATACACACACACACAAATAAAAATCAACAAACATATCCTCAGGTGAGGATTAAAAAAATAAAAAAGGAGCCTGGTTAAATAAAGGATGATGCATCCATGCTCCATTGCCATGAAGAAAAAAGAGGTAAATCTGTATTCATAGGTAAAGATTTTTGTGATGTGGCCATGAGTGCAAAGAAAGCCAGCTGCAGATTAATGTACAGGGTGTCCCAAAAGTGTATACACACTTTGAATAATTATTCATTCCAATGGGTTAAATCTGAAAAGAAAGAAACATCATTTGAGCTATCTGCTGTTAAAGTGTATCTTTTTTTTGGGACACCTTGTATCTAAGTTCATTTTTATAAATGAATATTCCTTTGACAATGATATCCTATCTAATAAAAGAGTAATATGCAAATTGACTGTACCTCTGCTACACCCACAAGCCACACCCACCAGTCACACCCACCACCCCATCAGGAGGGAATATGCAAATAAACCCAACCAAGATGGCTGCAGCCACAGAGAGCAGGAGGGAGGCTTGGGTTTCCCTGGCAATGGAGGAAGCCAAGCTTTCCGCCTGCCCTTGCCGGCCCAGGCCTCCACTCAATGCTATAAAGTTTCAATTATATAAAATAAATAAAACCCAACAGAAATGGTGGCAGCCACGGAGCTGGAGAGAGCAGGAGGCTAGGGTTGCCTGCAGTGATGGAGGAAGCCAAGCTTCTGCAGCCCTGGCCTGCTTTGGTCTCTGCTTAAGGCTACAAAATTTCAATTACAGAAGATAAATAAATCCCAACAGAAATGGCTGTGGCCATAGAGCGAGCAGGAGACTTGGCTCTGCTCCAGGCTACAAAGTTTCAATTGTAGAAGATAAATAAATCCCAGATCCCAGGGCCTCTGCTTGGGTCGCTGGGGGGTGTGACCGGCCTGCAAACCACTACAGGCCCCTCACCCAGGCCACTCCACACCCCAAGGGAACCCCCACCCTGATCCGGGACACCCTTCAGGGCAAACCAGCTGGCCCCCACCCGTGCACCAGGCCTCTATCCTATCTAATAAAAGAGAAATATGCAGATTGACCATCACTCCAACACACAAGATGGCTGCCCCCATGTGGTCAAAGATCCTGCCCCATGTGGACACAAGATGGCTACCACAAGATAGCCAGCAGGGGAAGGCAGTTGGGAGGAAACAGGCCTGCAAGGGAGGGCAGTTGTGGGTGATCAGGCCAGCAGGGGAGGGCAGTTGGGAGGGACCAGGCCTGCAAGGGAGGGCAGTTGGGGGCGATCAAGCCTGTTGGGGAGGGTAGTTAGGGGTGACCTGGCCGGCAGAGGAGGGAAGTTGGGGTGACTGGGTCTCCAAGGAAGGGCAGTTGGGGGGGACCCAGGCCTACAGGGGAAGGGCTGTTGGGGGGGACCCAGGCCTACAGGTGAGAGCAGTTGGGGGGTACCAGGCTTGCAGGGGAGGGAAGTTAGGGGTGACCAAGCCTGCAGGGGAGGGCAGTTAGGGGCAAACATGCTGGCAGGGGAGCAGTTAGGCATCAATCAGGCTGGCAGGGGAGTGGTTAGGGGGTGATCAGGCAGAAGCGGTTTGGGGCAATCAGGAAGGCAAACAGGCGAGCAGTTGGGAGCCAGCAGTCCTGGATTGTCCACTGGGATCGGGCCTAAATGGGCAGTTGGACATCCCTTGAGGGATCCAAGATTAGAGAGGGTGCAGGCTGGGCTGAGGGACATCCCCCCCGTGTATGAATTTTGTGCACTGGGCCTCTAGTTGGTATATAAATAGAGAAGGGTCTGAAAGAATATACACCAAGTTGTAGACGGTGGTGGCTAAACTAGGGATGAGGATGGTGCAGGTGACAGGGAAGAAGGAAGGAGAGAGGGAGGAAGGAAGGAGGGAGGGAGGAGGGAGAAAGAGAGAGAGATTTGTTTTATTTATTTATTTATTTATGTATTTACTCACCCAAGGTTATTTTTTCCATTGATATTTAGAGAGAGTGGAAGGGAGGGGGAGGAGGGGTAGAGAGAGAAACATCAAAGTGAGAGAGACACATTGATTGGGTTGCTTCCACAGGAGCTTAGCCCAGATCAGGGCCAGGGATCAAGCCTACATGCCCTTGACCGGAATCAAACCCATGACCCTTCAGTCTGCAGGCCGACATGCTAACCATTGAGCAACTGGCTAGGGCTGTTTCACTTATTCATGTGTTCATTGGTTTGCTTCTTGTATATGCTCAGACTGGAGATCGAATCCACAACCTTGGTGCAGCAGGATTATGCTCTAACCAACTGAGCTACCTCGCCAGGGCCTGGGAAGGGCTGCATTTTAAATGGTGATCCGCATAAGCCCCACTGAGAAGGTGACATTTGAACAAAGGCATGTGGTTACGTGGGAGGAAGAGGAACAGGTCGTGCAAAGGCCCTGAGGCCAGAATGTCCTGCCAGGTTCCCAGAAAGACAAGGAGACCAGTGTGTCTGGACCAGGGTGCACGCGAGGGAGAACAGAGCAGCTGATTTTGTGGGCCATGGTGAGGTCGTTAGGTTTAAGTCTGAGAGGAATAAGGAACCCGCCTAGGCTTTTGACCTGAGCTGACTTCCATTTCCAAAGCATCATTCAATCTGCTGTGTTGAAAATAGACCCCAGACAGACAAGAGCAATGGCAGGGAGGCCAATTAGAAGCATACTGCAGCGATCCAGGTGAGGGGAGACGGGGCTGGGGCCACGGTGGCAGCATGGAGGTGGTGAGAAATGTTTGGGTTCTGAATACATTCTGAAGGTGGAGCCAACACAATTTCCTGTTGGGAGGATTAAATAAGATAATGCAGGCGAAGCTCTTATCACAGAGCTGCATGTAGTTAGTACAAAATAATGGCAGCCACGATTATTATCAAGGTGGGTATAGTGTGTTCCCCTGCAGGGGCTGATCAGCAGCTGAAAAGCAAGTGAGCGAGAGGAAAGCTATTAAGGTTCCCGTGTGATTTGCAGTGAGTTATAAGGCCACCAAAGGTAACGAGGCTTTAGCACAATGGAGACCGGGGCTTCTGGGCCTTCCGGAGAGCTGAGAAGCATTGCGGGCTAACTCTACTAAGTTAGACCAAAAGAGATTTTAGGGCCAAGTTTTTGTTTTGTTTTGAATAACTCTTTATTATTGAAAGTATTACATAGGTCCCCCTTTTCCTCCCTCGACCCCCTCCTGCCCCAGACCCTCACTGCCCCATATATGCACGGCCTCATCTGTGTCCAAGAGGGCCAAATTTTTGTTAAATTAATTGCAAAAGCTTCTTTCTCATATTCTCATAGTGTATGCAAAGCAACCTCAGTTGGGAAAACATTTGTTTCTAGGTTCCCTTGGGAAATATTTACTGGTGATATTATCTCAGCCCCGATATTTATTTATTATTTTTATAAATGTTTTTATTGATTTTTTGAGGGGAAGAGAGAGAGAGAGATCGATCTGAGAGAGAAACATCGATCGGGTACCTCTTGCATGCTCCCCACTGGGGATGGAGCCCACAACCCAGGCACATGCCCTGACTAAAATGAAACCAGCAACCTCTTGGTGCATAGGATGACACCCAACAAACCGAGCCACACCGGCCAGGGCCTCAGCCCCGATATTTATTTGGGGGGTTCTCGATGGAACGGCTAACTCCAGCAGAATTCCTTTCAGGAAGAAGAACCAATCGCCAAGAGACAATTAGATTCCTTCTCAACTCCTCTTCGTTCTCTTTGCTCCAAATTCCAGAGAGGAGACAAGAGGTCGCTTCTGAGGCTAAAAGAGATGCGTTTTTCCAGGGGAATGCCAATGCGGCTCCTCCTGCCTGCCTCCGACAGCCCTCTGCCAACCCCTTCCCATCGGACATCTGGCCCCAGCAGGGAGAAACGGGGGCCAAGGCACTGATCCGGGCTTTGACGTCCGCAAAGGAAGGCTGCCTTCATTCATCACTAGTGCAAATTACCGCCCTCCCACCCTTCTCTCTCCTCCTTCTGTCACCTGGGTTTCTAGAGCTGCCAGAGGCCTAGCTTTCCTTTTGTTTTCATTTAGCTCTGGATTAAGGTGTGGTTTTTTTGTACAGTTAATTAGGAGATAATAATGCCGGTGTGCTTATTGTTAATTGTTTGTATCTGTACTTGATACCTACAAGTCTCCTAAGGTCTCAAGAGCGAATATTTGGCTTGTCACATATATTAGTCATTGTAATTAATTGAGCCCATCCACATTTACTGGTGCTCTGGGTAGAGTTAGAGGAACAGTGGCAAATATGACAGTCTCCCCTGCCTTGCACTTATTCCTAGAAAGAGAACTTTGGAGGATCAAATCCTTCCTGTGACATTTACTCTACCTGACCAGCTTCTTTTCCCATTCCTCCTAAGAGGGTCTTCTCTGTAGGACCCTCCATATCCTCTCTCTCTCTCTCTCTCTCTCTCTCTCTCTCTCTCTCTCTCTCTCTCTGCTCCCTGTTAATTACCTTTGTACCACTGGGCCCAGTGGCATTGTTGGTGGGGCCTAGGGCAAAATAAAAACGTGAATCCCCTCATTCAAGATTTAAGACTCTCGCCCTAGTCGGTTTGGCTCAGTGGATAGAGCATTGGTCCAGGTTTGATTTTGGTCAAGGCTGTGTAGCTGGGTTGCAGGGTCAATCCCCGGGCCCAGTTGGGGCATGTGTGGGAGACAACCAATCGATGGGTCTCTCTCATGTTTCTCACTCTGTGTTTCTCCCATTCCTTTCTACTCCCTCTAAAAACCAATGGGAAAATATCCTTATTATTATGCTTTTAAACTCTCTTCTTTTTTCTTTTGGTTAATCCTCTCCTGACCTCCGACCACAGAGGCCGCATGCCCAGAAAGCCAGCTCTGCGTGCCTTTGATCACCTCCTCCCTTTCTCCGAAAGGCGTCTTTCCCACCAGGATGTCCCCAGCCGCCCCCCCCCCCAACTCCACAGACAGAACACTGTGTGGCACTCAAGAGGGGCTCAAGACACGAGCCAAAGGATTTTCCAAGCACAAGCTTGAAAATTGCCAAGTGTAACCATGCAACTTCCTTGCTTAGAATCTGGTGAATGGAACAGAGGGAACTCTCTGGAGGAACAGAAATGTTCTATCTTGATGCGGGGGGGGGGGGGGGGGGGGCATAGTCACATAGGGGTAAACATTTGTCAACACTCACCAAACTGTAGGCGTTAGACACCGTGTATGACCACACATCAGTAAAGCATGGCATGCCTGAAAAACCCTCCACACACCCTCAGGATAACATCTCTCCCTTGTCACATGTCACACAAGGTCCTTTCCCAGAGCCCCACTCTTAGTCTTCCAGTCTCACCTCCAGCACTTCTGTGGCTCCCTATTTCCAGCCCTGCTGGCTGCCAGCATGGCCCATACCCTCCTGCACCTCACTCAACTGCTCTCTGGCCCAGGAGTGAAAAATCATATACCTAACAACCAGTACAGCATCACAGCACCAACCAAGGAGGACTGAGGGGCTGGAGTGGAGCCCAGCCCTGGAGCTTCCTGCTGGCCCAGGTGTTAACCTTTTAGTCTCTGCATCCTGGGGAAGTGGACAGAATCCCAGGTGAGAGAGGGTGGGGAGAGCCCATTGGTGGGTCCTTGGAGATTAACCAATCAATGTGGGGGTAATCTATATATATAAAAGCCAAATGATTGGAATGACGGCATGACCGGAATGACCAGAATGACTGGTCGCTATGATGCACACTGTGGTGGCCAACCAGCCTGATCGGGGGCCCCGATTGACCCCCCCCCAACCATCCATGGTCCCTCTCCCCCAAGCCTGGCTCCCGGTCACCCCCCAACCACCCACAGCCCTTCCCTCTGGCTGCAGGCCCTCCCCCTGGCCAGCCCCATCTTGATGCTTGCCCCCCCACACACACACACACACACATCCCTTCTCCCCTGCTGGCCCGGCCCAATTTGCCCCCATTGGGGTGGGCTGGCCGGACCCCACCCATGCACATATTCGTGCACCGGGCCTCTAGTCAAATATATACCCAGCATGGCCACAGTAGTACATGCCTGCTGAACCCACTGCCTAAAATGCAGGCCAGCCCTTCCTTGTCTGAGTGACATCTCCCTCCTCCACCTTCAAATCTCAATCCCAGGACCTATTCCTTAATGTTCTCTTCTCTCCTGGTCTCCCTTTTCGTATCTCTATAATAGCATTTGCCACGGTGTCCTAGATTAGCTGATACACCTTCCCATCTTCTCTGTCTCGTTAAGGTAGAGATATGACTTCCTGTACTAAGTCCAGCAAAGAGCTTGGTGCACACCTAAAAGGGAAGGGATTTTCTTGTTGGCGTCCCACATGTGGTACAGACACAGATGGATATGCGTGCATGGACGGGTGGATGGCTGGATGGCTGGATGGCTGGATGAATGGATGAATGAATGAATGAATGTGTGAACAAGTAAATTAGTGCATTTCCCCTTTCCCTTATCTAACAGATGATGCAGATTCTTGGGACGTGGGTTTAGAGAGACAATGTTAGAGCAGAGATCTTGGACTCTGGACTCAGGCAGCCTGGGAAGATCTGAGCACTTGGCGGTCAGCATATCCGGGCAAGTGACTTGACTTCCCTGAGAGTCAGATCTGACTTCACAGGGTTGTTGAGAAGCTCAAACGAGACAATACTTAGCCATCGGTGGCTCCAACTGAAAAAGAAATGGATCTTGTTCACCAGGAAGCCCGAATGAGTAGAGCCCTGTGGTCACGAGACAGCAGGACAGGAAGTCACTTGCCATTCACGGCCTTTCACCATCTACTGGGTCTCCTGGGCCAGATGATTGCACAACAAAAGTGAAAACTTCCCTGCAATAATATAACCATTGGCAGATGTTACTAAACTGAAATCCGGAAGACAATAAAAATGGGCATTTTTTTTTTTTACTTGCCTCCAACTTCCTGTTTCTCTGCTGGAATTCCAGTCGAGAGAGAGAGCGAGAGAGAGAGAGAGTGAGAGCGAGAGCGAGAGAGAGAGAACAGGCAGGGGGGTTGGTCTCCTAGAGAAACTCACTTGGTGATTGCCTTCCCGATCAAAATGCCTACTTTTCAGCCTTTCTGAAAAGTCTTGGCTATTCTTGCACAGAAATGGTCCCCTCGCCCCCACACCTCCACTCCTTCTAAAAACCATGGCCTCCCAACGAAATCCTAAATTTCCAAGGAATATCAGTTTGGCATCCTGCCTATGAACTAGAGCCCCAGAGTCAGACACCCTGGGCTCCAATCCCACCCTCACCAGTTCCTGGCTGTGAGGCCTTGCACAAGGCTTTAAGCTCTCACATTTCACTTTCCTGCCTTGTCCGTCAATGACAAAATAGTGTCTGCATCTCAGAGTATCTGCAGGGACTAAATCACGTGACGGAGTGGCAGAAATGCTGGTTGTTATTACACGCATTGTTCTAAGAAGAGGATAGGCGATGGCAGAAATACTTTTAGATTTTATAAGGAGCCCGGCAGCCTTACCTGCAAATCAGAAAGAATTTCATTGGTAAGTCACCAGGCCCCCTGAGGAAAGATCTAGAGTCAAATTGCTGGACGTAATGACGTCAAGGATCTCATCGAGATGAGGTCACCCTGGATTGCAGTGGGACCTAAGTCCAATATAAGTGTCCTTACAAGAGAGGAGAAGGGGAGACCACCGGCACATGGCAGGGCCACGTGAAGTCAGAGGCAGAGACTGGAGGGCTGCAACCACAAGCCGAGGAAGCTGGCGGCCACCAGAAGCCAGAGGAGACAAGGAAGGAGACAAGGAAGGAGCCCCCCCACCCCCAGAGCCTTCGGAGGGAGCACAGCCCTTGATTTCAGCCAGGTCTCCAGGACTGTGTGAGAATACATTTCTGGGTTTTTGTAAGCCCCCCAACTTGTGACCATTTGGTACAGCCACCCCAGAAAACGAACATATCCCATGGCATCTTCAATGGGGAATGCGACCACTTGCCTCCACGGGATAGTTCTGAGGATGAAGAAGTTGATTCGGCAGGTTTCCTGCCTTAAACTGTTTTGGTAGAAGCCAGCAAGGGGCCTATACCACCTGATTGTTAAGAGCAGACTGACTTGGGTTCAAATCCCAGCCTCCTTTGTAAGAGCTGTGCAATCTTGGACAAGTGACTCAACCTCTCTGAACTTCAGGTTCTTCATCTATAAAGTAGGAGTAGCAATACGCCTATGTCCTGAGATAATGGGATGATTCAGAAGATATGTCTGATGGGCCTGGTATGCAGAAAATGCTTGGTGAACGGCTGCCGGAATTTGTTCAGGGCAAATCCATCTAGCTTCGCAGACCTGTGGCAAGATGCCCATGCAGTTATGGAGTGGCCTGTGGTTGTGGGGGATCCACAAAGCTCAATGGCTGGCTAGCACTGCTCTTTTCCTTCTGAAGGAAAGTCCTGGCTGTCTCGAGGTGCCTTGTGAAATAGCCAGGCATTCCGGGCAGCAGCTCCATTGTTCCTTGCTGATGCCAACGGTGATAGAAAGCTGTGCAAGGCAGCCCCCAGGCGTCGCCCCGTGTCTACCACGAACCTTCTCCAGGCAGGGACTTCTCACCAGGCCGTGTGGCTCCATGGCCGGTCCTGCTCCTCTTCCCCTGTGTGTCTGTGTTCAGAAGGCTCCACCGCCCATGACCCTCCTACTTACCGCCTAGACGGGGCACATCCTTTCCACTCTGTTAAAGGACACTTTTCCAATGAGACCGGATCATGTTTCAAACTGCATCGCCAAGGTATCAGGAGCCAGTAAAAGGGGGCATTTAACACCGTATTTATTTTGACTGGCAAAACAGGTCACGGCTGTAAAAGAAACAGCTCTTGAGAGCGAGGGAGGCAGCCTCGCCGACTCTGGGCTCACTCTTTTCTACCCACACACACGCTGTTTAAAGCATTCCAGGGCTGCTGCCAACTTTCCTGGCAGAGCTCTTATTTCTTTACATGTATGTTGCATTCCATCTGTTTAATGTGCGCTCTGTGCCATTCGTGGACTTTGGCAGGGCCTGGCGAGGTGGCATGGCATGCTCAGGCTTGTTCTAAGCAAAACAGGGCAGGAGGTAGAGGGGGGCTGGAGGCCCGAGCAGGAGTCCTGTTTCGCTTTGGCTCAGGGGGGCCTGGAGTTGCAGAGATCAGAGGGCCATCGCTTGGCAGTTTTTCTCCAGATGCGGCTGAATCCCATGCATGCCACTCCTGTGGTTCACCCTACACGAGGGTGCCGGTGGGTGAGGCGGTACTGTTTCTGATACACGGCCAGAAAGAGAAAAGGGATGGAGAAAGGTAACAGAGGGGAAATCCACTCCCCCTCATGACTCTGGGCTTTCCCTGGAATCATTCTGAGGCCTTGAAGGCCCAAAAAATGCCAACATTCAGATCCGATCGATAGCTCCCAGGCCTCCAGAAAACGGAACTGAAGCTTGATGCTATGCTCAAGAACCACCCAATGCTTGCTGGGAGAAGCTGAGGCGACCTGCTGCGCTTGGAATCTTGTTTCACCCACTTGGAAGGCGGGAAAGCTGGTTTCTACACCCCAAAACCTCTGGTGAGATCCAGTTTAAAAATGGAAAGGTACCAGTCTGGTGGGGGAGAAAGAAAGCCCTCGATGCCCTGCCTGGTTTTGCTCAACGGTGAGAGTGTCGGCCTTCGGAGCGAAGGGCTGCAGGTTGATCTCAGTCAAGGGCACATACCTTGGTTGCAGGCTCAATCCTTGCCGGGGCGCGTGCAGGAGGCAACCAATCCATGTGGGTCTCTCACATCGATGTTTCTCTCTCTCTGCCTCTCCCCCTCCCTTCCACTCTGAAAATCAATGGGAAAAATATCCGTGGGTGAGGATTAACAAAAAACCAAAACACACACACACACACACACACAAACCAAACCCTCTAGACTCTATTGTTGGGTGTCGGGTGGCCCAAACCTCTGCATGGCTTGATTCGAATGTTCGCTTTTCCTCTGGTTCCTATTGAGCAGAGCTCTTTGAAATGAGGAAATGGAACACTCCCGGCAGAGGAAGGAAGATGCCAGGGTTAAAAAGTGCATAAGCGTTCTCATAGGAGGAAAAAGTCTGCAGCCACATTTTCTCTTTGTCCCGTCCAGCCAGGAGTGTGAACAGAATCCCCCCGTTAAGAAGTGGAATCACTCACCTGAATGGGGAGAGATGACAGGGCACAGGGAAAAACAAGCTCCGGGCTCCTAATGAGAAACAGCCCATGTGGGGTAAAGCTAGCGCGCATTGTGTAATCGGGGTTGGCCGGCTGCGAGGGGCGGGGAGGGGGCCGAGGAAGGGCCCAGCAGGAACATGTTTCAGATGGGACTCGAGGTCCTGGAGCCCATCCTGACCCTCTGGGTTGGAATTTCTGACTCTCTTCTCCGCCTTGACTCAGAATAGGAAACCGTATCCTGACCGCGTGCTGCTTTTTATAGAATTAAACTTTCTTGCCAACTTCCTCCAGAGATCATCCCTCATCGGCTCTAAACAATACGCCAATCAGCAGCTGGAAGTGAGGGGAGTGCTGACCTGTGTGGCCCAAACACAGTGCAGGCCCAGAGCACAAGACAGACAGCGGGGCCGGCGTCTGGCGCGGGTACCCGGCCTGGTAAGTACGACGTGTTCATACAGGTTGGGAAACCGTCTGGCTCATCTTTGTACTTTCTCTCTCCCACTTCTAACTTGGATCTCATCGTTTGGCGGTGACGCTGGCCAAGTTCACGTTTGCCAGTTACCGGGTGGATAATGGATGGTTTGTGAGATTAGTAATATGCGAAGGATGAGGAGTGGGGCAGCCAAGTGCATCCCGTCTGTGCAATCAAATGACTTCCCTTGATCCCCACACAGCCCAAGAGACTAGCCCCGTGTGGACAGAAATCAACAAGGACGAGGACAGAATGACTTCATGGCCATTCATCCTGTCACCATCTTTGCACTGGTAACAACCCCCACTCCCACCCCCGCCCGTGAGCCCCCTTACCCTGGCAGTCAGTTAGCAGGGGTCATTTCTTGTGTGTAAGGTATCCAGGAGCTTGGAAGCCCAGAGGGGACATTAATAGGATGCAAAGTGCTTAGCAGTTCCTCATTGAAGCTGGGTTTTGTTTTCAATGCTTCGAGGACAGGAACAGTGCAGTTGGAAGCTGCTTGTAATTGGGAGCCGTCTCCTGCCAGGTCCTAGCAGCTTTAAGGGATATCCAGTTTTAGGTTTACAGTACTACATTCTGGCTCGTTGAAATCGCATCTAAACGTTGCCAGAATGTGTCATAAACTACAAAATCTGTACAAAAATATACCGACATGATGGTTCCGCAGCCTTAAGTCAGAGGGGTTGGGAGCAGCGTGTCCCAGAAGCATTGATCTTGCGCCGTCTCACCACGGATGTGCACTTGACCGGAATCGAACCCGCGACCCTTCAGTCCACAGGCCGATGCCCTATCCACTGAGCCAAACCAGCTAGGGCTGAGGCCATGTTTCCTTCTAGGCTATCACCCCATTGCCTAGCACAGTGCTCTTTATACGGCAGACCGTCAGTATGTATTTGAATAAATGAATGAACGAAAAGAAATAGGAATGAACATGAACTCCCAAATCCTGCTTGGCTGGGGGGTGAACAGAATTGCATTCACACAACCTCCAACCTTCTCTGCCCCACTCTCTCCCTCAAAAAAAAAAGTCAAACGTTTGGATCAGTTGTCATCCATGGCACAATTCTTCTAAATGGAGCATTTTCCAAAAGTAAATGTCCTTTTGGGGGGAAAAATGCAAAGAAAGATTCTTACTTGAGATCTTTTTTAAAAATGTCTCCAATGACTGAAATCCTCCTACTGTAAATACCCAGAGGATTGCATTTGCTTAAACAAAATTAAAAAAAAAAACACAAAAAACACTGCTGTTTTTAGTCTTAAGTGTAGAAAGTACTTGAAAATCATATCCCCCCCTTTTTTTTCATCTGACTGAGCAAATTATAAAATGGTAGAATTAATTTTGGTTCTAGATTGTGTTTCTAAGACTCCACCTCAGACTGAGGCCTCATGAATAAAGTAGCATCAGGGACTTATATTTTAAGAATCCCTGTCATAGTAACACCAGGAAATAAGGTGAATTCATTCAATTTTCTTGTCTCTGCAGGCTCAGAGAATCATTTTCAAACCAAATTGCTGTGTAGAAAACAAAGCCTTCTCCTTCTTTTCTTCCAAACACTTGGGCAAGTGGGATTTGGAGCACTGAAGAAGTTTCTGGAAAAGAATATGGTGATGGTGATGACATCCCCAGGTTCTTCTAAGTGTATCCTTCTTTACCTAGTAGAGGCAGAAAATCTTTCCTACCTTGTATGCCTGTGCTGCCATCAATTGATAGTGTCTGCATGCATGGTTTATGGAAAAGTGTGCTGCGATCGATTGGTAATGTCTGCCACAGGCAGAGGTGTAGAGAGTGGTGGAACAGCTGTGTGTTTGCCATTCCTGGATCCTCATATGTTTTTCCCTTTTAACACAGGTGTCCCAGGCAAAAAGAGAGTGTCCAGGAGAAGGCATAACATGTCTGACTCCATCATACAGACACACCAAGTCAGCACTTCAACTCAAGAGACCTCCCAAAACAGACAAGACACAGAAACACACTGTTGGAAGAAATTTCCCTTCCTTCTGTGGACATACTGGAATAGGATACTATCCGTGTGACTCCTTCTCAGGGTGAGTATGGCCAGGCCAGGCCATTAACACCCATCCAGTCACCTGACATTGTACGTTGTCACTGTGACATCATATCTACTGAAACAACACATCCTCCTTCCTTAGAATAAAAAGACCTTTTCACATTTTCTTATTAAGTCTGAATAGGAATCATATTCAGCATTAGTCAGTTGGCTTGCTCTCCACAATATTTAAATGAAGGGAAACAAAAAAATATATATATAGAAAAAGACCAGTTTAGGATCTTCAAGACGCTGATGAATAAGTAATGATGGGGGAAAAGCAACAGTGACCATAAGAAAAAAGAAACAACTCAAAGTGAAAAAAAATCCACAAAGAGACTCTTAACATTCAATATTCGTCTTTATTTCAAAAATAAGGAGAGGGATGGTTAAAGAGATGAATTCACATTTGAATAGAGTCCAAATGACTTAAGAGTTATTTGTATTCTAATTTTTCAGATGGACAAGGAGGGATACCACAGTTATGTGGTACATTAGGGGTCAAAATGAAATGGGAATACTTCTTTCATTTAAAAGCAATTTTCTTGCCTTTGCGGTCCCTGAGAGTTTCCCAGCTTGTGAGCGACAACCAGCCCCCTCCTCCTTGGGCTCCTATTTCAGATCCAACCTGTTTAGGAGAGGGGAGAGAATGGAGTTTGTAGTTATGAGAGCTCCCTTTTTAAAAATCATGTGGCTACAAGGGAGGGCTTTCCACATAGAGCTGAGAGGTCAGTGGTTTTGAATCTGAATTAGCAAGTTTGGGTAATAGTGGGATGGCAGAATCACACCTGAATTGGATGCTGGTTTTGGAACCTCCCCCTCAGGGAAGATACCACCATGAGACCCATCACTGCTGAGTGGGGCAAAACAGGAAGTGCCAGCTTGGAAAGACAAGAAGCAGGTGGCTGAGTTCTCCTCCACCGCATCTCAAAAATAGAGCATATGGGGTGGCCCCATCAAGCAAAATTTAACTTTAGACCCAGCAACCATTTATTGAGGACCTACTATGTGCCAGGTCCTATGCTAAGAGCTCTCACATAGGGCATCTCATTAAACCCCAGTGATAAGCAGGAACATCCTAGCAGATTCCGCCCCTCTCCCCTTCCTAAGTGTGGATTTGATAGTTACCAGCACAGGGTTTCTCAGTCTCAGCACTATTGGCATTTAGGCGGGATAATTATTTGTTGTTGGGAACTGTCCTGTGCATTGTAGGATGTTTAAGCAGCATCCCTGGCCTCCACCCACTAGATGTCAATAGCATATCCCACCCTAGTTACAACAACCAAAAAACGTCTCTAGACATCGCCAACTGTCCCCTAGAAGGGCAAACTTATCCCCAGTTGAGACCCTCTTCCTTTGAGACGGAATGGGTTGAATGCCCAGGCAGCCACAGGTAAACATGCCTTCTGTTCCCTCCTACGGTCTGACTCAGTGGTGCTCAGACCTGAGTGGTCCATACACAATACCATGTATACTCTGCTTGACGGGCAGGAATTTTCAAGGGGAAGTTGATTCCATCCATGTTTGCCTTACGCGCTGGCATGAGAACCAACTCCTCTCTTAAGTTTAACTGCACAGGCCCCTGGGCAGCCCTGCGGTGGTCACAAAGGCCTTCCCAGCACAGAATCTGTGTCGCCCAGACTTCTTCCGTGAAGCCGGTGATGCTGACCGCCAGTTCTGAACACAGGGCCTGGCGTCGGGCCCCCTCACTGCATCCTCACGCCAACACTGGGAGGTAGGCACTCTGCATGCCCTGTTTTGAGAGGAGACACTGAGGATCACCCAGGTTAAAAAACTTGCCGCCAACCACACAGCCAGTCAATGGTGGGACCCATTAGACACCAAGCTGTCTTGCTTTTCAATAGAAAATACGCACAGTGAACACTCAATAACTATTAGGAACTGTTTACTAGTGGGAAACAAATCTGTCTAATTTGATCATGAACTGTTATTCAAAATTGTTTCCCTGAATCAAACAAGACTGATGGAATTGGCCAATCCTCCCAACACCACGGCTAGCGAGGATGCAGATATTCAGGAAGTATATGTAATATACCCCAAAGTGTGTTTCTCTTCCAAAACACAAAACAGAAGCTACCCAAACGTCATTAACTGTCAAAACAAGTCAGATCATGTCATTTGAAGCTTCAAAGAAGACTGGAGTGTTGGCAGGTCCTAAAAATAATCACAATCTTACTTGCCACATCCCAGTATCATTACGCATTTGCTACTGCATACATGGGTGGGTGCTTCTTGAGGTCAGGGACTGCGTTACTCATCATCACTAGAACCTACTCCATTGAATTAGTGGGTAAGACACGAATGCACTTCCTAGAACCTAACACTTAGGCACACTTTGTCTCCATGCTCAGTAACTGTGCGTGGTCTATATTGTTTATATCCTTTCTCATAGGAAGAGACTGAAGCTGAAGAAGATAAAGTGAATGGCCCAAGGTCATCCCTTGGTAAACTCTGGGTCCAGGCTGCCAACTCAGATCTCATGCTTTGAGCCCCAGATCTCATGCTTTTCACCCTAAGGACTTTCAAGGTAAAGATGGGTTGGGAACCTCAAGTGCTAGATTTGGCCTTGATGTCTAACATTTCTGAACTCTCTTACTGCTAAGCAAATTAAATATAGGAATATTGCATCCCATAAGCCTTCATTGCACAAGGATTCAGCCACCTATGCTGGGGAGAAAGAGGACCAGTGTGATGAGTATAGGTAGCTCCCATAGCAGGCTACGGGATGTGTGCATGTCCAGGGTGAGTTTTGGGTGGGACCTGAGGTTGGCTATACCTTGTCAGGCTCAGCAATCACTAACCTCTCCTCATACGTGGCCTTGGCTGCCCTGAGTGGCAGTCCAGTGTTTATAAATGTTTTTAAAGAGTTTAAGGACCGTCATTTTTCATACAATCTGTCCCCTAAATACAAGAAACACACTTCATTGGTTCTCAAACAAAGAATAATGTGGGATTCTGGCTGATCAGAACCTAATGTATTGAGAGATGGTCTATGATGACCAATGTGGCTGCTTTCTAAGGGATTTTTGAGGGATATATGTGACTATCACCAAATATGCTGATTTTTGATCCCAAGATATACCTAAGAATTATTGGGAAAACATCAAAACCAGACCTTTATTTATGAAGTCATAAATTAAAATAAGAAAGAAAAACAACTTTGACTTTTTTTTTGGAGTGCTAGGCATGGTTCTATGAAATTGATCTATATTATTTCATTTAATCATCATAACTTGCCTATGTGGTAACTTGCCCAAGGACATAACTAGGGAGTGGTAGAACTAGGAGCTAAACCCAGGTAGATGGGGCCCCTCTACACTAAACCACATTCTTTCTTTTTAAAATATATTTTATTGATTTTTTACAGAGAGGAAGGGAGAGAGATAGTTAGAAACATCAATGAGAGAGAAACATCGATCAGCTGCCTCCTGCACACCCCTTACTGGGGATGTGCCTGCAACCAGGGTACATGCCCTTGACTGGAATCAAACCTGGGACCTTTCAGTCCGCAGGCTAACGCTCTATCCACTGAGCCAAACCAGTTAGGGCTAAACCACATTCTTATCTCCCCAGCCAGATGGGAATCCTCAGGAGACTTGGAGTAGAGGTCCTCATCCTTCCATCTCCCCAGACCTGTCCCTGTCCTGTTACCACTGGGAAGTCAACAAAGACTTGTTTTGATATGACTCAACCTCTTAGATTGTTGACAGTCCTTTACAATTTTTTGACAAGGGAAAAAGGAACAGTTCAACATTTCGAGGCAATCTATGGCTTGGTAAACACACCGAAAGGAGTGGGAACAGGGTGGTAACGTGAAATAGACATGGCTTCACCGTTATCTGCAGAGGGTGTTAGACTGCATAATGGTGGCCGGTCACTCTCCATGGAAAACACAACCTCTGTGCAATGTTTTGTTTGTGTTATTGTTTGTTCGTGTGGAAAGATCACAAACGAAAAGTTAAATATTATAGTGAGAACTCTATTAATTGAGCCAGGCATTGAATGCAGGCCTGTGTTTGTCCCAACTCTGAAAAATGCTTTGTGAAGCCCAATTCTTTCAGGCACGTCAGCAGGGGAAGGGCTTAGCCTCCTCAAGACCATTGTTTTCCAGCAAGCTGACAACCACTTTGCACTCTGCCAGGGTTCCTTTAATGAGCTCATTCCAAAGGGCTCTGTGTCCTCTGCAGCCAGTCCTGGAGGAGCTCTGCTTAGGCAACACTGAAGGAGTCCTTAGCACCTGAAATACCAGAAACACTGTAAACTCTTAAAACGCATAACGCGATGAATGTATCTGCCAACCTCAGACTGATCTTCTGTAACCAGCAGGTCTTTTTCGGTGCCAAGCAACAGAGAAATGACTTAGATTCGCTGAAACAGAAAAGAGTACTTGCTAGTGTTCAGCATGGCTGAATCCCTATGCTTAAAGGACATCAGCGGGATTCTGACTTTGTCCATTTCCTTTTTTTTTTTTTTGCCTTGGTGTTCACTCCCTTCTCAAGCAGGCTTTCCCTAAAAGGTGTTAAAACTGTTCCTGGCACTTTCAGTCTTACATTCTACCAGCTTAGCATCCCAGTCTAAAGAGAGGACCTATTTTTGAGTAGTTCCAGCAAAAATATCCCAGGGCTGTCTCTGATTGGCCCAGCTTGGGTCACATGCTCATCCTTGAGCCAATCCCAGTGGCCAGAGCAATGCAGCACTCTCATTAGTCAGGTCTGAGTCACGCCTATCTTTAAAACTCAGATGTGAGCAGGCCCACTTGAACCACAAGGATCAAGAGGGAGGAGCATTTCCCCAGAGAACTATCCAGATTCTGATGCCAGACAATGGGGACAGGGAGGAAGGGGTGGTGGATGCTGAACAGGCAAAGCCAATCGAAGTCCTTGGAACCTTCTATCTGAATTATCTCCAACAAGTAAAGTGTTACTAAGCAGAGGAACTTCATGTGGTTTACAAGCATAATTTAGAAATTTGCTTAGATATCTGAGGTTTAAAACATGGCCTGTTTTGGCTACAACATTTTGGAAATATTTTCTGCAAATTGCACTCACTCACATGGCTTGAAGCTTTGAGACCTTCCTTCCTTCCTTCCTTCCTTTCTTCCTTCCTTCCTTCCTTCCTTCCTTCCTTCCTTCCTTCCTTCCTTCCTTCCTTCCTTCCTATCTTTCTTTTCTCTCTCTTTCTCTCTCTCTTTTTTTATTCTTGGAACAAGTCCTTAAGAAAAAGAGGAACAGAAATGCCACAGAATGATTTGAAACAGACGACTCTGGGAGCAGTGGAGATGGCAAATTAGCACAGTTGAGATTCCTTCTGTCCTGATGACATTTCTTAGGTCTCTCCTTTTTGTATGTTAATGATGGTGTTCCTAATTACAAAAGCAATACCTGCCCAGTTCAGAAAGAACTGAATGCATGCGAAAGTACTACACACACACTCACACACGCATGCACGTGCACACGTGCACACACACACACTATAGCCCACTATTTTAGTTAGAAATATCTATTTAATAAGGACCATGCCCTAGGTCTTGTCCAGGCACTATCCTCGCCCCATTTCACAAATGAGGAAGCTGAGGTTTATAGCATCCAAGTAGATAAGTGGAGGACATAGGAATTCAACTCGTGTCTTTCTGCCCTCAAAGCCCTTGTCCTTAGCCATTCTGTTATTACTCTAACATTAAGAGTTCCAAAATTAACCTTACAAAAATGGCAGACTGACCATAATGTTTTATCACCTTTTTTTCATATGCCACGTTTCCCCATGCCATTTCACATACTTCCGGGTAACTTTCTTGGGCTGTATTGAACCATCATTGACTCAACGAATCCCCATGTGCTGGACATGTAGGTTACTTCTAATGTTTCAGTATTATATTACTGCCCCAGTGAACCACCGTGGGGGGACATTTTCACATACATCTCTGATTATATCCTTAGGAAAATTCCTAGAATTGCTGGATCAAAAGGACTAGATATTTTTAGTGTTGACTATCTATTACCAAATTGTTCTTCAGAAAAGCATGCCCAATGCACAATCCCACCACAAAGTCTGAATTTCTATTTTCCCACTCTGTCCCATTCTGCCTCTTCCTCCAAGATTACTAGTCATTAGCTAATGGCGTCTCTCATTCCCTGCAATGGGGAATGGGAAGCTTTTCAAAGTACACCACTTGACAGTATTCAAATGGTCTAAAGCAAATGCAATGGTAAGGATTGCATCACCATTACCATTCGAAATGGGAGAGTTCATAGCCTTTCTCCTCCAGCCCATGGGACGGAATCCATAGCCTCGGCCCAGCACTCCAGCCTGTGTCATGAAGATAACTCTGGGTCCGAGTGGGGAGTGATACGTTGGCTCAAGTAAAGGACAGCAGAAGGCTGACCTGCGATAGTGATCCTCACTTGTGACGTAAGTGGCTATGTTGACATGGAGCCTGCCCCACTAACCATCTGATGCTCTGGGTCCTTGTGCCCTTAAGCACTCTCCACACTCCTGTCCACTCTGATCAGACTCAATCAGAATTGAAGACATAAATTGGGGTGATTTCTTGACCTGCCACCTGTCAGGACCCACGTCATAGCATCATTCATTCCGATATTTATTGAGGACTACTGTGCATGGCCCTGGTCTAGAAAATTGGGGTCTATCGGATCCCTGCCCTCATAGGCTTACAGTCTAGCAGGGAGAGATAAATAAGTAATAAGTCATAATAAAAAAGCAAATGAGCCCAGCTGGTGTGGCTCAGTGGTTGAGCATCAACCTATGAACCAGGAGGTCATGGTTCAATTCCCAGTCAGGGCACATGCCCAGGCTGCGAGCTCAATCCTCAGTGTGGGGCATGCAGGAGGCAGCCAGCCAATGATTCTCTCTCATCATTAATGTTTCTATCCCTCTCTCCCTCTCCCTTCCTCTCTGAAATCAATAAAAAAATAAATATTTTTAAAAAACAAATGATCTAGTGTACTAAAAGGTTGTAAGTGCTCTAGAAAAAAAAGTAGAGCCAGGTAAGGAGGATTAGGAGGAAGTGAAGCAATGACTGTGGTTTTAAAGAGAGCCCTCAGGGGTGGTGTCGTTAAAGAAATTTGGAGGAAGGAATGGATGCCTGGGGGAAGGGTGTTCCAGGCATAGCGACCATCAGTGCAAAGGCCCCTCGTGAGGAGCTTTGGAATCCAGCAAATCTAGCTTCCCATGTCTAAGTCTCCGCTTCCTTTCTGTGTGAGCTTGGGACAGTTAATCAACCTCTCTGAGCCAAAATGAAGCTAAACATGAGATCATACCCGTGAAGCAGCTGGAACAGAGCTGATACTCACTATTGTTCAATCCCCGAGGTTTAGGGAATAGCTGCAGGAAAGTCCAAGGTCACGGTGATCCGCAGAGTGTGCCCTGTGAAGAGCTCCAGCTGCCATTTGGTAGCCCTGCAACCCTGGGCTAGTTTGTGTAACCTCAGGCTCCTTGCTTTAATGTGGGATAATAATAGCAATGATAGCAGCGTCATTGTGAGGAATAAATGAGAGCATCCCCTAACGTGCTCAGGAGGGGGGCTTGGCTCTGAAGAAGCACTCCATGAATGGCGGCTATTTTTTGGCTGCCACCATGGGGAGAGAGGCTTTCTTTTCTCTGTAGGACTGCTAAGCTGGTAGACTGTGAGCCGGGAGCTGCGGGGGCCACCCGTGGGAGGTCCTGCCTGCAAAGGAAGCTGAACCAACCCAGGCAGAGCTGAGACACAGCCAGCAAGGGGCTCCTGAGGCTGTTTTTTAAAATGTAATTTAGCCCAGCCGGTGTGATTCAATGGTTGAGTGTTGACCTATGAACCAGGAGGTCATGGTACAATTCCTGGTCAGGGCACATGCCCAGGTTGCAAGCTGGATCCCCAGTGGGGGGCGTGCAGGAGGCAGCCGATCCCTGATTCTCATCATTGATGTTTCTATCTCTCTCTCCTTCTCCCTTCCTCTCTCTGAAATCAATAAAAACATATTAAAAAGTAAAATAAAAGGCAACTTTAAAAATGAATGTTAGAAACGTATAGCCATGAAGTTGCACTTCACACGCATTTAATGCATGCAAATGCCACTCCAGCTGACGCCTTAGTCACAAGGAAGTGAGGGTGATCCTCAGGAGGTGCCACCGAGACAGGTGAGGCCTGAGTTTGTTCCTCGGTGGCTTTTGGAGCTGAGAGGGGCACAAACCAAGCCCGCACTTCTCCCTGCAGCCCAGCCGCGGTTCCCACCACGGGCCCCACCCACACCCCTGTTCAGCACCAGGCTGCCCTTTTAAAGCCCTCCGAAATCTCACCAACCTGCACATGAACCTGCTGCCTGCAAAAAGGCTTAACAACAAAAAAATCACTATGAATTATTCTCGGCTTTTAAAGAAATTTGCATTTTTTTTTCATCGCACTAGCGCTGACAACCTAGTCATCTGTGTATGTGTAGGAGGTATTGTTGATTCATTCTATGGACAATTCCAGCTGCGTTTTGGGTCTGTAAGCCCTCGCTAGGGCTCAGAGCCCAACACCCTCCTCCCCACCCCACCCCCCCCCGACCTGGGCAGTCTTTAAGTCACAGTGGAGCTGTTCTCAGTTTGGGACCTGCAGCCCACCCAGTGGGGCTATAGCTTACTCCTGCAGGCCACAAACGGATCCCCAAAGCCACACTCTCCCTCTGATTCCTAAGAACAAGTAACACCACACACATCCATTGGTTTCCAGTTCCATGCATGACTAAGTGCCACTTTCTAGGAAACTACTGACTTACTAGGATTCACTAGTCAGAACTGAAATTAGGATGTTACTAGGGGTTACCACGAGCTCAGCTGCAGGGAGTCTGGCTCCTGCTCTGTGCTCGCTGACGCTGGAAACTCCTATTGCCCAGCTCAGTGTGGGCGCTGGGGTTTGACGCGAAGAAGGGTCTTCGGCTTTGTCTAAGTGAGCCGAAGGTCAAATGAATTTGAGAGCCACTGTTCTAGGCTCTGCAAATTCTGGGGTGCTTTAGTCACCCACGTCTCCATTTAAATAGCCCTGACACTGCCAGCAGCCCCTACGTCAATCCTGACTATGCACATTTTAAACCACAATGAGTCACCCACACGACAGACTTTAGACAACTCGTACCCATCAACGACATGAAGATGCCAGTCCTGACCTCCAAATGCTGAAGACCTCCTTTGCACACTTAATACATATTCATTAAGACTCTGTCATGTAGCAGGCATGTGTTAGTTCTGGGGCATGCAGTGGTAACCAAGTCTGCCAATTCCCTGCCTGCATTGAGAGTACAGTCTGCTGTCAGAAAAAGACATGACACAAGCAAAGAGGCAAAGCAATTATACAATTCTAGTGCTTAAAACACACACACACACACGCACACACACACACACACTCACACATGGCACTGCAGTAGAGACAGCAGGAGAGGCCCCATTGAAACACAGTGGTTAGGAAGGGTGTTTTATCAGCCAGGGTTCTGTGGAGGCAAGCAACAGAAAACAGAAATTTGCTGGAAATTGGTGGGAAAGATGTGGGGTGGCTCACAGAAATGATGGAAAAACTGGAAAAGACACAGGAAGAACAGGAAGCAGAGAAACTCTGGGGTCTAGGGAGCAAGAAGGGGTAGAGTGCCTCCCTCCCATACCATTGTATCAAGGCCAGCAGTTCCCCGTCCCTGGTTCGTTGGGGTCATTTGTGATCTGCTGGAGAAGGAGGTGGACAGGCAGGGCACCTTGACTGACAGTTGCTCCAAGACCACATGGAGTGGGGGTGGGGGGTGGGGGGAATAAGGGTTCCATGGCAGATCACACTGGCTGGCTGAACAAATCCGCATTTCCACCTCCTCCCTTCTTCTTGCTTCCATTGTCAAGGGCAAGAAAAATGAAATCATTGCCTTCCCAGCTTCCCTTGCAGAAAGAGGAGGCCACATGACACGGGTCTGGTCAGTGAGACAAGCTGCCGGGGGTGGGGTAGGGTGGGGTAGGGGGCTGTTCTGAAAAAACCTTTGTTTTTGAATAAAAGGGACAGATGTGGTTGCTACCACCACGTCCCACTTCTTCCTGCTTTGAACTTGGATAGAAAGCCTGGAATGGCAGCCATCAGCCTTCTTACAACCAGGAGAGAAAGCCCAAGAGAACTACAGAGACACACTCTTCTGGGTATTGCTGTGCAGCGGAACAAACTCTGGAATCACCTGAGATCTCATTTTGTGAAAAAATACACCCCCCTTTTAAGCCATTGTTTGTCAGGCACTCTACTGTTACCTGCAGCCAACCACTTCTTAGGTAATGGTGGGCAATTGTATTAGCGTTCCCAACTCTTTACTCCCTTCCCTATAACAGGATTATACATCCTATCAATTGCCACGCGAATTGCAGCACCCCCCAGAAGTGGTGTGGCCTCCCCAATCCCTGACAGACTTGGGCACATGACATGTTTTGGCCAATGGAATACCAGCAGAGATGACTCACATTCATATGCTAAGGCTAAACCAAAAGCATTTAAAGAGATTGTGTAATTCAGTTCTGTCCCTTGCTGTGTTTCATCAGCCACAAGGACAACTTGTCCCAAGTAAAGGCTGCTTCTTTGACTTAGGTCTCAGGATTAAAAACGCATGGAGTAGAGGTGTAGTAGCCGAAATGTGACAAACATGAAATAAAGGTGTATTGTTGTAAGCTGCTAAACTTGGGGTTGTTTGTTACTGTAGCAAAGCTGACTAATACACTGGAAATGATGCTGTTACCAAAAAAAAAAAAAAAAAAAAAAAATTGCATGGATGTTGGGTAGGTAAAATTAACGAATACTGATTCTTGAGGGCCTTACTGAGAAAGTGACAATGAAGCCTGAAAAATAATCCGCCATGCCAAGAATCAGGTGATGCGTATCCCAGGCCAGGAAGCACATACTTAAAGATTTGAGCTGGGAAAGCATTTTTAGCATTTTCTAAGAATTGCAAGAAGACCAGCATGGCTGGCACATCCTTGTTCTTACTCCTTACTCTGCTCCCATTCTCCCTGTTTCCCAATCGTTTGGCTTGGACTCATGTTTCTGGTGCCACTGGCATCTCCTTGGAATTGTTCAACCAGCTCAGATTCACTGTCCCTGACAATTCATCTCTCTAAGGACTCAGCTTGCAATCACCTCTGGCTCAACCCACTCATAGCTATTTGGGGCATCCCACTTGCTTATATGCCAGCTCTGACCCCAGGAACCAAGCACCAGCCTGGACCCATTCTGGACCCCAGAGAAACACAAGGTCAGGCAACAGACTAGGTGAGCTTTCTCCCAATTCTCACTACCCAGGTTCATTTCCTGGGGCTCTAATTCAGGAAGTGGGAATGCCTCCATTTCTTAATTGGTGACCACACACAGCTTGTTAAGGTTAATTAATGAGGCTTTATCAACTCATTTCTGATGCCTTGGTGGAGAGTTGAATTCTACACGCTGGTTGGGAAAACAGATGGGTGGGCGTGTCTTTGTGGTTCTCAGCAGTAAGTTGTATTCCTGGTGGGCATTCATTGGATACTTGGTCGAAAACAGTCAACACCCGAAGCTTATTAAGCTGAATGACATATCTGCTCCTAAATCCAATGGAACAGACTCGTTTTAAGACACTTGCCTGCACACAGGTCCAGTGGCTGAGAACCTGCCTGCATCGCAGACTTGGAAAGCTTCCCAGTGGCTCTCTGTCACTCAGGAGGCTCCCTGGTGCTTCACTGATTCCCTGTTTTGGTTTCAGAGAGGGTTGTGTCTTTATAGTAACTCCTGTCTCACTTGGGGGAACCCGAGTGGATCTCCATTCCTGATAACTGAAGATGTTCAGACCTGCTCTGAATTTTGCCCACAGCTGTTATCTAGTAGACTCCATAGTGTGTTTATCTGGACAAGTGCTACCTCCACCTCAAGTTGATCCTTTGGGCGAAGGTTTGGCTTTTTTTCACAGTGGAGTCAAGGTGAGCCTATGTAGCAAGGAGCTAAGGAAGGACAGAGAGGTGGAGAGATGGGGAAGCACGAAGATGGAGATGACTGAGAAACGAAAGAAGCCGCTGACTCTTCTGAAATGCACAAGCTGGGCCCACGGGGGCCAAGTTCAGCCTTGCAGACAAACATGTTTTGTCAGGCAGGAACCATGACTTTTAAAATGTGGAGTGTAAATGCTTTGGGGCAAGAATGCATTTTCTGTGCGCCATAGTCCCCACCATTCCCTATTGTTACACATCCGATAGCTTCCTTCACTTAGTCACATCAGCCAGCTGGCTTCTGTAGCCAATAGAGTTTGTCATCTGTGCCTTAGGTAAAACACTCGGTAAGAAAGCGTTAGGATCTGTCATTCAGTTCAACCCGACCTCACGGTTGAAATCTTCCTGCCAGAGTCCCACCTTCATTAGCCTCATTCGCCTCTGTTCATCCTTTTCATGCATCTGATGTGCGAACCTGCACTGAAAACAAAGGGAGCATCTCAAGTTGTTTTGGATTTGAAGGGAGATGGAGAACTAGCACCTCTTCACCGGCTGCTGAAACTTGAAGAATAAGAATTCCCTTTGGAGGGGGGAAAAGGTTCTAGCGGGATCCTTTCTGCCTCTGGGACCATCTGACTTCTCCTGGGAGGAAAAGTCAAAAATGTCTCTTTAAACTAGAAGAGAGGGAAATAAATGCACTGTGGGACTGCCAGGAGGGGGAAGCCTGGCCCTGCGGCAGGCCGGGGGCAAGGGGCAGTGTGTCCAGGCCTGTAAGAGTCACTCGGGCTGCCTTCCCCAGCTCAGCCTGAACTTTCGACCCCATTGTCTACTCTAATTACTGGAACCAGCAGGATTAATTCCTCGACCTACTTTCCAGTCCTTTTTGCTGCCACAGAGCGATAAGGCCTCGCTGGGCTTCTCTCTCATTCTAATGCAGCAGAATGCGCGGAGAAGTTACATGTAAACTCGCATTTGAACCAAAGGAGCATCTAGCTCATCTTTGAGCTGAATCAAGGGGTCAGGATTGCTCCTTTTCAGCTGGTTTTAGCATTCAGGTTTTCCAAAGTTACTCAACAAAGAGCAATCAAACACAGGGTGGGGGGGAGCCCTATTGTGAGAACAATGGGATATGGAAATAAAAACGAGATATCTCATATCGACTAAATTAGCATAAAATGTGAACTGATAATACCAAATGCTGGTGAGGTTGTAAGAAGCCTATCATTCACAAGTGGCTGGTTGGCACAATTTTATAATCATATAGTGCTGTCCACCAGGGGCCATTAAAAACATCACCCTTTGCCCTAACCGGTTTGGCTCAGTGGATAGAGTGTTGCCCTGTGGACTCAAGGGTCCCAGGTTCGATTCCGGTCAAGGGCATGTACCTTGGTTGCAGGCGCATCTTCAGTAGGGGGTGTGCAGGAGGCAGCTGATCGATGTTTCTCTCTCATCGATGTTTCTAACTCTCTCTCTCCCTTCCTCTCTGTAAAAAAATCAATAAAATAGATTTTTTTAAAAATCGCCCTCCATGGAGCCAGTCATCTCATGCCTGGGAAGTTATCCAAAGGAAATGGTTCAAAGGAAGGAAAAAGCTGTATACATAGAGACCTTCCCCGCAGCCCAGACACGGAGCGGCACAATGACCTGTAGGCTGGCAAACCCAGGGCCAACTTCAGCCCCAGGCGTGTTTTGATGCGGACAACAAGCTAAGAATGATTTTTTTTTTTTTTTTTAAAAAGCATTCTTGACAGATTGTTAAAACCAGCAAGCAAACAAAGGATATGTGAAGCTCGCTGACCCTGGAGTAAGAGAAAACTATAAAACAACATGGGGAAATGTTTACACGACATTAAGCTTCGCCGAATATAAATGGAATGTTCGCTATGATATCAACCACGTAAAAATGTGTCATGTGCTCACAGGCAGGAAGAGAAGGCAAAAAAACAAAATCTGGTGTTTGGGAGTTATTTGAAATGATTTATTTTTCTTAAAAAAATACACAAAACTCCTCCTTATTGAACACAACCCAGATATACTCCTGGGTAGGGAGTTTATTGTGTGAAAGCCACATTCCTAGGAGGGAGTACTATGCAGCCATTAAAAAATAGTGCGGTGGGTCTGCGTTAGCTGAGATGGGAAGATGCTCGTGACATACTGGCAGGTGGAAAGGCACCTTATGATAAAACAGCCTGCCCAGGGTGACCTCCTTCACACAAGCTGAATTATATCTCAGTGTTGCTGTTTAAAAACTTTATTTGTGGCTACCGAAATTTGAATTGTATGTAATTTTCATGTACCACAAAATAGTCTTCTTTTGATTTTTCTCCCAACCGCTTCTAGTGTCTAAAACATTCTTAGCTCACTGGTCATGCAGCTCAGGCGGCAGTCCTGATGTGGCCCCTGGGCCATCATTTGCTGACTCCTGAGTTAAAACAGGGGAGGTGCTTGCACAGAGCCCGGAAAGCACGACTTGAAGCTTATAAGGAGTCAATTGGCCTCTTTGTGGCTGCTTTCTCCGACAGAAGATGGGCCAGGACCACTCGGGATGGTGTTGAGGAATGCAGGCTGCGTGCCTACAACAGAAGCCTCCCTTGGGGGTATCAATATTTAGGTTCTCCAGGCCCCAGGCTCTCGAGGTCGGGGGGCTGTTGAATCAGCCCGGATCGCTGCTTCTGGTCCATCACTCTTCGGTCTCGTTCTGCCAGCCACAGTCCCCACCTCTCCCTCCCATTTCTCAGCAGCGTTTGTAATGACGGTCCCAGCAGCCTCCACGTCACAGCTTATCTGCTTCATCACTGCGTGGCAGGGCTGGGAAACTGCAGATAGCCCTGGCTTTCAGGGCAGGAGGGCAGCTGCCTTATCAGACAGCAGCTGCATTAATTAACCATGCGGGGAAATAAAAACAAATATTGGACAGCGGATGCTTCTTACGTGACCGAAGGCCCCTGACTCAACGAAGCCTGTGCTCTGCTGTTTCCTTATCGCTACCGCTCTCCTCACTGCAGTTTTCCTGAAAGTTTGAAATTTCACCCACCTGTCCGCTGAGAGGAGCAGACCCCCTGGCTGCCCCCATCTCAGCCTTCACTTTTCTTTTCTTTTTAAAAATATAATTTATTGATTTTTTTACAGAGAGGAAGGGAAAGGGAGAGAGAGCCAGAAACATCGATGAGAGAGAAACATCCATCAGCTGCCTCCTGCACACCCCCTACTGAAGATGCGCCCGCAACCAAGGTACATGCCCTTGACCTGAATCGAACCTGGAACCCTTGAGTCCGCAGGCCAATGTTCTATCCACTGAGCCAAACGGTCAGGGCACAGCCTTCAGTTTTCATTCATTCTCGCCGGTGACGATCTTTTCCTCCTCTTCCCCTTCCAAGTCTTTCATGCCCCAAATTCTCCCACTTCAGCCCATCACATGAGACCAGCACTTAACAGAACGCAGATTTGTTTGGGTAGCAACGTGCCAGCCTCCGAGGTTCGGTCATGATGGGTCGAAGCCAATCTGGCCATGGGGCCCGGTTTTGGCCAATGAGGCCTAAGCAGAAGACTTTTGCTCTCTTGACAAATGAGATGCAGCTGACATTGCCTCTGCCATCATCTTCCCGCCTTGGGTAGGGAAAGTGATGGCTGTAGCTGTGGCAGCCACAGCGTGATCAGGAGCAAGTGGTCAAAAGGCTCTCAGAGACCGTGGTCATGACATGACTGAGCCACTCACCTAACACCACAACTCTTCTTTGATGAACAGATAAACCCTTAAGGTTAGCCACTGGGATGGTTTTGGTTACAGACAGAGCCACAGGTAACCCTGACTGACTGAGCAGGGTTGATCCTAGACAGGGATTGGTTCAGAGTCAAAAGCACCAAACCAAAGCACCAAGTCACGGGTGCCTGGGGGTCTAGCGTCAGGTTACCAGGCAGGCCCAGCAATTTAGAACGCAGCTTCTGGGAATGAGACCAGGACGTGGACACAGGAGAGCTGAGCCCCATTGCTAAGCCACAAACATGGCGGCAGATGCATTGGAGGAGGAAGTGTCTCCATCCGACCGGGAAGGCTGGGACTCGTTGGGGCCAAAAGAATGGGTCTCCTGCAGGGACAAGAAGGGCTCAGCCACTCTGACACCTGCCTCAATCTGGGGTTCTCACTCTACTACATGGCCTGACTGACCACCCCGCCCCCCCTGCCCCGCACACACCCTTCCTCAACATGCATCTTGTTTCTCTGATTCTCTCTTATGAGGTCTTAGCTTTATAACTTTCTCCCTTTGTTCACTTGCTGCTCAGAATAAGGTGGAACGCTGAGAGGGCAGCAGCTTAAAACTCCATGGGACTGTGGTGGCATCCCCCCACCCCTGCAACCCCACCCCACCCAGGCACTCATCTGCTAAGTGTGTGACTGAATACATGCATGAGCGGGTCCCGCAGATGCCACCCCTTTACTGTCTGTGCTAACCCATAATAATTTCTATTTGATTTTGGAAACCATAATATAATTTGAGTTCTGCAAATTTACCTTCAGAATTATGTTCTTCTTTGGCTAACGCAGAAGTTACTTTGCCAAGATTGAGTGACGGTGGGGGGAGGTTTGCTAGGTGTTGGGATCATTCAGTAGATAATCCATATACTGGCAGTCAATAGTTGTCTATATCAGGAAGGTCAAATAGACTGACATTTGAAACATGGGAGTGTGAGGGTATGCATGCGTGTATGTACCTGGTGTCCTGCTTCTGCTTTAGCCAACCCGTAAAAACAGGGCCTACCTGATAAACCTACCTACCACCTCAGCCTTCGCCTAGTTCTGAGAGTCACAAGGTAGTCAGTCCATAGCTCTAAAGATCAAACCTTGAGTTACATTACACTTGGCCCTGCTCACACTTCAGGGCCTCAATGCCAAGAATCAGGTTCCCAAATTAGTTCACCAGATACTGGGCATTGCATTATTTCTCAACATGGCAGGCAGGCAGGCAGGCAAGAAGGAAGGAAGGAAGGGAGGGAGAAAGGGAGGAAGGGAGGAAGGAAGGGAGAAAGGAAGGAAGGAAGGAAGAAATGGAAGAAGGAAGGAAGAAATGGAAGAAGGAAGGAAGAGAGGAAGGGAGGGAGGGAGGGAGGGAGGGAGGGAGGGAGGGAGGGAGGGAGGGAGGGAGGGAGGGAGGAAGATTGGCTGGCTGGTGGATAAACTCTTCATACAATAGGTTCCCAATCTCAAATCACTGTTCTCCGGGAATAACTGCTGTGTCTTGGCTCCTGTGCCATCTGTCCACCTGGATCTCCACTTAGTGACACTTCTCTTTGGGCTGGGACTGGGGTTCACTTGCATATCAAGAGGCTCTACTTTCCCCTAGGAAGGATCCCAAGCTCCCAACCTGGCTGCAGATCCCTGGCCCTATGCGCCTGGGCCTGGGACACTGGGTTTCTGGGCTCGTTCCAGTGTTTGGACATTGATGGGCCTGGCTCAACCATCTTTCTTTAAGCCGGCAGATCTCCCCCCAGCCACATGGCCAGAATTCAATACGAATGAACTACCACAATCTCATGGTTCCCTCCTGGACAGTGGGACTCATTTAACTTTCTAACCCACAGCCATGTCACTGAAGTCTGCTCTCCCTCTTCAGTGAAGGTTCCCGTCAATCAATGCCTTTGCTTATATCACCCTTGGCAGCTTAGGGCCAATGCTTAGCTAAATCCAGGAACCTAAGGCCACAGTACCCTGTAGCCTCTGTCTCCTGGGTCCATCCGGCCTCCGGATCTAGAGCAGATGTCTATACCTGCGGACTGGCTTGAATTGCTAACACCAGCCTTCCCTGATCTCTCTTGGCAGCTTTCATTCATCAAACACCTACTGTGTGCCAGGCACTTGCCAGCACCGGGGATTTCATGGCAGCCTGGTCATACACCGTCACTGCACTGGAACCTCTGGGGAACAGGCAGTGCAGCATATGAAGGGATAGAACAGAAGAATGAGCAGCCCACTCACAACAAGGGAAAGTCAGAAAGCAGTGTGGGAGATGAAAATGGTGCCAGGAGCTAAATGGGTTCCAAATGGAAACCCCAGGGAATGGCTGACCCCAAGTACCTACCCTGGCAACCTGACCTGCTTCCTCCTCTCAGGGGAAGCTCCGAAGGCCCAGAGGCCTTCCCTGCCTTGAGCTACTAGCAATGCAACACGTGGATCCACTAGCCAAGCTCGGGAGGGCCAGCCAGGCACTCTCTGCACAGAGGAAGACTTGATTGACTTCCCCCCACCCCTGGCCTTGAAAGTAGTATTGCTCCAAAGCAAACGTGGTATTTCTGTGGTTGGAGGAATTACTGAAAACACAACGGTTGCAAATCCTGCCCAAAGATAATGGGGACAAGGGCTTTTAAAGAAACTCTTTGTTTCCAAATAAAAATGAAAAGGAAGCTGGGCTCTAGTCTCCATGAGATGAGAAACCAAGAAATACACACTGTGTGTTTCTGTGTAGAAATCCCAGAGTAAGACATTGTCAGAGTAAAGAGCATAATAAATGCATTAAAGGCAAGGTCTGGAGAAAGGAAGATGGCGGTGTAGGTAAACACCCATACTCACTGCCTCCCACAACCACATCAAAATTACAGCTAAACCATCTGTAAAATACAGAACAACCATCATCCAGAACCACTGGAAAGCTGGCTGAATGGAAGTCCTACAACTAGAGAAGTAGAGAAGAAAGCACACTGGGACTGGTAGGAGGTGTGGAGGCGCAGAGCGGGCTGGTCCAGCACCCACATGAGCCACTTTTTTAATTGGGAGAGAAATCATCTCTGTGGTAGCCGCCCGGAGGAGCAAGGAGTCCCAGCCCTGCACCAGACCCCCGTCCCAGGGTCCCAGAGCTGGGGAAAGAAGTCCCTATGGGCAGTAAGAACTATGGGCTATAAAAACCAGTGCAGATTGGGGCTCAGTGACACAGAGGCTGCTGGAGATCCAGCTGTTCCTCTTAAAAGGCGGCACCACGAACTGAACTTACAAGGTCCTGTTTCCTCTGAGCTCCAGCGCCAGTGTGAGCCTTTGGAAAACACAGACACATGCGAGGAACAACTGAATTGTCTGGCATCAGGGCAGGAACTTGGGGGTGGCTTTCTCCCAGAGGGAGGTGCTCACAGAGATCGCTGTCCCTATGCTGGGACCTCCCTGGTTGCAGGGCTGACTGGCAGCCATTTCTGTTTACTCTACCCTGGTGATTCCCTAAGGCCCCACCTCATCCAATTTACAACCCTACTCAAGCTGCAGGCAGTGGCTTTTGCATATGAATGGCCTGTCCTTGCTCAGGCTAAACTCTCTCTAACAAGCTGCAGCTGGGTCAAGGAGCCCCAAATCTATCAATAAAGGGCCCAGGACCCAGCACCAGCACCAGCCTGCCTTGCTTCACAGTTGGGCCTCATATGGGCACTTCCAAACTGAAACAAAGAGAAGGAATCTGAAGATCTCTCTGCAGCTCCTACTGGGTGGCCCTAGGCAGTGGCTGACTTTGCACCTTCGTGGAGACCCAAGACCCAGTGTACCCAGTGGTCATAGTCAGACCATACCAGATTGCAACTCTACACATCCATTAGCAACATACTCAAGGGGCAAACTCAGTGAGCATCAAAGCCCTACTGAAGCAAGTCCTGCTCTATAGGGGTGTCTCCTACACAGCAGCTCTCCCACTGTAGTCACAGCTGATCTCACATCCAATTGGCCTGGAGGTTAATTCCTCCCAGCTACACCAACAGCAATCAAGCCTCAACTACAACAAGACTGCACACAGCCCACAAAGAGGTGCACTTAGAGTGCTCAGCTCAGGTGACCAGGGAGGCTGAGCCACTAGGCCCTATAGAACACCTACTACACAAGACCACTCTACCAACTCAAGGAAACATAGCAGCTATACCCAATACATAGAAACAAACACGGGGAAGCAGCCAAAATGCAGAGATAAAGAAACATGTCATTATTTGAAGAAATAATGGACAGAAAACTTCCCCTACCTGGTGAAAGAAATAGACTTACAAGTCCAGGAAGCACAGAGAGTCCCAAACAAAAGGAACCCAAAGAGCACCATACCATGATATCTCATAATTAAAATGCCGAGGGCTAGAGACAAGGAGAGAATCTTAAAAGCAGCAAGAGAAAAGCCGTTAGTTACCTACAAGGGAATGCCCATACGACCGTCAGCTGATTTCTCAACAGAAACTATGCAGGCCAGAAGGGAGTGGCAAGAAATATTCAAAGTGATGAATAGCAAGGACCTATAATCAAGATTACTCTACCCAGCAAAGCTATCATTTAGAATTGAAGGTCAGATAAAGAGCTTCAGAAACAAGAAAAAGCTAAAAGAACTTCATCACCACCAAACAGGTATTATATGAAATGTTGAGGGTATTCTTTAAGAAGAGGAAGAAGAAGAAAAAGAAAAGATAAAAAATATGAACAATAAAATGGCAACAAATACATACCTATCAATAATTGAATCTAAAAATAAAAAAATAAAAGAAATCTAATGAACAGAATAAGCTGGTGAATAAAATAGAATCAGAAGCATGGAAATGGAATAGACTGACAATTCTCAGAGGGAAGGAGGGTGGGTGGGAAGAGATTAAACAAAGATCTTATATGCATACTAGAGGCCCGGTGCATGAAATTCATGCACCTGGGGCGGGGGGGGTGGGGGTGGGCGAAGGGGCTGTCCCTCAGCCCGGCTTGCGCCCCCTCACAGTCCTGGAGCCCTCGGAGAGTGGGCCTAAGCTGTCAGTTGGACATCCTTAGCGCTGCCGCAGAGGTGGGAGAGGCTCCTACTACCTCCCCTGCACTTGCCAGCCTGTGAGCCTGGCTTCTGGCTGAGTGGCACTCCCCCTGTGGGAGCGCACTGACCACCAGGGGGCAGCTCCTGAGTTGAGCATCTGCCCCCTGGTGGCCAGTGCGTGTCATAGTGACCAGTTGTTCCACCGTTTGGTCGATTTGCATATTAGTCTTTTATTATATAGGATATGCATTACTATGGACACAGACAATAGGGTGGTGAAGGCCTGAGGTAGGGCAGGAACTGGGTGGAGGGGTAAAAAGAGGGGCAGGGAAAGAGGGACATCTGTAATAAGCTCAACAATAAATATTTTTTTTAAAAGTAAGGTCTGTTCCCTCTCCCCCACACATGTATTTTTAGCTAATGCTCACAGCATGGCATCCGGAAATTTGAACGTTCTAACATGCACTGGGTGAGCAGAGAAAGCCTAAAAAAGTAAGTGGCTCAAATGATAGAATTTATTGGGAAAGAAATTACTTAATTACCTGGAAAAATAGAGTAGCAAAAGAAATAATATTGGTCAGTGGTAGAGGGTCTACTTAATGAAAATAGAAGACTGGTTTGATAATAGAACATAATTGTTTTTATGCAAATGATGCCTAAAGTCCTTAAAAAAATGGTTTCACTTCCTCTTTCTGCCTAGATGGGCTTCCCCTACATCACATGCTCTGCTTTCTTGAAATGGCATTTACTCTACCGTTGCCCTCCCGACAGAAGGTGGTCAGGCTGCAAGGAGAGAAGTGGTCCACAATTCGGTCCCTGTTATACTTCGATGCTATTAATTTCTATGTCAAAACCTTTCCTATTAGTCTTGATTCTCCCAGGAGAGGTGAAGGGAACGTAAAGCAGGAGGATTTTATTAGGGGGAAGGTCTGTGTGAGAAAGATAGGAAGGAGTCAGAGAAGGTTTGGAGGATTATCAGACCCTGAATAAAGAGGAGCGGGAAGGAAGGTCTAGTGGAAGCGACCCACACAACTGGGGAGTCTAAGGAAGGCTCTGCAGGACCTTGGCTTCTTGCTGCTGTGCTCATTGGCTGGGAGCAGCAGCGTCGGGCATGCCAGGCCCTTGATCAGTTACACCCCTGTGCTAAGAGGTCCTCCAGGCGCACTGTCATGGACGCTCCACCTCTTCTCAGAGTTACAGTGGCTCCAGTTTCAAGTTGAAATCAGTGTATGGGTGGATTAGGGGTTTCTGCACATCTTTTGGGCATGGGAGGCAATGGAAGAGAGGAGGTTTGCTTGCTAAACTATTTCAGTTGCTGAGATAGACCATTGGGGTGAAATATTTCAAAATCAAGACAGACCTTCTCAAGGATGGTTCTCTTCTGGCAGGAACACTTGGGACACTGTTAACATTTCTTTATTTTTGCCCCTACCTGTTGGATCAAAACCTTGGGCATTGAGAACCGAAGATCAAATAAATGCCACCTTTCTCTATTGCACCAAGGTCAAGGGAAGCTTGTTTGAAGGGAGGCATACCAAACCCAAATTAAACGCTACCTGAACAAGTGAAATCAGGCTACATTTTAATACCACAATCTCCCTACATTTTTCTTGTCGCTAGTAGCTACATATACCCTTTTGTCTTCAAATTCCTTCTATTTTCCAAGCCCTCCTTTCAGACAGCTAAAAAAGAAAGTTATGACATTCACAGAAAACTGTGCTTCAGAAAAGCAGTAAGTAGTAACTCAATTGCTTCCCCCCTGTTAATGTGAGGGACTTAAATTATGCATGTGGCTGTGCACACATTTGCATGTTCAATACACATGCCTGAGCTACCAGTCTGCAAGATGAAACCAAGCATCATAATTCAAGCGACCTGTGCCTGAGTTCTCCTCACCCAAACTTCAGGGCCGACCCTGTTTGAGATAAAAAATAGATAACTGATTCACTTAAGAAATGTAGGGGATGGGTGTTGGTGGGGTGAAGATAGGAAAGATGAGGTCACAGAGCCAACCCCTGTCTCCATCCCTTCTGGATTACTAACACTTTCTCCTTCCACACCCCCTGGATTTCATAACGTCCACGGTGCCCCTTTTCCAGAAGGGACTGATTGTGCCAATGCCAGTTCCGATCCTTACATCTAGCTGTGCAGGAAGGCCAAAAGTGGAGTTTGTCCTCTGCCTGAGATGTGTAAACTTGACTATAAGGAAACCACCGCACTACAGATGACCCTGAAATTGGACCAATGGACTGGCAATATGCAGATTAGGAAGCCGGAGCCACCCATCCATTGGTTGATTGCTGGTGTGATGTCACAAAGGCCCAGCCCTAACGTGTCCAGAAGTGCTGTGGGCAAGTTTCTGGACTAGTTGAAAAACTTTTACTAGTATTATTTGTGTGTGTGTGTGTGAGCCTTCGCACCCCCTTAAAAAAAAATCAGCTGGTTTCCTGCATTTCCTGTTTTAGGGGGGAAAAGTGTTCTTGTACAGTCAGAGCTTGAGGGTTCAGGGCTGAAAAGCATTTTCTTCTCTCTCGTGTGGTGGCTCTTAGGGTTTACCTGTGTGTTTTTTTTTTTGGGGGGGGAGAAATGACATGGGGGAAAGCTGTGAATTTTAAATGAGCTATGGGGACCTCACGAACCTCTTCAGCTTAGTAGTTTCCAAGAAGCTCCAGGCTGACCCACACTCTAGCGTCAGCTGGTGGAAGTCTATGGCTGTGATCTTGACCCCAAACCCAAAGAAATGCAGTCATGGAAGGTTGGAGATCCCCTGACTTTTCCCTACCTCCCTTTGCCAGGTTCAAGTTAAGGACAGAATCAAGTACACTGACTCGGGAGCTCCTGGCAATCACCCCTCAACATGAATCTCCCAATTTCAATGCCTCTGAAGAACTGAAGTCCATGAGAGCCAAGAGCGAAAGCTTCTACAAAGATAACTAAATAGATAACTTTAAGCTTCGCACTTCCTGAAAGCTTGTCTTTCCCAAACAGTTGCCCTAGGAGTGAGTGTCTGGCAGCAACTATGACACTGCCTATTTGATCTCCTAAAGCCAAGGGGAACTTTCCCAACATCTCTCACCACGGAGAATCCCTTCTCGCCAAGCCGGCCCAGACAGACGGAACACAGTGGAAAGGTTTCCTGCGGGTGATGTGCTACATGGTTTGTTTGGTTTGCCCAGATACCGTTTTACCTCCTTAGAATAGCATTCATATTTTTCCTTTGGGAAGTCATCCACCCTCATTGTCAGTCTTTGTTTGGATGGAGGGGATCCCTCACCCCCAGATCTAGAGATGGGCATGTGTCCCAGGCCTGGTCAATCTGTGTGTGCTCCATTCTTCTGGCTACATGGTGATTGGATTAGGACTGGGCATGTGACCCAGGTGGTCCAGTGATGGTCCATCCTGGGACTTTGATGGGAACTCTGAGAACAGTTGCTCTCTTTTCTCACTGGGGTTGTTAAGCTGATGGGAGGCAGCCATGGAGCTGATGGTGACCATCTTTGTCCCTACAAAGAAAGAAGCTATTCAACAATGAAGTCAATAAAAAAATAAGTAAAATAAAATAAAATAAATAAAAAAGAGACAAAGTCTAACATTGCTTGAGCACCTATACCCAACTATGCCTGAAACTGGAAACCTGTGCATATTAGTTAATGCAGCCAATATATTTTCATTTTGATATAAATCCAATTGAGTTGACTTCCTGTTAATTCAGGAAAGGAGTTCTTTCATGTACTTCCAACCACAGAGCAAGCCTTCCTCTCAATGGGTTTAGGGCTATGTGAGTCCCCTCCTTGTAGAGTTTCTTATGGGTTCCTTCTGCTTGAAGGGGTGGGGTTGGTATGACGGAATACAGGTGACAGGTAGGGGACATTGGTTATTGTGGAGTACACAGCACAGAGATCAAGTGAAGGTGGTTGGGGTCAGAGAGAGCTGGGCAACCAATATAGCTCCCTGAGCCTCACTTCTCTTGTCTATAACATGGAATGGAAGCGTCTCCCTCTGGGTGTGAGGTGTCGGTTTCAGGTACAGTGTCTGGGACATAGTGAATGCTCATGACATAGTGGCCAAGTAACAGTGTTAGCTAATTCTACACAACACACTGCAGGCAGCTGGGTTCTCTTCTTCTGGCCTCTGGTGCAATGTAGGGACGATGGGGAGGGCTCTGACAGCCTTCACCGTGGTTGTAGCCAACAACCCAGAGCCTCTGTGGGTACTGCCAGCCATAAGCACCTGCCGAGCAAGCAGCATGCACCTGCCACCTGCCACCCCAAGAAGAGATTCCAATCCAGCCAGAGCAGGTGGCCTCCATTCCAGGCCAGATCCTGGCTGTGTGCAGAGTCTGTGAGCCCGCCCACCTGTTCCGAAACCGCAGCTGAGCTCTGTTCTTTGCTTGTCCCACCTCCCACCCCCAGCTTCTTTCCTTGATCTGCCGCCTTCCATGTCCTAGGCGCTGTGCTAGGGACCAGAGGGGATACAAGGAGAGATATCTGCATTACTGGAGCACCTACCACCTGCCACACAATGCCAGGTGTGGGCATCGGGTATGCACATCTCCCAGCCTCATGCATCCTGAGATGGTGCTAAACACACCCATTAAACAGAGAGGTGAACTGAGAGCAGTGCCCGTGTAGGTGGCAGAGTCCAATCCAAATCCTGGGGTTTCTTCAAAGCCCATATTCTTCCCTGTACTCTAACATGCTGCCTGCCACAATAGGGCTTATATTACGAAATTATGTTTTTAATTTAGGTTGAAATTAATTAAAATTCAGTAACATTAAAAAATCACTTAGCCTCCCTAGCCACATTTCTGGGCTCAGTGGCCACATCTGGCTATCGTGTTGAGCAAGGCAGGTAGGAAAAGATGTGTGCTTGATAGAAGATTCCAGGTAAGGCTTTGGGGAAGTGGTGGCATTTGAGCCAAGCCTCAAAGGATCAGTATGATTTTAACAGGGAGGGAATATGTCAAGTACACAAACCATCATGGATAAAAAGAGGCAGACTCCGTTGGCTGCCCACCCAATATCTATACCCCTTTTTCGTTAGCATCTAAACTTTAATTTTTGTTAGGAGTGCTAGTAAACCAACTAAAAAAACCACAGACACACACACACACACAAAACAAAACAAAAAACCCTGCATTTCCCAGTTTCCTTTGCAGATACTCTTGCCAAGCCATTTCTGATCAACAGTATGTGGAAGTTACTTGGGTGGAGCTTCCAAAAAAGTACCTTAAAAACAGGGTTGACTCAGCTGAGACACCCTTTTGCCTTTCCCTCTTCCTCTTTCTGCATGCCTGGAATGGACACATGATGGTTGGAGCTGCAGCAGCAATTTTGTGACCTTAATAATGGGAACCTTGCACTAAGGATAACAGAGACAGACAAAATAAACATGGGACATTGCTAATTTGGGGGATATGCCATACCAGCCCTGGATTTCTTTTTAAATGAGAAGAAAATAAATGCCTGCCTTGTTTAAACCACTGCTGTTTCAGGTCTGCTGTTACTATAGCAGCCAAGCACAAGTTCTAGCCAACACAATGTGTGAAAGCGTCAGAAGAAAAGCTAATAGTTCCGTGTGATTGGCTTTTTGATAAAACCATTCTGGGAAAATGATCTATTTACTCAATACTGCCCACAGGGCTTAGAAGGTTTAATTTATGTAATCACTTTGTCGACGAGGAAACTGAGACCCAGAAAGATTAAGAAACTGGGTCAAGGTTGCAAAGCTTCCCAGGTAGTGGATCTGGGCTTCAAGTCCAGGAAGTGTGACCCCAGGGCTGCTGTCTTGATTGGAAGGGAAGAAGTTATGGCCAAATAAGGTGAAGGGATCTGAGCTGGATTCAGATACAGGAACCGTGGCCTAAAGGCTCAGACCTCACTTTCCTGAGTGCCCCCAGGCTCATGTGGGTCGCTAAACACCCACCTAAGCTCATCTGCTTGGAGTCACCAGACAACATGTCCCAACCCGGCCCGACCCTTGATGGTAGGCTAACTGGCCTCATGAAGGTGATTTTTTTGGTTGCATACGCTCTGCACCATGGTGCTGGGGCCAGAGCTCCTGTCTGCACCCAAGCTGTCTGACCTAACAAGGAACTCCCTCACTTTTACCCCAAGTACAGTGACTTCCCCAGGAGGTGCCCAGAGCAGAGTGGACTGAAGTCAGCCTCTGGGGGCTGATTTGTATGCCGCCCTGTGTGTTCTTAGCTGGTGTCTGTTCTGACTGGCCAGTGGCCATGCTGTGCTGGTCACTAACGATTTTTCATATTGGCCCTGCTTGGATTATAAACTTTGTGTCCTCACAGTTATGGGATATCAGGCACCTCATCTCACCTCTGGGTTTTAAATGTGCTCACCTATAAAACGGTGATATAATACTGACCTCCGGGGGACCATGCTTGTGAGGAATATTGCTCACGACATCTCCACCTGAGCGGGCAGGTCAGTGAGATTGCTTCCTGGGTCTTGAACGGAAGGGCAGGGCATCTTTGATATTGATCCATCACAACTTCTTGGCTCTAAACCCTAAACCTAGCAAATGGGGGGAATACAGGTCTTGGATTTAGATGATCTGAGGTCTGATCAGCTGCTGAGGTGGGGACAAGCTGCCACTGCCATCTCTGAGCAGCTGTCAGTGAGGGGACTATAGACAAAGACCCCAGGGGCCAGGTAGACTGTGCGAATAGAAGAAGCTGGACAGGTGGGATTCAGATCTGGGAGAGTGGTCAAGGTAGTGGGCATGGGGCACAGGGGTGGAGAGGGTCCTTTCTTAAATGTGGCCAGTCCTAGAGGTGTCTGCTAGCAACCCCGTGAAGGGGAAAAAAGGTAAAAATGAATATCTACATGAATAAAATAGAAACATGCAAATTGACCGTCACTTCACAACACCCACCAGCCAATCAGGAGTGAGTATGCAAATTAACTCAACAACGATGACGGTGGCCCCATCCCCCAGCTGCTCCTGGCCTCTGGGGCAGCAGGCATGCAGGCACAGAGAGGCCAGATGGGGCAGGACGCCTCCTATGAGGGGGAGGGAAGGGGGCTGAAAGAGCTATAGAAGCAGTACTCCAGCTGGAGCGAAGACGGAAGGCGGCGGCCAGAGTGAAGGCCTGGGTCCCAGGTGCCAGAGGAAAACTGGTGCCGGCAGCCAGGGGAAGGAAGGCCTATTGCATGAATCTTCGTGAAATGGGCCTCTAGTACTAGTATACTAAGCCCCTGCTAAACTCTTTATATATCGTCTTGCATAATTTTTATAACATGATTCCAGGAGGAGATTAAGGCCCAGAGAGGGAGGTGACTTGCCCACAGCTCACACAGCTGGGAGGCAGCAGAGCCAGAATTCAAACCCAGTCTTTCCAGTTCCTTGAAAAATGCCCGCCGTGTGCTTTTCTTGGGTTTTTCTCTTGTGTATGCTGCTCCGCTGTCTGAAACCTCCTCCCAGCCCCCAACCACTTCCCAGGCCAGCTCCCCCTTGTCCTGCAGGCTTCAGTTTCAACATTGCCCAGAGGGGAGGCCTTCTGTGACCCCTCGGCTAAATGGGCCACACCTGTCAGCGTTCTTCTCTCTCATGGAGTCGCTCCCTGCGTCACAAGTCACAATCACTTATTAACTTTTTGTTTGTTCCTTTATCTAGAGAAGGGCTTGACTTACAAGGAGCTCACATTTACATGGAGAACAAAGGCACCGAACCCAGAAACAAAAAGTTATCCAGGCTGGTGATAAATACTGCAAAGAAAAGAAAACAATGCAAAAGGCTAGTAAGTGACAGAGCAGGGAAAGGACATTTAGATGTAGTGGTCAGAGACATCCTTTTCAGGAAGTGATGTTTTTTATGAGAATCGAGAAGGAAAGAGCCATATGAAAATCCAGGAAAGGGGTTCTGAAGGCAGAAGAAAAACAGCATATGCAAAGGCCCTGGGGTAGGAATGACTTTGGTGTGTTCAAGTGATAAAAGAAAGCAAAGGGGCTGGGAGGGTGGTGGGAGATAAAGCAAGGCCAGGAGCCAGATTCTAGAAGGCTTGGGAGGCTGATATAAGGAGTTGGTTCATTGTTTATGGTTTCTCTCCCAACTAAACTGTGAGCTCCATGAGCGCAGGGATATTGTCTGTACCCCTAGCCTCTATCCCCATGCTAGGCACATGGCAGGCACTCAGTAAACATTGGCTTCCTACGTTCATAATAGATTCCCTATATGTTTATTTTTTTTTAATATATTTTGATTGATTTCAGAGAGGAAAGGAGAGGGAGAGAGAGATAGAAACATCAACGATGAGAGACAATCATTGATCGGCTGCCTCCTACATGCCCCCTACTGGGAATGGAGCTCCCAACCCAGGCATGTGCCCTGACTGGGAATCGAATGGTGACCTCCTGGTTTATAGGTCGTCGCTCAAGCACTGAGCCATGCTGGTCGGCCCCCTATGGTTATTAAGCACCTCTTTCCTCCCCAGCTTTCCTGTCTTCTCTTTGATGCCCCATTCATCCCAAGGCCTATCTCTGAGAATGTGCCTCAGCCACATGAGGTTATCTACTCAAAGACTCCAGAGCCCTTCTACCCTCAAGCTGTCCATCTCAACGGTGGGGTTTCAGGCCCATGAGCGTGTCAGGCTCAGATGCACGTGTGTACACCTCCAAGTCCTAGTGCTCCCCCAGATCAGCACAAGAAGGCTGCCCCAACTCACCAGCTGTTAGGAAACTCGGTCACATCAATAATTCCTGTGCCTTGCTCTGCACGGAGCCCGGGGGAGAGGGGAGTTAATTAGCTTTGCTAGAAAAGGTCTGTGAAATGCTTGGAACTCTTTGCCTGAGAACCTTCTCAACTCAAGGTACAAGTCTGCATTCCAGCCCCAGCCTGGCTCACTCAGCCAGATCTTACACCTGCTCACTGCGCGGGGTGGTACTTACAAACAGTGGACACTCGAGGGTCAGCAGGAGGACAGGTTTGGGGGATCCCCATGCTGCGTCTGAGTTGTCACAGAGTTAACTAAATGATGAAACAATCACCATACATTCTCCCTTCTCCTGGGAGTGCAAATGGCTTTATAAACACCAGGCCTGGGGCCAGCCAGGGAGGAGGGGAGGGTTTACCTTGGGTGGGGAGTGAGCACACAGTCCATTAAGGGGAGTCTAAGAGCAAGAAGTTAATGGTCCCTCCAGGCCCGGAAGTTAATTCAGCCTTGAAAATAGTTCTCAAAATCCATTTGTGGACCGCTTTGGCCCACACTGGTCTCCACGCCCACCCGCACATCCCTGGTACATGTCTGCTTGCCATTCCCCTGTTTTGACTTACTCTAACGTGCCAGCCCGGGAAGTCACTGACCCAGGACAGGGCTTATCAAAGTGGGGGACACATTCCTTCTGTATGTAACACAGGGTTCGGATGAGAGTGAGGCAAAAAACTCAGCAGTCATGATAAAATATTTAACACAATATTTTTAAAATGTAAGATTAATGAACAACACCTATGATGAACAGATATGAACATTATAATAACAAAAGCATAGTATGCTAATTAACTGGATGTCCTTCCAGACGACCTTCTGGACAAAAAAGCCAGGTTGTGAGGGAAGCCAGGGTCCCAGGTGCCAGAGGGAAGCCTGTGCCGGCAGCCGGGGGAAGGAAGGCCCACTCTTGCACGAATTTCGTGCATCGGGCCTCTAGTTTATAATAAAGACAGAGATTTTATCCTCACTCATCAGACTCTGACCATCAATTGAATGACCTTGACCCCCATTTGCATGACCTTGACCCTCACATGACCTGGCCTTCACTTGCATGATCTTAATGCTCTTTCATCTCACTGTAATGTTAGGCAGTCCACACTGTGAACATTTTAAATTTTAATGCTTAAGTTTTTGTTTTTGGTTTATAATGATGACAAGTGATCCCAGCTTTCCATTCATGGTAGGAATATAACATTTTTCTTTTAATATAGATTAATTTCAATAAGCAAAGAACCAAGTTCATGTAAAGATGTTTATTGAGTAAATAACAACACAAGTGTGCCTGTGGCCAAGACCCTAGTGGGGGACACTTTGGCAAAGGCAGGGCCAGGTGAACCTCTGCTGCTCCTCGCTGTGTGAAGGTCACCTCTGATTTAAAACAGGCACTGAACCAGGAGAGCCGAGGGCTTATCGGCAGTGTGGCCTTGGCAGTCCCAAGCTCTCCACTCTGAAATGGGGCTCAAGTACCTGCCACAAAGGGCTGTGAGGTTCCCAGGAGACGATTACAATGCCCTAAGCAGGTCCACATCATGACTGTTCCGGGTCCCTTTCCCCATAAAAACATACTGAAAATTATGTTTTATGGCTGCATACATCTGATGAATACAATCCTGCCCCAGTTACACACTTTTCCACCAACAGTGAGGTTATGCATCTTGCTTTTTACAAGAGGCAAACTATTTTTGTGGGCTCCTAGAAGTATGGCTGCAGGCACTGTGCTCACTGTGCCTACCAGAGAGGCCAGCCGCGGGCATTAGAGGCCAGCACTCAGTCTTTTAACTTTTACAACGCCACAAGGCAGACTCCATTTTATAGGTGACGGAAAGAAGGCCCAGAGAGGTTCGGCAAATTGCTCAAGGTCACACAGCCAGTGGGTAGCAGGGCAGAGATCCGTCTACTTTTGCAGCCAGCCCTCCTCCCATCCGCTGGGAAGTGAATTGGTCTGGAGAGCGGCCAAACCCTGAGTGATGATGGCACTCGATCACAGAAACTGCCATGATGTTCAGGGCCTAGGGTGCAGCGATCAACATGAGGACCCGCGTGGCCTGGCCTCTTGGTCACCTGCCCACTTGGGTGGGGCTGGGTGACATGCTCAGGCCGGTTGTTTGAGAGTCTCTGGGCAGTTAAGCCGCCACCTCCAGGCAGCAAGGTGTCTGTGGAGCCTCAGGGGTGCTGAGACAGTCTCCAGGCGAGCAGGTTGCTAGCTGCTTCCTGCTTCTGTGTTCTTGCAAAGGACAAAGAGAGAGATAGAGAACTTTGGACGCAGACCAAAGGCACTCAGGTTTTTCGCTGGGTGTCTGCTTGAAGGCTCCTCAATGAGCAGGTCTGACAAGTGTCACCGGACAAGGGGTCCGAGCCGCCCCGTTCCACGCACGCGGCGCTGCAGTGTGAAACAACTGGGGCTGGAGACAAAGATCCCCCCGGGGAAGGAAAATCCGTGCTTGCAGTCTCCGGCTCCGGCTTCGTGAATTATACATGGCAGAACCCCCTGGAAGGCTGCTTTCTGGGCCGAGAGGGGAAGGCATGTAATTTGGGTCGCTGGCATTCTGCGAGAACACTTGCTGGAAATGGGGCCCCTCCCAAACCTGGCGGCATTGGCCTCAAAACCAAGGGGGGGACATTTGACACCTCAAATAGTGCCAAGTGGCCAGCATGAAGGATGCTGAGGGGACCGGTCTTCCTCTCTTTGCCCCGGTCTTGTCTCCTTAGGGCGGGAAGGAACACGTACCCGGGCTTCTGTCCCTCGGAGTCCCTCGCCTCGAGGTGATTGCTGTGACACAGGCCACAGCCACCTTCTTCCCCTTCCTGAGAAGAGGGAAAGGTGCTATATCTGCCCAGAAAGGGAGGCAGGGGACTAGGGGAGCAGACTGGCCCCGGCCCGCAAGGTCAGCCAGGCCCACCTCAGCCTCCACTGCGAATGGCCGCTCCAGTCCACACGACCTTGCACCACGCCGGGTCCAGAGAGGACGGCGCCATCGTAGGCTCCTGGAATGGGCAACCCGAATCCAGTGCTCTGTCGCTGCAAAGGCCACCCATCGAAGGGGCTCCCGGGCACTCTTCTGTCCCTGGGGTTTGCCCAAGGACAGTGGGCAAGGGCCTTCGAAGGACCAGAGTCGGCCAAGGTCATTTGGGTCAGAGGTAGCGAAGGGTGGGGTCCCTGATGACAGTCCTGGGTTGGGATGGTGTTTTGTAACCTATTAACGGTGTGACCCCGAGGAAGAGACGGCACCTCTTGGGCCCTCGGTGTGCCTGTGGGTACAAGAGCGGGTCAGGTGCCTGGCAGGATGGCCGTGAAAGGAGAGAGAGGCATGCTGAGGCCTGCAGCACAGCAGCCGGCGTGTGTTCAGTGCTCAAGGCACGGTAGCTAGCAAGATTTTTTGCATCTTGAAAACAAAAGGTATCAGTTCCCCGTGGTAACTCAGTGGTTGTGTGTGTCATGTGTGTGTGAGTGCATGCGTGCATGTTCCTGTGAGTGTGCATCTGTGTGTGTATGTGCTGGTGAGTATAAATTTGTATGTGTGTATGTGTGAGTGTGTGTGGTGTGAATGTGTGCATGTGTGTGTATGCTGGTGAGAGTGTGTGTGGATGTGGATGCGTGTGTGTGTACCGTTAAGTGTAACTGTATGTGTACCTATGTGAGTGTGCTGGTGAGTGTGTGAGGTGTGAGTGTGTGTATGTGTGTGTGTGTGCTGGTGGGGGTATGTGTGTGTGTGCATATGTGTGATTGTATGTGGGCTCTCTCTCTCTCATATATTTACACCCACCAGCACCCACCCACACAGACACACACACACATACACATACACATAAGGCGGTGTGTGTGCCTTATGTGTATGTGTATGTGTGTGTGTGTGTGTGTGTGTGTGTGTGTGTGCTGGTGGGTGTAAATATATGTGTGAGTGTGCTGATGAATGTATGTGTGTGTGTGTGTGCTGGTGGGTGTAAATATATGTGTGAGTGTGCTGGTGAGTGTGTGTGTGAGGTGTGAGTGTGTGTACGTGTGTGTATGCTGGTGAGGGTACGTGTGTGTGTGCACACGTGTGATTGTGAGTGTGTGTGTACGCTGGTGAGTGTAAATGTGTGTGTGCCTTATGTGTATTTGTATGTGTGTGTGTGTGTATGTGTGTGCTGGTGTGTGTGTGTGTGTAAATATATGTGTGAGTGTGCTGGTGAGTGTGTGTGTGTGTGTGAGAGAGAGAGAGAGAGAGAGAGAGAGAGAGAGCCCACACACTCCAACCAAAGGTCGCGAGAAGAGCATTCTCCGCCTGCTCCAGACGGGAAACCTGAGAAGGGCAAATACTTCATTATTTAGATTCAAAAGCTACTCATGAGGCGCGACTGGAGCACTTAGAAGGAAAGCCGACCTAGAGTGTAAAATGTTATTATAAGTAATGACAATGATTACAGGGTGAGGGTGTGAGCTGGAGAGGGAGGCCTGAGAGGTTAATGTCCATTAACTGCCTCGAATTAGGAGCTTCCTTCTGCAGACATTTCTGGGCGAAACCTGGAGGTCTGTTTATTTACCTCACAGGGATCCCTTAGCTGTTAGCACATCAAAAAGGTATTTAAACCCTAACCCCCCCCCCCCCCCCCCCCCAGTTAGCTTGAGGAAGAAGAGTAAATATGGACGCAGTTTATCACCGGAGAGCCCTGCTATCAAACAGATGCTGTCCATCTGTCCGACCGTTACATAAAGCAGACCGGGCCCGGCCAGACCCACCCGGAAGCCATGGGCTCCTTTGCTGAGCAGCGTGGACAGTGGGCTGAGGGCTCTCCTGTCTGCTCGTGCTTGGAGCGCGTGTCAGGCTCCCGCTGGCACCAGGCGGAGGATGTCTCGGGAACGGGTGGAGGGACGTCCTTAATTTGAGGAGGAAGCTGAGCCATGACAGCCGCGGGACCAGGACTTCATTGTAAGGGGACCAGCCACCCCCATGTGCACGGGACACCTAGGGGTTTCCAAGCTGTAGGACTTTCAGTGCCCGAGCTGGGACAGTCCCAGGCAAAGCTGGTCACCTCTTTATGCCCCTTCCTGGGACCCCAAGTGCAAGTGTCAGTCACTCCCAGCAGGAGTAACAATGGGGAAAGCTGGCTCTCGGCTTGCCTTTAAGAAATTCTACATCCACACACACCCCCGCCCCGCCCCACCATGGGGCAACACAGACTGTGACTCACTGGCAGCAGGAATGTGGCTTCACATGGGACCTGCACAGGGGCTGCCCAAGCCGAGGTGAGGTCCAGCGAGGCTTCCAACAGGCGAAGGCGCCGGTCCCAGCGCTGATCGCGTATGGAGAGGCCTGGGTGCAGAGGCCTGGGTGCAGAGGCCTGGGTGCAGAGGCCTGGGTGCAGAGGCCTGGGTGGAGAGGCCTGGGTGCAGAGGCCTGGGTGGAGAGGCCTGGGTGGAGAGGCCTGGGTGCAGAGGCCTGGATGCAGAGGCCTGGGTGCAGAGTCCTGGGTGGAGAGGCCTGGGTGCAGAGGCCTGGGTGCAGAGTCCTGGGTGGAGAGGCCCCGAGACGCTACAGACTCCGCACCCCTGGCCCCTCCTCAGCACACGCCGAGCGGGCTCCCTGCAGCAGCCGCCCTGCACGGTGCACGCGGGATGCCCGGAACCCCACGTCTCCGTGTTTCCGCTGCTTCCGAGGCTTCGCATATAAATATCTGCGCGTGTGCGCTTGTGTGTACATTTCTTGACATATTTACGAAGTCCCAGTTTGCCAACCTTCGGGGCACAACGAAAGAGCTGTTTTTCATCCTAATCTGCTGTAATGACATGTTTTATTATACGATTTGAGCTGTTTCCATTGCTTTCTCTGTTCCGTGTTTTATGTATTTTAACTAATGCTTTAATTTTAGCGCATTGTGCCCTAAGGTGATTTCACAAAGATGTACTGTGGTGCGTCGACAGGGATACGAAGCCATGGTGGTTGAGCTGTACCCACACACAGCATGGCACAGAGGAAAGGGTCCGAATGGCATTTCAGGGTCTGGGGGGGCCAGGGGCTTAGGGCCTGGTGTTCAGAACACCAAGATGTAGGGGACCCCTGGTTTGCCTAGGGCTTCTGCCCTATTTTAGCCCTGAAAGTCTCCGCCCCCCCCACCCCCCCACCCCACTGCCTCCCAGATCTGGATAAAGCGAGATAGGATGGTTGGTCACCCCACAGAGAAGGCGGGGTTGATACTTGGCTAGGCTGTTTCTTAGGAGATGGGGGTGGAGTGGGGGGTGGGGATGGGACTCTATAAAGCCTGGGGCTTGGAAACCCTCTTTTTAGTTTCAAACCCCAGCTCTGCCAGAACCATAACAGTCCTGTGAATTTGAGGAAGGTCCCTTAAACCCTCACTACACCTCAGTTTCCTCATCTGGATAATGGGGCTGCCAAAGTGTATCTTGCAAAAGGCTACTGTAAGGAACAGGAACAGTAGGTCGGCTCCCTGTTCCCCAACCCAACAACGAGGGAGGCTCATGGGTGCTTTAGAAGTGCTCATGCCTGCGGCAGAGTGAAGGCCTGGGGCCACCACCCAGACCTCCCCACAGCCCCTTGAGACTCTTTGCAAGGGGAGCTGAGGAGCACGAGGGTATAATAATAATGGTAATTATTATAATGATAACTTCTGTTTATTAAGTGCTCCACCATCCCCGCTGATCCCCCACAGGACACTTGCTGGGTAGTTGAGATTGTGGCCCACCTTGTACAGACAAAGTCATGGAGACTCAGAGAGGTGAAGACAGTTACCAAAGACCACACAGCAGGCCAGTGTTTGATGGGGCCTGTGAGACCCCAGCGGTGTGGCCTCAGTGTCTGGGCTTTTTACTGTCATACCCAGGAATGGAGTCGCCTGGGGTGGTGAGGCGCTGAGAACAAATGGTCAGTGGACTGAGCTGTTCAAAGCCCAGCACCTCCAGCCTGGAACAGCCTTATCTGTTCCTGACCCAAGGTAGGGTACGGGGAGAGGCCTGACCTTTGGCACCTGCCTTTTTGCTCCCCCTTTCACTCCCACACTCCATCCCCATAGCCCTCCCTGGGCCCTCCTGCCGATGTGTCCATGCACATGCTGTTCCCCTGAGCAGGAATGTCATTTCTTTCCCTTTACTTGCCTGGTGGTGTTCTCTATGAAAACTCCTATTCACCCTGCAAAGCCCAGCTCCTCAGCGTCCAGGTCCTTGTCCCTTAGATTTCCATTAGTAGCTTATTTGCCTGCTTCTTCGTTGCATCTGCCCAGTGCCTGACACAAAGTGATGGGAAGTTGGCGGAAAGTCTGTTGGTCAGAGGACTCACCTGTCTCACTCACCCCACCTGGGTGACAATCAGCCAGTGTTTCGGACCCTGGCCATGTGCGGCCACACACCTCTGAGTTTAATTCGCACTGCAGCCCCAGGGAGTGGGCACCATCACCTATTTCCAAGGTCATGGTTAAGCACTCTCCAGCTCTCTGACCGGCCGCCTGTGTTTGTCGATAGAGTTGTATTGGACACAGCAACACTCATGTGACTGTGGCTGCTTTTATGCTGCAGCAACAAAACTGAACAGTGGCCAACGAGACTGCATGGATATCGACTATCAGACCCTTTGCAGAAAAAGTGTGCCAGCCCCTGAAAATCAAGATGAAGACCTGAGGTTCAGAGAGGCTTAGCAACTCGCCCCTAGTTAACTCCGCAGCCAAGGACAGCCCTGGACTTCAAACCCAGGACCCCGGCCCCTTTCTATTCCCAATGCCAGCCTCGCTTTCTCCCAGGACCCCCAGTGCTTGCATCAGGCCGCAGGGGCACAGAGCAAAGGGAGGGGGGTGGGGAAGGGGTTTTTAAAAAAGAAAAAAACAATGAAAACCCATTTGATGAAGAAACTCCCGTTTTCCAAGCACTTGGAGATGAAACAGGACTGTGAACAAGCCAGTGCATCCTTGCTGAACTCCCGCTCTTTCAAGTTTCTGGGGGAGGGTGGGAGGAGGGGCAGAGTGTCACATCCAGCTCAGCCTGCAGGGGCAGGGCCACCGCTGGGTCTCCAGACTGCCCCTGGTTTCAGGAGACAAAACTCCTTCCCACATCCCACAGCCAAGCTCCTCTGATGCTGCCCCCGCCCCCGTCGGCACCCACCTCCCCGCAGCGTCCCTCTCCCAAGCACCCCAGGGGGCGGCTTCCCCACCCAGCCCCGGGAGCTTTATTTCCAACTGAAAACATTACAGCTCGTGTTCCTCCCCCTTTTCTTTTTAATAAAGCTGTTTTGTGTCTCCACCACCCTTTCCCCCCCTTTGCATTCCTCCCATCTTAGTCTTCTCCTTCCCTCCTGGAGGAAATGTCTTGGGTTCTCTCGCTGGGGTGTAATGGTTAAATTGCTACCAGCTGATTAAACAGCAGAGGTCCTGCTGGAATCCCCAGCGCTCAGGAACCCGGGGAGGCAGGGACAGGGCCCTGACCTGCTTAGCCCCTGCTGACCCCCTGTGACGTGCCTGCCTAGCTTCCCTCCTCCATTTGTCCCAGGCTGCCTAAAGGATCCTGGGGAAAGGGGTGAGGAGAGGGGAAGAGGGGGAGAGGGGAGGGGAGGACAGGAGGTGGGAGGACAGGGAGGAGGGGGAGGGGAGGTTGCCTCCCCCAGCCCTGGCCCAACCTCCAAGGAATGTGCATTCCCACCCCTGTCCCTTCCCTGCCCCCCCTCCATTAACCTCCCCCCCCCCACTCACGTACATAGACACACTCACATACACAACCATGCTCACACACAGTCACATAGGCATAAACACCTGGACATACACACACACACACACACACACACACGGACACCCAGTCACACTCACACACTGACTCACTCACTCACACACTCACATTCTCTGCAGAATGAAGACCAGATGGAGATAACCCACCTGTCTGCCCTCCCCGCCCCCCCCCCCCCCCACCTCCTGCTGGGAAGGACCAGGACTGGGAAGTGGGAGATCTTGAGGTCTGAGATGAGTGGGCTCCAGGAAAAGGGAAAGGAAGGCCCTGGGGGTGGCAGCCCTGGGGATGGCCGCCCGGTGGGCCCAGGATCTGATGACTGTGGACCAGAGTCAGGCTTCCCTTCTTCAAGCCTCTCAGAGCTCAATTCACGGGCAGATGCTCCTGCAAGGTGGCCCGAGGACCAAGTGAGCACACCTTGCCCTGCATGGGCTGTGCTAGGTTGGGGGCACTGCAGCCGCATAACTTCAAACACGGGCCACCCCTAACCTAAGCTGTGTGCCCCGGGCTCCTTCCCGCACTCCTCTCCCCCTCGCCCCCCACCCCCCACCGCAAGAGGCCATCGGCCAGGCCGGCTGTCCTGGTGGGCCTGCGAGGACCGTAGGCCAGCCCAGTGGACGAGCCAATTGCCTGTATCTTCAAAGTTAACAAGTGGGAATTTCTTGTTTAGCAAAAGCCAGGCTCCGATGGGACAGGGAGGCAGGGAGGTGAGGCTGCGGGGAGCACAGCTGTTTGGGAATCTTCCCAGCCTTTGCAGGAAGCCACACTTGCCTGCCTCGTCTCCTGCCGGCACTGTGTCCCTACAGGCACCGCCGGGTGGGGCTCCTTGGGGAGGTGCGCTGGGGACAGAGACCAGGCTCCCCCAGAGTCGGATCTGAGGACACGAGCTGGTCACCTCCCATGTCCTGTTGTGCCTGTCATCGAGTGTGGCCTTTGGTGATAAGGGCAGGTCGGGCTGAGCACCAGAATCTGCTCCTTATCCACGCTGCCCTCCCCCCCAGAGGACCAGTTCAGCTCTGGCCCGGTCCTCTGTCATGTTGGGGTTCTGCTTACTACCACCCCGTGAGTCTACAGTTCTGCAGGCCCAGGCCCCACACTTGCTGCCCATTGGGCAAAGAGGGCAGACAGTGCCTCACTTCAGTTTACCTGCTTTTATTTATTTTTTAATATGTATTTTTATGGATGTCAGAAAGGAAGGGAGAGGGAGAGAGAGATAGAAACATTAATGAGAGAGAATCCTTGATCAGTTGCCTCCTGCATGCCCCCTACTGGGGATCGAGCCCGCAACCCAGGCATGTGCCCTGACCTGGAGTCAAACTGTGATCTCCTTGTTCATAATTCGCTCTCAGCCACTGAGCCACGCTGACTGGGCTACCTGCTTTTACTTTTTAAGCTCATTGATTCACTCACCTGACCCTTGTTCCCACACCAGAAAGAGAAGCCTACATCCTACACAAGGGGCAGGCTCAAAGTTCCTATTTGGGGTTCTTTTTAAAAGAGTGGGGCTGCTTATCTGCCCAAGGCGCCCTGTCTCCACTCTCCAGCTCATGCTGCAGCCCCGCCTGCCCCCTCAGGTCTGGTTTGAACCCAGCTCCTTCATGTGCTCCTGTGCCAGGCTCCCCACGTGACAGTCACAAGTCTCTGTTAGCGCAATTATCACATTCACATTGAGAGCATCTACCATTTACTGAGCTGTTACTATGTGCCAGGCACTGTGCTAAAAGCTTTCCCAGGTTACCTCATTAGACCTGGCAATAAGCCGGAGAGAAGAGGATTATTTTGTGGATGAGCAGAAAACAATTATTTTATGTAAGAGGATTATTTTACAGAGAAGGTGAGCTACTTGACCAAGCTAATCCATCTGGGGAAGTGGGATTTGAACGCAAGCCTGTTTGACTTCATGATCTGGGCCCTACACTTCCCAATAAGCTATACTGTACTTCAGTTACTTGCAGACTTTCCCCTCCACTTCAACTTTGGGTCCCTATGTCCCCCAAGGTATAGGTTTTGAGAGAACAGAAGACACCGCTCTTATTTTTTAAAAAGAATTATATAAACTTACAATTAAATAAATTATATTAAAAACAAAGAAAATAAGTTCTCAACCCCCCTTACTTCTTAATCAGTTGTCTAAATTTTCCTATTATCTATGCTCTTGAGATGATTGGCAGCTGTTATGTCTGTCTGGTAAAGAGACTACACAATGGTATGTGCTATTGCAAATCTCTTCCCAACCCTGTTCAGTGACCTCACATCAGTAGCTTGAAATTGGCCATGGCAGGAATATTTACACCATAATAATTGGCAAATGCTACCAATCAGGGCTTTCCTCCAGAGAACCAATAATTAAATGCTAGAGGCCTGGTGCAGTCCCTAGACCTGGCCAGTGATAGAAGTGTGAGCGTCTGGCATGGAAGGGCAGGTCCCAGCTGACCTCTGGGCCTTGGGCAGCACCTGGGCCCCCAGGTCCCCACGTGCCCCCCTCCGCCTGAGTCATGGCGTCCGAGTCCCCACGTGGAGATGTGGTAAGTGCAGCCAGACGCAGTGGGTCGGGGCACAGTGTGGGCCTCTGGGCTGCCCAACGGTGCTACACGGAAGTCAGGTGAGCAGCATGCTCTCTCCTGGTTGGCCTCGCAGGCCAGCTCCTGTTCGAACCCACGGGGAGCCTGACTGACTGGCCCCTGTGGTCCAGCGGCTGCGGCCTGGCTCACCCAGCAGAGGCCGTGCGGGTACAGGGCACCTGAGCACGGGGGCTTCCCCGGTGTGGTGTGCAAGCCCTGGCGTCCCGGGGGAGGGTAGCAGAGGGAGTGAGAGCGAGCTCGGTGGACACCCTGCATTCTCACTGCACTTCCGTCCCCGTCACCCCCTCCTCCAGGTAACCGATGAGAGGTTGCAGCCCCCGACCCAGGTGCCGTGGGAGGTTGGTCACAGTCACCTACCCCCAGTCCCCCATCTTATCCCAGGTCGACTGACTGGGGCTGTGCCCCCGCTCCCCACCTGCTCGGTTCCCTCAGCGCTTGGGAGCCAGGCGATGTCCCTGCCCCCGCCACCAATGCTGGTCCCTGTCTCAGGGCGATCAGGGGGGAGATCAGGACCCCGCTTGCACCTGCCTTGACCTAACACCGCCGGCTCACCTGCTCCACCACCCCGCTCTCATCGGGGCCCATCAGGCCGGCAGTGCCTCCATTGCTGCCCAGTGCCAGCGGCCACGTTGCCGACACCCACCATATTCTACACATGCCCCCCCCACCCAATGGTCAGCACACGTCATAGCAAGTGGTCGAGCTCCTGGTTTAATGACCGCCCGAGGGGACAATTTGCACATTAGGCTTTTATTATATAGGATTTACCTGCATGTCACTGATCATAACCTGCGTGGGAGGTAGTATCACCCGCTTTGAACAGAGGACGCCATTGAAGCTCAGGGATGCCAAGTCATTTGCCCAAGGTCAACTGCTTAGAAGTGGTTGGGCCAAGATATGCCGCCAGTTTATGCCATTCCCGCTGCACTGATACACCTTCACGCCTGCTAAAAACATCAGTGCAGAGAGAAAAGTCCAGAAGCTCACTCCATCCCAGCCTACCTCCATCTTCGTCCCCGATGAGGAGAAGCCGAAGGTCGTCCCGGGCTCCAGCCGTGCAGAGGCCTCTGATTCAGAGAGGAGAGTGGTACATTGTTGGCCTGGGAGAGAGCGTGAGAGCGAGACAAAAAAGACAAGTTCACGTTCTAAACAGACGGAAATCTCCTTCCCCTCACTTGCATATTCAAGAGTTACTGCTACGTTGGCCAATTAAAGGTAATTTCACCTCCAGCACCTCTTTGAGGGGTATTTACAGAAGACTTAAGTATTAACCTTTCATGGATCCTAAGAATAAAACAGCATTCCCGCCTCCTCCTCAACTCGAGCCACTCTTTTCGGAACAAGGAGGCGCGCAGTGAAATTAGCCTTATTAGGCGCAGACCTGGGCTGTGGTTCTCCTGGGCTGAACCCCGTGGACCCGGTACCGCGAGCTGCTGCTTTCGGGTACACGTGCATTTTTCTGCAGATGCCACATTCTCTTGTGAAAGAATCATGAATATGGCAAACACCAGAAAAGCCTGAAACCCATCGGTTGGCAAATACCATTTTTTTCGGTCTTTAGGAGGGGAGGGAAGTTGGCCAGGGTGCCCGTTTGTTAATTTGTGACGCCAGCCCTAGCAATGAACACACCCAGTTACAGGGTGAGGCTGGGAAAGAGAAGTCCATGTCCAGCCCACACGTCTCTGTCCCCACAGCCCACGCTCTTCACCACAACTGGATTGTATGGTGCAGGCAGTAGGGAGCTAGAGAAAGCTTGAGTGGGAGAGCAAGCCCAACCAAGCCACACCACACGTTTCAGCTGGAGCATCATCATTTCTCAGATCAAAAAGTTCCTTTTCCTGTTGTCCTCTGTGGTCGTCAGTCCCTTTTATCCCAGGCTCACTGCCTCTGGTCTGGTTTCTAGGAGACAGGCAGAACCCCTCCCAGAGGCCTCCCCATAAAACCCCCTGCAGACAAGAAGTAGGTAATTAAGTCCCTTCCTTTCTAGGACCCGTGGTCTCAGTCTTTGATCTTTCCCCTCTGTGCCCTGAAGCTTCCTCAGCCCCTGAAGGAGGTGTGAGCAGGGTGTGAGAAACACTGGCCAAGTGCCCCAGGGGACCAGGACTGACCCAGAGCGCCGGATAAGGAGAAGGGCTGGCTAGAGGCGAGGCAGCCTGCCCACCCCCTCCCCCACCTCCACACCACACAGGATGTGACCATGGTAAACCTGGACCCCCATCCACCCAGTGAGGGGCTGACAATGCTGTTCTAAGGTCCCTTCTCTGGCCCTGATCTCCAGAGCCACTTAATAGCTTGGACCCTCCACTTGCCCACTTCCAAAGGTTAAATGTGTGCATCGGGGCTACATGTTTTTGGTTAAAAAGAGAGAGGGAGAGGGAGAGCGGGAGAGAATAGAGAGGAAGAATAAGAAGCTAGTTCTTATATCTTGAGTCAATGCCAAGCTCCTCTCCCCCCACGTCCCCTACTCCCACCCCCACCTGTGGCCTCCTCCCTCTCCACTCTACTCAGTTTGCAAGGCTGTTATTCCTGCCAAATGAGTCACTGATGTGGGAAAGTTGATTTGTTTTGGCAGACTTCACCACTGCTCTGAGAAACGGAGACTGTGCACCTACTGCCGCAGAAGACACGGTTGTCCTGGTGACTCATTCTTCCCTCCCTGCATTCATTCATTCATTCATTCATTCTCAGAATGTGACTGCTTCTTTCACATATACATGTGGGCAACCTCGCCTGTTGTTTTCTATCTCAGAGAGGAGATGTGAGGATTAGGGAATGCATGTGAAAATGTTTATCCTTTCTAATAAAGAGGGAATATGCAAATTGACTGTCACACCATAACAAGATGGCTGTGCCCACAGTGGAGGCCGAGTTCCTGTAATGAGCCTTAATGAGCAATCAGCAGGGATCTGAGGTTGCGTGGCGCTGGGCCGGGGTAGGGGACCTGAGGCTGAGCCCCCCGCCTGGTGAGGCTTGAAAGGGGACCTCAGGCTGTGCCCCTCGCTCCAGTGCCAGCCTATGGAACCTCAGGCCACACCCCCAGCCTGGCAGGGCTTGACAGGTGACCTTAGGCCGCACTCCCCGCCCCAGCACTGGGCTGGGGTACCTCAGGCTGCGCCCCCCTGCCCTGGCACTGGGCCAGGTGACCTGAGGCCACACCCCACACCCTGGCGCTGGGCCGTGGGACCTGAGGCCGCGCCCCCCGCCCGAGGGGCTTGACAGGGGACTTCAAGGCATGCCCCCACCCTGGCCTGGGCCAGGGGACCTCAGACCATGCACCCGCCCCAGTGCTGGGCCAGCTGACCTGAGGCCATTCACTGCACCTGGTGGGGCTTGACAGGGATGGTTCAGCCAGGTCTGGATATGGCCCAGTGTGGGTGGGGCCGGCCGGGTCTTGGTCTCATGCAATTTCGAGGTGCACGTGGGTGGGCAGGGACTTGACTCTGGTTCCTGTGGTGCGCCCCAGACTCTGACAGGAGGAAGATTTTCATATACATTTTACTAATTTCCTTTCATCTCTGACACTTCTATTATAGAAAAAGGGCAAATAGAAATATTAAAATATTCCCTCTAATTAATTCCCTTTTAATGTGCATGAATTTCATGCACCGGGTCCCTAGTATAATAATGATAATAATAATAATAATAGTAGTAGCTAATCCTCACTGAACACTTATGTATCAGCTGCATGGCAAGCTTTGTTCCTGCTTTGTTCACTGCCTTTCCTCCTAACTGTCTGGGCAGGGCTGATTAGGATCTTCATTTCAGAGACTCAGAGGCTGGAACTCCAAGGGGTCAAGGTGACCTGGCCACGGTCATTACACAGCTGGTCAGCAGCGGAGGCAGTTCCGCCCTGCTTCCTCTTAGCATGACGCACGCTGACGAGATGTTGACCACATAGCAGGCGCTGGACTTAGAATCCCTCCCTTCCCACGAGCCTGTGACGTGGGGGTGCGACAGGCATCGCTGTTTTCCAGCTGAGCAAACTAAGGTTTGGCGACTCGGGGCAACTTGCCAGAGGAGGCACGGCTGTTCCACACAGTGGGGTGGCGAGTGGGCAGTCGGGGCCTGGAGGCCACTGCGTGTTCACTGTGAGCAGAGAGCCTGGCGCTGAGGATGTGAGTGCCCTGTTCTTGCTAGCCACCCTCACCATCAGCACCAAGGACGCCCCCCAGGCATCCTCACGTGGTCCTGGACACACAGACCCTGGGGCAGAGGCAGTGTTGTGCACTCACCCAGCCTGTGTCCTCCTCCAAGACACAGAGATGTGGGATTCATGGGACTGGATTCGCACAGTGGGACGTGTGGAAGTGATGAAGGTGGCTTCAGGCCTGGCCCCGAGAAAAGCTATTCGCTGACCAGATGCAGAGGCCCCGGTGGAAGACTGAGACCCTAGGAGGGTTGGGTGGGACATGACATGGAATATGCCTGGGTCCCTGAGTGACTGCATGGAGCCAAGCTCTTCCAACCTCCCAACTGAGCTGTGCTGGACTGTGATGTGGACCTCAACCTTTATTGGGGTGCCCCGCAATGAAATTCTGGTCTAGGGTTTCTTAGGGAAAGGGCTCATCTTCTCCAGAAAGGTAGAGTCTTCTGTTTCGAGGACAGGGCCTGGCACACAGTAGGCCTTCAGTAAATATTTGTGGAACTGACAAATGAACCTCCCATCTCAGAAGTCCTTGGCTCACAGGAAAGCCTTCTGGATGGTGATGCGGGACAAGGTCTTGATCACGCCTCCTAATGCTCCATCCTTTCCTGACACTCGTGCCAGCTCTCCCTCCTCCACGCCCCTATACATCCCCAGGACGGTGCTGGAGAGAACCCCCACTCCCCTTCCCAGCAGCAACCTGCTTGTCAAACCCAACTTCACTATACAAATACCAAGCTGACTTCATTCCACCCCAACAGGCTGTCAAATCCGAGAAAAGCTGAGCCGCGCGGGCCCCACGCTGCACAGGCTGCACTCGGGTGTTTACAGAAAACCTGTGCGTGAGGATTTGCTCGAAAGCTAAATTTCCTCTCAGCCAAAGCCCAGAAATACCTTTTAAACCTTGAGCAAATAAGCCAGAGAAGAAGGCATTTTCCCTGTGACGGAGCCCTGGGAGCCTAGAGATCTTCAACAAGTCAAGGAGACAAGCTTGCGGCAGAAGGCGCGCTGCGTGGCGGTGCCCCTCGCCACCGGCAACCCAACGGGCTTCGAGAACGCGCCCTTTGATCCCCGCTCAGACGGCACAGACGGCCACAGGCCCCGGCCTGACTCAGACTGCAAATCCATGACTAGATCCACATGGAGAGGGCGCAGGCGTTGGCTCAAAATAAAATAAAAATAAACCATTGTTTTTATTTAAAAAAATTTTTTAAAACAGTTTTATTGATTTTTTTTGGGGGGGAGAGAGAGGTAGGGAGAGGGAGAGAGAAACATGGGTGCCAGAGTGAAGCATTGATCCACTGCCTCCGGCAAGGCCTCTGGCTCCCAGGAGATATGACCCCAGAGCCTGACTCGGCCTCTTCCAGGCTCCTTTTCACTGCTAAGCCTCAGTTTTTCATCTGTAAAATGGGGCTAATCATGGTACTTATCTTGCAGGGTTGCTGTGAGGACTGAGGAACCCATGAAAAATACTTAGCACATAGTAAATGCTCAGTGAATGCCTCTCCTGAAAAACACATTTGAAAAGATCGCCTCCGTGTGCGTAAGCTGGCAATCCCGACAGCGAAGGTCTGTTCTCTTCCTGGGGCCACAGGAATCTGGCTCCACCCAACACACAACACGCGTGGGAAAGAGGAGGAGGCCCGGGGTCGGGGGAACCTGGGAAGTGGGATAGAGGATGCTGTCTAAGAAGTCGTTGTTCCTCTTTCTTAGGGGATCACTGATACCCAGACCCAAAGTCATTGGAGACAGCACTAGTCGGATGTGTAAACAGAGCGGGAGTCACGCAATTGAGAAAAGTGGAGGGGAATACAGAATGTGCCCCAGTCGCCCTCAGGCTTGTCACTGACTGAGATTCCACCATTCAGTCTGCTCCCCAGGAAATGTGACCTGTCAACGTCTTTACACCCCAACATCTAGTTAGTGAGCAAATGTGGACAGGCCACTGTGGGGAAAGACCCACACGCTTCTGTCTCAGGCTTTACAAGGTACTTTAAAAGTTGATGTGATCATCCCAACAATGCTATGAGGCAGGGACTTATGATTATCCCCATTTTGCAGAGGGGGACACCGAGGCCCAGAGAGGTTAAGGGTTAAGGGGCTTACGTCAGGCCAAGTACGTGGCAGAGTCAGGAAGCAAACCGGGGCCAGCTTCGTATTCTTGGTATCTAATTGTTCCTCCCGGCTCCTCTCAAGAAGTTTCCAGAAAACTCAGGAAAATGGTCAAGAGCTTGTTAAACTCAGTTCCCTGGTGCTCTGGGGGTCCCCTGGGTGCTGGGAGGTGGGGAAGGGGGGGCAGCGTGGGTGGCACGGGGGCTTGCTCCCCACACACCTCAATCAGATCTTCTCCCGTCTCCAGAGTTGCAAAGTATTCATTTCGCCAGGGGAGATCACACAACAGTGAGAACAAACAAGAATTTCTTGAATGTCTCTTGTGCATCAAGCCTGGAGTGGGGTGGGGGAGGATCCCTTCGGGGAGGGTAAGGAGCTTACAAAACAGCCCGCTGGTGGGAACTTGGAGAACGATAATAAAATTAAACTAACGACCCAGCCACCGATGAGCTGTCGGCCCCATGGCCACGTCTGGCTCCCTGATTAATTGTTTCCGCGGTGACTTGGATGGTCAGGGGAGAGTGGATCTGTTTAGCCGGGTAACCCAGTGCCACCCATTTACCCGCGACAGGGAGCAGGAGCCTGCAGGGATGAAACCCGGGCTCGGCAAGTTTGGACAAGGAGGAGGCTGGAAGGAAGGGATGCGGTGGGAGGTGGTTAAGGACTGGCTGGGCTCAGGATTGCGGCAAGATTCTCCCAGCAGAGAACAGCACCGAGTCAGTGCACCTCCATAATCGCTGTGGGCTGCACCCCACAGATGAGGACTCGCACTTTGAGAAGCACCCCCTGCCCTCCGGCACACCCTGCGGCCTCCCCGCCACTTGCTGGCCCACTGGCCCCTGCCGGACAGAGGCCATCCGTGGAGAGTCCCGCAGCCCTGGCGGACACCCAGCCTCACTCTCTGTGACTGGAATACGTGGATGTTAACAGCCACCTTCCGGGGCTACGTGGATAGTGAACCAGATAATGCACATAGAAGGCCTGGCACCATTAGTTCCTGGCACGCGGTGAGCTCTCAATAAATGTTATTGGCTATTATCTGCAGCTACGTTCAACACGGGCGGGCTGGGAACAAAGCGCTTCCTGGTTTTTATCCATTCGCTTAACAGGCATTTAATGGGCACCTGCCCTGTGCCAGGCACTGCGCTGGGAGCCACGGCCAGAGACGGCAAAGGTCGTTTTCCTTAAGCAGCTCGGGCACGACTGGGAGGCAGCAGTGTAAACAACCGCGCTTCCGTGTAAGGACCTGAACGTCTGCTTGACAGCCAGGAGGCCAGTTAACATTTATTAAGGGCTTGCTCTGTGCCAGTTCTGATGCACTTTGCACGTGTTATTATCTCTCTCGTTTGATCTTTATGAGGTAGGAATTGATCCTTCCTTTTCAGATGGAGAAGCCGAGGCTCCGAGAGGCTCGGAAAGGCCCGTTGTCCGCCTGAGGTCCCGCGGCTGGTAGGCGGCAAATGGGGGGCTCTGACCCAGGACGGCTGCAGGTTCACCAAGTGGTGCAAGGAAAACAGAGTGTTGGAGGTTGCCAGGTTGGGGAGCCGGGAATGGGTGGGACTGGCCATGCCTTTGAACTGTGGGCCCCGGCAGGTAACTCACGCCAGGAGGCAGAGCCACCAGAGGAAGCGAACAGCTGGCTCCCAAGCTCCGGCCTCACAGCTAATCCGCCGTAAGCGGCTCCCAGTTATCAGATGAGTTAATAGATGCGCAGCACCTCGCTGTGGGGTCGGGGCTCCGTGTGGGTTCGTGCCGGCACAGAGTGGGTCCTGGGAGTGTCAGCTACTATGGATGATCACAGCAGTCCCTGCACTGCATGGACCTGACAGGCATGCATTTCAGCGACCATGTTTACAAAGTAACACCAGCCCCCAACAACACGGTTCGAATTTCACTTATCTCGGTATATTAAGCGTGGGCACTTACTCCAAGTACCAGCTCGGCTGCGAGCTCTTCAGTCCGCAAATCACTGCTTAAATAATAGACGCCTGTCAGGTTCAGTGACCCATCTTGTCACTTCTTTCAAAGCCTGCGGACTGGTCACTGAGCGTGCGCTCTGCGGTTCACACACGGCCAGCTGAGCGCGAGCTGCGCTGTCTCCTTATGTCTCCGCGGAAACCCGCGTGACATTTTACACAAATAGACAATAAAAAGAAGGGACTGGCCTACAAAGATGAAAGTGCAGTGCAGCAAAGAAATGAAAAAGCAATGCCAGAAATGAAATTTGAATGGAAAGTCAAGGGCTTTGTATTAGGTTTATCCAGAAAAACAGAACCAATAGGAGATCTATCATTTATCTATTTATATCTATCTGTCTATATCTATCTATCTATCTATCTATCTATCTACCTACCTACCTATCTATCCTTCCATACCTCTATCTATCTGCTTGTTATGATGCACAGATATGATATGTATACACATGAGAGAGAGAGATACACATTTTTGAGAGAGAGAGAGAGAGAGAGAGAGAGGGGAGGCTCGTTAAGGCCAACACCTGCAGGGTAGGATGGGAGGTTGGAGACATAGTTAATACTGTTCAAATGCCGCCTCTTGGCAGAATTCTGCTTCCTTGCTGCAGGGGGTTGGGGGAAGATCCATCTTTTCCGACTGAGGCCTTCACCTGATTGGATGAGGCCCACCCATGTCGTGAAGGGTAATCTGCTTTCCTCAAAGTCCACCAATTTAAAAGCTAATTGCATCTGAAAAATATTCCTTTCCAGAAATAGCCAGATAAAGTTTGGCCGCATATCTGGTTACCGTGGCCCAGCCAAGCTGACGTAAAACACCATCCGAGGATGGATTCTAGGCTCACGGAAGAGATAGATGATCGTGGGAATGTCGACACTGTGTCCGTTTAAGCAGCTCTAGGTCTGCTGCCAAGGGAAGGAGGGCTTACCGACCTGAGTGAGAGAAGCAGTTGTGATGAAAAGGATGAAGATGTCCCAGAGGAAGGGAGGCCAGCAGGAACTCCTGAAGGTATTTCATGACACTGAAAGTGCAAATGCTGAAGTGCTGGAAACGGACCCAGTCCTGGAGAGGAGTAAGACAATGTGCCAAGGCACGGGAAAGATGCTCCCTCTGTGCTGGTGGTCAGACACCCAGAGGAGAGCGCGCGGTGTTTGAACTGCTCGCGATCATTTTCATACCAGGAAGCACCACACTTCAATTCTCAATGGGGCCAGTGCACTCAATTACAGAGTATTAACATGCTTGTTAGCTGTACTATTCTTTCATTTCCTTAAACATTTCTAACCAACAGGAAGAGAGCTTTCAATGTTTTGACAAAACATGTGAAAGGTCACGGGATAATCTATTTTATCCCACTGATTTTTAAGATCGCTTTTGCACACTTTCAGCTTGCACAGTCATTCTTATAACCGGCACGACTGTGCAAAGCGAGAACCGTCTATCTTATGTGTAACGTGAACATCATCATCATCACCACCACCACCAGCATGGCGGCCACCAGGCAGGTCTGGCAAACACCCAGGATGCCAGGCCAGGCATCAAGTTCCTTTTGACACCCGTTTCTGACTCAGGGCAGGAGGTCCCTTGCACAACCCCAGGCCGAGGCTCTGCAGAGCGTAGGATTCTCTACAGCCCCAGGGAGTTCCCGAGGAAGACGCTAGGTTTACACACCAATAAAAATAACTCAGGGTGACAAAGGGCCCCGCACCTTCAGGGCAAGCGGCCCTCACGGCCCTCACGCAACCTACCCTGATTCCACAAGTCCCCCATGACCCCAGGAGGATGCGAACTGAGATGGAGGCCCTGGGTGACACCCCTCTGGCCACAGTGTCTGGGGACAAGTGACTTGGTTGGTGACAGGGAGTGATTTTATTCAAAACGGAAGACACACTGAAATGGCACAGCCAATTCCCTGGTGGATTTCAATGCGTGGTATTTTGTTGGCTGTTTCTATTCAGGGCTGGGTACGCAAGTACGGAGGGTCTTAGTAGGAAACTCAGAATCTACGCAGGCCAAAAGGACAAAGGAGGCAAACCTCCTGGAGCCCAGCCATCAGAGAGCATGCTGTTGCCTTTCTCCTTGCAGACTTTTCTGGAAGCCAGGAGTCAAGAATGCGTGGGGCTGGTAGTGGCATAAAAACAGACACATACATCAATGGCACAGAATAGGAAGTCCAGAAATAAAACACACCTATACGGTCAACTAATCTATGACAGGAAACAAGAATACACAGGGAGGTAAAGACAGCCTACTCAGTACCTGGGGTTGGGAGAGCTGGACAGGTACATGCCAAAAAAATGAAACTAGACTATCATCTCTCACCACATACAAGAATGAATTCTGCCTGGCTGGTGTGGCTCAGTAGTTGAGCACTGACCTATGAAACAGGAGGTCACAGATCGATTCCCAGTCAGGGCACATGCCTGGGTTGAGGGCTCAAACCTCAGTGCGGGGTGTGCAGGAGGCAGATGATCAATGATTCTCTCTCATCATCGATATTTCTCTCTCTCCCTTCCTCTCTGAAATCAATAAAAAAGATATATATATATATTTAAAAACAATAAATTCAGGCCTGGCCAGTGTGGCTCAGTGGATTGAATGTCATCCCATGCACCAAGAGGTCGCTGGTTTGATTCCTGGTCAGGGCACAAGCCTGGGTTGTAGGCTCGAGCTGGAGTAAGGGGCATGCAGGAGCAGCCGGCTATGTTTCTATTTCTCCCTCCCTTCCTCTCTCCCTCAAAAAAAAGAGAGAGAGAGAATAAACTCAAAATGGGTTAAAGACCCAGGGTACCACCTGGGGCCTCTGATGAAGTAGGAATTGGAATTGGAACTGGTGCCGGCGGGACTCTCCTCCCAGGAGGCCTGGAAGGGGTAAACCTCCTGCGGGGCCACGCAGTCGTCATCACCAGAACGCCAGCTGCATGAGGGCAGGGCGGTGTCTGGCCTGCTCACTGCCCGCCCCGCTGTCTCCTGTAATGACGGAATCCGCTTAGAAGAACCAGAATTTTCTGGGACCAACTGCAGTCCTGAGGTCTCCGTGCGGTTCCGCCAACCACCTTTTTTAATAGACACCAACCCAAACTCTTTCCCCGTGCAGGCTTTGTTAAATTCTATAACGAGTGACATATTAGCCAGCGCACTTCAAAGAGAAGAGGAAGGTGCAAGAAACACCCCCCGGGAAGGAGAAAGCTGGAACAAACCAAGCGAGCTGCTCTGAGAGGCGAAAATAAACAAATGCGTCATTTGGATTGTCGTTTGATTGACAGGTCTTGAATCAATTATGGCGAGCTCCACCACTTTCTAGAAATATGGAAATGGGGAACATGTTGATTCGGTCATGATTACGGGGAGTTTCAGGAAACATTCGCAGGTTAGGGAGAGGTATGTCGGTGGTGGTGTGTGGTGATTTATGGGTTTCAGTGGGCGGACACCATGGGTTTCCTGTGGTGCGGTGGCCTCTGACCTGTGGTCAGAGAGGGAAGTGTCACTTGTCCTAGGAAAAATGATCACCCCACCCTGGCCAGTGTTGCCCAGTGGTTAGGGTGTCAGCCCGTTCACCAAAGGGTCGTGGGTTCGGTTCCAGGTACCTAGGTTGTAGGCTGGATCCTGGGCCTGGCTGGGGTGCATGTGGGAGGCAACCAATCAACGTGTCTCTCTCACAACAATGTCTCTCTCTCCTCTCTCTTTCTCTCTAACACCCCTCTCTCCCTCCCTTCCACTCTCTGAAAATCCATGGGGAAAATACACTGAGTGGCCAGATTATTATGATCTCTGAACGCATAATAATCTGGCCACTCAGTGTGTGTGTGTGTGTGTGTGTGTGTGTGTATACATATATATATATATGAGACCCGGTGCATGAATTCATGCATGGGTGGGGTCTTGCCAGCCTGGCCAGGGGGAGGGGACATGGGCCGTTGGCCGGCCTGCCTGCTGGTCGAACTCCTGGTCGAGGGGACAATTTGCATATTAGCCTTTTATTATATAGGATATACACTGAGTGGCCAGATTATTATGCGTTCAGAGATCATAATAATCTGGCCACTCAGTGTATATCCTCAGGTAAGGATTAACAAAAAAAACAATGATCGCCCATTTATTGAGCACTCGCTACATGTCAGGCACTGTGGTAAATGCCAGGGCTCCCCTAGGCTAACATGTGGCCCGGCACCTGCTGAAACCCCCAGAAAAGAGACAAGTAGCCACCTCTCCTCCTGGGATAGGGCCTACTGTTTTAATAAAAGGCGAAAGATTTATACAGTCTGAAGAGAAACCAGAGGGTGGGCCTACTATTTTAACGAATGCTTCCTGTGTGTCATTTCTTCTTCAATTCTCCCAGAAGCCTTAGTGCCCACAGGGTTGACGAGTCTTCTAGACTCAGACGGACCCAGCGTTGGCTCCTGGCTTTGCCACTGACTGGGGAAAGCGACTCGCCCTTTGGGGCAGCAGTCACCAACCGGTGGTCCGCAAGGTCACCGCTGCTTTGGGTGACTCGCCTCATCCTGTAACAGGAAGTGCCACCAGATAGAACTTCAGATGTTTTGTGAGGATAAGCACACCCCACCTATTGCGTGGGGCATCTCTATAACAAAAGCTATTACCTGTCGTTCCTCCGAAAATCCAGCTGAACTGGGCACCTGCGGTTTTGGGTTTTCGCCACATCGAGCAACTCCCGGGGGGAGGCTGTGATGGTTCCTGAGGGATGACCTGTGAGCGCATGGTGTTGAGCGAAAAAGGCAACGGAACAGGAGTCACTGCTCCATAACGTCCACGTAAACCCAGCGCACACAGTGTTCACTCACAGGTAAGTCAACACCCAGTGCTGGCCTCTGACATGCGGTCAAATGGATTGGAAGAATGTGTGCTAAATAAGTAGGTGCTGAGGTGGCGGGGGCGGGGGGTGGCCACTGAAGGGGAGAGTGAAAGGGAGATGGGGGATGGAGATGGGGGATAGAGAGGAGCAGTGAGAATCCTATATAATAAAACCGTGGTATGCAAATTGTCCCCTCGACCTGGAGTTCGACTGGGAGTTCAACCAGGGAGCAGGGCTGGCCGGGGGAAGGGAGAGAGGCCCCAGCCGGCAGCCGGCAGCGACTAGGGACCCTACCAGTGTACAAATTGCGTGCACGGGGCCCCAGGTATGAAATAACACAGGGTGGGATCTTGCACAGAGAGATGATGGTACGCCAACGCCTAAAATGTGCACTCAACCGTGGCCTTTCAGGGACTGAGCTGCCCTGATTTCATTTAGAAGGACCTGCCTTTGAGTCCTGGCTTGGCCACTCATTGGCTTGGGGCAAGTGACCACCATTAATTCAAGTCAATTCTATTTTGATACTGTCTACCTGGAGTAGTGCAGACCCCACGGGTTCAGGGCCCGGTTCCACAGGGCTGCCCCAACATCAGACCCCAATCCCAAATCCAGGTTGCCACCTGTGCTGCTGACCAACCAGTTACCAATCGGGGTTCTCACAGCCAACACGCCCAGAGCAGGGGGAGAAGGGGCCCACGGGCCCTGGAAAAGGTTCTAGGGGAGGCACCAATAGCACCTTGAACAGCTACCCCTTCCCCATCCCCAAGCCTTCCCCATCAGGTGGACTGCCGGGACCAGCAATGTCACCGGTACAGAAAGCAAGTTTGCAGCTGGGAACCACAGGGTGCCAGCTGAAAAGACCCTTGAAGATTCCCCACCCCACCCCTCCGATGAGGCCTGCAGAGGTCCCGTCAAACTCCTGTGCCGCAGGAGCGAGCCAGGAGAAACAGATGCTGTGTAAGACTATAAGGAGTGGTAGGGACTGTGGCAAACTGGGGAGAAGGGATTCCTCTAGTGGGGCAGCCTGTTCCTGAAGCTACGAGGGATTGAAGACCCAGAGGGCTTGGCGCCTCTGAAACGCCAGAGAGAAGCTGGCTATCTGTGTGTGTCACATGAAATCTTGCGGTTTTGAAATGTTGGCAACCAATTGGACTATGTTCAGCACACTGTATGGGCCAAAGAAAATATGTCAGCAGGCCAGACTCGGCCCAGGAGTCACCAGGGTGCAATCTCTGGCCTATGGCCCCACAGCACGTTGGAAGCAGAGCCAGGCTTTCCGGGCCAAGGGGCTTTCGATCAGCCAGCAGAAGGACGCGAGAGGAGACAGGGCATGGCAGGAGGAAGAGGAAAGCCCCAGAGGGAGGAAGCGGGAAGGGGAGCCTAGAGAGAAAGGCCGGCGTGCATATCTCGCCCCCAGGGAGTTGGGAAAGGAAACCCAAGAGCTCACTGTTAACTTTGTTTCAATGGAGGTGAAATTCACATAAAATAAAACTGACCGTTTTAAAATGAGCAGTTTAGTTGACAATGTTGTGCAACCATCACCCCTATCCTGTTCTTGTCATCACTCCCCAAAGGAAGCTCTGCAGCCCGGAGCGGTCACGCCCCATCCCCCCGCCACTGCCTGGCAACCTCCCATCACCTGCTCTTTCTGCCTCTGCAGAGCTGCCTGTTCTGGACATTTCCTATCAATGAAATCACACAATGTGTGTGTGTGTGTGTGTGTGTGTGTGTGTGGGTGTGTGTGTGTGTGTGTGTTTATGCCTGGCTTCTTTTTAAAAATATATATTTTTATTGATTTCAGAGAGGAAGGGAAAGGGAGAGAGAGACAGAAACATCAATGATGAGAGAGAATCATGGATCAGCTGCCTCCTGCACACCCCCTACTGGGGATCAAGCCCACAACCCAGGCATGTGCCCTGACTGGGAATGGAACCATGACCTCCTGGTTCATAGGTCGTCACTCAACCACAGAGCCACGCCAGCCAGGCTATGCCTGGCTTCTTTCACTCAGCATAATGTTTCCAGTGCTCATTCATGTTGTCCACGAATCAGTACGTGGTTCTTTTACTGGTTGAATGATATTCCGTAGTGTGGATAGACCACATTTTGTTTATCCATCCCCTGATGGATATTTGGGTGCCCCCATTTCTTGGCTATGATGAAAAGTCCCAAGGCTTCCTTTCTAAAAGGAGGGAACAGGTGAGGGGACTTGGTGTTTATAGGGACACAGGACTGACTGGCCCACTATGTACAGAGGGCATAATACATAAGACCCACGAAATGTTTTCATTTCTTTCAAAATCAGAAGGGGGAAAAAAAGACTTTTAGGGTCAAAGAAAATTCTTTAATTTTTGGCCTGGATTCTATTCGTTTTTATACCAACGTCACCATAAAATATAATTACGGAGGAAGTGGCCCACGAAGGCAAGAGTGCCGAGGGCACAGGAGGGGGGGGCAGAGGAAAATCAAGGATCCCGCGTCAGGAAAAGCACTCCTGGCTCCCCCACTCACTGGCCTTGTGAATGGAAACGCAGGGCGGGGTGCTCAGTCCCACTCCATGGCGCACCCCTCGCCACTAGAGCAGGGCCTGGCACACAGTAGGGACTAAATATTGTTTGAAAGAGTCAGTTCCTCTGAGATGTCACGGCGCTTTCCTGTGCTTTGATTTCATCATCTGAGACGTGGGAACAGCGATCTATCTCTCAGGGTTGAGGGAAGAGACACAGCTTTGCCCGGTGCCAGCGATGGGGCAGCCTGCAGAAACACTTCCTACACTTGGACGTCTGGCAGTGGCAGCTGTAGGTTAGGGAAGAGCTGAAGTCAGAGCCGACCTGGGAGGAGCAAACTTCCCCAAAAGCCCCGAGGTGCATGGGCTCAATCTCCCCCAGACTCAGGGCGCATCAGGTACTTCCTTCCGAATCTTGGCTGAGGATCCCAGGGACTGGAGACAGGGGTGCTGAGCTGGCAAAACCACAGAGAAAACCGAGGAATGATGCGGAGAGAAGGCAGAAGGGCAGCGAGCGCGTGCGCATCTTGTGTGCATGTGTGTCTGGGTGCACAGGAGTGTCCACGCATGGGTGTGTGTTAGCCTGTGCCTGTCAATGTGGTTTGTGTGTGTGCGTGAGAACCGTGTGAGCACATGTGTGTGAGCATGTGTGTGTGTGCACGTGTTGTGAGTAGAGGTGATGGAAGAACATACGGAGGAGGGAGAGGAGCAGCCGGGCGCTCCCAGAGCCAGAATTCTGCTCGGACTGGAGGCCACACTTCACATTCCAGCGGACAGAGGGGTGGGGCAGCCCAGCGGGTCTGAAAGGGGGAAAATGACCGTATCTGGGTTTTGTCCGGATGAGAGGAAATGCTTTGCCGGAGGCAAGAGTTCCTCCTGGGATGTGCCCTCCTCTGTGGGTGACTGGGGACTCCTGAGACCCCAGGATCCTCTTCAGACCCATTTGCATTAGAAATCACTGTGGGTTTCTTTCTCTTCTTCTTCTCAAGGCACTGAGATGCCAAGACCCTCCAGCAAGTAATAAGGATGCTTTTCAGAGCAGACTTCAAACTGCTTAGCTGTGATTAGTCTCTTTCTGAGCACAGGAAAACGGGGAGGCGGGGAGCCGAAGGAATTCCACTGCAGGTCAAAGGAAGCCTGGTGCCGCCCGCCAAGCTGCCCCCCGGGGTCATGGCAGCTTCAGCTCCACGCTGGGTCCCACTGCCCCAGGGGGCCATGGCACAGGAGGCCCTGCTGGTTTCTGGGCAGAAGTAAATCGAGGCTCTTGTTGACGTCGGGAGGGCAAAATGCTGCAGGCCGAGGAGGCAGGCTACTTGTAGAACGTTCCAGAAGACCCTTCTCGGGTCAGCTCTGTCCAGAGGCAGTGGAGTGTCAGGGAATAAGAGGCAGCTTGCTGGTCAAATGGGGTTTGGGTCCCACAAGAGTGAGCTCAGTGTCCTTGTCGGGGAAGTGGGGGTGGGTCCTTCAGCCCGGGCGCTGTTTGAGGACTAACCGGATGAGGGACACTAGCAGAGTGTGTGACACGGACCACGGAGTGGCAGTCGTTGGAGTTAGGACGGCATCGGCATCGTCGTCTCCCCATGAAAAGGCTGTCTCCGTGGCAATGGACATCCTGAGAACCCCGAAGCTCAGCCACCTGCGAAAACCCCCCACTCCTGGTCCCCAGGCCAGTGCTGCTGAGGGACCAGGCCAGCTCTGCAGAAGGAGGTGGCTGTCCCTGGCTTCTGGGGGGACGGGGGGGGGAGTGTGGGGAGGGGGAGGGGTGTGTGTGGGAGGGGTGGATCTTGGTGATAGGCGCTTAAGAGGTTCCAGGAGACTCAGCATCAAGAATGCTGACTTTAAGATGGAAGGTTGTTTTATTTACTCTCCGAAAAATCTGGACCAAGGTCTCAGGCAGATGATGGCTTGGGGGGAGTAAGTGTCCCAGAATGGGACTGGGTTTGGAGGGGACCCCAAAGTTCTATAGTCCTGGGTTCAAATCCCACCTCTGCTACGTCTCAGCTGTGTGGGCTTGAGGGAAGGATGCCACAGCAATATCCTCTCTTGGAATGACATATATGAAGCACATAGTAGGAGGTCCAAAATGGCGGCTCTGTTGGTTGGCTCCATTCCATCAATGAATGGACTGGTTTTGAGACAATCAATTAAAATGATTCTCTATGGTTTGTCCAGTCCACAGACATTTACAAAGAACCTGTTATATGCCAGATTCTGGGAATTCAACGGTGAAAGCTACAGGACCACCGGGTAATGAGGGAAGGAGCCCTTTGGAGCGGGGATCGTGGAAGCTGGTCAGCACGCCTCTCCCAGACCCTCTCTCGAGTGGAGAGTATGCGCTCCTCCCAGGGGCTTCCCTGGCAGCTGGGCCTCAGGGAGCGTGGGCCCAACCACAGAGTCTTGAGGGAACTGCTGTGCTGGTCCCCGGAGAGGCCCCGAGTGACACAGAGGGTTTTCCAATCCCACACACAAAAATAAAACGGAAGACGGGAAACGGTGACGCGCTGTCGGCTGGGAGGGTGTCCCTGGACACAGAGCTGTGTTTTGGGGAGAACGAAGTTCAGCCAGTTCTGCAGGAGCCCAGAGAGCCCTGGCCCACAGCTACTCCAGGATGACTCATGGAACCTTAGGTTCACACTCACAGGCTCAGGGTGGACATGAATTTGGGGGGACATCCCAAGCATCGGAGTCACAAAGTCCTGCGTTCAAACCCTGGCTTTGTCACTTACGGGTTGTGGACTTTGGGTTCGCTTCTTAACCTCTCCACGCCTCTGTGTCCTCCTCAGAAAGTGGGGTACCATGCATGCCCAGCAGGGCTATCGTAAGGATCGGAAATGATGGATTTGAACACGCGGAAGCTCTCATAAAACAGAAGAGGTCTTTCTCTATTACTGTCGGAATCCATCCTGGATCTGCCCACCCCCGCAGCTGGTGTTTCCACCCGACACACACCAGTGCCCCCCACACTTCCCAGGGCACGTGCACGGCCTCCTGCTGCCATCGCTGCCAGCTTCCCTAGCCTGTCTTCTGGGCAGAGGTCAGGAGATGGCATTGCCCAGCAGAGGAAAGCACGTGTCCAGGGAAAGCCGAGGGCACGGAGCCATGTGATTCCAGCCGGGGAACGTCACAAGGTTCCTTCTACTGTCCCCCAGGTCCAGGCTCCCGGGCCGATGGGGCAGGGGTGAGGATGTGTCTTCAGACAGCAGGCTTTGCTTCCCGGACGTGGTATCTGGCGGGGGCGGTGCTCGCACATCTGTGCAGGCATTATACATCTCTCCCCTGGAGAGGAGGCACAGAGGTGCTCCACGTGTCCCGCTGATGGCAAATCTGTCAGTGCCCACCGCGCAGGCCCTGATGCGGAGAGCAGCAAGGGGAGACTGACTGCCTCCCTCACGCCTGTTAATTGCACCTGCAATCTATTCCCGCCAAGTGCGGAAGGCTGTCTCTTTCTGCATGGAGAGCACTGAGGGCGGCTTCCCGTCTAAATACTCTGAACCCGAGCGCTGACCTGCCCCCTGTCTGCTGGGAGGACCCCGCCTCTGCAAGACACTGGTGGTCTGGACCAGTTTAGGCCGGATGGACAGTGTCCCTCGGGGACTATAGAGGTTTGCATTTTTTTTGGTTGTTGCTTGCTTATTTTCTGGTGCAGTCTATCTTTAAGTCTTCACTTTCAAAAAAAGTGGTGATTAGCCTTATATTGATCCAGAGGATGTGAAATCAGAAGTTCACAACCCGGATTTATCACCTCGGAGGTACATGCCTTTGAACAAGCCCTTCATCCCTTTTAGGTGGCTCACTGTAGCAAGATGGATACAAGGATGAAACGAAATGCTCTGTGGCTATCAATTGGAGTTTTCCTTGGATACAGCCTGTGGTATTGCTGATCAATCAACTCTTCCAAAACAAAAGGCTCTGATTTGTAGCACTCGACAATTTCCGTGGTGCAAAGGCTCCCTTCGTGGCCGATTTTAAGCTCCCACCGTGACACCACTGAAGGAGGAGTTGGGAAGAGGAGTGAACAGTTGGCTTCCCTGCGCTGATCGGAGCTGGCACAGCCCTGAAGATGACGGACACCAACTCCGGCTAATTTTATCGGGAAAGAAACATACCCAAGGATATGGCGTAGCTTGCAGGATTCCCAGGTAGAAGATTAGATTTGGAGTGTGTGCAGCCAGAGTGACACCCCAAATCACCCCAGATGCCATCCAACACTGAAGAGGCTGCTGCTATCCCCTTTGGCACAGAGATGTCATCTGCTCCATCGTCACCAACAATTCTGGACGCTGGGCGGCACCCTCTAAGCTGACATCTCTGAGAGCAGCACATGGCCACGCTGCCATCCTCACCATCCTGGAGAAGGCACTGGAGGCCACATTCCTGATTCCTCCCAATATCAGCTTCTCATTTAATCTGGGAAGATGCATCTGATTGGTAGAGCAGAGTCACATGTCTGTGCCCTGGCTACAAAGGAAGCTGGGAAAGGGAGTGTATTGGTTTCCTGCAGCTGCTGTAACAGATTACCACCAACCAGGCGCTTGAAAAACAACAGAACTTTATCCTCTCACAGTTCTGGAGGCCTGAAGTCCCAAACCAAGGCGTTTGGCAGGGCTGTGCTTCCTCTGGGGTTCCAGGGAGGAATCCTTCCTCGCCTCTGCTGGCTCCCGGTGGCTGCCAGCATTCCTTGCGGCTGCATCACTCTAATCTCTGCCTCAATCTGCACAGGGCCTCCTCCTCTTCTCTCGCCGCCTCTCCTCTGTGTGTCTCTTACAGGAACATGGGTCATTGGATTTAGGGCCACTTGGATAACCCAGGAAGAGCTCGTCTCGAGATTCTTAACTTAATTACATCTACAAAGGCCCTTTTACCAAATAAGATCACAGACACAGGCTCTGGGGTTTAGGCTATGAACATATGTTTTGGGGGCCACCATTCGCCCCACCACAGTGAGCCCCTGTGTTTTCCGCATCTGTGGTAGACGTCACCACTCCATTAAATGGGAGGGTCCTCAGTGGTGAGCCGGGGTTGGAGGCTGGGCAGTCAGAAAAACCTCCCTGCCTTCCAGGACTGGAGTTGCTAATTCTTTCTGCAAACAGTCGGAGGGGAATCCTTTTTGGCTTAGCAGGTCACATGGTGGCAGCCACTCCACTCTGCCCGTTGTAGCATGGAGCAGCCATGGGCATCGTGTACATGAATGGGGTGGCTGGATTCTAAGAAACTTCAGTTACAAAAACAGCTGTCTGTCTAGATTTGGTCCAAGGACCAAAGATTGCTAACCGCTGTTCCAGACCAGGAAGGAGCCCGGCGTGTCCTAGTATTCAGGATGGGTTGGTTGAATCTTCAATCCTCAGTGTCTTTGAAAGATATTGCACATGGAGGACCAAGCCAGGGCAGAGATTAATAGAGTTAAAACTCATCACTATTGCTCTGTGACGCACACTCTTTTGTTGTTGTTGTTGTTAATCCTCACTGAAGGGTATTTTTCTATTGATATTTTAGAGGGAGTGGAAGGGAGGAAGGGAGAGAGGGGAGAGAGGAAGAGAGGAAGAAACATCGATGTGAAAGAGACACATCGATTGGTTGCCTCCTGCACACGCCCCGAATGGGGCGGGGATTGAACCTGCAACCCAGGTACGTGCCCTTGACAGGGAATCGAACCCGAGATCCTTCTGTGCTTAGGCCAATGCTCTAACCACAGAGCCACACCAGCTAGAGTGTGACCCACACTCTTGAAAAACCTATACAAGGATTGTGATGTCTAATTAAAAAAAAAAATCAAGTTTGTGAGATGAGTTTTGCCTGTTTTCGAGCCTGAGGCTAACAAGGCCAGAATTCTGATCCCTGATTTCATACCTAGTGCCAGCACCCCCCACCCCCACCCCCGACCCAGCAGAGACCAGGGCCTGTGGTCAGCAGGGAAGAGTGTGGAGGGATTTCGCAAAGTGGTCCCATCCGAGGAAAAATGTGGGCAGCAGCCCAGTGCGTCCTGGGCAATGAGAGGAGCTGGCCACTGCCTCCATGAGGGGCGGAACATGTGAAATCTGGGTTCCTACTTCCGGGATTGAAAAACGACACCGAAAACGGTGTCTGAAAGGCAAAGGGGCAATGTAGGAGCTTGTAAAAAACACATTGGCTCTGAAGGCAGACGGCTCCGGGTCCAAGTCTCAGCTGCCCGGTGACCCAAAAAAAGCCCCGGCCTCGATTTCCTCATCTGCAAAATGGGGACGGTCAGATCCATCCGACTGCTCGGTTAGGAGGATTCAATGCAACCGTTCTCTTATAAAACGCAGCACCTCGTCACCACCCAGTAACCAACGCGCGGTTCCTCACAAGTCTGACTGTGGAATTAGGAGGGAACCTTCGAAAAGCAACACAGCAGAACATACATATGGAAGTAGGTGTGTTCCTTTAAAGGAGGCCCCCCTGGGGCGGGGGGTGCAGGGGGCTGACCCTTGACCAGCCAGGCTGCCTGGGCGCAGCTGCTTAGCCTCTGGTGCCTCGGCAGTGTCTCCGATTTGCCTCATCCTTGGAGAGTGGGCTTGATTTCTGGGCAGAGCCCAGCGTTCAGTGGAGCCGGGTCTGATGAAGAGGGTGGGGGAGGGCGCTGGCTGGGCTCGCTTTGGGTGAGAAAAGACCTGTGATTGCGAAATAAAGAGCAAGGGTTACTTGTGTGGCTTGGAACCTGGCTCGGAAGGAAATCTGCGGAGAGACGTTCCAAAGGGCTCTGAGCAGCGGGAGCTTCGCTGGGATAAGTGACTTAAGTCCCCCGAGCGGTGACGGTAGCAGGGGAAACGCTTGTTTAGAAGGACCAGTCCCGGGCCGTCTGTGGTCTCTGCATGCTGTGGTCATATCTAATAGGATGCATTCATTCGGGGTTTATTGAGCGTTATCAGGCCCAGTGCTGGGCCTGGTGTGCTGCTGAACGTGACATCGTCGCTACCCTGGGGTCAGTGGCCATAAGCTGTTGTTATTACTGTTCTAAGGAAGGCACAACTAGACCACGCCGCTGTGGTCTACGCAGATGGCGCCTCTAGCGTCATGCAGCGCGCAGCCTGTACAATGGCATGTGGCAGCCGTGCTTTACGGGAGAAAATAAAGACATGAGTTATGCTCTTAGGGTCAGGGAGGCATTTGATCTGGGTCGTTAAGGGGGTGGAGGAGTTTTCGAGGCAAAGGGAATGCCAGACTCAGGAGCCGCGTGTGCCAAAGCACCGCGGAGTGCGAGGTATGTTCGGTGAATGCTGGGACATCTGGCGGATTCCGGGAGGAGGCTGGCAGGCTGGGGGCAAGGAGGCTGAGGGGACTGGTTTCCTGCACATGAATCAAGATCCCCCAGGGATGTCAGACATTCCATTCCTCTGAGCTGGCCTCACAGCCTCCGCCCGCCCGAGGGAAAGACTGAGAGAGAACACAGCCTTGGAGAGGCAAAGATGCGGTCCAGATCCCAGCTCTGCAACCCGTAGGCTGTGTGTTCCCTGGCCAGTCACTTAACCTCTCTGAGCCGCAGTCTCCTAACCTGCAAAATGGAGGTCAGAATTATGCTGGGGGCGGAGGATTTGGCAAGATGTGAAGCAGAGACGCGGTAGGAGTTGTAAAAGTTATTTTCTTTCCTCTCCAAGTCCTGGTCCCTGTCAGCTTTTGTGCAGGGGACAGAAACCAAGAATTAGGGTGCTGACAGAGCCAGCCCTCTGAAGGTTGAGTACGGAGGCAATTATTCTCATTTCTGAACATCTCTCTGGATAGTTGGCCCAAGTCCCCACAATTCTCGGGTTTGTGTGAGCATCATTGAGCATTTTCCTCGTGTTTAGCATCCCAGTGGCCCTTCAAAATGCAGACTGCCCCTTTACACAACCTGTGCTGGGAGCAAACTATTTCTAGCAGCATAACCCAGAGTGGAAGGGTGGGCCCAGAAAAATGGGGTTACACATCTGCTCAGAGGGAGAGGTTAGGGACTCACTTCCGGTCCCCCTGCAGAGAAAGAGAGAAAACTCCTGGAATGGGGATCAGAAGGAAGAGGAGACGAGCCCCGAGGGCATATTGAGTGGCATGGTTGTGTGGGGTCTGGCATCCTGCAGTGGCTGGGTCTGGGTCTGTAACACACCCCCTCCCCCCCCCACACACACACACACAAGCAGGCCCTGCCCTGGGGGGACTCGCTTATCAACCATAAACATAAGCAAGGCACAGAGGGGCCAGGTGATGTCCCTGTGATGGCTGCCTGTTCTTGAGTATTCCCGAGGAGCCAGGCCTTGTGCTAAAAATATTACCTGTTATCGCTACCCTGGAGGGGGCTATTAGTAACCAGGTTTTTTGTTTGTTTTTTTGCAGATGAGGGGACTGAGGCTCAGAGGGGTGACAAATGCCTTGCCCAAGGTCAGAAAGCTAACCCAGAGACTCTCAAACCCCAATTCTCAACTGCTCTGTTGTTTAGGGCCTGTTCCCTCTGTTGCTTTTCTTTTTTCTTTTTTTTTCAGGGAAGAAGGGAGAGGGAGAGAGATAGAAACATCAGTGATGAGAGAGAATCATTGATTGGCTGCCTCCTGCACGCCCCACACCGGGATCGAGCCTGCAACCCGGGCATGTGCACTGACCGGGAATTGAACCGTGACCTCCTGATTCGTAGGTCGATGCTCAACCACTGAGCCACGCCGGCCGGGCGAGTCTGTTGCCTTTCAATGCAGCATCCTGGGCAGAACCAAACCCTTCTGAGCTTCTATTGCCTTCTTCATGAAGAGAGACACCCCAGAAAACTCTGAGGTCCCATCTCAACCCCAAGACATTCTGCAACGAATCTCTTCCTATGGCAAGCGGGTCTCCCGAGGGAGAGAGACAATACGAAGTAAGAGAGAACTGCGCGTTTTCATAGTGCGATATGAACATGTGTCTGAAATAAAGCCTCCCTTGGGTGCAAAGTGTGGAATGATGCAAATCTCCCCAGCTTTAAAGGAGACGTCAATAAATGCATCGTTTCAAATCCAAGCGGCCTGAGTGACATTTAAACAGTGGTTCGTTGCTGCCATGTGTTAGCAACATGTTAATGGGGGAGGAGACGTACGCACCACCCCTCTCTGGTGTGCTGAGATTATTTGAGGTTTTAATCATGTGAGGATCTGCGCGAATACATTCCTTTTGAAATTGTGACCTCCCCCGTGACTGTTTGAGCATGTGTATAAAAGCATGTAGGCCATATAAGTGATGGGTCCCCATATGGTTCCGTCTGTGGACTTAGCTGCATGCAAAGAGCTGCAGTCTTGCTACCCAATAGTCACTCGGTGCTTGCTGCATGTCCAGCCAGGAGCCACTATGCCGGAGACGTGTTCTGAGAAATGCATCGTTAAGTGATGGCATGCAAACGTCACAAACAGCACTTGTGCAAACCTGGATGGTCTAGCCCAGTGGTCGGCAAACTCATTAGTCCACAGAGCCAAATATCAACAGTACAACGATTGGAATTTCTTTTGAGAGCCAAATTTTTTTAACTTAAACTTCTTCTAACGCCACTTCTTCAAAATAGACTCGCCCAGGCCGTGGTATTTTGTGGAAGAGCCACACTCAAGGGGCCAAAGAGCCGCATGTGGCTCGCGAGCCATGGTTTGCCAACCACTGGGCTAGCCTACTACACCGCTGATATACAGTACAGCCTATGGCTCCTCAGCTACAAATCTGTACAGCTTGTTATTGTATAAAACAACACGAGATTCACTCTAACACAGGAGAAAATGATGCAATCAAGAGGCGCGGTAAACACGAGATGTATATGGCATAACACGGCGTACTGTTTTACGGCAAACGTTTTCGTAAGTAGAAAGAGTATACTGAAACCAAGATAAATAGTATGGTATAGTAAACACGTAAGCCACTGACACAGCCGTGTAGTGTCATTAGCAAACAGCACGGACTGTACATCATGCCGGTCTGTTTACACTGGTGTGGCCGCAAGCACGGGAGGAATGCTCTGCTCTGTGACTTGAGGATGCTGTGACATCAGTCGTGGGAAGAACTGACAAGCTCCATGCCTTGTGGTCAGTCATTGACAGAAACACTGCAGTGATGCAGGACTAGAATCCAGACCCTGCAGCAATCCCAAGCGCGAGCCTGCCTTCTGTTCCCTGTCCTCTCTCCCCCAACCCCAAACTCCCAAGCTCCCACACAGGTCTTTGTTAGGTCGATGAAAGAGGTTTCTGCCCGGCCGGCGTGGCTCAGTGGTGGAGCGTTGACCTATGAACTAGGAGGTCACAGTTCAATTCCTGGTCAGGCCACATGCCCAGGTTATGGGCTCAATCCCTGGTGGGGGGCATGCAGGAGGCATCCCATCCATGATTCTCTCTCATCATTGATGCTTCTGTCTCCCCTCTCCCTTCCTCTCTGAAATCAATACAAATGTTAAATATAAAAAGCAAGATGCTTCTCTACAGAGTCCTCCCCACCTTTCTCACTGGGCTCCTGGCTCCTCTGTATTGCATGGGGGTTCCCTATAGATGACAAGGCTAAGGATTTAGACATGGGCTGGCCGACTCCTGGGGGAGAAAGGGAATGCAGACAGAAATACCAGCCTTAGACCATTGTCGAGTGCAGCCCACCACCACCCCCTGGGTCTTTTGTCTCTGAACTCTCCCCTGGCCCCGCCATTCCCAGGTGGGATACTTCCCCTCCCAACACACCAGCCTGGCCTGCCCATTTACACCTTCAGCTCCTGCATTTCCCTAGTTTCCCATCCCTAGTGCCCCCAGGCACACTCAGCCACCCCTTCCTCTGGATTCCACCCTCCACAAACCGAAGTTCCTGACAACGATCTCCAACCGTTTGTGTACAGGTCAGTCTTATCTCCAGGCTGTGAACTCCCAGAGGGCAGGCGGCATTGGCCCCACATAGACTGTAGGTGCTCCAGAAACATCAGATGCCTAAGGAAGGCGTTAGGAATTGCATGGAATTGAAAAGAAGAGTGATAACGAAACATTCTGAGCCCATGGACTGATAGTCTTCTGGGAAAGGGCCGGTTACCCAGTTCCTCATTCGTAGCCATCCCTACGTCCCGGGTGAGTAAGCAGGCACCTTGGTGAGCTCTGTCTCCAGGAAGATGGCTTCCAAAGGTAGCTCAGGAAATCACTCCCATCTCACAGGCGCTTTTGCAATGGACGCTGTCCCTTCTTCCAGCTGGGCCGGCCCTGGGCCTTGCTTTGGACAACAGAACGCAGCAGAAGGGAGGCCTCAGACCTAAGAGATTCTGTTTTCACTTTCTTAAAACCCAGCTACCACATAAAGCCCAAGCTATCCCACTGGAAAGGCCACATGGAAGAGAAGCCAGTGCCGCAGCTGACAGCCAACACGGGCCATCGCTGAGGCATCGCTCGTGTTCCAGCCGCAGAGTGCAGCCCCCTCCTCGAATGTAACTGACATCGTGTGAGGCTGAGCTGGGCCCCACCTGAGCTCCTGATCCAAGAGCAATAACACAACAGTTATTATTATTTTTTTTTAAATATATTTTTATTGATTTCAGAGAGGAAGGGAAAGGGAGAGAGAGAGAAACATCAATGATGACAGAGAATCATGGATCGGCTGCCTCCTGCATGCCCCACACTGGGGATCTAGCCTGCAACCTGGGTATACGCCCTGATTGGGAATTGAACTGTGATCTCCCAATTCATAGGTCAACACCCAAATACCGAGCCACACCAGCTGGGCAAAACAGCTGTTCTTTGAAGCCACTGGGACTTGGGATGCTTTGTTACACAGCAACAATAACTAACTGATCCACTGGCTGTTTTCTGGATGAGCAAAAACATTGGTGGAGCGGGTGTCTGGGGCTTTGAGTTAGAGAGGTTACTACTAGAATTCAAGCTTTTCTGGTATTATGGGTTTGTTTGCTTGCTTTCAGCTTTAAAATGTCAAAGCAGGCCCTCGCCGGTTTGGCTCAGTGGACAGAATGTTGGCCTGCGCACTGAAGGGTCCCAGGTTCGATTCCAGTCAAGGGCACATGCCCAGGCTGCAAGCTTGATCCCCAGTAGGGGCTGTGCAAGAGGCAGCCGATCCATGATCCTCTCTCATCATTGATGTTTCTATCTCTCTCTCCCTCTCTTTTCCTCTCTGAAATCAATAAAAATATATATATTTTAAAAAGGATGTCACAGCTTTTAGGAAATATATGTGGAAGTATTTAGTTAGAGGTAAGGAGGGGTTATGTCTGCAACTTGCTGTAAAACAGCTCTGTAAAGAAAAGACATCATTCTCTTCTGTGTATTTATATCTACATGGAGAGACGAAAAGGACTTAACGCAAATGTGGCCAAGTGTGAGCCTGTGAGCAATCTGCAGCACAATCCCTATCAAAATAGCAATGGCATTTTTTCACAGAACTAGAACAAACCATCTTAAAATTTATAGAGAACCACAAAAGACCCCGAATAGCCGCAGCAATCTTGAGAAGGAAGAACGAAACTGGAGGAATCATGTTACCTGATTCCAACGATACTACCAGGCTATAGTAATCAAAGCAGCATGATCCTGCCAGACAGACAGACACATTGAGCAGTGGAAGGGAAGAGAGAGCCCGGAAATAAACCCAGGCCTATGTAGACGATTAATACATGACAAAGGAGGCAAGAACATGCGATGGGGTAGTGGCATGTATATTCTTCAGAAAATGGTGCTGGGAAAACTGGACAGATAGGTGCAAAAACTAAAACTAGACCACTTTCTTATCCCACATACAAAAATAAACTCAAAATGGATTAAAGACTTAAACGTAAGATCTAAAACCACAAAAGTCCTAGAAGAAAAGATAGGCAGTAAACTCCCTGACATCTCTCTTAGCAAAATTTTTTGGCTATGTTTCCTCAGGCAAGGGAAACAAACAAACAAAATAAACAAATGGAACTACAACAAACAAACAAACAAAAAAGTTTTGTACAGCAAAGGAAACCATCAACAAAACGAAAGAAAAAACAACCCACTGAATGGAAGAAGACATTTGTCAGTGGTACATCCAATAAGGGGTTAATATTCCAACACATAAAAGGAACTCATACAACGTAACACTAAAAACAAACTATCTGGTTATAAAAATGGGCAGAGGACCTGAATAGACATTTATCTAAAATGGACATACATTTGGATAGAGAGAGAGAGAGAGATAGCCAATAGACATATGAAAAGATATTCAACATCATTAAGCATCAAGAAAATGTAAATTAAAACCACAATGAGATGTCACCTCATGCCTGTCAGAATGGCTATCATCAAGAAATCAACAAACAATACGTGTTGGCAAGAACGTGGAGGAAAAGGAACCCTCGTGCACTTTTGGTGGAATTGTAAATTGGTGTAGCCATCATGGGAAACAGTATGAGGTTCCTCAAAAAATTAAAAATAGCATTACCAGATGACCCAGTAATTCCACTTCCTGGTATTTATCCCAAGAAATCCAAAACACTAATTTGAAAAGATGTATGCACCCCTGTGTACATAGCAGCATTCTTTACCATAGCCAAATTATGGAAGGACCCTAAGTGTGATTGATAGCCAATTGGATGAAGTGCATATATACAATGGAATACTACTTGGCCATAAAAAACAATGAAATCTTAAAAAAAAAAAAAAAAAAAAGGAAATCCTGCCATTTGAGATAACATGGATAGACCCAGAGGATATTGTGCTGAGTAAAATAAGTCAGACAGAGAAAGACAAATGCCATATGGTTTCACTTATATGTAGAATCTAAAAAATAAAACAAACAAACAAAACAGAAACAAACTCATGGCTACAGAGAACAAATTTATGGTTGCCAGATGGGCAGGGGCTGGAGGGATAGTTGAAAAGGGTGAACGGGATGAGAAAGTACCAGTTGCCAGTTATAAAAATAGTCACAGCGATGTGAAGTACAGCATAGGAAATATAGTCAATAATGTTGCAATAACTGTATATGTGTCAGATGGGTACTGGGCTTCTTAGGGTAAGCACTTCCTAAGGTTTATAAATGTCTGATCACTATGTGGGACACCTGAAACTCATAACATAGTGTGACAACTGTAATTGAAAAATAAATTTAAGAAAACATTTAGGGAACTGGGGTGAAAGGCATATGGTGATTCTTTGCACTGTTGTTACAGATTTTCCGTAAGTCTAAAATCATATTAAAATAAAAAGGAACCTTTCTTTTCTTTTCAGAAAGAAGCCGACTGCCGTGAGTGCATGGCTGCCTTCAAAGGGAAAGAACCACCCACCTTGGGGCAGGACTAGTCAGGCTTTTCTTGGAAACCCCTGACTCAGAGTCGACTTTCGACTTTCGTCTGCCTCCGGCGCGCATGTGACGGAGCCCCTGGCCGCCCGGGCGCCTGCTCCGTGTCCGCAGGCTGCGGGCATCTGGAAAGGATCAACAGCCACGGCTACGCTCACGCCCACCGCCCCAGCTCACTCTGGGAAGGCAAGGCTGGGCTTTGGATGTTGTTTTTTAATCCTCACCCGAGGACATTTTTTCCATTGATTTTTTTTAGAGAAAGTGGAAGGGAGGGAGGAGGAGGAGGGGGGGGGAGAGAGAGAGAGAGAGAGAGAGAGAGAGAGAGAGAGAGAGAGAGAGAGAGGGAGAAAGGTCCACATCCATGTGAGAGAGACACACTTCGATTGGCTGCCTCCTGCATGTGACCGGGGCCAGGGATCAAACCTGCAACAGGGGTCCGTGCCCTTGATCGGGAGTCAAACCCGCGCCACTCCGGTCCACAGGCCGGCGCTCTAACCACTGAACCAGCAGCCAGGGCTGGGCTGTGGCTTGCTCGCCACGAGAACCCATGGACTCCAGGGGACTGCTGGGAAAAGGCTTTCCTGCGAGACCTGCCAAGGCCTCAGCGACGACTCCGACTTCCGGCCCCTGCTGCCGCAGAAGCATAGTGAGAGCTCCTACCTGGAGCAGTTTTGCTCCTTTGATCTGCCTGCACCAGGCACTGGGGGGCGGACAGGAGAGGATCTAATCGCCCAAAGGAATGGCAGAGCAGGCGGCCTCCGTGGGACCCGGGCCACCCCACACTCCCAGGCTGAGCACTGCCAACGGTGCATGTTTCCGGCAGAGCTTCCGGAGGGGGGGGGGGGAGCGGGGCTGGAGGGAGCCCGGAGTTTGGAATCTGAGAGACCCGGGAGGGCAGACTCACCACTTCCTGGTTGGATGACACTGCCCGGAGGCTGCTTCCCCCAGAGCTAAGCTTCAGGCCCTACAGAAATGATCCCGCCCGCCTGAGGTGGGAACCAAGCCCTAGAAAGTGCCCGGCAAAATGCAGGTTTGCACAAGAAATCAGCGCTTCCCTTCCACCCACGGCGACTGAGCACCAACTTGGGGCAGACCCAGCAGGCCCTGGGGGTGTTCTCTGCCCCGCCCCCCCTTCCCCAAGGATGAATGCATTGCCTCCCCTTTCTGTTCTCCTTCTCACAAGACATCATGATGACACTGGGCCGCACCTCCGAGTGACTGCGGTTAAGCTACCCAGTGTATGTGTGCCTCAGTTTCCCCACCTGGAAAAGGGGGTGGTGATAGCATCTATCTCTTAGGTTGCTCTAGAGATCAGCGGAACTTACCCAGGCAGATTAAATACCGACAGTCCATGCTTACAGAGCAGTACTACCTGCCAGATGCAAGTCAACACTCTTATTACTCCCACATCACAGGTGAGAAGGCTGAGGCACGGAGGGCATCATTTGCCCAAGATCACAGAGGGCGTAAGGGGCAGAGCTGGAATGTGATCCCGGAGTCTGCGTTCCTAGCCCCTGAGCTCTATGCCACGGGCATGCCGCGAGGGCTCGGTTCATGCTAGCGGGAGCGGTGCTCCTCGCGGGGCCAGCTCTATGGGGTCACCACCTGTGCACTCACATGGGTCCCGCCGCATAGAAGGGTAACTCCTGTTCATGCTCTGCTGTCGCTGTCTTGAAATTCTCAATAATTTTAACAAGGGCCCTACATGTTCGTTTTGCACCTGGCCCAGAAAATGCCATAGCTGGTCTTGCTCAGAATCTTCCAGAATCCACTTCTTTTTCTTCCTCCCACCTTCGACTGTGAGCTCCTTAACATCCAGGATGCAGCTCCCTTATCTCTATATCCACCCAGTCCATGCCCAGCAGGGAGCAGGTGCTCACCTTCTGGCTGGGAGGGGCAGCTGTCGTCCCACCCCTACCTCCCCTCACACCTGGAGAGTAGCTTTCAGCCCTGGGAGCCGGGGAACTCTGGCCAGCGGCCACCAAAACCAGGTCTTCCCAGAACGGCAGGCAGAGGGAGGTGCAGCCAGGAGACATCGTAGCTGCTGCAACGGGGGAAACCCCAGGCAGGCCTGAAAGACCCTAATAAACAGCTAATTGTGCTGCTGGCTCTGTAAACAGTGGCAGCCTAACGTGTAATTACGCTGCTTGGAGCTAGAGCTGGGCAGGATTTGCTCCAGCCTGGGACACAGATCCCAAAGTGCAGGCTGTGGTCAGGGCACAAGGGTAAACATGACCCTCCCTAAGCACAGGCAGGATTCGGTCCAAAGGTTCAAGTGCAGCACTTAGGGTGGTTAAAAGGATTTTCCCCTTTATTTAGGGAGCATGCAGTGTGTGTGTGTGTGGGAGGGGGGGGGTGAGAGGGTGGAGGGATGGAACAAACATTTGTTCAGCACCTACTATGCTTGTTCAGCACCTACTATGCGTCAGAGTCTGTGCTTGACTGATATAAGAAAGGGGTTTGCGGCCAGACTGGAGGTGATTTTGGGGGACTGGGGCTGGATGCCACGCCTCTTCCCTGCCTGCTGGCCTCTTCCTGATGCACACACATATCTAATGACTGATATTTTAAAATTTGAGGTGAAATTCACAGAACATACAATTAACCAGGTTCAAGTGTACAATTCAATAGCCTTTAGCACATTCACAGCCGTGTGCGACCACTCCCTCCACCAAGTTCTGAAACATTTTCCTCAGCTCAAAAGGACACCCTGTGCCTGTTACTCATGTGCCCCACCCCCACCCCACGTCCCCCTCCCCACAGCCCCACCATCACGAACCTTCTTCCTATTTGTGTAGCTTTCCCTCTTTCGGACATTCCCTATCCACGGACTCATATGTGACCGGTGGGCCTGGCTTCTGTCACTCAGCCTCATATCTTCGTGGTTCGTTCACATGGGAGCAGGGATCAAGGCCGCCTTACTTTTTATTACCAAATAATAGTCCACTGTCTGGGTTTCCCCCGGTTTGTTTATCTACTCATTCACGGATGGACACCGGGTTGTTTTCCACTTTTGGCTTTCATGAACATGCTATGAACATGTTATGAACATTTGTGTGCAAGTTTTCGTGTGGACATTTGTTTTCAATTGTCTGGCATGCACACCTAGGAGGAGGCTTGCTGGGGCTTATGGAATGCTGTGCTGCATTTTCTGTTTTCTGCAGTAGCTGCACGCGCCACTTTACAGCACACAGGGGCTCCGGCTCCTCTGTATTCTTGCCAGCCTTACTTTCTTTTCTTAAAGATAATCATGGGGTTTTCACGGAGGCTGAGGCGAGCCCCACCGGCCACGGGGGCCCCAACACAGAGCCAGCCATGCCTCCCGGACTCCTAGGAAAGGCCAGATTGCAGGAGGAGCGACCTGGGACCAGCCAGAAAGAATTCCTCACGTGGGAAGTCTCCAGGCTGCACCGTCCTCAGGGGCCTGGTGCTGATTTCGGCACAGCCGCTGCCCCTGGGGGGCATGTGGGGCCTCAGGGTGACCCAGCTGTGATGAGTTCCAAGAGAACCTGGTCCCTGGGAGCCCGGGCGGCTCTGCCTGGGCACTCTGAGTGTCCCGGAGGGGCTGCGTTGGGCCCACGCCGCCAGAGCTCTGATGGCCCAGGCGATGCCCAACAAGGAGAGGCCACTCAGGCCCTCGGAGGTGGCGGGAGCAGCCTGTGTGAACAGTCACGTGGCTTCTCCCACCCAGCAAGGGATCAGGGGGTACATGGTGTTACGCTCGGAAGAGGAGAGACCCGGAAATGTGTGTTTGGCAAACGGCACGAGTGCCTCCCACCTCTAAGGGACGGTAAACAAGGCGGTGACGACCAGGTGCTGGTGAAACTTAACCAGGAGAGTGTGGATGGAGTGCTTCCATGTGCGGGACCCTGCCCAGTGCAGGCTCGGGCCTTCCCGCCATCCTGGGCATGGGCAGGGCGCTCTAATGACGCTCTGAGAGTTACGGTCTCCGCTCGCCTGTTACCAGGATGCTTTAGGCTGCACGTCACAGACTACACGACTCAGACGGGCTCCAGGGGCCCTAAAGGGTAAGAAAAGTCACTGTTTCACAGAATGAGACATCCAAGGAAGGGCGAGCACTTTGAGTGTGCTGCCTGCGCTGCAGGGCACCGTGGACCTCGCGAGTTCTCCCCACCCAGGTCTGATGTCCTGGGATCAGCTCTGTCTCAGGGTGCCAACTCCCCTGTGTCACACTCAGACAGAGAGACACCCCAGCATCTCCTTCTTAGGAGCCAGGAGGCGCTTCCCCAGAAGTCGCAGCAGATTTCCCAGGAGTCTCCTTGGCCAGCACTGGGTCATGTGGCACCAGCAACCAGATCAGGGCCCCACGCCTGGAGTCATCATTTGGGTAGAGTAGATTTTGGGGACAGGGAGGGGCGGGGTTTGAACCAGAGCCCAGAGCTGCCTTCCCCTTGACCTCGGGAGAGTCGGGAAAGCGGCCTTGACAGGCTTGTCCTGTGAACCTGTAGCCCCGTTCCCCCAACCGACTTCCTTCAGCACCTGGCTCACCTGCCTTCCATGTGCTCTTGTCCACCCACCCCCACCCGGCCCGGCCCAGCGTCCAGCTGACCAGTGGCCCTGCATGTCCATTCTGATCAGCCAGCGCGGCTCGGAGCCAGGCCGGAGGACTTTGCGTTCGGCTCCTGGTCATGTGTCCGCCCGCATCAGCCCTTCCTGGCTGCCTGCAGGGCCGAGGCCTCTCAGAACGGTCCTGTTCGGTCAGACATAACTGTCTGCTCAGCAGTTCTGGGCTGAGGGCGCCAGGGCAAGGGCCTTTTGGGTCCTCTGTCTGTCCGTATGCATCAGCTGCTCCGGCCCACGGTTCCAGCAGCGCCTGGCAACATGGCCAGGCTTGGCCCCGGCCGTGGAGGACGCCAGAGGGAGCCGGGCAATTAGCACGCGGCCTGTCCAGTTCAGGAGGCTGAAGCCGGAGGATGGGCAGGGGCAGGGGAGTGGACAGTGGTGATGAGGGTTTTGGAGGAGGAGGGGGGAGGATAACAGAGGCGGAAGAGGAGAGGCAGAGAGCTCTAGAGACACTGGCACAGCAAAGGGATCTGTCTGCATCCCCAGCACTTAGCAGAGCAGAGAAGACCGAGTGCAGTGGCCTGAAAAATGGGGAGAGAAACCATCCCGAGAGGGAGGAGAAGATGAAGGGAGGAGGGAAGGGAGAGGGAAAAGATACAGAGAACAGTGTGAAGAAGTGGGACAGGAAGGGGTGAGTCAACTCTGTCTGATTTGTCTTTTTTTAAACAAATATATATATTTATTGATTTCAGAGAGGAAGGGAGAGGGAGAGATAGAAACATCAATGATGAGAGAGAATTATTGATCAGCTGCCTCCTATACGCCCCCCCACGGGGATCGAGCCCACAACCTGGGCTTGTGTCCTGACTGGGAATCGCACCATGATCTCCTTGTTCAGAGGTGGATGCTCAACCACTGAGCCACACCGGCCAGGCTGGTTTGTCTCTCCATCTCTCCATCAGCACAGTCCCTGGTGCACTGTGTGGCTCCACAGACCTGAACTAAAGGAGAGAGGAGATACTGGGAGAGGAAAGGAGACAGGAGGGAGCGAGGCCACGGGCGGGGGGCGGGGGGGGGACAGACCAGGGATGATGAAGAGACAGAGACAGAAAGGGGAGGGGGGCCATAAGAAGAAGAAAAGGAGGGGCCAAACGGCATGGGGGCAGGGGAGGAGGCCAGCAGGACCAACCAAGCCAAGGAAGCAGAGGCAAAAGGTCAGGCGAGCCATGGGCGCTGGAGCAGGCTCATCCTTTGATGGAAATGCACATTAGCAAACGTGCTGGGCTCTGACAAGTGCCAACAGGCCCATCGCAGAGGTAAAAAGTGCTACATCTGTCAGGGCTTCGACGTTCAAGTCAGCACTTTCCTTCTCCTCCTCACGCTGGGATTCTGCAAGTGTGGTTTTCCCCGCACGACTCCCACAAGCGTGTGGGCTTGCCAGGGAGCCGGCAGACTTCCAAGGAGCCTCGGAGGGCAAGGGGGGGCCTGTCAGGAGGGTCCTTGGGGCTGGAGCGGGGAGGGGCATGGGGCTGCAGGGCTGCCCTGCAGAGGGAGGGTATGGGAAAACAGGGGAGGTTTGCAGCAGACCTAGGAGAGACCCAAGGCAAGGAACCTGTCTATTGGGTTGAAGAGTGTCCTTCCAAGTTCATGTCCACCTGGAACCTCAGACTGTGACCTTACTTGGAAACAGAGTCTTTGCAGACGTAAATAGTTCTGGATCTCAAGATGAGACCATCCTGGACTTAGGGTGGGCGCTAAAGCCAATGGCCAGGGTCTTACAAGAAGAGGAGAAGACACACAGATGAAGAGAAAGGCCACGTGACTCTGGAGGAGCGATCAGAATGATGTGGCTACAGGCCAAGGGACGCCAAGGGTTGTTGGAGCCCCCAGGACCTTGGGGAGATGCGTGGGACAGACTTTCCCTGCCGCTCCAGAAGGAACCAGCCCAGCCGCCGCCTTGGATTTGGGCTTCTGGCCTCCGGAACTGGGAGAGAAGAGTCTCAGCTATGTAAGCTACCCAGTTTGTGCTCATTTGTCATGGCAGCCCCAGGACACCACCACCTCCTGGCCTCAGGGGCCACGTTGCCGGCTCTTGGGTCTGACGGGACGGTGCAGGACTGTTAGAATCAAGGAGAGTCCCGGCCCCCAAACCTGGTCCCGCCAAATCTCTGAGCTGGAGAGCGGCTTGATTTTTCTCCACTCGAGAGCCATGTTTACTTCCTTCTCTCCAGAACTCAGGTCCCAGGACAGGCAGGAGGAAGAGAGGGCTCTGGGGAGGCTTTCAACAAGCTGTTCATTCAAGACTAATGTGGGGGGGCTCCAGAAACTGCCAGGCCCCAGGGGACCTGGGCCCGGTGCTGTCGAGGGGCTACCCCATGGATGCTTCTCAAGCCTAGGTTATGACCTCTGGTAACCCTGGGTTCAAACCCTGAAACACCCAGGTGTGTGAGCTTTAACCCTGGGCTTTGACAGCCTCATCTGTGAGCGAGAAAGGAAATACCTCGATCGTGCAGTCACAGGAGAATCAAGGAAGAAAACATACACAGAGAGTTCAGACAAGGCCTCAGTAAGTGGTGATGACGAAGACCTTCCCAAGCCTGTTTCTGTCTAGCCCTGAATGGTGACTGTGGGCCACCAAGAAAGGTGGACCATTTGGTTGCGGGCACATCCCTGGTAGGAGGTGTGCAGGAGGCAGCTGATCGATGTTTCTCTCTCATCGATGTTTCTAACTCTCTCTCCCCCTTCCTCTCTGTAAAAAAGAAAATCAATAAAATATATATTAAAAAAAAAAAAAAAGATGGACCATGTCCTCTGGCAACATTAGAAGACTGGACGAGAACGTGTGAAATTATTAGGAAGCCATAAAACATGTGATGATGGCAAGTGACTAGGATCAGGGCAGCCTGACTAGGACCGGAACTTGCAGGGTTTGTGGCTACAGTGGCCCACTCATCCTAGATTCGCCCAGGTTAAGCACAGAAGTCCCGTATCCTGGGCAAACTGGGACAGTTGGTCATCCTATGTGCAGGAGACAACGTCTTCTAGGAATGATTTATCCATTCATCTATCCACATATCCATTTATCCATCCATCTGTGCATCCATCCACCCATCTATCCATCTATCCATGCAGCCATTCATCATCTATTCATCTATTTACCCATCCATCCATCTTTCCATCCATCCATGCATCCATTCATCATATATTCATCCATCCACCCACCCATCTATCCATGCATCCATTCACCTATCCATCCATCCATGCATCCATCTATTCATCCATCCATCCATCCATGTAACCCTCCCTCCCTTCCTTCCTTCCTTCCTTCCTTCCTTCCTTCCTTCCTTCCTTCCTTCCTTCCTCCCTCCCTCCCTCCCTCCCTCCCTCCCTCTCTCTCTCCTTCCTTCCTTCCTTCCACTAAACATTTACTGAGAGCTCACCATAGGTCAGACTCTTTTAGGCACTGGCGACCCTGGACACAGCCCTGCACCCGTAGCACTCACATACATACTTGCATTCATCTACTCATTCAAGAAAACATCGATTGAGCACCTGCTGTGGGCCAGGCATCTCAGGTGCAGTGAAAGCAAAGACACATGACCTTGTTTCTGCTCTCAAGATGCTCAAACCTGGTGAGGGGAAAGGGAAAGGAGAGCAAGAAATTCCCACAGTGTAGGAAGGGCAGCCTCGGGTAGGTGGAGAGGCCTTAGGGAGAAAGAGGAGGGACTCCCAACCTCACCCTGGGGTGGGGAGGTGGGATGTTCTGGAAAGAGGTGTTGCTGAGCTGACTCTGAAGGGACAGCTGGCAGGAGCCAGTCAGAGAAATGGGGAAGGGTGTTGAGACAAAGGGATCAGCCTGAACACAGGGAGGCAGGCAGGATGATGAGAGGAAGTGTAGGTGTGGCGCTTTGCTGTGGGGAGGCATGGGACCACGGGCCAGCGGCAGAGAGGTGGGCAAGAAAAAAGGGAAGGGAGGAAGTCTGGTTTGCAAAGCTCAGAGAGAGTTGGCAGGATTTGTGGAGGAATACTGGGATCTGACTGAAGGGAGGTGTTAAGACCCCATACCCTCCCCGGCTGGGCCAGGGCAGCTGTTCTGGCTGGTGGTCAAGGGTCAGGACCCAGGGCCTGCTGGGACAGAGCAATGCAGGAGACACATGCTCAGCCTCAGGACAGGCCAACCGCTGGGAGAAACACAGGGAAGAGAGAAAAGCCAGCTGTCTGTCACTGGACTGGACGCCACCTAAGTTTGGGCCCCAGCTTTGGGGACTGCTCAGTAGCACTTGAGCCTTCCTTGGCGTTTGGGTCAAAGACGGGCATTGGCCCTACTGATCCTATAATTGTTTCCAACCAATGAATAAATACCTACCTGAGCATTTTGGAGCCAGGCCCCTTTGCTGAGAAAGCAAAACTGCATATTGTGAGGGGGAGGACCTGGGGACTAAGGGGCAGGAGTGGTCCGGGAAGATCTCCCTGAGCTGACCCCAGTGATTCAGAAGTGCTAGTCTTGGCGGGGGGGGGGGGGGGGGGGGGGGGAGGGCTGTTCCAGGCAGAGGGAACAGCATGTGCAAATGCCCAGAGGAGAGAAGAAAAGCCAGGTAGGATGGGGTGGGAGATCGGGCAGAGGCGACGCAGGTACAAAAATGGGCCAGGGTCAGACCCAGCCTGTCAGAGGTGGAAGTGAATGAAAACAGTCTCATTCTCATTTGACACCGAGGCCCAAAGAGACCAGCTGCCCACGGCGACAGCTTGTTAGCTTCAGAGCTGTTAGGACCCAGGACCCCGACGTCCTGGTTTCCTCTTGATCTGACCCTGCTTCCCCTTCTGGGGAGGTGAAGACAGCCACTCTGCAGGCATTTATCGGAGGAGACTTCTCCAGGCGCTGCCGCTGCCCCAAAAAAGGCTTGGCGCAGGTCGGCAGTGGGGCTCGGCCCCTGAGCAGGAGGGCCAGCCTGGGCTCTGCTGCAGTCTTTCAGTCGGTCCCTTAATTTCCAGGCCTTTCAATTTCCTGATCTCAGAGAATTTTACAGACGTGGTGTGCAGGGCTCTCTGTAATAACCGTCTGTTGAATAAATGACCCCTTCTGTCTTGACTTGCAGGTAGTTAAACCTCATGCTGAGAGCAAAGGTGAAATAGTCGGGGGCTGGGCGGTGGGGTTTGCTTTGCCAGTGACCTACAGGCTGTCTTCACTCTCAGGGGCTCCAATTTGTCATTCACAGAACATGACTAACAATGTTGATTTAACTCCTCTGGTGTTTGGAACTGCTTAAGCAAAAATATTGCCTGGGAAATGCTTCCTGAATTCTGTTATTGGGTCCCCATGGCCTAGCACCCCAATTTCCTCTAGGGAGCCACCTCTCCCCCCATTCCCATCCCATGCACAGTCCTTGAGCTCTGGGTAACACTAAATGCAGTTCCAGGTGCCATGTGACTCCGGAGTGGCCAATCAGAACATTGCATTCTCCTGACCACAGGGATTGGATCAGAGATGGGCTTGCAGTCCAATCAGAACCAATGGGACACAATGATTTATTTCTTCTTCTTCTTCCTCCTCCTCCTCCTCCTCCCCCTCCTCCTCCTCCTCCTCCTCCTTCTCCTCCTCCTCCTCCTCCTCCTCCTCCTCCTCCTCCTCCTCCTCCTCTTCTTCTTCTTCTTCTTCTTCTCCTTCCCCTTTCCCTTCCCCTTTTCCTTCCCCTTCCCCTTCCCCTTCTTCTTCTTCCTCTTCTTCCTCTTCCTCCTCCTCCTCCTCCTCCTCCTCCTCCTCTTCTTCTTCTTCTTCTTCTTCTTCTTCTTCTTCTTCTTCTCCTTCCCCTTTCCCTTCCCCTTTCCCTTCCCCTTCCCCTTCCCCTTCTTCTTCTTCCTCTTCCTCCTCCTCCTCCTCCCCCTCCTCCTCCTCCTCCTCCTCCTCCCCCTCCTCCTCCTCCTCCTCCTCCTCTTCCTCTTCTTTCTTTAAAAAAGACTGCTCTCTTTTCTGCTGGACTTGAACCTGGATAAATGTGACAGGAGCTGCTGGCAGCCATTTCCTGGAGTTGAGAATGGAAGTACTATGGAGTTCTGGTGACATTTACACCCCTAGATCCAACAGTGCCTGAAGCCCACCTGTTCCCTAAACTTTTCAGTTGTGTGTGTCAGCAAACTCCTCATTTTGCCTAAACCGACTTGAGCTGTGCTGCGGCCTCCCGGGAATCCAGAGAGTCCTGATATGCTGGTCATTTAGACTAGGGGTCAGCAAAGCACGGCTTGTGAGCCAAATCCAATCTGCTGCCTGTTTCCCCCTCCTTAAAGAACTTTATTGAGATGTAATTTATATAAATTAATTCACTCATCTTAAGTCTATCATTTGAAATGTTTTTTGTAAATATATGCAGTCATGCAACCAGCATCAAAATCAGTCTTTCGAACACTTCTATCCACGGGACAAGCCAAGCTCCAGTGGTTGGGAGCACAGGCTGCGTTTAAAGTCAGGCAGGTCAGGTCATGGTCTGGCCCCAGGACCCAGGCACATTACTCAGCCTCTCTCGGCCTTAGTTTCCTTATCTACTAAATGGGGACAGCGGCTTAGGGCTTCCCTGGATGGTAAATGAGCGAATGTAGGAGAAATCCCTAGCGCTGTGCCTGGCAGGGTTTAATAAACATGTTCTCAGAAAAGTAGGTGCAGAAAGGAGCGACCCTCTGTGTTGCAGCTGTGCACTCTTCCCATTTGACAATGGGAAAGGGAGCTCAGAGATGGGAAGTGAGCTCCCCAAAGTCACACAGCAATGTAAGGGGCAGAGCTCTGCACGTAACTTCCTGGGCACCTCAGGCCAGGCATTTGCCATCTCTGGGCCTCTGTGTCCCCATCTGTCCCTATCACTGGACTGATGACCTGGAAGGTCTCATCCTGTGCTATGCCCAGGGTCCCAGCTCCCTTGCGGGTCCATCTTCTGGATGGGGTGGGGATGGATTATCCATCTGTCTGTCATCTGGCCTCCTGAATGGCTGGCAGTGCCCACAACTGTCCCACAGGCTTTCTTCCCTCCCCCAGCCTCTCCCTCCTTTCTCAGTCTAAGAGCATCACCTGCTTGCTGCACAGCTGACTCGGGGTCCCACAGGTGTTTCTGCTCTTGGCCAACTTGCTGTCACCCAGGCCCATCTGCAGTTCTGCAGGGCTCCCTGCAAGTCGGAGATGGGGGTTGCGTGGCAGGGTACTCAAGCTTTACTCAACTGACAGGGCAATGGCCCTCCTTTCTAAGCCCTCTCATTTAAGCCAGCTACACAGTAACACTGCAAACATGTGCGAAGAGACCCTGGTGGGAACTTAAATCTTCCACGGTCACTCCGCCTGGTCTGCTGTCCCTGCTCAGTTCCTGCCACCCGCTCCTACTCTTCACAGCTGATTCCTTCTCTTCCTTCAGGTCAAGCCTAAAATATCACCTCCTCAGAGAGGCCCTCCCAGATTGCTCATCGGCTCTCCATTCTTCTCATCTTTGTTTCCTGTTTGCTTCCTTGAGCTCACTTAACCCAAATTCCAACTTGCCATGTTCCTGCTGATTTATGTGAGTTTTTGTCGAATATAGCAGGTTCTGAGAGGGCAAGGCCTGCGCCTGTGTTTTTTGTCAATCCATAGTCCAGCTCTGTCAGTGCCTAGCACATAGTAGGCGCTCAAAGCATTCGTGCTAAATGAATGAGAACCTTGTTTGGAGCAGCCATGGAAGCCTGGGGAAGCTGCGAGAACGTGCTGTGCCAGAGGCTCCTCCTGAAGGGAGCTGACTTCATCCCTCCTGTTCTTGTCCCCAGCCGTGTCCGGAGGCTACAGGGCTGCATGGAGGGAACTGTGTGTACAACCATTTTCACAGCTTTTCAGGCTTCCAAACAAGCTCCTTCCCAAGAAAACACATTACACAGAGCCCGTTCCCCCGCCCGCCCAGCCAGCCAGTGTCCCAAGGAACAGCCTTTTGTTTATGATAATAAAGCAGGGGCCATGGCAACACATTGTGATGTCATGGGAGTGTGAGGTCATAAATCCTTCCAGAGGAAGAATGGGACGAGGTGGACACAATGGATGCTGAGCCTCCCTGGCCTGGCTGGGGCTGTTGCTAGATATGTTTTTCTTATACCAGGTGGTTCATTTCTTTATCTTTCCCCCCTTTCCTCTTTCCTGTTTTCAATCTCTCTCTCTCTCTCTCTCTCTCTCTCTCTCTCATCCTTGAAAAGAGGAAAATTCAAATAAATAAATAAAAGTTTTAAAAGACTCAGAGTGGAAAGATTTGTCCCAGGAATTTCCTGTTGGCTGATGCCCAGTTAGCGGGGAATGCCAGCAATCATCTGAACAATGCTTGCTCGTCTCTGACCAGCGGCGAGAAAACTTCCCCAAGTCCCTGGGTTTGAGGCTAAAACATGGCAAAGCTTTGGAGAGTTACTGACCGTGGGGTTTGCAAGGAAATATTTCTCTTGCTCACACCCTCTGTCTTCCCTTGTCCTCAATCCTCCTTTGTACTTGTTCCTGGTCTGTTTTTCTTTCCATTCATCTCACTCTGTCTGGTTCTCTCTTCGTCTGATTTCTCTCTGTCTCTCCACCACGCTCGGCCTGTCTCCTTCCATCGCGGACTCCATCTCTCTTTCTCAGCCTCTCTCTGTGTTTCTCTTTCTCGGTGGTTCTGTCTCCTGCCGAGTCCGTCTCTCTCTCCCAGTCTCTGTCTCCATCAGCTGCACTGTTGGTGACTCTCTGTCCCTCTCTCACGTTCCTCTCCTCTTTCCCCTGTTCTCATGTTACTGAAACAAATCAACGTTTCTGACTCGGAGGACTGAAGGGAAGGCCTGCTGCCCAGGCTGTGTGATATGAAAGCTGAGTGCCAAGGGGTCCACGTCTGCAGGCTGGGGGCTCCAAGTGACAAGGACATCTCGACCCACTCGGGGACAAGTTGGGGCTTTGATTCGGGAGCTGCACACACAGCAGGAGGGAGGGCCACTGTGGCCCGGTGTCTGCCAGGCCTGCAGACCTCTCCCCTGTGCCACAGCTCCCACAGTACAGATCAGCACGGGGGATGCTCACTGGGCAGGAAGTGGAGAGGAGGAGGGAGGCTCTCCCAGTCTTTGGCCACCCCAAGGCCCGTGTCCTGCCCAGAGCCCCCTTCTGACAACCCATATTGTGTTCTGCATCAGCCCCCACTTTTAATCTAAAGCCAGATTTCCCACCTCGGACCTACTGACGTTTGGGTTGGATAAATCTTTGTGGTAGGGGCTGTTCAGTGCCCTGTAGGCCGTTTACAGCATCCCTGGCCTCTCCCCACTAGATGCCAATAGCATCCCTCTCCAGAGATGGCCAGAGTCCCCTGGATGGGGTGGGGGCGGGTAGGTGTGAGCCTCCCCTGGTTGAGAACCACTGCTCTCATCCATCTCTGCTGCTTTTCCTTCTACCCAAATCCCTCACTCTTGTGTTCTCCCTTGCTAAAGCCATCCATGGCTCCCTTTTACTCGGATGATAATTATGATGATCATTAACACCATAGCAAACATCTATATGGGACTATTTATGTGCCAGGGCTGGGCTAAGTGCTGTGTGTACATATGAACTAATTTCCTAGCTCCTACCTCACAGGGCTATCTAGGGGGATCGTGATAAAGCAGCACCCCACTAAGCCCAGTGCCAGGTCAGCTGTTATTGTTATTATTACTGCGGCACGTGGGTCTTAGTTTTCCCAAGCCCTGCCCTTTGGGGCTCTGTGCCTTTGTCCCTGCCCTCCCCCCTGCATGCACCCACCTTGCTGTTGCCCCCTTTCTCCACCCGCCACCTTCCTCCTCACCCCCCAGGGCCTGGTTCTGATCTGATTGGTTCTCTAAAGGCTTTCCTCAGGGCCTGGTGTGCCTCGAGCCCCTGCACTGGAGGCTCCTATCTCTACCCTGACCCCTGGGGTGGCTGGGAGCTGGGCATGGGTGGGGCAGAGGTGAGGGCTGACTCATCTCTGTGTCCTAGTGGCTGACAGGGTTGGGACTTGGTGAGCCTGAAGGTTTTGATGAAAGAGAGGTGGGCAAGTAGCTTGGGTGGGAAGCCTACAATGGGGACAGCTCAGGGTTCTGCCTGCCCAACTCCAGTTCCCCTTGCCCCATCTGGGTCCATATGATCTAGCGCCCTCTCTTTAAGGGGCTCCCGGTGGCCACATGACCCAGGCCTCCTAACCAATTGGAAGAAGCCACACCCCCACCCTAGTCATTGGCTCATGGATGGGCACCTGACTTAACTTGGTCCAATGACATTTTTTTTGGAACAAAATGAACTTCAAGGTCAACCAGATGAGGTTCCCAGCAGCCTTGTTGGCACCAGGAGACTGAATCAGAAATGAGAGAGGACAGACTGAGAGAGAGAGAAAGAGACAGGATGTCACCATTTGAGGCCGTAGGGCAGGCGGTGCTGGAAGTTTCCAGCCTTGAACCTGCAGAAGGGGCCAATAATTTGCCTATTTCATCGAAGCTGTTGTGAGGGAGCTTTTTGTCCAGTTATGTCCAGCCCCCTGACTCCCACACACGTGCCCTCTCCCAGGACTGTCTCCTCCCTGCCATCCACGTGGCCTTGCTGGAGCCATTATCCTGAGCTCAGACACAAGGGTCAGAGCCCACGAGGAGCGCCTGAGGTCCCCTAGCTCTACAGGCTGTTTGCTGGGCTCCCTCGGCAAACTCAAGGTGATGCTCAGTGAAGGAACTGAAACACGTCTTCAGTCCCCGGGGAGGGAGAGGGGCCTGCTGACTGGCCCTCGCCGTGGGCTCTGATCTAGACACTGGGCCTCCCACAGAACAACGGAGGCCCAGTGGGGGCTGGTCTGGGACCACGCCTGCACATCCCCTGCCGGAGGTGCCCAGGGCCTCCAGCTCCCAGTACACCCACTACCTTCATGCACTGCCCTGCCCCCACGCCCAGAGCTCCGTCAGGGGCAACTCCTAAGGAGTCAGCCCCGGGGGTGGGGGCATGGCACAGACATCACTAAGGTAGGTGCAACCGCCCGCTTCCAGAATGAAGCACAGATGGGCACGTGTGCGTGTGCGTGTGCATGCGCATGCATGTGCGCGAGGCCTGTGTGTGAACCTGTGTGCCCTACCTGCTGCTGGGCACATTTTCATACAACAGCATGGGCTGGGTGCATCGAGCACATGCACGCGCGCACGCGCGCACACACACACACACACACACACACACACACACACCTGTGGTAAGTGTGTAAAAGCGCCCCTCTCCGCAAGATTCTGAAACCCTAAATTGAGGACAAACGTGGGGCACGTGCTATGAGGCAGTGGGAATCAGTAAAAGCCTAGAGACAGGTCCTGGCAGTACCCACAGTGTCCTCTGCGGGGTCCAAATAGAAGCCCCCAGTATCTGGGGTTCTGGGAAGCACCCCGCAAGTCGGCTGCTTTCCTACCACTTCCCACCCTTGTGCCCAGATGGTGCCCGCGATATAATCGCCGTATAACCCCCCTCAAGGCTTCGCGCCATGGAATAAATTTCAAGCCATGCTATAAACTGTGCTTTTGGATGTCATTGAGCGCTCCCGTGCCAATGACATCACTGTTTCCATGGCAACTAATATAATTAACATGAGAGAAAGTGCAAGGAGAAAGCGAAGGGAAAGAGGGAAACGAGGAGTCCAACCCCAAACAGAGCAAAGTACACGGTGGAGAAGGGAGGGCAGAGGGGCCTATAAAATGTTTTACGGCCACTTGTCAGGAAGGCCCGGCACAACTCTGCTCATGGCTGCGGGCTAATGAGATCATGTGCAAACTGTATCTCCCACGAAACACAGAAAGGGCTTTGTCGCCTTCACAGTTTACGGAGTTGACTCGGAGGAGCTGCTCCGGGTGAGGCGGGCCCCCTGCGCCTCCCTCCCGGTCAAGGTTTTCCTAAGACACTGGACCGGGAGGGACTTAACAGGCCTGGATTTGGCCCCCTGGGCGCTCACAGCCCCTAACAGGCAGCGTGGACACATTGAAATGTACCCAACCGTGAACCTGAAAGAGGCAAATCGATGAAGCGCACCTTGTACTTGGTGGCTGTGCAGGGTGACAAGCCGTTTCCAGGCTGGGCACGGGAACACCGGGACACGAGCCTCCACTCCCCAGGCGTGATCTTGGCTGAGCTCAGTCCTAGAACCTCGGATTTTCACTCCCAGTGGACAGATGAGCATGTGGAGGCTCAGGGGGGAAGGAGCGCTGGCCTGAGGTGGCCCAGCCAAACTTGACCCAGCTCTGTCCCCTCCTCACACAGCCTTCTCGCCTCTCTCTCAGGGTTGCCTCCATCACTCCACAGCTGTCAGCCAACTTTGGGGTGAGCTGGGAGAAACCCCAGTTCAATCCTGGCTGTCATGCTGTGTGTGGAGGAAGTTAAGTCCTTCTTCCTCACCGTGCCTCAGTTTCTCCAGGTTTCTACTCCTTGACGGCATCCAGCCGGAATGGCCCAGAAGCGCTGAGTCAGCTGGGTCCATCTCCACCCTCAGGGGTGCCCACCGGGGCTTCACCTCCACCCCACAGCAGGAAGGGTCCTCAGGGAGACTTAGGGTGCATGTGGGTGAGGGTGCTAGGAGCAGTAAGGGCATATAACATGTGGCTCTATAATATGTGGTGCCCAGAGCAAAAATGAAATGGGGGTCCCTGTTCCAAAGGGAGGAGCAATGCTGTTAAAAGTACTAAAATTTATATTTTTAAAAAGCACTAAAATATAAAAAATGCTTTCTTTTCTTCTACAGTGTCTCTCTCCCTCCCTGTCCGTGTTTTTATCTGTTATTTAATGTCGTGCTCTCGGGTGTGGGGATACTTGGAAGGCAAGTGCAGACCCTCCGGGATGCCCAGGGCCCTGCCCATGACTTGGCTCGCTCAGGTTGCCCATTGGCTGCTGGGCTCCCCCTCCCACCAGCCACCAGACCAATGCTCCATGCCCTGGTGGGGAAACTGAGCCAGGCATCCTCCTTCCCACAGGCCTACCACCCCATCCATGATGGAGGGGTGCAACCTCTGTTCTGGATCCCAGGAACTGGCGTGGGCACGAGGGTTGAATTCTCTGAGTTGCCCGCTGAATGCACCATGGCACTGCCAGTCTGGGATGTGGGTGGTCAGCATCTTGCCCTGCAGTGTTGCAAGGCAGCACGCGAACCCCAGCTCTCATGCCGCAGGCCCCTGCCAGGGACAGGGGGTGGCAGCAGTTACCGTGCAGGGCTGGGGAACAGGCAGAGGGGACCCATGCTGGGGAGAAGGCCCAGCGGGGGCCGAGTTCAGGGCCACACCTGCCCATCCCCATTGCCTCTGCGCACAGCCCTGCCCTGCCCCCACCACCCCGGGAGCTCCATCAGAGTGAGCCATGGGGGGTGGGGACACGGCACAGAGATGGGGAGACGGGGAGGCAGCAGGAGCCAGACCCCACGGTCGAGGCTCCAAGCCCCAGTGGAGGTTGTGTTTTGCACTTTCACTTACACAACAAATCCAAAGAGAAAACAATGAAAAACGTCAACACAGTGATAGCGGAGCGTCAATCCCCACGCGTGGGCCCTCGCGCAGCCGGCCCCTTGCTGGGGGTCTTGTCAGCTGGGATTCTACACAAGATGTTATACAGCGGAAACAAAAAAAGATTCCCTAGCTAAAAAGATTCCCGACTTAGCACTGTACATTATAAAAACTTACCCTTAGGGGGAAAACCTTTACACTGGGGCAACCTGACAAACACTACCTCAGCCAGGTGCTCAGGGTCAACATCAACAGGGTGTATCAAGTTGGCAGTATGTACCCGTGATGTGATGTGATGTGATGATGTGATGTGATGTGATGTGATGTGATGTGATGTGATGTGATGTGACTAGAACGTACTTGACCTCTACGATCTTCCTCCCTGAAACCTGTGGCCCCAGGCTCATCATGAGAAAAACATCAGACAGGTCCCAATAGAGGGACGTCCTACAAAACAAATGCACAGGACTCCCGCGAATTAGCAAGTTCACCTAAAAACAACGGGCACCCTTCCCCAATTCCCACAGAGGCGGTGGATGGGCTAAGGGCAGCTCCACGAGAGAGGGGGCTCACACTCAGATTTATGCTTCTCCAGTCAATGAACGCCTCAGCGCAATCACTAACTACCCAGATCATTCTGCAATCAGGGAGCGACCCTACCTTCGGCACTTCCTATGTCCTCGGAACAGTTCGAAACATTTACTAAATCAGATCCCTGGAGCTGCCCAGGGAAGGGGAGCTATTCAAACCAAAGGCGGTAATTTTCCTTCGCACACACAGTATAAGGTCTGCTGTCCGGGGCATTTTGTGCAAAGTGTGCAAACACAGCCAACCATAAATATTAATGCTGAGCATCATAGCTGGGCCGGTTATCAGCAGACCTGGGCTCCGGCTGACTCCCAGGTGGCTGCCTGAATGATGTGTCTGAAGGATGCAAAAGGTACCGCTTGTCCCAGCCACCCCTCCCGCTGGCCTGGGTGGCCTGAGCTCCCCATAGTTGACCTCAGTGGGCCCCTAGGCAGCGTGTGGCTGTCTCCCGCGGACTGCTGTGAAAATGCCTGTTTCCCAGGAAGGACTCTGGCACCGACCTGGCGGGCAGCTGGGATTGTTTTAAAAAGCAGCCCCGCCCACATTCCAAGTTCGGAACCGAGGCTGGCAAGCTCCATGCTCACCAGAGCGGCAGGCAGACCTCCCTCGCCCTCCACCGGAAAGCACTCTGTGCAATTACAGAGCCCAGAGGAGCAGAAGACATTGTGACTCCATTTACGTTCGTTGGTCCTGCACTCCTTGATTGTGTGTCTCAACTGCCCCGCCCGCTCCCCAGACGACCCATAAGGTTGGGGAGGTCCTTACACAGAGCGGTGCTTCGGAAACATTCAAGGCTCTTTGGCACTCCCCTTTCCTCTCCGGCTCCCCCGGCGCCCTGGGTCCTAGGTCTGGCACCTGGGAGCCCTGGGCGATAGGTCCAAGCCCACTTCACCAGGTGCACTGGGGGTGGGGGCAGGGAAGGAGCTTTGGGGGGGCGGGCAGCCAGGTGACTTTGCAGGATGGAAGGGGATATGAGATGGGAGAGACCCCCATTGGATCCTGGCCAGGACGATTTTTCCCAGGGCCGCCTCCATTGATGAGTAGGGCAGGACCTTACTGGGTGTGGCCTGTGACATACAAGCAGGAGGGTTCAAGAGGAACGCAAGGAAAGCATCGGCACCACGCCTGTCCATCGTAACTCGCTGCTGCTGTTATATAGGCTAATAATTTATGCCTTAATTTATGCCAGAATGCGCCCTTTCCCCTCCAAGGCTCACCCATCAATCGCCCACAAACATTTACAAAGCCCCCCCTCCAGCCCCCATTATGTGCCCCATGCAGTGGGCAACCCCAGCTGTGGAAAGGAGCCTCCTGACTGCTTCCCTGGTATTCTAGGTACTTTGTTGCTTTGCTCAAACCCCCTCCACCCAAGAGCCCTAGCAGGGAGCTAGAGTGACCCTTACTCTATAGATCCAGAAACTGCGGAGACCTTAAGGTTCTTGCCAAAGGGGCGCCGTGAGACCAGGGCCGTGGGCTTTCCTCGTGACACGAGGCCCCTTGGGCAGGAGTGTCCTGCCTGCCAGGAGCTCTGGTCTAGGGTGGTGCGGAGAGATGAACACTCGGGGAAAAGGAGCCTTGTGTCAGTCAGCAGCGTCGGAGTCAATGGCCCCAGTGAGCACTGGCCTGGGCGGTGTGGCGCACCGGGAGGCAGACTGGGAGGCACCGCTCAGCGACGGGCCCATATGGGTAGCAGCGAGTAGACAGGACGCATAAAGAAAAGGCTGGGCGCGTCCAGGTGCCAGTCAGGCTCCGGGACGAGGAGAGTGGGAGGACATTTTGGTGGAGGACTGGTTGCAAAGCCCTTACCCGCGAACAGAGCGAGCTCGGGCGTTGTTCTGCAGGGAATGGGAATTCCTTGTTGGTTTTTTAGGGAGAGAGTGGTAAGAAAGTGGTGTCTGGGGAAAATCTACCCAGTCGTACATCATCATCATAATTGTAAACGCTGCTGCTACCTGCGTTCATTCATGCCTCTTTTTCAGCCTGGCGCTGAGCTAAGCCTGCCCAAATTGTCCGAATGGTACTTTGTGGAAGGTTTTATAATCACCCCTGTTTTCCACTGTCCAGCCCTCCACTTCCACGTGGTGAGTGTATATTGCATGTGGGATGGAGGTGAATTTGGGAGAGGGAGGTGGACTGTAGTGGGTTTAGTAGTGTCCCTCCAAAATTCATGACCACTTGGAACCTTGAAATGTGACCTTGTTTGGAAATAGGACCTTTACAGATGTAATTAGTTAAGAATCTCAAGCAGGGCTCGTCCTGGGTTAAGGGTGGACCCTAACTCCAATGGCTGGTGTTCTTCTAAGAAGAGGAGACACAGAGGCAGAAGAGAGGAAGGCGATGTGGCTATGGAGGCAGAGATTGAGGGGATGTGACGAAAGGCCAGGGGACTCCAGGGGTTGGTGGGAGCCCCCCCAAATTAGGAGAGAGGCAGGGGACAGAGTCTTCCTCCCGGCCTGGGGAGGAACCACCTACTGAGCCCGATGTCAGACTCTGGCCTCCAGAACCAGGAGAGAATACAGTGCTGTTGTTTGAAGGCAACTGATCTGTGGCACTTGGTCATGGTGACCCTAGGAGGGGAATATGCATTTCGGGCACTGAGGGAAATGGCAGAGTCGGGATTCTGACTCCGGGGCCCCGTCTTGCTCTGTGTTGGTCTGAGAGAGGGAGATGGGGACCATGGACTGAATCCCAGTTAGAGAGGCTGATGTGGCTCAGAGCTGAAAACAGGGCTTCAGGCACAGCGTGCTCAGGGCCCAGCACACAGTAGGAGCTCTGGGTGTGCTTGCATGGCAGGGAACTGTCTGCCCTACTAGGTGCTATGAATGGGCATGTGAATACCTTGGAGGTAGACTGAGTGAAAGGAGGGACGTGAGAGAAGATAAAGGTGTCTGGGTCAAAATCTGGGGGCCAGTAGGAAAGCAGAGACTGCCCCCTCCTCTCTCCTTCAGCCATCCGACAGAAATCAGCTAGTTTGAAGGCTGTGACCTCCACCGCATGTTTCAGAAAAACTTAAACCTGCCTCTTTCTCCAGCCCAGAGAATCAAGTAATTCCAAGTGCCAGTCTATTAAAATCAGATCCCCAGACCTCCATCACTCACCAAAAAAATTCACACAACTCTCACAGCAAAAAGTCCTAAATGGTCCCTGTGACTCTGAAGGGCCAGAAAGCATATTTGTCTTTTTTTTTTTTTTTTAATTCTCATCTCTTGGCATGAGGAGAGAACGCCACTATTTTTCAGAGAGGCTGGGTTTTTTAATCAAAAGGAAATTAAAGAACAGGGAACGATGTACATGTCTTATGGGGAGAGCGGGGTCCTGTTCCTGGGCCGTCTTAAAATAGCCACCGGAACGCAGCCTTTGCATTATGCTCGGGGTCAGCTGCTCTGGGGACTGCCGCCCAGCCCAGCCTGGAGAAGGGAGCGAGGGGCTGAGTTTCGAGATTTACTGCGTTAATGCTTCTCCAGTTTCTGTGGAGTAGCCACTGGAGAGAAGCTTGGCTGCAGATGTAGTGAAAGTAACACACGCAGAAACGCAGTATCGATAACTAAATATAACTCACATCTGAAATGCCTTTCACAGCAGCGGAGTGCTTTCCAAATATATTATCTCATTAAATCCACACGCACGCCGAGGAAGGTAGGTCCTCTCTCTCTCCTGCTGTGAGGGAACAGAGATTCCAAGTCGAGGGCTTGTGACTGCACGTGGGACACCCTTTTATCTGCACTTGTGTTCTTCCATGTGAGCTTCCCAGAGGACCAAGATTCCATGGAGGGACCCAGGGGGCAATCAGCAGGGATCCGCTAGCAGTGGTCAGCAAACCGCGGCTCACGAGCCACATGCGGCTCTTTGGCCCCTTGAGTGTGGCTCTTCCACAAAATACCACGGCCTGGGCGAGTCTATTTTGAAGAAGTGGCGTTAGAAGAAGTTTAAATCTAAAAAATTTGGCTCTCAAAAGAAATTTCAATCGTACTTTTGATATTTGGCTCTGTGGACTAATGAGTTTGCCGACCACTGCGCTAAGGCAATGTCCGCTGCTGTAACAAATATCTCTGACTTAATACAGCGGACAGTTATTGCTATGTGAAATCCCAAATGGGTGTTGTTGATTGGCGGGCAGCCTTCCACACGACATCTGGACAACCCAGTCTCTTCCAGCTTTTGACTCAGTTCACCTCTCAGCCTCAGCATCCTCTGCATTTAGCTTACAGATGGGGTTACGTTTTATGGGCCAGGTCTGGAAATGCCCATCATCACTTCCACCCACATTCATTGGCCAGAGCTCAGTCACATGGCTACACCTGCATGCAAAGGAGGCTGGGAAATATAGTCTAGCTCTGTTGCAGGAGGAAGAAGAATGGGTGTGGTGAAGAGCCAACCCATTCTGTGGGACCCTCCACCCCGACTTCCTGCTCCAATTGTATCTTTTATACTAGAGGCCCGGTGCACAAAATTCGTGCACTTTGGGGGGGGGGGAGGTGTCCCTCAGCCCAGCCTGCACCCTTTCGCATTCCAGGAGCCCTTGGGGGATGTCCAACTGACAGCTTAGACCTGCTCCCCACATACAGGAGGCAGCCGATCAGTTGGACATCCTTAGCACTGCCGCAGAAGCGGGAGAGGCTCCCGCCACCGCCGCTGTGCTCGCCAGCCCTGAGCCCGGCTCTGGCTGAGCGGTGCACCCTGTGTGGGAGTGCACTGACCACCAGGGGGCAGGTCCTGCACTGAGCGTCTACCTCCTGGTGGTCAGTGCACGCCATTCAGTCGATTTGCCTATTAGCCTTTTATTATATAGGATGGCACCTGTTACATAAGATTTAGTTTGAGAGAAGAACCCCAGCACTTAAGCAATTGTGTCCAGGCTCTTGATCAAGTGTCCAGGCAGGGTCAATTATCTGGACCACAAGGGGGGACTGTGAAAAACACAGACTCCTGGGCTGCTGCCTTGGTGACTGACTCAGTAAATATGGGATCCACCATATGTACAGCCATGGTCCACAGTGAGCCTTTTTCGCTCACCTTTGCAAGTTTTGGGGCAGATTGGTGAGGGATGGAAATGGTAGATGATCACGGTGAGCAAAGGAAAGGGGCAGCAAACAATGCTGGTGAGGATGTGGGGGAACAGGAGCCCTGTACTACCACTTAGCTAGAAAAGTCGAAGGTACGCACAGTCTGGGGTCCAGCAACCCGACTCCAAGGCTATGTTCTAGAGAAACTCTTCATATACATATTGATTCAGAGAGGAAAGGGGAAGGAGAGGGAGAGAGAGAGAAACCTCAATGATGAGAGAGAAGCATTGATCGGCTGCCTCCTGCATGCCCCCGCTGGGGCTCGAGCCCAAGCCTGGGCATGGGCTCTGACCTGTGACCTCCTGGTTCGTAGGTCGACACTCAATCACTGAGCCATGCTGGCTGGGCTAGAGAAACCCTTACCCACGTGCACTCACAGACATGTAACAGTGTATCGCGGCCATGGCTGCCAACAGTTGGAAGTGACCTCCATGCCCATCACTGGGAGAGAGGGTGGGCGCCACAAGCTCCTACGATGGAAAACAACAGAGCAACGAACCCAAACTCCAGACAGCCACAGACAAGAAACAGCCCTTTTCTCTCTTTTTTTTTTCCCCATTGCTTTTTTGGAGAATGAGAGGGAGGGAGAAGGAGAGAGAGAAAAAGAAAGAGAGCGAGAGGGGGGTAAGAGAGACACATCAATTGGTTGCCTCCCACACACACTGCGACTGGAGGTGGGGAGCAAACCCACAACCCAGGTATATGCCCTTGACTGGGAATCAAACCGGAGACCCGTCAGTGTGCGGGCCGACGCTCTGACCACTGAGGAACACCAGCCAGGGCCATGCCCTTTTCTATGTGGAGGTCCTCTATCTCTGTGAAATAACACAGAGGAGGGAGGGGTCATCTGTCTGTGCACGTGGCTCGGGCAGGACAGCACAGGATCAAGAGAGCAGCCTTCAGTATCACCAAGTCCCCATTCAAACCCCAGCTGTCCCTACTTGCTGTGCCACTTGGACCAACTGCTTAGCCTTTGGGTTTCTTGGTTCTTCAACTCTGTCCTGAAAATGAAAAGCTTCTCTGCTGGAGAAAATATACAATGTGCTTAGTCTCCTTCTTGGACACAATGTGTTTAGCACAGGAAGCAGCACACAGTAGGTCCTCAATAAATTGTAGCCAGCCACAGGCAAACAGATACCTAATACATGAGAGCCAACAGGTGGCTGGATCCAAGACAGCAAATGTCGAGGACACTATGTTCATCGCCCTTGCACCAGCCTCATTCCTGTCTCGGTTTTCTATCTCTTTCTCTGTCTGTCCTGCCTTCCCCCGTTCCCTTCCTTCTGGTTAATGTCACTTGGCTGCATTTTTCAGGGCCCAGTGAACTGCCTGAGAGGATTGCGGAAGGAGGCGTGTGCACACATGGACACACAGACATCCATGCTGCCATACTGCCTGGATGTAGGTGACATCTGGCTCCTGTCACACCAGCGACACCAGTCTGGCGTGATCTCAAGGGGTGTCTCGGGCTCCCCACAACCTTAGTCCTATTCTGCTCCCCCCTCCTTGTTTTCCCGGCTCCAACTTCATTCCCTCCTTAGCACCCTTCTCAGTTCAACCCGAGGGCACATACCCATCACTTGACGGCCAGGCAACAATTGTGCCCCGGCTGGCAAGTACTGACACATGCCAGTGCTGAAACTGTGCCTGACCCGACTGGGCGAGGGCGTCCTTAGGGTCTGGGGGCCTTCAAATGCACAGAGAGAGGACATTGGTTAAAGAGGGGAAAGATTCCCCAGAAGCTGGCCTGTTATCCCGTCCCCCAAGCCCTCCTCCTGTGATGGTCTCTGCTGCCTTCTACCTGGTTCCAGGGCCTCTCTGCTGAGTGTCTGAGACAGCCAAGGCCCCTTACACGCCTCAAACACAGGCTTCCCAGAGGGGCGTCAGGGAGGGGCGGCAATGACAGGAAAGCAGGAGTCTGTGGGCGAGAATGTTCTAGAAATACCTGCTTAATCTAAAATGAAGAGATGTCTGGGCAGCAGGACTTCGCAGAGGCTTTGACACGCTAACGTCCTCTGACAAATCCTGCGGAAAACGACAAAGGAAGCGTATTTTTCTAAATTGACCGCAGGAGCCCTAGCTGGTTTGGCTCAGTGGATGGAACGTGGCCCTGCAGACTGCAGGGTCACGGGTTCAATTCCAGTCAAGGGCATGTACCTGGGTTGCAGGCTCGATCCCTGGATGTGTCTCTCTCCCGTTGATGTTTCAATGTCTCTCCCTCTCCCTTCCACTCTCTCTAAAAATCAGTGGGAAAATATCCTTGGGTGAGAATTAACAGAGAAATATAATAAATAAATAAACTGACTGTAAAATTACTGTGAGACTGGTGTTCCCCAAGACATACCTGGGCGGGGGGTGGGGGGGCGCATTCCGCTGTAGCCGGAATTTTGGACTGACCGCATGGGAAACAAGACCCCTGCTTTCCATGGGCCCCTGGACAGGGCTGGCTCCCTGCCCAGGGAAGGTAAGTCAGGCCCCTGGTCGTGCTTGGCCTCGGTCTACCCAACAGCAAAATGGGTGCAGGGCCACGAACACCTAGGCTGGCAAGGGAACTTCTTGCACTTTGTTATGTGACCTTGGAAGAAGACGTTATCATCATCAAGGGCAGCTTCACAGCACCCTCCCATTTCCCAGGACAGAAAAGGTTCTCCTTAGATCATCTCATTGGTTCCTTTGGTGGGAACAGGAAAGTCCCGGGGAATCTGATCACGCCCTTGGCTTTGTCGGCACACTGCCTTCAAGAAGTTCAAAGGGCTTCACCCTTACTTACGAGGGTCAAGAGTCTTCCTGGAGGGGAGGGAAGAGGGCAAGGGGCGGTTTCCTCCCTCGCAAAAGGTAATTCATTCTTTCAAGTCACAAGGGAAGCACCGCCCCCAGACCCGGAATGGCCAGCCCGCAGGCATACACAGTCAACACAATCCTGTCCTGGAAACGCCTCCAACCCCCCGGATCCCGGGGTGGCCCTTGTGGAGTTCCTGGGCTCAGGGCGCTGCTCAAGGCACGGCTGCCTCCACGCCAGCAAAGGCCGAAGCGCTCACGCTGCCCACAGCTCATGCCGTGCCCACCGCTGCCCCTGCAGACACAGGGCAAGGACCGCGGAGGCGGTGCGTGGGCTTTTCACCTACCTGACGTGGAACCAGGAAGGCAGAAATGCCCATCACCAGAGCCGATTCCAGACGTCTCCTTGCTCTGCTGGGGCACATTTTCTTTTCTTTTTAAAAATATTTTTATTGATTTTTAGAGAAAGGGAGAGGGAGAGAGAGAGAGAGACATCCATGTGAGAACAAACATCGACCGACTGCCTCCTGCACGCCCCTTATGGGGCATGGAGCCCACAACCTGGGCATGTGCCCCAACCAGGAATCGAACCAGCGACCTTTCGGTACACAAGACGACGCCCAACCCAGTGAACCACACCGGCCAGGCACACCTTCTATTGGGAAGCACTACACCGTGACGGGTCCCACCACTTTGCCAGGCGTGTTATGTGGGGCACGTTACTTAGCCCGGGGTCCTCACTGTCTCCTCTCAAAACAGGGCATGCAGAGTGCCTACCTCCCGGTGTCGGCGTGAGGATGCAGTGAGGCGGCCCGACGCCGGGCCCTGTGTTCAGAATTGGCGGTCAGCGTCACCGGCTTCACAGAAGAAGTCTTCTGTGCTGGGAAGGCCTTTGTGACCACCGCAGGGCTGCCCAGGGGCCTGTGCAGTTAAACTTAAGAGAGGAGTTGGTTCTCATGCCAGCGCGTAAGGCAAACATGGATGGAATCAACTTCCCCTTGAAAATTCCTGCCCGTCAAGCAGAGTATACATGGTATTGTGTATGGACCACTCAGGTCTGAGCACCACTGAGTCAGACCGTAGGAGGGAACAGAAGGCATGTTTACCTGTGGCTGCCTGGGCATTCAACCCATTCCGTCTCAAAGGAAGAGGGTCTCAACACGGGTGACTGCGCCCTCCTGGGGACATCTGGCAATGTCTGGTCGGGGACACTCCCGTGAACTGCCGGTGGGAACGTAAGGCTGCCAGCCAGCTGCCCCGGAGAGCACTTTGGCAAAAGTAGCAATGGCCTTACATATGCTGTCCTTCGACCAGCCGTTCCACTCCCAGGCATGCACCCCAAGGAAATAACAAGGCGTTCCACGTGCCACTGAGCCATAAATACATCCACGGCGGTTTGGGCAAAAGCAGAAAGAGGACGGGGACCGACTCGGGCGCCCAACAAGGCGCTGATGGAAGAAGGTGGCGGGGACACACAATGGAGACATTGGGAAGGATGCGGAAGTGTGTGCTGCCTTCGGGAGATGCCCTTGACGGACCACGGAGGAAAAGGGCAGGTTACCACGAAGCGGCGCCATACGCTTAAAAATGCCTGCGTCCGGGCACGAACAGGAAGAAGGCCGGTGGCGGGTGGACACGTGAAAGGAGGCCTGGCTCCACAGACCTCGGGAAAGTGCAGACGGCGATCACCGGTCACGTTCACCCGTGGAACTGACCGCCCCCTCCCCGTCTCCCCACCCCCCCACATATTAAAGATTGGTAATTTCCAGTGTTGGCAAGGCTCCGGGGATCGGATTTTTCTCATGCACTATAAAGAGAAGTATAATTTGTTGCAGCCTTTTTGGAGAGAAATTTGACCATCTCTATCCAACTTAGAATCACGTAACTCTACAATTTCACTTCTCTGACTCTTTCCCACAAAAACACTTGCACATGTGGAGGGAGATGTCCACTCTGTATTCCTGATGAATTGGAAACAACCTGAGTGCCCAGGAGTGGGGGAGTGGGCCTACGTGTTTCGGCTTGTTGATATAATGGAATGTTAGCCAGTTGTCACCGAGAATAAGGAAGATCTAAGTGAGTCAGGACAGAAAGGTTCTGGAAGACATATTGTCAGATTGGCGGGGGGGGGGGGGGGGGGGGGGCGGGGAGGGGCCGGGTGGGGGAGGCAAATCAAAGAAACATATACATTGCATGATCCTATCTATGGTGTTGTGTTGTGTTTTGTTTTTTTTACAGAATTACTACACATCACCCTAGCTGGTTTGGCTCAGTGGATAGAGCGTCGGCCTGTGGACTGAAGGGTCCTGGGTTCGATTTCGGTCAAGGGCACATGCCTGGGTTGCGGGCTCGATCCCCAGTAGGGGGCGTGCAGGAGGCAGCTGATCAATGATTCTCTCTCATCATTGATGTTTCTCTCTCTCTCTCCCTCTCCCTTCCTCTCTGAAACCAGTAAAAACATATTTAAAAAGACACTACACATATCTCTCTCTATATACATGCATGTCTACAAAGGCCTGGGCAGATGCTGGGCAGGTTCAGATGAAACGATGAACAGGAGTTACCCTCTGGAGAGAGGTGAGGAGAGAAGGAAAAAGAACACTTTCGCTTTCCTAGTCCACCTCTTTGTGAATAGTTCGCAGGCATTCACATAATCCTCGGCTGGATTTAAAAAATGAACTAAGAAGCCCTGGCCGGTGGCTCAGCTGGTTGGAGCGTCGTCCTGCACACCAGTTTGTGGTGGGTTAGGGCACACACCCAGCTGGCCTGTTTGATCCTGGGGTGCATACATACAGTAGGCAACCAATGGATCTTTCTCTCTCTCTTTCAAACACTTTTAAAGCATATCCTCAAGTAAGGATTATAAATAATAATAATAAACAAACAAACAAAGAAGAACCCTGGAAAGATGTGAACACTGGGTCTTTCTGGGTCTAGGGGCTATGGGAGATGGTTTTAGTTTCTCATGGCTTGTCAGGCTTTTTCTACAATGAACATGTGCAATTTTAAAACTCCTTTTTATTGTGAGAGGGATGGTATTGAGGGAATCCTTTACAAAGGCATTTTAATTGAGGAAGCTACAGCAAAGTACAGGGTCTGGCTTCCTACCCTAAGGACTCTGCGATCTAGTTGAGGGGTCTCTCTCTCTCTCTCTCTCTCACACACACACACACACACACACACACACACACACACAAGATGGGCACAGGCAGTAAGTTCTAGGGGTCAAAAGCTGATGAGAACTGGAGGCTGTGCAGTTAAACACTGCCTTGTAGAAGCAGGAGGGCTTTAATGGACAAGGAGCCTCCAGTAATTGAAATTCTATTATCTGTGCTGGTGGCATCCTGCTTTGGGGATTAACGACCCTTGTTATCAATTAATTCTTCCTGGATCCTGAGCTCGAGACCGGCTACCAGGACATAAGTGGCTTTCTTTTGCTCGTGTCTTCGTGGACATGGAGACCTCTCTGTAAGTCTCAACAGGAAAAAATAAGCTGTGTGGCCCATCCATCTCCTAGATTAAGATCACAAACAAAGGAGAGGAAACTACCAGGTGTGAAAACATAAACCACCCGCCGCCACCGCTGGTTGCTCTTCAACAGTTAATAATAATAATTTTAAAAAAAAGAGCCCAGCCAGAGCGGCTCAGTGGTTGAGTGGTGACCTAGGAACCAGGAGGTCGCGGTTCGATTCCTGGTCAGCGCACATGCCTGAATTGCAGGCTCGATCCCCAGTGTGGGGCGTGCAAGAGGCAGCCGAGCAGTGATCTCTCCCTTCATTGATGTTTCCATCTCTCTCCCTCTCCCTTCCTCTCTGAAATCAATACAAACATATTAAAAATAAACAAATTATATTTAAAAAAAAGAAGCTCCCTGAGTCCTTTTCCTCGGCCAGGTCTGCACACCTCCCGTCTGATGCGTGCCTTTGTCACGCACGGGCAAGCCGTTGTCACTGCATCACCTCCATCCTAAAAGTGACCCCGGGAGGTAGCTGTGGCCATCCCCATTGTATGGATGGAAAAACCGAGACTCTCACAGTCAGCTAACTCTGTCTGCTGCAGAGATCACATTGGAGGCCTGGGGTGGGGCACTTTGTCTGCAGTGTCACTGCCTTGAACTGATGAGGTCAAGCATTTGGTGACATTCTGTGTGATGTGCAGGGCCGGGGTAAAGACCTCTGCCCCCAAGGGTTCTCATGTCTAAGAGCAGGAGACGCTCTTAGACACACAGCTCCAGTGCAACGAGCCACGCGCTGTGGGGGAGGGGACGCGGCCAGGGTTGGGGAGAGGTTCGGGGAGGCTTCCTAGAGGAACGGATGTGGGAGCTGAATCTTGAAGAACAGCCCGGAGTTTGCTGGTGAAGAAGAGAGGAAGGGGTGATGCCAAAAGATGGAACAAAACAGGGCATTACCCCCCCCCCCCCCCCACAAGCGGCTGTTTTTCATGGGTCGCCTCTTTGATAACCGCCCCGTGCTATGGGACAGGCACGTTTCGTCTTCGTTTCAAGTGACTGGCAGGCCCCGGCGGGGTAGCTCAGTGGGTTAGAGCGTCATCCCAATACCACAAGGTTGCAGGTTAGATCCCTAGTCAGGGCACAGACCAGAACCAACCAATGAATGCATCAGTAAGTGGAACAACAAGTCGATGTTTCTCTCTCTCTCTCTCTCCCTCCCTTCCTCTCTCTCTCTCTCTGAAATCAATAAATCAAAAATAAAATACAACAAAGTGACTCGCCAGTGCTGCGTAGCTCTCAGGTCTGCCTAGCTTGTGAGCAGGTGGTCCCCACCCTTCCCTCCACTCGCACGGAGCAGTGGCTCTCAACTGGGGGTGGGGGGGACTCAGTGGCAATATCTGGAGACAGCTTTGGTTGTCACCACCGGGGGAGAGGGATGCTCCTGGCAACCAGGGGGTAGAGCCTAGGGCTGCTGCTTGACATCCTACAAGGCACAGGGCGGCCCTGATCACAGATTACACAGCCCCGACGTCAACAGCGCGCGGCTGAGGAACTGCGCAGAACGCGGGCTGCCTGCCTCTGCGGGGCACCTAGCGGACACCTGGAGAGGCCCCGGAGGTGAAGCCATGCGGGCGGGCTGGCCACGGTCCCAGTGGGCCTTGGCTGGGAGCTTGAAATAGGGGCAGATTTGTGCTTTAGGATGGTCACCCCAGAAGGGCAAAGGAGGACAAAGGAGAGCCCTGTGGCCGCGTGGGGCAGGGCCCCGGGCCCAGGTGAGACTGGTGTGCAGAGGCAGAGGGAGAGGAACGCAGGAGACAGAACAGCAGCTCCTCGGAGCAGCTGATGGGTTGACGGGGTGGGCCCCACCATGGACGGTACATTAAACCCTGTAAATGGGAGTAGCGACCTGATTAGAGATGGAGCCGAGGGCTGCCCCGCGGGATGTGCACAGATTAGCACGGTTACCGAGCAGCCGGGGCTGCGCCAGCGCCTGCTCCTCTGCGTTCCCACGCGTCCTGCAGGGCTGCGCTCCGCCCCTGCGCTCAGTCTCTGGGCAAGCCCAGGGCATGGCCCCCACCGCCGTGGCCGTCACTTCCCCTCCCCACCCTTCCCACCGGCCAACCTCCTCTGAGGGCTGAGGCCTGAGCTGGCGGAGGCGCATGAACTCAGGCCTCCTCCGGGTGAGGATGCCCTGCTGGTCGCGGGTCCGGGGATGGAGGGGGTGGGGTGACAGTGGGGCCTTTCCTCCACTTCCTCTCCCTGCGCAGTGCTCTCTGGGGGAGGGCAGCTTTGGGGGGAGGGATGGAGTTTATGTCCGCAGGGGTCTGGATGGAGTCCTTTGGACTGAGCTTAAGCTTGTTGCCTAGTCCTGAAGACAGGAGTCCTGGACATGGACCTCCGAGCACCGCCCCTCCTGGGTGAGGCCACTGGTTGCTTCCTTGGCTTGCGTCTTTGAGCCCAGAGACTCACGGTGCTGGGTGTGTGTGTGTGTGTGTGTAACCTTCCTGCTGTAAGGACAGCCTCATTGCAATCTTTTATATATATACTAGTAGCCCTGTGCACAAACCAGTAGGTCGCTGCGGCCCTCTTGTAGCTCCGCCCCCCTCCCTTCTTCGCCCTCCCCTCATAGCTTGCTGCCCTGCCCGTCCTGTAGCTCTCCGCCTGTAGTTCTCTGCCCCACCCTCCCGCAGATCTGTGATCCGTCCTTGCGCAGTTGGTTGTTACGCCTCAGGGCATAATGGATAATTAGCATATTCATCTCTTATTATTTAGGAGGATAGTATTGATTTCAGAGAGGAAGGGAGAGGGAGGGAGAGAGAGAAACATCAATGTTGAGAGAGAATCATTGATTGGCTGCCTCCTGCACGCCCCACACCTGGGATTGAGCCCACAACCCAGGGCATATGCTCTGGCCAGGAATCTACCCCTGACCTCCTGGTTCATAGGTCGATACTCAACCACGGAGCCACGCTGGCCGGACCTCACTGCATCTTAAATCAGGAAGTCCTGTCAGCCCCCTGCTCAAAAGCCTCTGAAACAACTACAGGCTGAAATCTTTCAGGGCCCCTGTGGACCCCCCCCACCCCACCCCCCACCCCGTCCGGCACGCTGACCTCATCTTCTAGTTTCCGCCTAAGATGGACCTGCTGCTCCAGCCAGACCAGCCTCTTCACCACCCCTAACCCTTCCTGTTGATTCTCAGCCCCAAACCTTTCCTAGGGTGAGCTCCCTGGCCCCTCCCCAAAGAGCCCCCTGCTGCCTCCCCCCTCATAGGTGAATATTCTGCTTTTTCTTCCACCCCCTTCTTGGCCTGCACTCTTCTCCAGCACCTCCTACGGCCCTTACAAGTTTGGGGAAGTGCATTTGTACTCCATGGTTGGCCCTGGACACAGTGTCTCAGGGGGTCACAGGGGTGGTGCACATGCATAGCCTATGAATTCTTATTATTTTTTATAACTCTCCAATCTCCAACACTCCCTGGTCCCCATCCCTAAGAAAGCCACTGATGTACTTCCCATCTCTGTAGATCTGCCTAATCTGGACTTCTGTGTGGATCGAGTCGTACAAGCCATGGTCTTTTGAGACTGGCTTCCTGCATTCAGCATAATGTTTTCCAGGTTCCTCCGTGTGGTGGAGGTATCAGTATGTCACTCCTTTTCATGGCTGGGTGATATTCCATTGTCTGGATAGACCAGGAGTTGTTTACCTGTTTGTCCATTGATGCACCTCTGGATTGTTTCCACCTTTTGGCTACCACAAATAATGCAGCTATAAAGAATATCTGGGGCCCTGACCGGTGTGGCTCAGTGGATAGAGCGTCGGCCTGTGGACTGAAGGATTCCGGGTTCGATTCCAGTCAAGGGCATGTATCTTGGTTGCGGGCACATCCCTAGTAGGAGGTGTGCAGGTGGCAGCTGATCGATGTTTCTCTCTCAGCGATGTTTCTAACTCTCTATCCCTCTCCCTTCCTCTCTGTAAAAAATCAATAAAATATATTCTAAAAAAAGAAAAGAATCTATGACCCTTGGTAGAAATTACCTTAAAAAAAAAAAAAAGAAAAGAAAAGAACATCTGGGTGCAAATTTTGATGTGGACATATATTTTCATTTCTCAGAGTAGTCACTGTTTTAACAAATTTCTTTTTTATTTTTCCTGGCCATGTTTCATTTTATTTTGAAATTTCAAATAACATAAGAACATGAAATAGTTGAGTAAATGCAGAGAAGGCCCGGGTTTAACGAAGCCTTACGAAAAATGCTGTAGCTTGGCTGGTGTGGCTCAGTGGTTGAGCATCGACCTATGAATCAGGAGGTCACAGTTCGGTTCCCCGTTAGGGCACATGCCCGGGTTGTGGACTCGATCTCCAGTAGGAGGCATGCAGGAAGCAGCCATGAGTGATTCTTTCTCGTCGTTGATTCTATCTCTCCCTCTCCCTTCCTCTCTGAAATCAATAAAAATATATATAAAAAAGGAAAGAAAGATGCTCTATGTAACAAAGTATCTTCTCAACTGGACAGAACCCTCTGGAAGGGCGATCACATCTTGGATTTCTTTTGCATCCAAGGAATTGCACATCGAGCTCTTGTTGAGCCATGTGAATGACTAAATCAATTCAGACTCTACACATGTGGACTGCTCCAAGTCCTTTCGGATGCCCGGGTCCATGTACCCTGCCAGGCATGGGTTACTAGAGAAAAAGATTCATGCCCATTTAGCAGATGGGGGGACCGAGTGAGCTCCCTGTGTCTTTGAGGAGTCTGCCAGACGCTGGAGCTGTGGTCGTTGCCTTTTTACTCTCCTGGCCTCCCCTGGGGGCTCTGCTCGAAACAGGAAAATCTGGATTGTCCCAACAGATACGGGATCTGGTGTTACACATTTACAAAAGGCTCCTTTCTTGTACAAAAGAACTGAGGGATCCCATTCCTCGAGCGGTCCCTGGGGCCTGGGCTTTGTGGGGCCTGGGGCTGCAGGGAGCATCGTTTTACACACCAGCTGGGCTTCTAAAGAAGTTGTAAGTCAACGTTTCGTAAATTGGATCATATTTTAGAGACCAGATAAAGAGACTCAGACTCTGAATCCTGGGGAGGAATCAGTGCACGAGGTGATAATCAGAACCAGATTTATGATTTCTGTAAAGATCAAAATCAGAGATAAACGTCAACAACGCCTGGAATCCTGTAATGATTAATTAGGTGTCTCCCAGCATAATAGGCACCGTCCTGGCCTTACAGACGCGTCCTCATCTAAGTCACACACACACACACACACACACACATCCCTAACCCTTTTGAGTCAGGTGTTATTTACCTCCCGTTTAAGCGTGGGGGGGCGGCGGGAGGGGGGACTGGGGCTTGGGTGATCAGTAACCTGCCCCATGTCGCGGAGCTCAGGGTAGAGTGGGGATGCCATGCACACCGGCCAGTTTTATAAGACAGCGCTGAGGCCAGACTGCCTGGTGGGGTTCCCAGCCGCACCCCTTCCTCACTGTGCATGTTTCCTGGGCTGTAAAATGGGCTACAAAACCACTCCCTCAACAGATTGTGGTGAAGTCTCAATGAGACGGTTTATTTAAAGCACCTGGCACACAGCTAGTGCTCAGTAACTGTTGGCACTCACCATGCTGAGCCGCCCTGAGCTGGAACAAAATGACAGAGCTGCCCGGCCACCGAGCTGCCAGTGCTTGACCAGGAGCTCATTGTTTGATTCCCGGTCGAGGCACATGCTGGGTTGCAGGCTCCATCCCCAGTAGGGGGCATGCAGGAGGCAGCCGATCAAGGATACTCTCTCATCATTGATGTTTCTCTCCCTCTCTCCCTCTCCCTTCCTCTCGGAAATAAAAACAAAACCAAAAACAATAGAACTGCGTAATGTGAAGTGCCTTAAACCAGGAGTCAGTCACGTGGTTGTTCTTGCCATTATTCTATGCTAGGAGCTTCGCACACATTCTTTCACCTGGTGCACGCTCCGAGCACATGGTATTACAGAGGTGGAAGCCACATGGGCTAATGGCTCTCTGGGTCCCAAGAGCAGTCCAGGGGGAGTGGGAGGGGCATTCAGGCCCCTCTGACACTGCACACACCCTGCAGGCTATCTATCCAACAGCCCTTCCTCCAGGCCCCTCTCTCCTGGTTTTGTTTGGGGGTACACCACTCCATGTGTGGGGGTTGAAGTCCACTCCTGGACCCACGGGGATATACGGCAATGTGGGTCCGCTGGAAAGCACATGCCGAACCAATGCTAGCTGTGTGCGCGGATTATGAGGGAGCCGCCTGTGAAGGATGGAGGGGGAGCCGGAGGCAGGGAGAGCCTCCAGGCCACAGTGCTGGCCTGACACCCGGGCAGGGAGAGGGGGAAGGAAGGAGGGTCGGATGGAGGAGCCTCGGACAGCAGTGCCGCTCTGTGAAAGCCTCAGCAGAAACTGCCCGGCTCTAGAACCCCCACCACATGCAGCTACCGTCTGGGAGCAGCCCTGGGAGAAAACGGCCGTGGAGCCGAAGTTGTAGCACCTGGAGGCGGTCAGAGAACTACCCTCATGGCAGCAGGTTCTCTGGACGGAGATCCCAGTGGCCCACCTCCAGGCCACCATAGGGGCATGGTGTTAGTCTGAACCAGTGACAGTGATTCCATGCCCTTGGCAGTGGGCAGGAGTGTGTGATGTGCCTGGACCAAGAGATACCAGGAAGGCTCCTGGGGCACTTGGGGGTGAGGTGTCTTATCCTCTTCCACTCAGGGCAGCTGTAAAGGGATGTGATGGCTGGAGCTGTGGCAGCCACCTTGAGACCATGAAGGGATGAACATGAAGATGAGCCAGGGCACTCAAGAAGGCCAAGGAGGAGGATGGAAAGAATGTTGGTCCTGGATGACACCGGTGAGTCACTGCATGAACCACCCTGGAATACTCTCCCTCAAGAAACCTGTTCTGTGAGATAATAAATCCCTTATCATTTAACTCATCTGTTGCTATGTCACGCATTACCCTAAAACATAGCAACTTGAAACAACAAACAGTTATGATCTCACACGGTTTGGAGGGTCGGGAGCCTAAGGGCTGCTCTGCTGGGAGATTCTGGTTCAGAGTCTTTCACGGGGTTGCAGCAAGATGCTGAGCAGGGCTGCAGGCTCGGCTGGGGCTGAAGGATGTTTTCCGGAGGGGGTGCGCTCATGGCGATGGGCAGGGGGCCTCCGTTCCTCCCGTGGCCTCTCTGTGGAGCAGCTTGAGCATCCTTACAGCATGGCAGCCAGCCTTCCCAGGATGGTGAGCCAAGAGGGAGAGGAAGAGGTCTCTAAAATCACATACTGTCATGTCCACCTTATCTGTCCATTCACAGCCATTCCCACAGACAGGCCCACACTCCAGGGGAGAGAAACTAAGCTCCATCCCTTGAAGATCTCAAAGAATCTTTGGATTTAAAACCACTACAGCTACTTTGAGTTGGGTCCTTTTTGCATAAGAAAGGTCCCCAAGCCAATATTCTTGACACCACACAACACTGCCAGTGTGGGAAACTGTGCAGGGTAGGTAAGGCTGACCCAAAATTCTCAGAAGGCTTTCCAGTTCTGTAAGATCCTCGGAGTGGGCCTGCTTAAAGAGAGGTACAACCTGTCCTACTTAAAAACAAAACAAAAAAAAAAAAACAAAACAGCTCTGGCCGGTTTGGCTCAGTAGTTACAGTGCTGGCCCATGAACCAAAGGGTTGTGGGTTTGATTCCCCAGCAAGGGCACATACCTGGGTTGCAGGTTTGATCCCCAGCCCTGGTTGGGGCTTGTGTGGGAGGAACAACCAATCGATGTGTCTCTCTCACATCCATGTTTCTCTCTCTTCCCCTCTCACCTTCCCTTCCATTCTCTCTAACATTTAATGGGAAAAATATCCTCGGGTGAGGATCAATAAAAATAAATTTAAACATAAATGTTTATTAGGAAATATGAAAAAAGTATATCAAGAGAAAAAGACTAATTTGACACCTTCCACGAACCACTACCCAGCTTCAGAAATGAAAACACCCATGTAACGAAGGCCCCTATGTCCACCTGAGCTCATGGTTCTCCCCCAGGGGGGACCAATGTCCATATGCCAGTGTTTTCACCCCTTGACTCTCTCTGTACTTTAACTGGACATGGTGTAGACCCACATAATACACGGTATTGTTTGCATGTTTCTAAACTCTGTAGAAATGGGGTCATCCTGAATAGATTCCCCGGCAACTTGCTCTTCTCTCTACATTATGTCTGTAAGAGTCAACCTCGTGAGGATGGGAAGGAACTGAAACCCTCGGACACTGCTGGTGGGCACGTCAAACGGTGTGGCCACTGTGGGGAACAGTCTGGCCGTTTCTGAAACAGTTAAAGCCCATAGAATTCCCATATGACACGGCCATTCCACCCCGAGGTGTATACTCAGGATTACTAAAACGTGTGTCCACACAAAAACTTGTACGTGGATGTTCACAGCAGTGGTGCTCATAATAGTAAAAAAGTGGAAACAGCCCCCGCCGGTTTGGCTCCATGGATAGAACGTCATCTGTGGACCAAAGGGTCCCGGGTTCGATTCCGGTCAAGGGCACATGCCTTGGTTGCGGGTTCCTCCCTGGCCCAGGCCCTGGTAGGGGCTTGTGCAGGAGGCAACCAATCAATGTGTTTCTCTCACATTGATATTTCTCTCTGTCATTCCCTCTCTCTTCCACTCTCTCTGAAAATCAATGGGAAAATATCCTTGGGTGAGGATTAAAAAAAAAAGTGGAAACAACACAAGTGTCCATCAACTGAGGAATAGATAAGCAAATGTGGTCTGTCCGTTCAAGAGCATATTATGCAGCCATTAAAAGGAATGGAGGACTGACCCATGCTACAACGTGGATGAACCTTGAAAACATCATGCTGAGTGAAAGAATCCAGGTCCAAAGGAACTTTTGTATGATCCCAGTTATATGAAATGTCCAGAATGGGCAAATCCATACAGACAGAACCGAAATTCGGTGTTGCCAGGGTTGGAGATGGGCAGATGGGAGTTATTGCTAATGGGCGTGGGGCTTCTTTCTGGGGTGATATAAAGATTCTGGAATTAGATAGCACTGATGATTGCACAACATTGTGAATATAGGGGGGGAGCAAAAGTAGGTTTACAACTGTGAGTACATGAAACCAAGTTTATTCCTATATTATTATTTATTAACTAGAGGCCTGGGGCACAAAATTCATGCATGGGGGGGTCCCTCAGCCCAGCCTGTGCCCTCTCGCAATCTGGGACCCCTCAGGGGATATCCGACTGCCAGTTTAGGACCGATCCCTACAGTCAGACATCCCACAGTCTGACATTCCTCTCACAATCCGGGACTGCTCGCCCCTAATGGCTCACCTGCCTGCTCATCCCTAACCACTCGCCCGCCTGCCTGCCTGCCTGCTCATCCCTAACTGCTCACCTGCCTGCCTGCTTAGTGCGTATCATAGCGACCAGTTGTTCGGGTCATTCAGGTCATTCTGCCATAATGGTCGCTTAGGCTTTTATATATATAGATTATTACATTACTTATTGTCCAACTGTCAACCTACCTGTGCCCACCCCCTACAGTGAAACCCATCCCCCTGTATACTTCAAAGAAAGAACTCTATATGCGCGAATTACATCTTAAAGAAAGCTTCACCACAATCATCATTTTCACTACTGTGTAGTAATCCGTTAGCATGAATATTCCACGTCTCCCCCTTCTCCGTCGGCGTGGTTTCCACGCAGGGCTGCTGCCAGCACTCCTGGCACATTTCTTTGTGCACATGTGAGGGTTCCTTGGAGGTACAGACTGAGGAGTGTGCGGTCGCTGGGGTGGAGGGTACGTGCATTTCAACACACTGCTCTTTCACGTGCCTGTGGGAGCCTGGGGAGAGGAGGGGAGCCATCTCTGCCTCCATCCCTGGCCCCTGCAAACCACCCGAGGTCTCGGAAATTAGGGCACTGGAAACGGAAAACAAATAGCACGAATCCAGCGGTGGGCTGCTTCCCCGCCACCGTTCCGAGACCCGGATGGGCAGCGGGGCCTCCCTGCCACCAGAAAATATTAACAGCATTTAATGAATATTCACAAGGATTCATTAAATGTTTCCCCGGGAGGCTGAACAAAACAGTGTTCAAACCCCCAAGCCATTAACCAAAAAGGAAGAAGAAATATTACAGCGACTCGATGCATGGGCTAAAAATGCCACAGGCAAGAAATAGCTGCTGCTTTTTTTTTTTAACTTGACTCCATCTCCTTCATCTCACTGGTGTTTAAAATGGGTCCAGTGCCCTAAGTATTTGTGACTTCTTGGAATAGGACAGTCCTGATTAAGAGTAAGAAGATTAGCCCTAGCCGGTTGCTCAGTGGTTAGAGCGTCGGCCCGCAGGTCACTATAATGTCCTTGGTGCCTCGGCCATCATCTGAGGAAAGTTGACCTCGTGACCTCATGATCCCACCAACCTGACCACAGCCGACTGGACCAGGGATGGGCTTGACCCAAAGACCAAGATTCAGAGGTGACCTTGTGTGAGAGCGCAGCCCTAAAGAGATGCCGTCCATGCACTACACAGTGACTGGTGAGCTGTGAGACCTTCCCTCTGCGGGCGCTAAGGGTAAAACTGAACAGGTGGGCGCTTGGGCAGATGGGGACAGACCCACAATGCACTGCATGGCCTACTCTTGGAAGCCACTCATTGTCACTGAGCTACGTCCCATTCCTTAGAAGTGCGTCATTACACCTGATCCACACTCAAGGGGACAAAATCAGGTTCCACCTTTCAGAGGAGGAGTATCACAGAATGTGTAAGTGGTTAAAGGCCACCCAAGGCCCACAGCATGTTTCCGGTCAACGGTGAAACTGGGATTTATCGACCCGTTCATTCGGCAAATATGAGCACCTTTCCTGCTTTTGCTTTCCGATGTGGTAGCCACTAGCCACATAGGCTACTGAACACTTGAGATGTGGCTAATGTGCCCGAGGAACTGTAGTTTTCACCTTATTTAATTTATATTCAACGTTAAACTGCTCATTCAACTACTGGAAAACTTTTACGCATGTTTGAAACAACTTGGGTAAATGAATCTACTCTCCCCGTAAATTTTATGAAATCTAAATAAGGTAAAGTATTCCCAATGAAAACTGAAATACACACTCGCTTTGAAGACTTTATACGAGGGGGGGGAAAGTAAAACATCCTAATGGACATTTCTTGTATCACTCCTACCTTAGAAGGACAATGTTGGGGATATGTCGGGCTAAATAAAACCCATTAATAAAATTCATTGTCCCTTCTACTTTTTGAATGTGGCTGTTAGGAAATGGTGCTCATGCCGCATTTCTACTGACAGCGCTACGGGACTTAGGAAAAGCTGTGGGGGCTACCCTCCTGGAGCTCACAGTCAACATGGAAAGACAGCCTGGCCGGCATGCCTCAGGGGTTGAGCATCGACCTATGAATCAGAAGATCACGGTTCAGTTCGGGGTCAGGGCACATGCCCGGGTTGTGGGCTTCATCCCCAGTGTGGGGTGTGCAGGAGGCAGCCGATCCATGATTCTCTCTCATCATTGATGTTTCTATCTTTCTCTCCCTCTTCCTTCCTCTCTGAAATCCATATAAATATATATTTTTAAAATGTAAAACAAAACAAAAAAAACACACACAGAGAAAGACAGGTATTAAGTAACCAATCCAGAGAACAATGAGCGTTCCAGAGCAGACATCAGAGAGCTGTGTAAGTGTCCCAGGGGACCTGCCCCGTGGGTCTGTCCAGCGCGAGCCTGTGGCGAGAGGGAAGGAGAGTCAGGAAGCCCACGCTGGGAGCAGCACGTGGGAGGTGGAGGAGCGGCTGCATTCGGGGCGCAGTGCCAGCTCCTCGGGTTTAGGGCCAGAGGAAGCGGATGTGCCAGGAGCATTGCCACTTTGATGTGCAGGTGGTGAGGCGGCAGGGAGGGGCAGGGCTGCCATCAGCTGTCAGGCTGGCTCTTGCTGGCTCTGCCCACACACTGGCCGGGCGCTGCAGGCCTGCGGGGCTCTCTGGGTGTGGCCCCACAGAGCTGTGCTGGAAAGTACCTGGGCTCCTGGGGAAGGGAGAGCCCCTAGCAGGGGGCTGGCCCCGGCTCTGACCCAGGGCCTGCCCTGAGCTCCTTCCATAGCATGGTCCCGAAGGTGACTCTGACAACGACACCAGGACTCTCCGGTCTCCGCTCCTGGCCAACGTGCGGTTCACGGTTGTTTCGATTGACTCACATTCCATTGCCACCTGCCTGGCCCCCTTGCCACATCTTCCCTTCCCCGGACCTGCCCTTTGCATCGTCACCCAAATCCTCACTCTTCTGAAAGCGTGCCACGCACACTGCTGCCCCCGGATCTTTGCACTGCTGTCTCCTCTTCCTCAAACTCCTCCTCTCAGGGTTGGCGTCTTCTCTCCTTTACGTCTCAGCTCAAAGGTCACCCCTGTCCCTGACGATCTTCCTAAAGTTTCCTCCACACTCTGCCTCTTGACGGTCACGCTCTGTCGCATTTCGCGGTAGCATTTCTGTTCAGATCATGCTCCTCACTCTCAGAAACGATCTTACTCCCTGATTCTTTTTGTTGTCTGCCTCCGCACCCAGGAAATAAGCTCCGTAAAAACAATATCTGCGACGGCCTAGAACAGTTCCTGGCACATGATAGGTGCTCGAAAACCAGCTGCTGAACGAACTCATTCATCTTCCTGACCTCAGATCTGAAAACAGTTCCGGTGACCTCACAGGAATGCGGACAAATGTTTGTGAAGGAATGCTCAGCTCAAGGAGGAAGGGAAAGCGATAGTCTCTGATGTGGGTCATAGGAAACACGGAAGTGCAGGGACAAAGAAGGCGACACACAAATAGAAACTAGCTCTCCACGGGGGTTCTGGGACTACAGGGATCTCTATTTTTAAAATGTTTGTTTACCGCCATTATAGCGTTTCTTCACACCAGCTTTAGTAAGATGTCATTTCTACACTATGAAGTTCACCGACTTAAAGCATACAGCGATTCAGTGGTTCTTCTGCATATTCTCAAAGTTGTGTTCTCTCCTAGAGCCATACCATTTTTGTCATCCCCCAAAGAGACCCTCTACCCATGGGCAGTTTACTCATCAGTTGATGGACTGATTTGAGTTGTTTCCCTTATATTGTTTCTACCATGACACCCCCACCCCCCAAACGGTGAAGTGGGACCTTCTCCCTGTGGCTCTACACCTGCTGTTATGATCATGTCAGAAGTCTGAATGGTGTGAATTTCCTAGAGACAGGACATGCTATTCGGAACGAGCCACGGTTCAGTCTAAGACTCTGCTTTATACCATTCCACCATCTCACACCTGCTGGGAGGTGTATCATGACGTTTATACTAGAGGCTCCGAGCTAGTGACAGGCCCGAGGGCATGGCTGGGACAGCAACCCCCAGACCCAGGTGCCCCCCCAATACCACCCTCAGCTGCCTGCCGGGCTATGATGGCCCCATTGAACGAGCCAATCCCATTGCCTCGCTAAGGTTCTCACTGTGGCCCTGGGAGGGCTGTGGCTGCATGGCAAAAGAGGGGATACCATTCCGGGGCGGGGCAGTGAGGCCAGGAGTGCCCGGCATCCTTCGCTCAGACAACGCATCCGTGTGCGGTGGCAGGGCAGGGCCAGGCCCTGTCGCACAGCTGATGTCTTTATGTGGTGGGACGGACTCGGCTGTGGCCGGCCCAGCGTGCGTCATCCCTGTGACAGATGATGAAGATCTCATTCAGCCAGTGAGATCCACGTGAGGAGCTGAACGCAGACAATTGAAAAGCCCCGAAAGCCCGCGATTCTGCTGATTTCAGGTCTTCTGTGTGGATTTGCTGATCCTGGCGAATCTCAGCTGTTGGGGCTTTTTCATCGAGGCTCCGGCCTCCTTGCAGGGAGCCCTGGTGCCCGAATGCGAGCAGGACCTGTCTGGGGGAGCCCCACCATCGAGGCAGGATGACTGCCTGACACTTGGTCCATCCCGTTTCATTCTGATGACTCATTAGGATTGCTTCCTCCTTCCTCACTGCCTCCCCGGGGAATCCTTAAAGGGACCCCTTCTTCCCTGGTCCCATTTTTTTTGCCCTAGCCATTGGAACCCCTCCTACTGCCACCATTGCTATAGTTTAGCAACTTCCGAGAGCCCCACGGATGCTAGGGAACCAGCTAACTGCAGCTAATGGACCCCTCGAGGGTGAGAATGAACAGGACCAGTGGCTGGTGACATGGTCACTCACGTCACTCCTTTGTGTCCCCAAGTTGACCATTTGGGCGCTTCTAAGTAAAAGAATCTCACAGGAGGAGATTTAACATACCTTTGGAAACAGTCACGGAACTGGCTGATGGATTTAATAACCACGGAATGCACGGGGAGAGGAGGCTGGATACCACCCTGCAGGCATGTCACCCTCTCGGCCGGTGGGCCACGCCACGCGTCCCACCGGCTGCGAGTTTGACATGCTTGCGTAGAGACCTGACCCTAGAGAGGCTTCCTAGGTGCTTAAGCTCTGGTCATACCAGACCTGGGTCTGGGGGTTGCTGTCCCAGCTGTGCCCTCGGGCCTGTCACTAGTTCGGAGCCTCTAGTATAAACGTTCCCGTCTCTTATCTAGAAAGCATCTCAAAATGAGCAGGGCGGGCAGCTAACTCCTGCCCCTGTGTAAAGTGGGGTGGCCTTGAAATGAGAGGTGAGCCTTCCACACCTGCCACCGCTCACCTGACTTCCCCACCTGCACCCCTGGCCTGCGCTGTTGCCTGCAGCTACGTGCGTTCGCATCTTCCCCGGGCCTCCCGCACACGTGGATCAGGGACACTGTAGATGTCCACCCGATGAGCTGGCTCTGGCGGCCTTTCCCTTCCCCGGGTTCACAAAGCCGGCCAGTTACCCCGGGCCCCAGGGGGGGTCTGTGGGGCAGTCAGAATGGGGGAGTTGAACTTTGTACATTAGAAAGAAGAGGTCTACCGTGAAGAGTTAAGTGAAACTAAGTAGGTTACAAGCAGTGTGTCTTATGACCCAGTTTTTTGTAAAAAGAAAATTCTATATTTACATGTTTGTTTCTGCGCAGAAAAGCCTGGGAGAGTGCATAGCTCATTAACGGTGATTACTTCTAGGGAGTCGGGGTGGCAGAGTGGAGGGTACGAATAGGAACTTTTTGCTTGTTATTTTCTACTTTCTAATGTGTTTATCTTTTTATTTTCTTCCAGTGGGCACTGTATTAATTTTATAATTAAAAATCTAATAACAATTTTAAAATGTGCTTGGGGAAGAGAACAGCTATGCTCCCCACACAGTTGCAAGTGGCCTTTGTCACAGATGTACCAGGCTGTCAGTTCTCAGGTTGGGGGAGTGTCTTTTATTTCTGCAACCAGACTGCGGGCTCCGAGTGGACAGGCGTGGGCCGAATCACCGTGCTGGTAACAGAAACCCCAACACTAACTCCGCCGTTTGCTGAGCGCTACACGTGCCGCGTACATTGTCTAGTTCACTTCATTCACTCCTAAGTCCTCATATCCCCCATAATGCCCTAGACAGGCATAAGGGCTCAGTAAACACATTTGATTGCAGAATGTGGTTGGCAATGTTTTGGGGAAATATACAATTGAGGTTCCCTTGTTCAACCGCAAACGCTTTTCCATGTGAGCGGGACTGTAAACTGTCTCTCCTGCCCTAGCTGGTTTGGCTCAGTGGAAAGAGTGTCAGCCCACGGACTGAAGGGTCCAGATTTCAATTCTGGTCAAGGGCATGTACCTTGGTTGGGAGCTCGATCCCGGCCTTGGTCTGTCTCACATTGATGTTTCTCTCTGTGTGTCTCTCCCTCTCCCTTCTCCTCTCTCTAAAAACCAATGTAAAAATATCCTGGGATGAGGATTAACAAAAGAACAAAAATAACCCCAGCCGGTGCAGCTCAGTGGTTTAGCATCTGACCTATGAACCCAGAGGTCACGGTTCGATTCCCAGTCAGGGCACATGCCCAGGTTACAGGCTCAATCCCCAGTGTGGGGCGTGCAGAGGCTGCTGATCAATGATTCTCTCTCATCATTGATGTTTCCATCTCTCTTTGCCTCTCCCTTCCTCTCTGAAATCAATAAAAAAAATTTTTTTAATATTAATTTAAAAATTTTTTAATGGGGATAAGAACGCCTCCTTGGAAGAACTGTGAAGAGGAGACACTGCCCAGGGCATCCCCTCACTTCCCCGGGTTTGCGCTCTGCCAGCCCTGGGAGTGCGCTCCGGTGCAGGATCCACGCGGCCTGCAGACGAGGAGGACTTCCAAGGACAGCGCCGGGAAATATGGCAGATGCAAGATACACCGGATACAGAGAAAACCAGAATTGGAAAATCTTGAAAGAACTATCATCTTATAGCTCTCTCACTGTTACACTAACGCAACACAACACCACCGGTCTCCGAGGAGAGCCTCGTGCTTTTAAAACTAGGTAAGAAAAAAATGTCAGTGCTTGCACCGTTTGTGGTGGAAACAGGTACAAGCGTAACCGCTGTCGTCGCCTAGCCCTGGGTTGGAGCGCCAGCTTCATGGTGTCCTCGCTGGGCAACTCTGGGTAAGCAACTCAGCCTCTCTGTGCTTCTGACTCCTGGCGTGTGAAAGGGGAGGATGTGGAGCATCGGCCCTCTTAGGAGTCACGATGTCCATCGGTGCCCGTGTGGTCAGCAGACCTGGCTCAGGTCCGCGCCCGAAATTACAGCTGCTGGCTTCCCTCTCCTGTCCGTTCCCCTGGGGACCTCCCGGCTCCCTATTTTCTTTTCCTTCAATGCAAAACCAAAGCGGTGCGTGCTACCCAAGTGTTCCCAAGGCGTGGATGGAGGTCAGGGCTGGTGCTGAGTGCGCTGTGGGATGCTGCTCCCAGGCCGTGCCGGGTTCTGGGGGGTGGGGCTGGCAAGGAGGGCAGGGGAGGGGAAAGGTAGGGGGTGGAAGGGGGAACAGAAGGCGTCACCTACGGAGAGGGTCCCTTCGTGCCTGGTCCCCTGCAGGCCGGATCCGTGTGCTGAGGGCAGCTGCTCTGCTCTGGACCCCCGCGGGCCCACCCCCGCTGCCTAGTGCATGCCAATTAGGCCCTAATTTGATTTCTGTTCTATCGGTGCGAACCCCATTAAAACTCAATTCTGCTTATTACCAACAGCTTCCTTGCCGCAGGAGGACTCTCCCGCCCAAGGCCGCCCTGGCGCGGTGAGGAGCAGGCTCCGTGCGAGGCCTGTGGACGCCCTTCCCTACACCAGCAACATCCTTGCGGGCCCCACCCGGCTTCCCCGGGCCCAGGTCAGGGCCCAGGCTGGGGCTCAGGCTCAGCTTCCCCGCAGAGTCCCCAGCAGCTTCTTGGGAAACAATGGGATGGTGGAAAGCTGGAATAAAGGGTGCTGGGAAGAGGTCACCAAGTCCCGCCTCCCACGCCCCAGAATTTTCGGGATCATCAGAGCCGTGCTGTTCCCTGCAAGGAGCTTCCTTCCTCCCTCCCTCCCGGAAGCTTGGCTGGGTTCCCGCCTCTCCGCTGTGTGACCTTAAAGAAAGCTCTTGACCTCTCTGATCCCCAGTGTCTGCAGCGGGGCCTGCGATTGGGCTTGCCTCCTAGGGCTGTTGGGAGGATGATAGGAGCCCAGTGAGGCAGGTGCCAGGGCACAGAACTTAAGGACGAGCCAAAAATACCCGTAATCAGAAGAAATAAAAGTTTAATACAGCATTTCTAAGAACTAAAAAGTGACGCCCCCCAAAAAGGATGAATAAATTATGAAAATGTTAAAATGAAGACAGGCCTGGGATTCTAGTGCAGCAGGTGAGGGTACAAGTACAAGATGCAATCCTGCCTTTAAAGTTTTGATGTTTTGTTCATTGTGGACTTTTGGACGTTAATTTTGAGTTTAAAAAAATATGGCACTACATACATCTTGATCAGTGAGCTTTTGCAGCCAATAGTCCGAACCCCCAGTGCCAGTCACAATAAAAAGCTCTCAGCCTGAGCCGGTTGGGCTCAGTGGATAGAGTATTGGCCTGTGGACTAAAGGGTCCAGGTTCGATTCAGATCAAGGGCATGCACCTCGGCTACAGGCTCAATCCCTGGTCCCGGTCTGAGAGCATGCGGCAGGCAACCCATCGGCGTGTTTCTCTCACATCGCTGTTTCTCTCTCTGTCTCTCCCTCTCCCTTCCACTCTCTCTTTTAAAAAAAAGGTGTAATGGAAACATCTCCTGGTGAGGATTAGCAAAACAAAAAAAGCTCTCAGAACCTCAGTTTTCTTATCTGCGAAACAGGAGTAAGAATACCTCTTCCTAGGGATATTTAGGAACTTAGTAAGCAGGCAGCATAATTAAAAGCAATAGCTCTGGACTCTGGGCAAGTTCAAACCCCTCCTCTGCCACGTGATGGCTGCAGGAGTCACCCTCTCCGTGCCCGCGTCCTCATCGGGACGGTGGGACACTAACGGGCCGGGCTGGAGAGGCTGCTGGGGTCTAACTCTCCACAAAGCACCCGGCATGTGCTTGGCGTTTGCTTTGCCGAGAGCTCAGCTCCTGTGAGCTACGATTAGCTGCCAGCCTCTGCAAAGACCCTTTCCCCAAGAGAGGCCACGTACCCAGGCTTCAGGGGGGTGGCGGAGCTCTCTGGGGGGGAGGGGGGATTTTCAGCCTACCACACTCACTTCCCTTCTTCTGGTCTCTTCTGGAAAATGACAGGCCGACGTGCCCCAGTTCCTCTCTGGCTCCGAAATTCTGCAGGCGATCGATCCTCAGAGAGCAGATGACCTCTGGCCTGAATCGCCAAATTCTCAGCAGCAGCCTCTCCACAGAGCATCACCTTTTTTTCCAAAGCACTTTCCTAGCTGTTATTTTGCTTTGTGATGCTGACCTCCTAATGAGGCACCTGGGTTGGCTAACAGTGAGCCCATTTAATTGATGAAGCCACCCAGGTCCCTGGAAACTCCCAGCTCACTTTCTCCTTGGGTCATTCAGCTCCTTAGACCCAGGAGCAGGCCTCTCGGTTTCCCTGGGCCACGCTTCTTCCCACTGTACTGGTAGAGCTTCTCACCACCGTGGGCGGGCGTTGTTCTGGACGCCAAGAAAGGTAGACGAGTCAACGCCTGCCATGCAGTCCCAAGCCCCCCAGACCCCGTAGCTCACACCCATTCATGGTGCGGGGCCAGAGGGACTTCATCTGAAGTTACTGTGGTCCAGGGGGCAGCACTTGGCCTCATGCGCACGGTTGGAGACCTTGTCTTCCCTGTGGCTTTCTTCCTAAGGTAGGGCATTTCCCCAAACCAGAGGAGCCAAGGGGCTATAGGGACGGGGCAGGATTAGAAAAGTCTGCTTTGCCTATAGGCAAAAAAAGATTTCAATGGTGCTAGGGAAGATTTAAGTGAGAAAAGAGGGCTGTGGGGTGGGTCTTTATCCTTAATCCCACCGGCCTGAGACTTGCAGATCTGGGCAAAGAATGCCCTCTCCTAGCCTCAGTTTCCTGGAAGTAACATCGATTGGGTTGGAGGGATGGGGCAGGGGTGGCCGAACACCCGCACTTTTTAAATCTAACTCAGAAAGGAGGGTGAAGAGAGCATTATAGCCAAGTGTTTGGAACTTTTGAGAAGAAAGATGCAACATCAACACAAGCTATCATTAGCATTATTACTTGTCAGGAAGAGGTGGGGGAACCAGTTAGGAGTGAGTGCACTGCGTGAAGTTCCCCGGAGGGCGTGGGGGCGGATGGGCTGGAAATGACCATTATTTATTTATTGCTTTTGTTAAGTGCCCGTAATGTGCTGGGTGCTAAGCTGGATGTGTGGGGAACGCAGACGTGCATAAACCATCCGGGGTTGACCTTCTGTGGGTGGGTGGAAGTTAAAAGCTCTAGCATCTGCTCTCCCGCAAAGGAGAACACCTTCCCCATGGGCCTACCATGGTGCCAGAAATCCCCCCTATCAGCTACTGCTCCCCGAGGGGCAGCCTGCAATGCTGGGGATCTGGGTTAAGACGTCTTACTACCTGGGAGGAATAAGGCAATCGCTGTTTCAAGAGAAGCACACATCGATTTCCTCATGACACCCACTCCTGGCCATTGGTGCAGCCGGGCCCCGGGGCCTCCTGTGGGCCCAGCGGGTGGGCCCTGGGCTGGGGATCTCTGCCAGGCAGGCCGGGTCCCTAGGAAGCCAGGGGTTGGCATGACTGGAAGGTGAGAGGAAAGGGTCCGTGCAGACAGCCTCCTGCCACCAATTGGCTTACACTCAAGAGAGGAAACAAGCCACCAACATGCAAGTGTTTAAGATCTCAGAGCAAGAGAGCCACTCTGAGGGCGAACAGCGGTTCCAAGGCCGCGTGCAACACCTGTTAAGCTCCGGCGGCTCATGCGCCTGAGGGGCGGGGAGCAAGGTCTGGATCCTCTCCTTTGAGAGATGCACTGACTGGTGGGTGCAGGCATCCAACACATACTTCCCAGTTCCAGGGGGTCCACCGATCCCTGAAGCCCGTCCTAGGACCCCAGGCGGGGACCCTCCTTTGCCAAGTTGAAATACTGTGCTTTCACTTCCTTAGTCTGAAAGTTCTCAACACCCCTGGGAGGTGGGGCATCCCCCTTTCTGTACACTGTGCACCGGGAAGCGGACACCCAGGTCATGCAGCCAGGGACTGTCAGGGCTGGGACCAGGACCCCCTGCGAGACCGGAGTGGCCCTGTTTTCCCCCATTCCATGTGGTGCTCCGAGGAATGCCATCTCCAGAGAACACAGGAACACAGGGCCCCGTGGAGTTAGGCAGCGAGTTTCTAGGCATACATGCAACAGGGCCCACAGAGTGAGAGCGCTAATGAGTCCTGGGGGCACTCAGATGGGGAGGTAATTGCCGAAGACTTAGATGCCTGAGCTTCCAAACCGAAGGCAATTGATAAATCACCCATCCATCCAACACATTCACATGGGGAACGCCTCCCATGGACATTTCAGCCTCCCTCTGCCCCTCCCCCACCCAGTCAAATCCAAATTCTTTGAAATGGTCCCCGAGCCCCAGCAGGGGCCTGCATCTTGCCTTTCTCCCTCTCCTCGTCTCTTGCCACTCTCTCTTCCTCGTTCATGCCATGCCAGCGAGCCTGACCTTCTGTCAGCTCCTGGCTCCTGCCAAGCCTTCCCCACGCCAGGGCCTTTGCACGTGCTGCTGTGGCACATTCCTGCCCTGGCTCTCCCCCGGGCTGGCTCGGCTTCCTCCTCTAGGTCTCAGCGCGAATGTCACTTTCTCAGGGAGTTTTTCTTTGACTTTCTCTAAGAATATCCCTCCCCTCTTCCCCAGCCATCTGCTTCTCTCTTCTGAGCGCTTACAATGATCTGTAACTGGTTTCTGTCTTCATTGGCTTGTGTGCTTAGTATCTGTCTCCCCTTTGACCTCATAAAGTCCACCAAGGTGGGGCGGTGCTGTCCTGTTCACCGTTATCCCCAGGCCCTCGCGCACGGTCAGGGCTCCACTGCTGAGGAAGGCATGGCCGGTAAGGACGTGTGGGAGCCAGAATATTCCTCAGCCCCCGTGGTACCCAACTTCGTACAGTAACACGATCAACATCGGCTCCAGGTGGGACGCTGTCCTCCCTGCGGGAGGGAGCCTGGCTCTCTGAGGTCACTCCAGCTGTGGGAAGCAAGAACAATGCCTGCAAGGGCAGGTCGCCAGGCGCCTGGCCGAAGAAAGAGGAGACGGGTGAAGCTGGCTTTACAAGACATCTTGCCGACCAGACCCATCCAGAGAGGGAACCGCCCCAGGGCAGTTTTCTGACCTGGTCTAAGGCTGGGCTGCACGGAGTGGTGGGACTCGGAGCGGCTGCATTGCTTCCTTAGGAAAACGCTGCTGGCTTCTGCCGCCTCAGCTTAATGAAATGCACTTGGCTGGGTGCTTCAAAGGCTGTTCCAGGTCCTCACCAGCCCTCACCGACACAGGCACCCTCCCAGAGAATGTGGGAGCGGGAGGGCGGGGTGAAGCGACCCTGGCAAGGTAGGCAGGCGTCCCCCACTCCCGGGTCACACCCCAGGTCACACCTGTGGGGCAGGAGGCCGAGGGACCGGAGTGGCCATTCCTCCCTCCCACACGCACACCTGCCCTGCCTCCACGAGGGACAATGGGGGCAAGACAGTGCTCTCGCCACAGAGGTATCACAGCGACACCAAACGGGGCAGACAGACCCACATCAACCCATTCCTTGGCTGTGAGCTCCTTGGATGCAGACACTGCCAGGGGGTGACTCACCTGCACCCCAGGAGTGAAGCGTGCAGAGCAGGTTCCCAGAGTTGATCTCCTAGGAAGAGAGTTTTGGGGGCCACAGGGGCTGACCTTTGCCTTATGACGAGCCCAGGACCATGCACTCCTCTCATCTCGTTGGCCTGTGTTGATGCTGAGAGAAAGGTTCTGCTGAGCCCGTCTTCCAGATGAGCAAATCCAGGTGCAGAAAGGTACCATCACTCACCCAAGCCGCTGGGCTTTGAGCGGCAGGAGGTAGAAGCTGAGGTGGCTGAGCCCGCACGCTTGGTCCAGTGGACTGGTGGCCTATCGTCACTGCTTATCAGGCACTGTTTCGGGTGCTATGGGCCCAACAGTAAAAACTCAAAAATGCAATCCTTGCCCACAAAGTGTTTACTCGGTCTTTGATGCTTGCGGTTGCATATTCAGGAGTGTACCTGTCTCATTCCCCTATTAAGCTGCAAACTTGTTTTTTTTTAAATATATTGTTATTGATTTCAGAGAAGAAGGGAGAAGGGGAGGGAGAGAGAGAGAGATCTCAATGAGAGAGAATCACTGAACAGCAGTCTCCCGCCTGCCCCACACTGGGGATGGAGCCTGCAACTCGGGCATGTGCCCTGACATGGAATGGAACTGTGACTTCCTGGTTCATAGGTCGACACTTAACCACGGAGGCCCACCGGCCAGGCTGGCTGCAAATGGGTCAAGAGCAGAAGCTTCACCCCAGCTTCCAGGACCCAAGGAGATGAGGGATGAGACACACTGGTATGTGGCCCTACCTGCGCCTGGAGGGCACTCAATACGGGACAACTGCCTGAGGGGCACCTTGCACTTCCGCTGTTTCTCAGGGGCCGGGGCTCAAAGCCTGCCGAACAGCCAGAGGGTGTCCGGGCCGGACCTCTCCAGATGGCTGCCCCTCCAGCTCACGGACACTGCACCAGGGAGCCTCCCAGGGCTTCTCTCTTCCTCCCACCGCCAGGCCCCACCCAGGCTGGTGGGTTTGGGGAGCGCACACTCAGCCAGGGGCTCCAGGGTTCGCCTTCCCTTTTCTTCCCTGCCCTTCTCTTTTCCTTTTCTTCCTTCTTTTTCTTTCTTCCTCTTTTTTAATTGTCCACAGAAGCCAAGTTGCTGAGTGAATCGTTAAGGGAGCGAATTCCAAGAGCGTGAGCTTCTCTTGTTTCCCAGGACAGGTTTGGGCCAAGACAAACCCTGGTGATGCCAACAGCAGTTGCTTAAACAGTGGGGCTCAGAGCTGGCTTCCCGGCCTGGCTGGCGGGGCTGTGTTTGAACTTTCTCCTCTCTCCTTCCACCCAGTGATTAAAGGAACCACATGGAACTTTCTCCTGAGGCTGCCTTCCCCGCCCTCCCCCGTGCACCCCGGGAAAGGCTCTGGTGGACGCACCGCACCTCACTCCTCGGTGGCTTGTCTCAAAGAGCTCGGCTTCGGCCTCTGGATTTATGTTCACTTGGCAACACGAGGTCCAAAGCCCTAGAAGCCTGAATGACTGGAAAAGGGAACCCGAGCCGGGCGGGCGGGGCTGCGGAGGCTCTGGCTGTGGCCTATGCGTGGCCCTCCCCCCATCGGCCGGAGCCATGGCGCCCAGAACCTGTGTGCCAAAGGGGAAATCAAACCAAGTGGCTGGCGTTTGGAAAAGAGGTCAAAGTTGTTCAAGAAACTAACAACACTTAGACATTAAGCAAGGGAGGGAGGGAGGGAGGGAGGGAGGGAGGGAGGGAGGGAGGGAGGGAGGGAGGGAGGGAGGGAGGGAGGGAGGGAGGAGAGAGAGAGGAAGGAAGGAAGGAAGGGAGGAAGGAAGGAAGGAAGGAAGGAAGGGAGGGAGGGAGGGAGGGAGGGAGGGAGGGAGGGAGGGAGGAAGGAAGGAAGGAAGGAAGGAAGGAAGGAAGGAAGGAAGGAAGGAAGGAAGGAAGGAAGGAGAAACTAACATTTGTCCTTTCTGGGTGCCTGGTGATGCCTAGCGTTTCCTCCTTCCACAGACCCCCGCCTCTTGTCCATTTTGGTTTCATGTGTGACCCGGGGAGAAATCATCTCAATTTTACACCCACCCCAGCCCCAAGTCTGGCCCATTTTAGGGGCTAACTGTTAGTTACATTAAATGATTTTTATGAAAAAGTTGGAAGTCGGCTTTCTTTGGTTTGGTTCCATTATGTGCCCTGCCTGGGCCTGTGAGGCATGAGTTCCTATGTCTATGAAAGCAAGGCTTTCACCCTCATAGCAGGTGCATCTGTTTCCCCTATTAGATCTCCAGCAACCTGCGGGCAGGAACTGTTCTTCCCTCCTGCTCTCCCCCCTCCTTCACGTGTACAAACACTTACTGAGCATCTACTATGTAGATGAGCATCTGCCATCATCATCTCCCCTCCACCACTCGAACACTTAGCAGCTCTCTCTCCTAACCGGTGCTTGGTGAGTGTTGGATGGATGGACAGATGAAAAGATGGGGTGTTCGGTGGAACTCCAGGAAGTTCACCAGGGTCTTCAGTTCTCCTAGGAAGTTGTGCATGTGGTTAACATCTCAGAATTGGGATCAAGCAGCAGAGAGGCGGGTGAGGACTGGAGCTAGGACTAGGGACCCCTCGTGCCAGCCTTGCTGTGTGTCTGGGAACAATCTGTCTCACTCTTCCAGCTGCAGTTGTCCTATCTACCAAACAAAAGCAATCTCAAGGCTTCTTCCGAGTTCTGTGATTCTTCAAAACCCTTTGCCCCAGAGCCCATGGCACGAAACCCTGCCGCACCAGAATTATGAGGCTGTCAGTCCCTCCCGGCTCCTTCCTTCTTGGACTGTCTCTTCTTGAGCTGGCGTGGAACGGCCTGTGCTTTTCTTCTTTAAGCATCTACCGTGGCTCCCAACTGCCTGTCACATGCAGTGTGCTTTCCTCCCCTTGGCTCTCAAAAGATACACAGCCCGTCCGCCACCCACAGATGCACCGTCCTGCTCAGCATCAGCCTCTGCAGACTCCCACTCCAGTCAGGCTGCCTCCCGCCCTGACCCTGACCCTGACCCACCAATGGCCCTTTACTTCTGTCGCCTTCCTGTTCCATTTTATTAAAATGTTTTACATATTTTTTTAAATATATTTTATTGATTTTTTACAGAGAGGAAGGGAGAGGGAGAGAGAGCTAGAAACATCAATGAGAAAGAAACATCAATCAGCTGCCTCCTGCACACCCCGCACTGGGGATGTGCCCGCAACCAAGGTACATGCCCTTGACCGGAATGGAACCTGGGACCCTTCAGTCCCCAGGCTGACGCTCTATCCACTGAGCCAAAACGGTTAGGGCCCTGTTCCATTTTGACGTCTCAATCTTAGTGATTTCATAAAATTTCTGTTGGAACCCACCAAATGTAAGCTGGCTTTAAACACATTGTCCCCAAAAAAGAACTCACTACAGGAGGGAAAGCAAATCACCGCATGCCCACACCCAAAGACAAACTCGGTGAACACCTCGGCTTATAGCCTTCCAGTCTGTTTTCTTTTCACATTTGCGCAGGATTTTCGGGGACAAACCACATAATTTACTTATCACTCGCCTCCGGTCGGTTGGCCCTGGAGGTTGCTCCTTCCACCACGGTCTACATGTTGTGAGGAACGCTCTGTCACTAAAGCTTTTTACTCGTCTTTAATTATTTCCCTGGGCTAAATTCCTAACAGTAGAATCACTGGGATTAAAGGCTTTTTAATGATGGGATGGGAGCGGTCGGGGTGGAGGTAAGAGAAACCAGGTGGACGATTCAAATCCTTCTGTGAGTCCAGGGAGAAGGAGGAATGAGAAAATGACAATCCCCGTCTCTTTCTTTGGGAACTGGCCAGTTTCACAGACATCCGGCACCCTTGCTTCCCGGCCGCCTGACGTGCTGGCCGAACACCCGCCTTCTGCGCCCTCCAGGAGGTTCTCTGAGAGCCACACACGACAGCAGAAAACCCACCGGCGGTCTTTAGCTGGGACCGAGGGTTCTGGAACTCAGTCTCTTCTGGGCCCCCTCCCCGCCCCCTCGGCTGATGGAGCTGTGCACTTGGACATGTGTGATAAACTGTGGCATTAAGAAAATATGTATGACACAATGTTTTTTAGCTTTTTCCAGAGATATTTATATCACACAAATGGCATGCTGGTTCCCCCCCTCTCAACCACTGAGAATGAATAAATCAATTGTCCTAATCAAGCTGATGGAGAGGGCACAGGCTGCAAAGTCAGGTGGGAGGGGGGCTTGGCCGGAACCTGCTGCTCCCTTAAGGGGAGGGGGCGGGGCTGGCACGCGGCCGCCTATCCCTGGGCCTCTGTTTCCCTGTCTTGGAGATGGGCATGGTGATATCTGATGGCTAATGACTTTCGCAGGATAAAGATCGTTGGAAGCCTTTGGAGTTCCTCAGAAGAAAGTCGCTGTGTGAATTTTTAATCCTCCCTTTTCAGCTCCTTGGAGCTGCGTGTAGGAGCTGAGCTATAAACACAGAGAATTCGCCGCTACCTTCTAGTTTATAAGGTTTTTGTCTCTCAGAATCCCACAGATCTGACCTTAAGCACGACTCCGAACGGGGGAGAAATGCAGTGGGTTGTGGTCGCTGCTATTACATAAAAATTAATGGCTTGGCAAACACAGGGATCACCCTGTCATGCTAAGGGTCATGTTTACACCAAGCAAATATATTTCGAGTTCCTAAACCTGCAGCAGCCCTGCAGGGCAGAATCGACACAATTCCCACACAAGGCTTAACTCCCCTGCCGGGCCGCTCTGGCTCCGAAGGGGGACATTAGTGAGTATTAATCCCCAACCAGAATCCCGTCAGCCTCCAAAGTCCTATGTACAAAGCAGGGTTTTCAGTTCTTAATTTATTGAGGTCGGCCAACTCCACTGAGCAATGAACAAAAGAAAAGGAAAATTCACAAGGAGGTGAGACCCACTTGGATCTTATTCATTGTTCATCTGTCCTTCAACACACATTTATTGAGCAGCAAGAATCTACCTGGGACCATGCTGAGGGTGGGGACACAGTGACAGCAGACGCAGAATTGTCCCTGGCTGTAGCCAAGTCAAGAAGATGGACATTAATCAGTAACCACACAAGGAAATAAATGTGCATTTACAACGGAGTCAGAGCTATGAAAGGAAGGCGATGGGACTGAGGGGGATGTGACTTAGCTGTGGAGATGAGCAAAAGCGGAAATCATATATATATATATATATATGTATATATATATATATATATATATAGGCCCCGTTTAAGAGAAAGTGGTATATTTGAGGATGCAAAAGGCCAGAATAGTAAGGGGGGTGGGGTGGGGAGAGAATTAAAAGATGGAGCCAGGGACACCCACCAGCATCGCCATAAGAAAATGGAAATAACAAGTGTTGACAAGGATGTGGAAGATTGGAACCCTTCTGCCCTGCCGGGGAGAGTGTGAAATGGTGCCATCACGGGGGAAACAGCTTGGCTCTTCCCCAATGAGTTAAACACAGAATGACCACATGGCCCAGCAACCCCACTCCTAAGTAGACCAAGAGTGAAACACGCATGTTCAAACAAAAACCTGTACACACGTGGTCGTCGGAGCACAATTTATAACAGCCAAAGTTGGAAACAACCCAAATGTTCACCAGTGGATAATCTGAATGCGGTCTCTTCCTGCCACGGAATATTATTCAGCCATGAAAAGGAACAGAACCCTGACGCATGCTACAGCGTGGATGAACTTTAAAAACATGACACTAAGTGAAAGAAGACACAAAATTCCACATATTGCAGGAGTCCATCTATATAAAATACGCAGATTAGGCAAGTCCATAGAGATAGAAAGTAGGCTGTGGTGGACAGAGGCAGGGGAGGGCAGAATGGGAAGTGACTCCTGATGGGCAAGAGATTTCCGTCTGGTGTGATGAAAAGGTTCTGGACTTGAGAGTAGTGATGCTTGCACAACAGTGTGAATCTACACCTCGAAATGGTTAACATGCTCAGAAAACTAAAAATGGAACTCCCATTTGACCCAGTCATCCCACTTCTAGGAATATATCCGACGAACCCTGAAACACTCATCAGAAAGAATATATGCACCCCTATGTTCATAGCAGCACCATTTATAATAGCTCAGACTTGGAAACAGCAAGATGAATGGATAAAAAAAGCTGTGGTACATTTATACCAGGGAATACTACTCGGCAATAAAAAGGAAAGAACTCTTACCATTTGCAACAGCATGGAGGGACCTGGAGAGCATTATGCTGAGCAAAATAAGCCAGACAGAGAAAGGTAAGTATCACATGATCTCACTCATATGTGGAATCTAGTTAATCAAATAAAGTGACGATCAAAAATAGACCCAGAGACACAGAAGCATGAACAGACCGTTGAACCTCAAAGAGAAGGCAGGGGAGGGTGGATGGGAAGAGATCAACCAATGAACTTGTGGGCATATGTGCTTAACCCGCGGACACAGACAATGGGGTGGTGAGGGCTTTGGGTTGGGGGAGGATGGAGTGGGCTGGAAGAAGTTTGTGGGGGAAGGAGGACCTATGTAACACTTTCAACAATACAGATTTTTTAAAAATAATAATAATAAATAAAATGGTTAACATGCACCTGGCCGGTGTGGCTCAGTGGTTGAGCATCTACCCATAACCAAGAGGCCACTGGTTCGATTCCCGGTCAGGACACATGCCTGGGTTGTGGGCTTGATCCCCAGTAGGGAGTGTGCAGGAGGCAGTTGATCGATGATTTTTCTCTCTATCCCTCTCACTTCCCCTCTTTCTAAAAAATATCAATAACAACATTTTTTAAATGGTTAACATGGTAAGTTTTATGTTATGTGTATCTCACTGTAATAATAATGATCATTTTTAAAGTATGTTTTTTTATTGAGTTCAGAGAGGAAGGGAAAGGGAGAGGAGGGAGAGGGGGTAATTCTTTAAAAGATGGAGCTAAGGAGGCCAAAGCATCAGGTAACAGGTCTGGACCGTGCTCTCATGCTGAGAACAGTGAACAGGTCACCCTGGCAACTGGTGGAGCATGGATGGGAGAGGACAGCAATGCTAGGCAGGGGAGCAGAGGGCAGGTGGGAGCCATGGTCCGGAGAGAGAGGTCTTGGACCAGGGACTCAGTGGTGGTGGAAAGGAGTGGGCAGATTTGAGCAATAGGTGGATGTTAAAAGCAAGAGGGCTTGGTGAGGAACTGGCCATTCCAAAGAGACTCAACTCCGCTCCCTCAGACATGTTTGTGCACTAGTGTGTGGGGTTCGCAGGAAGAAAGTGTGTGGAAAAGCATACTGGAAGAAGACTCTTGGATTTAATTTTTAAAATATTTTTTTGCTTCCAGATCTTGACTTCACTTTTTTGTGCCTCGGTTTCTTACCCTGTAAAATTGGGACCGTAAGACCTACTTCATAGGTTGTTGTGGGGACAGGGGAAGAAATAAATATATCAGACAATAGCACCTGTCCTAGCTATCTCCCTGTGTTCTTGAGAGACCCAAACAACTCGTTAATCTTTTTTAAAAATATATTTCTATTGATTTCAGAGAGGAAAGAAGAGGGAGAGATAGAAACATCAGTAATGAGAGAAAATCATTGACCGGCTGCCTGCTGTATGCCCCCTGCTGGGAATTGATCCTGCAGGCTGGGCATGTGCCCTTGACCAGAATCGAACCCAGGACCCTTCTGTCTGCAGGCCAACACTCTATCCACTGAGCCAAACCGGCTAGGGTTGTTCATCTTTTTTTTTTTTTAAATCTTTTTTTTTTTTAATCCTCCCCCAAGGATATGCTTTTATTGATTTTTAGAGAGGAAGGGGGTGGAGAAAGAGAGAAACATTGATGTGAGAAACATCTATCGATCGATTGCCTCCCATATGTGCCCCACTGGCATCTAACCTGCAACCTAGGTATGTGTCCCGGCTGGGAATCGAACCTGCTACCTTTTGGTGTATTGGTGCACTGGACGACACTGCAACCGAGCCACCTGGCCAGAGCACGACTTGTCACCTTTTCAAAGAGAACACAGACCATCAGGGACGCTGCTTTTAGAAGGGCGGCCCCTCGAAAGACCCTCCAAAAAACGGTGACTTGACAATAATCTCGAAGGTAATAGATTACAGTTGTTAGCGCTTTGATAACAAGGCAGAGGACCCTCGGAAGCCGCGAAGTCCCCCATATCCTTAGTCTTTCTTCTGTACTTGCCCCGCCCCCCTCCAGCGCGGGCCCCGCCCCCGACTAAGCCCCACCCAGGCCCCGCCCCCGATGTTAGCGCGGGCGGTGCCCCCTCAACGCCCAGCTCCCTGGTCGGAGTCTCCCATCGGCACTGAGCATTTGGTATCCTTCCGGGAGGGCATGAGATGGTACTTGATGGGTGGGGATGGGAGGGCTGGAAACTGGCAGGGTGAGAACTGGGGAGACTAGTCAGAGAGGAATCCCTCCCACTGCCCGCACTTCCCCCACCCCCGGGTGGAGGGCCCTGGCTTTTGCATAATGTAAGTACTTATTTAATGCGTGTGCTGGCTGTAGGGGTCTTCATTTGTCTTTCTGTCCTTCACGTGCCAACGTGCTTCCGCTCATGTCTGTCTAGGTTGAAGCGCTTGGAGAGGAGGGTGCTTCCCAACCTGCTCCCGTTCGACCCCCAGCCTCCAGCCAAGGGCAGAGGGAGGCTGGGCGGGGACAGGGGGGGGAGTGAGTGAGCACCATAGGACAGGCTTCTGGAACGGACCGGTGCCAACTTGGATTCTGTCCTTTTCTCCAATAAAGAACTTTTCGCTTATTTTTTTTCCCCAAACACCCTTTAATTTTTTTTTTAATTTAAAGAGACTGGTTCCTATCCATCTGATTAGAGACATCACAGTGCAAAAGAGAAGCTGAGTCCTGCACACACTCGCGCGTGCACACACACACACACACACACACACACACCCTCCTGAGGTTTCCCCGAATGTATCTACTCGGGTTACAACTAGACGCAGCCCCTCCCCCACCTCGCCTTTCCCCTTCTTCCCCTCAATCTTGGGAGGAGCCGTCTCCGTGCCTTCCCGTGTCCCCGAGAGGGACCTCCTCCGTTGGAGTGGGGTGGGGGAGGGTCAACTAACGAACACCAGAGAGAACAAATTAGATAATCAAAAGAATTATAGTAATTGCTTTCACTTTCCCCCAAGCCGCGCCGCGGATTCTCTCCTCCGCCCCTTGCCCAGCTTTCTGTCTGTCGGGAATGCTTGGTCCTGCCGACTCCTCCCCGCCCCCAGGCGGCTCCTCTCCTCTCCTCTCCCGGCTCCCGCGGTCCCTCTCTCCCTGTTTCTGGTGTGCTGGAACGTTTGGCGGAATATGATGAATGATCACCTGTCACGGCTTGTTTATTATAATGCAGGCAATCAATTACACATCCCCAACGCTGGCCGGCCTGCAGGAAATTTATATGCTCAGCACAAACCAATGTGAAAATGGAATCTCATTTGCCAAATGTCTTTCTCCCCATACAGCACGATGATTACAGTCTGTGTTTGTTTCAACAGTCGTGTACAACTGACAGTGCCATCATTTACTGCCTGGCCCAGGTCACGTTACTCTAAGACTTTATTTATTGTGTTACGATGGCCAGCACAGGAAAAGGACAAGAGTGTGTCTGTCAGGGATGCCACCTTATTAAAAAGGGGGCGGGCTGGGCCAGATTTCTGCGCAGCACTGCAGCTGCAGCCAGGGCCCGGCCTCCCCAAGTCGCCTCCCCCAGCATGCTACAGGCAGGACCCCTAGACCCCCACCTCACCCCACCCCCAGGCAGCTCTGGGTATCAGAAGCTCCACAGGTCCCAGCATCAGATGGCCAGAGTTCCGATTCTGGTTTCACTACTGTCTAGTTGTGTGTGGCCAGGGATTCAACCTCCTCACCTGGAAAATGAAGTGTTAATACCATCCTCCCAAGACCGTTGTGATGCCTGGGACAAGAGAGGAGCTGATAAATGCCAGTTGTGGTGGCTTCAGATCACACCCTGGCCGGACGACGGCCCACACATGCAGAGGCAGAGAGGAAGGGGCTCCCTTGAAGAGATGCGCGTTGGAATGCGTGCCCTGTGTTAAAATCGCCCCGATCTCCACTTTCTGCCTCAGGATCTTCTGTTTCCCTTCTGGGTGGAATTCTGCATTTTCGTTTCCTTCACACTGACACACACAGTGCAGCATTAGGAGCAGAAAACGGCCACGTCTCTCTGCGTCCCTTTTTGTCTGTAAAAACAGGCATCGGAGCCAGGATCCAGAATGCCCGCGGGTGCAAGATGTGCCGTGAGCGTGGTCATCACCAGAGGTCTCCTCTGTCAGGAGTCCGGGCCGGTCCTCGTGCTTTTTCTGCACAAGGTGTGCTGACCCAACGTTGTAGCCCCCACACACTTGGCATAAAGGGGGAGATCAGTAATGGAGGGGCAGGCAGATTCTCATATGTATATCCCATTGCTTTTTATTGTGCTGTACATTTCCTTTCTATTGAACGAAGGTATTTGTTGAATGGCTGTCTGCCCCGCTGGGATGGAAATGCTGGGAGGAAAGGTACCAGGTTGATTTTGGTCACTTCTGTTTCCCCAGCACATAGCCTCTACTTGGCGCATTCTAAAGAAACCTGTAACTATTTGTGGCTTTGGTGGATGGATTCATGAATGAATGAATGAATGAATGGCTACATGAACAAATGCATCCCTAGGGTAACCTCTGTCATGCAGAGGGTAGAGCCTGGTGACAGGATGTTTCCAGTATCTTCACTTTTCCTTATCTTCACAGAATCAGGCTCTTTCACAGGGGCCCAGCCTTGGAGCAGAACCACGGTGACAGATCACAGACCTGGCCACTCCTACTCACCCCTCAGACCTACATCCCCAAAATAAACTTCCATTCACTCTTGTACCCCATGAGGCCTCGAAATCTCTACCTCTCCATGGGCAGCTACACCTTATTCCTGTTTGGGTCCCCCAAATGCCCAGCCCAGGGCCTGCCTAAAACAGATGTTTTCAATCAATCAATAAAAATGATCTCCTCTAAACCCAGATGGATGGAATACAACTTAGAATTCCATTCAAATCTGCTGGGTCAGGACAAAAATGATTTGAGTTTATATCTTAAAAAGCAAAAAATGAACAGCTGCGTATAATATTTGGGTTAAGTGCTCTGCGTTTGTGGAGGGGTTTCTTCCTATACATACAATTATTAGTCGCCACGATTATACTAACAAGCAGGGAGATGGCAGGAGCCGTGCCCCCCGCGCCCCCCAGCAGGGTGGGCTGGGTGGAGCGGGTATTCCCTCCGCAGACTTGCTTCACTAGCTGACTAACAGACCCTATTCCCTGGCTGGCCGGGCCGAGCGGATCACATCCTGCCAACTCCAGCTTCCCAGCATGGAGAGGAAGTGAGAGCGAGCGCCGTGGGATCCTGGGGGAAAAGCAGCCCGTGTTTGCTGCAGCTCTGACAGTTGAGGCTCCAGGAGGGGCTGGCAAACAATGGGAAATGAAACATTTGAGTGGTTGCCGAAAACTCCCTGGGAAATCCCCCCTGGTGGTATTTATGTGCGAGGGCTGTGACCAGGCGGGCTCGGGGCTTTCGATTTCAAGGCTCCTGAGCAAAACACATGATGTTCTAAGACGGCAGTCCTCAGGAACACCTCTACCCCAGCCCCCCACCCCCCCACCACCCCACCCCGGGCCACAGAAAGCCAGTCTGTCTGTCCAGGGCGGGTGTGGCCATGCACACAAAGTTGAACTGCATGGCCTGTGGGGAGTTCACACCGTTATCAAGCCTGGGTCTCTAAGCCTTCTGCTCTCAACAGTTCCCCTAGATTTTCCCAGGCCTCAAGGACCTGGGGGCTTATATGCCGGGAGGGGCAGGGGGGGCTTCCCTTGGGCTCAGAAGTGTGGGAACCTTGGCCCCCTGCAGACATAAGCCCTCCCATTTAACTGAAAATTTTAAAAAATCAAGGCCTGCCCGCTCTCTCTCCCCATGGCATTTTCCATTAATACGTGGCCTCCTGCTTTCTCCATTCCCATTTGCAATGAACGTTTACGTATTTGTCTGTTGCTCCCCCACCCTCATTGAGAGAATAAAGTGGACTGATATTAACCAACCCTTGTTTGCTTTCCTGAGAACTAATAAATATTCAAAATACTTTACCACTCTTGCTAATGCCTTGCCGCTGCCGGTGTGATAGAATATGTGTTTATAGATCCACTTAAAGGTAAGGCTTATAGATTTTTAGAGACACTTAGCAGATGAGAAAACTGAAACTTAAAGGGGTGAGACAACTTGCTCTTGTGTATTAGTCATGAGGTTTCCGTTGCAACGTGACAAACTCCCAACTTGCATGGACTTGAGCCAGAACAGAAACGTCCTGGAGAACTGGGCTGCACAGCAAGCGCTGGGCTCGCTTCAGGCAGGGCTGGATGCGGGGCTCAATGACGTCTTCTTTCCACCTCATTGGCTCTGCTTTTCCCTGAATTTGCTTCATTTTTAGATGAACTTTTTTTAAAATATATTTTTATGGATTTCAGAGAGGAAGAGAAAGAGAGAGAAATATCAACGATGAGAGAGAATCATTGATCAGCTGCCTCCTGCACGCCCCTACACTGGAGATTGAGCCCACAACCCAGGCATGTGCCTGCCCAGGAATCGAACCTAGACCTCTGGTTCATAGGTCGACGCTCAACCACTGAGCCGCAGCGACTGGGCTAAATGGACTTCCTCTGCCTCTTGTACCTGGTTCCAGAGTCGAATCCAGGCTTTCCCCTGGTTACCTCTGTACGAGTCCTAGCGTCAGGTCTGAAGAGCTGAGAGGTTCCGCTGCCGGTTGCTAAACCAATGGCCGTGGAAGGGTCTGACTGTCCAGTCCCCAATCGTGTGCTCACTGCTGAAGCCCAGCAAGGCCCGTGGACAAAGTGAGAGTGAGTGGTTTCCCAAAGAATATCAGGGTGCTCTTACCAGAAGGAGGAGGAGCAGAAACACTTGATGTCTATACTCCCATGTCACACTGCCAGGCCGGGGCAGGCAGACCTCCATGCAGATTTGCCGCCCACCTTCTCCGTGGGGCTGGGGGCCACCCCAGGCACCCCCTCACGTTCCGCCCCACCCTGGGCCTCTAGCCCCACCCCTGCCCGAAAATTCATTCTAGTGGAGAGTTTTCAGAATGTGCATCTGGGGAGCTGCTAGAGGGAGGAAGGCAGAGGAGGGGAGCAAGAAGGGGACAGAAGCACAGTGGCTGTGGCTATGGGAACCCCCAGTCCTATTTCAACCAGGCAGCAATCCTTGTATCTGTTTGTATGTTCAGTTCCTTTATACACTTTTATTTAAAACAAGCAGCTCCCTGTCCTCCCGCCCATTCATAAATGAGGAACGATAGCTCAGAAAGACGCAGCAACCTGACCACCGCTGCCACACACGCAGCATCGTAACACCGAGTGAGTCTGGGAAATCCCGCCCCGGAATCCCAGGTCCTGCCCTTCCTACATGCAGCCTTGCAGGTGGGTCAGAGGTCCATGGGCAGAGACCACTCCCCGCAGCCCCGCGTTACAGCCGATTCACCAGCCAAGGACAAGGAGCTGAACAAGAGTGGAGCAGCCGCCCAGAGCAGAGCAGAAAGAGAAAACATTTGTGCAGCTTTCCCCCACCCCCACGCAAGTCTTGAGGTTCCCTGCACCCGGGGCGGGCAGCTGCTGGGGACTCTCTGTAGGTAGGATGCTGCCAGATCGGAGGAAAACATCCGGATTCCTGCTCCTCCCGCCTGTGCTCGGTGCTGACGTCACCGTTCCAGAAAACTTACTAGTACATGAGTAAGCCATGTGCTTCCGTTTAGGATGTTTACAAACAACTGTGTGGCTCCGGCCTCCCGTGTCTGCCAAGCCTCCAGGTCTTTCAAGCACGGCCTTGTGCGGCCGGTCGCGGCCATCCCCCAGAGCTGACCTTCCTGAGTGTTTACAACGTCCCCGAACTGCACGCCAAACGCCAAGCGCCTGGTGATTCTGTCCCATCGGCTCCTCCCAGTAACCCATGCAGTAGTACTGTTATTAGCCTCATTTCACAGGTAAGAAGACGAAGACAAACCGAGAGAAAAGTTGGTTTCTCCAAGGTCCTCGGCCAGCCTCAGACTCTGATAATCACCGTGGGGAGAACAGGCTCTGAGTTAAGTCACGACATTAGACACAGGATGAGTGCTTTGGACAAGAAAGGGATTGTCGCCGCATCTGTGCACAGAGAGATGGAAAGGTCTCTGCTTCTTCCAGGCCCTTCCTTCCACCGCCCAGCTGAGCCTGAGAATTGTTATGCTCTCCTTTAAAAAAAAAAAAAAAAAAAGTCTCTGTCTTCTTTTGTTTTTAATTTTTTATAATATATATTTTTAATTGACTCCAGAGAGAAAAGTGAGAGGGAGAGAGATGAGAGAATCATTGATCAGCTGCCTCCTGCATGCCCCCTTCTGGGGATTAAGCCTGCAACCAGGCATGTGCCCTGACCAGGAATCGAAACGTGACCTCCTGGTTCATAGGTTGGTGCTCAACCACTGAGCCACACCGGCCTGGTGCTGTGTTCTCCTTTTGGCTTCTCTCCTACACTCTCTCGCCCCGGCGTCATCAGCACACCCACCCCAGGGATTCCAGGGAGACAGCTATTCCATGACGCAGTGGCCTGGCTGGGGAGGGGCCATCGGACGTGGGTGAGTCAGGCGAAGAGAGGCACACGGTCTCAGGACGTAGACTACCTCGCAGGAGCTTACTGAATTAGTGTGATTCTTAACATCTCCGCGTTGGCTCTCCTCCAGGCTAGCCAGCTGGTGCATTCAGTCCAACTCAGCTCCCCTTAACTCAATTAACTGAGCCGGGCTGAGCTGAACTCAACAAGTATTTCTCAAGCACTGAGCTGGCTGCGGGGGGTGAAGCAAAAGAGGGCGCGGCACAGGCTCTGCCAGATGGGGCCCTGGAGCAGACGCCGCCGCGCCCTTAGTGGATGACATGGCGCCATCTTTTCTGAACGCCACCTTCGCCGTTTCCCCACATCTGCACTTTCCCTGTGCTGGGATGGGCATCCTATGTTTCTTGAAATCAATTAATTTCCTTTTGAAAATTTAGGTTAATTTTTTTATTATTGAGATGAAATTCAACATAACGTAAAAGCGACCATTTTAGAGTGAATAATTCAGTGGCATTTAGTGTGTCCACAGGGTCATATAGCCACCGCCTCTGTCTAGTGCCAACGCCTGGACATCACTCCAGTAGAAAACCCCACACCCCTTAAGAAGTTTCTCCCTCTCCCCACCTCCCCTTAACCCCGCACCGCCACTCATCTGCTTTCTGTCTCCATGGATTTGCCTACCCTGGACATTTCGGGTGAACGGAGTCATACACACGTGGCCCTTCGTGTCAGGCTTCCTTCACGGAGCATCACATTGTTGTTTTCATTGATTTCAAAGAAGAAGGGAGAGAGAGAGAGATAGAAACATCAATGATGAGAGAGGATCCTTGATTGGCTGTCTCCTGATTGCCCCCTACTGCCCGGGGCGGGGGGGGGGGGGGGGGCGGGGCGGGGGGGGGGATTGAGCCCGCAACCCAGGCATGTGCTCTTGGCTGGAATCAAACCTGGGACCTTTAGTCCGCAGGCCAACGCTCTATCCACGGAGCCAAACTGGCTAGGGCTGAGCATCATGTTTTAAAGCTTCATCCACATTGTTACATGTGTCAGAACTTCATTCCTTTTCATGGCTGCATAATATTCCATTTTATGATTATACCACATTTTGTTTATCCACTCATCTGTTGATGGACATTTGAGCTATTTCCACTTTTTAGCTATTGTAAATAGTGCTGCTATTTTAGCTACTGTAAATAGTGCTTTTATTTTAATTGATTAAGATATAATGGACACATAACATTGTAAAAATATGAACATTTCATGAATGTCCCTGTCATCCTTGCTTGGGGGCCATTTAGTCATCTCTATTTTGCTCCAATTGTCATACATGTGCTGCCAGAACAGGCACTAAAAACATTTTATTCATTCATTCATTTATTTATTTATTTTTATTGCTAATGCTCACCTGTGGATATTTTCCCACTGATTTTTAGAGAGAGTGGAAGGGAGAGGGAGAGACAGAGAGAAACACTGATGTAAGAGACACATCAATAGGTTGCCTCCAGCATGCACTCTGACCAGGGCCAGGGAACCTGCAACCGAGGTACATGCCCTTGACCTAAATCAAACCTGGGACCCTTCAGTCTGAGGGCTAGGGCTAAATACATTCATTTTAAAGGAGAGTTTTACATCATTACTGTAAATAGGAAACCTGCATTTTAATAAAGTAGATATTTACCTCTTAGGAGTAAAAATTTCACCTGCACAACACAGAATCACCCCCACACAACATCAGATGCAGGAGTAGGAAGCTGGGTACTGGAGGTGGCTGGCCTTGAGTCTGAACCGGCCTTTGCCATCTGTGTGAGCCTCTGGGCAAAGGTCCTGTTCTTCCCCAGCTTCAGCTTCCTCAGGTGTTAACGGTCAATCCTTAAAATCCTGAGTACAGTGCTCAGCCCTGTGTCAGGCACACAATAGGTGCTCAATATGTGAAAGCTGGTAGGCAGGCACCCAGGTCATAAACACAGCAGCAGCGATAGTATAGTAGCTGGCAGAGCAAGGATCTGCTATGCGCCAGGAACTGTGCGTTATCTCATGCAATCCCCACAGATGACTAACCCCATTTTGTGGATCAGAAAACAGGCAAAGAGAGGTGGAGCCAGTAGTTGAAGGTCACACAGCAACGACTTGAGCTCTGGGAAGGTTAAATGACAATCTGAGAAGTAACCCAAGAGTCTGCTGGCATGGCAGGGCTGCCCGGGGCAAGATGGTTGATTGCAGAACAGCTGCCTGCGCCCTCGAGGTCCAGACCTGGTACCCGGCTGCACCCTGGCCTGGAGGCCGGGTCCTTGCTGCTTCCTCCCAGCAGCGTCTCTCCCTCTCTGGCCCTTTCTCAGGTCACCAGGACGGGCTCCCGGAGAGACTGCTCAGCGTCACTCCTGTGCTGGTTGACTTGAGTCCGGTTAATGGGCTTCACTAGCCTCCCATACCCCGCTGTCCCCCGCTGTCCCTCACATTGCCCCTGTATCTGCACTCTCTCCCCTTCCACACTGCACGGAGCTTCAAAGGCTGCCTCGCGGCCTCCTACTGGTTATCCGCCACCAGCGCAGAAACTAGGCGTCTCAAGTTCACACGCATCCATTACGCCTTCGTCAGCAGGCGTGTGTGTGACTCACAGTCTCAGCCCAGGCGGGAATCCTGCTCCACCCACGGGTGGCCCGAGCACCAGGGAGATCTCAGTTTCCTGGGCTTTTTTGTTCTCCCACAGACCTGGGGGCCGGAAGTCCAAAATCAAGATGTGAGCGGGGCCACTGTCCCTCCAAAGTCCCCATGGAGGGTCCTTCCTGCTCCTCTCAGCTCCTGGTGGCCCAGGTGCTCCTGGGCACGTGGCTGCTCCACTCCCATCTCTGGCTCCGTCTCCTCATGGCCTTCGCCCTGTGTGCCTCTGCGGGTCCTTTTCCGTCTCTTCTAAGGACACTTGCCACTGGGCTTAAGCACCACCCTGATCCAGTGTGACCATCCAGGTCATTACATTAATGACCCCTGCAGAGACCCTATTTCTGAGGTCACATTCTGAGACTCCAAGTGGACGGAAATACTTGGGGGACACTATTCAACCTATGACAGAGGCCTTCAAATAGAAGAGGTGCCTGACAGTCTTTGCAACAGGTTTACAGCGCGTTTGACCCCAGTGGGTACAAATGCAAAAGGGCTTAATTGTCCTCCAAAATCCAAGTGGTATCAGCCAGATCCTTACAAACCCCTCTCCCCCGGCCCTCAGCGGCGCCGCAGGCAGGTCCTGTCACATTCTGGCCAGTTTCCAGTATTCACTAGTCCATCTGGGGCCAGGAGAGTTCAAACCCCCACCCTGCTATCCCCCACCTCCCGCAAGTCAGCGTGGCTGCAGGGCCCGGAAACCTGGCGTGGGCCTGGCCATCTCTGCCCAGCGCCTCCCTATGTTTCGAGTTCCTAAAGTGCACCAAAGAGGGTGATTCCCTGCGCAGCCAGACTCGGCCCATGCTGCCTCACACCGAGACCCGGATGTCCTACTCTTAGACCCAGCAGGTGTGTGGATGCGCATCCACCAGCAGGGGGTGGCCAACCTCATTCCGCCCGGGAAACCATCTTCCCACAGAACACCCCAGTCTGGTGCTCCCCATGACACACTTTGGGAAATGTCACACGGCACAATACAAGATATACCCACAGCTCTTCTGCATGCATTGCCATGGAAGATGAGTTTTTGAGTAAATACACCAACTCTGGGACAATTTTGTGATTTATTCAGAAAACTGGCTTCCAGATCACTGTGGACAAGACCAACTTGGCGGGGAGACTACCGGTGCTCGGCAGGGCCACACGGACGGTGACCCTGGCCAAATGTTACTCTGAGAGAGGACCAGAGACTGGCGCCCTTAGCCCCGCGGCAGCAGCCTGAGGGTGCGACTCTCCCAAGGAAAGGTGGCGAGGACTTTCCAGGAAAATTCACGCCAGTGTAGTCCGTAGTCCAATAATGTGTGCAATCTGTAAATGCAACAACAGGGCCCAGCAGAATGGTAATAAAAGTATGGGAATCTGGGTCCATTCAGCAGTCTGAGCCCTGAGCACTGTCAGCCCGGAGCCCGAGTCTGGCGCTTAGGTAGCTGCTGCTTTCCTATCACATGGCGTCTGAAAGCCACCCCACTGCTCGCTGCACAGGGACAACCTTCTGCAACCCTGGGAGACCTCGCTGCACCCAGCTGCCTGGAAAAAGCATGACAGCCTCCAGTGTGATCTGTACAGGACTTTCAAAGGGCTACCCACGTCACCAGGGCTGAGCCCATTCTAAGATACTTAACTGCATCGGCCAAGACCCTTTTGCTAAAAGGGTCCAGGGGGTGGGTGGGGTGGGAGAGGAGGGTCAGAATGTGGACATCCCTTTTATTTGGGGGAGGGGCACCATTCAACCCACGACAAAAACGATGCCGGGTCCTTCCTTTTGTGGGTGATGGGTGGAGAGAGGGCGGCACACTCCTATGATTATTTTTTCTTTTATCTTTGTCATGATCAATCAAGTCGTCAGCCAGCCCCAGGTCCTTGGGAACGCGGAAGGAGAGTGGCAGATGGCAGAAAGGCACTGTTGCCTTCCCCTTTTCACTGACCTTCATCAACTCTTTAAATGATGCAAGTTTTCAGCCATAGCATACCTAACTGCAAGAGAGCTACGGCATCCTGGGCCGGGGTAACGGGGTACCGTGTCCTGGGGATTGGATGGAGCGCAAAAAGCAGTGAGTTTCAGCCACTGAGTCAGAGCCTCAGGCAGACACATCCTGGGACGGAGCATCTAGCTTTCCCGCCCTCGTGGTTGGCTGCACGCATCGCTGGCTGGGGTCATGCAGGTTATTTATTTATTGACTAATAGTCCTGCGCACGAATCCACGTGCCAGTAGCTACACCAACTGGCTCGCTGCCACCCTCCAGTAGCTGCCCCCACCCGACCTCCCCTCATAGCTTGCTGCCCTGCCCCTTCCTATAGCTCTCCACCACCTGCTTGTAGCCAGTAGCTCACTGCCGCCCTCCTGTAGCTCCCTGACCCCCTGCCCCCCCTCATAGCTTGCTGCCCTGCCCCCTCCTGTAGCTCTCCATCGCCCGCTTGTAGCTTGCTGCCCCACCCTCCTGCTGATCTGTGATCCGGTCCTTATGCAGTTGGTCGTTACACTTCACAGCGTAACAACCATTTGCATATTACATCCTTATCCTATAGGATATCCTGTGTTAAGATTCCTGCCTCGGTTGCACCGAAGGGACCAGGGAGGCAGTGACTTCTCTCCACTCAAATTGCAATCAGCCTTCCTCCGGGCTCCATGTTTATCTACTCAGAACTATTTCTGGTGTGTGTTCATAGACAGCACACACCAAAGTATTTGGTATTTGAGATGCAAGCGTTAACGATGATTAAAGTTAGCTGCTAATGAGCATGCCTAGAATAGAGTCTGTATGTGTGTGTGCATGTGTGTGCTCCATGTGTGTGCTCTGCTGTGTGTCTGCAAAGCAGATGTCTACAAAGCTGCCCCCAGGTGACCTCGCCAATGTCCTGGGTCCTGTGCATGGCCAGAGGATGGAAAGGGATGAAACTGGCCTGTCTCAAATACCCCCTTACCAGACACCCCAACTCCTCCATCTATCTTTGGCCTCCCAAGCCCACTCCACCCTATCAGGGAGCGTTGCCTGATCACCCTCTGAACTCCTAGACCAGGATTTCATCTCTAGTACCAATTCCGATCAAATTGGCAGAGATGACCTGGAGCCCCGAGTAGAAGAGGATGCCAAGGACTGGCTGGGCTGTGAATGAGGCTGTGTTAGTTTCCTGGGGTGTAGGCGGGGGAGACGGGGGGCGGGGAGACGTAACAAAGTGCCACAATCTGGGTAGCTTGAAACTATGGAAAAGGGCTCCCTCACAATTCCGGAGGCTAGAGGTCGGAAGTGAAGTTGTGGGGGGACCCGAGGACCACGCTCCTTCCGAAGTCTCTAGGGGAGGACCCTTCCACGCTTGGTCCAGCTTCTGGTCTCCCCAGAGCCCTTTGGCTTGTGGCTGCGTCACTCTAATCTCTGCCGCTGTCTCTGCCTGGTCATCTTCCCTCTGTGCCTGTGTCTGCACATGGTTTTCTCCTCTGCGTGTGTGTGTGTGTGTGTGTGTGTGTGTGTATGTGTGTGTGTCCGTGTCCAAACCTCCCTCTGTCTACAAGGTCATCAGTCAGAATCCAATGACCTCATCGTAACTTGATTGCATCTGCAAGGAGCACATCCATAGGTACCAGGGTCAGGATGGCAACAGATCTTCGGCGGACACAAACTCGTAACAGGTATCATGAGCAATGCTCAGGAATGCTTTTCACGGGTGAGGAAAGGGAAAGGGCCACCAATTTGACTCGTCTGCCCTACAGCACTTACTCGTGGTATCATTTAGTTGAAATGAGCACAGGCTGCCATGACGACTAATCTATCTACCTACCCATCCATCCATCCATCCATCCATGATCTGTCTTCCTATCTATCTATCCATCTATCCAACATCTATCATGTATATCTACCTATTTGCCTTCTTAGGTAAACCAAAAGTTCCTTGAGATTATATCTGTCTTAGTTCCCTCGGGCTGCTAGAAGAAAATACCACAGACTGGGTGGCGTGTAAACTACAGAAACTTATTTCGCACCGTTCTGGAGGCTGGAAGCCTGGGATCAAGGTGCCACATGGTTGGGTGAGAGCCCTCCTCCCGGTCTGTACATGGCACCTTTCACTGGGCCCTCCCATGGTGGAAGGGACAAGGGGCTCTTTCACAAGGACTTACTGTCATTCAGGAGGGCTCCCCTCTAACTCCCTCATCCCCTCCCAAAGGCCCGACCTCCCAACACCCTCACAATGGGCATCCAGGTTTCATACTGGAATCTGTCTGGAGGCTCGGTGGGGGCACACATACATTCAAACCATCCTTATAGCACAAAGCCTTGGCATTTCCCCGCTGTCTGATCTAGGGTCTGAATGAAGTAGTCACTTACTAAATTCTGGGTCATTAATTAGTCTTAATTTTTTTGACCTCTGAAATATGTCAGAAAAAAGGTCTCTCTCTCTGAAGCATAATCCCCTAAGGGCGCCTAAGGGTTGGATGCCTGGGCTTGCTCGTCTACCCTCTGTCTTCTCAGTCCTTCTCTACATTCCATAGATCTGGTCTACCAAATCCTACCTGTGGGCAGGGCGTCCCCTCCAATAGGATGGCCCTGCAACTATTCAGCAAGATGATAAGGTCAGACTCACCCATCAAGCCCCTCTTCTGAGTAGCTTAGTTTTCCTAATGGGAGGCAGGGTTCTAAAGAAATGGGAGGCATTGGGATGTGGGGGTGTATGTGGGCTGGTTTCTAGCTGTGAGCTATGGAGCTGACATGATAGCTAAATCGGTGGCGAGGCACTAAGCTATTGCCCTGGATCTGGGCATCTGTAAAGCCCAATTATTGACAGCCCCATGTGGACACGTTGCAGGCGGCTCTTCCAGCCGATCGGAGCGCTTTCTCTCGCTGAGGACGGGAGCAGCCCCGGAGGAAGGGAAACATGACGGCCCGCTGATTGCTTTCACCGGCTGCATGGCGAACCGCCCGCCCCCCCAACAAGACTCCAGGTCAAGTGCTCCTCTCCACTCGGATCTCGTGGGGAGGAATGAGCGCTCAGTGGTATTCCCAATTACGGAGAAAAGCGATTCCACCTGACCTGGCTTCAATGTGCCTGGCACCAGACCAGCCGGCAGGAAGCCTGCCTTCTTCCCCAGCCTCTCTTGGTGTCTCGAGCCACGACCTGGGGTGAAAGGGGGGTGGGGGGATGACTTAACCTCTGAGCTTCTTTGCTGCCTCATCTTTCGGTCCACCTTTCATCACTTCCTAGTCATGCTCTGGGATAAATGAGACGAGCCTCTGCCTCGTTTAGTCCCCCAGAAAGACTGGAACCGGGTAAAGGCAAAGGAGAGCCATTTCTTTGGCTTTGCTGCCCACCTTCCTAACTTGTGGGTTTTTTGAATAATGTCACAAATGGACGGACTTATGCAACTCTTCTTCTTCCCCAGGAGCCTCCGGCCGTTGCAGGGGAAGTGTATAGCTCACCTCTTTTATGGAGTGGATATTGTTGTGCCCATTTCTTACTCAGCAACGTGAGGGAGGCTGGCCTCAAAGGGAGCTACGCTGACAGCCTGAAACTAACTTCTGCTCCCAACGGAGCGAAGCTCCATGGCGATGCAGATCCCACGGGCACTCGGACCCGGGCTCCCATCCCTCACAGTTACTAAGCCTGGGCTTATCTCCAGCCGCCCTCCACGCCCGCTGTGCGGACTGTGTTCTACTTTTTCACAGGCGCCAAGTGCTTTCCAACCTCAGACCAGGCACACCTGTTCTCCTCTGTGTGGGAGGCTCTTCCTCCCGCACGTGTTTCCTGTGGCCCATCAGGCATGCCTCAGTTCAAGGTCACCTCTGCAGCGAAGTCTTCCATGCCCCCAGGTGTTAACAAGCCCCCCCCCCCCCGAATTCTATGCTCTTATAGGCACTGCCTTTTCTCCTTTACAGAGCTGTTCACACTTTTACCTAAATAACTGTTAATGTCGGCCTTCCCAATGAGTGATGAGTTCCATGAGGAAAAAGACCTATTTGTTTTATTTATTACCGTGACCTCAGCACTAAGCAGGCACCCCATCTGTAGAATGAGTGGATGGATAGATGAAGTCATAGACAGACAAATGAATGAATGAAGGACAGGTGGACAGATGGATGGATGGATGGATGGATGGATGGATGGGTGGATAATAGATAGATGGGTAGATTGATCCAGATAAATGGATGATGGATGAATGAATAAAGTATGTATATATATGAGAAGGATCCACATTACCAGTATTCATCATTGAGAAAAAGTTCTAACGAAGTTTTAAGTTCCAAATGTCCAGAGGAGTTCATGGATGAGCACCTAGGATATAGTTAGTGGCCCACACTCCCTCTGAGACTCTGGGTAGGCTCCCTCTTTGCTGCTTCCTAGCTTCTGCCGGTGACAGTCAAGCCTCAGCCTTCCCTGGCTGCAGCTGCATCACGCCGACCGCTGCCTCCACCATCACGTGGCCTTCTCCCGGAGGGTCTGTCTTCATACTGTCTTCGCTCTTCTTATCAGAACACTAGCCATAAGTGATTAGGGGTCTGCCCCACCCCAGTATGACCTCATCTTAACTAATAACACCTGTGACAACCTTGTCTCCAAACATGGTCACATATTGGGGGTGAGGACTTCAACATCTCTTTCGGGGAACTCAATTTAACCCACAGCGACCCGTGAACCAGCGCCCCACCCCTCCCCGGATGTGTGTCCCAGAGGCACTCTGCTTGGGAGGGGAGGAGACGTGGCTGAGGATGGTGGAGGCTGCCTGGTCTGCCACCGCAAGGAGCCAGAGACGACCTCCCTGTCCACGACGGGGGAGACGGAGAAACTGTCTGTGACACGTGCCGATAACGGAGAAAGGTGCAGCAGGCGGACATACATCATCACGGATCTCTTACAAACACAGTGTGAAATGAAACAGGCAGGAACGAGACGGAGATTTATGACACAATGCCATTGACATAAATCTAAAATATGCACCCAAGAACGGCATCATATATGTTTCATGAGCATTGGAAAGTGGGTGAGAGGATTTATTTGGAATGCACGGGAGTGGCTGCCTGTGGGAGGCAGTGAGAAGGGGTAGCAGTAGATGAAGGCAAAAAATAACGCGAGAAGGCACGAGTGGGCCTTGAACAGACAAATGCTGGAGGCGTGGCCTCAACTGGGAAGTGTGCGTCTAGCAGTATGTACATCCGGGGACCAAATGTTGCAAACAGGGAAGAATCACGTAAGGGACTAGTGTATGGCAATTGCGCGGAGGGCTCGGAGGAGTCCAGGGCCCTGCAGGTACATAGCAGGAGCGTGTGAACCTGCTCTTCCCGCGGCCCCCAGTCCCTCAGCCCTTCCTGGAGTGAGCAGCTCTGAGCGTGAGGCGAGACCAGGGTTTCACAGCCTCGGCACTGCCAGTGTCCTGGACCGGAGATTTACCGGTGGTCGTTAGGGAGCCCCTGGGCCTGTGGGATGTTTGGACGCATTTAGGTTTTCAGGGATGGTTGTGCCTTCACGCTGACATTAGCAGCTAGTATCCATATGTGCTGCAGCTCCAAGGTGGGAAATCATCCCAGTCCATTGGTGGGAAAACAGGATCGCAGGGAAGGAGTTACTTGCCCGAGGTCTCAGAGCCAATGAGTGACAGAAGTGATTTGAGCCCAACCTGCTTTACTCTAAAACCCCTGCGTTTCTCCCCTCTGTCACTGTTCTGCTTCCCCATCTGCAAGAGGGGCCTGAAGGGAATCGGTGTGCCAGCGAGCGGCTCCCCCTGATGCTCACTACGGGAGGTGGCACTGAGTGGCCGGTCCTCTGCCCGCCCGGTCGGGCACATGCAGACTCACGAGCTGTGTGTTACTCAGGACTCTTCCGATCGCAAGAGACAGAAGCCTCACTCAGACTAGCTAGCTTCAACCCAAATGGGAATGTATTGGCCCATAAAACTGGGAGGTCCGAGGTGGGGATGGGTTCAGGCATGGCTGGATCAAAGGGTCACGGACACAGTCATTCCATGTTTGTTTCCCTCTGGACTGGCTACCTTCTAGGCCAGTGGTCGGCAAACTGCGGCTCGCGAGCCACATGCGGCTCTTTGGCCCCTTGAGTGTGACTCTTCCACAAAATACCATGGCCTCGGCGAGTCTATTTTGAAGAAGTGGCATTGGAAGAAGTTTAAGTTTAAAAAACTTGGCTCTCAAAAGAAATTTCAATCGTTGTACTGTTGACATTTGGCTCTGTTGACTAATGAGTTTGCCGACCACTGTTCGGGGCAGATTCTTCCCCTTTTTACGTAAAGCGAGCCACCAGCAGCACCACGTTTTAAAGCTGACCATTTAGAAACCCGGGGTAAAGATGTTCTCCGTCCCAGTAGTGCAATCAACATCCTTGAAGTTGGCTCCGAGTGTGTCACTCAGGTCCCACACACATCCAGGAACGAAGCGCTATGGCCAGGGGTGTGTGGGACGCCTCATGGTCAGGCCTGGGCTACCTGCTCATCTTCAGAATTTGAGATCCCCACATCTTACAGCGAGGAGGGGAGAGGAGAGCGAGGAGGATGCTGTGGCCGGAAGGCAAGGGAACAGGCCCGAGTGGGTGGAACAGAGTCGCAATGTGCCGTCTCTGCATGCCAGGAACTGGGCCAGGTGTGCTCAGTACACAATGTCCTTTAATCCCCATGACAACATCTGTCACTATTGCTGGTTCACAGGGAAGGCACCGAGGCTCAGAGAGGCCAGCATCTCCCTCCCAGCTGAGGAAACAGCTCTCCTCGCCCAGACGCACCTGGGGGCTCGAGGACCTGAGCCCAGATCTGTGTAGCTGGGAGCCTGCAGCGTGTCCTGTCCCACGGGAACACCCATGTGCACTGGTGAGCTGCACGAAACTGCCTCAGCGCTTCGTTCCGGGCTCTTAGCTTGCAAAGCCAGTCAGCGAGTTCTTTATTGCCACGAGGTGCTATTAAACGGATGGCTCCGGGAACCACAGGCTGGCCTGGGAGCAGCCGCACGGGGCTCAGGCCTTCCCACTCTCTGGCTTCCAGAGGAGGAGGGGGATGCTCTAGGCGCCGAGGCCCAGGTGCAGACGTCGGCCGCACCCTTTCGTCTCAGTGTCAGGCTGGCAAAAAGCACCAGGGGCCTTGGCCTTGAGCTCCTTGTGCAGACCCATCTCACCCAGAGGGAAAGGCGGCCGAGGGCAGCTGCCACCTTAAAAAGTCCCTCGTAAAGGACAGTGGGAGACCTCCTGGGAGAGAGTGAGAGGCCAGGGTTGACACAGAGGCCTCTCTCTGTTTGGTCAACACGCAGCTGTGAAGGATGCGTAGGATGGAGCTAAATTTGTTTGTTCCTTTCTTTCTCGGAACCGCAGCTCGAGGCTGGGCAGGCAGCTGTCTTGCCCTCCCGTGAGCCCAGTGCAGGCACCAGCATGCTCTGAGGTTGGTTCTCAGGACTCAGATTCCTTGTCTGGGCACTTCCTGCTGTGGGCGGGCCTCCAGCACCCCAGGAGTCCGGGGTTAGAATCCTGGGCCGGGTGGGGGGGTAGAAATGTGGAGCCCGACCCCGGGGTGAAATCATCACCTTTTAAAAGCAGGCGAGCAGAGCTGCAGAAGGCAGATACCCGGGCCTGGTGACCGCGACGTGGGCCACACCCTGGAAAACCACAGACGACCCGGCCGCCCCCGCTTTCACTGCTCAGACCTGTGGGAAACTTGTCAGACACACGCCGCGTGGGGAGGGGCCGTGGCATCCCAGGCCCCCCTGGCTTGGCAGAGTCCTTGCCGGGAATCGTCTGTTTTCGGAAAGCCTCGCCGGCCGCAGCACCCTGCTGCGGTGGTTTTTCAGAGGTGCTTTGGGAGACTTTCGAAAGGTACCCCGGGGTGGGGAAGTGAAAGGGGCGGGTTAGAAACTGCTTCTTTATTTCTGGCCTCGCCTGAGCGGCTGCCTGACGGTTACTGCTCGGGTTCTGCTGAGTCAGAAGCATCCCCCAGCTGCTCACCGGAAACACAGCTGTTGGGCGAAAATAACCAGAGCGGAGCATCGGAGCATCGTGCACCTTCCAGAAAAGAGGGCAGAAAACCTCAAAACAAAAGAGAGAAGCACAAAACCAGAGGCGCTGTTGAAAACCCACGGCGGCCGGCTCACGGAGCCAAGCCCACGGCTCTCCGCGTCGCCCACAGCGGGAGAAGGAGCAAGCGCTAACTGCTCCTCCCCCGCTCCCTGCCCAGGCCCTAAACCCCGGGACCTGCAGATGTGACCGCATCTGGGAAAAGGGTCTTTGCAGACATAATTAACCTAAGGAGCTCAAAATGAGGCCGTCCTGCATTACCTGGTGGGCCCTGCATCCAAACACAGGCGTCCTTGTAAGAGTGTGCAGGAGATGAGACACACAGAGGGAAAGACCAGGTGGAGACTGAGGCATGCGCTGGAGTTTCGCATTACAAGCCGAGGAACACCAAGGGGCTGTCCCGCAGCCAGAGAAAATGGCTAGAGCCACCATGCCTTCCATTGGCGGGTCTCTTTCCCCCCCTCCCCCAACCCCACCCCCTCCACACCCCGCCACTCTCTCCCCTCCTCCGGTCTGGAAACATGCACAGCGTTTTCTTGCACGTTGTCTTACATGGGCATTGCGGTCAGGAGGTAGGCGGAGTGCCTGGAGGATTCCAGGGACTCAGGAGAAGCTAGTTCTAGATGAGACTCTGTCACAGGCCAGGTGTGTGACCTCATTAACCAGCCACCGTGTCCTGAGATGGCTGAGCCTGGTTTGAATACCGGCTCTGCCCCTCGCTAACGGCCTGGGGTGAGGCAGTTAACTGCTCTGGGCCTCAGTCCCCTCATCTGTACAATGGGAGGCCATTGTGCTATGAAACACCTACAGATGTTGAAAAGAATCACTATTCTTACTGTGTAACAGAGTTTCTAGGGAAGTCAGGGCCATTCCTAGAGGCCAAAAACAAAGGAGCAGAGAAAGCTGACGGCGCAGTACCCGCAATTCTCCAGTAGGAGCGGGGGACGGGAGCCAGCACCTTGGGTCACACCAGGCTGGGAACTGGAAACCTATCATAAAGCCGGGTCTTCATGAGCTGAGGGCTTCCGTGAGCCCTCCCCGCCTGCCCCACCCCTAGTGCCGTTGTAAACATCGGGTTAGTACATGCAAAGCTGTGCTCGGACGAGGCTATACTCAGCAGACCTTACTGTCCAGTGCTGTACAGAAGTGTCGGAAACGTCTATTGCTTCTGGCAGTTCAGCATCTTTTGATGGCAGAATCCCAGTTTACCTTCAGGAAACACCTCTGTCCCTGCCCCCACGTTCCGTAGGAGGCCGTACAAGCCAGGTCTGGCCAACCAGAGTCAGGGGTTAGTTCAAGGATGGGGGTGGGATCCAAAGTGGTTAATCAAAGTGAATAGTCGCTACAACTGTTGGGAAAGAGAAATTTGCTTTTTCTTGGCTTTGCTAGCCTAGTGGGATATGAGCCTGGAGCTGCTGTGGGTACTCTCTGCCATGCTCAGGAGCACACGCCTGAAGATGACGCCAAAACCAAGGAAAGCAGAGGAGAGAGATGGAGATTCGTGATGACGTGGTTTGAGTTCCTGGAAGCAGCGGTGCCTGAAACCATCAGTTCCTCCCAACTTCCCAGGCAATACATGCTCTTCATGCTCAAGATAATCAGAGTTGGTCACTTTTAAACAAAGGCCTCCTGACTCCCACAGTATCTTATGTGATAATCTCAGCCAGTCAAGGAGGAACACATCTGATTATTCCCATTTTGTGAGAAGAAACTGAGGCTTAAAGGCATTTAATCGCTTGCTCAAAATGGCACTGCTAGTAAGTGGCAGAGCTGTGACTTGAACCCAGGGCTGTGATCTGATCTCCTGAGCCCCAGGAAGGCAAAGGAGGATGTGGTTTGTGCCCTGAGGCCTTGGGGTCATGCCGTGGGAAGGTCACATGAATCTCAAGGCCCTGTGTGGCTCATCTGTAAAATAACAGAGGTGGTATATTTTTAAGCTGTTAAAAATCTGTATGCGTACAAAGGTTACAATGACAGTGAGCCAGGTGTTCTCAGTCCATAACTGACAGAGGTTAGCATGTGTCATGCTTGCTTCAGAGACAAGGTGATTTCTGAACAGCCATGCCGTTCCTGACATCGTTTTATTCTTCAGCCTGGAAAGAACTTCTCTTAATATTTCTTATAGTGTAAGTCTGATGGTCACAAATTCTACCACCTCTTGTTTGTCTGAAGAGCGTTTTTATTGTGCCTTCATATTTTAAGGATACTCTCACTGGATATAGACTCTTGATTTCAAGTTGTTGTTTTTTATTTTATTTTTAATACAACCAACTAAGAATGCCGTTCCATTGTCTTATGGCTTGCATTGTTTTTAAGGAAAAATCAGTGATATTTCTTATTTTTGTGCATAATATGTGATATGTCATTTTATCTTGGCTGCTTTTAAGATTTTCTCTTCATTGCTAATTTTCAGTAATTTGATTTTGGGGTTTTTTTGGGTTAACCTGCCTCAAATTTGTTGATTTCTTGGATTGGTAGTTTTCTAGTTTTCATCAGTTTTGGAACATCTTCAGCCATTGTAATTTCAGGCATTGTTTTTGAAATCCCTCCTTTCCTACTGGGATTCTAATTACAATGTAGGATCAACCATGTAATATTGTTGCAAAGATCTTGGATACTGTGATCATTTTTTCTAATGTATTTCTTTCCTTTTGAATAGTTTCTATTATTATATTATCATGTGTATTAATTTTTTGCTCCTGCAATCTTTAATATGCAGTTAAACCTATCCAGTAAAATTTTCATTTTAGATATTGTCTTTTTCCTCTGTATAATTTCATTTGATTCTTTTAAAATAAAAAATCTACCATTTCTCATTATGTTCATGTTCTCTTTTAAATCTTCGAACATATTTGTAATAGTTGTTTTAAAGTCCTTGTCTGTTAATTACATCTTCTTGGTCATTTTGGGTATGTTTATATTGACTGGTATTTCTCCTGTAATAGGTCACACATCCATGCTTCTTCAGGTGTCTAGTAATTTTTTATTGGATGCTAGACATTGTTAATGTTGTGTGGTTGAATATCTGGATTTGTTGTTTTCCCCTGAAGTTTGTTTGGTGGGCAGTCAAGTTACTTACTGGTCAGCTTGATTTTTTTTTGAAGCTTTTAAGAAAAGTCTTGTTGGGAGTGGATCTGGAGGAGTTGTTCTTCTAAGGATAGTTTAGCCCTGCAGCTAAGGTGTAGCTACACTGTGGTCTATAATGAAGGCCTGGGGTGTCCAGTTAGCCCCATTCTGGCTTGCTGAAACATGGATCCCCCACCTCCTAGTCCTGTGGGAGCTCTAGAAACTATTCCGCTTACACACCCACAGTACTTGTCCTTTGCCAGCCTTGTAACATTTCACCCAACACCTGAGCAATGTGGTATTCAGCAGATGACTTAAGGGGCTCCCTATACAGATTTCTAGCATTTTTTATCTAGCACCTTCTTTTCTGGAACTTTACCTCACAGAGTCTAGCGTCTTCAACCTCCATATATGCTGATCTATGTCTCCTCAACTCAGAGAGGCTGCTCTCCTCTGCGTGGGACTCTTCTCTCTGTGTGGCAATCTATCAAGTACCTCCCGGCAGAAAGCCAAGGTGATCACAGGGCTCACTTCACCTGCTTCCTTCCTTGCAGGGCTCATAGTTCTGCACTGCCTATTGTCTAATGTTTGAAAACAGTTGTTTCGTACATTTTGTCCAGCTTCCTAGTTGTGTGCAGCTGGAAAACAAGTCTGGAGCAGTTGCTTCATCATAGCCAGAGGCAGAAGTTGACTTTAACTAACTTAAGCAAAAAGGAATGTATTGGAAGGACCTAGGAGGATTTGTAGAATAGAAGCAATAGCCAAAGAATAGTCCTCAGAAGGGACAGAGACCAGAGCAGCTCTGGAGACACAGGGAACTAAGAGATAGTCTCTTCAGAGCACAGACACCTGAATGAATGAGTTCCCGCCCTGTAGAGTCCTTCAAGACTCACATTTCAGGGAGCAGAGTCTGGCTCAGCCACAATCATGGGCTTTCCTCATGGCCAGCAGAGGGCAAGACAGACACTAGGATTAATGACACTACCAAGATGGTATCGGATGATATCGGATTTGTGTTTGCCAAAACAAAAACTGGGTTGCTCTTTCCAGAAGGAAGGAAAATGGCTGCTAGGCAGGCAAATAACAACAGGCACCTTAGACAATGTGTATTAGAGAACAAAATCTTCACGTGGGATCTTTTAAACTCCGAGCCACGCAGTTTTGTTTTGCTGTTTAAGCATAGACTGCGGAGCTGCGGTCCTTCCCCGGGGCAGGCCTACCTTCCCCTAAACCTCAGAAAGACTTTCCTACAACAATGCTACTTTATGGGCAACAAACGCACAGTACAAACTTTTCATCGGGCCAGCAATACCAGCGAAGGGCTCGTCAGGAACAGATTCCCTGCGCCTGCCAATGTTCAAGGAACACTTCCAGAGAAGAAAACTCGCTTGGGGGTGAAAGGCAAGCTTGAGCCTGCGTCCTGTGAACAGAGCAAGACACAAAACGTGTCCGTTCCCCTTCTCTACCCGTAACCACCTGGAGTCGGAAGCTCCTTGCCCGAAAGAGAATGCTTTGTGTTTCAAGAGTGAGCATGAGGTAGCTGCAGGCTAGTTTACCAACCAAACACAACAGACAAACGCACCAACAGGGAGGGGAGCCAGATGTTCTCCACTTAGATTATTTTAATGAAATTCCGATGCCCCCGCTCTGCCTAGAGGCTGATCAGATACTGTGTGTGTGTGTGTGTGTGTGTGATGTCTACAAAACGAAAACTCATCACCTGAGGTCCTTAAAATTTTCCACAAACATTACTGTCTTGTACAAGCATACCCATTTCAGAGGTGGGAAATTGAGGTAGAGTATGTGGGACTTTGTCCAGCTTTCTAGCAGTGTGCAGCTGGAAAACAAGTCTGGTCCCAGTTGCTTCAGCATAGCCAGAGGCAGAAGTTGACTTTAACTAACTTAAGCAGAAAGGGATGAGTCAGTGGTAAAACCAGGAATCACATTCATGACTGAGAATAAAGTTCTCTTGACAATGTGGAAAGCAAGAGAGAGGGAGCAGAGGAAGAGAAAAAGCCAAACACAATCGTCAATGGGGCCCAGGTGTTTGGAGACTTGAGAGATGCTGCCCACATACAATCGAGATTTTAATTGAAATCATCGTCAAGTAAACGCACATCACATGAGATGGCTATTTTTCCCTCCAGCTATGTGTCTCAGCTATGCCCATTCTCTGGTTCAACTTAGAAAGAAGTCTTTGCTCGTGGAATCCGTTCTTTTCCATTCTTTTCCCAAGAAAGAACTCGTAGTATTTTCATGACGATTGAGAAAAGACCAAAGTAAGGTTAAATAATTACTTCCTGGAAGGGTTTTAGTGACTCGTGTCTTGTTGACGGATCTATAAGGTTAAAAAGGGGGGTTGGTCAGGGTGGGACTGTAGGGAGAGGAGAAGACGGAGCCTAAAATACTTACGAAAGAATGGCGGACTTTGGAGGTGTCTCCCCGCCAGGAGGAAAGGGGTCTCCCAGCCAGGAGGAAAGGGGTCTCCCAGCCAGGAGGAAAGGGGTCTCCCAGCCAGGAGGAAAGGTGTCTCCCAGCCAGGAGGAAAGGTGTCTCCCAGCCAGGAGGAAAGGGGTCTCCCAGCCAGGAGGAAAGGTGTCTCCCAGCCAGGAGGAAAGAGGCCTGGGATTAGGACAGCCTCCTGGGGAAGTGTCCAGAGCCTGTGAGGTCCGTGGAGGGACAAATGGCACGTTCCCTGTTGCATTTCTGACGCTAAGCACAGTGCATGATCCATAGTACGTGCTCACCGAGTTCCTTGTCGAACAAAAGAACGATTCAGTGAGTGCCTGTGAATGTCCAGTCACTTCTACCCCACATATCTGCCAAAACTGACTCCAATGCTTCCACAGCTCTGTGCGTTTCCCCCACTCTTTGTTCTCCTGGCTGTTGTCTACTCTGCCTTTCCAAGCAACGGGTCTCAACCTTTTGTGGGTCATGAACTCTGATGAGAGCCACGAACCCTCATCTCAAAAGAAAGGCGCCGACTCATATGCACCGTTTTGCATATCGTTTCAAGCTCTGGGCGAACGTGCTGAACCTCGCCCGTGGGCTCAGCCTAGCTCTCTTCCCAACACTCCTCTCCCTTTCCCTCACAACGTTTTTGCTCCCTCACTGGGCTCACAGAGCACTTTTTTTCTCTTTAGTTCAAAACAGCAATATGTATTTCGCTTGCACATCTGTCGTTTGGGCAGGGCTTGAAGGTGCCCTGTCCACTTGGTGATACCTGGGGTGGCTTGCGGCTGGGGCTGGAGCCACCGGGAGGCTTGCTCACTCACTCTCTGGAGGCTGGTGCTGAAACACATCGACAGCTGGGAGCCGCAGTGACTGGGGTCTGCGCTGCGCCGCCCGTCTCTTCGTGGTGTCTCTTTGCCGTCTCTCTGGCATACCCAGAGCACTTTAAACACACTTCTCTATTACTTCATGCTCACTGATGCTCATTGGTTGTGGCCATTTGCTTAGTCTGTTTCACTGGCAACACTGTAAGTCCTTCAGGGACAAGGGACGCAACTCACTCATCTCCATTCCCCAGGGCCCTAGCAAGCCCCTTGCAGATAGTAAGCATTGACTACGTGCTAGCTGAACTATGTATGGAGGTATGTATTCATGTTATCATTGTGCCCCACCACAGTAACAAAAGATGAGAAGGTGGCTTAATGTCGGTACACCAATATGACAAACTAAAAAATTTAAAACGAGGAAATGGGGACTACGTGAAATGAAAGGTAGGAAAACGATGTTGGAATAAAGGATAAGATCGGTATCCAAAATACATACCACAGATTTCTGTACCCTTCTTGGTAGTGGCCCAGAAACCTGGTTTGAGCATCCTGGCAGCAAAGGCAAAGAGGGAAACAGAAGCAGTTACAAAATTCATTGCATTCGATATAAGCAAACTGATCGCTTGGGAGACACCGTGTGTACAGGCTGTGTAGAATTGCAACCTCCCCACAATAAAAACGATAGAGCAAGTCTGTACGATGAGTGTTCTATTCACTGAATGTCACAATGTCCCTCCATGCAGGTGAAGGGAAGTTCAATACCAACAAACCTAAAAGTGGCGGAAACAAACGGATTAAAGGCTGCAGTTCTCTGAGAACCTGGTTTTCTCTCAGGAAACCTGTAAGACCACCAGCCCGGCTTTCTGACAGGGTGTGCGAGGGAATGCCAGTCCCGGATGTCTCCCACCAAGGGTTCTGTGGTCAAGGAAAGGGGGAACCCCGCCCATGTCTTCGTCTTGGAACTTCGCAGGGAACGCTAGCGTTTTAAAGGCTCTGAGAAGTCCTGCAGTAAAGAAACCCGGCATTTCCCAAGCTCCTTTGCCACTAGGGACCATCTCCAAATGGCACCCGAGTCCACTGATCCTACCATGCAGAGATTTTCTTTCTCCCAAGAACAGATGGGAGTAGCAGACTGCTGTTCTTAAACAAGGTAAGCCAGTATGTCCGTCCTTTGTCCTTCCTTGAAAGGACCTGGGAAGGAAACAAAGTAATATCTACAAATCTCCTGCTTAAGCACCTTTGTCTCCTTCAGACTTGCTCTTTTTTATAGGTATGACCGCCCCCTCCCGCCGCCAAAAAAAAGTGATGTCCCTCCAAATTCCGAATAAGGCACACGGGAAGTGTGGCCAAGCGCCCACAATCTCTGCCCCGAGAAAGTAGCATGGAGGCAGCACACCCATTTCCTTGCTGGTCTCCCCCGCAGACAGCAGACAAGGCCCCTTGGCTGTCAGGCACCCGGTCACGAAAGGAGCAGTACTGGCTCGGAGCAGTCAGAAAACGCAAGAGCCGCACCTTCTGCAGGCGGCCGGCCCGAGCCAGGGCAACGGCTGTCTGTCTGTGTCCGCACCGCAGTGAGAAGAGATGGAGGGCGTGTCCCCCCTTGTCCAGTTCCCGTCTGTTGGTACACGAGCATTTCCATGTCAAAGGAGACGAGGTGGGATCCGGCTCGGAAGGGAAAGCATGCCGCATTTTGGCAGGCGCCGAACAATCCCAGAGTCCTTTCTTCACAAAGCAGTTTGGTAATATCCTACTTAATATTCTCTGGAACACACTGTAGAAAACTGATTAAATAAATGGAGGGGCTGCGGAGACTTTAGGTCTACAATTCTCAAACTGGGTTCCAAGGAGCACCGCGGTTCTCCCAGTGCCTCGGGGGCTGCTAGAGGGAGCTTTTTGCGGGCAGAGAGCTGAGCCCCCAGACCCAGCTCAACCTGGGCAGTTTCTCTTTTATCTACCTAAGAAAGGGTTTGGGGAAAAACCACCAAACCCTGGCCGGTTTGGCTCAGCGGATAGAGCATAGGCCTGCAGACCAAAGGGTCCCGGGTTCGATTCCGGTCAAGGGCATATGCCTGGGTCGTGGGCTCGATCCATGAGTCTCTCTAATCGATGATGTTTCTATCTCCCTTCCTCTCTGAAATCAATAAAAATATATTTAAAAAAAAAACAAAACAAAAAAACACCCCAAACCAGAAAGTGGCAGGGGTGGGGGTTCCTGTTACTTAAATTTAGAAAATCTTGGAGAACCAGTGCTTTCAACAAAGCTCCACATACACTCTTCCTCCCAGCTGTGATTCTGATAAGAAGTGAGAAGCAAACAGTTTTAGTTATATTCTTAGCAAGAACCTGGGTTGGGGAGGGGGCAGGAGGGGTAGACAGAAATTTAAATGTATTTTAATCAAAAGTAGAGCCATGAATAAAAAACATCTAAAATAAACAAATAAAATATTTGCAGCCATATAATGAGTAAAGGGCTAATATTCCTAATTTATAAAAGAATCCTACAAATTAGTAAGAAAAAGACCAGTAACCCCGTAGTAACAGGGGCCAGGGCTGCAGAACCCACAGCCGCGGAAATGCAAATGGCCAATAAACATATGAAAAGATGCTCTGGCTCACTTGTCAGGGAAATGCAAATGAGATACTATTTTTTACCCATCAGATTGGCAAAAATGGAAAATCTGTGTAACATCCCGAGCTGGAGAGGGTGTGAGGAAGCCAGCCCTCTCGAACACCATGGGGGTGGGGGGTGGGGGGGGGGGCTGTAAATGATTAGAACGTTGCAGAAAATCAACTGTTGGTATTTTTGAAAATTTAAACTGTGGCCCACCGTTCCCTTTCGGGGAATATATCCACCAGAAATGAAAATGCCAGTATGTAAAGGCATAAATATATGAGGTTTATTGCAGCATCATGCGTAATAGTTAAAAAAACAAGCAAACCTGCAAACAATCAGAATGTACGCTAACAGGAAAATGGTTGAACAAATGGTGATCCATTTCTATTAAGGAATACAGGGCAGCTATGAAAAATTATAAAATAGAAGTGTACATACTGACTGGGAGATATGCCTGTAGCACCTTGTTAAAGAGAATAAGAGCAAGTGTGATCCTATTTTTATTTAAAAAATAAAAAGAAGTCACACCTGTAAGTGGGTTTCTATATGTTTTTATAAATAAGGAAAAGAGCACAGAAACATTTATACCACATTGTTAACAGTGATTGCATTGGGGAGTTGGATTGGAGAAGAGTGAAAAGACTATTAATTTTATTTTAGACACTTCTTTACTGTCTGAATTGTTACAAAAGATATGTGTTACTTTTGTAATTCAAATGATTGTAATATTTAAAAGCAGAATTAGAAAGGAAAATTCAAAGCAAATCAAATTATTTGAGAATCACTGGAAGGCCGGGTGGGGCTGGCCTTCTGCTATGGAATCTTTTTTTTTTTTAAAGTTTCTCTTTTTAAAAATATATTTGTAATGATTTCAGAGCAGAAGGAAGAGGGAGAGAGATAGAAGCATCAATGATGAGAGAGAATCATTGATTGGCTGCCTCCTGCACCCCCCCTACTGGGGATCGAGCCCACAATCTGGGCATGTGCCCTAACCTGGAATCGAATTGTGACCTCCTGGTTCACAGGTCGATGCCCAACCACTGAGCCACACTGGCTGGGCCTGCTATGGAACTTAAAGCACTGAACCCAATGGGTTTATGGCTAATGGAAGGCACCCCACCTCTGCAGGGGGGTGGGATGAAGGATAGACTCTCAATAAAGCCCACATATTTTTTGAAAAACAGTCCTAACTGTTCTCTAAAACGTGCTAAAGGGTAGATTGATATGCATTAGAACAGGGGTCCACACACGTGTTCTGCGCAAGGCTAGACAGCACATATGCTAGTGTGTGTGGGCCATCCTGTCTCTGTCACGACTCAGTTCTCCTTGTTGTTCAACAGCCACAGGCAATAGTAGCAAATAGGTATGGCTGTGTCCCGATAAAGCTTTATTTATAAAACAGAAAGTGAGCCAGATTTGACCCAGGGACTACTGTTTGCTGACCTCTGCTACAGACCATGAACATAATTATATTTTAAAAGTAAACTATTTAAATATAAACAGTTTATAGTTGTAAACTACCCTGGTTGATGGATTCCTTTGCTGTGCAAACAGGTTTTAGGTTGATGTAGTTCCATTTATTTGGGTTTTTTTTGTTTGCCTTGCCCAAGGAGATGCATCCAAAAAAATGTTTGAGAGCCATGTCAAAGAGTTTACTGTCTATGTTTTCTTCTAAGAGTTTATGGTTTGGGGTCTTACATTTAGGTCTTTAATCCATTTTGAGGGTTTTTTTTTCTTGTATATCGTATAATAAAGTAGTCTAGTTTGACTTTTTTTGCGTGTATCTGTCCAGTTTTCCCAACACCATTAAATAGACCATCTTTACCCCACTGCATGCTCTTGCCTTCTCTGTCAAATATTAATGGACCATACAGGCGTGGTTTATTTCCTGGGCTCTCCATTCTGCTCCATTGAACTATGTGTTGTTTTATGCCAGTTCCATGCTTTTGAATTACTATAGCCTTATAGTATGGTTTGATATTCAGTAGCATGATACCTCCAGTTTTGTTCTACTTTTTCAAGATATAACTATTAATTAATCATAACAGATTATCTGTGGTCTTTTATGACTCCATATTAATTTTAGAATGATTTGTTCTAGTTCTGTGAAAAATGCCGTTGGTATTTTGATAGCGGTCGCATTGAATCCATAGATGGCTTTGGGTAGTATGGACATCTTAACAATGTTACTTCTTCCTGTCTGTGAGCATGGTATAAGCTTCCATTTACTTGTATCGTCCTCAGTTTCTTTCTATGATGTCTTATCGTTTTCCCAGTACAGGTCTTTTACCTTCCTGATTAAATTTATTACTGGGTATTTTATATTTATCAGGGGATCACTTAATAAATTATATAAATGTCTTACTACTATGCTGTGTACCTGAAATTAATATAATATTAACTATAATTGAATATTATAGTAACTATAATTGAATATCAACTATAATTGAAAAATAAAATAATAGAAAAAGTAAACTTTTTAATTGAAATATGTATAATATGCATATGATAAAAATATACAAAAAATTTTAATTGATTTTTAGAGAGAGAAGAAGGGAGAGGGATAGCGAGCTAGAAACATTGATGACAGAGAAACATCATTGATTGGCTGCCTCCTGCACACCCCACACTGGGGATGGAGCCCGTAACCTGGGCACGTGCCCTGATCAGGAATCGAACCCACGACCTCCCGGTTCCTGGGTCGATGCTCAACCACTGAGCCACGCTGGCCGGGTAAAAGTACACAAATCTGATTAATGTTTACGAAGTGAACACATCTTCATAACTGCCACCCAGATTAACATGTAGGATGTGACCAACACCCCAAAAGTGTTCATCGTGCACCTCCCAGTCACCCTCCACCCCCCGCAAAGATAACCACTAACTTGACATCTTTCTTCGTCATTTGTTTTGCTTGGCTGTGAGCCTTATGTCACTGTTTCCACACAGCACTTTCTTTCACTCAGTGACGGATGAATGAGAGCCATCCAGTGTTACTGCGGGGGTTTGCCCAACGGCGTTCCTACACAGTGATCCACATAGAGAGTGACAATGGTAACACCCAAAGATATGCCAAACGCTGTAGCTGCTCTGCTATTGATGTAGGTTGTTTCCAGTTTGGGGCTTGCTATAGACTGGATATTTGTGTCCCACTAAAATTCATGTTGAAACATGATCCCCAATGTGTTGGTATTAGGAGGCGGGGCCTTTGGGAGGTGCTGAGGTCATGAGGGGGAAGGCCCCTTGAATGGGATCAGCGCCCTCATAAAAGAGACCCGTGAACTCCGTCACTCCCACCACAGGAAGACACAGTGAGAAAGGAGGCGTTCTCTGTGGACCAGCAAGTGGCCATCCCTACACACAGATCTGCCAGCACCTTGGCTTTGGACTTCCTTACCTCCTGAGCTGTGAGAAGTAAATGTCTGCTGTGGGTAAGCCACTCAGCCGGTGGCATTCTGTGAGCAGCAGCCTGAACGGACTAAACAGGCTATTACAAATAATGCCACTGTGAACATTCTTCACCATGTCTTTCGGTGCACACATTTATATATGGCTATCGTATTGGTAGTGTACACCGGCTATATTCAGCCTCAGTAAATAGTGCCAATCAGCCCTGACCGGTTTGGCTCAGTGGATAGAGCGTTGGCCTGCGGACTGAACGGTCCCAGGTTCAATTCTGGTCAAGGGCATGTACCTGGATTGCGGGCACATCCCTAGTAGGAGGTGTGCAGGATGCAGCTGATCAATGTTTCTCTCTCATCGATGCTTCTGACTCTCTATTCCTCTCCCTTCTTCTCTGTAAAAAATCAATAAAATATATATTTTTTAAAATAATGCCAATCCATTTTCCCAATTGGTTGTACAGACACTCCAACCTTCACTGTATGAGAGTTACAGCTGCTCCAAGCATTGCCCACACTTGTATCGACAGGTTTCTGGATTTTGTAATTTTAGCCATTCTTGTATGTGCATGTGTGAAATTTATACACAGTAAAATCCAAAAATCTTAGATGTCCAGCTAAAAGTTTTCTGCATAAGTAAAAATTCTCATTGTGGTTTTAATTGCATTTCCCTGATGACTCGTGAGGTTAATTGCCTTATGACGGGTTTACTGGCCATTTGGATTTCTCTTTTATAAAAAGCTTATTCATATGTTTTGCCCCTTTCAAAAAAATATTGGGTTGTTTGTCTTCCTCTTCTTAATTTAAAGGTGTTCTTTAAATATTCTGAACATGAGTCATCTGTTGGATATTTTTATTCCAACTATCTTCTCTCCCTCTGTGGTTTGCATTTTCATTTTCTTAATGGAGTCTTTTGATGAACAGAAGTTCTTAATTTTAATGACATCCAATTGATCAGTTGTTTTCTGTACCGTGTGTGTGTGTGTGTGTGTGTGTGTGTCCTGCCGCAGTAATATTTGCTAAAGAAAAACTGTTTCTCTCCTCGTGACACTTCTGATACCAAAAACGTGAAGGGGAGAGGGTCTGCCCCACACCAACCCATTTTCCAACTCTCAGGACACCCACTGAGTGTCAATTCAATTTGGACGCTGACTACCTGCAGTTAGCATCAGACGCCACAGGTCAAGGGCTCAGTATCACAGGACTGACCCACCCAGAGGCCCCCACCCAGGTCCGGTAATTGGCTGGAGCAGCTCACAACGTTCAGGGAAACACGCACTTATGTTTACTGATCTACGATAGAGGACACGGACGGGCAACCGGATGGAAGGGTCCCAAGCGCAGGAGCCTCTGTCCCTATGAAGTGGGGTGCGCCACCTTCCGAAATGTGAATGCGCTCACCAACCCAGAAGCTCTTCGACCCCCCAAGTTTAGGGGTTTTTAAGGAGGTGTCATCATGGAGGCATGGTCTCCATGCCATCCCCATGATGATGAACGCCATCCCCAGCCCCTCCTGTCTCTCCAGAGGAGAGGAGGTGGGGCTGAAAGTTCCAAGCTTCGGATCATGGCTTATCACCCTGGTGACCAGCCCACGGCCTGAAGCAGCCAGGAGAGCGCCCGAAGTCACCTCGTTAGAACAAAGGGTGCCCCTGCCACCCAGGAAGTACCAGGACAGTTAGGAGCTCTGCATAGGGAACCAGAGGCAGAGACCACAATGTACCTCTTACTGTGCCACGTGCCTGTCCCGAAGTCAGGACGGTATTTTCCCGTTACCTCCTAGAAGCGACCGTTTCACTTTGTACGTGAGTCTGCCACCATCACTCAGTCGCTGGCTTCAGCGTCTAGCACCTCGGGTCAGAAGGAGCTCCTTCTGGCCAAGTCAAGTCTATCCAGCCTCAGGGGACAGTTGGCTCCACCCTCTGAGGGTTAGGTGGACCAGGCAGGTCAGGGTGGCCGACCAGTTAACAGGACGGCACTTTTCACTTTTTAAACACATGCTTGACATGCGAATGATGGCAATAACACCTACCTGTACCCACAGCCGTATTATCTACCTGCTTACCTGTTTAGTCCCTGTCCCCACCCCCACCCCACCATACAAGCTACAGGAGCTCAGGGACCTGAGTTCTCTGTCACAGTGGCTGGCACAGAGCAGGCTCAGGGGTTATCTCCCACCTGGAGGGAGGGCGGGAGGGGTGGAGGGATGGATAAGTGGAAGGAGGGAGGGAGGGAGGGAGGGAGGGAAGGAAGGAAGGAAGGTGGGGTGGTAAATGATAACAGCGACTCTCCGTGAACACCTGCCTGTTGGTGCAGGTGCTGCTCCCTGTTTCAAGTCCTCCTTGACTAAGGGGTGGTCCTCTTGGTTTTTCAGAGGTGAGGGGATTTTCTCAACATCCCAGACTCACTAAGGAGCAGAATCCGACTTCAAACCCTGGGGATCTGACAGACACCTACGCTCTTTAATACTAAGCGCGCTCTTAGCCACTGAGGGACCCTGGGGTGGGGCTGGAGGGAAGAGTGTCTTCGCAGGGGCCGTGGAGACCTGAGTTTGGACCTCTGGGCCGCTGTGCCAAGTGTGGACCAGGCCTGCAGCCCCGCATGGAGCCTCCGGCCGAGGCCAGGGTCCCAGCCCCACAGCCGCAGCCTGGGAACTAGGGCAAAGGGCAATTAAATGAACGGGGTCACAGGAGGAGAAGGGCGGTGGGAAGCCAGTGGCTGCATCCAGAAAGGCCAGATTTCAATTTGCATAATAATTTTGTTAGCAACAATGGGCATCCAGGACATCTATTTAAAGGCTGTAATGTTAATTTAATGGGAAAAAAGCTAATACAATCCCCCCGAATTTTTCAATTAAATTAATGTGATGGGCTTTAATGGATAGCTTAAGTAGAGAGCGTGAACAGGAGAAATATTGCATAAATTATACATACACTTATATATATGCTGCCCGTATATATAATCTCTCTGCTCTAAGGTTTTGACATATGAGAGGCCCTATGCTTAAATCTGGCAACCAGTTATAACTCTATTTCCTTTAAAGTGACCATTTTATCAGCTGAAGAAGGGAATGGGCCCTCCCAGTGGAGTTTCTGCACCACCCCTACCTTCCACAACACACCACAAGATTCGGGTCTTTAAGAAACAGAGAACTCGCTGAACAATGAGCTGTGGTAACACGTGCATGCACAAAAAGCCAGTGATTGACAAAATCCGGCAGTGCCAAATTCCCGTTCCTCGATCCCTGCTCCCCGGAGACTTCTAATGGAGCAGTAAGTAAAATGGACTGTGTTTCCACAGCCACTTCGGGTTCTCGAGCAGATATCCGTTCATGCGTCTCCTTCAGCAAGAGCCTACTGCACAGCCACTGTCGTAGGTGCTTCCAGGAACATTGTCGTGAGCAGCCAGACACGTCCCTGCCTCACAGACAACCCAGGAGGCATCCGGGGGAAGTGCTTCCTGCTTCCACTTACTTTATTGCTTACAAACGTCCTTCAGGGTGGCCTCCAGCAATCTCACCACCTGGGTTTCTCACCTTTATGTATGAGTGTGACCAGTAGGATATCGCAGAAATGGATGTTCAAGCAGCCCTGCTGGGAGGTCCATGTGGTGAGGAACTGAGGCCTCCTGCCACTGGCCACTATCATTCGACCCATAGCCATGTGAGTGAGGCACCTGGGAGCGGCTCCTCCAGCCCCGGCCAAGCCTTCGGATGAGACTGCAGTCCCAGCTGACATCTCGCCTGCACCCTCAAGCCTCCAGAGAGATTTGGGAGTCAGAACCACCTGGCTGAGCCATTCTCGGATTCCTGGCCCACAGGAACCGTGTGAGATAATGAATGTGTATTGCTGCTTTAAGCTTCTGTGTGTCAGAGTAAGCAGTAATGTACTGATAAATAGCAGACACAATGTTCTCCCTTCCCAGCGGGCTCTCGGTGAAATCACGGAGGAGGCAAAGTGGGTCACCTCTTCAGGGGCCACACCTGCCGCCTGCTTCCCGCCCACCTCAGAGCACCAATCAGCATGCCCCTTTCCCTCACCCACTCTCTGCTCCTCTGCTTAAGCTTTCGCTGATACCTAGGCTCAAAGTTTAATAAGACCGCTCTCAGAGGTACTGTCATTTTACTTCAAGTCTTTTTAAAATCAGAAAGGATTTCCGACCCAAAGAAATGAAGGTCTCCAGGTGAAATCTCAGCGACAAACGAGCTGTGAGGTGGTGGGAACTCTCAGGGATTCTCAAATCACACCTCCTAAGCCAGGGGTCAGCAAACTCCTTAGTCAACAGAGCGGCAAACCACGGCTCACGAGCCACATGTGGCTCTCGAGCCACAGTTTGCTGACCACTGTCCTAAGCTAAGGGTCCATGCTTTTCCCGCAAGTCCAGCAGCCAAAACAGAAAGGGCATCAATCTCTGTTTCCAGGGGCTATTTTTCACCCTTGCAGGCTACGTGGTTCACGAATTGCTGATAGAGATAAAAACCTCCGTGAGATTTTCATGGATTGTCTGCAAATGGACCAGCAGTGAGCATCGCGGGTGAGTCTCGGGCATGCCAGGCCACGGAGGTGGCTGTGACCTTGCAGGCAGCCCGGGGTTGGAGCCGCGGCTCTGCCACGTACAGGCTACTTGAGGACGAGCGTGGCCACCGACCTCTCGAGCCTTTTCCTCTTCTGCAACGTGAGGATATTAATAGCTGTCTCTCAGGAGCAGGAGGGAGCCTGGCGCATGGCTGGAGCTGCTCTTGTTGGGCACCCCATGGGGAGCGTGGCAGAGGCAGCAGGAAATAGCCTTTCAGCTCAGTATCCTGCAAACCAGTTAATTGAACCCCGCAAGAGCTGGTGCCTAAGGGAGCTGGTGAGTCTGCAGAGCTTGGTGGGAGCTCCCTCTGTCCGGCAAGCTGGACCCCAGAGGCCGCCCAGCTCCTAGCAACCCCGCTGCCCCCCAGCACAGGTGGCCCCTCCGGGCTGATTTCCCAGGAGGGTTTCCCTCTGAGGCTCACTGCAGAGCTGGCCCTCCTCCCAGGGCCGGGAAGGCAACAGCAGGGAGAGTGGGGAGAGCAGACTCCGTAGGGCAGAGTGCGATGGATGCTCTCCCTGGTGGGATCAGCTCTGAGCTGACGTGGAGGCCAGCTGAGACCCCGCGTCTCTCCAGGGCAGCGCATTTGGGAAAGTTGCGGTAGGGCCAGGAGAAGAGCCCACGCCTCCAGAGCATCGCCTCCAGAGCATCGCAGCCGGGACGCTGGGGTTCTTCTGCTTCATACCAGTCAGAGGGGAGAGCTGCCCTTCTCCGCAGGCCGGAAGGATGTGACCGTGGGGAGGAGGTCTGTCTGCAGGAAGAGAGAAGGGCACACGGCTCCCGCTTTTTAACCGTTTCCTTCAGCTTAGAGACACCTGCACCCCTGGCCTTTCCAGCAAGCGTTGGCCACTGTCCTCAGTGATAAACAATTGAATCAGAATGAAATTCACTGGGCAAATGAGTATGAGCTCCCCGGCATGATAAAAGAGAGTGAGTAGGTTGTGTTACAGAGATCAGGCAGCCAGACAATGAGAGTCAGAGCTGTTTGCCCTTGGTAGGAGCTGCTCTTTGCATAGGAGCTTGTAACTGAGTGATGATTATGACAGCATCTGTCAACTCACCCCTCCACCCATGCATCCGTACAACAGCTTGTCCACCCATCTAACCATCAGCTCACCTCTCCACCCATTCACCTGCCCATGAATCCACTCATCCATCCATCCATCCATCTATCAGTCCCTCCATCTATCCATCCATTACTCTTCTATGCATCCATCTACTCACATATCCATGCCTGTACCCATCCCTCCATCCATGCATCCACGCAATCATTCACGCAGCAAACTTTTATGGAGTGCCTATCACATCCTGGTCCCATGAGAGATCTCTAACTAGTGAGAGCCAACTCTAGGCTGTGCTGGATGCTGAGTTTGCAGGGGGATAAGGCAGGGTCCCTCGAGGAGTTTACAGTCTATTTGCGGGCAGGGGATAGACACGTAAAAATCTAGCAGAGTGAGGACAGTCTAGAGAAATACACATGACAAAGAGTCCGTGGTCCAAGCTGGCCCACCAGCATGGGATGGTGCTGCCCAGCGCCTGTCAGTGTCCTTGGCCAGTCACACTGTGTGTGTCTGCGCATTTGGTCCAGTCGGGGAAGAAGGAATAGAGCTCACTCACTGCACTGGACGAATGGGTGTTGTGTGAGGGACTCCTTTTGGGGGAACCCCTTCCCTCCCCTTCTGGTTTAGGTGGGCCTGACCTCACTCCCTTGCTCCAAGCCAAGCCAAGCAGACCCACATCCTCCTGGCTCCAGGAATCGGTTCTGGGATGTGGCCATTGAAGTTCTCTTGGTGACTTTGGCCAGAGCCTGGGGAAAGGTAGACTCTAATTCTGATGAGCCTGAGATGCTGGGACCCACGCACCCTTCTCACCACAAAGCGAGTGAGTCTGAGCATGACGCCAACGCAAGGGAAGCAGGACCCACAGAGGAGAGCGGATGGTGGCACTGTTTGAGCTCCTGGGTCCAGCTGTGTTCTCCTGATACGTGAGCAATAAACCCCTCTTCCAGGCTCATCGGTGTGTAGTGTTTTGTGTCACATACAACCTGGAGTGCCCAGACTCACTCGGGGACATTCAGAAATAAGACCTGAGCCCTAGCCGGTGTCACTCAGTGGTTAGAGCATCAACCTACGCAACAAAGGGTCTCAGGTTTGATTCCTGGGCAAGGGCACATACCTGGTTGGCAGGTTCACTCTCTGGCCCTGGTCCAGGTGCATGCAGGAGACAACCAATTGATGTTTCTCTCTCACATTAATGTTTCTCCCTCTCTCTTTTTCTCTCTCTCCCCATCCCTCTCTGCCTCCCTCCCATATTCCACTGTCTCTAAAAATCAATGGGAAAAATATCCTCAGGTCAGGATTAACAAAATATCTATCTATATATAAAAGACTAATATGCAAAGTGTTTCCATGGGAGTTCGACTGGGAGTTCTATTGCTCGCTATGATGTGCGCTGACCACCAGGGGGCAGCACGGAACGAAGGAAGGCCAGGGCCCCTACCTGTGTATGAATTTCGTGCACCAGGCCTCTAGTAAGTAAGTAAGTAAGTAAGTAAATAAATAAATAAATAAATAAATAAGACCCATGTCCTAGGAGAGGAATTGCTTTGCCAGGTAACTGTTTGCATGTTGGGAGATAAAGTGGTGAAACGGTGTTGAAGTCTTAACAACTAGAACCTTAGGATGTTCTTATTTAGAGATTGAGTAATTGCAATCAGTAAAGATGAGGCCCTCCTGCAGAAGGGTGGGCCCTGCCCTAAGGTGTCTGATGTCTTTATGAGGAGAGGAGAGGCCACACAGAGAAGACAGCCGTGGGGAGATGGAGGCAAAGACTGGAGGGATGCCGCCATGAGCCAAGGAATGTGTGAGGCTGCCAGAGACTTCCAGAAGTTAGAAAGAAGCCATGAAGACTCTTCCTTAGAGCCTTCAGAGGGAGCGTGGCCCCAAAACTGTGAGATGATAAATTTCTGTTGCTTGAAGCCCCTTGGTTCGTGGGAGTTTGCCCGGCAGCCCTGGGAAACTGGTAAAAAGGTCAAGGACATTGCTAAGTACTGTATTCCGCCGCCCCCCCCAACCCCGCCCGAGACCCACCACACACATCTGCATAAAGGCTCTGAGGAGCCCTCCCATAAAGGCCCATTTAAATGCACCTGAGCCCGTGTTCCCGCAACCTCGGGGATGCCTCCTGAGATGCGCTGGTCTCTGAGAGCTGCTCCCACGGTGACTGCGGGTGCCCTGAGCCTGATCATCTCAAAGGAGGAGCCGAGCACGTGGGTGAGTAAGAAGAACATTCATACGTTCTATTTTCTAATTTTTTACGGAGTAGATATTTGCGGTTTAAAAATATTCAGGCAGTAAAGAAACCATGCAGTGAACACAAGTCTCTCTCCCGCACCCCCGGCCAGGCCGCCCCAGGTGCCGCCCCGTGCTCGAATTTATTCTCACAGAGATAACCCCGCGCCCATGTGAGCGCACAGAGATGGTCGTCTGCTCCAGGCGCCGCTCCCGCAGTCCTTTCTGCTGCACTCACTCACCTCAGGTTTCCGGGTCCGTAGACGCAGGCCAGGCCCCCAGGCTCGCGCTGCTCACGTGTTGAGATGCCTGATCCCGTGTGGGCCTGCGAGAGGCCCAGCAGCACCCTTGGCCTTCACCCGTGAGATGCCATTACGCCGGCTCTCTCCGCTCTGTCGTGACAACCAGACAGCACCAGATGTCCGCTGGAGACAGAGGTGCCCTTTGTGAGGACGGCCGATACAGATCTAACCCGTTCTTCTCCAGGGCTGTCCAGTCTTCCGGGTCACTGAAGTTGTAGTGTGAACAATGTGATATGAGCATTTTTATACACGAGACTTCGGCACATAAACTGGAGTTTATCTGTAGGCTACTGTGTTGTTATACTCAGTAGATACTGGTTAAGTAAACATACGAATGAAAGGAGAAGAATGTGATCTGGGAGCTTCCAAATCTATCTTCTCCCAGGGCTGGAGGACGCGAGGCCCAGCAGAGGGAGGGACGCCCAGCCCCTTGATCCAGTCCTGCCTGAAGCAGCCCCTCTGGGTTTTCCCATTCTCTGAGTGCACGTATTCTTTCTATGGCGTGAGCCTGTCTGAGTTGGGGTCTTGTCATTTACAGCTTAATGAGTAGCCGGGAATCCACAGAAGCACCACGCCCCATCACTTAGGGAAGCCTGTCCTGCCCCGATCCTCTTCTCTGGGCCCCCACAGGCCTTGCTGTGTGTGTGCCCGGCCAGCCCTCCCTCTGGAGTGCCCTGTCCCCTCGTCGGTCTCATTGCCCCTGGATCCGCAGGCCCAGACTGGATGCTGTAGGAATGAATGGATGAGGGTGAGTCCCATACAGCTCACAGCCTCAACGCCGCTGCTAAGTGGAGGCTCGATAAAGCCATGCAAGGAGCCTTCTGGCAGCAGGAGAAGCTTCTTAACTTGATTCCGGAAGCTCTGCCAAAGGAGCAAAACAATACCCCCTCCAGGACCTGGGGCTGGGCGGGGAGGGAGGGTTCCTTGCGGGGAGGGGCCGTCTTCCAGGAATCTCTTCCGTCCTGAGCCGCCCGCTAGACGTCACTGGGCACATGGCCCGGTGGCCTCTGAGGTCTCTGACTGTGGCTTAAACTTTCCACTCACTCCAGGGACAGGTTTGACCTCACGGGGAACCATCTTGCTTCAGCAAACCATGCCCCACCTGCCACAAACAAAGCACACCATTTACGTGGTAAGGTTTCCGAAGTGCCCCGGCCACGAGAGCCTCCACACAGCACAAGGCATGACAGGCCCGGAGAGGGACAATCTCCTGAGTGGCTGCCACCCCATAAAGTGGCCCAAGTCCACACCAGTTCGTCCTGAGGATCCCAAAAGATGGAGGAGGGAGGAAAGCAATAAGCACACGTGCACATCTAAGGGCTGGGCGTGCTCACATTCGTCCCATGCTGCTAAGTGAGCACCTACTGTGTGCCAGGCACTGTTCTAGACACTAGCTTCATTCCAGCAGGGGGAGGCAGACAAAGAAAGAAATGAATCATTTCAAATGCAAACAAGTGTTCTAAAGAAAAGGGAACAATGGAGGTGGGATAAAGAGGGCCTCGGAAGGGAGCTGCCTGAGGTTGGGAAATCACGCGGTCTCTTTCGCAGTCCCCACAGCCGGGATGTCCCTCGCCCTGCCCTATGGAAGAGGAGGCTGCAGGTAAGAGTACAGTGACCTGCCTCAGTCACAGACACAGAGAGCAGACTGTTTTCAGGGAACCCAGGACTTGTTTTAATCAAGTTGGTAAGACACCCAGGCAAGAAGATGTTCATTATGCCCACAGATCCGTAGAAAAAGGGGGCACAGCCGCCTTGCAGGACCAGCCGGGGAAGCATCAGGGTTGGCCAGGAGCAGTGGGAATGGGGTGGGGGACACGGGGAGACCCTTCACAATGGTTCCCAGAGGAAGGAATGGGGGAGGCAGGGCGAGCAGGCTTAGATGGCCAGTCTGGTCATTTCAGTGGGCCTGGGGTGTAAGGGCTGTCTGGAGGTGAGTGCTCCGGGATAGGTAGGGCGGGTGGCCAGTGGCCAGAGTGGGAGAGCCCACTGAATGGGGATGTGGCTGGGGTTATGAGCTTTAAATTGGTTGGGTTGCATTAGGAAGACATGCTTCCTGGTGGGTGATTTCGTAACTCTAGGAATTGGCCAACTGTGGGAGAGGCAGTCCCTACAGGGTAGCCAGGTCCCAGTTCCTCAAAGCATCAGAATATCCTATATAACCCTATGTAATAAAAGCCTAAAGCCAATCAACCAATGGCGGAATGACTGGTGGAACGACCAGTCACTATGACATGCACTGACCGCCAGAAGCAGACACTCAACACAGGAGCTGCCCCAGCCCGCAGGCCCCAGGCCAGCCAAGGCGGGTGCCAGCGGGGGCCCTCCCAATCACCCCGCGGTGGGAGGGTGGGGCTAGCAAGCAGGTGGCACCAGGCTGGCCAAGCTGGGTGCCACCACCCCTCTCCCCCAAGATCGCCTCACCAGTCACCCCACAGCTCGGCCCTGATCGCTGGCCAGGCCTTGGGACCCTACCCATGCATGAATTTCATGCATCAAGCCTCTGGTAGAAAATAAAATACATGGTTACTACAGAGACTCAGCCTGTGACTCAAGATGCCCCCTCGGCTGCCCAGAGAGCCAGACCCAGGCCACTAGCGACTGTCCACCTGCGAGGACAATGCGACAGGCTGGCTTCAGCTACAAATGGGAAGAACAGCACTGCTTTTCTGTCACTTAAGACACTGTCTTCCCACGGGCTCATTCATCCTCACGGGCCTGAGGCCAGAAGGGTAGGATGGGGTACAGAGAGGCACTTCGTCTGGGAAGCTGAGGAGGAGGAAATGGGTCTATGCGGGAATACCCAAGAGTTGTTTTATTTTCTTATAAATTCTGCTTCACTTCCATTCAGAGCTTGTTGTCCAGGGCACGGGGTGGCGGGGGGTGTCCTTGATTAAAACAGCACAAATACTGTTTTCAAAACTGTGGCTGGCTAGTGCCCATGTTGCTTTAATTTGTTGGGACCAGATTGTCCAGCCCTCATGGATTTGATCCCAGGCAGGCTCGTTTGACTTCTTCTGAGAAAAACTGTTTTCAGCCACAAACTATACCCCTCGCCCAGGCCAAATATGTTGCAATCCTCGCTAAAGGTCCCAGCAGTCATTGTCCAGGAATCCTGAGCCTGCCTTCTGGGTCCCATCTCCAGACGCTACCTGTATGCCTTCCACATGCCACTGGCCCCGGAGGAGACCACAGAACTGGTCTAGGCGAGGGGCAGAGCCAAGTGAGATGAGGGACAAGCTTAAGGTAGGTGGCCCATCATTGTTTGCTGAATGAATAAGTGAACAGTTGGACAGATAGATGAAAGGACAGATGGATAGACGAATGAATGAGTAGTGGGTGGGTGGATGGATGGATGGATGGATGGAGTGAGTTCAAATTCTCCTGGGCTGGTAAAAAAAAGTTTCTTCTCTCTTTTCCAGTGAAATGTTTCCATCCCCATATTGACTAGAACAGCTCTCTTCTTTTGAAAAGAGCCACCTTCTTCCTCAAAAATACTAAAATTGCCGCATGGCCCTGCAATCCCACTTCCGGGGAGAGATATGCCTAAAAGAAATGAAATCAGGATCCTGAAGAGATAACTGCATGCTCAGGATCGTTGAAGCGTTATCACAGTAGCCAAGACAGGGACACAACTGAAAGTGTCCATTGACGGATGAATGGCTAAAGAGGATGTGGTATATATGCACAATGGAATATTAGTGAGCCACAAAAAAGGAGAGAAGGAAATTCTGCCATTTTCAACAACAGGAACCTGGAGATCGTTAGGCAGTGGTCGGCAAACTCATTAGTCAACAGAGCCAAATGTCAACAGTACAACGATTGAAATTTCTTCTGAGAGCCAAATTTTTTAAACTTAAACTTCTTCTAATGCCACTTCTTCAAAATAGACTCACCCAGGCCGTGGTATTTTGTGGAAGAGCCACACTCAAGGGGCCAAAGAGCCGCATGTGGCTCGCGAGATGCAGTTTGCCGACCACAGGGCTAAGTGAAATAAGCCAGACACGGGAACATAAATCCTGCATGGTATCACTTATATATGGAATCTGAAAATGCTGGTCTTGCAGAAGCAGACAGGGGGATGGTGGTAGACGGGGGCTGGTGAGTGGTGTATGGGGAGATCCAGATCAAAGGGTACAAACTTTCCGTTAGAAGACAAATAAGTTCTGAGGTTCTAATATCCAGCAGGGTGACTCTTGGTGTCAACAACACTGCATTGCATGCTTGAAATCTGCTGAGAGGATGGGCTTGACCATGAAAAGTAAAATCATAAGCATGAACAATAAAAACAAAGGGGTCCACCTCTGTGTCTTCCCTTTTATTCTTTTCTCTTACTTTATTCCTCAAAACAAGGCTGGCAGCCCAGGCAGCCCAGGAAGATCAGCAAGACAGCCTCTCCGTTAGCGGTGACCATGATCTCACTCCTCCCTCCACCCCAGTGGAAACTGGAGCACGGCTCAAGGAGACCTGCTGTCACAGGATCCTGCTTACGGGCACAAAAGCTGGGAAATTTCAGAGACAATCTGGGCCAGGGGAGGCCGGAGCTCGTGAGCTGGGCCCAAATGATTCTTCCAGACTGCAGAGAGGCGAGTGGCCTCGCCCGCCGGCCAGCCTGCCCAGCAGCAAACAGGAAATCCCAGAATTTATAGATGACCCCGTTACAAGGCAAATGTTTTGGAACAAATTGTTCTTCTTCTAAATCCTTGTTTTCCACTAGTTTCTCTTTCTGGGTTCCCCCCTCCTTTCCACCTTCCCACTGTCCTTGTTAAACCGGGGCCACAGCGCCACCTGCTGTCCATCATGGGCAGCTGGCTGGCCCTGGGTCCTCTCCCCACCTCCCCTGCTTTGCAATGGGTGGGAGAGTGATTTTCTGGCTTTTGTCCAGAGAGTTTGTGCTAAAGCTCACGTACCAAGTCGCAAGAGAGCTGCCCCCGTGGCTGCTCTGCGACCCGTCCTCTGGGACAGCCAGGACAGGTGGAAAAGCAAGTCATGTGGCATCACCACCCAAGGCCAGGTCTCCACTCCCTGCACACCAACAGAGCCAGCTTTGGCCAACCAAGTCAAACAGACCAGCTTCAATCTCCCTGGCACCCAACTGCAGCGACTTTCCCAGGCGGCACGGAAACCATGGGCATGTCCTGGCCCACCGAACACCTGGGTCCTGTGGGGTGCTCCTCCCTGGGGAGGGAGTCAGAGGGGCTAAGGCGAAGCCTCAGAAAAATGGCATGTTCCTGAGAGTGAGAGCTCTGCAGGGACCGAACACACCAGTGCCCACGAGCCTCAGCCGTGTCCCCGCTTACGGGCGGAGCGACCTTGTGGGGGTGGCGTCTCCCTCTTAGTCTCAGGGGCTTCACTCATCTGTGGGGACAGTAATAGTAACCAGACCACAAAGGGTGGCTGGGAGCAGTGACTGGGGCGCATAGAGGATGCAGTAAAGGGGCCTGCGGGGAGTAAAGTCCTCAATGATCCCAGCTCTACTTGTTACTATGAGATGAACACGGTGCCTGACACACAGCAAGCGTTCAATAACTATCCTAGGAACGAATGAATGAATGAATGAATACATCTCAGAGACTTCGATTAGTTGCAGTCCAGCCACCACCTGTAGCTGCTTCCCCTCATCCAGAAACATCCCTTTATTGAGTATAGGACCCTCTGCCTGGGACCTCATTTTTCCCACCTGTCAGATGGGCATGACATCCATCTTCCCTACGGCTCAGAGACAGGGAAGGCGTCTGTCTAGGGATGAATGTGAAAGCGCTTTGAAACGCTTAAGGAACCAAGGGAGTCCTTGTTTTCATTCCACGTGCCTGGCGGCTTAGCCCCCGTCCTCGGGGCTCTCCGGGCAAATGGGGACCCTCATGCCACAAAGTGGTAGCTGCGTCCTGAGCCCCAGCTCACTGGGGGTGTCAGGTGAGTCCTACTTCTGATAAAGAGGCGGGGCTAATAAACTCCTTTGTTACCGATACAAGCTGAAGACACTCTAGCAGGTGGGTCCCCCTCTAGGAACGCTCTTTGTCTAACTCAGGGAGAGAGGAATGCACGAGGGGTCTCCCCTGTGGCCACTATTGGAAGTGATTCCTGGCAGGTGACCGATGGATCGGATGACGATAGGATGCCAGGGTGGGGCCACCTCCAACACCATGAGAGGTTAGTTTCAACCTAGTGTGGTGGGTGCTAGGGAGCCACAGAGGGTTCATAAGCAAGGGAGGAAGAGGCCCAGAAAGAGAATTTGGGAAGCCACGTTGATTACAGCAAGGACTACACAGTTCCTTCCATGTTGTGGGAGTTAGGTGACCAACTAGCCTCGTTTGCTCAGGATACAGGGAGTTCCTGGAACATGGGATCTTCGGGGTAAAAGTGGGAAAGTCCTGTGACAAGCTGGCTGCTCTGATTCAGTGTCAGATCGCTTTCTGGAGCCGGCAACACAGTGGTTCGGACCGGCTCTGCAAACCACACTTTCCTGAGCCTCCTCATCTGCTCTCAAAAAGAACCCCTCTCCTGCCCTTTCCCTGCCGGTCTACCCTGCGGAGCAACACCTAATCCAGCAGGTTAACACGTCAGCAGGGGCTGCGCACTCATCCCTTCCAGGCAGTATCTGCGCTTCCAGGCAAAGGCCTCCTAGAGACGGTGCTTCGATCCAGTGGGGGGACTAATCGCATCAACATTTGCAGCCCAGGAGAGACAGGGAGCATTCGGGGGGTGATGGGGAATGGCCATATCCCATCCTGTCAGCAGTTATCTGTTTCACCTTGCACAGAGCAGGCTCCGTCTCCCTGGCGCTCGGCTCGCCAGCCTGCCCTGCTGCGCGAGCCGGCAGGAGCCTGGGCTGCTTAAATATTCTGTAAATAATGCTGACTCCGGACTTTACCCGTAGACTCACAGAATCATAGCAACAGAATCACAGAATGGCAGGGCAGAAACAGCTGCGAGACGTCATAGAGTGCGGGGTCAGAAAACACACTGCGTGCCCGCTGACACTGCCCCCTGCCCTGCCCGCGGCAGACATCACTAATCAATCACGACCGGCTGGCTGAGCTGGCGGGTAGCCTGAGAGTCTTTCCAGGCATTCCAGGAAGCAGCTGCCGATGGTCGGCTCTCCTGCAACCAGCGAAGGTGTGCTGAACACACGGGCTGCAGTCCTTTCCCCACACCCTCTCTCCTATTACCACTTCCATCCCCAACTGTTGGCCGGCCCTTGGTATCAGGGTTTCTCCGCCTTGGCACCACTGACACTTGGGCCAGACAATTCTTAGTAGAGGGGGGCTGTGCTGGGCACTGTAGGGTGTTTGGCAGTATCCCTGGCCTCTACACACTAGACACCAGTAGCCCCGCCTCCTGCCCCACCCCCCCCCCCCAACACACCAAGTTGTGACAACCAGAAATGTCTCCAGGCGTTGCCAAATGTCCCTATTTATTTGTGTATTTTCTCTCATCCTCATCATACATCCCTAAAGCAGACGCCGTGGGTTTTTATTTTATGGACGAAGAGACCCGAGACGGAGGCTGAGAAGGAGCCTGGGACACGTGAGTGACAAAAGCAGGATGCAGGGCCAACATTCCCCTCCCGCGCCCTTCCTCCTCCAGCGGGAAATTCCGTGCAGCTCATTGTCTTTGGCTGCAAACTCTGGGACCTGGGAGGCTGAGAAAAACCAGATGCCTCATCCATGTCCTGCGTTTGACAAAGGCACTGGAGGTGGAAGGCCCGGTGCAGCGCGGCAAGCATCCCGGGCTCCTTCCCACCCCGGAAAGGGCTCTGGGTGGGGAGACAGTCGGGGAAAAGGCTGTCTGGGACCATACGATGCCTGCCAGGCTGTTAGAGAAGCGTCGCGGTGCCACTGATGATGCTCCCCTCCCCAGAACGCTGACAGGCCTCCCGCTGCAGGGGAAGCAGGGGGAGCCCGGCTGTGCCCCCAGAGAGTCGCGATTGAGAACATGACAGTTTGGACATACAGCCCGTGGGCAATGTTTCCCTTCTCCGGGGCTTGTGCCAGTGCCAAGAATTCCTAACAAAGGGGGGGAAATTAATTAATTTTAAAAACCCATAAAAAACGCTCATGAAACTGACTGGTGAGAGGCTGTCCATTTTTCTCCTTGGTGGCGATCAAAATGTCGGGAGTTTCCACACACATATTTTACAGACGTTCCATAAATCTTCCCGATGCGCTTCTTCCCCATAAGCGAGGTCCCCTGGGAAGCCATTGCGTTTCCTCACTACACGTATTCAAGAGAAAATTGGATGTAACACTTAGGGAAGGCGGCGTTCGGGCAGGGGGAGGCGCGGGGTGGGGGGCGTCTGAGAAGAAGTGAGACTGAAAGTTCAGTGCCAAGGACAGGGACGCCCCTTGTCCTGGAAATTCCTGACATTTCCGAACTGTCTTTCACTTCTGGTGCACAAATAATCTCTTTGTGCTATCTTTTTACTCCTTTTATGTACTTATTCCCGACCACAAAAGTGATCCTTTTTTTTTGCACCAAGTCTGAAAGGGTAGAGGAAAATAGAAAGAAACGGAAGAGAACAACCAAAACCCCCTTGCTCGGCTTTGTTTTGTTTTGAATTTTCCTGGGCAGTTGGATGGCCCCGGTTCAGCCACGGGGTCCACCAGCAGCCAGCCACCCGGGGAGCCTGTTAAAACTGCAGAATCCCAGGCCTGCACCCCTGGGAGGAGGAACCTGGAGGTCGGGGGTGGGTCCCCCGGATCTGCGTTGTTAATCAAGCCCTTGGGTGACTGATGTGGGCGGTCACTGGACCACACTTTGAGAAATAATGAGTTTCAGGTTTTTCAGACCCTGGGCGAAGCAGAGACGCGAAAAGCCAGATTTGAAACAAAAAAATCGGGAGGTAATGATTTGTTTTCTGGAAGGGCTCAGCTTAAGTAGGCATTTCCCTCAGTGCCGTTAACATATGATTCCGTTCACACTCGGCGACGCGGCGACGCAGCCAGGACTTCATCAGCAGCACTCCGGGCCAGCACGGCATACCGCCACCTTTTTACAGAGCAGCGCTGACACCCATCTGCTCAAATAAATTAACGTTTCCATCTCAAATAACTCATTTGGCTGGATCATCAAGGTTACCCGCCAACTCAGAGGGAGAGGGGCGGAGGCGAGGCAGGGCATGGGGAAGGGGAGGAGAGGCGTCTGCACTGTATAAGGTGCAAGTAACACCGCTGCATTTTGGTAGCCAGGAAGGGGGGATGGGCGGAGGAACGCGGCTCTAATGGGATTCACATGGACCGCCACACCGCTGTCTCTTTTCATAATTCCTGCGGTGCCTCGGGGTGGGTCAGAGCCGGGACTGTATGAGCTGATGGGAGCAGCAATCTGGGGCGATAGTCCTGTGCAAAGACACTGCGGAGTCTGTGTGAGTGTGCATGTGTGCGTGTGTGTGCATGTGGGTTTGCGTGAACATGTGTATATGCATATGTGCACTGCACGTGTGGGTGCACATGTACGTGCGCATGTGTGTGTGCATGTGTATATATGCATGTGTGTGTGTTGCGGGGGGGCAGTGGCAAGAAGTGGGGACTGTTCTGGATAATAAGACCAAGAAGTTCAGGGAGAGGGACAGAGTAGACAGTAGAAAGAGCAGATCGTTTTTCTTTTAAACATCTTTATGTTGAAATCATTTTAGGGTAACAAGAAAGGTGCAGAAAGAGTACAGCGATAGCCCGGGTACGCCTCCCCCAGCTTTCTCTAATGTTAACGTCTTACGTAACTATTGCACAACGATCAACACCAGGAAGCGAACATTGGTATACGACCCTTAGCTAAACTATAGGTCCTGGCCTGATGTCCCCAGTCTCTCCACTACTGTCCATTTCCCAGAGAACAGGCACATCCAAGTCAGAGGGAGCTGGGCCCACGTCCCACTGTCCCTGTGAGACTGTCCACGCCGAACCACCTCTGAGCTCCGTCTTCCGTCCTGTAAACCGGGAGACACCCTTACCTACTGCTCGGCTCCCTGCGGTGATGACAGGCAAACAGGTGCGTCCAGAGTCTGGCACACAAGTGGGCAGTGATGCCAGCTGTATTTCCCATCCTCTCTCAAAGGACCCTGCTCCATCCTCAAGGACAAACGGGCATTCGTGCACATTCCTGTCGGGCCAGTTTAACTCAACCTCTGCCGCTGAATCACTTTGGGAAGAAATACTAGTAGACAAGACGGGAGGCAGGGAAGATGCACTCGGAAGCTGTTGCAATGGCCCACGTGAGCTAAGTCTGCCCAGGGCAGCAGACGGGCAGGGACAGAAAGGACTAAAGAACATTTTGCAGGCGGAATAAAGACAGCTGATGAGGGAGGATGTGGAGCAGGGAGACGGGTGGAACCAACAGGGAGCAGATTATCCTTTTCCCTGAGATGATCAGAGGGAGCCAGACACAATCACAACCCCATTCCGCACTTGCTGAGTGCCTGCTGCATGCATGCGTGACAGGCGCTGTGCACAGCACTGCCCAAGCACATCATGGAATTCCCATGCTAACCCAAGAAAACGGTGACTCGGAGAAATGAAGTCACTTGCCCACGTGCTTTTTTTGGGGGGAAGTCATAACGTCCAAGGTGCCTGCAGGCAGGACGAGCTGGACAATTCCCAGGGCTCACTGCAAAATGAAATGAGACATCCCCACCTTGTTCCAGATCTATGATGAATGCTAAGACGGTGGCAGCTGAACATCAAGCCAAGCATGGAGTCGGTCCTTCTGAGACCAGGGTCCTGAGATCCCAGGCCCACGAACGGCCCTGCTGCAGGGGCTCCATCCAAGGGAGGCACCAAGGAAGACCGAGGAGAGGGAAGCTCAGAGAAGCTCTGACGGCAGGCCTGGGCGGAGGGCACGCTCGGTGCAACCAGCAAAGAGACCCCCCGAGGAGCAGCCAGCAAGCAGCACATGCAACAGGAAGCCGGTAGAGCCCCTGGAGGGCAGAGTCCCGGGAGAGGTTAGAAGGGCTAGAAGCACAGGGGTGAGGGTGCCCTCTGTTTGTGGAGCTGGACCCCACTGCTGGCCGTGGCCGTGGGAGCCCAGAGCCCAGGCCAACTGTATTCACAGGGGACTTCGTGGAGGGGGCAGCAGCAGAGCAGCCTGGCCTGCTTATCTCAAGAGATTCTTCCACGGCCAAGATCTGAGGGCAAGTTTGTGGTCACAACGAAAGTGATTTTTTTTTTAATCAAACCGCCTACACACTGCTTCTCTTTGGGGTCCCCTGGGCCCTGAGCAATGCCTTCCTCCCCCTGCCTTTTCTCCTGCGCTTAGCCTCCCAGACAGTTGGTCGGCTCCGTCCTTAAATCGTGGCTGGGGACCAGGGTTGAAAACGTCTCTGAGGGTTCTTGTGCAGCAACCGCTAAAATCTCTTTCTGGGGGTGCACCTGCTGCCAAGGCTTCGGGGTAGTCAGGGTCTCCGGTCGGGATGGCTGCTTCCCCTCGTGTGCACGATTGCAACCAGGAGGACTGGTCATCGTGGGCTGGCTACTCACAGGCCGTGGCTGGGCTGTGGGTCTCCTTCCAAGAAAAACACAAAGGCAGCTCGCGGTCCATGTGGACCAGGCCTCACAAAAAGGAACTCGCCTCGATTTCTCCATGTCACCGTCCTGAATGGCTCCGCTCCCCTTTTCCTTCCTAAGCCACAGTCCCAGAGCCCCCAAACACCGGGAAGCCCCCAACTCCTGGCCTTGTACCCAAGTATGTGGGTCGTCCCCTCCGTTGGCACCGGACACCTCACTTTTCCATGACTGGTCGCACTTTTGTTTCTAAGTAATAGGGATGGTCCGTGCCATGGCAATATTTTAATTAAAAAAAAATAAACTTCGTTTTTTAGAGCAGTTTTAGGTTCACAGCAAAACTGAGCATTCCCACATATACACTGAGTGGCCAGATTATTATGATCTCTGAATGCATAATAATCTGGTCACTCAGTGTGTGTGTATGTGTGTGTGTGTATATATACTAGAGGCCTGTTGCACAAAGAGATTCGTGCAATAGGCCTTCCTTCCCTTGGCTTCCAGCACCAGTTTTCCTCCGGCACCCGGGACCCAGGCCTTTGCTCCGGCCAGAGTCTGCCTTCTTGGTCTTCACTGCAGGTGCCGGAGTCTGCAGTCTTTGTCTTTGCTGCGGCCAGAGTGCTGCTCCTGTAGATCCCTTCCCCCCCCCCCCCCCCCGCCCTCATAGCAGGCATCCTGCCCCGCCCAGCCACTCTGCACCTGGAGCAGCTGGAAGGCCACTATCTTTGGCCTTCTAATTTGCATATTTCCTCCTGATTGGCTGGTGGGTATAGCAGAGTGATGGAGTGATGGTTAATTTGCATGTTTCTCTTTTATTAGTGTAGATTAGAGGCCCGGTGCATGAATTCGTGCATGGGTGGGGTCCGGCCAGCCTGGCCAGGGGGAGGGGACATGGGCAGTTGGCCGGGCTGCCTGCTGGTCAAACTCCTGGTCAAGGGGACAATTTGCATATTAGCCTTTTATTATACAGGATATACACTGAGTGGCCAGATTATTATGTGTTCAGAGATCATAATAATCTGTCCACTCAGTGTATACTCCTGATGCCTCCCCCACTGTGTACACCTCCCCCCCCCCACCAGATGGGTCTGTCAACAGACCTACACAGACACATTATCATAGGGTTCAGTCTACGGGTCTGGAGAAGTGTACGGTGACATGCACCCATTATAGCATCACACAGGGTAGTGTCACTGCCCTGAAGATCCTGTGCTCCACCTCCCCGCCCCAGCCCAACCCCAGCCACCACTGATCTTCCTACTGTCTCCATAGTTTTGTCTTTTCCCGAATGTCAAATAGTTGGACTCATGCAGATTGTAACCTTTTCAGAGCAAAGTGTCATTGTTAGCAAATTTTCCATCTAAAATAAAAGCACGCTTAATGCAGAAAGGTCCGATAGCACAGCAGTAGCCCCAGTTTCCATTGTGAACTCGTCTGCTTGGCTATTCTGTGCTGCAGTAACAAAAAAGCCCTGACACCTCAGCCACTCCCAACGAGTTCATGTCTCATCTGGGGCAGGACGACAGGGACTCCCCCCGTCTCGAGCCCTCTCCCCCTTCCCCCCCCTCCCCGACTGGGCACACGGCTTCCAGAGTCACTACTGCAAAGGGGTAGAGAGAGCAGAAAACGCCCACCTGCTTTAAATACCTCTGCTGGGAACAGACACACAGACACGCTCACTCCGAGGCCAGACCAGTCACTCAGTCCCGGTCTGGCGACACGGAGACGAGGAAAAGGAAGTGAGCATGACCATCTCTGCCACAAACTGGAAGCGACCTCCACCCCTGATGCCACTCCACAGAGGGGACGGCCCCGTTACCAGCAGGCTGGTGTCCTCCGGCCCGTCCTCCAACAGATGCGCAGTTAGGACTCAGGCCTCCTCTCCCGCCTGTCCACATGCAATGCATCACCCTCCTTCTTTCACAGAAACCGGGCCACGCTTTGCACGCACTCCTGCGCTTTGCCCTTTCACTGGACAGTGAATCCTGGACGCCCACCCCAACAGGGAGGAGTGAAAATGTGGATTCAGAGCAAAATGGCAGCATTAACCCTTGCCCTTGGGTGCCCTCCGCTCTGGCTGGGCATCCTGGGCACATCCCCGGCGTGTGCATGGGGACTTCCTGTTTCCCTGCAAGGTGCTGAGTGACCTGCCCCACCCCCAACAACGCTCTGAGGTCCAGGCCATGACCTCCTCTCTCCAGTATTCAGACGAGGTCCCTGCAGCTCTGAGAGCTGAAGGAACGTATTGTCCAAGGTCACAGTTAGTCAGGGGCAGGAGGCGATCAACTGGACTCCAAAGCCTGGGTTCCTCCTCGTTTTTCCTGGGGAGCATTTTCAAAGCCTCGGCGCCCAGCCCCGGCTCGGTTGGGGCCATCACAGGCTCTGAGTGATCTTCACTGGACAAACAGCCAACCGGCGCCCTGAGACTGACGGGGGCAGGGCCTCGGCGGCCCCTGGGTCTGTCTGTTGCTTCAAGTGTTTGGATGGAACAGACCCAGGGACGCCCCTTCTCCCAGCCGCCGACCACCTCCAACCTCTTTTCCAGCCGCCACCTCCGGAACCACCTCGGCCATCCTCGGCCTCCAAGGCCAGCCGACGCTGTTTTCAGAGCCTAACACCGTATTGCCGAGCAACCATGAGCTCCCCGATCCGGCAGCCTTATCCCACCGCGGTGGCGCCCCGCCTGGCGCCTGCCTCTGTGGGCCTCCCGCGCCTTCCTCGCTCTGGCTTCTCCCGCGGTGCCCGCGAGGCGGCCCTGGAGCGCGTGGCCACTTCCGGGAGCCGCCAGCGGCTTTTCAAGATGCGGACCCAGCGCAGTGGCCACATTGTCTTCCAGGCCGTGCTGCAGCCTTCCCAGGTGAGTGGGGCGACACTCAGGAAGCCCCGGAAGCCGCCGCGGCCTTGGAGAGGAAGCTGACCCCGCCATGCGTTCTGCCCGTGCAGACCCTGACCTCTGTGACTTCCTGCAGAGCCACTTCCTGGGTGAGCAGGTGAAACGCACCAGGAAGATGGCGACACCCTGGCTCACCCTCAAGCACGACCAGGAGCCTTCGGAGCCCAGAGACCTTTGAGGGGCCCCCCTGCTCCTCCTGATCCCCCCACCACCCACCCGGGCCTGGCTTTTGCCTGAGCCTTTCCCTAAAACCACTCGGTATCTTTTAACCACACTGGAGCCCTCTGCTATGCATAGACCAAGTGGAAACAATAAAGCTTTTTGCAGCAAAAAAAAAAAAAAGACCAAAAAAAAGGACTTGAATGGAATCTCCAAACTCTGTGGAAATGGCTGTAAGCAGCTACCATACTTACTGCCAACACCAATCGTCAGATGCCTAGACAACTTGTTTTTGTCCTCGGGTGATATTGCAAGTTCCTAAGGACCTAAATCTTTTTTTCTTTTTATCTGCATTGTTGAAAGTGTTACATAGGTCCTCCTTTTCCCCCATTAACCTCTTCCAGCCGCTCCCGTCCCCCTCCCCCCAGGCCCTCACCTCCCCATTGTCTGTGTCCTCGGGTTATGCATATATGCCCACAAGTTCATTAATTGATCTCTTCCCACCCACCCTCCCCTGCCTTCCCTCTGAGGTTCAACAGTCTGTTCATGCTTCTGTGACTCTGGGTCTATTATTGATCATCAGTGTATTTGGTTCATTAGATTCCACATATGAGTGAGATCATATGATATTTACCTTTCTCTGTCTGGCTTATTTTGCTCAGCATAATGCTCTCCAGGTCCCTCCATGCTGTTGCAAATGGTAAGAGTTCTTTCTTTTTTATTGCCGAGTAGTATTCCATGGTATAAATGCACCACAGCTTTTTTGTCCACTCATCTGCTGATGGACACTTAGGCTGATTCCAGATCTTAGCTATTGTAAACTGGGCTGCTATGAACATAGGGGTGCATGTATCCTTTCTGATGAGTGTTTCAGGTTTCGTAGGACATAATCCTAGAAGTGGGATGATTGGGCCAAATGGGAGTTTCATTTTTAATTTTTTTTAGGAAACTCCATACTGTTCTCCACAGTGGCTGCACCAGTCTGCATTCCCACCAGCAGTGCATGAGGGTTCCTTTTTCTCCACAATCTCGCCAGCACTTATTTATTGATTTGTTGATGATATAGCCATTCTGACAGGTGTGAGATGGTACCTCATTGCTAAGGACCTAAATCTTGTGTGTCCTACACGGCACCTCTGACCGCCACCCACACACAAAACCTAGCAGAGTTGCAGATGCACAGTAAGTATTCAGTACCCAGTTCTCTAAGTCAGGCCTCCCCACACATCCTGTCCAGGTGATGCCAGCAGCCTCCCCCAGGGTCCCCTGGCCCCCTGGGCTTCCCACAGGCCCACACAGCCGCCAGAGGGGCCCGTGGGAAGGAGAAGTGAGAACATGGCATGTCCAGGGCACTCAGGCTGAGACCCCCAGGTCTGCCAGGTGCACCTCCCCCGGCCTCTGAGCCTGTCCCCTCTGCCACAGACGTCCTTCCCTCCCCTTGGCTCTCTGCTCACGTGTCCCTCTCCTGGCCCAGGGGTCCTCAGCCTCAGCACTGGTGACACGGGGGCCAGCCGGTCCTGTGGCAAGGCTGCCCCGTGCGTAATGGGATGTGGAGCAGCACCCAGGCCTTCCCTCCAAGGATGCGTTTTCTGTGTGTGCCCTCTGGGAACCACGCAGACCACCTTCCCTGGCAGCTCCAGAGGAACCCAGGGCTGGGCTGGGGACAGAATGGGCCGTCTGAGCAACGGTTCTCTGTGAAACGAACTATTGGGGATCACAGGGGGAAAGCTTGGGGTTTTCCTTCGCTTCCTCACCAGCCACAGAGGGGAAGTGGATAAGGGAAGTGACGGCCACTTTTCACGGCAGCCTCAGGATTCCTGCCTGAGCTGCTTACTCAGAAACCAGGTGGAGCTGCTGCCAGAGCGCTGGGTGGAGAGGCGGCCCCGGCTGGTGGACAGCTCCTTCTGGGGCTCCCCCAGACCAGGGAGCCAGAGTGCAGCTGCCTCTGTGCTGTAACGCACCCAATACTGTGGCTGAGCGGGCAAGTGCACGGAGCTCGCAAAGAAACTCCTGCTGTAAGTGGTGACAGCAGAGCCATGAGCAATCAAATGCATTCACCTGGGACACCCTCTCCCTGGGGGTTCTGGCTGCGAGGGGCCCATCCAAGTGTGTGCCTCAGGCCCCGTCATTCTTCCATAGCTGCGATTCCAAGGCCATAAGCCAACCAGGAAGCCCCTATGCCAGCCCTCGGCTGGGGCCCACTGCTCTCAGAAGTCCATGCAGGCCCCAGTAGGGAAATGGGATGGCTATTTTAATAGCTTCCGGGAATGATTTTCAGGTTCATTCATTCGCACATTTTTCACGTGCTGACGGGGCCCTTGCGAGGCTCCTGGTAGTACACAGCTGAGTGGTTAAGGGCGCCGCTGGCTCTGAAAGCAGAGAGCGTGAACAGAGAGGCCAGGATCGGATCTGGAAGTTCCAGAAGGGGGCCAGCTCTGCTACGTACTAGCTGTGTGACCTTGGAAAACTTACTTAACCTCTCTGAGCCTGTTTGCTCGTATGTAAAGCAGAGCTAAAGAATACCTACCTCTGGGCCTGTGATGATTAAACCAGAAAATACATGTAAAGTGCTTAGCGGAGTAGCACCAAATGGGAAGTAGATGCCGGTATTATTATCAGCATTATTGTTATCCTACATTCAGGAAAAATTAAATAGCTCTGTAATCCTTGGACACAGAGTGCAACGGGACAGTGGTGGGCCGACAAGATGGTTGGTAGGTAAAACAATACCATTTCTGACAAAGAGGACGTAGAAGCATAAAATCTGAGTAGAGAGGAATAGTCGCGATGATTTGGTTCACTTTACAAGTAAGAGTGTCACGCCGAAGTCTGCAGGTGCAGGTGATGTGACTTATCCAAGGTCACAGAGAAAGTCAGGGGCAGGTGCGGGCCTGGCTCAGGCTTCCTGACGCCAGAGGCTGCCTCCCCATCGCCGCCCCTATCACAGACGAGTGGACGCAGGGAGGTCCTCCTCCGTCACCGTCAGCCAAGTCCACGTCACAAACAGATGTTCCAAAACGTTGCTGGTGGAAAATTCAAGGGAGGCATATAGTATTTTCAAGGACTGTTTCCATAGAGATGCACAAATAACTGGGAACAGTACTCCTTTATGCAGACAGAAAAGAACCATTCATTCGAACAGGACGTGGAGGGGGCGTGGAGGTGGCGTGCCTGTTCTTGGGGAGCGTGGACAGAGAGGCCAGGCTCGGATCTGGAAGTTCCAGAAGGGGGCCTGGAATCTCCCGTCAGTCCTGGACATCGGCGGCCGCCCGTGCAGCTGCACCGAACACACCTGCGCTGGCTACGGGGCTGTCCGCACAACGTCGGCCCTCCCTCGAGAAGCATTTCTGTTCTGCCTTCGTGCGTTTCCTCCTGCTGCCGGAACAAACGGCCACAAATCTACCGGCTTGCAACAACACAGAGGAATTGTTTCACTGTCTGGAGGCCGGAAGTCTAGAACCGCGGTGTCCGCAGGGCCGGGTCCTGAGGAGGCTTCAGGGTGAGTATCGATGGGTTTCCTTGCCTTTCTCTGCTCCTGGAGGCCGCCTGCCTTCCTTGGCTCGTGGCCCCTGCCTCACATCGCATCTCCTGCTGGCTGGCGACGGCACAGGGGCAGACACGCGCTAGCAGGGGGACAATGGGAAAGGCACTCAACACCTCTGCATCACATGAGGCTTGTGGAGATGCTGAGCACTGTAAGGACTCAACAAAGGCTGTGATTTTGTAACAGCAAAGATCACTGTTACCGCCACCGTCATCATCCGGACGGAGAGGTATCTGCCTGGGGTGTCAGGAAAGACTTTTCAGAAGAGGTGACCCTTGACCTGGCCCTGATGAGATGTCAGAAGGAATCTGACCAACAGACATGGGGAACAGGGGCGTTTTGGACAGAGGGACCTGACAGGAAAGCCCTAGGTGTCGGAAAGAATCGGGGTGTTGGTAGAATCGGGAGGGTCGGTGCCAGGAGGCAGAGAGATGGCGGAGAGCTCGGCACCCGGGTCTTTGGAATCAGGCCTGGTCAAGCCGCAGCAACACGGAGCTCTGTGGAGGGGCCTCGCTCATCCTCTCTCCTTCCGCCTTCAGAGGCTGTGGACAGCGATCGCCTGTCAGGGTTACAGCAACGAAAGGCGCTGAGGTCTGTGAGAGGCGTCGGAGGCCCTGGAAAGGGCGTGCAGACTTGACCACGGAGTCCGGATTCTGGAGACGCATTTTCTGTCTTCCCACCGGCCCTCTCCTCCAGGCTCGCTGTCCCTGGCCTGGGCCGTGCGGAGTCTGAGCGCTGACCTTCCCAAGCTCTGGTGTCCGCCGCCGTCCTCCCGATTCCTCATGGCTGCCAGAGATGCTGCGAGACCTTGGTTTGTCTAAAAGTGTGGGAAGGATGGCAGCAACCTCCTGTGGCTGCTCTGCGGGTTCACAGAGAGGCCGTACAGAAGATGGCCGCTGTTATATTGTAGGAGATGATAGCTTAGGCTCCGAAGTCAGACAGATTGGACCCAGATTCTGCCTGTGTCCGTGACTGGCTGTGTGATTGTGGGAAGTCACAGGACCTCTCTCAGTCTTAATTCCTCATCTGTGAAATGAGAATGATAAGGCCAACCACAGAGGTCCTTTGGGGGGAAGGATAATAAGAGAATGCCTAGGGTATGCTCATTATTATTGCTATCATCATCATACTATTGTTGTTATTCTGCTCTTTCATTTACAGATGGGGAAAGCTAGGCTCAGAGAGGGGAAGTGCCCTGCCCAAGGTCACACAGCAAGCTGGCGGCAATCCATCCCACAGGCAGCTTCCTGTAGGATCAGAGGTCGGGCAGAGTGCCTGGCACGAGTTCCAGGGACTGAAACCTGAGACGGTGCAAAGCCCTCCCCCTGCGTGGGCTGTCTTCCTGTGCGAAGGGCACAGTGGCATCCCCCACCCGCAGCCTACGGCCCGCCCTGGTGGCCCTGCGTCCCAGGGCCGGGCAGCTCTGCCTGCTGAGGAATCAGATGGCACCAGCAGACGGTCTCTCCATGCTACTGGAGCCTGCACCGCTCTCATCATTTATTTTGGACAGGACACAAGATGGGACAGCACAGGAGTCAGCTGCTGGTCCGAGGAAGCCGCTCGGGGGCCAGGACTCCTCCCGGGGCCTCCAGGAGCCAAGTAAACACCCCGTGTGCGAATCGGAATTTGGCTCTCCATTTCCATCGCACTTCAGTAAGTGAGACCTCACCGATTCAAAGATAGGAGGCAAACTATTTTCTTGGCACAAAGCTTTCTACTAAAAAAAAAAAAAAAAAAAAAAAAAAGTTAGTTATGCTTTTTTTTTTTTTTAAGCTGGAGGTTATTTATAGAATTAAAGTTAAGACTGGGGAGTTGCAGGCAACAGGTGAGGTCAGTGAACAGGAAGGGTGCGGCCTCCTGGCTCCCACCTTCCAGTGAGTGGGAGGATGACCTTGGCCACATGCACTCAGGGTTTTATTTCTCGATCTTGCTCTGCTGCATAGCTGAGGCCTTTCTGGAACAGATGCTGGTATGAATAAGCCTTCCTTTGCTCCAGGCAAAACAGACACCCCCTAATGCCCCGCCAGTGGGCCCACCCGATTCCAACTATTATTCAGGCCAACAGGCACGATTGCAATTACCAGTAAAAGATGATTGTCAACAACCTGCTGTAACAACAAGAACGCTCAAGGAGGTTCTGGGGAGGATCGCTCTTCGGGGCCACAGACATCAGTGTCGTCCGGCTCCCCTTCTGGGTGTGGGTGACCAGGTCACAAATGGGTTGATACCGACATTTTCCTTGGCAGATGGGGCACAGTGGAAAGAACAATGACCTCAGGGTCAGGAGACCTGGGGTCAGATTCCAGCTGCAGCTCAAGCCTCCCCTCAGTTTCCCCATCTGTAAAATGGGAATCTCCGGGAGCCTGCCCACCGCGTTTTTGTTTTGTTTTTAATAGACTTCAATTTTTAGAGCAGTTTTAGGTTCATAGCAATATTGAGCAGAAAGTAAATAGTTCTCATAGGCCTCCTCCCCCTACCACACACACAGCCTCCCCATTATTAACATCTCCCTCCAGAGTGGTACCTTTGTTATAATTGATGAACCTACAATAACACATTATTATTGTGGATGAAAGGGGCCACATGCTAACCTGACAAGCTCAGGGGAGGCCTGCATGGCGGTCTTACAAACTCAAAGACCTAAAGTAACCACAAAGGATGGTCTGAAATTAAACTTTAACTAAAAGCAGTGATGGTGGGTAGTCACCTCCTAGGCCTATATCTTACCTGACAAGGTCAATCTTTACCTAAACTAAGCTTATTGTCTTTTTGCATCTACAATAACATATCCTTGAAATGTCAGGATAACATGTAACTTCCCTTTTTTCTCGGACCCCTCAGGGCATAACCAAATGCCCTGGGCGCCAGGACAGAGACCACAAATTCCTTCATTGTTATTGTTCTCATGTTAATTGCTGACTGTTAACTATCCTGCACCCCCCTACATAAAAGAAGTATGAGTCTATCATTTTACTCTTTATCCAGTCCCAGAGGTTTCCCCACTTTGCTTTCTCCTGCCTCCCTAATCTATCACCAATGGACTTCATGTAACCCACTTACAACTCCTCCTTTGATTGCAATATATAAAAATAGATGAAAAACTGCCATTCTCTGGAGCATCATCCCAATCCGCTGAAATTCAGCTTCCTGGCAATTGTCGACAGTTTGGCTCAAATAAACTCACAAAAATTCTTTACGGGTTTGAATGTTTTTACGTTAACATTACCATCCAAAGTCCATAGCTTACATTAGGGTTCACGCTTGGCGTTGTACGTGCTATGGGCTTTGACCATGTCTGGCCTGTATCTGCCGTTACAGTATCATACAGAAGTTGCCTTGCCCTAAAAGTCCTCTGTACTCAGACTGTTCATTCCTCCCCCGACCCCAACCACTGGCAACCACTGACCTTTCTTCTGTCCCCACAGTTTTGCCTTTTCCAGAATGCCGTATGGTTGGAATCATACAGTATGCAGCCTTTCCGGGGGGGGCTTCTTTCACTTAGCGACATGCATGTACGTTTCCTCCCTGCCTCGTCACGACTGGACAGCTCATTCCTTTTGAGCGCTGAATAACGTTCCACTGTCTGCATGTCCCACAGTTTACTCACCCACTTGCCTTCGGAAGGACATCTTGTTTGCTTCCAAGTTTTGGCGATTATGAATGAAATTGCTGTAAACAGCCACGTGCAGGTTTCTGTGTGGACATAGGTTTTTAACGCTCCAAGTTCTTGGGGTTTATTTGTGTGTTTTTTTATTTTTTTTAATTAATTGTAGAGAGGAAGCGAGAGGGAGAGAGTGACATAAACAACGATGACGAGAGAGAATCATTGATTGGCTGCCTCCGGCATGTCCCACTGGAGGTCAAGCCTGCAACCATTCATGTGCCCTGACCGGGAATTGAACTGTGACCTCCTGGTTCATAGGTCATCACTCAACCACGGAGCCATGCTGGCTGGGCAACTCTCCAAGTTTTAAAACTGAGCCAGCTGTGTCTCAGCCGTGCAGCAGCCTTTGAACAGTGTGTAGGTGAGCCCGAGGGAATCTGCTCTAGTGTGGAGGTCACGCGAGTCACCAGAATCAGGAAGCACATGGTGGAGACTACCAGGGCAATGGCTGACGTGGGACCAGGGGTAGGAGCTGTCTTTATGCCGAGGGGAAAGAGCAGCCTCCTGTTCAGCCAGGTTTTCACAGCAAAATCAAAAGGTTATCAAGGACCCCCTCCCCCCATCAATTACTGTTGTTAGGATGAATGACAATAGACTGCCCTCCACTCAACCTGTCTAGGATTCAAAGTGCTGTTTGAATGCTCATCCATTCGTCTTCACAGTAACCCTGGAAGCCTCCCATCAGGCAAAGTCGGTGTTGTTTTTACCACTATAACATGTGCAGTGCCTGCTCTTGATGGAAAAAATAACCGAGCTGTGATCTGGAAAGAACAACGGGGAGAGACTGCTGGGCGGTCCGAGCACGCGTGGACATGGCTAACTCCCAGCAGGGAGGCTGCACCCAGACCCCTGCAGGGTGGGGAGTGTCGCTTTGGAGGGGGCAGGCCGGGAAGCACCTTCTCATGACTTGAGGACCACGGGCCCCAGGAAGCTCGAGGCTCACGGAGGTTGCGTTTACTGACATAACAGCATTTATTATTCTTGGCCACGAGGCTCCGGTGCTGGGGGGCTTCAGGAAACCGTGTAGCCTCTCCCTTGTAAATGGGTTCTCTGTACTTGCCCGCCTCTTGGAGGTACTGTGTCGCCCAGACAGTGAATGGTGGGATGGATAGGCCCTTTTGTCATCCGGCGGCCGCCTCAGACGTCCCAGCTGCTCGCAGTACAAGAGCTAAGAGTTCGCTGTGGAGGGATGTCCGTGGCCCCGGAGAGCAGTCACCATTGGGGATCCACTGTTCAATCAGCAAACTAGTGGCTGGGGGGGTGGGGGTGGGTGGAGGGAGAGTTTGGGGGGACCCGGGCGGTGCAAGTAAATGAAGGGCATCAGAGTAAGAACGACCTGGGACTCTGACCCCAGCTCTGCCCCCTGCTGGCTGGATGGCCTGAGGGAGGTGGCCTGACCTCTCTGAGCCTGCCTCAGCCAGGGTCGCTGTGAGGATGAGCAGGTGCGTGAGGGAGGACAGCCGTGACAAGGGCCTGCCATTTCCCGTGCGGTCTTACAAACTCAATGCCATTTCCAAAGTGTGCGGCACCTGCACCACCGTCGGGAAGCAAGGAGAGGACGTTGGGGGTATCTGGGCATTCTCAAATGTGTGGGATTGGGGACAAAGAGAAGGGCCACATCCAACTTGTGATTTGGACTGTTATTAGAATGGGGCTACATTTTTAGAAAGTGGGTCCATTTAAAAATGATAGTAACTACATACTGCGCAGGTGGCGTAAAGCAGTTGGAAGGTGTGTCTGAAAGGGTTCGCCCACAAGTAGCTGATGGATGACACAAGAGCGGCGGCGCTGGGCTGGGAGCAGGCGCACACGCAGTCGTCAGGGGCTGTGGTCAGGCTCCAGAACGCTTCTGAGCCTCCATTTCCCGTGCATCACCTGGGATAACAACAAGGAGGACGGTAAAACGAGGTACTAGAAAGGGAAGCGCCTGGAAAGCTGCAAATGCACTGCCCAGCGAAGAGGCTGATTTGTTAACCCTCACGTGTGGTTGGACAGGGACTATCTACGCTTGGCCACCCGCTGAGGACACTGCATTGGGTGAAGTCCAACACCAAGGGTGGGTCCAGTCCCCACCCTGCCTTTCAGAACCTGCACCTCCAGCAAGTGATTGAAGGGCTCACTTCCATCTCCTCCACTGGGAAACAGGGCTAATGATAACAATGCGATTTGCAACTCAACTCAAAGGGCCCAAAAGGCCGATAACCCACAGAAAAGCAGGCGAGGGGTGTGGCGAGGCATTTTCTACCAAAAATTCAGTACAAATGGCTCTTCAACAAAGAGGCATACTCTTTCTCACTCCTTAAGATATGCTAATGAATGCTACACTGAGTATGATTTTTTAAAATATATTTTTATTTATTTCAGAGAGAAAGATAGAAACATCCTATCTAATAAAGAGGGAATATGCTAATTGACCATCATTCCATCACAAAGATGACTGCACCCACAGCTGAGGCCAAGTTCCCATAAGGAGCCTTAATGAGCAATCAGCAGGGACCTGAGGCTACGTCCTTGCCCTCCCCCGCCCCAGTGGGGCTTGACAGGGGACCTCAAGGTGCACTTCCTGTCCTGGTGCTGGGTTAGGGGACCTCAGGCTGTGCCCCCCACCCATCAGGGCTTGACAGGGGACCTCAAGGTGCACCCCCAGTGCTGGGTCAGGGGAACTCAGGCCACACCCCTGCCCAGTGGAGCTTAATGGGGGACATGAGATTGCGTGGCCCCCCTCCCAGTGCTGGGCCAGGGGACCTCAGGCCATGCCCCCCACACAGCTGGGCTTGACAGGGGATCTCAGGCCGTGTCCCCCACCTGGCGGGGCTTGATGGAGGACCTCAAGGCACCCCCCGCCCCCTGCCCTGGTCTGGACTGGGGGACCTCAGGCCACGCCCCCCATCCTGGCGCCAGGCCAGGGGACCTCAGGCCACGCTCCCTGCCTGGCAAGGCTTGACAAGGGTGGGACTGGCTGGGTCTGGATTTAGCCCCATGAGGGGGGCAGGCTGGGTCTGGTCTCACGATTTTGAGGTGCATGTGGGTGGGCGGGGACTTGACTCTGGGGCACCCCAGACTCTGACAGGAGGAAGGTTTTCATATACATTTTACTAATTTTCTTTCCTCTCTGACACTTCTATTATAGAGAAAGGGCAAAGAGCAATATTAAACTATTTCCTCTAATTAATCTCCTTTTAATGTGCACAAATTTCATGCACCGGGTCACTAGTCAATGATGAAAAAGAATCATTGATCGGCTGCTTCCTGCACGCCACCCACTGGGGATCAAGCCCGAAACCTGAACATGTGCTCTTGGTCAGAATTGAACCTGGGACTTTCAGTTCACAGGCCGAAGCTCTATTCACTGAGCCAAACTGGCTAGGGTGAGTATGATTTTTCTTTTATCATCAAATCTGCAAAGATCAGTTTGATAAAGCTGCCTTGGTAAGGTGTGGGAAATGGGTTTTCCTACATTTTGACGAGGAGAGGTAAATTGTTACAAATCCTAGGGAGGGCAATTTACAACTGATCCAGAGCATAAAAGTACAGATGCGTTGAGGTAGGTGGAATGCTGGGGTTCACATCCGAATCTCTGGGATGTGTGAATGTGACCTTACATGGCAAAACGGACTCTGCAGGTGTGATCAAGGTAAGGATCTCAAGATGGGGAAATTACGGGAGGCTATCCTTCGGGCCTGATGTGATCCTAAGAAGAGGGCGGCAGAAGATCAGAGAGAAGTCTCTGGGTTGACAAGCAGAAATCAGAGTCGTGTCCTCTGAGAGTGGAGGAAGAGGCCACAAGCCCAGGAACAGAGGTAACCACGGAAGCTGGAAAAGGCAAGGACGCGGACTCTTCCAGGGCCTGCAGGAGGCGCCTGGCCTGGCAACACCTGAGTCCTAACCTGATGAAACTGATTTGGTACGTCTGATCTCCAGAACTGTGAGAGAATAGATTTGTATCGCCTGAAACCACGAGTGTGTGACTAAGCAGACATTGGAAATGAATACATACCCTTCCATTCAGCAATTCCGCTCTGTAACAATGAATAAAGGAGACGTTTTTTTAAATGCACTCAAGAGGGCTAAAGGGAACCTCTCACACACGACCACTCAACGTCAATTACATCCCCAGCAGGGAGAAGCACCAATTCCAGACCCAGGAAGGGCGACTCCTGCCTTGTATGCACAGGAGGTGTTTCTACCAGCCCAGCAGGAGGAAGGGAGAGGCCTCCTGCCCATCAACAAGCCCAGCCAATGGAAACCATCCCAGCTCAGCCAATGAGAAGCCCTCATCGTGGAACTCTCTTTTCTCCCGTGACCTTTTATTCAAAGCACCCCCTCCCAATGTCCTCCTTTTTCTCTATAAAGTAACATTCCTCTGGTTTGTTTGCTGGACCTGGAACAGTTTTTACTATAGCCACCTTGTCCTGAATTACAGTTACCTGCTATTCCTGAACAAAGAAACCCGTTTTGCTGGTAAAATAACGGGTTGTTTTATTTTTCTAGTTCATCCTACAGATATAGCGGAACAGGCCCGAGGGCATTGTGTGCAGGCTCTGCATTGATGTCTGCAGGTCAGGTGTCCTGCAGGTAGCCAGGCTCCGGCAGTGACTTTGTGCAGTCTGAGGACTCGAGCCCCTCCCAGGCCAAGGCACGCTGCGATTCCTCCCACACTGGGACTAGAGGCGACGCCTCCCCAAGGCGCCTCCCCACACCCAGCATTTAAATCACAGGAAGGTCACCACTCTGCAGCGCGCTCCCAGCGGCACCCCAGGGTCACGCGCTAAGGAGCTCCCTGATGACCTGCCCCTGGGAACCTCGCACCTGTGAGCCCGAATGGAGCGCTTCTCCATCACCAAACAGCGGCCGCAGTTCTTGGTCTTCATTCTGTGCAGAGCAAGCCTTCCTCCTGACATGTGAGAAGTACTCCCGCGTGATACGTGAGAATTCCCCGAAGAGGGAGAAAGAGGAAGGTAAGATAGATGCATTTCCGTGGCTCCCAGTACCAATCCCTGGCGAGGCCTCCCACGGTCCTTGGAGCTGGGCGAGAGCTCTTTTAAAACCAATGTTGTGCGTGAGGCAAGCCTCCTCAATTGAAAAATCTTCTGTTACAGGATAGAGATGGGCAGGAAATCAGTGCCGCGCTCTCGAGGGCTTGATTGCGGTTATCAACAGGCCCCGCTACCTCAGCAGAGCTCCCAGCGTCCACCTAAACCTTTTGCAGGGGACGCAGGAGGCAGGGCTGACCAGGCAAGTTCAAATCCTTTGCCGTTTTACTCAGTCTCCCCAGGCTGCTCATAACACCCGGCGATCTGCCCGAAGCAGGACCAAGCAAGAGACACCTTCTCCCCCCCCCCACCCCCCTCCTCCGGGCCAGCCTCCCTGTCCCCCGCGAGAAAAGGGACCGGATAAGGAGATGGGGATGGTAGGGCCAGAGGTGAATTCAACAACTGTAAGGGCCAGGGATGCTCACCTTGCACCAGGGACACAGAGGTGTCCCCTTACACTGAAGGCGCTTAGACTGAGCTGAGAGCCCAGCGTGGACTTTGGAGCCAGAGAGACCTGGCTTCGAATCCCTGCTCTGCCAGTTACACCAACTTATACGGCTCTGTGCCCAAAGCATGTGGCTTTAGAAGCCTCCGTTTTTCCATCTGTAAAACAGAGCTAATAATACCAACCTGTGAATTGTAAGCCGTAGAGATAATGTATGGCAAGCATGTGGCATGGACTGTGCCCTTGACAAATGGTAGCTATTATGGGAACGTGAGAAGCCAACACCAGACCAAGGCCAACCCTAATGGTAATGCTGGAAGGGGAGAGGAGGGGCACCAATCTCCATGGCTGGCATTAAGGGGTGGTAGAAAAGATGTTTCTAGAACAACCGTGGAGCCCCAGGCTCTGGGATAACACTGACCACTCCTTCAGTCTTCCTGAAGAAGATAAAGAAGTCATGAAGACACAAACCACAGTCTCGGGGGTTTCTGGCCTTTTCCCTGCATCTAATTTGTTTTCTCACACTTGACTGACTCAAACCTCCAATGCAGCAAAGCAGACTCAGCCTGGGGTCTGTAGAATTGAGGAAGTTTCTGGACTGTGTTTCCAGAGGCAGACTCAAAAGCCCTTGAGCTGATGGCTCTGCATCTCCCTCCCTGAATCCACCCAACGTCCACGTTACAGGGCCACAGAGAGGACTCAGCATGCAGGGCAGGCTGGTGCAGCCCCGAGTACTACCTCCTGCAGGCCCCAGTCCTGACGGGCCCTCCTGCACCTCCTGCAGCTGCCTCTCAGCCTTTCACAGCCTGCCAGCATGTCTGTCAGAGAGGGGGACACTCAACATAGCTCATGCCACCACCTGGACACCTGTTTCGAGAGAAAGGATGGAGGGGAGGTGGGAGATCTGTATCTAAAATGATGACTCAGCCCTAACCAGTTTGGCTCAGTGGATAGAGTGTCGGACTGTGGACTGAAGGGTCCCAGGTTCGATTCTGGTCAAGGGCATGTACCTTGGTTGTGGGCACATTCCCAGTAGGAGGTGTGCAGGAGGCAGCTGGTCGATGTTTCTCTCTCATCGATGTTTCTAGCTCTCTATCCCTCTCCCTTCCCCTCTGTAAAAAAATCAATCAAATATATTTAAAATGATGACTCAGGTTACCAGTTCCTCTCGGTGATTCATTCAACGTACCTGGGAGTAATTGAGATATACAAGGAAAGCAGGTGCAGAAGAATATTCTGGATGACGGATAAGCTACTAAGGAACAGGTAGATTAGAGCCTCAGGTTCCCAAGAATTGTTCAATGTCCATGTTCTTGGCTCCCACCTCCTCAATGATTTAGACATCAGAATGCAAGTTCCCAGGCCCCTTGTGGACACGACCCTGGAGCCCACACACTGGCACCCCCCTGCAGGGGTCGGGAAGGTCCATTTGCTTGGGTGCCAGTGGCCAGAGCAGCAGCGGCGGTGGCCCAAAGGCCGTCGTGTTAGGATGCGACCTGGTGCCGGGCAGGAGCCGTGTGCAAGGCTGGGCTCTCCGCGTCTGGCGTCTGGCAGCTCAGAGATGGAAGCACCAGGCCCCTTCGCAGGCATTGTTTTTGGGAGCTGCTCTTGGAAGCTTCCTCCCCAATCTGGTTCTCCCCAGTCCTCCAAATAACTTTGTGAGTGACCTCATAGTCTGTAATACAAATCTCTTTCCTGCTTAAACTAGACAGAGCGGATTCTGTTGTTTACTTCCTAAGAACTGACTAATAGACCCCTCTTCAATCTGCTCTCCCGTCGGCAGTCAAAATGATCTTTTAAAAACGGAAATCAAGTCACTTGTCTCCTTGAAAGGCCCTGGAGGCTGAGGGTCCCGCTCAGCTCCGCAACCTCGTCTGACCTTGCGCTGCACCGCTCCCTCGGCTGCAGCCACGCTGGCTCAGACACACGTTCTCTCCCGCCTCCGGCTTCCGCACCCGCCACTCCCCTGCCGGACACGTCTCCCCCGCGGGCCTTCCCATGCTTGCCCCCTGGATGGCAGCTTCCCTGTCACCTCTTCAAAAAGGCTTGTCTGGACCACCCTGTAGCCAAAGAGCATGCCTCCGGATTGCTTTCCGTCTGACAACACCGTTTACTTCCTTCGGAGGACGTACTCCCAATCGGTAATTAGTTCACTTGCCCACTTGCTTATTGTTGTGTTGTATTATTGTCTGTTGCACTGTCTGTTGCACTGCTGCTGTTGTTTTAAATTTATCTTTATTGTTGAAAGTAGTACAGATGTCCCCTTTGTTTGTTTGTTGTTATTTTTTCCCATTGACCCCTCCACCCCGCACCCGTCTTCCAGGGCCCTCGCCACTCTATTGCTTGTGCCCATGGCCTCTGCATTTAAGTTTCCCAGCTGATCACTCCCCAGCTCCCCACCCCCTCACCCTTTCCCCTCTGAAATCCTTCAGTCTGTTCCATGCGTCTCTGTCTCTGGATCTATTTTGTTCATCAGTTTATTTTGTCCATTAGATTCCACATGTGAGTGAGATCATGTGATACTTACCTTTCTCCATCTGGCTTATTTCGCTCAGCACAATGCTCTCCAGGTCCATGCGTGCTGTTGCAAAAGGCAAGAGTTCTTTCTTTTTTACAGCTGCGTAGTATTCCATTGTGTAGCTGAACCACAGCTTTTTCATCCACTCATCTGCTGGTGGGCACTTGGGCTGTTTCCAGATCGCACGGTTTATTGGCCATCTCCTTCACTGCACTATAGACTCTCCGAGGGCAGAGATCGTGTTTTCTCATTCACTCAGGGTCCCCAGACCTAGTTCAATCCCTGCTCCTTATAGTGATTTGGTAGATCTTAGCTGCATGAATCCCAAGGACGTTAGCGTGTATTGAGCAACTATGTGCTGAAACTGTTTTAAGCACTATACATGCATATTACATTGCAACTTCGCACTAACCCTATGAAGCAGGTTCTGTTATTCTCCCTGTTGTACAGATGAGAAAATTGAGCGCAGAAAGGTTAAGCAATTTGCCCAAGGGCACACAGCTAGTCCATGAGAGAGTGGAATTTGTACCTAGATAGCCCAGCTGCCTCATAGGAAGAAAGGGCGGGAGGGCGGGAAGGAGGGAAGAAAGTAATGAGTGAGCGCATGAATGAAAAGCACTATGTGAGTCCAGCATCTCCGGAAGCAGGGCCATCTATAGAGATTCCATCGAGTCCTAGCGCTTTCTCAGTTAATTGGGCAGAAGCTGACTGTGCTGGACATCATGAGAATCCCACTCATGGAGCACTTGGGTATTTTAGCAACCCCCTCGCCAGACATGGGTGAATATTATTACATCCACATCTCACCAGGGAATTGGGGTTTCAAACTCAGAGTCCCCGACTGTTTACTGTGTGCTGAATCGCAGAACCTCCGGTGAAACTCAGACACTCCCTGGGAGAAGCAAGTTCGAGTTTAACCAATTTAAACCCTCCAGGAGTAACAGGCTGGTCAACAGGCCTAGACCTGAGCCAAGGAGAGCGCTCCAAGACTCTTTGCGTCCCTCTGGAGTGCCGTCAAATCCATGCACTAGTTAATGATTCTCTTAGCGCCCCCTACACATGTTCTGGACTGAATTCTGAACAAGCCGACGTGCCTTTTTCACCAGCAGTAGTAGAAAAAGACCAAAACATCATCAGATTACCTTGGGAGTAGTAGAAGCTCCATGTTTGGGTCTCTTCCGAGTATCTATAATAATAAAAGCGTCCTTCCCAAGGACCTTCCGGACGAAGCCGGGGCTGTGAGGGAAGCCCAGGTCCCGGGTGCCAGAGGGAAGCCGGTGCCGGCAGCCGGGGAAGGAAGGCCTACTCTTGCACGAATTTTGTGCATCGGGCCTCTAGTCTAGAATAATCATGCTGGCTGTTAAAGAGTAAATGAATGAAATCTAACGTTGGCCGGAAGATGTGTGGCTTCATTGTTTTAAAGGTTATTGAAGGGGTCGGCACAAACATATTGGCAGCGTTTTCCACAACAGCTGAGACTCACACTGACCTCTGCTTTGCTCTTTGAATTTATAGTCTCTGTATGTTTATAGTCTCTTTATGTTTCTCTGCATTTTCTGAATGTATTGCTATTCTTTGTTGGTGAGCTGGTTCCAGTTGCTTTTATATTGAGAAAAAATAGTAATAAACCTATTTTTGGACAAGTAACCCAAGGAAGGGGTTTGATAAGTAATTCTGGGCATCCATCAACGTGGCCATTCAGCAAGGTCTCCAGAGCCCTGAAGCTAAAAGGTGGGGGGCAGGGATGCAGAACATTGCTGAATGGAGTTGAGGGGAGACCAGAGAACCCAGGGAATGGAAAGAATCAACCGAGAGGGTTTAGGGCCCAGGCAGGGTGTGTGGCTCTCTCTTTTCAGCACTGAGAACTCCGTGTCCCGGGAAACCCTGGGTCCCGGGTGCACGGGGACAGCTGGTCCCCCTACCAGGGTGTGGGGGCAAGTGCTGCAAAGAGACAGCAAACGTAGAAGGCAGCTGCGACCACCCTATGGCTTTGATCTGTCACCTTCATGAACATTCAGGACCCTTTAATAAAATGGCTCGTCCGAGGGGCCTGGACTTTCTCATGCCCGAGAGGCCCCCTTCATTTCCTGAGAGAGGACTGGCCCCTCCGTGTGTTTTCACGGTGGTCTCTTGAAAGTCGCAGCTGCTCCACGGAGAGTAAATAGGTTTTTAAATTAATTATCAATTAAAGGGAGGTTAATTGGCACCAGGCTAGTCATCTATTTTGTCTGTAACTGAGGCAGCCCACCCCTTGCCCCCGCCAGAACCCGAAGACCCACGCCAGGGCCACCGAACCCAGCAGTGGAGCTGCTCCTGTGGACCTGGGGCTAATGACAATAATTCTTGGCATTTACGTGATTTCCCCCCAACCCCCCCGTGACTTCTGCGGTCGTTTTGAGTTTCCAGTTCATCAGTATGTAAACCAGCCTAGCCTTCTAGGTGGACTTCCCAAAATTTTTTTTAGTGTCTTGCAAATATTTTTATTGGAAGAAAGATTCGTCACCAGTCCCCACGGCACTTAGGGAAATTGCCCTGATAGAGTAAATGAGAGTGGCGAGGCGCGGGAGCAGCACATTCGTCACCGGGCGCGTAGCCCGTAATTAACATCTTCTCCCGCCCCGGCCGGCCGGCCGCCTGCACTGCCGCTCCCTCTGTTTTCCTCCGGCTGCCGGAATGGGACCCTGCGGCCCCCTGGCTCCTGTGGGAAGGAGGGGAGAAGGCTGAGGTTTGTGATGATGGTCCTTTGCTGATTTCCACGGCTTCATCTGACCTCATCGCTGATGAATATTTATAGAGAGTCCATAGGGAGCATTTGCAAACTGAGTTCAGCCCAGACAGGTGAGCGCTGGCAACCAGGACGATGATGTCACCGGGTGTTAGGATGTGCACATTAAAGTCCGCCAAATTGTAGACATCTAGCTCTAAAGTTCTCAAGTCCAACAAGACAGGGGCCGGCTCTTCCCTGCATGCGGTCACCAACCCAGGCTGCCGGCCGATGCAGAGACTGGGGCTCGCCAAAGGCTCACATCACATGGCTGTTCTGGGAATGTCAACTGGTGGTTTGAAAGGAGCACGTCCCCTGGGAGTTCGTGTGGCGTGATCATCGTCGGTGTGTCTGGGCGCTGCCCTATAAGCACGGCCCCGCGGCTCCCCACTCTAACCCGCCCCCTCGCAGTCAGGCTCAGAAGGCTGGAACCCACGCACCAGTGCTGGAGCGACTTGGGGCCGGCACAGGCCATGGTCAGCGTCTCAAAGCACCTGACGAAGTTGCTCTCAGCCTCTGTGTCAGACGCAGTGAGCCGAGGGGGATCCTGAGGCAGAGGGAAAAGGGGGCTTAGTGATTTGGGAGGCGGACGGGGCTCGTGGAGAGAAGAAAAGCCACGTTCATTTCCTGCCTCCCGGGCTGCCGTTCCGTCCGTGGCCCCCAATGGTGTAACCTACTGCTGTTTCTTTCTCTCCGTCCTCAGTCCTCCCTTCTCCATGTCAAAGTCCATTTCCTTCACTTCCTGGCCTCGTTTAACCTGGGGTTTCTCAACAATGGCACTATTGACATGCAGGGCCCGTAACCGTAAGGGGCTGTCCTGAGCCCTGTAGGTTGTTTAGCAGCGTCCCTGGTCTCTGTCCATTAGATGCTGGTGACATCCCCAAACCCAGGGTGTGACCAATATCCCCAGACGCTGCACGTGCCCCCGGGGGACAAAGCCCCATGCTGAGAACCACTGTCTCAGATGGACCAGCATCCTGAGGCCACTCGGGCCTAAATCCTGCTCTTCCTCCCGGGCTCTCCTCATCCCCCGAGGGCTACACACCAGCTGTCAATTCTGGACCTCACATCCTCCTCCAAAGTCTCTCCAGAAGGTACCACCTCATTCTCCAGCTTCACCTTCTCCTCCGGTGACCCCAGTGTACAGCTTCCTCCGTGATCACGGTGACCACAGAACTCCTGGCCCAAACCAGGAGCCTCCTGGGCATGGAAGGGCGTGGCGTGCAGAGAGACCTGGGGCGACAGGGGTAAACCCAGACAGCCCTGGGCAGACGGGACATGTGGTCACCATCACATAAGCCTCTTCTCTTAAGGGAAGGAGGCACTTGGATGTGTGTCCAAAGCCTGGCAGAGGGACTTGCCAGTGTCACGGTTAACTTCTAAGTCTCTGGCATTGCACACCGGGACTGGGTGCACCTGATTATTGTTATAAGGAATAGCTCACTGAGGAAGGTACAGGAAGTAGATGAGGACTAGAACTTTTAAAAAAAAAATGATCTTAGAGAGAGGAAGGGAGGGGGAGAGAGAGAGAAACATCGGTGTGAGAGAGAAATATGGATCGGTTGTCTCCCGCATGCACCCCAACCGGGGATCAAACCTACCACCTTTTGGTGGAAAAGACAATGCTCTAACTGAGCCACAGGGGCCAGGGCGAGGACTAGAATTTTAATAAAAGAACAGGACTCACCCATGTTCATAGCAGCACCATTCATAGTCACCGAAATCAACAACGCAAATGTCCATGGATGGATGGACAGGAAAACAAAACGCTGTGCATACATGCAATGGAATGTTTTTTAGGCGTTAAGAAGGGGGGAAAGCTCTAACTGGTGTGCTCAGTGGTTAGAGCATCAGCCCGCGGACTGAAGGGTCCCAGGTTCGATTCCGGTCAAGGGCACATGCCCAGGGTATGAGCTTGATCCCCAGTAGGGGGTGTGCAGGAAGCAGCCAATCAGTGACTTTCTCTCATCATTGATGTTTCTATCTCTCTCCCGCTCTGAAATTAATAAAAATATATTTTAAAAAGAAAATAAAAGAAGGGAGAACATTCTGATGCTGCTCCAACATGGATGAACCTTGAAGACATTATGCAAAGTGAAATAAACCAGACACAAGAGGACCGTGAGGTACCCAGAGTGGTCACGTCACAGAGACAGAAGCAGGATGGAAGGTGCAGGGCTGGAGGGCGGGGGAGGGGAGTGAGTGTCTAAGGGGATGGGGTTTCAGTGTTTGGAGTTATGTGGTTGGGTGGTGGTGATGGTTGCCCAACAATGTGGATGTATTGAACACTCCTCAACTGTGCATCTAAAAACGGCTAAGATGGTAAATCGTGTCCGTGCATATTTACCGCAGCTAAAAATAATAATAAAAATGATTTAAAAAACAAATAAAAGGAACGAGACCCCTGTTCAAAGGACGAGGGCCAGGGATGTTGTCCAAAGCGCTGGGCTGGGTGTCGGGATGCTGGTCTCCGGTTGTATCGGCGCCTTCCCGGCCGGCACAGAGGGAGGCGCGGCCCTTGTCCTAAGAGAGTTGTGCTCTCCTCGGCCAGACACACCCCGGTTATCAGCAGGAGCCTTGGAGAGCTTTCTCTAGTTCTCCAATCCTGCTGCTCCCCCACCCCATTTTTAAAAAAGCAGTCATCGTTGTAACCCAAGCAGCTCACAGAAATAGTAACATCCTCCCGGTGTGTCTCTGAGTGGCGTCCCTGCGGTCTCCTGTTTGCAACGATTTTCTTGAGACGCTATTTTTAAACCCCCTCTTAGCACAAAGGGAGCGTGCACCCTCCACCGCAGGCAGCAGCCCCTCCACCCAGCCCGACCCGTTCCTCCTGCCAATATGAGAACCCCAACGGTGTATTCGGACCTGCCGCCCAGAGTTATTGGAGGAGGCTCAGCGGCCGCCTCCCTGGGCTCTGTGCAAAGCGCCCCCTCCAAAGGGGCCAGACCCACTTGGCGGGGCTCCGAGGGAACCTGTGCCGAATGGGGTTAATCTGTATGATCCAGAGGGAATACCAAAGGGCTCCTAGAAGCAACTGAGCGCAAGGCTGGAGAACCTCGCCGCGCGGTCCCGGCCGAGTGCAGCTGGTCCCGGCGGCGATTAGGACAGGCTGGGCAGAGTGTAATGGGTCATGAAGTGGGCACGGTGGCACGGGGTCATTGAACAGTGAGAGGTGCCCATTTAGCAGACGCTTCAGCGCTCTTTCTTTACCCGCCAGAAGCAGGTATGAATGAACTGGATGGCCGAGGATTCTGCCAGGGGCAACTGTGTGAGTGTGTGTGTGTGTTTGCGTGTGTGTGTGTGTGTGTGACTGTGTGTGTGTGTGACTGTGTGTGTAGTGAGTACGTGTGAGTGTGTGTGTGTGTGAGTGTGAGTATGTGCATGTGTGTGAGTGTATGCATGTGTGTGAGTATGTGTGTAGTGTGTGTGAGTGTGTCTGAGTGTGTCTGAGTGTGCATGTGTGTGTGCATGTGTGTGAGTGTGTGAATGAGTGTGTGTGTGTGTAGTATGTGTGAGTGTGTGTGTGAGTGTGTGTGTTTGCGTGAGTGTGTGTGTGTGAGTGTGTGTGCATGTGTGTGAGTATGTGTGAGTGTGTGTGTGAGTGTGTATGTAGTGAATACGTGTGAGTGTGCATGTGTGTGAGAGAGTGTGTGTGAGTGTGTGCATGTGTGTGAGTGTGTGAATGAGTGTGTGTGTTTGCGTGCGTGTGTGTGTGACTGTGTGTGTGTATGTGTATAGTATGTGTGAGTGTGAGTGTACATGTGTGTGTGAGAGTGTGTGTGCATGTGTGTGAGTGTGTGAATGAGTGTGTGAGTGTGTGTGTGTAGTGAGTATGTGTGAGTGTGTGTGAGTGTGTGTGCATGTGAGTGTGTGTGAGAGTATGTGTGTAAGTGTGTGTGTGAATGTATGTGTGTGAGAGTGAGTGTGTGTGTGTGTGTGAGTGCGTGTGTATGAGTGTGTGTGAGTGTGTGTGTAAGAGTTGAGTCAACTTAAGATTTCAGGCAGAAGTAGACGCCCTGCTCGCACGCTCTGCTGAGCCAGGAACGCCTGCCTCGGACAGCTGAAGGTCAGAGCCGGAGAGTCTGGGTAACAAATAATGGCACAGCTTTTATTCCCCGCAAAGCCAGGCTATTTCACCTCTCGCCGTGTTCTGGGAGCCGAACTATTTCAGGCATAAAGCGAAACCCGCTCATCTCGGGAGTTAAATACGGAGGGCCATGGAGTTGAGCATGTTTCTGTAAATAGTCATTAATTCAACCAAATGGCCCGAGCATGGGCAAGGCACTGTGCTGGGTAGCTCTGTGGATGGCAAGATAAGAGCGTTTTAAAATGGCACATGTTTAAGGAAAAAGACCTTGTGTTTAAACACCAGCCGATCGTCCCCAGTTTAGGGCAGCGCGTGATAAAGGCCCGTGCGCAAGCAGCGACATCACTTTCCACAGGAGCAGGGACGGGCTTTTTGTTTGATGTCACTTCTGCTAACTACTTTTCTCAGAGTGAAGATAAACACGCAGGCCAGGGGAGCTTCGCAAATATTTGCTCTTCGGTTAATATTCATGTTTGTCCGTGTTTACTCAGATTTCCAAGTACACTCTGAATGGGCACTGACTGGCCATAGTGAGCTGGCCGCAAAGCTGCGAAGAGCAGTGGTGGGCCGGTGCTAGTTCCTTCATAACTGCTTTCAGAGCCTTTAAGTGGCGTCCCGGTGGTTCTTTTCCGTTTTCCATCTTTACCACCGATATTAAGCCCCAGTATTAAGGGATAAGAAACTCAGCACTCCCACGTAAGTGCTTTCAGTTCATGTCCCATCTCGCCTCCTTCTTCGGCCTCCACTAGCCTCTGAGAGAGAACTGTCATTCCCATTACACAGATCTGAGGAAGCCGGCACGGATATGAAGTCCCTTACCCAAGGTCAAATGACTGGAGCGCTAAAGTTCTCCATAAGTAAGCGCATGAATGTGAAGATACACTTGCTTTGTGAAGCACAGAAATATGGAAAATAAATGAAATCAGAGTTAGTTTTCCCTAGCATGTTATACGAGCCAGTGTTTCAGGTCGTTAATCACTTGATGGAGAACAGGGAAGGGGCGGGGAAACTGAGAACTCAGGTATCCGATGATGAAGCGTTGCTGGAATAGTGTGATCAGTGGGAAGACACAACTCCATTTGAAATGTCTGATCTACGCCCGCCACTTAGTAAACTCGTGGACAGCACAAACTGAAATAGGTCACAAGTGTAGAGGAGCAGGGAGTGCATTAGGAAGATGATGGACTTTGGGGTCAGTGACTCGGGATCCAGATGGCCCCCCACTACTTCTAGGCTCTGTGGCCTCAGGCAAAATGCTTAACCTCTCTGAGATTCAGTGTTCTCCTTTATGAAATGAGTGTTCATAATACTCACTTCAGCAGGGTTAGTGTGACGTGTAAGCAGGATAAAGTACACAAAGCACCCATCTCATTGGGGATGATTAATAAATATTCATTTCCTTCCCGCCCCATTCACTAGATATAAAATTGCTACTGAAGTGACTGCGGCTACTTCTAAGGCTAGATTGAAAATGGTATTAATAGGCCATGAGGAGATTAGAAAATAATCCCACTGGGAAATTAATTTGAGGCAGAAAAATGATCTATCTTTATGAGCCAAATATGTGCATCTGTGACCTGTGGTTAGGCATGTGTGACCCAAATGTGGACATGTGTCCGTTTCTGGGTTGGTGCCACACATGTGTCAGGAGACACAGGCCTACTTTCTCAAGTTGGAGAAGTCATTCAACACAATCCTTCCCAAAGTGTGTTTCTTAACGCTCTAAAATCATAAGTATTTCCTAAATGGAAAACTCAATGAGCCTTAAGTTTGGAAATCACAACATACTGTATCATCTCTGCCTAGGACATTTTAATATACTTTAATAGCAAACTTATTTGACCACGGAACCCTTTCTCACTTAACCCTATTAAACATCTTATGAAATTAGTATCCCAATAACACATGCTGGAAACCTCCTGCATTTCAGCCAGACTGTTGTGGCTCAGTGGTTGAGCATCAACCTATGAACCGGGAGGTCACGGTTCGATTCCCGGTCAGGGCACATGTCCAGGTTGTGGGCTCGATCCCCAGTGGGGGGGGCGTGCAGGAGGCAGCCGATCAATGATTCTCTCTCATCATTGATGTTTCTATCCCTCTCCCTTCCTCTCTGAAATCAATAAAAATGTATTTTTTTAAAAAGAACAATAAACCTCCTGCATTTCAACAGTATTAAACGAAAGAAATATACATTCCTAGTCACTTCTAACTTGACCTCTGCAATGGGAAGCAGTTCCCACTGGCTTTCGCTTTCAAAGGCATTTCAGCTTTTACATGTACTCACGTTAGTTTACTTACTATAACGAAGGGCAATTTATTCCTGTTTCAGAACGTGCGAGCTGGACTATGACACCGCGGAGGGAAATGACACTGCCAAGAATAAGAAGTGCGTCCTAAATCTAGTGTCCACCCCAAGAAACCAACAGAAAAACTGTGCTTGTGCCAATATGGGCAGATGCTAATTTTCTGTGCTTAAAACTCCTTAAAAGTTTCACTGTCCATATTTGGCACATCAAAGAGGATTTTACTGGGCACATCAGAAGGATATTCCTTTCAAAAGAGCCAGAGCATCAAACAGGACATGAAAGTGCAATGTATCACTCTGTCTAGGCTCCGCACGGTCCCGGTCCACATGCTAAGTGCCCCTGAAGCCAATAGAGCCATTCATTCAATAATTGGTGACGAGAGTCGTGGAGACAGAATCAACAAATGTGTGGGACACGGGCATACTCTGAACACGGCTGACCAGCGTCAGCCATCAAGCTGGCTGGTGCGTTAAAACAGTTCGAAGCCGTGGTCAGCCGAAGTCCCGGTTGAGTGTTTGTGCAAACGCCTCGTGGGAAGCACAGGTCTGAGAAGGCCCCTCCGGACGCCCAGCTGCGGCAGTAAACGTACCCCTTTCCCAGTTAGTCAATCAGACGCTAATCGAAGGCTGCTGAGAAGGGATGCTGCTGAGCCATGAAGGTCCCAGATCAACGGACCTGAAGGGGCAGAGGTCACCTGGGGGACCCCCTAACCTGAGCCCTGCATGATGTCTCGACGCCAGAGACAGTCACGTCAGAGACTCAGAGAACGAGGACTCGGTTGGTTGGAGCGCCGTCCTGTACACCAAAGGGTTGTGGGTTCGACACCCAGTCAACGCGCATATCCAGGTTGAGGGTTCAGTCCCCAGTAGGGGGGCATATGGGAGGCAGCTGATCAATGTTTCTCTCTCTCTCCCCCCCTCCCCTCCCCCACACACACTCACCTCCTTCCTCCCTCTCTAAAATTAATAAAAATATATATCCTCAGGTAAGGATTTAAACAAAGAACCCCCACAAAATTATTACCTCATGGCCCGCAGGTCAGAAGTCTGGAAGGGGTGGCAGGCCGTGTTGTTGGCGGCCCTAGGGGAGCCCATTTCCCAGGCGGCCCCCGCTTCCAGAGTCCCTCGTGTCCCTTGGCTCCTGGCCCTGCATCTCCCACACCTCTGCTTCCGCGTTGCATCTTCTGGGACTCCGACCCTCCTGCCTCCCTCTTATACGTAAGTGCCTTTGCCATTCCATTAACTCACCTGCTTCACCCAGGACAGTGGTCGGCCAACTCATTAGTCAACAGAGCCAAATATCAACAGTGCAACGACTGAAATTTCTTTTGAGAGTCAAATTTTTTAAAACTTAAACTTCTTTTAACACCACTTCTTCAAAATAGACTCGCCCAGGCCGTGGTATTTTGGGGAAGAGCCACACTCAAGGGGCCAAAGAGCCGCATGTGGCTCGCGAGCTGCAGTTTGCCGACCACGGACCCAGGATAACCCCACCTCGAGATCCTGAACGTAGTATCTGCACAGTCCCTTTCACCATAGAAGGGCACATGGTCACAGGTTCCAGGATTAGCATGTGGGCATTTCAGGGGCCATGATGCTGCCTACACAGACACCCTTCGTGCTTGGCCTCACCCATCAGAGGGGAGAAAAGTCCTCCAAATGGACCTGGTTTTTTAATTTTTTTTTGTTGTTATTGAATATCGTGAAAAAAAGATGAAATGTGCATTTAAGTACAACATTTATACCCAGCAGACATTCTTACATGTTCAGGAGCCTATTAAATTAGGAGACTTAGCACTGGCCAGCGTCGCTCAGTGGTTAGAGCATCAGCCTACCCATGGAAGGGTCTTGGGTTCAATTTCTGGTCAAGGGCATGTACCTGGGTTGCAGGTTCCATCCCCAGCCCTGGTTGGGGTTCATGTGGAGCATGTGTGAGGCAACCAATCGATGATCAGTGTGGTCTCTCTCACATCACTGTTTCTCTCTCTCTCCCTCCCTCCCTCCATCTATCCCACTCTCTCTAAAGAAAAAAAATCAATGGGAAAAATATCCTCAGGTGAGGATTAGCAAAACAAAAAAATTCAGAGACTCAGAATCCCACAGGCAAGTCACTTGCCTGGCACACATAACAATGGGGGCCACCAGAGAACCTTAAACAATGTCCCTCGCTTTCTTTGAAACGTCAGGAGAATTATCACCCAACAACATTGCTGCTGCTGCTTGTCGGCAGCTCATGTAATCAGTGGCACATTCATCCCGACCGTCTAATTTCCACCACATCATCATTTCTTTTGATAGAAAAGAACTCTGCAAACTTTCCCAAAGGAAGATGTTTGGCTCGAGCCCAACTTATTCCTCTTCATCTTCTACTTTCTTTTCTTCTAAGAATCCCCTGAGACAGACAGTCCCCGTTTCTTACATATCTGCTGCCTCTCTGTCCCGCAGCCCCTGCCCCTCCTTCCTGCCTCTCTCTCACCCTCTGCTTAGAAAAGCCTCACTCACAGATGTTCACCGTCACGTCCAGAGGGAAGTGGGTGTCTAAAGCCCAGAGTATTTACGGCTCAGTCTAAAAGGAGTGAAGTGGCTTCCTCGGGCTGGACCCGGTGGGCACGAGAATGGGAAGTGACTGCTAACGGGGCTGATACTTTGGGTGGCGATTGCACACCTTTGTGAATATATTAAACACCACTTTAAGTGCATAAATTATAGTTCAATAAAGCTCTTTTTTTAAAACGACTCAGTCCAATAGGCTCAATGAGTAAGAAAAGACCAGATTTCCTGAGGAAGAAGGCCTGTTTTCTTGGTTACTCAAAAGGCTGCATCTTTATTGTAGTATAAATAAATCCTAGCGATTTAATAAGTAAGCTGTTGCTTCCTTGGTACCAGGGCTCCTATGGGGGTGATGGGGAAGATTTGGAAACAGATTGTAGTGACAGTTGTTCAACATTGAGAATGTAATTAGTGCCACTAATTACAAAATGTATGTATTTTTTGCCACATTAAAAAAATTGTTTTCAGGTCCGGCTAGTGTGGTTCAGTGGTTGAGCGCCGACCTATAAACTAGGTAGGTGGTCACTGTTCGATTCCCAGTCAGGGCACATGCCCGGGTTGCTGGCTCAATCCCCAGGGTGGGGTGTGCAGCAGGCAGCTAATCAATGATCCTCTCTCATCATTGATGTTTCTATCTCTCGCTCCCTCTCCCTTCCTCTCTGAAATCAATACAAATATATTTTTAAAAAATGTTTAAGTATGAGAAACAAATGTTCATAGCAGCTTTATTCATAATAGCCAACATGTGGAAGCAACCTAAACACACTGCAGTCTATCAGTACAATGGAATATTATCCTATATAATAAAGAGGCAATAAGCAAATTGACCATCACACCCTCACAAGATGGCTGCCTATGACCAGGCTGGCAGGGGGTTAGTGAGGGACAACCAAATGACTGAATAGCAGGCTGCGTGAGGCAACCAGGCAGGCAGGGGGAGCTGTTGGGAGTGATTAGGCTGGCAGGGGGCGCAGTGAGGGGCAACTAGGCCAGCGGGGCCGGGGGGGGGGGCAGTTAGGGGTGACCAGGCCAGCAGAGGGGGGCAGTTGGGGGTGACCAGGCTGGCGGGGGAGGGGGGGGCAGTAAGGGGTGACCAGGCCGGCAGAGGGGGTCAGTTAGGAGCAACCAGGCCGGCAGGGTGGGGAGCAGTTAAGGTGACCTGGCTGGCAGCAGGGGGCAGTTAGGGGTGACCAGGCCAGCAGGGGGGAAGTTAGGGGCGACCAGGCAGGTAGGCAGGTGAGTGATTAGGAGCCAGCAGTCCAGGATTGTGAGCGGGATGTCCAACTACTGGCAGTCGGACATCCCCCAAGGGGTCCTGAATTGGAGAGAGTGTAGGCTGGGCTGAGGGGACCCCCCACCAGTGCACGAATTTCGTATACCGGGCCTCCAGTTCAGCTACAAAACGGAATGGAGGACTGATACACACTCTACAACACATGCTAAGTGTAAGAAGCCAGACACTGCATGCTTCCATTTCCATGAAATGTCCAGAAGAGGCCAACCCATTGAGGCAGACTGGTGATTGTCAGGGCCTGGGGGAGGGAGGCCTGGGGAGTGCCTGGCATTTCCTTCTGAGGTGATGAAACTATTTTGGAGCTAGATACAGATTATGGTTGCACACATTTTGGATGTACTAAATACCACTGAATTCTATTCTTTAAAATGGCTAATTTTAAGTCACATGAGTTTCACCTCCATTTCTAAGTATGAGATGGAATGTTCCTAGCTCCATAGATACCTATCCCACAATCTGAAGGGTTTACACCACAGAGCAGACCCAAAACCCAGGGCAGGGCCTCCACTCCAGTGCAGCATTCCCCCAATTCCTCAGGAACACCTGCTAGCCAGTCCAAAGAGGGGGTGCTTGCACCCCACCTTACAATGCTGCCGCTTTCTAAATGAAACTGAAGGTAAGATTGGTGTGAAAGGGGCAGATTCAAGGCCATTTCCAAGTAGGCATCCCTGTCTTCCCCTTGTTTTGGCCACAAAACAGAACTTCTGCCTAAGCGGGTGCCCTTCTGGTCTGCAGCAACAGCGACGGGGGAAGCACTGCACCTGGGAGCACCGGACAACCGCCACTCCCCAGTCCTCCCTTCCACAGTTTTTACATTCCCTCCGGGTGCCTTCCACCCCTGGATTTAGTCTTTCTTCCAAAACCCAGTCGTCTTCTTTCTCATTAAAAGAGCTGGGGAGAAACTCAGCAAGGACTTTAGGAGATTCTGGGGCGTTGAGAGTGGCGCTAACATGTCGAGCCCTGGCTTGGTTTCCCAGCTTCCGCAAGTCCTGGAGTTTTTATGACAAGCAGGGAGGGGCACTGATGTTCCCCTCTGCGTGAAGGAGGCCACCCACGGGTCCCAGATGGATAGAGGCAGCAGCAAGGAAAAGCCAAGTCGTGCAATCTACTCACGGATGAGGATACTATTAAAATGAAAGCAAAATAAAGAGAAACGTGGATGATTTTTACAGCCTTTACATTAAGATTTCCACCTTATATAGAAGATGGCAGCATAGGTAAGCACCTAAACCACTGCCTCACACAACAATTTCAAAACTACAACTAAAAGACAGAACGGACACCATCCAGAACCACAGGAAAGCTGGCTGAGTGGAAATTCTACTCAGGAAAGAGAAAGCTCACAGAGAAGTGGAGGAATGGCAAAGGGTTGAGGTATGGCAAAGGGTCTTTGTGCGCACAGAGAGGAAGGGCGGCTGAAAGCCTGGCTGACATTCTCTGGCTGGAGGGGGAAGGAAGCCCCCGACTGCACTGAACCCCAGTTCCGGGCGAAACCCCGTGGACCCAGGCTCATACAGGGGGAGTCTGGACTGTCAGTTAGAAAGAAAGGCACTTGGAGACTTGGGGGAGACCCGGGGGTGCCCCGGCGTGCAGGGGTCTGGAGGTGCGTGCACTAGTGTACACAAAGATTGCAGAGATTGCCACAGGCTTTCCCTAGCAGAAGGGAGTCGGAAGCTCCTGACTTCACTGAGCCCCGGTTCTGACTGCACTGAACCCCAGTTCCAGGTGAGCCCCTGGGGACCCACGCTCTAGCTGGGGGAATCTGGACTCTCAGGCAGAGGCTTGGGAGCTGGGGAAGGCAGAGGCCTGGAGGTGCGCACGCGCAAGGGCAGGGCTGACGGGAAGCCAAGACTGTCTGCTCCGCCCTGAGACTCCACCCTATCCAAGCTGAGCACAGAGGCTTTTGCAATTTGGCAAGTCTAATCCTATAAGGCTGTCTCCAGCACCAAACTTCTCCCAGTGTAGACATAGCTGATCCGCACAGCCAACTGGCCTGGAGGTCAATTCCTCCCAGTGATACCAACAACAATCAAGACTTAACTACAACAAGGCTGTACACACAGTCCACAAAGGGGTGCACCAAGAGTGTCCACCTCAGGTACACTGGGGAGGCCAACCCACTGGGCCATATAGAAAACCTAGCACACAAAGCTATCCTACCAACTCAGGGAAGCAGTGAAAATGCAGTGACAAAGAAACAGATCACAAATGAAAGAAATGGAGGAAAACAAATGACTGGATATAGAATTCAAAACCATGGTTATAAAGCTTTTCAAGAATATCCTAGAAAAGGCCGATAAATATAACGAAACCCTCGAAGATATGAAAAAGGACCAACTAGAAATTAAACATACACTGACTGAAATAAAAAATAGTATACAGAGACCCAACAACAGACTAGAGGAACGCAAGAATCAAGTCAAAGAATTGAAATACAAAGAAGCAAAAAACACTCAACCGAAAAAGAAAAAAGTAAAAAAAAATCCAAAAAGTTGAAGATAGTGTAAGAAGCCTCTGGGACAACTTCAAGCGTACCAACATCAGAATTATGGGGGTGCCAGGAGAAGAGAGAGAGCAAGATACTGAAAACCTATTTGAAGAAATAATGACTGAAAACTTCCCCCACCTGGTGAAAGAAATAGACTTACAAGTCCAGGAAGCGCACAGAACCCCAAACAAAAGGAATCCAAAGAGGACCACAACAAGACACATCATAATTAAAATGCCAAGAGCAAAAGACAAAGAGAGAATATTAAAAGCAGCAAGAGAAAAACAGTTAATTACCTACCAGGGAGCACCCATACGATTGTCAGCTGATTTCTCAACAGAAACTATGCAGGCCAGAAGGGAGTGGCAAGAAATATTCAAAGTGATGAACAGCAAGAACCTACAACCAAGATTACTCTACCCAGCAAAGCTATCATTCAGATTGGAAGGTCAGATAAAGAGCTTCCCAGATAAGAAAAAGCTAAAGGAGTTCATCACCACCAAACCAGTATTATATGAAATGCTGGAAGGTATTCTTTAAGAAGAGGAAGAAGAAAAAAGTAAAGATAAAGATTATGAACAACAAATACATATCTATCAACAAGTGAACCTAAAAATCAAGTGAATTAAAAACCTGAGGAACAGAATAAACTGGTAAATATAATAGAATCAGGGGCATAGAAAGGGAGTGGACTGATAATTCTCAGGGGGAAAGGGGTATGGGGGGTGCAGGAAGAGACTGGACAAAAATCGTACACCTATGGATGAGGACAGTGGGTGGGAGGTAAGGGCAGAGGGTGGGGTGGGAACCGGGTGGAGGGGAGCTATGGGGGGAAAAAGGAGAAACAATTGTAATAATCTGAATAAAGATTTATTTTAAAAAAAAGATTTCCACCTTATAGAATTCTATAGTGGCTCTCTACCAGGGGTGATTCTGCTCCCAGGGGTGCTTGTCAGTGTCGGAGACATTTTTAATTGTCACAACCGGGAGAGGGGGAGCTACTGGCATCTATTAGATAGAGGTTGGGATGCTGCTCAACGCCCTACCATGCGCAAGGCAGCCCCCACGCTGTTAAAGACTAACCTGGAACGGAATATCAACAGTGCCAAGGCTGGAAATACTCAGCTACACCATATTTACACAAAGGACTCTTTTTATTTTATATTTTGAATATATTTTAGTTCATCAGGAAGACCTTTAGATAGAACCCCACATGTTTATCCAGAGCATTTTCTGCTGGTGAAATTCCTAAAACAGAAAATGAAATGACACCGATTCCTGAACGCTTCCTCATCCTTTTCACGAGCCTACACATGGACAGACCAGGGGTTGTTGGATATGTACCTGAAATGCCCCAAGGGAAGAGCTACTCCCCAGAGGAAGTCTACTCTGAGCTCTAGTCCCAGAGGAGCAGGATGGCTTCTGCCCTCGGGTGGCACACAATGTGGTAGACTGTCTAACAGAAATGCAAAAACGCGGTCAAGACGGGCAAAGAAGTGATTCACCTCTTCAGGAAAAACAGCCAGGAAGGTGACTTGTGAACTGGGTCCTCTGGTAACACTTAAGGAGAACAGAATAAGGGAAAACATTGGAGAAAGAGAAAATGCTATTTGTTGAATTCTGTCCACCATCACTACACACACACACACACACACACACACACACACACAGATATACTGAAGTCCTAATTTCCAGTCCCTGAGAATGTAACCTTATTTGAAAACAGGATCATTACAGATATAATTAGTTAAGATGAGGTCATACTGAAATATGTGGTCCTTTAATCTAATATGTCCAGTGTCTTTACAAGAAGAGAAGAAACACAGACACACACAGGGAGAATGTGAAGATGGAAGGAGAAATGGAACTATGCAATTGCAAGGCAAGGAATGCCACGGATAGTGAGGAAATACGTTTCTGTAGCTTTAAGCCACTCGGTTTATGGTACCTTGCTACTGCAGTCCCAGGAAACAAATATAGTCACACAAGAGCTAAGCAATACAACATTCTTTCTCTTTGAACTAACGACTGGATAATTGTTTCCATCAATGTGTCTTGGTGAATAAATGCGGATTCAAGGTTGAAAAGACACCAGAGAACCTGCCATCTTTGAAGGCTACATGGAGGAGGTGCGATTGTGGGAGCAGTGAAAAGGGGGCAAAGTGATAGGAGGAAGATGGTTTGATGAGCTGAGACTTATGCCAAGAATAACTATAAATTCTGAGATAAGAGAGAAGATGTAAAGTAGCATCAATGCCAATTCTTGACTAAACCATCAACTGGGACCTTTTCAAACCCTCAATATCACCCTTGACAAGAAGATTTCTATAAGGCTTTAATGGCGGGCTACAGTTAGGAAGGAAGAGATAACTGAAAAAGGAGGAGAGGAGGAAAAGGAGACAAGACACAATTGGAAGTAAATAAAAATACAATTCCATTTACAATACCAAAAAAATGAAATAAATTTAGCAAAGTGTGTATTAAATCTTCACAGTAAAATCTATGAAAGGCTGCTGAAAGAAATTGTAAAGGACTAAGATAAATTAAACTATATACCATGTTCATGGATGGAAAGAAACAAATTGTTAAGATACTGATTCTCCCCAAATTGATCAATAGATTCAACATGACCTCAAACAAAACTCCAGCAGAGTTTAATAAAAATTGACAAGCTGATTCTAAAATTTAGGTGGAAATGCAGGTGTCCTAGAATAGACAAAACCATTTTTAAAAAGAAAAACAAAGGTGAAGGAATTACCTGACCATGTGGTATTGGTTGAAAAGATAGGATTAAAATCAGTGGAATAGAAGAGAGAGTTCAGAAATAAACCCATGGGTATATGGCCAATTGATTTTTTATAAAAGCATGAAGGTAATCAAATGAAGAATGAAAACTTTTGCAACAAATGGTGATGGTACAACTGAATGCCTACATGGAAAAAATAAACATCATAAATGCAAAAGCTAAAATTATAAAAGTAGAATAAAATATAGGAGGAAATCTTTGTGATCTTGGGACAGGCAAATGTTTGTAAGATAAGACAAAAAACAAACAAAACAAAACCAAAAAAAAGCACAGACCAGAAAAGAATTCGTAAACTAGACTTTATCAAAGTTTAAAACTTTGCTGTGTGAAAGACACAGTTAATTAAAAAAAAAAAAAAAAAGCCCCAAGAAATAGACTGAAAGAACACACACACACACACCATACACTTACTTGACAAAGGGCTTGTAGCTAAATCTAAAATGAACCCTTACAATGTATCATAGACAAACAGCCTCGCTTTTTAATGGGTAAAAAATTAGAAAAAACACTACTAAAAGAAGGTATATGAGTGGCCAATAAGAACACGGAAAACTGCTCATCAAGGAAATGCAAATGGCAACCACCATGAGATAGGCCCACACACCCATTAGAATGGCTAAAATCAAAAGACTGATAATATTAAGTGTTAGCCAGGGTGTGAAGTAACTGGAATGCTTATCTGTTGGTGGGAATGTAAGAATGGCACATCTATTTTGGAAAAAGATGTGGCAATTTCTTAAAAAGTAAAGATATCCCAGCTGCTCTTCAGGACTTAACCAAGAGAAATGAAAACATATGTCCATAAAAAGACGTGCACAAAAGTGATTATAGCAGCTTTATTCAGAATATCCAAACCTGGAAACAACCCAAATGTCCAACAACAGGTGAATAGATAAACAAACATGGAATGCTACTCATAACAAAAGGAAATAAATTACTGATAGATATGACAATGTGGCTGAATCTCAAGAGTACACATTGTCAGCTTCCATTATATGAAATTATGCAAATTGTACATTTAGAGTGACAGAGACCAGATCAGTAGCTGCCTGAGGCCAGACATGAAAAGGGATTGACTTCAAAGAGACTCAAAGGAATTTTGGGAGGTGGTATAAATATTCTATACTTTAATTGAGGTGATGGTTATTTGGGTGTATACATTTGTCAAACCATCAACCTGCATACTTAAGATGGGTGTCGTCTATCCTATGTAAATTATTCCTCAATAAAGTGGATTAAAAAAAATAATGAAGGCAGAGGCCAAGATCTCCTTGACATTTTTGGAGCCTGAGGACGTTTCGCTGGGCTGCCGTTTGATTCTGCTCCGCATGCCAGCAAGCGACATTATTCGGGCACCTGACTGCCGTGCAGCCAGAGGCCAGCGCTGGGAGTTTTTCTCTGCTGACTTCCGTGTATGTCTCTCCGGCCCTCGGTAAACAAGGACAGTAAAACGTTTAAGATCAATTCTCATCTGTGTGCTCTGTGGCAGGAAACACTCGGGTTGTGAGTTGCGCTGTTCTCTCTCTGTCAGTCTCTTTGAAAACGCAGACAGAATGAAACACGTGCTGTTTAACTGAAAGAAGGGGCCAGTTTGGCTAAGCACCAGCCTGAATCAAGAGCCACTTAGCACAGCCTCCGAGTGGGGAGAGCGGAGATGCATGGCTCCCCCCTAGTGGTCTTCAAACCAGGAGCGCGAGCGGGGTCACCTGGACCCATGAGGAAGTGACAGTCGCATTGATTGACTACCACAGAAGCGTATGTCACGGGATCATAGGACCAGATGGAATCATGAGAACCACTGAAAGGCTCCCCCATTCTCAGGCCTGGACAGGTGAGGCGGCCGTTTTGGGGAGTCTTACACTTTTGGGGAGGAGGAGTCCTTGGTCAACCAACTGCTGTGTAGACAGTGACTGACTATGTCAGATGTTAAAGGAGCAAAAGACAATCTAAGGTTCCAGGTGTGGACAATCCAGCCCATCCGGCGTGGCTGAGCACTTACCTATGAACCAGGAGGTCACGGTTCAATTCCCCGTCAGGGCACAGGCCTGGGTTGTGGGCTCGGGCCCCGGGGTGGGGCATGCGGGAGGCAGTCGATCAATGATTCTCCTTCATTGTTAATGTTTTCATCTCTCTCTCCCTCTCCCTTCCTCTCTGAAATCAATAAAAATAGATTTTATTTAAAAAAAAGATGTGGACAATCCAAGACCCAGTGTCAATCGACCTGTCACTTTGGGGTCCAGGCAGCCACTCACTGCCTGAGGGTCTAGATAGCCAGGCAGGACCCGCAGGCGGCCCGGGATTGGTTAATGAAGGCAGGAGCAGTCTGCGCAGTGCTACTGGCAGGGAGGCAGAGGGGCAGAGGGACCAGGGAGGCAGCGTGGACTTCTGTCCACCTCTCTCCTTAACCCACTCCACTCGATTCCCACCCAAGAGGCAGAATGCTCTCAAAATGGACTGCGTCGTCTCTCTTTCCCATACCCTTCAACGGCCTCCCTTTGCATTTAGGACAAAATGTGGACTATGAGGCCGTGCTGAAAGAACTCCCCAGGTGCTTGCTCATTCAGCAGATTCGGGCTCTTTGCCCAGAGATGCTGGTTCCGGGAGCCTGAGGTGGACCCAAGCAACTGCATTTGTGACACCCCTGAGATGATCCTGATGCACGTGACCATGAGTCCTGCTTCAGAAGTCTGTCCTCCAGGTCGGCCTCCCCAGCCTCTGCTCTCCTCCTGGGCTGCTCGCGCTCCGCGGCCCATGGTCTCCACCTGCACGAGTCCCCTTTCCTTTGAAGCACTAAGTCCTTTCCCAAAGGCGGGCCCAGGAGGGCTTTGCCTAGGCGTTAGCCACCAGCCCGATCTCCACCAGCTCCCCCCGCGTGCACTGATTTAGCCAACTCTCATTTCCTCAGAGTCAAGGGAAGTGCGCTTTTAAACTTAGCGTCACGCCTAGGTATCAACATGTCTTTGAGATAGAAAATTCTAGAGCTACCATTGTTCTTTCCTGTTTCAGGATGTTCTGTGGCCTGTATTTCTCTACCTAGAACGTCCATCTCTGCCCAATGCCACCCTGTCCCATTTGAGTTAACAGAGTTAGCCCGAGGTCTGGGAGGCCACCAGGGCAGAAGGGAAAAGGCAGGTTAAGAAAAGTGAGCAGATGGGTAGGTCCTAAGCCCGAGGGGAGCAGCGGCCTGCCCCCATGCTCTCCGTTGAGAGGCAATGCAAAGGCTTCCCCTGTGACTTGGGGGCAGGAGAGAGGGGCTCGGTCCTGATACCACTTAACACTGTGGACCTTTTAAATCCTATCACATGATGTCATCGCTCAGTTTTGATTCAGGAAGCACCTGTGACAGTGGACCCCGTGCTCCCTCCCCATGCTCACTCCACTCTCCAGGGGCAGAGTGACTTACCATGAACCTTCCTCACCTGAACTCACAGCCCTTGGAAACCAGGTGAGACTTGCCTGGAAATCAGCTGCCTTATGTATGTTTTCTGGGGGAAATAGGCAGAAGGAGATGCTCTAGGGAACTTGTTTCCCTTGATTTAAAGGCAGGAAAGATTCGGGTCACTTTTAAGGATCCTACTTCACTTTACTGAAAGTCCTGTGGATTTGTTTTCCCAGCAGGTCCACTGTGGTAACTAATTGGAACCCCTGGACTCCTCCGAGGAGGTGCAGGGCTCTGGGAGGTCATGAACCCCTTCTGTATATTCATGGTTTTTGTCGTGAAAGATTTAAGACCTTCTGTCTAGCAGGAGCAGCAGCATCCTTGTCACCAAACGCTCGTGTTCAAACCCCAGCTCTACACCTTGCAGGCCATTTCCGCCACGTGAGAGTCCCACGCAGGGCTAGGGAGGGGTCTCTCTAGCTCATCCCCGGGACCCCCTCCTGCTATAAAGGTCAGAGTGCACGCATGTCCTCTGAGAACCCCAGCCGGGCCCCGCCCTCCCCCCCTCGGGATCACTGCGTGCCACCTGTACAGGCGGTTCCATCCTGCAGAGAAGGAAACCGAGGCCGAGGGAGGTGACTGAGTGACTGAAGTCCCTGATCAACTAGGGAAAGAGGCTGAGCCTCGGAAGTAGACAGGAAGAGGAAAAAAAGAAGAAAAAATTCAAATCATGCTTCTCTGTTCTCCTTCTGAACCCAGCTTCCCAGCTCTCAAGCGAGCACTATGCTGAGTTCTGGAATGTTCTTTGAGAGGAAGCGAGCTCTCGTGGTTTCTGCTCTCCTCGGCCTCCCACCTGCTTGTTGCTGTCTGCTGGTGTGGCACCTTCCGCACCCTCAGGGGGCTTGGAGCGGAGCCGGC